>WOXC01009564.1:0-1467500 GCA_011680675.1 Gymnobelideus leadbeateri | reverse complement strand
CTGCTTGCTAGTATGTAGCACGGGTGATAAGAACCCCCACCCAATGTGATACACCTTTCCACATCACTTGCTAAGATTACCTTTATCTGAATGAGACCTCCCAGGGAATGGGCTCTGGCCCTAGCTGGATTGCACTGAATGACTGGCAACTGAAAGTCAGGGAAGTGAAGTCTTACTGGAGAAATCTCTGGCCATATTTGACACAGCTCTAATCACTGGAGAATAACCAGCAGCTTACTCTATCTTTTTTAGCTAGGGACTGGAATGTGTATCTAGTTGTCTTGGAAATACTGTTTTCTCCAAAAGTCCATGCCTTGTAATCTCATCAAATGGATCAGGAGACTCATAAAGTTGATCAAGGATTCTCCTGTCACTCCTACCATGAGTGTGGATGGTAAATAGACTGATGATGATGTAGGTGAATAAAATAGCCATTCATAGTAAATAAAAGTACTGCATGAACTGAATTTATGATACACACTTGAAATCACCAAGTACTGGAAATACTCAAATGTTAAGTACTATACATATTAATTAGTCTTCCTGAAGTAAGAAAAACAAGAGAGATATGCACTTTACCCAAATGCCAAAAAATTTCAATAAAGTAAAGGATACTGAAAAAGCTCAATATTATATATGGGACATGTGGTGGCTAGACCACTATATTAGATTCCAAGACATCTGAGTTCTTATTTTGATTCCTTCCTTTATTTGCTATGAGGTCTTGCCAAGTTTAAGCTGTGTTCCTAAATATCCTGATCTTCAAAATACAAATAAAAACTGACTCTGCTTCTCTCTAAGGAGTGTTGTAAGGATTGCTGTTGTTCATTCGTTTCAGTCATGTCTAACTCTTCATGGCCCCATTTGGGGTTTTCTTGGCAAAGATGCTGGAGGGGCTTGCCATTTCTGTCTCCAGCTTATTTTATAGATGAGGAAACTAAGGCAAATAGGATTAAATTATTTTCCCAAGGTCTCACAGCTAGTAAGTGTCTGAGGCTAGATTTGAATTCAGGAAGATGAGTCTTCTGGATTCTAAGCCCATCACTCTATCCACTATGCCACCTAACTTCCCTGTCGTAAAAATTGATGCTGCATTAAAACTTCTCTTTGTCTACCAAGGACACTATTCCTTCATTAATATTTTGAAACTCTCTTCTCTTATGGCCAAAGTCTCCTGAATTCAATGGGAATGAGACTTAGACGAAGTCAAACACTCTTGGGAATCACCTTCTAATTCCGGGGGGTTGGTGGGGAACAAGCACAAAAATCATAATTTCACAGTAAATTAGCAGACAAAGCATTACTATTTTATTTTTAAACCATCTTATTATATAACATACTTTTATTAGAGTTATCTCTTTAACCATAAGCTCTTTGTTAGAAGAGAGGAAATGTTCCTTTGAGGAACATTTAGCTATATGGCATGCTTCCTGACATCTGCCAAGGACACATAACTATTTTGTTAGTGATGATGCTTTCATCATTATAGAATGGTGATGGTGCTTTGCGTCTAAGTTTTCCCTACAGCTTTCAGTAAAATAATCAGTCTGGTTCATCTTCGTATCAAAAAGAATAGTTATACCCATAGCTATAGAGGAAAACCAGATTAATTTGTTCAATCAAGATTAGAGTCAGAATCATTATCAAAATGGTTCCGTTGCCTTAGGTTTAGACAGAGACTATATATGGGGTCCCACTGTGACACAGACTCTACACGGGGAAAACATATATATAAATGTTTAATGTTTAAAAAAGAAGTGTCTTTTAAGATGAAATGAAACTTCTAATTCATAAAACAGATGAGTGAAGGCACAATTATTTGCTTTATGAAAGTATTAACCAAGAAGCTTCCATTAATTAGTAATTCCATAGTAGGGCATTTAAAAGATGAGTCAATATATATTCACATTGTTTGAGAATGCATCTGCTATGTTAAAGAAAGCTATTCTTGCATTTTTAATCGCTAACATTATCTCTTTTTTTGAGGCAACCTGTAGTCTGATGTCCTAAGAAATGTAGAAAACTTGAATCTGTAATAGTGAAACAATGACAAAACCAGTACCTCCTAACCATTAGATTTCACCAAAAGATTTCTTTGAAAAGATGGATTCTCTAGTGCTGTACCTGCCCTCAAGGATCTTTTTTCTACTGGAGGTTTTCATTCTGCTGTGGGTTCTGTGATAACTGCCACAAATATCACAAAAGATGTTAGGGTAGAAAAGGCAGTCATTCACTTTTAAATTGTAGTATAAATCAAAGCATAAGCTATGAATGTATATTTTCTCTACCAAGAGAAAATCCTCTTCCAACAATATGCTTTGGTGTGGCATAGTGTGATATAGTGTAGGTAAGATAGTTCAAGGGAGCCCTGGGCCCTTGAGTCAGGAATACCTGAGTTCAAATCCGGCCTCAGATATTTAGTAGCTGTGTGACCCTGGGAAAGTTACTTAATCCTCTTTGCTTTAATCCACTGGTGAAGTAAAATGGCAAACCAACTTCAGTATCTTTGCCAAGAAAACCCCCATGGACAGTATGATCCATGAGGTCAAGAAGAATTGGACAAAACCGAACAACCAAAAGGTAGGGCAAGACACAGCAGAGTAACGAATATTCCAATGAATTCATAGGTCCACTTGCCATCCTCATCACACTTTTCTCCAAGGAGTTTAAAGATATGAGAGAGGGGAAGGCAAATTTCTTTTTCTTCAACTTCTCATTAGCTATAAGCTATGAAAACATTCTCCAAGTTTTTGGAAGGCTAAGTTACAAATTCTTTTCTTTGAACTAAGTATTGGTTCTTTCTAAATGAATTTCCTTTTCCTTCTTCATTCTCTTTTTTTCATGTTTTTGTTTTGTTTTGATTTTTACTACTGTGTTTATTTTGGTGAGTGTGAAAGTTGTTTGATCTGTGCCTTGGGATTTTTAGGACCACCAGCCGTGAAAGAATTAGATACAAATTAGTTGACTCTTGGAAAAGGATATGAATTCCCTAGGGCACATATAAGAAACCATATTTTCATGTTACGGTATATTAGCATGGTTAATCAGTCATAGGACTATATTTCAAGCATCAGAAACAGGAAACTGACCTGGGATGGAAAGATTGGGGAAAATTTCTGGTTAGAGGATTTTCAGTCGTTTTCAAATATTCTTTGTGTCATTTCATTTAAAATTTACTAAAACAAAGGTGATGTATATCATATTTGAAGTTTCTTTAATATAGAAATGCAAACATCTGAAAATTATATCAATCAGTAATAAATATTTTGAAAACTTTATAATCTGACACATCTGTTTGCATAGAATTCCCATGAGTTATGAATTAGATATTTATGAGAATTTATCAAATATAACATAGTTACATAGTATAAGACACTGCAAGGGAAGTAGTTTAGAAACACAGTAACTAATATTACCATTGGAAACACTTACAAGCCTGACATAAGTGATTTTTCAACAAAGGTTTATTTTATTTGTCAGTTGGAAATACAGCTCAAAGTTTAGACCTGTAATAAAATATCTAGGAGAAGAGTGCAATTAAGAACAGGAAATACGAAAAGGCAATATTTGTTGAAGGACTTACAACTCAGCTGTTAAAACAGGAATTATAACTTAAATTTTCTAAGTCATGTTTTCAGGTGAAACTGTGTCTTGGCCTTAAAGATGTTTAATTTTTTGAAGGATGATTAATTTATAATATTCTTTGGCTACTAAGGGAATTCTATGATTATATAAGTTATTGTTGCCTGTTGGTTCTAATATTTGAATATTATTAGGGTTCTTTTTGTTTTGGTTTTACACTAGCCTTTTACCAAAAAAAGAGTTATACATGATATGACTTTATTTTAAAATATATACAAATACATGTATGTATGTACATATATATAAGCATACTTGTGTTGTATGTATGTCTATATACATGTGTATTATGTGTTTTATATGTGTGTGTGTTTATATTTATAGACAGCATGGAGTAATAGATAAAGTGTTGCCCTTGGTGACAGGAAGACCTGGCTTCGAGTTTGGCCCCTAAAAGACGTTGATCACATGACCACTAATACAATTAATCTCAGTATTTCCAGGCAATTCTCAAAGACTAGCATGTATAGATGAATTGATTATCTGAATTGGTGCATGAAATTTCTCCACCTGTAGTTTCCTGAAATTATAGGTAAGAACCCTTCCCAATTTCTCTCCCCAAAATAAAGGCAGTGGGGCATAGTGAAAATAGAACTGTGTTTGGAGTCAGGAGAGATTTAGGTTGAACTCCCTGTTTTGACATTTACACTGTGTAATCATAGTCAGGTTACTTAATTTCTCTGAGCCTATTTCCTCTTCTGTAAAATCAGGATAAAAATACTTATATCACCTACCCCACTGGGCTGTTGTGATAAAAGTGGTTTGTAAACCGTAACATCATATCAACACATATATCAATTAAATGTGCAGCCAAATTGCATGGGCTGGTAGGATATAAGAGCCTGTTTGTTCCAAGCAGTGAAAGAACTGAATGCAATTAATGTTGCATGTTTGTTTTCTTTAAACAAATGCCATATCTGTGTGTAAAAGAGTAGGGGAGATATTTAGATGGACATTTTTCAGTTCTTCATTGTCTTTTCTCAAAACATTCGTTAAGCTTTGACCCAACCTGCATATTAAAATGCACAATTGGGAATGGATTTTGCATATAGGAAGTATTATATTAAAAGTGAAAGTATGTAATGGAAATGCAGATTTAAAGATCTTCCCTGCCCCTAGCTTAAGTGCACCTGGAGCTTGTGGTGGGAGGCTTGTTTTTTCAGGAAAGCCCACACCTTGATACTTTGTGATTGGGCAGTGGGTCAAGGAGGTTGTTACAATCTTTGAGCCAGGAGAAGGCTATATAAACTCTGATGAGGGGCTTTGCTTTGGGGCTCACTTTGAGAAGTGTTGTGTGATTTGACCAGATGAGACTCTGGGAAGCCGTTGTTGAGAGCCCCCCGGCTTTGAAAACCCAGATGTTGATGCTTCCCTCTCTGGTAACTGTGATTTGGTATTGATGTACGTAATGTTGGGACAGTTTGGAAGCCTGTCTGTAACTCTGAAGTTCTGTAACTCTGAAGTTTGGGGTGCTGACCTTTTTCCCCTGAACTAGGTAATGTGTGTTTGTTTGATTAAAGTAAGCTTGTTAACCCATTTTGAGTTGCTTTCCTTTTGAAAAGCAGATCTAAGAACCTGTGTTGGCAGTCACCCTGGGGATATTGGGGTGCTTGCCGCTACAAAGTACTCTTCTGCATTATGTTCATAACTATAATTAAGCACTTATAAAGGAAAAGCTTATTTCTCACCAGACTTCCATCATGCTGTTTATGCTTTTTTTTAAAAAAAAATCTCTTCCATTAAGTCTTCTAGGAATTCTTGTTGGACTTGTGTCCAATCTACATTTTTCTTTGAGGCTTTGCACATGGATGTTTTTGATCCAATGTTGTATTCTAAGTTTCTGTCCTGACCTTCCCTACTGCCATAGTAGCTTTTTATGGTTAAGTTCTTTTTTATTGTTTGCTCATTTTTCCAGCCTATTTCTTGACTTTGGAATTTATATTAAAGTTGGTTTGTGCTATCTTGGGTGTGCAGGGGGATGATGGGTCTGAACTTCAGTCTTCTATGTCCTTCTGTTGCTTTCACTGCTAGGTTTGGGGGACTGTAAGTTTTTTTTGTGCTTCCAAAGTGATAAGATCCGTAGAGAGATATGGGCATTGTACTCCTAATCTGTGCTCTGGTCCTTACAAAAGTAGGATACAAGTATAGCCACTCCTCTCTGCCCAGGAACTGTGACTCAGAAATTGGTAATGGGTGAAAGTTATCAAATGAAACTAGATGCTTTACCCAATTCTAGCACAAGGGTCCTCTGGAATATCCTTCTGCCCAGGTATTTAGTCCCCTTACCACCCCCTGGGTGCTGACATCCTTCCAATGTCACTATCCTACTCCTGCTGCTGCCACCTTCAAGGCCCACAACTGGAATTTCCTCTCTTCCTCTCTTCTTCTGCTGTCCTTAGCTAGAAACATGACTCACTACAATTTTTTGTTGCTTTTTTCATTCAGAATTTGTTTAGGCTCTTTTCTATAAAGTCGTTATAGAGGACAGTGTTGGGAGAGTTTAGAAAGAAGGTTCCACCATTTTGGCTCAGCCCCAAAATTGTCAGTTTCAAAAACAAACACTTGGGATAATAAAATTGCAGCAATAGACTCAAAATTTCACCATTTCCACTACCCTTCTTATTTTCACAGTGAAAACTCTTTCTGTCTAATAAGTAGGCATAACCTTGCATCACAGACTATTAGTCTATTAACATACTAGTCTATATCCAATATCCCATCCTTTACCTTTTCCCATTGAGAGTTTTTGTTGAGGAAGTACTTACAGCCATATATACCTGTAGTGCTAATAGGTTTTCTTACAAGGAATAGCAAGGAGGTCAGTGTCATACTATATCAGACAAGAAAAGAAAAAAGTTTTTATCAAAATCACTTTGGTAATAGATGAACTGGAGCCACTTTGTAACAAACTTATTCTCTAATTGAAACTCTACAAGAAAGGGTATAGTATAGAGATGATCTTAGGGGGAAAAGTATAATGTTATTTTTCTCAAGAAAAGTGCCTCACAAATCCAAATATTCAATATAAACATTTTATTACCCTAGAGAACTAAAAATGAACATCACACAGAAGGCAGTGGAAAGGTTCATTGCGTATATGATCAGGCTGCAACATGTAACCAATTAGGAATGCACAGAATGAGGAAATCATGTGACCAGAGTGCTCCATTGTTTCTCTTGTAAAGTTGTAATAAAATGGGGAAGGCCTCTGGCATAGTGGTTGGGCCTTACATAGTGAACTTTTTATGGGGCATGGGTGAAAGTTGCACAAGATAGGCAGGAACAGATTGGATGCAATTTGCATCTTTGAAAGGAACTCTTGATTTAGTGTAATCACAAATCCATTTAAATTATTTATTCTTATTTTTTTCATTGGAGCTCAGCTAGAAATTGTCCTGGGACAAAAGGCAATATTTTCTTTATATTTTACCAATTAATTAATTGGTAGTATGGGTATTTTTTCCTCTGACAGTCCATGAAAAATAGCTTCTGTGTCCTTCCAGCCACCAGGACATATTTATTAAGTGCTAAATGTTTTCTGCCTACTGTTATATGTTGCATCATTTCTATCATTTCCTTGAATAATCTACTTTGATCACTGTCTTGTCTTCCTAAAAATAACCCTTCTGTAATTTCTACTGGTCTTGAATTTCCATCATAAACTCTGATGTTTAAAAAAACAACAACAACAAAATGCAAGATACAGATGTTTATTCATTGCTTTTTTTCCAACACATTGTTGACTGAGTTCACATAGATATTGCCCATTGAGAACCTTTTGAGTCCATTCTATCATAACTGTTCCATAGGCTTCAGTCAGAAGAACGCTACCTTTAGTTATGTTTGCTAAGTCCAATGATGCTTATTCTCAAAGGTATTTATGTTGATTTTTTAAAAAGCAATTGGGGTTAAGTGACTTGTCCAAGGTTACATAGACATTTTTTTGTGTGGGGATGTTAAGTATCTGAGGCCAGAACTGATCCCGGGTCCTCCCAACTCTGGCGCTTTTACTCACTGAGCCGCCTAGCCGCCGCTATTTATGTTGATTTTCAAGCTATCACCTGTGCTCTGAGAATGTTTATCAATATGTTTTGGCAAGGAAGTGTTAATCTTTCTAAAGTTGCCTTGGGATTATGAGCTTTGGGGATTATGAGTTTCATTAATATTGTACAGTGTTTTATAAGAATATTATAAAACAAAATATTATTATATTATAAGAATATTTGTTTAATCTTTTATAATCTATTTTACATTTGTAGCAGTGTTATGATTGGTTTGCATAGGTGTTAATTGTTTTAAAGCATGTTCTTCCTATTTAACTTTGATTTTAAGATATCAGGAGGTATGTCAACATATTTGGCTATAGCCTTCTCTTTGATTTCTTTATACACAATGTATCTTGCCTGGAAGATACCAAAGTATTTGTAGGTGTTGCCTTCTTCTATTGGTTTAATATGGCTTCCAAATTCAAGTTCAGATTCTTCAGTCATTGTCTTTCTTTGGCATGCCTAAAGAATTTTACACTTGTTAAGTCCAAATACATTATATATATATATATATATAGATAGATATAGATATAGATATAGATATAGATATAGATATAGATATAGATATAGATAGATAGATAGATATATCTTTGGAGAAAGATTCCACAAGATGAAAGAGCTGATTAATGCATTGTCTTCAGTAGAACCATATAGCTTGATGGCATCCATATACATCAAGTGAGTTAATAAGATGTTTTTGGTTTGACTTCATCTTTAACTTGGAAATCAACCAACATCTCTCTAAGAGATGATAATGGATCTAAGGCTAAGCAGAACCATAGTAGGTTTTAACTGTCTCCATGAAGGAAAAAAGCTGATTTTTATATATTCTAATATTGTGTTGGTGAGGTATTCTAAATAGAAAATAGTGTTCCATGTGAACATCAAATAATCCAAAGTTTTTATTGTTCTTGGACCTGCTTTTAAAATTTGCATTATAAGAAAGAAAAACTGAGTCAAAGACTTTGTGATAATCAACAATGATTGTTGAAATGTTAGATCATTTTCAAAATTTATTCAGCAATTATTAAAACTATACTGTTACTCTTTATACTGTTGAGACTTTGGGCATGCCTTTGTTTTGGTCTTCTGTCTATATTTTGTTTTTGCATGTATTTATAGAAGATTTAGTAATAAAAGATGTGAATTCTTTTCGTACAATACATAAACACATAAATTGGCCTTTATTTGGAGGTGTTATATTGATTCCTTATGGTAAGAAAGGTAGAATCAGGTTTATGTTTCATTATCAAGTATTTTTTTCTGGAGTTTGCATTAAATGAAGATCTTTTAGTGTTATGAAGCTGAATATTCAGGTTTTTTAGCTTTTCTTCCTTAGATTCCTGTAATTCCTTAGTTTCATTTTTCATTTTTTCTAATCTAGGCTTAGGGATGAAGTTCCTTGATATTTGTGTTTTTAATTGTCCTCCATTGGTTGGTAATATGCTGTTGTATGATTTCAAGCAGAAAGTGCTATTGACAAAAAGCAGTACGAAGCCCTTGCCTATAGTTAAAAAGATCTGTTTCTAGTTTTGCTATGACATAATACTTATGCATAACAAAAATTTCCATGCCTTAATTCCTTTGCATTTATTTTCCTACTCTGCCTTCTTTAACAGACAATGGGATCTACACTAGAACATTTCCAGTAGGTTGGATATGGTATTAGTATTCCTTATTTGTCCCTATTATATCTTGCCTTCTTGTGCCAACTGAACATTGAGTGCCACTCATTCTATTCTCCTCCATGTCAAATGTATTCATCACAATCATTTGAGCAGGGCCAGCCTGCAACCCTATGCCACCAATTTCTTAGATATCTATGTATCAGTTTCACCACACTGGCCAGGATTCTAACCCATCAGTCATATCGCTGAGTCTAATTGACCAGCACTTCTGAATTTCTGGAAGGTCCTCACAACTACTATAGTAGTCTCAGGGTCCCCATTGTACAATATCTTGGGTGAAATTATCTTACTTTATTGTTGCTTCCCCCTCCTCCCTCCTCACAGGTGAAACAAGTCTGAGAGAACAGTTTTGCTGTGTTGTTATATTTCATCAAAATCCTACTCTACTGCTTCACTGTGACAAATAGATGTCCCTGGGATTCCTAAGGGCTATAGCACAAACTGAAATGCAAGATGCAAATGGTCCTATCAAGCTGGAAAGTCTTCAAGTAGGGACTCAGTAATGAACTGTAGGTACAATAGCCAAGAACCACTCCAACCAAGTTTGGAAAAGCTTATTTCCAAAGAAACTTATGCTATAGTGGTAAAAGCATCGACTTTAAAGTCACAAGACCTGGGTTTGGATCCTGATGTTGAATTCCACTATTTAGTCTATTAAAGCTAGGTCAAGTCACTCATTAATCCTCACTGTACTCATTTGTAAAACGAGAACATTGAATTAGGTGATATCTACACTATAGTCTCTTCCGGGTCTGTGAAGAAACACGTAGTATGCTTGTTCCCTCTTAGCTATATTAAGCTACTATAAATGGGGAAATGGGAGGTGGGGTGTGGAAACAAATAGTTAATAAATACTAAATGTTCTTCATGATCTTAAAAATTTGGGTTTTCTTAGCAGTTATATTTTGGGATATTCAGAAGCTTACACAAGAGAAAAATGAGCATGCCTATTTAAAGTAATAATTTTCACTTCTAACTGGCAGAGGTTAAGGGTTATTAATGAAAAACTGTCAGACCAGCCTTCTAAGATCATCTCTTCTGGCTATTTGATCTTTTAAATAGAAGATATGGCCTTTAAAATGAATTTGCTACAAATTATTTTTTAATTCAAAGTTTAAAAGATGTATAAAATTTTATATAGATGGGAAAAGTCACACTTGAATATTCAGAATCATATTTTATTTTCCTGTTGCATAAAATAGTTGAAATATTAAAATCTTAAGATCTTTCCAATAGAGACTGATTAATTTCTAATGAAACTACCTTTTCTCCAGTATAATAAATTTCAAAAATTGCAGTTGCATTTCTAGTTTTTTTATTATAATTTTATATCCAAAGCAAACATTTCAATATATATTTAAGCAGTCCTCATAGAAACAGCCTTCTCATAGTTGCATTGAAAGAAAATATCAAGTGAGCTGAACTGAAAGAAAATATCATTTGACTTCAAATCCATGATCTCAAAGATGGAGGAATTCCCTCTGCTGGCACAGATCACAGCCCCTCTATGGAGGGCTGATGGTTTTTGAGAGGTGATGAGGCTTGAAGAATTCATCTGTGGGCTAGCCTAGCATTATTGCCCATGGATTTGGGATCAGATATGGGTTGGACAAAATGACCCCTGATATTTCTGCTCTTAGGTTCTGTGAAATTAGATTGTGTTGTTCTATTAAATTAGGGAGAGATTGCCTAAAAATCAGAGTTTAGAGAAACTCAATATTTATATAAGTACTTCACCACTAATGGAAGTAACCCAATTACTCCTGAACTCCTTTTCTTCTTGAATCCACACATTTTTAATCACTTCCTAAAAATTAAATGGAAAAGTATCTTGGCAGAAAGGACTTCACAAAAATAGATAATCTCAGAGTAGCAAAGTGGTGCAGTTAATAAAGTATGGGCCCTAGAGTCAGGAAGACCTGACTTCAAATCTGGCCTCAGACACTTGACACTTACTAGCTGTGTGACCCTGGGCAAGTCGCTTAACCCCCATTGCCTTACCAAAAAAAGAAAGATAATCTCTTTTCTTTTCCTCTTCTCATATTATTCCAAGCCAAAGTTTCCATACCTCCTGAAATTCTATAGAAATAGCTAGGTATCTGTAGGGCCAGGGTATAACCGTTGTAAATGAATATCCTTCCTATTCTTGCCACTTCTCTGTGCTTCAATGACTGAACTCTTAGCAAAGGTCAGATAAAAGATGGAGATCTAGGGCATGAATTGTGGTCTTGGCAATCTAGAAATTTAATCTATTTATCCCTTTTCACCTTTGAATGATATGGGTAAGGAGAAGCAGGAGTAATGTACATTTTCTACATATCAGTTTCTATTCTATAGCACAAAGTTATTGTATTTAACACCTATTAACTGTTGAAGGCTTAAGAGAATTTTTTTGTGATAGACTCTGGAGGCTTATGGGCCCTGGAAGAGAAATGTAAAATAATTGCAAGCAAAATGTGTCAAAAATATTTGACTTTAAGTCTCAGGGACCTATTTGTTGATCTAACTTTAATCAGTATAGCACCAATACAATATACACAGTGCTGATGGCAACTATGAATATGCCGGCATAGTGCTCAATCACAAAATATAATAGACTCACCCTATAGAAGATAGAAGCAAAACATTTATTCAGACACCAAAAAGCCAAATCCCAACACCAGGAGACCAAATCCATCATAGCAACAAAGAAGTTAATGTAACATAGCACAGCAGGGGGCCACACTACCCTTTAGCCTTCCCACAAATAAACACAAGCCTAGCTGAATACTTGGGTGCATCCTGTCCTCCCTTCAGCTCTAACTGCTATGACTCCCGGATTCCTGTGGGCTCTGCTTCACCTTTCAGCAAACTCCTCCCACCCCAGGCTCCATGTGATTACATTTGGCCTAGTGGGGGGCAGGGAAGATCTTCAAATCAGGAAAGATCTTTAAATTCCCTTAGATTTATTAAGAGGCAGGGAAGATCTTCAAATTACCATTACTATTTCAACCAGGAAGGAAGGAAGGAAGGAAGGAAGGAAGAAAGAAAGAAAGAAAGAAAGAAAGAAAGAAAGAAAGAAAGAAAGAAAGAAAGAAAGAAAGAAAGAGAAAGAAAGAGAAGGAAGAGAAGGATGGAGGAAAGAAGGAAGGAAGGAAGGAAAGAAGGGGGAGGAAGGGAGGAAGGAGAAGAGGGATAAAGCAACAGCTCCAAAACATGGAAAATATCTAAACACAAGTGCTCTTTTGACTTTTTATTAGACACACATTTTTATGAGTTGTGAGAGAACTTTGTAATTTGGAGTTGTTTACAGAGTGCCACATAAACATTAGATCTGAAATTCATGTTTTTCTGTTTTTAATTTTAAGGTCCTTTTCATTGGAGATTCAACCAACAGAGGAATAATGTATTATCTGATTGAAAGACTCAATGAAACCCTGCAGGAATGGCAGAAAGTGCACAGCATTAAATCATACTACAATGTCAACAATGGCAGAACATTCATCAGTTACTCCTACTATCCCCAATTCTGGATCAGTGCCTCACAAAGGCCAACATTTGAAAAAGCTCTTGAACAACTTTTGCAAAGGTACAATAAAGCCTTGATATATTGACTTGTTGGGGTCCTCCCCAGTAACAGATATATCTGACTGGCAGTTTTAATTAGTCACTGTTATACTCTCTCTGCCAAATGTGCTGAAAAGCTCAGGCTCCCAATGATGTGACTGAGAAATAGTAGGAAATGACAAGCGGGTCTTCTGATCAGGATGCCAGATATGGTTCAATGAAATGTAATGCAGTTCTGTTAAAATGTTTACCATCTGTTTTAAAGCAACATATGTGATTTTCTTTTCTTTCTGGATTGCAGATCACATCCCCTTGAGAACACAGACCAGACTATATTAGTTGTTGGTGGTGTTCAGTGGCTTAATTCCAATCACCTACAAATTATTCACAAGGTTTTGAAGAGGTAATATTCTGAAAAAAATTATTTCTGTGTTATCTTCTAATCTTTGAGGTGATTGAGTTTAACCAAAATATTATTTAAAAAGCAAGATTTAATTTTATGTAGATGCACACTTAAGTCAACAAGCATTTATTAGTCACTTGCTATATGCTAAACATTGTGCTAAGCCCTAGAGATACAAAGAAAGGGAAAAATAGTCCTTGTCTCCAAGGAGCTCACATTCAAATGGAGAAGACAACATAGAAACAACTATGTAGATAAAGGATATATTCAGTGTAGACAGCAGGAGCATTGAGAGGGACCAAGAGAAGTCTCTTGCAAAAAGTGAAATTTGAGCAAAGACTTGAAGGAAGACAGAAGGAAGAACATTCCAGGCAAGTGAAACAGTCAGTGAAAATACATGGTGCTGGGATATGGAGCCTCTTGTGTGAGAAACAACAGGGGTCAACGTCATAAAATGAAGAGGAGTAAAGTGTAAGGAAACTGGAAAAGGAATGAAAAGTCAGAGGATTTTCTATTTGATAATGGAGATAATGGGGAGCTACTGGAGTTTATTTGGCCAGGGGTGAGGAGCAATGATGTGGTTAGACCAGCATTTTAGGAAGGAAACTCTGGTAACTGAGTAGAGGAGGATAGACTAGAGTGGGAGGAGACTTGTAATAGAAGGACCAACCAGAAGGCTATTGCAATTGTTCAGCTATGAGGTGATGAGTCCTTGTACTAAGTTATGTCAGAGGAGAGAGGTAAGATTTATAAGGGGTTTTTTTATGTTTAAACACTCTAGAATTCTATTTTTTAAAGTTTATCATTATGCAAATTTGAATATATTAGAAGTCAAATTATGGACCTAATATAACCTACTTTAGTAGCCTTCAAAGCATGCAGGTAACCTGGATTCTTGAAGGCCTTACCAGCAAAATTTTGACAATTCTTACAAAGCCAGAAAGTATTGGCCTAGTCAAGAACTCTATGTCTATTGCCTGAGGAATATCCTTGCTAGGTTCAAAGAGACTTATCACCAGTCCAGGTCAATGGGCTTTTTTTGACCACAGGAGATCTTAAAGACCATCTGGTAAGTTCTATGGTCTGGTAGAGGGAGAATTCATGCTGACAAAAACAGAATTTTGAAGTAAATAGAAGCCCATTGTAACAAAGCAGCTAGGTGGCAAGACAAGGCATTGAAGTTAAAGATCTGAGTTCAAATCCTATCTGAGACACTGAGTACCTGTGTGACCTTGGCAAGTCATTAAACCTTTATTCCTAAATTTCCTTCTCTATAAAATAGGAATAAAGATAGCAACATGTAAAGTACTTTGTAAATCTAAAAGTGCTATTTAAGTGTTATCTTTTTAAAAAATCTTCATGTGAATCCAGGCACACTCTTAATCCAGTCATGAACAAAAAGCAAGTATATTTGACAATACTCTAATAATATACAGTTACCCTACTGGAAGTTGACAATGAGTAGCACCAATCCTGTTCTCCCACATCCCGAATTTAAAGGGGCACTACAATGAACTTTGTTGACCATAAATATAATCCATGAACTTGACTTTGAAATCCCTTTTATTTCTTCCAGGGAAAACTTATTAAATATTCTAGTGATTATTAAAACTCTGGGAATGGGATTTCATCTGCCTGTGGATGGTGTGCATTCTTTAAACCAGGTAGGTCAGAGTTGTACTCCAATAAATTATTTGGTATCATTAGTAAGCACTTTGGCTATCCCTTATCGTTCAACAAACATTCATGAAGAGCCTACTAGGTGAAAAGCATTGTTTTGTCAAATTCAAATTGTACTTGCAATGTTCAGTAAGAATCAAATATATTACAAAGATTCATGTGTTTAAGGGTTATCAGTTCAAATGAATTATGATTACCCCCTGGATTTCCTAGCCTCCTCTAGCCTAACTGAGCTTTGTACTTTCCTTTTTACTTAGTGTCAAGTTTAGGAAAAGCAGAGTTGAGAGACAAGGTAACTCATGCTTCTTATATTTGCCTACTCTATTGAAATGCCTAGGTACTATCCAAAGCAATATATCAATTCTTTTCCAATTCAGGTTCATTCTGAAACTACACAGGCTGACCTTTGTAAGGATTTTTGGTTGAAGATATAGTTAAAAATCTTGTTTTGAAGCTGCATAATTATCTTTTTCCTATTACAGTAGCTCTAATTGTCTTGGGTCTATTGCTTAGTAGTAAAAGACTTTAGTGGGCTGTGTAATGAATCTCTGAAAAAAAAAAAACAATCTCTGCATTAAACTCAATGAAAACATTTAAATAGCAAATGGACCTTAGGAGCCATTTACTATTAGACAATCATGGAGAGTTCATTGTAATGTTATAATTGGGACTTGGGATTAGAGGGGAGGGATTTGAGAGAGTACTGAAGGAAAGAAACCAGGATCCTGATAACCATCATGCCTATGAGTTGTTTCAACTCTGGGAGATAGGAAGAAAATAATAGTAACTTACTATCTCAAAAAAGAGATATAACTTCCTAATCTGTAAAATAAGGGGTTTGTAGTAGATTTTAAGAAACAAATCATCACAGAATCTCAGAATTGGAGAAGCACCATCCTCCAACCTCTGTCTCCAACCTCCATACCAAGGCAGTGGCCATCCAATTTTCATTTGAAAAATTCCAGTGAGAGGTAAATCTCTCGCACTTTGAGGCAACCCATCCCACTTTAAGGTAGTTCGAATGGTTAGGATTTTCTTTTCCTCATATGAAACTGATATCTGTCTCTGCCCCTTCTATCCATTATTTCTTATTCTGCTCTCTGGTGCCAAAAAGAAGAAAGTTATACTTTCTCCCACATAACAACCCTTCAAACACATGAAGTCAGTTATCACGTTCTTCCCAAATCTTTCCTTTTCCAAGTCTAACATTCTCAGTTCCTTTTTTTTTACTAATGCTCATATGGTATGATGTCCTGACCTCTCACTAACCTCATGAAATTGTAGGGTTATTTTAATGACCCCAAATTTTTGAAGCAAAGGCTGGTCTTTCTCACAATATCATTCTTCCGATGTTGCTGTCTGGACTGTGAGACATGGAATGCCACAGTGCCAGAATTTGAGAGATGATTATCATCCAGAGATGTTCTGGTCACATATCAAGAGAGAGAGTGATAAAAAATGGATGGTCCATGTTCTCCAATCAAAGTCTTAAGATGGGGAGAGAAAGTTATGAAGGCCCCCAACACATTGGGAAAGCCACTAAGGGGAACCTGTGGAAGGACATGGGTATGAGTCATATAGGATGGACAGGAATGGATGAATTGTGGTCTATACATTTAAAGGGAATATTTACTTTAATGAAATTACAAATCCACTTGAGTATTTGAGCATCAATTGAATTAGCAAGCAACTAAAACCCACACATTGCTTTCACATGAATTCTTTTCTAACTATACTTCTCCCTTCTATACTTGTTAAGCTGAGTCATTGAATCCACATGTAGGATTTTACATATTTCTTTATTATATTGCATCCTCAACTACTGAGACCTTTTTAGATTCTATATCTATCACCCACAAATTAGCTTTCACTCCCAGATATTTGACATATGTAAATTTTATGAGAATATCATCTATACCTTCATACAAGCCATTGATAAAAATAGTAAACAGCACTGGTTTTAGGGACAGATCCTTGAGATATTACACTATAAACTTCCAAGTTGACATTGAACTACTAAAGACAAATCTTCACATCTAGTCAATCAACTAGTTCCAAATTCATCCAGCTACGTAATTGTTTAGTCCATATGTCTTCATTTTGTCCATGAGGATAGCATGAGAAACTTTGTCAAATCTTTGGCTAATATTTTTGTCTATCACTAATATTACATTATCTGGTTATGATTCATGGAATACTACAATCTACAATGAACTGGTATTGAGGGTGACCTAAAAAGCAATGGAGAGGCTCGTGGTGACTTAAACAAGATGTGATACATTATAAGCAATAAATTATAAACAATTAGAATAAAAATGGTTTGATCACATAAGCAAGAGTGACAAATAAACTAAATGCTATACAGCCTATATACTCCACTGGTATGCTCAGGATGCCAAGAAAAAGAGAGGGAGGCCCCATCATGTTGGGTGTGAACTGTGGTGAACTTTTGGGAAGACATAAGCAAGAGTCCCACAGGATGGTCAGCAAAAGATTGTGGACATCTGTCAATCAATAGGCATTTATTTAGTACCTGACATATGTGATGCCAGGCAGTATGCTAGACTTTGAGAAAACAGTGACTAACGATGAAACAATCCTCATTCTCAACAAGCTTACATTGTAATAGGGAAATAAGAAGTACATCTATAAGTACAGTATGCACCAAATAAATATAACAAATACAAATAGAAGGTAGTTAAATACAAAGTACTTAATAAGGGAGGACACTAGTAGTTGGAGGGATCAGAAAAGGCTTTGTGGAGAATTAGCATTACATTCATCTTAAAGGAAAAGAGGGAATCTATGCGGCAGATATGAGGAGAGAATATATTTCAGAAATGGAGGACTGTCAGAACAAAAGACAGTGCCAGGTGTAAGAAACAAAGGGAAGACTAGTTTGGAGGGGATTCTCACATCATTGAGACCACAAATGCATTTGATAATTTGAATGAAACATTTCCTAGACTTACCAGTCTAGTGACTCTGTCAGAAAAGGAAATGAAGGTAATCTAGCATGATCAGAAGCTATAATAGCTCTTAATTATTTCTCTTCCTAAAGATTTAAAAACCGTACTTTAACAATACATTATAGAATTTTTTCAGGAATTCAAGTTCAGTTCACTAGTTTATTATAATTTTCAGGTTTTTTCCTCTTCCTTTCATTGAATATCAAGACATCGTACATTCTCCAGTCTGGAGGTCTCCCATTTTTCATAATCTTTCAAAGATGATGGACAATGACTGTGTAATCACATCTGACAATTCTTTTAGTTTCCAGAAATGAAGTCTAGCCCTCATGACCTGAATTCACTAAAGGTAGTTAGGTGTTCGCTTACCACATCTTTATTCATAAAACAGGTTTCAATTCCTTTTTAGCCACTTTTTAAATTCCTTTTTCAGCCAAATATTCTTTTTCTTTAGAAGAGAAAACTGAAATGAGTCGGTTAATTCTGCTTATTGTTCAGTTTCCCATCCCATGTATCATCCCACCCAACCTGAGCAACAATCCACTCCTTTGTTTGATATTATTCTTGCCTCCAACATGGCCTTAAAAACATCCATATTTGTATATTTAGCCTTTCTTGCTATAGTCAACTCATTCTAATATTTCACTCTCTTGATATTATTTTCATGTGAATAGTTCCCAGTGTGGAAGCTTCCTCTTTACCATTAGGTTAGAAGATGCAGATCAGCAAATCCTATATATATCTTAACATCTTAGAACATTTCCTGAGACACTGAGATATTAAATTATTTGCCCATTGTCACATAGCCAACATGTGTCAGGAAAGACTTGAATTTAGGGGCGGTGAGGTGGCGCAGTGAGTAGAGCGTCAGCCCTGGAGTCAGAAGGACCTGAGTTCGGATCCAGCCTTAGACATTTAACGCACACACAAACAGAAACCTAGCCGTGTGACCTTGGGCAAGTTACTTAACCCCAATTGCCCTCCAAAAAGCAAAAAAAAAAAAAAAAAAAAAAAAAGGAAAGAAATATGGTCTCCAGGGGCAGCTAGCACAGGCACAGTGAATAGAGCACTGGCCCAGGAATCAGGAGGACCTGAGTTCAATTCCAGCCTCAGAAACTTGACACACTTTTGAGTAATTTAACCCCAATTACCCTCCAAAAAGCAAAAACAACAACAACAACAACAACAACAAAAAAACATGGTCTCCTAAAATCTAGTATGTGCATCAGACTCTTCCCAAATTCCCTTTTTCTCCTCTATTACAGTCTAAATTGGAGTAGTCACTTGTCCTTCCTCTCCCAAGGTGACTTTGGATTCTATTTCAGCTCCTTTGTTGACCAGAATAAGTTTTTCTAGTCTCTTCCTTTACAATTAATAGATTAAATTATTGGTAAAACAAGTCAAGAATTAGCTGCTTTTCATAGGGAAATAGCCAGCTCTAGTAGATTTCAGAATAATTTAAGGGCTTCATCATTACTTCACTACGATTCCTTTTCTTTTTTCATCTGATTCCCAAATTCCTCCCCTTACCCCCTTCTGTACAGGTTGTCTATAGTATACGTACCTGATAGTATTACTGTTTCTTCTTTTATTGATCCTACCCTAAATATTTACCACCTTGCTTCTACTCTTTTTTCTCTGGCTTTCTTCAAGTGAATATATTTCTTAATTTGCAACACCACCATTCCAATGCCATTTTTATCTGTTCTATTTCATTAGAATAAATTAATATAATCCAGTCGTGGAAGTACTTTCTAATCCTAAAATTCTTTGTTCTTTATGGTAAAAACTCTGTCATTCAAAACAAAAAAAAGGGGGGGGCGGCTAGGTGGTACAGTGAATAGAGCACTGGCCCTAGAGTCAGGGGGATCTGGGTTTGGATCTGGCCTCAGACACTTAACACACAAATAAACTAACCACGTGACACTGGGCAAGTCACTTAACCCCAATTGCCATCCAAAAAGCAAAAAAAAAAAAAAACAAAACCTGTCATTAATTTTTTTATGTCATTCAAAGTATCTGGCAACCTATTTTGTACACAGTAAGACACTCAATAAATATTTATTGAATAAATGACTTTAAAGTGGAGGAGAAAAATAAGTAAAGTATTTCTGTATTTAAGTGCCTTTGTCATTAAAAAATTTCTCCGCATGTATTTTAGATAAGAAATATGTTGTAAAATTAATTTTCAATCTTACCTGCCATTTCTTTCCTTTAGAGAAATCATAACAATTACATGATTTCAGTCTGCTGGAGATAAATAATTGTAACCTTCCTCTGTTATTGACAGTTCTTGTGTTTTCCCCCCTTGGAAATCCAGAATGAAGTACAGAATTTATGGAAAGAAAATTGGATTATACTAGATTCTGCAAAAAGATATGGCTATGAAGTGGTTGATACTTTCAGCATAACTATGGGACGCTACAAGGAATTTCTACAAGGGAAGTGTGGATGCCATTTCCATGAGGTATAAACATAGACTATCTATCTGTTCAATGAGTTATTAATAGCATTTGTGTTTGTAAAAAAAAAATTCATTGTATTTTTCTCTTGAATTGTCCTTTCTAATTCACATGAGAAACCTGAGTCATCAAGAAATTAAGTAATGTGTTTAGTATTGCTCAGCAAGTGATAGCATGTAGGCATCTCAGCATTAAACACTATACAACAAGGTTTAAAAATATGTTATCTCCTGAGCATTTCTTTGCTCACTTAGTAATGTTATAAGCCTAAAGCAACCACATGAGTTACCTAACTTATCTCCTGGCCTCCAAGAAAGACTACTCATAAGCCACACCTGTCTGAAAAATATCTTCAGGAAAGAAGATTAAGCAAACTCCCCCATTAATCCATTCAGGAATCTCTTCCACTTGGATGGCAGAAAGCTTCAGTTTGCCTATTCTCTTCTAATAGACATCTTTCTTTTTCTATAAAGGCAGTAAACCTGTTCCATTTAGGAGCCTTTCATATATGAAGATGGTGTGCTCCATACAAAGAACAATTCACCCACCCTCAGACATCTTCCCAGGAGTAGAAATGGATTTGTGTTGATCCACTCATAGAGTTGTTGGTCCCCAAACAATGGCTAGCCAGTTAGTCACGTCATCTTTGACCATGAAAAAACTAAACTCACCACTCATCATTTCATTAGAACCATGTTCTTACCACCTCCTTAGAAATAACCCTTCATGTTAAGTTTTAACTGGGTAGTCCACAAACTAAAACCCATGGAAAATTCAGGTAAGAAGAGGGACAGTTGGAATAGTCATACCAGGAGAGTGGGAGGTCAGTCACTTAGTCTGACTGAGCCTCTGTACCCATGGCTTATGATTTCTTATACCTGATTTCTCAACCCCAGAAAGAGACAGTAGGTGGTCGGGCACAGCATTGGAGGAAGGTAGGCCCCAGGAGAGCCCTCCAGGGACCCTCCAAGATGGAGTGGGTTAACTCCCTCACAAGGTTTAACCTCCCTGTACAAAAGCCAAGAAAGAACACAAAACAAGAGATAAGAGACAGGCAAAATGATTACTTCCCAAGATGGGGATGTGGAGTGATGTCCTAGGATATCCTACCCAGATAAAACTCTGGTATTCCATTTTACCCTTGATGGCAACTATCCCCATTTTATAGCCAACTGAACTGGGGACAGAAAACTAAATTAGTCATAACCATATTAAAGGATGAAACCAGAGTGAAAAGCTGTCCTTTTTTACCTAGCCACTAGTTGCAGTCATTCCATTGCCAACAGGAAACAAGGTAACATGTGCCTACTTATGCCTTTCCCAAAATGAAAATATCCTTCTCTTCGAGCTCCTCTTTCCTTTGTTTGGGAGGCAGAATTGTGCTTCCAAACACTGCAGTATGTATCATGATGAAGGGGAAGCAGTAAATGCACAGCTGAGCCCTCATACAATCAGAATTTGCCACAAAAACAAGTCAAAGGCTGCCAAAGTCACAGAAAATGGGGACGCTGAAAGACAGAATCCAGGATTTTGTTGCCTCTTTTTAAAAAGCTTTTACATAATGTGTCTTCAATTAGTTTTTTTGGAGGGAAGGAAGGGAGAGGGTCTGCTTTTCTTTTGCAGCTTTAGTGCTCTCAGAGGCTGAGACATGCTTGGAAGATTTCTAGCATAGCTCCAATTAAAAACAGAAGATGCCATTTCCATATGATTGCATTACATATATCTCCCCTCACTGTGGATACTGATAATCATAAAACAGAAGAAATATATGCAAAACCCTTCAAAATATAACATTTAAGTTATAATCATAGGCAGGCCACCTTACAAAAGTATAAATGGCCACAGGAAGCAATCAGTTCCTGCAGGGATTACCCTTCGCTCTCTGTTGCTGTCACTTGGGATTTCCTCTTTACCTCTCTCCCTTTCCACTTTCATAAAATGATAAATTTAGATCTGGAAGGACCTTAGAATCTATCTAGTATGACTCCTCCCCTCATTTTATAAACGAGAAAGGGGAAACCCAGATAAGTTAAGAAGCTTGCCCATGGTTGCATAGGTAGTGACAGAACTGGGATTTGAATCGTGGACTTCAAATCCAGGACTCTTCACAGCTCCCACAGCACTTACTTGGGACAACGTCCTTCTAATGTCTTACCTCAATCCATGCAAGTCAAGACTGTCTAATAATAATAACTAAAATTTATGTGATGCTACAAAACCTTTTCATTGCAATAACCCTCAGATGCAAGTATTATCCATGTTGTGAAGATGAAGAAATTGGGGGTAAATTGGTAGAAACGATTTGGCCAAGACGGTGGAGTTGGTGAATGTTAGACCAGGGATTCTAACCTAGGTCTCCTGACTCCAAGACCTGACTCAACCTGCTAGTTACCTTATTCCCCTAGAGAGTCCTAGGGGAAGAAAAAGAAGCCTATAGCTACTTCCCCTTACTCCGTCATAGCTGCTTTCAGTTTCCCAAGTCCCATTACTGTTATCCTTGGCAGTGTCCCATGGACCCATCTATTCTTCGCCAGTGAACCCCTAGTCAGCTTCTGTGACAAAATGTTCCACAATGTGAGAGACTTCTCTCTGAAATATCTAGGAATCTCATTTCAATCAATCTTCAGTGTTTGAATTCTCACCTTTAAAAACTGTGCGCCGGTTATTTTTCCTTACTAAAGTCAAGAAAATGGACTGAGAAAGAGAATGAGGGAGAAGTTGATTGGCAATAGCCTTCTCATATTATTCCAAAATGAGCCAGAAAGGGGAGTAGTAAATGACTCTGATGGATAGATAAGAAAGTGACCTTCTAATTCCCAGACCTGACAAAAGGAAAGAAAGTTTGCATCCTAAGAGGATTGCACTGGCAGAAAGCATTAGCCATGGATCCTCCACCTTTTCCTCAGTCCCTCAATACTGTCCCCCCCAGAGAGCCCCAAACCTCAGGCCATTGAACTCATAATTTATGGCTTAGAGATAGGGGAATCCCTTTTCCAACTATACAGCAGGGATAAGAATCAGAGTGGGAAAATTCCAAATCCTATGGCACTCAATAGGGATGTATCCCTATTGTTCTAAATTAGGGTTATAAATACATTTTCTCCATAGAAACTTGGTTATAAAAATGCTAAGAAGGCCAGATCTGAACTCAGAGAGAGGAGTCTTCCTGACTTCTAGCCCAGTACTCTACCCACTGTGCCACCCAGCTACCCAGGATAAATATGTCAAGTAGGTTTTATACTATGCAGCTGGGTGGCATAGTGGGTAGAGCACTGGGCCAAGAATCAGGAAAATTCCTCTCCCTGATTTTGAATCTGGCCTCTGATACTAGCTGGGTGACTGTGCAATCCTGTTTGCCTCAATTTCCTTATCTGTAAAATGAACTAGAGAAGGAAATGGCAAGCCACTCTAGTACTTTTGCCAAAAAAAAAAAATACGAAAAATCCACAAATGGGGTCAACAAAGAGTCTGAAACAATTGAAACAATTGAACAAGTTCATTATGGATTAAATAAGCTACATATGAGGACTTCACTATGTACAGCTTCTCAGAAAATGCTTAATGACTGACAGATCCTTAGGGTTTGGAGGCACCTTAGAGATCAAACACCTTTTACAGATGAGACTTTTAAAGTGAACTTTTGTAACCTAACCAATATTCATTTGAGGACTGTCTGTGTCAGTAACAAAAAATCATTCCTGATTCAAAGTATGGCCTTCTTTTGCTGAGTTTGACGCCCTAGTCACGCCCTCATCACAGTTTAGTTTCATTTACTCTCAGAGATTCTCATAATGTAGAGAAATCTTATCTCTATGAATGATGTGTATATAGATAAATCTTTTAGCAGACAGCTGTATTATACTCCTACTCAGGGCCACACCTACTTCCCAGGATGCCTGCGTTGATTTTTGGTAGCAGCAATATTCATTTTGATCTCTATGATATTTCAACTAAAATGTGCCTCTGGGAGATTTACCCTTCCAATTACAATATTAACCTGATAATATCTTTCTCATCCACTTCACACCCTTCTTGAAAAAATTTTTTAAAAATTGTAACTCATTCATTGCCTACAAGTATTTTTTCCAGTTTTTGAACAGAGACAAGGTGCAATAGCAGTCTCAGTAACAAAAAGGGTCATTTTTATCTTTAGAAAATTGGGGTAACAGACATATTTGATTATTTTACCAAAAGTCAATCACATGATAAAATAGATTGCCATAATGAACAGAGTGGTAGGTGTGGAATCAAGAGGATTTGGGTGTCCTAGATGTAGAGTCAGGAAGACCTGAATACAAACCCAACCTCAGATACTTCTAGCTGTGACCCTGAATAAGTTACTTAACCCATCAGTTCCCTCATCTGTAAAATGGGTATAATAATAGCACCTACTTTGCCAAGTTGTTATGAGAATCAAATGAGATAATATTTGTAAAGCACTTAGAACAATGCCTGTCACATAGTAGGTGTGTAATAAAGGCTTGTGCCCTTCCTCCTCTAGCACTTACAATACTAGCTACATGACCACCAGCAAGTCATTTTAATTTAATCTCAACCTCACTTTCAATAATATTTGCTTTACTGAATTATTGTGTGACTCAAATGAATGGTGTCTAGAAAGTGTTTTTGCAAACTTTAAAGCCCTCTATAAAGGTCTGTTTTTATTATTCTCCAAGTTTAGCTAAAGCTTCTTTTAAAAGATGATTTAGTGATAATGAATATCAGCCAACCAAAAAAAAAAAAACCACCCCAATGAACCATTTTAAACAAATAAATAAAAACACTTAAGGGATTCTGGCTTAGGAGGGGGAAGATGTGGAGTCTCTGTCTCTTGTCTCTATGCTCCGTTTACAAGGTGCTCCAGAAACAGAAAAAAAAAAAAATAGGGGATTGCCAAGCAAGAGTGACAAGTATTATGCCTAGTGATGTTAGGAATCTCATAGTTGTAAAATTAGGAATGACCTTAGAGATCAACTAATGAAAGGCCTTCATTTAACAGATGAGAAATTAGAGGCCCAGAGAGAAGTGATTAGAGCCAGGAAGTGTCCAAGCTGGGGCTCAAACCTATGTTTTCTGGCTCCTTCTTCCCATTAGGCATCTTCCTATTACCACCATACTTTCTCTTGTCATCTGACCTGTTGTCATTCATCAATAAATCTATTTACCTGACTTTTGTTAAATGCCTACTAAGTATAAAACACTAGCTTAAGTCTCTAATCCTTAATAGATACAGATACCTGCAATGGATTACTATAATCCTTACAGTAATATCTTTTCAGTAATCTTTGCTTTCTAGTCACAATTTATTATTGAAAATAATAATAATAATAATAATAATAATCTCACATTTGCATAGCGCTTTTCAGTTTTCAAAGAGCTTTCATATTTGCTCCTTATTTGGTCAAAAGAAATCTATTTCATGGGTTTTGATTACTGTTGGTGAGATTAGAGATTTTATTGAGTCTCTTTCATCTGTCAAGACCCCAGAGAAGGATATGTTTAACCCACAATTATGTAAAAAAGTTTCCCAATTTGTGAACAATAATTTGGCAAAATTGCATATGCAAATTAGCTGAATGAGTTTACCTGCTGCATTTAAACAGAATATTGTCTTCCTAATATTTAAAAATGGTAACAAGCAGCATCCAGATAAATTGCCCAATATTTTTCTTGAATGATTTCCCTAATTTGGCAAACATTTATTAAACAAGCTGAAAGACTGGGGAGACTCTAGTACTATCCCCATGAATAGGCTAGCATTAGACTAAAACACAATTTATATTCTATTTATTTAACTCTTTATTTTTGAGCCCAGTGGAGGACTTGGGACTTACCAGAATCTTTGTCTGTATAGGCCTGTTGAAGTATCATAGCATTTGTATATAAAAACAGCACAAATTCTTCTAATTCCTAGTCAACAAATTTATTATCTACTATTATCAATTAATCAATCAATCAAGCATTTATTAGTCATTTACTCTGTGCTAAGTTCTGTGGGCACAAATAAAGGATTTATTTTTAAGTCCCTATACTGATAATACCAGGGCCTAAATCCTGAACTCCCTAATATTTGATGTTTCAGCATGACTCAAGTCATTTTCCCAAGTCTCCCCCTCTGCAGACCCTGCATTGATCAGACTCCCTCATAGGGGGTCCTGATTCCCACCATGAATGGCTTTTCTCCTTAACCTTGGTCCTCTGACTTACTCTTTTGTTGAATTCAGGCCTGATACCATCTTACCTCTGACTCCCTTCTTGGTGTGAGATGGTCTCTTGAAAGAACTTGTCTTTGAATTGACACTCAGCAAGTTGTCCATGCCTCCATCCCAGTTGACTATTTGACACTTCTTTGCATGCCTCCAATAACTTCTAGCCCTAATTTCACAAATAGAAGATGTCACAATAGGGAATGCTTGAGTATTCCCAAAGTTCAAAGTTCCACTCCAGACTGACGGCCCTCCTGGTAGGACTTGCCTTCCGATCACAGCTGGAACCATACCAATGAGGAGGGTATGAGCTGTGCAGCAGTTAGAACAGTCTAACCTACACTGGACTCACTGCTTCTGGCCCCTAGCTCCAAGCTCCATACCCAGCAGCTTGTTGAGCCTGAGTTTGTTTTTGCTGTTGTTTCCTCCTTTGTTTTTCAGCCCTAAGCATATTGTACCTAAAACTTCACCCTTGAGAATTCCTCAATGACCAAACCAAGTTGTCCTAGTCATCTCTCACTATGGTGGAGAACCCAGAAGTGGCTATTATTATTAATAAAAGAGAGCCCCCTTCTGGATAAGGCTTGAGAATTTTGTCTCAGGGCTAAGGGATATCTGAGAATCTGATGAAGGTTGAGATAACTAATAGATCCAGGGGCTTAGAGAGGGGACAAGGCATGGCCATAGAGTACTCTACTACCTGAACCATGAGTGAACAGCTAAAAAGACAATGAACCAGCCCTGATGATTTGTCAAGTGTCTGACTGAGTGATTAAATAAGCAAACAGTGAATAAGGAAATAAAATATGATTTCTAGTTCCCCTTACGTAAAAGAAACAGTGCTGAGGTTTAGTTTCAGACCTGATTCAGCAGGTCCTGAAGTCAATAGCTCCAGATTTCCCAACCCTTCTGATAACACTCCTCCCCTGACACCCCCAGCTACCTTGAGGAACATATACAGCTAACTAGCTGGGGTCCAGTTCCACTTGGCTCAAGCAAAATGAGCCAGGTGACTTAGGGATAGTTAGGGAGAAAGACAATTCCTATGCCATATGTCAACAAATGTCTCTGGCATTATTTTAAGTGCATTATGCTTCAAAATGGACAGTGGTCTGGTCAGCTATGATCCATCCTTGTGCATTTCTTTAAAAACAGCCTGCCCCAGAGTTGACCTGTAAGATCTACATGGAGCTAACAGTTATCAAGGCACAAAGATGTCATCCAAAAGCAGTCCAGTATTCAATGGTTGCCCAGCTACTACCTGATGTTTTCGATCTCAAACACCTACTGTCCACCCAAAATTCAATCAAACTTAAATCCAGGGGGTGCTGTTTTTTGTCAGTTTGATTTCCAGATCCCCTGTCTATCTAAATGTCAGAACTCTCTGAAGCCTTCTTACACAAATCCAAGTGAGGGGGCCTAAGGAAGGAGATTTTCCTGCAATCAATATGCTAGTGCCTTTAAAAACAGACATTTCTGGTTTCCTGACAGAGGTAATGTCTATTAACCAAAGGTCTCTCTTCACGTTGCTATTTAATCTCTCTCTCAATGATATAATAAGAAAATTAGCTGTCCAGAACTTTTATCATTTTCTGTTGCCTCACAAAAAGTTTTACCCTTCTACATGCTAATTTATTTCACCACCTCCAGTGAAACAAACATTACCTTTTCCCTCTTTAAGTCCTAAAAAGTTACTGTCAAAATTCTGTAATTAATTGCCAAAAGGAAACTTCATGTGTAGATTCTTTTTAAACTAAAGTAATGATTACCAAAAGAACATTGTCAAATTTAATTTTATTTGTATTGAAATGTTAATATATAAGTGTTTATTTTAATGAAATATTTAATTTTAAGAAAACATAGAGATATGAAAACTAGAAACCAGACTATGGGATCTATTTTGAAATTCAGTTATGCAGAAGGTTTGATTAATTCTGTCCTATAACTTATCCATATTAAAACAATGGACCAAGTTCTTTATGGACTAGAGTTTTGGGATGTGATATTAATGTAAGTTGCTTAGAAAGTGACAGACAGAGGCCTGATTTAAATGACTGTCAGTACCTATCCAGCCAACCTCTGTAGGTTAATAAAGGACTAATAATAAGGGTGGGAGTCTAAATAAACATGGGAATATGAATGTGAATCTAATATTCTAGGGATGAACCTATAACATAGTTATGTAACTAGAAATTAATCAAAAGAAGGAAGGGAAAGGTTAATGAAGCATTAGTATTCTTGGCCAAGGTCAAAACTGAGCCCAAGATTACTTTATATTGTTGTTTGAATGGGATTCCATCAATGTAGAAAACTCTGGAGGTAGGAACTCCTTCCCCCAATACAGATTCTTCTATAACCTATAGTCTTGAAGAGTTGTCTAGAATACTGAAAAGTTAAATAACTTTTCCATGTCACACAACTTATATGTTTCAAAAGTAAGACTTTAATTCAAATCTTCCTAAGGCTAACCCTATTTTTAATATGCCATACTGTTTCTCAAGTTCAATATATAATGTAATAAATATCTAGATATGAATGAGGCAGGGAGAGAAAGAAATGTAATTGTTGGGGACATCCAACAGGGATAAGAGAACCAGTCAAGGGCAGAGAGGTGGGGCTTCAGAGTTAGAGATAAAAAACACAGATACTGGATAATAAGATACAAAGCAAGGTACCCAATAATCAAGGAACTGAGATATAAGTCAGAGTACCCAGGCACTGGGGTCTGGAATTTCAGAAACAGCAGTAAGATTGACTTACTACCAAACTAATGGTGCTACTTGATTTACTATTCTTTATATTTCCACTGCCTGGGGCAGGGTTATAGGTGTCTGTTGTTCAAATTGTGCCATACTAGTTTGAAAATGTCAAGGCTAAATTAATCCAGGCAATATGGGCTAATTAAAAGTGATCATATTTTATCTAATTGCTTGCCTGACTCAAGGTAAAAAAAAAGACAGTATAGTTATACATTTGCATACTGCCAACAACAGATATAGCATTCTTTTAGGAGAAGGAAAGGGAATAAACATATATACAGCACCTACTTAGAAGCACCCAAAACTTCGAAATCCCTGGCAGGGTGAAAAAACCTAAATCTTGAGACAGTCCCTACCCCCAACCTTGGGAACAGTGCCCAAATTTAACATAAAATTCGAAGTCAAGAAATAGAAATAAGCAAACAACAACAATAAAGAACCTGACCATAAGAAAGCTACTATGGTAATAGGGAAGCACAAGACTCAAACTCAGAAGATGACGTCAAAATAGCTGCAAGCAAAGCCTCAGGGAAAAATATAAATTGGAAACAATCCCAATAAGAATTCCTGGATAGGCTAAAAAATGATTTTTATAATCAGATAGAGGAAAAACTGGAAAAATAAATGAGAGTGATGCAAGAAAATTGTGAAAAGACAATAGCTTGGTTAAAAATGCACAAAAAAATACTGAAGAAAATAGCACCTTAAAAGACAAAATTGGCCAAATTGGGGGAAAGGTACAAAATTCACTGAAGAAAATAATTCCTTAAAAATTAGAACTGAACAAGTAGAAGTTGATAACTCCATCTGACATAAAAAAACAATAAAAACAAGTCAAAAGAATAAAAAATTGAAGAAAATGAAATATATCATCAGACAAAGAACTTGGAAAATAATTTGAGGAGAGATCATTTAAAAATACTAGACTGCGTGAAGGCCATGATAAAAAGAAAGAGCTTAGACATCATATTTCAAGAAATTATAAAGGAAAATTGACCTAATAACCTAGAACCAGAAGGTAAAAGGGAAATTAAAAGAATCTACCAATCATCTCCTGACTGATATCCCAAAGTAAAAACTCTCAGTAACATTATAGTCAAACTCTAGAATTCCCAGGTCAAGGAAAAAATACTTCCAGTAGTCAGAAAGAAACCATTCAAATACTATGGAATCACACACAGTCAGGTTCACATAAGATTTAGCAACTACCACCTTCAAGGAGTGGAGGTCTTGGAATATGATATTCCAAAAGTCAAAGAAGGTAGGATTCCAACCATGAATAACCTACCCAGTCAAAATGAGTATAATCCTTTGTGGAGAGGCATTTAATTAAATAGAAGACTTTCAAAAATTCCTGATGAAAAGACCAGAGATGAATAGAAAATGTGATGAGACTCACAAGAAACATAAAAAAGGTAAATATGAAAGAAAAATTCTGAGGTACTCAATAAGGTTAAACTTCTCATTCCTAGATGAGAAGATCATACATGTAACTGAAGATCTTTATCATTATTATACTATTTATGACTACAAAGACAGAGGGCACAACAATGAGTCAGAAATGTTGGAATGATCAAAAAATGAATGGGTGAGAAAGAGGAAGAGAGAAGAATGGTGGAAATTATCTCATATAAAAGAGGTACACAAGGAAGAGCTTTTACAGCCAAGGTAAAATGGCGGGAGGAGGGGAGGGCTGTGGAGCAGGCAGGCAACACTTGTACCTCATTCTCTCCTGAATTGGTTAAAAGAGGGGATAACACTCATTTGAGTGTAGAGATACATAGACAGATATATACATACATACATACATACATACATACACACATATAGATACACACACACACACACACACACACACACACACACACACACACACCACTCAATTGAGTATAGAAATCTTACCAAAAAGAGAAAAAAAGATATGTAGCAAAAGCTAAAGTAAACTCCTGAAAATTTCCCTAGAATTTCCGATGCTTTGAAATGCCTAAATTGTACATTTAAAACTCTGAGTCATATTACTGTAATTATTGGTCTCAATAGATGTAGAGCCTTCCTGGTCTCAATTTACCCTTCTTTTTTGGAGTGAATCTATGACTCTTAAAATTTCCTTTTCCAGAAAAATCTATTACCTTTTTCCTCCCACTCTAACACACCACTAGATTCCTTAGTTTAATCCTAAACTTTCTGTTCCTATATGCAAAAATTGTTACACTTCAATATAGGTATGGTAGCATTTCTTAAAGTTGTAAACCTTATCATTATGCATTTACTTAAGATCTGGTAACCTCAAATTTTCTGGAGCCAATTTCTTTAAGCATCAAGAATAAATACTTGCACTAGTCATTCACTACATGAATGATTTTAGATGAGTTCAAATCCAAGCATACAATAAAACCATAATAATAGTAGTAGTAGTAGAGATTAGAAAGTAATTGTTTCAGATTAATTGAAAGATAGTAAAAAGATTTAATGTTGATAGTTAAAATATAAAAGGTAGCCTGAGTTTCATCATGGCCCAAGTATAAAAATCTATCTATATTCAAATAGACAGATTATCATCCCATAGTCAAATAAATTGTACTTATTTCAAGAAAATTCAGTGCCATGAAGATTTATTTATTTATTGAGAAAAGCAGAACAAATAGGACCTATTCCTATAGTTCCGGCCACTGGCGAGCTAAGGCTGGTAGATCACTTTATCGCAGAAGTTCTGAGTTTCGATAAGGCTAAATTCAATAAGGGGTCCTCACTGCATCCAGTGCCCATATTGCACGTCCCTGGAGAAAGAGTAAGTAAAAAGAGAGGGGGAGGAAAAGAGAGAGAGAAAGACAGAGAGAGAGAGAGAGAGAGAGAGAGAGAGAGAGAGAGAGAGAGAGAGAGAGAGAGAACTACATAGATGAATAGATAGATAAATGAACAAATACATAAATTGATGAATGGATGAATGAAGTATATAAATAAGCAAACAAGTTAAACGTGTAAATGAATTAAAAATGAATGAATGAATAAGTAAATATATGAATAGGTAAATGAAGATTAAGGAATGAATGAAATTTTTTAAAGAAAATAAATACTTAGGTTGTAATTATATAATATGGGTATAACAGACAAAACTTGGTGAACAAATGGGTTATAAAAATGACTGTGTGAACTGATCATCATGATCCCTTCTTTACATTAGTAGTGAATATTTCAAATGCTCAAAGGAACTATTTATAACACAGAAACTACTTGGTCCCTGACCTCGAGGATCTTCCAACAATGCTTTTGAAGCCATCCAGTTCTCATTCTTCCTTCAAGTATCTTAGACATGTGTCTATATATAACAATGTCCTTGAGTGGGTGTCTGGATTACTTGGTATTTTGTTTACTATTATTATGCATAAGGAAGATACTATTAAGTGGCACTGAATTAGGCTTTGAGTTGGAAGAGAGCTGTTTACTCAGTAACTTGTTTTATCCTCAGTTTACTAAACAGTGCCATCCCAGAAACATCCTACTGTTACAGCAATCCCAACACTTCAAAAACCAAGAGGCTACCACTGAGTTGAAAAGGTTCCTGGGCTTTATTTAGGACAATGTTATTCCTCTGAAACTTTTTGCAGGGAAGTACAATAGTTTATGAAACCTGATCACCTTCCCTTCACTGGACTCCTTGCATTCCCCTGGGTTATGTTCATTTCTCCCAGCCAAATTTCAGAAAGATAGAGTGATATGTGTTTGAAGTACAGTGTTTGAACATGGTTTGTTTTTACATGCAGAGATAACATAGGCCAAATAAAGTTTCTTGACATGTAACTATAACCAATAAAAAGCTTTCTAGGACAAAAGAATTCGTTTTGCTCCCCCAACATCAGAACCATAGTAGCATTTCAGTCTCTTGAACAATACATCAAAGAAAAGGAGATTCCACAGTCAGATTGTCATAGTCCATAAAATTTAGCACAACTTCAGACCATCATCATCCTCAAAATGTTTTTTCTCCTCCTATTTGTTTATTATGCAAATTATGGGCACCCAATCAAATTGTTCTACTGACACCCCTACAACTAAGTAGCCTAAAACAATATGAAATTTGCTTCCCCCTATCTTCCATGACCATCCAAACCCATAGTATTGGGCAAGATCTCTAATATTCTAAAAGATCCACCAGGTCTATAAGATCCTTTGTGTTTTTGATAAGACATTTTGTTCAAGGCAGCATTACAAAGAACCACTTATAGGACTTTTCTTGCTGATCTGGGGTGCTCCGGGAGAGATAACTTAAGCCAGGGAGCATTTTGGTCATTTAAAAATCATAAGATAAACTTTTGGAATTTCTTTTCCTTAATAAAATGAATCTGTTTTCTGAGAAGAATGAGTTACCAGATCCTGATGAGTCTGCACTAATTTCCGTGTGTGTGTGTGTGTGTGTGTGTGTGTGTGTGTGTGTGTGTGTGTGTGTGTAAAAGACCAATAGACAAAAAATGTGGAGCACATAAGTAGTTTTCAAAGTGAACTTTGAAGTAAATAAATTGGGTTGCAATGAATTAGAAAGACAATCCTTTTGCAATGTCTTTCAGCAGACAGGAATTGTGAGAGGCTGTTCCTTGCTATTTAAAAAAATAATGATGATGCCTTGGGCAGAACCAAATAAACCAATATTAATAATAGCAGAGTAAAAAATCAGCATCCTTGCCACAAATGAATGTCCCAAATGCACCAAAGAACCATTCGGAACAGAATCCTCATGGTTTTTGACCTTGAAGAACTTTAGACAATGTTTTTGAAGTCACTCAATTGTTAATGCTTACTTCAAGTATCTTTGGCATATCTAGTCATTCCCATGGATGTTCTTGGTAGCTAAAAAAAAAAAGAGTAAGCAATATTCACCATGATACCTGGAAGCATAGATATTATCTCAAAATGGGAGTCATTTTACTTTCAACTACTCTTATACTCACTGAAATTTATTACTGTACTTGGTCCAGTAATGAAGCCTATTTAGGTGGCTGCAGCATCTATACTAGCATTACCCAGGATTCTTCATAATGTTGCAATAAATTCAGCCTTGAAATCATGGAGAGGATCAAAATCATTTTTAAAGGGCAGAAAAAATTGATTTGAAATACTAGCCTATAAACAGCCATAGACACATGAAATTGAATTCTTCACTGTACCTCGTAAACCTTCTACATCAGGAGACCACTTTTCAAGTTCTGGCATATTTATCATACAGGCTATCCAGACATTTCCAAAGCTCATTCTAAAAAGATCACATAAATAAAATTAACCTTATTTCAGCCTCAGAACACTGGCACAATAATTTGCTTCTGGGTCAAACTGTACATGCATGCTTGAGTTTTTCCCTGAATAAGTTTCCTTGAAGAATATTCCCTAAATTGGCTCTCAGCGACTTTAAGCCTCCTCCCCAAAAGGACAAAGGCTTCAGAAAAACATCAATGAATCTCTCTGGCTAGGCTATTATATCTTTAGAGTTACACTATAACTAAACAATGATAAACATAGCTACTCATAATAGAAACAGGCAACCTTTAGACCTAGTATATTAATCAGTGGTTAAATGCAAACTGAGCACCGAAGTAACGTCATGTGGGATTCCTTGCTACAACTTGCTGATTTGATGTTACCTCAAAGGAGTCATTCACTCTAAGGACCTCATTTGAAAAAGAGAACCTGCTGTAACTACAGGAAAATAACTCATTTCTCTTAATTTAGTTGGATCCAATCAGTCTGAAAACATATTGCTGTTCCAAATTGTAGACTCATTGGGAACATGGCCAAAATCTACTCCTTTAAAACTGATTATACAAAAAAATTTTTTTTAAATTATGGAATGGATCATCCCCCACTGCAACAGGGGTGGCCACAGAGTTGGATGTTTTTTTCTTTACACTGTCCTATAACATCAGAAACCATATTCCTATTAAGGAGATGCCCATCAATTGGGGATGGCTGAACAAGTTGTGGTATATACATGTAATGGAATACTATTGTGCTATAAGAAATGAGGAGCAGACGGACTTCATATTTACCTGGAGAGGCTTATACAAACTGATGCTGAGTGAGAAGAGTAGAACCAGGAGAAATTTGTACACAATCACAGACACAACATATGTGTGATCACCAACTATGACAGACTGGACTCTTCTCAGCAATGCAGTGATATAAGTCAATCCCAAAAGACTCATGATGGAGAGAGATGCCTACATCCAGAGAAAGAACTAGAAAGAACTGAGTTTGAATCCTGACTGAAGCAAACTACTTGATCTCTTTCTTTTTCTTGTTTGGTTTTATGTCCTCTTTACCACTTTTCATTCCATTTGGTACGATCCGCCTTTGTAAGCTGACTAATGTCTAATGTGAAAGTATTTGCAGATCTTATACTGGATTGTATGCCATGGGTGGGGGGGGGGGAACAGAGGGAGGGAAAGAAAATTTGAAACTCAAGGAATTATGGAATTGAACCTTGTAAACCAAAAGTAAACAAACAAATTAATAAAGACAAAAATTTAAAAAAAAAAGAAACCATATTCCTAAAATAGCTTTTTTTTGTTAATTATCTCTTCTCAAAAAAGAGTTGAAACAGTGACTAGAAAGCCAGTCTCAAAACCAGAACGACCTGCATTCACATTCTACCTCTGACACATAATGACTGTGTAACCCTGAGCACATCACAACCTTTCATTATTCTAGACAACCCTCCAAAACCATAAGTTGCAGAAAAGATGTCAAGGCCTGCCCGGGTCTTAGTTTCTTTATTTGATAATTTCTTGTACTAATGAAATCACAAGTCTCTATCCTTTCTCTACCATCACCCCTCCCCACAAGAAAAGCAAAAAGGGCAGGCAGTCTAAGATTTTGCTTTTAGTAATAAACAGCTATGAGACTATATCTCCATAATAGGACATACTGTTTTCGAAGTAGGAAATATTATTTGATGCCCATTAAGATGCACAAAATATTTTTAAAGCAAAACAAGATTCTATATACTCAAACCATCTTGACCAATTTTCCAACTGTCTGGCCTACACTTCATGAACTATTTGATTCATACTCAAGGCTGATTGAGAGGTATGGCAAATCCCTCTAGGAGAGCTCTGTGCAGAAAGAACTGATAGCTTTTAAATGCTTCAATTATCCTTTAGCAACTCAACGCTGCTCCCTCAGATTCCAAAGATGACTACTCAGTGCCCAGGAAGGTGGGGTCACTAACTAGAACAATTTCAACATGTCATAGGATCTGCCCACGTCTTTTTTTTAAATTGCCCTTGAAAATGTTTTTATAATTTTAAAAATTGCTTATACTTTTTAGGGCTTTAGAATTATGGAATTCTTTACATATGCCATGACATTTCATACAATAGGATCATATCATGCAATCAAGGTATATATGACTGGTATCACTAATACTCATTGGAAAAATTCAAATTGATTACAAGACTTCTGTTGCAATGTTAGTTTCACTGGAATCAGAAAACATACAGAACTGCAAATTTTACTCCTGATCTTTTTTTCAACTTTATTTTTTCCCATAACAAACATGTATTGTCAATCAAAACAAATTTCTTCATTGGTTATAGCAAACAAAAATTTGTCTCATTCTGCATTCTGATTCCTTCACCTCTCTATCAGGAAATGCATAGATGTCTCTTCATTAGTCCTCCAGAATCTTGTTTGAGCATTATATTGATAAGTATAATAAGTATAAGTATAGTACAATAGTACTCTATCACATTTATATACCCAACTGGAACTTTGTATTTTTCTTTGTAGCTTCAATGCCTGATGCAGGGGATGACAGCTAGAGGATATTTAATCAATGGCTGTTGATTAATTGATTGATTCACTTAAATGTCCTTGACTTCCTATCACTCATTTTTATCTCTTTCTTTGCAGGTAGTTAAATCTGAGACTTCCAGGGAATATCATCTTATTAAAATGAAACCATCAAGACAGCATGTTGTGGGAAAATACTTTAGCAATTTGAACAAACAGAAGAGAATGCAAAGCTATGCAACTAACGTACAATCACCATATCATGTCAGAGGCCCAGTCAATCAAGTCTGTTCTGAAATTCTTCTCAGCAGGATATGTACACATGAAAGGACAGTGTAGGCTTCCTTCTGGAGAAGTAACTTTGCATTTGAAGACTTCCCACTTCTCTGGTCTGGGAACCATGTCAAATGTATTACATATGTTTTTGGACCTCGTATGCATGCTTGTGTGCACATACACACACACAAACACACACACATAGAAAAAAAGGGACACTCTTCCTGAGGATTTATAATGTCAAGATGTGCCCCTGCACACTGTGGTTTCTATATGATAGATAAAGATGCAAAAATGATTTTTAATTTTTTAGAAAAGGAAAAAATTTACTTGAAATATAGCCAAATGCTTAAGTGAGCTAAAGGCAGGGTATTAGCTTTTGTGAGAGTAAAAATAAATAATAGGCATTTGAAATATGTGAAGAGACCTTAGAGCTCTTGAGCATCATTTTTTCTTACCTATAGGTACATTCATATTGATGGGGGTGAGGGAGGAAGCAATTACATTCCACTTGCAACTAGGTACAGTACTTGTATTCTTGGGTAGAAGAAAATGCAATCTTTAGGGTGGTAGTGGCTTTTTATAAACTAATGCTTCTGAAAAGCATTTCCTTCCATTTGCTTGACTATTTAGTTTACAATTTAAAGGATGGGGGGCAGGGTAGGAAAGGGGTTTTGGAGGAGACTCCAAAGGATCTAGATGGGAGAAATATTGGAGTGAAATTCTTTAAAGATAACACTTCAATTGACCCAATTTTCTTTACATAGTCTTTACCCCTATATTTTTAACCCTATTCACCTTCTGTTCAGTATACTGAGCTTAAATAGGATGCTTATAGTATAATTTGATAATGAATTATCAAGTTAAAGGGAGGAAACAGTTTTTCCACATGCATTATTAGATAATATTTGTAAAGTACTTTGCAAACCTTAAAAAGCTCTATAAATGCTAGCTATTATACTATTTTATGTGGTCTCATTTGTTTAAGGGAGGAAATTGTAGGACCTGTGATTTCATCTATGTGGGGAATCCCTGGTGTGGAAAATCCCTTCACTGATATACAGAAGCAACTAGGCTGTAACAGATAAGTTTTAGATAGTTTTAATTAGTTTCCTGGAGCACTGATTTGCCCAGGGTCACATACTAGTGTATGTCAAAAATAGGTCTGGAACCTAGTCCAAACTCTGTGAATGTGCTTCAATCTACAATCCAGGCTTTCTAGTTCCTATTATCTTATGTAAATGCAATAGGATTATGAAAAGATTTGGTTTTCCTTAAACTTAATATATACTTTAAGTTAAAATCTTAACATATTTGTCAAAGAATTGGCTTTCCTTAAATTCCTAGATATCTTTCTCAGAAAAACATCCATGGACTTATTAGATCACCACCAATTTGATTATAATTTATTCTGATTTTTGATAGTCATTTAAGCTTTGGGGAAACACTTGAATTGGAAGAGAATTTTAGGTAGCATTAAACATTAGTTGGTTTCATTTTCTAAAATAGTGGAATAAGGAAATTATTGTTCTTGAAAAAAAATTCTTCTTAAGATAGGAACTATGTGCCAATCTAACACTCTTATTTTCCTTTTCTGTATTTTAAAGTCCAAATGCTGAATATTTTCTGCCTTACACAAGTACTGGTGTTGCAAACTATTATCTTATAGTTATAATGTGTTTTGAAAGTATTGTTTTTCTTTTTAAAAAGTTAAATTGATTCAATTCATAACTGAAACTACAAAAGTGTAATACCTCAACTTCACTGTCATATAAAATAGCACTATCTTTCATGATTCACTAGCATGAATTTCTGCATCCTTTAAAACCTCTTTATTTTTATATTATATATATTTTTATATGAAGTTATTCAAGAAATATACACATCAATCTATTCAGTAAGCTGTTTTGTGTTATATTTCAAAACAAAAATAGCAACACATACAAGCAATGCATATCTGCATAACAAATGGATATAGTTGGTTATTTTTTTAAATATGGTACAGAAGTTAATTTTGCAAAGATCTGATAATTATAGCACATGCAAATGTATGAGACACCTAAAATAGAACACAATTTTTTTAGGTTTTCAGTTATTTTAAAGTACAAAATGCTTTATATTTGTGCCAATATATTTCTCCTCTCTCTGCCTTAAAAAAGTAAAGGGTGATATTTCCCTTTTTGCTATGTGTCAATATCGTTTGGTGTTAGTACCATGTAGTTTCAGTGTAGTACAGTAGAGTGATCATAATTTAGTTACTTTGTCTTAGTGTTATTCTATTAGGATTGGTCTAAGTAATAGTTGAGCAGTATTAATATGAATCAATCACTTTCTATGGCTGCATTTAATATGATTTTTATTGGAAGTACCTAATTTTAGAAAGAAAGGTAATCAGATGTTTAAATAATTACAATTTAAAGTCCTAATAGTGCTGTTGCCATCTTTCATCCATGGTCATTTCTGCTTTATATTGACCCAGAATAGCTTCTGAACAGAAAGCAAGGTTAACCTATTCCACAATCAAATACTGGGATTGCAAGTAGACATTTTAATTAGTCATTTCACATTAAATAAATTATCTACCCACCGAAATAGGTGTATTTTTATTTTCTGGACATCATTTTAGTAGGGAACAAAAAAACAGTCTGCATTTTCAGTTAGTTTTTGCTGTAGCCTTGGAATAAAGTTCTCCATTTGCCTTAATCTTTGGAATAATTTTCAGTGAAAATGACCACAATGCTGTCATTCAATTGACAAGTACAGGTTAAGTACATCTTTTGTGATGCTATGCAAAAAAAAAAAAAAAAGCCAGAATAGGTAGTGAAAGTATTGAAGTCTAAAATATCTCAGTAGAAATTTTAAGACAAAGTTGTGAGCCTCCGCCTCCCCCCCATTCCCAAAGTTCAGTGAACTCTTTGGCAGCTGTCCAATCTGGCCAACAAGCCCCAAAAGGACTATGTGAGAAATATGGTATCATTGCCCATTAGACTCGTATCTGGTTCATTTAACCTAACTGTAATTTACAAATCTCCATAGCAGTTTCCACTGCAGTATGGTAATTCCTACCCTCCTCCTCATCTCCACCCCCCTACACTCCCTACCACTTCCCATTTGGAAGGTGCTGGTAAAAGTTGCTGATTTTTGAGACTGTGGAAATAAGTGAGTCTGTGAAGCTTTTCATAATTTCTGGTGTTTCTTCATGCCATTTCTTGTTCTATTTCATTTTAGATAACCAAGAAGAAATGCAAAATGATGCCTAAAATATTTTTTACATAATCAGAGTGTTTTCGTCAGCTTTCATTTTTTACTTCAAAAGAGTATTTTTAATGGACCTAATTCAATAATCTTTCAGTTTTAAGATTCCTCAGCCTACTCTGGCCCCAATTTTAATAAGTTAAGGGAAACAACATCAGATCATAGATTTAAAGCTGGAAAGATCATATAATTCTATCATTTACAGATGAAGAAATCGAGGCCCAGATAAGCCACATGACTTGTTTGATTTCACACAGGTAGTAAATGCACAGGACTAAGTTCTAAGAGAATCTTTATCTTTATCCAAAAACTGCTCAATCTAAACTCAGCTTGACACAATAGCATTTTTTCCTCCTGAGTGAATTCTTCTTTTCTGAGTAAAACCCAGGAAGGATTGAAATGTCATCAAAATTAAAGGCAAACCATCTTAAAATTAAAATTAGAAAATCCAGTTATGATAAGTTCAGTAGAAAAGTTTCAATGAGGGGCAGCTAGGTGGCGCAGAGAGTAGAGCGTCGGCCCTGGAGTCAGAAGGGCCTGGGTTCAGATCCGACCTCAGACACTTAACAAACACACAAACAAAAAGCTAGCCGTGTGACCTTGGGCAAGTTACTTAACCCCAACTGCCCTCCAAAAAGAAAAGAAAAGAAAAGAAAAATTTCAATGTGAAAGCATTAAGAACTGTTCTCCAAGTCATAGGTTACAGCTACAAATACAAGAGATGTGACCTTTATTGCTTTAATGAGATGGATATCAGCAAAATAACCAGTTGGTAAATGAACTTTTTTTTTCCATTTTCAGTTATTTGTTGTGGCAGCTTTAGAATAAGGTTTCCTCATTTTCTGAGTGCTATTTCTGAATTTCTTTCAGGCTTCCCTATAACCTATGAACTATTCAAGATATACATACTGTAGCATTTTTTTTAAAGCATTTGAAGTTCAAACACTTTTTTTTTAATAATTTGGAAGAAACTAAGGCAATCTGAAAGGAATACATTTCAAAGAGAATGAACCAGAAATTATTAGAAACCCTATAAAACACTAAAGACAATGGGCTTTTATCCATGTTTCAGAATTCGATGTGCATTTGGCACAGCTTCCAAGTTTCCATACTGTCAAAGAATATTATGTCATTTTTATTGCTACAGTGACTGTTATTGTCAACTTCCATATTTCTTTGATGATTTACTTGGAATAGGGAGCTTGTAGATTTCATTCTTGTTTAACTGATGGCAGTCTCCTTGATGTGGTGGTCCATTTGTTTCCTTCATATTCAAAAAACATATTTTCTCCATTTTTATGACTCTATTAAATGTCAAACTAACATGTGTATTACCAATCTCAATGCATAGATTAAATGGTGCTCTTGAAAATCTATTAAGAACATCTACATGTAGCCCCACCAATAGTCTGCATATAAATAACTATTTAAACTCAATAAGTGGGGGGAGGGGTGGACAACAAACATCTGCATCACATATAATATTGGACAGCTACCTCCATATAAATCATATGTAAGGAGTTAACAATTCTGATTTTGATTTAAGTTAATTGAGATTTTCTTCATCTTTAAGTTTACACATATCTCAGTTCCATGTAAGTCTTGACAAGAAACAGTTTCCACTTCATCATGTAGAGTCATCCCATTGGTAATTCTTCTTGGACAATATCTGGATATATTGTTGCATTGTTACCTAAACTGTGCTCAAAGGAAGTCTGGTTTTCCCCCATGACACACCTGTGGATTTTTCAAGAAAAGTTTGACATTAGTGAAATTTTTCATTCTTAAATAGTAAATATAAGATTATGAATAAAACAAAATATCTACTATTGATGGTAACATTTTTTAGTATAAAAATAGACAATTTATATTATTTTGTTTCTAAATTTCCCTAATGTCCTTTGATTTGGGGGTGGGTATCCTTTATGTTTAGAGTAGCATTTTGGGGTCTCACTAAACTGGTTCAATGGTAAAATAGTTTGTGAAACATGGAGTTTTAAATTTTAGAGAAGATCATGAGTAAATGTTGAATTTCACCAACCAAGGCTTTTTCTTGGGAATCACATTCAGTATCCAATTTTATTATACATAAAATGTTTAATGTCTGTCTTTCCTATAAAAAATAAAGACATTTTTGTAACCCACATTAATTATGATCCTTTTGGTATGCCAAAACTTAAATGTTACATTGTTTTGTTAAAAGAAAAATTAATTACATTGATTCACAAATATTTTGAGTCACTTCTTACCTTATGATTGATTATCAGAATGAATCCATTTAGTTCAGCTTTTCCAGTTATACTAAATTGTGTTATTTTACACCACATTTGCTGGCATGTATTTTTTCTTTTTAATTATTTCTTCTTTTTAATTATAAAAGTAAAACTTTGTAGGTTGCCATCTCCATATGTGACACAAAGGCTAAAACTTTTATTTTTCCTGGCCTTTCATGAATTCCATAATTTGCTAAATTAAATCATAAAAATATTATATATCTCCTAATACAGGAGAATAATGAAAAGAAATTGGCATATATACAACATGTCAATTAAATAGACCTTATGGCCATTCATTGGGGAAAAAATATTTTAATAGGTTATATCCATAAGTCTTGTTAAGTCTTACTCTCTCTTAAACTTATCTTATGGCACTGAACTTTTATTATTGCGAGAATACTAATATAAGAAAGTCTCAGATGCAGATGTGGGAACTCTGTAGAATTTAAAATATTTTTTTAAGTCTACCTAAAACTCTCTAAAGGGGCAGCTGAGTGGCATAGTGCATAGAGCATTGGGCTTGGAATCAGGAAGGCTCATCTTCATGAGTTCAAATCTGGCCTCAGATCCTTACTAGCCATGTGACACTGGACAACTCATTTAATCCTTTTTGCCTCAGTTCCTCATCTGTAAAATGAGCCAGAGAAAGAAATGGCAAACCACTCCCTAATGAGTTCACAAAGAATCAGACAAGTCTGAAATGACTCAACTACAACACAACAAACTCTAAAAATAAGACCCCATAAAAATGATACCTAATTCCCTTACACAAGAGATCACACTATTATTATAGTGGAAGGTCTGGAGTCCAAAACCCATCTTGACACTCCTTGGTGTGTTATATATCCATGGAGATAGTACAAGATGCAAGTCCAGAATCCCTTAGGTACAGGTAAGTCTACTAAGATACTGATAATGGATATGAATTTGAAAATGAAGAGGGGGGGCTCCTGAATAGAAGAAGTGTTGTGTTCAGTTCAACTCCATAAGCATTTATTAAACACATATGATTCCAGGCACTGCCCTAGACTTTGGAGATACAAAGCCAAAAGGAAACAAGTCATTTAAATTCTCCTTGTTCTATATATGTTATGTGCCTAGAGAGATCCCTCTGTCCTGAGTTCTAACATTCATGCAATTGTAGGCTCTTTTCTCTAGCCCTGTAAGCCTCCCTTGGTGATTTACAGACATATTTTCTTCAGTTCCATTCTAAATATCAGTACTGACTAGCCATTTTGGACATTCTCATTTCCTTCAATGAGAAGAAATAATTATTTTAAAATCCATTGGATGTAAAATTAAAATACAGATAAACCAAGTAACAATTAATTTTGATTATAATGATAGCTTGAGATAGGCAGATGGTCAGGAAAGAGATCGTGTAACTTTTTTTCCATAATGGTAGAATAAGCTCTGAGGATCTTGACATTAAAACTATTTTTTCTCTACCCTCTTTTTTCCATCTACAATTATCACACATATGCCCTCAGCAGCTCTCTAAGATTAGTTGCCATCAGATTGATAGAGGGAGCTCCCTCCCTCTATCAATCAACAAGCATTTATTAAGTGTCTATAAGGTGCCAGGTGTTATGGCAATGGGAATCTGAAGATCTTCCCTGCCCCTTAGTCCCTTGATAGACTTAAGTGAATCTGAGAACCTTCCCTTATTTGAAAATATACTCTGCTCCCTAATAGGCTGAATGTGGGCACATAGAGCCTGTGGAGGGAGGCTTGTTTTTCAGGAACGCCCACACCTTGTTATTTTGTCATTGGGCAGTGGGTCAAGAGGCTTGTGACATTCTCTGACCCAGGAGAATGCTATATATATATATATATATACCCTGATGTGAGGTGTTTTGCTTTGAGGCTCACTTTAGGAAGAGTTGTGTGATTTTGCCAGATGAGACTCTGGGCAGCCGTTGAGGCCCCCAGCTTTGAAAACCCAGATGTTGGTGTTTCCCTCTCTGGTAACTAACTAGGTATGGATGTAATGGTCAGACACCTGGAAGCCCTGTCTGCTGAATTGTGTTATTTTCTTTTGTAACTTTTATCTGTATTCTCTGAAGTTCAGGTTGCTGACTTTTTCTTCTGAACTTGGTAAATGATATATGTTTGATTGATTAAAGATTGTTAACCCATCTTGAGTTGCTTTCCTTTAGAAAAGCATATCTAAGAACCTGTGCTAGCAGCCATCCTGGATATGCTAGGGTGCTTGCTACTATACCAGGCATCCAGGGTTGGGGAACCTGTAGTCTCAAGGCCACACTTGAGGACCTAGAGGGTTACATGTGGCCTTGAGGCCACAGCTTCCCCTCTGCTACTGGGATTCTCCAATAAAAATACAAATACAAAAGTGAGATAAACCTTCTTCTCAGGGAACTTAACATTCTGCTAAAGGAAAGACAACATGTTTACAGAGATACTGGAGATTATATAGTTATGTGTACATAAGAATGTGTGTATATTATATATATATATATATATACATATATGAAAAATATGTAGTAGTGGGGGAGGGGAGACCACTACCAAGTAGGGGAATCAGTGAAGGATTCTATCAGGAGATGATGCTTGAGATGAGGTTTAAAGGGACTTAGGTATTCCAAAAGGCAGAAGTAAGGAAAGAGAGTACAGTTATCATTTCCACAACCCAACTTTCCCCATTGCAGTTTCAATCCATCATGGGGAAGTGGGGGGAAGCGGGGTAGGTGGGTGGTGCAGTGAATAGAGCACCAATCCTGGAGTCAGGACGACCTGAACTCAAATCTGTCCTCAGACACTTAATACTTACTAACCATGTGACCTTGGGCAAGTCACTTAACCCCAATCGCCCTGCCTTTCCCTCTCCAAAAAGAAAAAAAAATACATCATGGGTCAGCATGAGAAATCAAATGCAAATTTTTAGGGAGTCTTGTGGAAGCCACAGATGACACATGAAAGCCAGCAGATGACACAGGGAAAATTTAGAAATTCAGAAATGCATAAAATATTATGTACAATATTTTATATTATCAGCCCAAATTTTACAACAAGATTCTGGAAGCACCCCATAAAAGAAAAAGAAAAAATTCAGTCTTCTCTGGTATGAAGGGAGAGCTGAAAAAATTTATGTAAAATTTCCAGGTCTTGGGGAACCCCAGCAATGTGGAAGGGATACTAATTTGGGCAAAAACAACAGCTTGGGCAAAAAAAAAAAAACACCAAAGTGGGGGATGGCTCAGTGAATAGAGCACCAGCCCTGGACTCAGGAAGACCTGAGTTCAAATCTGGCCTCAGACACTTAAAACAAAAACTAGCTTGTGACCTTGGGTAAGTCACTTAACCCCAAATTGCCCTCCAAAAAGGAAAAAAAAAAACAGTAAAGGACTGGATGAAACATTTTATACAAGGAGTAACAAGTCAGCTACTTTGGCTAGAGCAAGAGTTTTTATCCCAGGAGTCCATAAAATATTTTTAAAATATTTTCTAATAGTACTTCAATACAATCAGTTTCCTTTATAATCCTATGTATTTTGCATTGGTATCTTTGCAATCCTATTATTTTATGCCTATGAGAAGGGGTTCATTGGCTTTGCAAACTATCAAAGGGTTCCTACACCAGAAGAAAAACAATTTGAAAAGGTACATATTCCCAAATAAAGAAATGGAAAGGACCTGTCCCTTACTTATATGGAGGTGAGGTTGTGCGCAAATCTTTTTAGATGCTGTGAGGATGCCAACAAGGAATATCCAAGCGTGTTCCATGACTCACCTCCCAGATGCAGAAAGAGAAGATGATCAGGGGATCCCTCATACAAGGACAAAGTGTCTTGGCATCCCACCTTTCAAAGGAACATCACTAACTTATCCCCTCATACAATTTCAGACTTTGGGGGATCCTGCACTTCAAGAAATATCTGATTTTCTAACAAGAACTGAATTTTGGAGCAGACCACCTGGGAATTATCTGAGTGCTGGATCAGGTATTTTGGCTCTCCACAGGTTCCATGACACAAAAAAGGTTAAGAACCTTTGGACTAGAACCTTGGGGCAGTGAAAATAACATGTAATCAGCCTAGAGATATAAAATTCAACCACATAGTGAAGGGTGTTAAATCACAAATAAAGGAATGTGTAATTTAACCTAAAGGTAATGGAGAGCCAGTAAAACTTCATGAGCAGTGGAGTAACATAGAGCTATGCTTTAGGAATATTAATTTGGCAGCTGGATGGAGGATGAATTGGTGAACAGAGAGGTTGGAGAAAGACCAATTTGAAAGCTATTTTGATGGTCTACATAAGAGGCAATGATGGACTGAACTTGGAGTGGAGGTCATATAGAGTGAAAGGGATAAATGTGAAAGATGTTCCCCATACAGTCAAATGATATTCAGAAACTTCCCCCTTCAACTTTATCTAACATAAGATGTTAATATGTAATTTGCTTAATTAATACACTTTTTTATTCTTGGTCCAGCAGGAGTTTTCCTACATGATGAAGGGGGAGGGGGGAACAGCAACCAATTGAGAGGTGAAAAATTCATTTAACCACATGTATGTTTGTTCTGTAAAGTGCCAGACATCACAGGTTTGAACACATGTGTAAACTAGAAGGTGCTTTGGGCTATTTAGCCACACAGATAATTCATTTTAAATTTTCCTTATTATCTGTAGCTACTAAACTCACTGCAGAATGTGTGTGTATGTGTAGATTAAATCTGACATATAGTACCAGACATGTTAATTAAAATTACATTTCTACTTCCTCAGTTGCTCTACTTGAATGTAACATAAAGCCCGTGTTTTAATGGGTACAGTAACCACGTCTCCAGCTTTATGACATCATAAAAATATTTTATGAGTCCATTTTTTATTTGGATCTATATCATTGGTGGTGCCTAAAATTATATAAAAGTTTACCTCTCTATAACTATTCACAAGAAAAAAAATTGGCTTAATCAAGACCATTATGGTTGAGGAGGGGGGAAATGAAACAAAGTCCTTGTAGCTTGTGGTTAAACTAGATTTAGTAATAAAAAAAGATTCTCATCAGTTTCTACCGCAGTTACATACCCACTGGGGGAAATTGGGTCTCTGTTCACACTTGTCCCTAATGTGCACCCCTTTCAGTATTCACATTAATGATGAAAAGGCAGTGGGGTGTAGCTAAGATGCCATGGGCCACACCCTTAACACAAGATATTTCTGCCAAAAATTGGCTTCGGTTGCATAGTTTAGAGTTCCAGAACCATGTTACTGGTAAACACCCTGGAAAAAAAAAAGAAAAAGAGGAAGAACAAGGAGGAGGAGGAGGAGGGGAGGGAGGAGGGGAAGGAGGGGGAAGGAAGGGAGAGAGAGGGAGGGAGGAAAGAAGGAAGGAAGGAAGGAAGGAAGGAAGGAAGGAAGGAAGGAAGGAAGGAAGGAAGGAAGGAAGGAAGGAAGAAAGGGAAGAGGAGGGAGAAAGGGATGGGGAGGAGGAGGGAGAAAGTAGGGAGGGAGGAGGGAAGGAAGCAAAGAAAGATTTGCTACTTTATTTTATCTATAGTATCTTAGGTGGCTGGCAAGACCAATGCAGTGCTGATAGATACTTTCGTTTCTTGCGCTCATATTTCCCAGAGGGATAAGTAGTATCAGAGAGCTCAGTTAGACAGTATATTGCATCTGCTAAATCATAACTCTGTCTTCTGAGAGCCATTATAGTCTTTTTTTAAATTCTGTATTCCTTAGAGTATGTAACCTCTTCCATATGAGGTTGTCTTGGGCGCCAAAGGGATGCATGAATCCAATGCAGATCAATGAGGTGGCATCAAATACAATAAAATGCAGTATGTCCCAAAAGTCTAAGTGTGGTTTTAAACCACAATAACTTTATGACTATAAGGCAATAATACCTTTTATGACTCTATTTATATGACCATAAAAGCTATTATGAATTAAAACCGCACTTAGACTTTTGGGACACCTTGAATAAATACCCTGGATTCCAACACTCAGCTTGTCACTGAAATACTCCCTCTAAAACCCCAAAAAGAAGCCTGAGTTAAAGTGGAAAATTCCACACTGTGCTCCTCACCTTCATGACCCTGCCTGGTATGTTTTGGGGCAGAATATGCTACTAAAGTGGAGTCCAGAAACATCAGAAAAAGAATTGAGCCTGGAGTCCCAGCACTTGAGCTTCTTCTCCACCCTGCCTCTGATGGTGTGACCCTGGACAAATCGCTTCTCTGGCTCTCAGTTTCTTTATCTGTAATTTGAGAAAGCTAGACCAGATGCCCCTTCCAGCTCTCACTCTGGGATCCTGTGAACTTTTAAAGTTGTTTATATATATATTGCTTTTTTGGGAGAGGGAAGGCAGGGCAATTGGGGTTAAGTGACTTGCCCAAGGTCACATGGCTAGTTTTTGTGTTAAGTGTCTGAGGCCGGATTTGAACTCAGGTCCTCCTGACTCCAGGGCCAGTGCTCTATTCACTGCACCACCTAGCACCCCTTGTTTTTATTTTTTAAGAATAAAATCAATTGCTCAGAACCTTTAGATAAGACTTCTGTTTTCTGAATTGTAATTCAAAGTGTGAAAAACTATGATCTTATATTTAAATCCAATTTTAATAAATCATATTATTGGTTCTTTATTTTTAGAAGCATTGTTTACTCCAAGCTTCTCTTTAGCTCAAACAGTTATGAGTCCTTGGGTGCTTCCAGCCCAGGTCCTCATCTGGGATTCAAGATGTCTGACAGTCAGGGACAGAAAGAGAGAATGGCATAGTATCTGAGCTATCCATTGGATGTCTCTTTCAGGAGATTCAACGGTTCAATTCAATAAACATTTATTAGGTGCCTACTATGTGTCAGGTCCTGGAGATGACAAGTGGCTGGTTGACAAGAAGTTATCAGACTGAAAACAAAATCAAAATTTAGAATTCTTAACATGATGGACACAGACATCAAAATCCTTTTTAAAAAAAATAAGAGAAAAAAGATCATTTGCCCTGCCTAGAGGATGACTCCCTTCTATCGAATAATAACCAGAAGAGATTCTGGTGAGACATCTGTCTCCCCAGATACAGAAATTACTGCAGAGCCTTTAGTAAAAATATGAGCAATCTTTTGTCAACACTATTATTTTATATAGTTCTGGAAATACTAGTAATAGGAATAAGAAAAAGGGGGGGGGATGAAGGAAAAATAATAGGTAAAGAAGAAATGAAATTAACATTTTTTGCAGATGATATGATTTATTCAGGTAACCCTACAGATTCAACTGAAAAAATAATTGAAACAATAACATCAGCAAACTAGCAGGAAATAAAATCATCAGCTCTTCCTAATATTACCAAAAAAAAAACACAGAACAAAGAGAGAAATTACATTCATATAACTACCGAATGTATAAAATCTACCATCTACCAAAACACACAGAAGAATTATATCAATACAACTACAAAACATGGTTTTATAAAAATAAAGACTGACTTAAGTAGTTGGGGAAATATTAATTGCTTGTCACTGGGCCATATAAATATAATGAAAATAGAAATATTACCTAAATTAATTTACCTATTCATGTCACATCAAACTACCAAAAGATTACTTTATAGAATTAGATAAATAAAAACAAAATTATCCTGGGGGAACAAAAGGTCACAAATCTCAAGGAAAATTATGGGAGGACAGGAGAGTTAGAGTAGTGATAGAATAGAGGTAGAGTAGAGGTAGAATCAGAAAGACCTAAGTTCAAATCTGACTTCATATACTTACTAGCTTTGTGACCCGGGGCAAGTCACTTAACCCTCTGTGCCTCCATTTCTTCATCTGTAAAAATGAACGGGAGAAGGAAATGGCAAACTATTCCAGTATCTTTGCCAAGAAAGCCCCAAATGAGGTCATGAAGAGTTGGACATGACTAAAACTACTGACCAACAACAACAAAAAAAGTAGAGAAGTTGAACAGTAAAGCTTTTACCAGAAGCAAAAAAAACGTAGTCAAAAAAACAAAGCCCAAACTACTGAGATAAGGCTTCACCATTCAAGAAAAACAGATGAGAAAACTGAGAAAATACTCTGGGAGAAATTAGGTTTAAACCAGTACCTCATACCACATATCACAATAAAGCCTAAATGACAACCAGACCTAGGTATGAAAAATCATAGGGGTAGAGACTGGATTTTACTAATATAGGGAAATACCAGGTGAAGAAATTCCCTTTATAAAATGCAGGTCACAGCTTCCCTACAACTTAAAGTGGCCTAGAACAGTGAGAAGTTGAGTGACTCACATAGGGTCAACCAGTCAGAATGTGTCAAAGACAGGACTGGAATCCAGGTCTTTCAGGCTCTGAGGCCAGCTTGCTAGCCACTATGTCATGGATGAAATAGTATGAAGCAAAGTTAGAGAGGTAAATTGGAACCAGATTGTGTGGGACCTTGAATGTCAACTTAATTCAGCAGACAATTAAGAGTCACTGAAAACATGTTATCAGAGGAATGAAATGTTCATAACTATACATCAGTAAGATGCAGTGGTTGGGAGGATGCATTGGAAAGGGGATAGATCAGGAACAGGAGAACCAATCATGAAGCTATCATAATACAAGGGTGAAAAGAGAAGAGCCTTATCTAGGGATGGCACAGTTTGGGGCAGCAAAAAAGGTTTAAATTTTTAAAATAAGAATATCAATGAAAATAGCACAGGACCTGGCAGCTTCTACATTGAGAGATTAAAGGGATTGGAATATGATATTCCAGAGGGCAAAGGAGCTGGGATTAAAACCAAGAATCACCTACCCAGCAAACCTGAGTATCTTGTTTCAGGGGAAAATATGGTCATTCAGTGGAATAGAGGACTTTCAAGCATTCTTGAGGAAAACAGAGTTGAATAGAAAATTTGACATTCAGACACAAGAAGCAAGAGATACTTGAGAAGGTAAACAGGGAAAAGAAATCAAAAGGAACTTATCAAAGTTGAGCTATTTACATTCCTACATGGAAAAACAACAACTGTGACTGATGAAACCTTTCTCGTTATGAAAATAATTGAAGAAGGGTATACGGGCATATGAATACATATGTGAATGTGTGTATATATATTTACAGGTATACATGGATAGAGGGCACAGGTCAAATTTAGTGGGAAGGGATGATACTTAAGGGGTGAAGTTAATAGGTGAGAGGAAAGTGGCAAGAGGAGATGGGGAGAGACAGGGGTGGGGGGCTAAACTATCTCATGTAGAAGAGGCAAGGGAAAGTAGCTGCAAGGGGAGGGGAAGAACAGGAAGGCAAAAAGGAAAAACCATATTCTCATTGAATTTGGCTCAGGGAGAGACATACATACTAAATGGGATATCTCACCCTGCAGGAGAGTAGGGGGGAGCAGGATGAGAGGGGGAATCATGGAGGAGAGGGCATGCTGGGGAGAGGGGAGGTTGGAGGCACCCACTTTTGAAGAGGGACAGGATCAAAGTAGGGAATGGACCAGGTGGGGGGGTGGGATGGGTGGGAGGGAAATATAAGCAGCCTTTTACAATATATCTACTGTGGTAATGTTTTGCATAGCTACACATGTACAACACATACTGAATTTCTTATCTTCTCAGAGTAAATGGGTGACAAGGGAGGAAGGGAACGGATCTGAAATTAGAAGTTTTAAAATTAAATGTTTCATATATATATATATATACTATTATTAATACTCTTTTGCATGTAACTGGGAGATAAGATGTGCAGGCATTGGGGCACAGAGAATCACATTGCTCTAATGGAAAAGTCGAAGGGGGTATGGGAGTAGATATGGGAGAGAGCAGATTGGATGAGGGGATATCCTGTGGGACTGCTATTCTGGGGTGGTGGGTAGGGGAAAAAACGGGGAAAAATTGTAACTCAAAATCTCGTGGAAATGAATGATGTAAACCGGAAGTTAATAAAGCATTTGGGGGGGGGGGGAAGAAAAGAAAAGAAATGGAAAAAAAAGAATATCAATGAAAAAATTATGAGGTACACAGAAAACAACCAAAGGAAGTTAGGAGACACAGACAAGTATGAAAGTACTGAAATTAGAACATTAAAATGATTAAATGATTTTTAACAAGCTCTGCACAATAGAGATTCACAGCTTCATATACAATCCTTTTCATTTCTTCTTTGTATATGAAAATGATCTTAATTGTTGATTTCTAAGTTCATCATTTTTAAATTTTATATTAAAAACACTAAAAAAATACACTGAAGAGAGCAAAAGAGGGTTCAAAGGGGGACTGAGGCGAGCAGTGTTAGAAATACCATGTTAGATTTAACATATACTTTTTAATTGTGCATAATGGAGATTTGCAAGCCATATGCAATCCTTTTTCTATTCTTCTTTGTATGTGGACATGATAAGAAAAAATAAGACAGGGCTAAAAAAGTAGTTCTTTCATCTTCCTTCCTTTTCTCTTTTGCAATCTTAGCCACAACCTCCTTTTTCTCAGTGGTTCATGGACTTACCTTCTCCCTCCCCACCACAATAGTTGTAATGAGTGAGCAGGTAGTGAAGGGACAGTGGGAACATAATTGAGCCTCTTTAAGGACCGTGTTTCAGAGACTACCATTAACTAGTAGCTTTGATAATATTGGGAATCCATGAGAATTTCTATAATCTTCACAGGAGGACTTTGAGAATCAGATATCTAGTAATGAGGGAATTTTGGAGGCTCTCCCCTCAGCCACTTCTCAAATTAGAAGCTAAGACTTCTGCTCAAAATTTGACATTTCTAAGGGGCTATTTATTCTGTTTAGGTGAACTTGTCTCTCTTCCCTAAATCTCAGCTATTCTCCATGAGCTCCACCAAAATCCTCCTCTCTAAATTAAGTATTAAGAGAAGAGATGAGAAAATGTGATTGGGGATTCTCCTTCCATCCCTTTTCAACTCCACCATTTGACATACTTGTTTCCTTCAAGGACAAGTTCCAGTACCACCTCCTACTCCCCCTTCTCATGAGCACACAGGGATGAGTGATGGAGAACACAAGATGACAGCCAACATTAGCCATACAAAAATTTTGTGTTGGAAATAACCCTGAGCAGGAGAACTAGACAGTCAGGATACCAGGTCCTGCCTCTGTCACTACCAACTACCTTTGTGACTTGAAGTGAATCAATTCATTTCTTTGGGCCTTGGGTTCATCATCTCTTAAATGAAGGTGGTTAGAGTAGATTATTTCTATGGTACTTTCCAACCCTAAAATTCTGAGATTTTTTTTTGCTTTTTTTTGGAGGGGGGAAGGTAGGGCAATTGAAGGTAAGTGACTTGTCCAAGGTCACGTGGCTAGCAAATGTTAAGTGTCTGAGGCCAGGTCCTCCTGACTCCAGGGCCACTGCTCTATTTGCTGTGCCACCTAGATGCCCCCAAAATTCTAAGATTTTGAGGTTATATTTTATGTTCCTTTTTCTCCTTCCATCCCTTTTCAACTCCACCATTTGACATACTTGTTTCCTTCAAGGACCAGTCCCGGTACCGCCTCTTACAGCAAGCCCTTCCTGACATTCTGTCATTTGTCAGTATACCCTTAAATGATCTTGTGCTTACTCATTTGTGCACCTATTGTAAACCTCTCGCCCCTACAAGGTAAGTCCTTTAAAGAGGAGGATTTCTTATTCCTTTCTTTGATGCTTACAGTCTACCATGGTACCTTGTATATAATAAATGGAATGAATGGAAAAGCATTGAGATTACTGTCCACAAAGCATTATGCTAAGCCTATGGATAAAAAGAGAGAAGTGTTTTTTTTTAATTCTTATAAATTTATTTATAAATAAATTCTAAAACATTTACTCTCAGGAAGTTCATACTCTGGGAAAGAAAATATACTTAGGAGAATTTAGCTTCAGGGTTGATAGAAAGGTTCAAAATTCTTATGATTGCAGTGGTGAGTGGCTGCTAAGGCCCAAGCATTCTTGAAGTCCATTGGCAGGTTGAATGACAGGGCCTAGCAATCTGAAGGGTATAGCTACAAGGCAAATGGTAAAGCCTGATGGTCTTCCATCTTACCAGAAAGATTGTAGTTGGTGTCTCCCTGCTCATCCAAGTGGTTTGTGCAGGCCTGATGCCTGGAGGGGCCTGGTCACATTACTGAAAAGAGGAGAGAGGTCTTGAGGGTAGGAGTAAAGCAAGAAACCTGGGTTCTCTCAGTTATGAAGGTAGCAAATAGTTTTAAGCTAGGAGTGGGGAAAGGAGAAGGGAAACTAGGAAGGAAGTTTGAAGGGAAAAGGTAGCCCATGTCACTTGCTCTATTGATCTCTCTGGTGCCTGTTCCCATAGATACCCTAGATAGGATCCGAGCAACCTGGACTGCTGGCTAGAATACATTAGAACTAAATGTTCATTGAATTGTATTGTGGTAGTTTTTCCTCTAAGCACCAGTGCCTTCAAATTTTCTCTGCTCTAGCTTCTATTAAAACCTGCTGTTGCCAAAGAAGTTGATAAATTTATTGAGGCTGAGGTCTAAGTTATAAAAAGATTTAAATGCCCCCCATCCACATTCCAGGATATTTTCATTTTAATAGGAAACAAATTAATGAATCTTTAATTGTAGAATTTTGGCCAACATCAGTAAACTCAAGGGGGAGTGAGAAAAGGGTATTCCAAGGTTGGCCTTGATGCCAGAAATAGAGGGGAAAAGAAAAGAGGCTTAAGTGATGACAGCTCTGGCAACTGCAGAGCGCCCTCCAGAGGTTAGTGTGCCAGGCAAGCAAGATTGCCTACCCAACATGCCACCCTCTGGGCACTGACCTAGTCTAAAATTATTTTTGTTAGTTATTGGGTTTTTTCCTTACCACTATCAAATGCAACATTAATGCAGCAGCAAAATTCATTTTTTACATCATGAAACTGCCTTTAATTTTATTTCTAATAAGTGCTTGCAGATGCAAATCATATTTAAATAGAAGAAAATAAGGGTTAAAAGAACATTAGCCATATTGTAGTAATTTCACTAACAGCTGTCTTAGGTTAACAGATGTGTATTCCTCAGTCGTGTGTATATTAGATACAAGTTAATGTCAACAGTACATTAACAAGGCAACTGAATTTAATTATAGAATTGGGAGCTCAGTGGGAAGAAGGATTACATTTCTACTAAAATGCATAGGTAGTGAGACATCTGTTTCAGACAATAGTTCCAAGTAGGTATTTCCATCCTCACACATTTTATTCATTTTAATGATGAACTGTCTGAAAGATTCCTTTGTATCTTCTTTTCTAAAATAAGATGCCGGGAGTAGTCTTTGAGAAGGTGTAATGAGGGTCATGGGGGAGAAGAGCAGTGGTGCCTCTTGGCTTTCTAAAACATGGGATCAGGAAACATGAATGTAAGTACAATATGGAAGAACTGAAGCAATTCCCCTGTTCTATTCAGCACAAGTCAGGCCCTGGGAACACTTGGAACTGAGGCAGAATGAAATGATCAGAATCAGTAGAACAGTTTGTATAATAAAGAGCATCAAAAAAGAAAAAAAAACTTTCAAACTCTAATTGATGCAGTGACCACCTTCAGTTCCAGAGGATTAATGATTAAGAATGTTACCTACCTCTTGACAGAGAGATGATGGACTCGAGATGACATGCTATTTGGATATGGCCAATGGGGGAATTTGTGTTGCATGGCAATGCGTATTTTTTTTTTTTGCAAAGATTTTGGTTCCTTTTTTCCTTTTTTTCCAGTGAGGGTGGGGTAGGAGCCCTAGGGGTAATAGGGGTAGAGAAAGTGGAGGAGGAAGAGATCATTAAAGAATCTTTTTTTTAATGTAGATAAGAGCACAGAAGGAAGGTCAGTAAAAACACACAAGCTTTGCAAAATTGAAAACTATTTGTTGAAAAATATATATTATTTTGTTGTTGTTGTTTAGTCAATGTCATGTTCAACTCTTCATGATCCCATTTGGTGTTTTCATGGCAAAGATACCAGAATTGTTCGCTGTTTCCCTCTCTAGCCCATTTTGCAGATGAGGATCTACGGCAAAGAGGGTTAAGTGACTTGCCCAGGGTTATACAACTAGTAAGTATCGGAGGCCAGATTTGAACTCATTTGAACTTCCTCCTGACTCTGACATCAGGCCTAGCATTCCATCCACTGCACAACCTGACTGCTTCAAAGCATATATTACACATAATATGTATTTATATATTTAAAATTACTTACATATAAAAAGAAAAAAGTTATATGTATTAGTTATCTGTTGTTTCATGCACAGTCATCATCTCCTGTTCTACTATGCATATGAAAGTGTCCACTTCATTTGATGTTTTTTAAGTTCAGAATTGCTCAGGGTAATGACCAACCCCAATTCCAGAAGACCAATACTTAACCATGCTACTTATCTCCCGACAGAGAGGTGATAGACTTAAGATAAAGAATGAGTAAAAAATTCATGACCAATACAGGCCTGTATCTTTGCATCATTATTCATATTTGCTTCAAGGGTGGTTTGTTTTTTTTTAATGGGGGTTTGGGAGAGGGAGAAAAGAAAATAAATACAATTAATTGGGTGGAAAAGTAAGATAGAGGTTACATTTTTTAAAAAATTGTTCTTGGAGGCACAAACAATGATGCCACAGTCCAGAAATCCTAGGCCCAATTATGGAAGAATCAAACCTGCAAAATTGGTTGCTGAGTTAGTTGGGGTTGTAAATTAATATTATCAACTAAAAGTCTTCCTCAAGGCCTGTTAACTAATTCCAAGGGTAAGGATATCACAAATAGCTATACAGGTGTGAGAGATATGTAATACCTTATGGGATAGGCTGTGTACAGCTTTATGGAGGAATGCAACAATGCACCCCAGCCTTAAGCAGACACTCAGTAGGCATTCACTAACTACAACTGATTGGTGAGGATTTCCAGGATCTCCATTTAGAAATAAATTTTTTTAAAAGTTTGCTTCTACCCCACCCCCATCTCAAGGTGCATATATTTTGTGGGTCTATCAGTTTGTAGGCATATAAATTTGGAGGATATGCTCTATTTTTAAAATTTATTTATTTACTTTAAGTTTTGAACTTTCACTTCCATAAGATTTTGAGTTCTAAATTTTCTCCCCCTCACTTCTTTATCCCTTTCCCAAGATGGCGTGCAATCTGATATAGGCTCTACATATACATTCATATTAAATATATTTTCACAATCGTCATGTTATAAAGAAGAATTAGAACCAATGAAAGGAACCATGAGAAAGAAGAAACAAAAGAAAGAGAGTAAATTGTGTGCTTCAATCTTCTTTCAGATTCCATAGCTCTTTTTCTGAATGTGGACAGCATTTTCTATCATGAGTCTTTTGGAGTTGTCTTCGATCCTTGCATTACTGAGAATAACTAAGTCTATCAAAGTTAGTCATTGCATAATGTTGCTGTTACTGTGTACAATGTTCTCCTGGTCCTGCTCATTTCACTCAGCATCGGTTCATGTAAGTCTTTCCAGGATTTTTTGAAGTTCACTTGCTCATCATTTCTTATGGAAGAATAATCCTCCATTATATTCATATACCACAATTTGTTCAGTCATTCCCCAGTTGATAGGCATCCCCTCAATTTCCAATTCTTGGTTACCACAAAAAGAGCTACTATAAATATTTTTGTGCATGTGGGTCCTTTTCTCATTTTTATGATCTCTTTGGGATACAGACCTAGAAGTAGCATCACTAGGTCAAAGGGTATGCACAGTTTTATAACCCTTTGGGCATAGTTCCAAATTATTCTTCAGAAAGGTTGGATCAGTTCCCAACTCCATCAACAATGCACTGGTGTTCCCATTTTCCCACATCTTCTCCAACATTTATCATTTTCCTGTTGTGCCATGTTAACCAATCTGATAGGTATGATGTGGTACCTCAGAGTGGTTTTGATTTACATTTCTCTAATCAATAGTAATTTAGAGTATTTTTCTCATATGACTATAGATAAATTTAATTTCTTCATCTGAAAACTGCTTGTTCATATCCTTTGACCATTTCAGATACTCTATTAAAAAAGATATATAACTGTCTGGGAGACAGTGGGTAATGATGGGAAAATACCATTTCTTTTTCAATAGGCCTTCACAAAGGGTAGGGTATGGTGGTGAGCAGGTTTTGGATTAATTGAGAGGGATGGATGACCACACACTGCATAGATGGGCCTGAATCAGATTTCAAAGGAACAAAATAATAATTTCAGACATGTACTCTCACTGTTAAGTGGACCAGATAGACATGAGTCAGTTTTCTGACTATAATGAAAGTTGTGAGTATCTCTTGACATAAACAGACATACATCCAAAGTATGTCTGGGCACTGGGTCTAAAAGTAAAATCAGATTATATGCTTTTAAGTTAACATTTGACTGAGATAGAATGTCTAACAGTTTCTTGACAAAGCTATTAAAAAAAACACTCTCCAGTTCTATAGCTTTTGAGACATTCTATTGCAACACACATTGGTATACAGGTTTGCCTAAGAACGTATTTGGTTACAACCATCGCAACCACTCAGTGATCAACAACGAAACTATGGTGCAATGGAAAGAATGTTGAATTTAGAGTAAGAGAACATGGATTGAAATATTGGCTCTGCCACTTTGTACCAATGGGAACTTTGGCAAGACTAACCACTCTGGGCACCAGTTACCTCGACTGTAAAATGAAAGCCTGGACTAGATGCTCCTGAAAGTCCCCTCCAAATCTGTGACTTATTGTCACTCCTGCAAATTCCTTAGAGGATGGAAAAATCTGGTGAAAGTCTCAACAGAAAAATCAATAGCCTCTCATCTATGCAGAGTGAGAGTATTCGAGATAAAAGGGAAATTTAAAAGGTATGAGCAGACTTTCACAAATGAGATATTTATAGAGACAGTTGTGGTGATTGGAGGCAGCAAACTGTTCATAGGCTGAAGAACTATGATTGGGGAGAGATTGTTGGTATTTTTCTGCAGGGAAGTTACAAAAAGATTAATCTGAGTAAGGGCCATGTTGAAGGCGAGAGCCTTCATGGGTTTTGGTTTACTATTGGAACAAAATGAGACATTCATAACTCCTCTAACTGTTAGCAAAAGGCATTTACTTAATTATGTCAGGAGAAGGCTATTTAATAAATTTCTTCAGTAAACTGAAGATACCATAATAATTCAGCCAGGGTTATGCTGGTGAATATTTAACAACTAAGGAAAAAATGCCCAAACTTTTAAGTTTAATCTACATTATTCACATTTTCTCCATCACTTCCTTAAGCCTAAACAATCAACAAAACAGTAAGTGAAGACTTGATTTGTAGCATTGGTCCATTTCCAAGGTATAAATGCTCACACTGAAAATTCAACAATCAGCTATCCCTAACCCATTAGAGATCACTCCAACACACCCTAGATTCAGCTGAGCATGACTTCTGGTGTTGGTTCAAAGTCAGAAATAATCCTTAGGAGCTGGAGTTTCTTGTGCTGTTCTGTATGCAGGTAGCCAGGAATTTTTTAAGGATAGCTTCCATATCTCTTAAATAAAAACAAACTTAACCTTCATGGGGCAGGGCTCAGAATGTTGTTGCCACCAGAAATCCTGTTTACAGAATAGAAAAATTCTGCAGACAAGAGATTAAAGGCAAAGTGAGAATATTCTAGTCAATGGATGAGAGAGTCGACAAATTTAAAAGTTAAATCAAGGCATAGAATTTCTAGAACTTCTAGAGCTGGGCAAGTTTAGAGAGATATATGATTTTATTTATTTTTTGTATATAATACATAGCAATACAAACAACTATTATTGACCATGTCCTGCCTTAAGAGTCTGCCCAATACTCTTTACTTAACATCTATAACATCTTATACACTTCTGTGCATTGGTTATTCATCCTTCATTCTTGCCATGTGTCCAACCCATTTTCTTTTTCCATCTTACATTTGTTTGATGATATACTTCATATCACTTTTCTCAATTTCTGGTTTGTAATGTGTTACAGCTGGCTTAACCACAGCACATACCCTTCTGCTGCCCTTTGGATAATCCTCAATTCTAGTTCTTCAGAAACCATATTGTTCCATAAATAAATATGACACTACTAGAAGAATGTTGACTTGGGATCAGGGTAATTAAAAGACCTTTGCAATTTCCCAGAGACAATGTGGTGTTCTCTCCTCCTCTTGCTTAGTTCTGGGGTTAATTCATGTGTTATGTCTGCCTAGCTTTTCCTTTGAATCATTTGGCCAAACTCTTTTATGTGCTCTGGGGCTTAATGCAATCAGCACAATGTCATGGGCAACAGAAGAAAATCTATATCTTTTCTCATCATTTACAAGAAATCCCTTTCCCCCCTACAGACCAAGGGGAAGAATCCTGAGCCAAATGAGGGACAGATCACAAAAGATGCCATGATAATTTTAGTTACACAAAAGTAAAAAGCTTTTGCATGAACAAAATACCCATTGGATAATTGAGACTGAAAAAGGTTAAGCAACTTCCCCAAGATCACACAGATAGTGACTGAGGTAGGATTTGAACTCAGGTCTTTTTGACTCGGAGTCAGGTATTCTATCCACTGCATCACCTAGCTATGCCTGGGAAAAATTATGCTAAAGCTCTAAGTCACCAGTTAATGGTCAAATTACTAATACTAAGAGAAATGCCAACTAAAACAACTCTAACGTTTTGCCTCACACCCAAGGTTGACAAAAAATGGAAATGGCAAATGCTGGAAGAGTTGAGGGGAGACAGACACAGTTAGTGGAGCTGTGAATTGGTCCCACTGATCTGGAAAGCACTTTGGAGCTATGCTAGAAAAGTTATCAATCTATTTACCCTTTGACTCAGCAATACTGCTACTGGGCATATACCCCAAGGAGGTCAAAGACAAAAGGACAGTTCTCATATATACAAGATTACTTATAGAAGCCCTTTAAATGACTGAAGATATTGTGGTCAATGAAAGGAGACAATTTATGTAAAAATCCATTGTAAACCTTAAAACATTACATAGATGTTAGCTATTTCTGCTATTGTTATTATAAATTAATATAATGGAATATTATTATACCAGGAGGAGCAAGGTTCACAGAAGCAGTAAGAAATATATGGACTGAAACAGAGCAAAATAAGTAGATACGACTTCCATAGTGGCACCTGTTGTGGTCACATACATAAAGGTCAACATTCAAAAGCAAAGAGACTGATCCATACAGTGGCCAATCTTGGTTTCAGAGGGTAAGTTTCCCTTCCTCTCTCCAGTGAGATGTCAGAGAATAGGCAGGAAGACATAAGTTGTTAGACATGGCCTGAGCTTATTGCTTTTGCTTAATTGATCACCTTTGTTACAAAGGAGAGGAGCTAAGAGTAAGTTATTAGAAAAAGAAGGAAGAATAGAAAAAGGGGAAGGAGAAAGAGAAGGAGGAAGAGGGAAAGGAAGAGGAAAAGGAGAAGGAAGAAGAGGAGGAGCAGGAGAAACAGCAAAAGGAGAAGGGGAGGAGGAGGAGGAGGAGGAGGAGGAGGAGGAGGAGAAGGAGAAGGAGAAGAAGAAGAAGAAGAAGAAGAAGAAGAAGAAGAAGAAGAAGAAGAAGAAGAAATTTTATTTCATTGTAAGCTCCTTGAGGGCAGGGGCTGCCTTTTGCCTCATTTTATCTCCAGAGCTTACCACAGAGCCTGGCACATAATGTACATTTAATAAATACTTATTGATTGGTTAGTTGATCTGTTAAAAGACCTTCCTGATGACTTATACATATTTGTAATTGCCTTCTCAATGGGGGGGGGGGAGGGAGAAAGAGAATTTGGAACCAAAAAAAAAAAAGAAAATGATAAGATGTCTCTGTGCTTTAAAAATGAAAGAAAAGGGGGGCGGCTAGGTGGCGCAGTGAGTAGAGCGTCGGCCCTGGAGTCAGAAGCACCTGATCTCGGAACCGGCCTCAGACACTTAACGCACACACACAAAAAAAAAACCTAGCCGTGTGATCTTGGGCAAGTTACTTAACCCCATTGCCCTCTTAAAAAAAAAAAATGAAAGAAAAAAAAGGTTACATGAAGGCCTCACCTGTTTCAATTCCAAGGCCTAAAACCACACACCCACCTCCCAGACCTTCCCTTTCACTGTGCCTCGAACCCGCGGAAGGGGCCAAAGGCATTGGGGAAGGAGTTACAGAGACTGGTGGGACCCCGGAGGGAGGGCAGGACCGGTCTTAAGGTGGAAATGCCCTGAGTTTGGGGCAGGGACCAGCCGTTGGACCCCGGTGAGAATGAATCTCCAGCGGTCAGCAGTGACTTGGCGCATTCATGTACCCAATTCTCCGCATTCCTTAGACTTCTGCTAGAAGATAGAGCTGGATCTTCAGGTAACCCCTGGAGGAAACGACAGCGCTTGTGGTCCTCCTCGTCTTTCAGGGGCTGCTGTTTGTGGACTCCCTTCCGGAGAGATCAAGGTGCCCAAGGATACCTGGAGAACACAGTACCTGGGCACTTAGAGGACCACCAGCAGCCCCTTTCTGCTTCCGACCTTCCTGGTCATATGCATGATGATGCCACTGGACCATCAGGCCCGGCTGCTGGGCATCAAGCAGGCAGTCCAGAAGTAGGCAGAGAATGCCAATAAAGCAGCAGGGGCGTACCGGGAAGAGAATCACAAAATAAGGAAAGAAGTGACCAACTAAGCTGAGATGAGAACATACTGGCGCCAGAGCGTTGAATGCTGAATTGTAGCAGCTGTCTAAGAGTTTGACCAGCTTGTTAACAAGGAAAACCTAGTGAGGGCAGAACCGAAACTCGGTCCTCCCCACCCCCTTTTTGGAGGGGGAGGGCAGGGCAATTGGGGTTAAGTGACTTGCCCAAGGTCACATGGCTAGTGTTAAATGAGATCGGATTTGAACTCAGGTCCTCCTGACTCCACGGCCGGTGCTCTATTCACTGTGCCACCTAGCTGCCGCAACCGGTCCTTTCTTAAGCAGTCAGAGATACTAACCAGAGACAGACTCCTAACAAAGCCTTCCAGGACCCACAGCAGTAGGTGGTTCAATGTGGAAATCACCTACGTTGTCAAGGCTTTCTCGCCTCTGGCAGTGGGCCCCTCCCCCTCTCCAGCTGGCTTCTCTCTTATCAATGAGAACCAACTTCTTTTCTCTGGGACTTGTTTTGGAGAGGGAATGGGATAAAAAGAAGGTCCCTAGACCACAGTCCTGCCAATACTTTTACCTCACCTAGTTAAATAGATCTCCTCTGCCTTGTGCACCTAACAAACACCACTCCCATCTCCCCAATTCTAGACCTATGCTGCTTGGAAACCTATTGCCTCACTGAGTCCAAAGAGCAGTCCCACTGAGGGAGAGGTGGGAACAAGAAGAGATTCTAGTCTACCTTTTGGAGTGCTTAGGTCTGCTGGATGGAAGCTTGCTTTTTCTTTCCCTTTTCCTCTGCCCCTACCAAAAACAAAACAAAACAAAAAACAAACCACCAAACAAAAACCTGCCATCTTATTTCAAGAAGCCAAGAGGCTGTCTGTCTGGGAAAAGGGTGTTGGAGGTCCCTTCTGTGAACCCTTGACCCTACCCTTGCAGGAGAAGAGAAGGTTCCAAGATTTGGGGTAGTTGTTGTTTTGCTTATTGTAGCAATGAGCCTCTTCCCCTTTCTATTGTTGTGGGGACCTTTGTCCCTCCCTACTTTGGATATTCCTGGAAAACTGGGCGGGAGTGGTGTCTCTGTGTTCATAGAGCTTCTTTTCGGAAAGTTTTTTTTTTTTAATTTATTTTAGAAAAAACATATACTAGTATCTATCCAAGGAAATTACTGGAGTGAGGGAATGACTTGAGGCGGGAGACCAATGAAGAATCTTTTATTATAGTAATTCAGACAAGGGAACAGGAAAGATACTGTTGAAGTGGAATTAGACTTAGCAAGTATTTAGACAGTGAGGCTTAAGGCAAAGGAAGAATCAAAGAATTCCGGAAACTTCAGGACTGTGTCAGTGAGACAATGCTCAAGTGAGACAAATGCTGGTTTTGCTTTACTGTTATTACTAGAGAGAGTTCAATGTTGGAGGGGTAGGGCATAGGATAGTAAATGACCAATGGTAAGAAGCATTATCACCAAAGAAATATCAAATAAAAAATAATATAGACTGGAGAAAACAGATATCTAATTAGAAGTCAGGATGATGCTTCCCTAGTACCTTTGAGATGTCAGGAGAAAGGGAGGAAGGCTCCCAGAAGAATGGATCAATTGCTTGTAGCAAATTTAGGAGAGGACAGGTGTGCATGAACGAGTTTTAAGCTACATCTTTGGAGGTAACATTTAAATTGATCATATAGAACTTTACATTCCATCCTGGTCCAACTATTTCATTTTCCACATGAGAAACTGAGACCTAGAGGTCAAGTGACTTGCATAAGATCACAAAGGTAGTAAGCAGAAAAGCTATAATCTGAATTGTCTCCCAGATTATAAATCCAATATTCTTTCTGCTGCATAACACTACTTCCCATATCACAGATTCATTAAAACAAAGATTTCAAATTTTTTCAATTGAGACCATTTTTTGCCACAAATCAGGATAATATACTGAATAAGCACATTTAACATCTTTAAGGGGAGAAGCACACTGAATCAAATTTTTTTAAAAAGGGTCATTCACCAATTGATAAATGGCCAAAGGATATGAATAGTTTTCAGAAAAAAAGAAATTAAAGCTATCAATAGTCATATGAAAAAGTGCTTTAAATCACTGTTGATTAAAGAACTGCACATTAAAACAACTCTGATGTACCACCTCACACTTATCAGATTAGTTAACATGACAGAAAAGGAAAGCAAAAAAGGATGGAGGAGACATGGAAAAGTAGGCAGACTAATGCACTGTTAGTGGAGTTGTGAACTAGTCCAACCATTCTGAAGAACAATTTGGAATTAAACCCAAAGGACAATAAACTGAGCATACCCTATGACCCAACAATACCACTACCAGATTTGTATACCAAAGAGATCAAAGAAAAGGAAAAAGGACCAATAAGTCAAAAATGTTTATAGTACCTCTTTTTGTGGTGGCAAAGAATTGAAAATTGAGGAAATGCTCAACAACTGGGGAATGGTTGAACAATTTGTGGTAGATGCTTGTGATAGAGTACTATTGTGCTATAAGAAATGACAAGCAAGATGGTTTCAGAAAAACCTGGGAAGATTTATATGAATTGATGCAAAGGGAAGTGAGCAGAACAAGACCATTGTAGACAGTAAAAGCAATATTGTAATGATGTTCATCTCTGAATGGTTTAGCTATTCTCAGCAATACAATGATATCAGGCAATTCCAAAGGATTCATAATGAAAAATTATCTTACTTCTGGAGAGAGAACTGATGAACTCTAAGTACAATTTGAAGCACAATTTTTTCACTTTTTATTTTCTTGCTTTTTTTTTACAACATGGTTAGTATGGAAATATGTTTTGCATGATTTCATATGTAGAATCGATATCATATTGCTTGCCTTCTCAATGGATGGGGGAGGGGCTAGACAGAAGAAAAGAATTTGGAACTCAAAATTTTACAAATTAAATATTTTAAAAAACTTTTTAAAAATGGAAAGAAATACCCAGCACAGAAGAATGGATCAGCATGTAGGTGAGGAGGAGAAAGGAAAACCAACATGGATGGAGGGGTGAGGGAGAAGAGAGAACGATCTGAATAATTTCCCAGATTCTGGACATGAGGCTAGGAAAAATGTAGGGGGACTCCATCCTGTGAGTAAGGAGTGACTGGACTCCAGGAAGCTAGGGGACATGTTTTAAGGAAGAGAGTTTCATTTTTAGAATTAACAAGAGCCCTGTAACTTTGAGGTTCCGTTTAGTTACTAATGAACATGGCTTAGGGATTGGCAGGTGGATTTTTTCAGTGGAGAAACAGCTGTGCCCTCCCCAAACCAGGAAAATGATAATACTAGCTATTCTAAATGTAGTACTCCTTCCAGTGCACCATGTTGTCTAGTGAGTTAAATGTTAAATATCCCAGTTTGAAAAAAAAAGGAAGACCTCAGGGTGGCTGGGAAAGAGGAGAAAGGAGAGTGCTTACCTGAAATCCCTCTACTTACCTGGTAGAGAGATGTCTTTTCAGGAACCTCACCTACTCAGTGGGCATGAAGTACCCAAATACTCATGGGGGAGGGGAGGGAATAATCATTTATATAGCACCTACTACATACCAAACACTGTGCTAAGTGCTTAACAAACATCATTTCATTTGATCCTCACCACAACCCCGGGAGGAAGGTGCTATTATCCCCATTTTATAGAGGAGGAAATTGAGGCAAACAAAAGTTAAGAAACTTGCCCAGGGTCCCCCAGCTAGTGAGTGTCTGAGGCAGGATTTGAACTCAGGTCTTCCTTGCCTCCAGGCCCAGCACTCTATCTGACTTTGGCACTTTGCTGCCTAATTGCCTATGGGCACACAAAGATGTTTGGAATTGCCCCTGTGAGGAGTGGGATAGAGAATCAGTCAAGGAATAGGTTTGTTTTGCTGAGACGAAAGCCAAGCCTAGATTAGCTAACATAAATTTATAGTGCATTTAATCTGCTCTGTTGTGTGATACCTTCTATCATCACTCAACTGTCTGTGAACAGGAGTGAGAAGGTAAAAGACTTGGTCAGGCCGTAGAGGGAAGGGCTCTCTTCTCACTCTCTTTACAATGCATGGATACAATGGAGCACAAGAGATATCTATTGGTTATCTCCCTGTTCTCACTATGTGACTGGTTCTAATATTTTTCTGGTCATACATTTCTCTGAGGACAATCTTTAAATTGCTTCTGTGCAATTCAGAATTTGTATTGTGTTATAGCTTATACAACCCCATCATGCACTTCTCCCTTCACCTTTGGGTTGGTTATCAATGGAAAGCTTTGCAAACCAAACAAATAAAACATACAAAAACTTTAGTGAAGTGCTTAGCTTTTCAGAAAGGTACTTTGGGCCAAAGGATGCAGAACTTTTGTTGACTGATCATTATCTAGCCCAATATAGCGTCTTTAAAAAAAAGAAAATTGATGAAATAACTCAGAGATGGATTATAAAAAATATGTAGGCTCTCTTTTAAAGATATTTTAAAATGTAACAGATATCTATTCCTTCTTTCCTTGCCAATGTATAATAAAGCTTAAAGGTGGAGAGGATGAGGAAGGGGGACTAGAAAACATTCTATCTCTTTCTTCGTTATCAGATACAGCTTTTGCCCAAGTGACCCTTGCCACGTTTATTGTAAGTATATCTGGGACTGGCAGGATACAGGGATGTTGTTTGTTGTTTACTCGAGAGATTGGAATTTGAGTGCTTACTCTGGTTTTCAGGACCCCAGAAAAGGTTGATTAATTTCCTTTGTTCTGTATGGTATCAAAGGAGGCACCCAAAGGAATCAGGAACCGGGGGGTTAAGGACAAGGGGAAAAGCAAAGAAATGAAAAGATGAATTGTGTGAGGATGGATAGGAAAGAAAACAAAAGATAGGTAGAGATAAAGAACATAAATGATTAGTGGAACTCTTAAGAGACATGGCTTCCTGTGACATTCAAGGACACAGAGTCCAAAGTAAGCATAAGCTTGTTCTGAAACACTTTGCTGTAGTGATGTAAACAAATAGGGAGAATCTGTACCTACATAAACCTGGGTTTTATTCAAATATATGTTTGATTTGAAAATAATTAGGTATAGGGGCATCACAGCCTTGTGTGGTAGACTTGTAGCCTGGAAAATCTGAATTCTATTCTTGCCTCAGATGAATACTGACTATGTGGCCAGGGGAAAGTCACTTAAATGCATTGATACTCAGTTTCCTCCTCTATACAATGTGTATAATAATAGCACTTGCCTCATAAGATTGTTTTAAAGTTTAAATGAAGTTATGTAATCTCTGGAAACCTGAAAGCACCACATACAGCACCATATTCAGCTATCTTTATTCCCTCTTTTTTGTCTTTTTGGAGGAAGGAAGGCAAGGCAATTGGGGGTAAGTGACTTGCCCAAGGTCACACTGCTATTAAGTGTCAAAGTGTCTGAGGCTGGATATGAACTCAGGTCCTCCTGACTCCAGAATCGGTGCTCTATTCACTGTACCACCTAGCTGCCCCAGTTATCTTTATTCCACTGCACATAATGATGTTCTAAATCAGAATCAAAATATTTTCAATCACAAAATAAATTTTCTTAACATATGTCAACTACTGTCCAGTTCATCTCCACATAGGATTTTTGAAAATGATAAATGTTTTAACTGTATCTTCATGGAATCTTTTAGATTTTACTTTATTAACATTATTTCATTCAATTAATAAGCCTTTATTTTCTCTCCCTCCCACCTAACCCTCACCAATCGAAAAGAAAAAGAAAAACAGAACTCTCGTAACAAATATGCTGAGTCAAGCAAATCAAATTCCTACATTAGCCATATTCCAATATATCTGTCTCATTCCGAATCTTAAGTTCTCACCTCTAGTGGCTAGAGTTTTGCCATGAGTCCTCAGAAATCCTGCTTGGTCATTGTAATGATCAGAGTTTCCAAGTCTTTATAATGTTGCTGCTACTATATAAATGATTCTCCTGACCCAGATCACTTTCCTGCACATTATTTCTTACAGATCTTCCCAGGTTTCTCTGAAATCACTCCTTTCATCATTTTTTCTGCCTCAGTAATATGTCATTGCACTCAGCCATCCCCAATTCTTTGCTGCTACAAAAGTAGCTGTTATAAATACGTTTGTACTTCAGAGTGTTTTCTTCTGTCTTGGATCTCTTTGCAGTACAGGCCTGGCAGTGCTATCCCTGCATCAAAAGGTACACAGAGTTTAGAGATTTGGTGGGACATAATTCCAAATTGCTTTCCAGAACAGCTGGAATAATTTTCAGCTCCATCAATTTTCAGCTTACATTCATCTAGCGGGGATAAGGTAGAACCTTAGAGTTGCTCTAATTTGCACTTCTCTAATTATTTTCTAGTTATTTTGACCTTGTTTTTCACGTGATTGTTGACAGTTCAGATTTCTTCCTTTGAACAACTACTTCATTCATATCCTCGGACCATTTATATATTGAAGATTGGCTCTTGGACTTACAAATGAGTGCTACAACAAAGATCAGTGAAGGTACCAGATGGGGTAGAAATTAGGAAATCCGAGAAACCAGAATGGGGTAGTTTCCCCAGCGAGCCAGAGAGCTGAGGGTTCTGGGGAGGGTGTCTGTCCTGGAAATCTATGGCAGAATCTTGCAGCATAGTGACTGGTCTGAAGCCTGCAGTTCTGTAGCAGGACAAGGAGTACTCCTGAGTGCATTGTAGAGAACACAAGCAAGCCAGCTGATGGGTTGCTTTGAGCCTGAAGTAGGGAAGAGGCTGGGGGAATCGAGAAGGGGAAGGGAACCTGTAGCTTTGTACCAGAGCAGGGAGTGGTTGAGGTCCCAGATCACACAGGACCTGAAAAGAGAGCCTCCAGGCCTAAAACACTGCCCTGAGCCAGAGCCCAGATTTCACTCAGAGGCCCAGCCCCAGGTCTGAGGCTCAGGGCAGAAAGCACAGACTAAGGGTAAGCTAGCTGTCCTGTTACTCTGCAGGGGGCTGCAGATGTCTAACCAGAAAGGCTAAAGTAGACTTCAACTTAGATTATATTGCTTAGTTTATAGTCAAAGTTTGCATCCCCCTGGCCTGAGCAATCCCTGAGATATTTGAAAAAAAATTATTATTGTGTATGTACATATACATATGCATATGTATATGCACACATATATTCCTCTATTGTGTTTTAAGTTCTTTATCTAGGTAACACCACTAATCACTAGCTGGACATGTGAAACAACCCAGATGTATAATGTGAAATATCTGTTAAAAATCATAAATGCTATTGTATAATAGCTAGTAGTAACAATGTGTGTCCAAGTTCACAAAGTTCTTTGTGTACATTATCTCAGTTGATCTTTACAACCACCCTCATCCATCCCTATTTACAGATGAGGAAACAGGGTCTGGGGTGTTAAGTGAGGTATATGGGATCACCCAACTACCAAGTGATTGAGGCAAGATTCAAACCCAGACCTTCCTGACTCTAAGCTAGAGCTATATCTTCAATGCCAGAGTGTATACCTTTTCTCTTCAATTTCCTGCTGTCAAAGTATCCTCAGTCTTGTACAGCTACTGTACTACTTGGCTATGGAGTAACGCTACAAGAAGAATTGCTGTGGTTCAGTTATTCCAGTCATGTCTGACACTTCATGACCCCACTTGGGTTTTCTTGACAAAGATAAGAGAACAGTTTGCTGTTTCCTTCTCCATCTCCTTTTACAGATGAGGAAACTGGGGCAAACAGGGTTAAGTGACTTGCCCAGGGTGACCCAGCTAGTAAGTGTCTGAGGCCAGATTTGAACTCAAGAAGATGAGTCTTCTGACTTTAGTCCCAACATTCTATCCACTTTGCCATTAGGTACCTCATGAGCAAGAGGAATGGTTTTTATCAAAGACTCAAATAAATGAACTTCTTGTTAATCAATCTGGTTTTGAGCTAGCTATCAAGCTATCCATGTAAACTAAAGAACCAAGCTGGGGTTAGCCATGATTGATGCACAACCAACCTTTGCAGATGGGGTCAGAGGGAACAGACACACATTGTGGCCAAGCACTCCTCAGATAGACTAAGTGATGGTCTAACAATGTTAAATACAAGGAAGCTGTGTTCCTGCCAGACCTAAAAAAGGCAAAAAGTAACCAAAGAACTTTACAAGCTCATCTGTCAAGCTGTCATTGAAACCTCAATATCTCCCGTGATTTCCAGGACACTATAGACAGTATCTAGTAACTAGCTTTATTCAAAGTTTTTAGAGTGATGATTTCAAAACATTTAGTAACCATTTGCTCATGCACCTATGGAACTGAACAATCCACAGGATTCAAAGTCATCTTGGCCTAAGATAGATAAAGTTCTATACAAGAAAGGCTCAATAAAAACTAAAAAATATGACCCATATCAAAAGTACTTCCTCAAACTAATACCTTTTTTTTGGTCTTTTTTGGAGGGAAGGAGGCAGGACAGTTGGGGTTAAGTGATCTGCTCAAGGTCACACAACTAGAAAGTGTTAAGTGTCTGAGACTGTATATTGAATTGAGGTCCTCCTGACTCCAGGGTCAGTGCTCTATTCACTGTAACACCTAGCTACCCCTCAAATAATACCTTCTTGCTGTCAACAAATTACTCTGTAACTGACGAATTCAGGGAAGGCTAATAAAAATGTGAGCTGGTTGTAATTTGAATGGGAAAATAGTTTCTTTATCCTATCTCCCAAGGCTCTTTAATTCTTTACCATGCTTTTATTTAATGTGCTGGGAAATATTATTTAAAATTAGGAGGAGGTACAGAAAATTTGCATGACTTTCCCAGAATTGTTAACTAAATCTAAGTAGGAAAAATAAATCAAGATGTTTGATCATAATCTACATGATTTTTAGAGTCAATATTCTATCTCCAATTTGTAACCCAAAGCATCTACGAAATATGCTTAATTTTGAAAGTCCCTACGTTTTCCACTCCTTTTATTTGTTGAGTTTTAAATTCCATGTTATGACACACCTTTAAGAAAGAAATTAACTAAAACAACCTCCCATTACAACTGTTCCCAAACGACAAATTATCCAATGTAACATAATATGACAATTCGGTGTGCAGCTATGCTATCCTATCAACTTTGCCAAATTTGCATAATCAGGTCAAATGAATGTACACACTTCTAATGGTGGAGAGATGTCACAAATGTTTCTGATAGGCACCCACATGACTTTTTTTTGTCATAGATCATTTCCAAAAAGCCATTAGCTCATGTTGGCCTGTGTGTCGACAATCTACTTTTCAGCTTATTTATGGCCAAATTTTTAATCCCAGCATGAATGTTCCCTGATATCCAGCACCCTTTGAGCTACCTCCACTGGCTAACAGCATGAGCTTAAGGAACATAAGTTGTTTTAATATTAGCCTAAGAAAAGCATAATCAAGAAATTAATCTACAGGGGGAAAATGAAGACATGCCAAAGAATGTGCTAAGGAGCCAAAAAAGAAGTTATTTGGGAGTGTTGTAAGGAATCTATTCTTCCTTTTTCATTGGCATAGATGGTTTGGGTATAGTCATTAATTGTCATGGCAAATTGCTCCTGATCAGGATCCTTTCCATGTTGATGGGTAGCACTAACCTCCTATAAGATCTGAAGTGCCACCACATGGGCTCACAGACAAGATAATGAACGCTAGTGAACCTAGTCCCTCCTAGCTAAGTAGACACAGTGCTACTCTCTGACTTTTCCTGTCATAGGCCAATGTAAACTAAGGACCCCTAGGTCCATCTCATGTATTTAGGTCCCAGCTGTTCTGTCCACAGAGAAGTCTCAGCTTATGGAAAAGCTATTTATCTACTTAGCTTCATTTACTTTTGTGTACTATCAGGTTCCTAGAATAACCCAGAATGCTGTTAACAGAAAATAGAATAACAGTTTACTATAATATAGGTTCAGATATGTTATTCAGTTGTTTTCAGTTCTGTCCAACTCTACATGACGCCATTTGGTATTTTCTCGGCAAAGATACTGAAATGGTTTGCCCTTTCCTTCTCTATCTCATCTGTAAAATAAGGAGACTGAGGCAAACAAGGTTAGGTGACTTGCCCAGGGTCACACAGATAGTAAGTGTTGGGGGCCAGATTTGAACTCAGGAAGATGAGTCTTCGTGACTCCAGGCTTGGTACTCCATCCACTGTGCCACTTGGCTGCCCAAGCTTTAGATATACTGCAGGTCAATTCACATCCCAAAAGAAAGTCTCCAATAAAAGTTGGCTCTGCCTCAGCCTCTAAGCAGTTTTGTTGTTGCTAGTGCTGTTTTAGCTGCTGCTGTTGTCCCTCCTCTACCTTTCCCACCCAATTCGATTGCTGCCTAATGCTGGCTTCAATAGTGTGCTTTTAGGGCTTCACACAATACCTTGCTGTTAATATAGCAACTGGAATCTTTTATCCAGCCTGCCTGGGCTCAGACTCTGTGTTGGCAAAGAGCCCATTGTATCAATATTGTGGTTTCAACCAATTTTGGAAGCTGCTTCCCCGAGGCCATGTGACAATCCCAGAAGCTGGTTTGGCACTAGACAACTTCATCAGATTGCTAACTCCAGAGCTTTCAAGTCTGCTGTTTTTGTATTGATGCCTCCCTTCCGTTAATCATTTACAGAAGGTGAGAGTGCTTCAGTTGGAACATACCTCACACCAGTCATCCTGATCTATATCTTGCCACTGGACCCACATGGCTCCAGAGGAGAGAGTGAGGCTGGTGACCTTGCACAGCCCTCCCTCACTTAAATCCAATTCACTCGCAAGTCATGACATCATCTTCCCAATGTCACAATCCTCTTAGAGAATGAAGGACAAACAACACCACCTCACACCTATTTATACAATTTATGTTGATGTCTCTGATTCCGTCCTAAATCTTGTGGGTTCTGAGCAGTTGCCTATTCAAATAAGAGAAGTTCTCTGAGGCAAGTACAGGAATGGTTGGAGTTGGTCAGTCAGCTCAGCAAGCTTACCTGGCTGGATCACATGCATGGCTAAGGATTTATCATGCTGATTTCAGAGTATTGCTTCATTTACTATTTTAAGCAGCAACAGACACCAGAGCTCTGAGATGGTGCCTTAGCCATCTTACGGTATCCTTGGACTTCAAATTATATACACTACATATACAATGCCTCAGGTTTTCCTAGAGCATTTGCCCTTCAATCATTCTTATTTCTGTTTAGGTCAATCCCTCAATAGTATGTAACTTCCTAAAAGGCAGAGGCTGTCTTTTTTATGCTTGCGTCATTAGTGTTTAGGAGAGTGACTTACAAATTGTAAGCATTTAATAAATGTTTATGATCTTTGAGGGCACTAAGTATGAATCATAAAGATTCCCCAATCCAATACCAATCAGTAGTGGCGAATGAGATTATGTTAATGTTGACTCTTTTCAAACTAATTTTTGGTTTATTCTACTGTTCACATCAGTGATAAAAGGTAAGCCCAAAAAGGGATTTAGGACTAATTGAGTGCCTATCATGTGCTCAGCTTTGTACTAGATATTGTAGGAGTATCTAGAAACAAAAGGCATAAAGAGCTTAATCTAGTTGCCAAGAGAAGACCAGACTCTTAAACATAAAACGCATAGTAAATGGTAATATAATTTAATGTTATATTATGTGTTATTTACTATAGATGCTCTAAGAATTTGGAAGGCAGTGGGAACATAAACACACATATCCTTCAGCATATACCATTTCCATTATATTTTGTGGTCCTCGTGATTATTTTGGGGTCACCATGGATTACAAAAAAACCTTGAATTCATTCTTGCCTTCATGAAAAGGAGATAAGAATATATCAGAGGGACTTCATGGAAGAAGCAAGACTTTATCTTGAACTCAATAGATGAATAGAATTTGAGAGGCAGAGGAAATTTCAAACAAGGGGAACACTATAAGTAAAGAGATGGAAATGAGCATGGAGTGAGTTCTATCTATCTTAGGCCAAGATGACTTTCTTTGAGACCAATGAATTGTTGAATTCCATGGCTGACCAAGCAAATGGTTATTAAATGTTTTGAAATCCTAAGTCTAAAAACTTTACCTGGAACGAGTTGCTAGACACTTTATATAGTGTCTTGGAAACCACTGGAGATGTTTAGGTTTCAACAAGAACTTGACGAATAAACTCTTCTTTACAGTCTGACTAGAGTAGCAGTTACATACTGGTGGGGTTGAATAGGTAGGTTGAGAACTGATTGTGCTCTTGAAAATCTTGAGAACCAGCTAAGGGGTTCAGACTAAATGAAGTGGTCCTTAAGGAGGATTTTTGTTTTAGGAAGGGAATTGTCAGGTCTTGGGTTCTATGAGATACTGACATTTAAGTTGTTGGGGAACACATGGCAGCCATTTTTTAAAAGTATCTAAATATACAAGTCACCAGTGGGTAGTTTATATATCTTGCTATCTACTTGCAAGACTCTATTTGGCTTCATTTCAGCCCTTTTCTCTGGTTTGTGATTTCACAGTTCCTTAATCAACTTTGTTGACTCCATACTTTCCTGCCTATCCAGATCCACCAATCGCAGGTTATTATGTAATGGCTACATTCTGCCCTTCCCTATTAACCAGATGCTTCAATTTCCATCTTTGAATGAACTCTCTTCCTACAGAAAGCTCATGCTTTTGATTTTTGCCTCTCCCTAGATGACTATCTGCTGAAGTGGTAAGTCCATCAACTGCTCAGTCAGTCATGGCTTTTCTCTGGTCAAGGGACCCCAGTTCAAAACAAGTGTTCCAGAGACCCTAATATGGATCATGACAGGAATAGTTAATGAAGAAAGTGTGTAGAGAACATTAACTTGTAGTAACACATAAAACTCCCAATATTTAGCTTCAGAGAAAATGGTGCCATTTTTTGCTATCCTAAGCTCAACAAACCCTATCTTAATGTAAAATAGACCTTCATGAAGGCAATGGCCATCAGGTAAACACACAAATGTCTTGAAAAGGCAATATTTACTTATTTGCTGAATTTTGACTGACTTTCAGTGTTTGAAAAATGTTGCCCACAACACAAAAATGATCAACATTGCTACCAGAAAAGAGACCTTCAATATGCCTTTTCTTTCATATTTTTGGTTGGTTTGTAAGATAAGATTCACACTCGCATTTGGTGAAACTTCCCAGAGAAGGCAAATCTATTCTTCCCATCATAGACAGCTCAGCAACATCTTCATGCACCTTATTCCAAGAAGTTTGCCAGTATGGCAGGGTTTGTTAGTGATTTCTATGGATAATAATAACATGTTGAAATGTATTTCTTGGGGGGCGGAGCCAAGATGGCAGAGTAGAAACAGCGGGTCCAAGCCACTCTGCCCCCAGATTACCTCCAAACTATGTAAAAGGGGACTCTGAACAACTTCTGGAGCCCCAGCACCCACAAAACGACACAGAGAAGCTAACCTCCTGCTGAGGACAGCCCAGCAGTCCTGCAGGAAGGACCAGTGCAGCAGCGCAGCAGCGCAGCACGCAGTGTGCAGGAAGCCAAGCACAGGTCTGCCAAGTCGAGGTTTTAGCCCCAGGGTGGCAGGGCCAGCAGCCAGCTGGAGGGACCCCAGAACACCAGCAGCTGTGGCGATTCCAGAATTATCAACATAGACATGCCTAGGACAAAGTGAGAGGTTAGTGCCCTATGGACTTTGGGACCAGTATTTGGGGAACACGTTGGCTTCCTCCCCTGGGGGCTAGAAGCCGCTGAGGACAAACGCCATTTTGTAGTTTTCAGAGGCAGCTGCAGCTCCTGGCCTGCGAACTGTAGGGAGATCCAGCGGATCAGTCTTGGGGGGGTAATCGCTCTTGCTTTAACCTCCATGGATCTGGATTGTGATCTGGGGTGGAGGTCGTGGATGGGTTTCCAGCTTGCCAGAAACGGAAGTTGCCCCCCCACACACACGTTTGGGACTAAAGTTCCTATCTGGCACCAGAGCCATACTGTGGCAACAAGCCCAAAAGTCAAGTAATTAAGTGGCAACATGCCAAGGCAAAGGAAACAAATTAAACAGAAAAATGCAACCTTAGACTCATACTTTGGGGGCAAAGAGGAGGACTGTGAGGTCAGAAGTCCTGCTCCAAAAGCACCAGGGGAAAACATGAGCGGGTTGCAGGCCATAGAGGACCTTAAAAAGGACTTTAAAAATCAAATAAGAGAAGTGGAGGAAAATTGGGAAGAGAAATGAGAAGGATGCAAGAAAAGTATGAAATGAGGGTCAGCAGCCTGACTGAGGAAAACAACACCTTAAAAAATAGACTAACTCAAATGGCAAAGGAGGCCCTAAAGGGCAATGAGGATAAGAATGCCTTAAAAAGTCAGATTTGCCAGATGGAAAAAGAATCTCAAAAGCTTACTGAGGAGATTCATTCCTTCAGAGTTAGACTGGAGCAAATGGAAGCTAATGACTTTATGAGAAATCAAGATGCTGTTAAGCAGATCCAAACAAATGAAAGAATAGAAGGCAATGTGAAATGTCTCATGGGAAAAACCACTGACCTGGAAAATAGATCCAGGAGAGACAATTTAAAAATTATTGGACTACCTGAAAGCCATGATCAAAGAAAGAACCTAGAAATCACCCTTCAAGAAATTCTCAAGGAAACTTGCCCTGATGCTTTAGATCCAGAGGGCAAAATAGAGGCTGAAAGAATCTACTGTTCACCTCCTGAAAAAGATCCCAAAAAGAAAACTCCCAGGAATATTATAGCCAGGTTCCAGATTCCCCAGATCAAGGAGAAAATACTACAAGCAGCCAGGAAGAAACAATTTCAAAATTGTGGAAACACAATCAGAATAGCCCAGGACCTGGCAGCTTCTACACTGAGGGATTGAAGGGCATGGGATATGATATTCCAGAGGGCAAAAGAGCTGGGAATGAACCCAAGGGTCACCTACCCAGCAAAACTGAGTATTTTGTTTCAGGGGAAAGTATGGTCATTCAGTGGAATAGAGGACTTTCAAGCATTTTTGAGGAAAAAAACCAGAGTTGAATAGAAAATTGGACATCCAGATGCAAGAAGCAAGAGATGCCTGAGAAGATAATCAGGGAAAAGAAATCAAAAGGAACTTATCAAAGTTGAACTATTTACATTCCTATATGGAAAAGCAATAACTGTGACTGATGATATCTTTCTCAGTATGAAAATAATGGAAGAAGGGTGTATGGTCATATGAATACATATGTGAATGTGTGTATATGGTTACAGTTATATATGGATAGAGGGCATAGGTTGAATTTGTTGGGAAGGGAAGATACTCAAGGGGTGAAATTATGAGGTGAGAGAGGAAAGTGACAAGAGGAGATGGGGAGAGACAGGGTAGGGTAAACTATCTCATGTAGAAGAAGCAAGGGGAAGTGGTTGCAAGGGAGGGGAAAAATAGGAAGGCAAAAAGGCAAAACCACATTCTCATTGAATTTGGTTCAGAGAGAGAATGACATACATACTAAATGGGATATCTCAACCTGCAGCAGAATAGGGGGAAGGGGGATGAGAGGAGGGATGATGGATGGGAGGTCATCCTTGGGGGGAGGGGAGGTTGGAAGTACCCACTATAGAAGAGGGACAGGATCAAGTGGGGAATGGGCCAGGTGTGGGGTGGGATGAGTGGGAGGGAATTATAAGCAGCCTTGTACAATATATCTACTATGATAATGTTTTGCATAGCTAGACATGTACAACATATACTGAATCACTTATCTCCCAAGAGGGAATGGGTGACAAGGGAGGAAGGAAATGGATCTGAAATTCGAGGTCTTAAGATTAAATGTTTCAAATATATATAAATACTATTATTAATACTCTTTTGCTTGTAATTGGGAGATAAGATGTGCAGGCATTGGGACACAAAGATTCACCTTCCTCTAATGGAAAAGTCGAAGGGGGTATGGGAGAAGATATGGGAGAGAGCAGATTGGAGGAAGCGATATCTTGCAGGAGTACTATTCTGGGAGGGTGGGTAGGGGGAAAATGGGGGGGGGGGAATAATTGTAACTCAAAAATCTGGCAGAAATGAATGATGTAAAACAAAAGTTAATAAAGCATTTGTTTTAAAAAAAGAAATGTATTTCTTGGTCTTATGACATGAGCACATGCACACACTCATACATTCATACACACTTATGCACACACTAATGATTCCTTAATTGACATGGCTTTTCCTGAACAGGGAATGCTCTTTGAAAGTGAAATGTCTTAGAAAGTTACTGCTACATGAACATTTCATCTTTGGAAGTTACTTGTGATGTCTCAAAAAATCAAGGATCATAGTATTTTACCTAGGGCTATTCTTATTTTAAGAAATCAATGTCACAGTTTTTCCTGCCATTACTTTCCTGTTCCCATTTGATCCGTGAAGTATCATTTGTAATCTTCTTTGCTTCTTCAAATCTGTCATTCTGATGGAACTTCCAGACCCCTAAGAAATAGCAGGGAATGTAGAATACCATTATCTCCTCACCTCCCCTACCCCTGCTTAGAGCCAGAGGTCATGAGCCTGTGCTCTGTCTTCTGCATTGGTGGCATCCAGGTGGGACTTAATATAGAATGGACTGGAACCTAATTATGTAAAAAAGTCATCTCTAATCCTCTGTTCTGTCATGGCAGTTAAAACCAGTTGGTGTGCCTCTGGTGTCACTTTTCCAGTACATAAGTCTCTGTGATCAGGAGTAAAGATTCTTCAAATAGGACTCTTAGAAGCTTGAGTCCTCTGATGGTATGCCAAAATCAGAGTCCAAGACATATCTGCACAAACAGGCTCTCTTTCTGAGTTTCCCAGGAGCCAAGGGAAAACTACTAGAAGGAAAAAGATCCTGGGTTTCAGTACAGACAATCTTTGACTGTCCTGGGTGGGTGGCAAAATATGTCATTGGTTGGAAAGCTTTTTTTTGTATAATCTCATATGTCTGGATATATAAACTCAATTGATCATATTAAGGATAGAGCTAATAAAGCCTCAGTCATAGGTTTAGTCCCCAGGAGGTCAATTAGGTCAATTAGGTTCACTCATTTTCTTAGGCACAGGCTATAAACCCCAAACCCCAGCCCTACAATTTTAAGTGAGAGAATGTAGATAGTTCTGTGTATGTCCATCCCTCTGCATTCTTTTTTTGTCTTTATTAATTTGTTTACTTTTAGTTTACAAGATTCACTTCCACAATCCCCTGAGTTTCAAATTTTCTCCCCCTCCCATTTCCTTTCCCCGGCCCACCACCATTGGCAGCATGCAATCAAATATAGGATATGCAAATACTTTCACATTAGACATTAGTAATGTTGTAAAGAAGGATTGTAACTGATGGAACGAACAATGGGAAAGAGGAAACAAAACCAAACAAGAAAAAGAAAGAGAGCAAGTAGTTTGCTTCAGTCTGTTCAAACTGTGTTCTCTCTAGTTCTTTCTCTGCATGTAGTCATTTCCCTCCATCATGAGTCTTTTGAAGTTGTCTTATTACCTTGCATTGCTGAGAAGAGTCCAGTCTATCAAAGTTGGTTGTCACAAATACATTGTGTCTGTAATTGTGTACAAATTTCTCCTGGTTCTGCTCTTCTCAATCTACATAAGTTTGTATAAGTCTCTCCAGATTAATATGAAGTCAATCTGCTCCTCATTTCTTAAAGCACAATAGAATTCCATTACATTCATATACTACAACTTGTTTAGCCATTCCCCAATTGATGGACATCCCCTTAATTTCCAATTATTTTCCACCAAAAAAGAACTGCTATAAATATTTTTGTACATATGGGTCTTCCTCCCACTCCTATGATCTCTTTGGGATACAACCCTAGAAGTGGTATTACTGTGTCAAAGGGCATGCAATTATTTATAGCACTTTAGGCATAGTTCCAGATTGCTCTCCAGAATGGTTGAATCAGTTCACAACTCCACCAACAATGTATTAGTGTTCCAATTTTTCCACGTGCTCTCTAGTATTTGTTATTTTCCTATTTTGTCATCTTAGCCAATCTGACTAGTGAGATATGGTAACTCAGAGTTGTTTTGATTTGCATTTCTCTAATCAATAGTGGTTTAGAGCATTTTTTCATATGCTTATAGATATTTTTAATTTCTACCTCTGAAAATTACCTGTCTATATCCTTTCACCATTTATCAATTGGGGAATGACTTGTATTTTTATAGATTTGACTCAATTCTCTCTATATTTAGAAATGAAGCCTTTATCAGAGACATAGTTTGTAAAAATTCTTTCCCAGTTTCCTACTTCCCTCTTAATCTTGGTTACATTGGCTTTGTTTGTACAGAAATTTTTCATTTTAATGTAATCAAGATTATCCATTTTGCATTTTATAATGCTCTTTAACACTTGTTTGGTCATAAAGTCTTCCCTTCTCCATAAATCTGAAAGGTAAGCTATTCCTTGCTTTCCAGATTGCTTACAGTATCAGCCTTTATACCTAGATCATGCACCAGTTTAGACTTGATTTTGGTATACAGTGTTAGATAATGGTCTATGCTCAGTTTCTGCCATACTATATTCCAGTTTTCCCAGAAGTTTTTGTCAAATAGTGAGGTCTTATCACAAAAACTGGGGTCTTTGGGTTTATCAAATAGTAGATTACTATAGTCATTGACTGTTGAGCCTCATGTACCCAATCTCTTCCATTGATCCACTACTCTATTCCTCAGCTAGTACCAAGTAGTTTTGATGATTGCTGCTTTATAACACAGATTAAAATCTGGTATGGCTAGGCCGCCTTCCCTAGCATTTCTTTTCATTAATCCCCTTGATATTCTGGACCTTTTGTTCTTCCAAATGAATTTTATTACTATTTTTTCTAGATCTATAAAGTAATTTTTTGGTAGATTGATTGGTATGGTACTAAATATGTAATTTAATTTAGGTAAAATTGTCATTTTTATTATATTAGCTTGACCCGGCCACGAGCAATTGATGTTTTTTTTTCAATTAATTAGATCTGACTTTATTTGCGTGAAAAGTGTTTTGTAGTTGTGCTCATATAGGTCCTGAGTTTGTTTTGGAAGGTAGATTCCCAAATATTTTTAAATGTTTACAGTAACTTTAAATGGGATTTCTCTTTCTATCTCTTGCTGTTGGATTTTGTTAGAAATATATAGGAATGCCAGCGATTTACGTGGGTTTATTTTATATACTGCAACTTTGCCAGATTTATTTCTTGTCTCAAGTAGTTTTTTACTTGATTCTCTAAGTATCCTATCATCTGCAAAGAGTGATAGCTTAGTCTCTTCTTTGACTAATTTGATTCCTTCAATTTCTTTTTCTTCTCTTATTGCTACTGCTAACATTTCTAGTATTTGACTGAATGAGAGGGATGATAGTAGACATCCTTGTTTCACCCCTGATCTTATTGGAAATGCTTCTAGTTTATCCCCATCATATATCATATTTGTTGAGGGCTTTAAATAGATGCTACTTATTATTTTAAGGAAAACTCCATTTATTCCTATACTTTCTAGTGTTTTTAATAAGAATGGATGTTGTATTTTGTCAAAAGCCTTTTCTGCATCTACTGAGATAATCATATAGTTTCTGCTAGTTTTATTGTTGATATGATCAACTATACTGATGGTTTTCCTAATATTGAACCATCCTTGCATTCCAGGAATAAATCCTACCTGATCAAAATGTATTATTCTTGTGATAAGTTGCTGTAGTCTTTTTGCTAATATTTTATTTTAAATGTTTGTATCTATATTCATGAGGGAAATTGATCTATAATTTTCTTTCTCTGTTTTGTCTCTTCCTGATTTAGGTATCAGTACCATATTTGTGTCATAAAAAGAATTTGGTAGGACTCCTTCACGAATTTTCCCAAATAGTTTGTAGAGAATTAGAATCAATTGTTCTTTAAATATTTGATAGAATTTGCTAGTAAATCCATCTGACTCTGGAGATTTTTTCCTAGGGAGTTTGCTTATGGCTTATTCAATTTCTTTTTATGAGATGGGGTTATTTAAGTAATTTACTTCCTTTTCACTTAATCTGGGCAACTTATATTTTTGCAAATATTCACCCATTTCACTAAGACTGTCAGATTTATGCACATACAATTGGGCAAAATAATTCCTAACTATTGTTTTAATTTCCTCTTCATTGGAGGTAGATTCACCATTTTCATTTTTGATACTGATAATTTGGTTTTCTTCTTTCTTTTATTTTTAATCATATCAACTAAAGGTCTATCAATTTCATAGTTTTTTTTCATAAAACTAGCTCTTAGTTTTATTTATTAATTCAATAGTTTACTTAATTTCAATTTTATTAATCTCTCCTTTGGTTTTCATTATTTCTAATTTAATATTTAATTGGGGATTTTCAATTTGTTCTTTTTCTAGCCTTTTCAATTGCATGCCCAATTCATTGGCCTCCATTTTCCCTAATTTATTCATGTATGCACTCAGGGATATAAAACTTCCCCTAAGAACTGCCTTTGCTGCATCCCACAAGTTTTGGTATGTTTTCTCATTATTGTCATTCTCTTGAATGAAGTTACTGATTGATTCTATAATTTCTTGTTTGACCCACTCGTTCTTTAGGATTAAATTATTTGGTTTCCAATTAGTTTTTAGTCTATTTTCCCATGGCCCTTTATTGCATATGATTTTTATTGCATCATAATATGAGAATGATGCATTTATTATTTTTGCCTTTCTACACTGAATTGTGAGGTTTTTATGCCCTAGTACATGGTCGATTTTTGTATATGTGCCATATACCACTGAGAAGAAGGTAAATTTCTTTTTATCCCCATTCAGTTTTCTCCAGAGATCTATCATGTCTAGCTTCTCTAAAATTTTATTCACCTCCTTCACTTCTTTCTTGTTTATTTTGAGGTCATTATTGTATTCTAAGGACATAGTGTTATACCATAGAATTCATTAAGTAACAATTTTACCTAATTCTAATAGAACCAAGCATGGGAGAAATAGAGCTTTCTCCCATACTTGAGTCCAAGATCCAGGAGATTGCATGCAGATTTTAAGTTAGTGTTTGACATTGCCAAATGAAAAAATAAATGAGGAGGAAAATAAGACCTGTAGTAATCACAACACAGATAGTAATTTGATATTTACAGTTTCATGTATGCTTGGATTTGACCTACTCATTGAGTGAAAGATGGCATAATCCCTGTAAACTACATTAGAATCAAGCCACTTCACACTGAGAGTTTATGATGTCTCATAAAGTTTCTTTCATCTAATTTCTTAGAGCAAATAAACAAAAAACATTTAGCATTTTTTAGTTTAAGAAATTCAAATATATGACACCAAAGGCGAACCACAAAGTTGAATTGTAAGATTAAAGCAGTTTTATTTTCTTTAGGCAAGAAATTGAAAATGTTCTTTTAGAGTAAGAAGAATTTAGAGAATCTTGTGACTATGTAGATGACATGATTCAAATCAAAGAAACAGAACCAGGGGAATATTTTGCAAGATGACCACAATGGTGAAAAGAAAAACAAAGTCCACAGACTTCAGAACTCTGATCAATACAGATCAACACAGATCAATACAATATCCTGACTCCAGAATACTAAGGGTGAAGTACACCTCCTGCCTCTCAGATGAGAGATCACAGTATTAGAGATGTAAAACTGGAAGAGTCCCTGAAGTTATCTAGTCCAACCCCCCTCATTTCACAGATGTAGATACTAAGGTAGATGTTAAGCAACTTGCCAAAGCTTAAGCAGAGACTGTCAGACATAGCTGCATGCTGTTTTGTTTTGCTTCACTGTATTTATTCGTCACAAGATAAGGTTTTATCATGCATGTGTGGAGAGTCAGTGGGAGTCATTTGTGAGAGGAATGTTAAAAAATTAAATAAAATATTTTTTTAAAAAATACTTTAATAAGAAGCCAGTAGCTTAAAGTAGAGCAGCATGTGATGGAGTAGGAAGAGCTCTGTATTTGAACTGAGACAGTCTATATTTGATTACTGGCTCAGTTCACCTTTGTAAGCCTCAGTTTCTTTTTATGAAAATGAGAGAGTTTAGCTAGATCTCTAAGGTTCTATGATCCTAAGTGGGGTCAAAACAAACTACAAACATTTAAGGAGCTGTATGATTCACTCTAAGATGAGTAATGTAGCATCCCTATCCTCAAAGAGTTTGCCTCCCATGGAAGCAAAATTCCTTAAATAGCAATTGAGAGCAATTAGAATATGATTGAGTACATGAACCAGGGATAAAGTGCTGTATTAGTGCTGAGGAATGGCAAGGAGAACCAGGAGAGGCTTCATGAAATAGATTAAGAATGGGTAGGATATTAACAGAGAATGGACGTGAAAGAGGTTGAAAAGGAGTAGTGTGGAGCAGAAGTGCATATCAGGAATAGAGAGTTGTGTGACAAAAGGCACTTACTTGGGGAAATCTATGTAACAAGGCTCAAACAGAAAATGTGCAAAGTTGTCTTTCTCTACTCCAACCATATGTTCTTTAGGCACTTTGAGGATGGTGGCTTACTAAGCTATTTCCTGATGGCCATGGGTGACCTGGCACTCTTTCACCTTTAAGACCAAGGAGTATCCTCTTACAGACCACTGAACTGGAAGAGTCAATGACTTAATGGACCTTTGAAAAGATATGACTCTACTCTCCCCACAAACCCCACACACACCTTCCTTCAATTTTCCCACGTGTCAAGTAGTTCTCTTTCACTAGATTTTCCAGAATAGTAGGAAGAGAAGCAATGCTCTTTCCCCCTACCCTCCTACATGTTGGCAGAGCTTGTACCTAGGCTTTAGAGAGTTTTTTTCATTTTTTGAATAAATGATCAAGTATCATTCTTGAGATTGATGTATCCAGGTTGGAAGGTCACCTTCAGAGTTAAAACAGTGCTCATTACAAGAGGTAGAACTGACTGTTGGTAGATGGAGTTCCTCCATCAGAGAAAATGACCATTGGCAGGAAGATGGGCCCAAGCCCTAGCCAGTACTTGTAGAAGGCATGAACTGGGACCATGCAGAGCCAAGATGAACCGTGAATGCTTATTCTGTAGTTCCACAGACTTCCATGTTCTGATGTTTCTGACTTCTAGAAGATATAAATAAGTATAAATTATCAAATACTTAAATATCATCAGTGAGTTATGAGTCTTTTGTGTCTTAGCACCTCTTTTGTGTGTACAAAATATTACTTGATTCATATCATACACTGGGTGCCTTTCTATTTCCCCACTTTGGGGAAACCCTAGACATTAACTAAAACTTAAGCTTTGAGCAATTTTCCTCAGGGCACTGAGGTGTGGGTTTAATGAGCCACAATGTGAGAAAAGGGAGCTTAACCCCTCCAAAGAGAGGCCAGGCTCCCCTAGGAAGCCAGTCCAGATCATGTGCCCTGGGGTTTAGAGCTAAGGGTCCCTTAAGGTAAAAGAAAGAAGGGAAAGTGCTAAATCCCCTTTAGCCCAGCAACAGTTTCTTACACAGAAAAGAAATGCTTAAAGACTGAAAAGACTGTTGAAGAAATTCGTCCTTATCAACAACCAGCTCCTGAAAAAGACAGAACCAAACCAACACATGGCCAGAATGGTGAAAGACTGCTTTGCACGTGTTCTGTTCTAATCTTAGTTACACTTGGAAAGTGGGGGAATAGTCTGTTTTGGAACAATAAGGTCTGGAAAGTAGGTCAAGAAAAAAGAGGAAAGGGGGCAGCTAGGTGGCTTAGTGAATAGAGCACCGGCCCTGGAGTCAGAAGGACCTGAGTTTGGATCCGGCCTCAGACACTTAACACACACAAACAAAAACCTAGCCATGTGACCTTGGGCACGTTACTTAACCCCAATTGTCCTCAAAAAGCCAAAAAAAAGAGGAAAGGACAGTTATAGCCAAATGGTGGAGGGCTCTGAAAACCAAGTTAAAGAGCAGAGACTATATTCAGTAGGCAATGAGGAGCTATTGAAGACTTTTGAGTACTGAATGATGTGAGCAGAACATCAGGAAAATTAATGTGGCAGTACTGTAATATTGTAGGGTAGAATGAAGTGTGAGAAAGATGGAAAGTGAAGAAACCCATTAAGAATCTGGAACTATTGCAAAACACACTGAGTCAAGAGGTAAGGAAAGGACCACCATCCTGGTGGGGAAATTCACTTTAAGCATAGCCCTATAATACACGAAGAATCAACAGTGTAATCCAAGCAAGAGCCAATTGGCAAAGTTGCAGAACCTAGAGGAGAAGCCCTGGGTTTTCAAAGATGGCTACATCATTTTAACATCTCCATTGCTGATATGAGCCTAGTCTGAACACTTGTTCATTTATTACTCTGTACCCTCAGCGTTGAATCCAAACTTTTTAAGACATTTGGTCATTATGAATCTTGCTCCTTCAGACAGATATGTGTAAAACGCAGATCTCAGGGTTTTTTTTTTTTTATTTTTGCTCATCCTATATTTGCCATCATCTGGACTCTGATACGTCACAGGATTTCAGAATTAGTAGGTGTCTCAGTGGCTAGCTAATCTGAATGCCTTGGGAATATAACAAAACCTGAGAAGTCCCACCAGAAACATGCTTGAGCCATTCTCCATCACAGTTAAAAGTAAAACTCTCTCACTAGTCTCCTAGACCAGTTTTTTCTCCCAACTCTTTCCCTCCAATTCATCCTACAAACCACTAAATGAACCAACCTTCCTAAACTGTCGTTACCATCATGAGATCAGAGATTTAGAGTTGGAAGAAACCTCTTAGATCATCAGCTCCAACTCCCATATTATTCAGATAAGAAACTGAAGTCTGGATAAGCTAAATGACTCATTCAAAATCATGCACTAACCCTGTTTAAAAATGTGACATTGTTCCTACCTCACTACTTAGCCCTGGATTATAGACCATCTTTTATTTATCTCATTGTTGGCACCACTATCTTGTCTCTACTAGCTAGAATCTTAACGTCTTGAAATAAGGGACTATTTTCTATTTCTGTATCCCCAACAGTCCTGGACAAATAACAAGTATCTTAATATCCAGTTGTTGATTTAACCCCTATAAATAGCCCTGCCCAAGATTCTTAAGGAAGAAACTGAGAGCTGGTGTAAAGGCTATTCTTAAGAACATCTTTGATTTTAACAAAACACCTACCATCAATTATCCTAGGAGTCCTTGAAACAATCCTTTCCTTCCCTTCCTTTGCATGTTTTGCACCCTTTGTCTTTTGGAAGACAATAGACTCTGACACTATCAAATAAGAAGTAAATAATGAGAGAAAGTAGGCTACTTGTATTGACAAGAGCCTACATAGGTGGGACAGGAGTGCTAAGCGTGCTGGCATTTTTTCCCTCACTAAATATAAACCAAACCAAAAGTTAAACCTGACAACTTTTTACCATTAGCCTTAAAAATTCCACAACACGTTTCACTGATTCACTAATTTTTAAGCGATCTATTGAGCTCAGAGATGTTTGGCACCTATCAGAAAGCCTGCTGGGGGGCGAGGGAGAGGAGGAGGAGGAGAAGGAAGAGGAGGAGGAAGAGGAGGAGAAGGAGGAGGAAGAGGAGGAGGAGGACGAGGAGGAGGAGGACGAGGAGGAGGAGGACGAGGAGGAGGAGGAGGAGGAGGAGGAGGAGGAGGAGGAGGAGGAGGAGGAGGAGGAGGAGGAGGAGGAGGAGGAGGAGGAGGGAAAGAAAGCATGGCAGGACAGCCTTTCAGCCACTCCACCCCGTGGCTTGGCGAAGGGACCAGAAGTAAGAGTGGGATGAATGGAAAACAATGATGCTTGCGCCTCCTCCGAACCTTGACCCGCAGTTGCCAAGACAAAAACGCCCCCATCAGTCCGCCAGAGGAAACAATCCCCTCCCCACTCCAAGCATCCAAGGAGGATTTGACAGCGCAGTCTGAACTACTTGAAGCACCGCTGCCCCGGGACGCGCATTCGGCGAACAGCCCTTCCCAAAGCGCCACCCCGCAGAGACCTGGGTTCAGCCAATGAGAGCCTGTGCGCCTGGGATAATGAGATGCCGCAACCGCAACTGGACCAATCGGAAGCCTGAATTTACCCCGAGTTGAGGATGGGAGGGGAAGGCAAGGAGGAGAAGGGACGATGGAAAGGGGAAAAGATCAAACAAGTTTCTCACCTTGGGAAGCACGGGACGCTTCCCTATATTCCGCACGGCCCCTCCTTCCAGCTAAGAAGGAGGGTCCCAAGTCACTTTCTCCTACTGTCAGACTGCTTTGCAAGAGAAGAAGGGGAGGGTAGAAAACGACAGGGGCTATTTATGCTGGGGTAAGAGGAAGAGTGACAGCTTTGTCGTTCTGGGCTGAACTCGAGCTGTACTTCGTGGGGCTCACAGGGTAGGGGAGGGTCAGCGGGCCGTGACTGAGCCCCGGGGACTCGATGCGGTGGCCATGGACAAAGCGGCTCTCCCGGGACTGCCTCGCCTCTGCGTCCTGTGGGCAACTCTGCTCGCCCTGTTCCCCTGCGGGGTCCACGGAAACTGGATGTGAGTATGAGAGAGGAGGGGAGGGATGCGTAAGAAGGTGGAGAATCCGAAATACGGACGTACTTCCCAGGCAGATTGCTTAACAACAACAACAAAAAGGTACCGAGCCCTGGGGCAACCCCTGGCCGGGAGAACTCGTGGCTCGACGTCTGGGAGCCACGGGTAAGCTCCTCCAGGAGGGGAGATGGGCAAATGAGGGGACTTATTGTGCGTGGCTTACACCTATGGGGGTACTGCCATCTCTTGCAGGTGGCTGGGAATCGCCTCTTTTGGGGTCCCAGAGAAGCTAGGTTGCGCCAACTTGCCTCTGAGCGGCCGTCAGAAGGAACTGTGCAAAAGGAAACCTTATCTGCTACCCAGCATCCGAGAAGGGGCACGACTGGGTATCCAAGAGTGCAAGAGCCAGTTCAAACATGAGCGGTGGAACTGCCAGGTGTTCTCGCCCGCCGCCTCTGCCGCTGCCTCTGCCTCTGCCCCCGCCGCCTCCGTGCTCCCGGCAATCTCGCCCGGAACCGCCCCTCTCTTCGGTTACGAACTGAGCAGCGGTGAGTCCACCTGCTCCCCTTCTTTCTCGGCCTCTCCCCTCTCCAGGGAACCGGCGGGCTTGGCACGTCGCGGAGGCAGCTGGAGCTGGAGCAGGCATCCCTCCTCTGGCTTCCCGAAAGGGCACTTTTGAGTTTGCGTTGTCTTCTGGACCCGGAGAATCGGGGATGGAAGCGGGGAAGGGGGCTGAAATACGACCGGGTATTCAGTCCAGTTGCAGGTGCGCCCTCAGGGCTGGGGCTCCTTCCCCAGTTCTGGACTTGGGCACTGAGGGTGTGAAGGTGTTCTCACTGTTCTCAACGTCTTCCCAACCCAAGCCCTCGACTTTCTGCCTTCCTACCTTTGGATTGGGTGGAAACTAAGACTTCTTTCTCTGGGTCCCGACCCTTTCTCCCTCCCTCCTGCCCCCTCGGTCTCCCGCTGTCTTTTGAGACCAGCTGGGGAAACATGATGTAGGCCGCAGAGAATGCTGCTCCCCATCTGCTTTGATTTACCCAGACGTGCCACGCATCGAGCCTTGGTCAAGTGGGTAATTGTGGCAAAATCAGAGCAGGTCCCCACCCCCACTCCCACCTACTCCCCACCCCCTAGCTGACCAGACTCTATCCCTCCAGGCATTGAGTTTAGAGAATAAAGAAGATCTGTCAGGGAAAGTCATCCCAAACACTCAGGAGTTGTCTTCCCTTAACCTTCTCCTTTTTCATTTCCTGCTGGGCAAGGCACAAGCTCCCAGGAAATAGTTGTGGGAGAGTTAAAAAGTGTCAGTGGCCCTTCTGTTGCGTTATGACTTTATGAGAACGAAGGTATGAGGATGTCTGGCTTTGTTAAAGTGGGTCCCAATGACAGATTGTAGTGCCTTTTTCTTCAGACCGTTTTATTTTTCACCCTACTGCACTACTGATCTTCCCCCCCCCCAACATCCTACCCTTTCCTTACACCACCACCCCATACCACTTGTAAGTATCTTATATGTTCTACCAAGTGACTCCACACACACACACGCCTTCATAAGCAAAAGGGGCTCCTACAGGAAATAACCACCACAAATATGGTCTTCAGTTTCAGAAATGTCAGCCATTCACTGCTGAAAAGGTCTAATTGGGCTGCAGATGACAGATTGCTTTTACTCAAATAAAATTTAAAAAGTGAAAACATGAAAAACATCTATCTGTGCAGGCCTTTCTATTTTTTAAATGTTTACATAGGTAGTTATCCAAGTATTGTTAGTTGCATTAATGTCAATACTAAGGCAGGTATGATAAACATCTTTTTTCCCCCAAACCTCCTATTTCTCCATAACAATTTACCGCAACTGTTAGATATGCTCACACTCAAAAGTTATCATCTCTCATCTAGCATTGCCTTAAAAATAAGCTAGCGATTGTATACAATGTTGTAATGCCTCTAGCAGTTTCATTTAGGTAATATCAATCAAATATATAATCAAAGAGATAAATAAAAATATTTCACATAATACCAATGATGTTTGGCCCAGTTTACATGCCATCTCCTAAAAGTAAGTCTACTGTGGAAATAAATGTCATTTTCATATTTTTTTTAAATTACATGTTCGAGGCTTTTACTTTTTTTGCATACAAGTTTGTTAAAAAAAAATCACACTAATTTTTGCAGCGTGTGTTTAGATTAAAATGAAAGGTAACTTGGTATGTTTGGGATGTTACAAAAACATCATCAGTATTTTCCCCACAGTTCTTTTCATTTTAACAAGCAGAAATTCATCCGGTGTTATAAGTACTGTGTTAGTTGCTTAAATTTACTTCCTTGAACACTTTTTTGAAAAGAATAACACTAAAATTAGACAAAAGATTGATTTACAAGGATTCTAACCAAGGAGTAATTTTACTTGATCCTGAAAATCTTTTTAAAGTGGAGGAATTTTATAAATGATGTCTCTGTTTTTTAAAAGAGAAGAGCAATAGCAAATCTTTTGTTCTAATCCTATATTTCTAATATTAACTTTGCTACAACTGGTTTTTTTCCAATTTAAATTAACACAGTAATTTATTAAGCATTAAGTACATATGCACTGTACTCTCCTGGGCATCATTTTTATAAAAATAAATCATTTTCTTTTAAATGCATTTCCTCCAGGAGAGAACTTATAGGAAATCCATTTCAGAGATGTATTGCAATGACTTTTTAACTGAATAATCCCCCTTTATTTTGTCCCAGGCACCAAAGAAACAGCATTTATCTATGCAGTGATGGCAGCAGGTCTGGTGCATTCAGTGACAAGATCATGTAGTGCAGGGAACATGACAGAATGTTCCTGTGACACCAACTTGCAAAATGGTGGCTCAGCTACTGAAGGTTGGCACTGGGGTGGCTGCTCTGATGACATCCAGTATGGCATGTGGTTTAGTAGAAAGTTTCTGGACGTCCCCACCAAAAACACCACTGGAAAAGATGGGAAACTGTTAGCAATGAATCTACATAATAACGAAGCTGGGAGACAGGTATGTATTAGGACATGGAATAAAAATGATTTAAGAGCTTACAAGATGAGGCTGAGTTTAGGCTCCATGTAAATGAGATCATATCAATGAGAAAAAGAAAACTAAGGCTTGAATGATATGTGGTATTCTAAAATAGCCATGTTTTTTGTTTCAGGCACATTTGCCCTTATAAGTGTATTTGCTACTTTTGTGGGGTTTGTGTTTCCCATAGTACAAAGTAAGCCTTGCTTTACAAAATAGATCCCTTCAGAAACATTGATCATAGAATGCTAACATCAGAAGAGACCTTGGATCATTCAATTCAGTCTCCTGGTTTTATGATACAGAAAACAACCCAGAAAGTGGAAAGTCACTTTAACTTGTATCTGAATTCAAGTCGTCTGGTTCTCATTGGAGAGGTGCTTCTTCTACTAAGCTACATTACATCTCTTGCATAAGTTCGATAAATTGAATTTGATTTTTCCAGTGGATTATATTTAAATAAAGCAATGTTTTATCATTACTTCTTATTGATTTTTCAGCCCACAGGGATTCTTAGCTCTTCAGTTTGTCTCCCCAAACTTTACTATGATCTATGAAGTGCACACTTTATAAGAATCTTTAATGAATCTTTTTGTAAAAAAACAAAAACAAAAACAAAACAAAACATGATTTGGCCTTAAATATCAACCACCTCATTTATCCAGTACTTGAGTCCTGTTTTTTTTTTTTTTGTTGGTTTCTTCATGTAAAATATGCTACAAGCTTTCCTTTCACTTTATATCTTCATATCCACCGAGAGTTGACAGTACATATTAGGACTCCTCAACATTGCTGAATTACATGAATATTCACAGTGATTCTTCTGAAGTCATGGAAAACTCGTTGTGAATGTTTACTTTGACATTTTTAGCAATTGCTTTGGTTCATAAAAATCATTGCATTTTTATCTAATTTTGGATTCCTGATTAATCACCTAGCAAACTATAAATCTCCCATAGTAGCTATTGAATTGGCATAAAGTAAAACAAGTCAAAACATTTAGGAAAGGTCTTTGACAAAAACTACCTTTATACCATAGCCGTTCTTTTTAAGTAAAAATAAAATAAATATGATTCAAAATAATTACAGTCTCTGGACAATTTATATTTAAGGAATTAAGTTATTTTGAATTAAAAATCGCTTTAAAATCAGTAAATTATATTATTTCACTTCATTCAAATTACAGAATGTCATAAGAAAATTAGTAAATAGTATTTATAAAATATGTGCTTAATTTTTTTCCATTTAACATCAGAGTTAAAGAGAAATTTCCTTGATTTAAAAAAAAATATTTTTAAAAAATATTTTTAATCTGTTCTTCCCACTGTTCCTTCCACCACCATGGAACACCAACAAAAACAAAAAACTAAAACCCTCATCATAAACATGCATAGTCCGGCAAAACAAATCCCCACATTGGCCATGCATGAAGATGTATCTCTCTCTGGCAGGAGGTGAGTATTGTGTTTCATCTTCAGTCTCCTGGACTTGTGGCTAAACATTGCATTGCTCTGTGTTCTAAAGAGTTTCGAAGTTGTTTTTCCCTACTGTATTTTCATTGTATAAGTTATTCTACTTCTACTCACTTCAGTCTGCTTCAGTCCTCATAGGTCTTCCCAGTTTCCTCCAAAACTGTCCATTTCATCATTTTTTATGTAATGATAATATTCCATTACATTCATATACCATAATTTGTTTAGCCACTTCCTAACATGTAAGAACTCCTTTAGATTCCAGTTGTTGACTAGAAAAGAACTGCTATAAATATTTGGGTCTTTTTTTTTTCATGAAAGATTTATTTTGTACAAATTAGTCCCAATGAATAATATGTAGAAATAGACATAGACTGATACACACATATGCAGGCATATTTGTGGCTTCACTTTCAATACCGTTCAGTTTAGAAAGAACATCTTTTCTAGCATAGGAAATGCAAGAAAAGTTAAAATACAATTAATTAACCAATAGCATAGTGTGCAAAGGAGTAAAATAAATTTACTTGGCTTATGAATGCTAAGAAAATGAAGGAAATTCACATATCTTAGAATCCCCAGTCACACTGCTAGCTTCTTTAAATTCAATCACATTGAAATGCTAAATCTTTCAGTTAAAATAAGCAAGATAAAGCATGTAACCAAGAACAAATTTTTGAAATACTTCTGTCTATCTAAAAAGATTTTAGTCTCTGAATTGAGACTAAAATAAAAGTGAACAGAACTAGGAGAGAAAGTTACACGTAACAACATTACAAAGAAAAACAACTTTGAAAGACTTTAGAACTCAGATCAATGTAATAAAAAAAAAAAACCTAAAGAATTCTAATAGATATAGAAATATATCTCCATGAGGAAATTAATGGGTTTAGTGTTACCTTGTTTTTATGTTTTGTTTTTTTAAAGTTATATGGAAAAAATAGATCTGGTAAATGTTTATTTTTATACTAATCTACTATATATATATGTGTATATATATATATATATATATATTTTAAGAATGTACTCCTCAACATTAATCCTAATCTATTTCTTGCTTATTTTAAACAAGCTTCTGAATTATTTCCCAAGTTATAGTAATCAGTTTTGTTGTTGTTGTGCCAAAAAGAGCTATGTACTGCAGAAAAAATAATTCAGCCCACACATAAATCTCACTGTATTGTAGACGTAAGCTTTGGGGTTTTGCCAATGGTAATTTTTCTTCTTTTCACACTTTTCTAGCCACATAAAAAATTAAAGCACATAAAATATTTTGTTGTATAATATTGCAGGGGTGGGGGTGGTATATAGACACTGAGTTCTGTTTTTGGATCTCTCTTAAAGTACAGCTAATATGTTAGAATCTAAGTTACATTTTGTAGTTTTCTTTTAAATGGTAGGATAAAACAAATTACCAAGTTATTATCTTAAGTGAAAGGACAATCAACTCAATTTTCAGCACTGCCAATGAGGATTTTAAGGTAATAGGTATCTTCTTCAGAGTAGAGTTTAAGGTCTGCATTCAATTGTACTTTCCTAGTCTCAAAATCCCCAGACTTAAAATATAGGGAAATGTTCCCAAAAATGTGGGTACTGGCGTTTAGTTGTGCTATGAGTAGGACAGATGATTTTCTAACCGCTGACCTTAAATACTCTGAATCCCACTAGGTTTCTGACACCATTCCTTAAGTTATGCCTCCAAGAATAATGTTGCAAGGCAATGATTGGCCAATAGCATGATATGATGTCTTCCAGGGGCAGTACTTCTGGGAATGATGTGACTTGGAATATTTATGGGTATTTCTTTTGGTGTGCATAGGATATTTCCATTCTTCCCATGTCCACCTCATAAACTTTTAAGTTTCCCTACCCCATAATTTGTTTTACGATGAGTAACTAAAAAAATGGGAAGGGCCAGACCCTAAATGTTCATTGACTGAATTTAAGAATAGTTAAGATAAGTAGCTGAACAACACATAAGCATTTAAATCATCAGCAGGTTCAAGTATTTCTTCAGACAGAAACAGAACAAAATGACTCTTAGGAATAGGAATGGCACATAACATTTTATGAACTCATATTGCAGTTTTTATGATGGAAATGGAATCAACTGCAAATTTCAAAATTAAACAAGTTAATGGATCTAAATTTATCAGCAAAATTTGCTGGTCATGCATGGAACACTCTTGTCAAAAATGTTACCACCTAATCAACATTGAGAGACAAGTTCCTCAGTCATTTGAGCTGCTTCTATCAATCCTGTGTTTATGTTTTGTAGTCTTAGTCATGCATCTTTGCTATCTTATTTCAAAACATTTCATCTCACATTGGCCAAAGCAAAATATAGGGAACTTCCATGGACGAAATGCCAACTTCTTAATTGCCCTCTCAAAGTTCAGAAATGTTCCACCAAAATGCACACATCTGTTTGCAATAGTTAACAAAACATTCCTCTGTTAATATCGTTATAAACCTTAACAACTCAACTAGAGTAGAGAAAGGAATTTGCACATAACCACATAAAATTCATTCAGTTGCTATTCCCCTCTGGAATTACTGGCAAAAAAAAAAAAAAAAAAGGCTGTGGCATCCTTTATTTTCAGAATTTACTATTTATCACTAAGTGGCCTGCTGTTTAAAATTCTCTGTACATGACAAAAAAACTCACTTGAACCAGACATCTTATTCCTGGATGTAAGATCCTTAGTTCTTGAAATTTCATTCAGAGAATCTTCTTGTTTTCTAAAATTATATTATTACAGTCCTAAGATGTAGTGTCCCTCACTTTTTGTGTGACCCAAGGCAAATGACGAACATTAACCTTTAGGGTTTCTTTTTTTGTCTTTGTTTTTGCTTTGTGTGTGTGGGTGGGTGTGGGTAGGTGGGTTTTTTTATCCATAAAACCTGTGATGATTCACCTAATAATGTGTCTTGAGCTCTTCCTATGTGTACTATGCACTAAGAGTACTGTGTGCTTACTATGACTTTTCCACAAAGTTGTGGATTTTGAATGAGGTAAAATATGAGAATTTATGAGAAAGCAGTTTAAAAGAATACAATATACTATCTAAATCTGGTGGTGGAGGATGAACTCTCTAGTCAGTCAGTACTTCTAATATTACTTGGTTTCTTGTCTTTTTAGGCCCCTTGCTATGCATAGGGATGAAATGTATTTCAGTGGTACAATGAATATATGTGTGTGTGTATATTGATATATGTATATATTATACACGTTCATATATTCATGTATATGGGTGTATATTTATATATTATATATTATATATTCCACTTAAATATTTCACGGTCGTTTCCTATAGAAATTCAGTGGTTTTATTATCATTGAGGATAATCTGTAATAAAAATACCACTCCCCTACTTAAAAGACATAGTAAGAGACACTCCAAATCTGTAGAAAATGGGGTGAAAGCTTTCTGAATGTTAATCCTTGAAAGCTGGTTAACTCCAAGTTATTAAAAATTCCAGTTTCCATATCATTTGCCACACAAATTCAGCAGGTGGTAAACTATGGAATGAGAAAGTAAATCTCTTTTGTACTTTCTACCCTTCCTTTTAAAAATGTTCCCCCTATAATGATAGCTCAGTATATTCTATAGTATATTATATTTACAAGCCCTTTCTTTGCAATAACCCATAAGGTTGCTAAGGGAGATGTTAATATCCTCATTTTAAAGATTTCGAAGCTGAGACTCTGTTTGAATCACTCATACAAGATTGTACACAGCTAATAAGTAGCAAAGAGAAATAGGGTTTCTGCCTTGGAATCCAGTATTCTTTTTGTTGCACCCAGCTGACTCTCCCTCAAACAAGAAAGGGTGCTGTTATGTATTTTATCCTCTGCTAGAGCCCCTCAATTCAACAAATATTTAAGAAGTACTCTGTGTTCGATGCACTGGAAATAAAAAGGTGAAAGTAGACATGATTCCTGTCCTCAAGGAACTTATAGTCTGAAGGGAAGAGAGAGAAACAGTTTGTCAGTCTGTAAGGTGTGTATAGGGATAACCATAATGCAAGAACATAAGTATAAACTCCGAAAGACTCATGATGGAAAATGTTCTTCACATCCAGAAAAAGGACTATGGAGTGTGAATGCAGATCACAGTACACTATTTACTCTTTTTTGTTGTTGTTGTTGTTTGTTTCTTCTTTCTCATGGTTTCTCCCATTGGTCCTAATTCTTTACAACATGACTAATGTGAAAATATGTTTAATATGAATGTGTTTGTATAGCCTATATCAGATTGCATGCTGTCTTGGGGAGGGGAGAGGAGAGAAAAGGGAAGAAAATTTAGAACTCAAAATCTTATAGATGTGAATGTTGAAAACTAAAAATAGTTTTTTTAAGATAAATATGTAGAAATCTAGTATGGTATAAGGTATTCAAGGGGGAAGGTATCACTTATTATTTAGCAAATTAGGGAAGGTTTTATGATAGAGGTTCAGTTGAATTAGGCCTTGAGGGGAAGGATTTCAATAGGTGAAGATGTAGGGAGGTCATGCTTGGTATGAGGAGTGGCACTCACAAAGGCACAGATACAGGATTGAAGAGGGAATAGAGTGAGATACTCTTGGAAAGGTACTTGGATCCAAATATCAAAGACCCTTGAATGCCACTTTAAGGAGTTAATATGAGCATTACTGGAGGTTTCCCAGCAAGGTTGATGGGGGTAGGTAGGAGTTCAAAGTTGCTGGTTCAAGATGGATTAAGTAGTAAAATGATAGTTGAAATAATATTTTATGTATCTCAACGCTATGAAAGTCTGGTTGTGTGGATAGATAGACTCTGAAATACAGTATTTTCAGAGGCTAGAAAATATCTGTTAACAGCTTAAGAGAGGAATTTCCACCTCTGTCCTTGCTAGAAAATATGAAGATAAAGACTGCTTTGTAACTAAGAAAAGGTCACTGAAAAGATTTTATTTGAAATAAGTTTCCCTGGAATCAGGAAGACTAATTATGTAGTATCAAGAGATAGTGTAGGGATGACCCAAATCCATCAGTCAGCTGAATATATCGATCAATTGCTATTTACTGAGAGTCTCTTGGGTGGCCCATTCTGTGTGAATTGTTCTTTGATTTACTGTAAAAGGCCTTTCATGAGACTTCACTCTGCTATTCTGTGTACATCCCCAGTTATGGCACCACAGAGGGAGGTGGCATTCAGGCACAAGAATTGAGCTGCTTGTGGTAATCAACAAGTTTTAACCCACAATTATAGATTTTTAGGATGACAACTATGAGCTCTGAAAAGTGGCTTTATTTAGCATTTATTTAGTTCTTTTCTCCTAATAAACCAAAGGTACTTAATAACATCTGACCACATAAGGCATGTAGACTATATTAATTTGTCCATGTGCCCAGAGTCATTATTTTATTGGGTACATTTCAAAAACTAAATTCTAAGTTCCATTAAGGTATTGGAGCAAGCTTATGTTCCATGCTATAAATTACTTTAGAGCCTTTAAGACCCATCAAAGAATATGCCTTACTCTAAGTTAATAAGATTGAGTATTATATATTTTTAAGCTTCTCACAAATTAACCACATAATATATATTTTTAAGCTTGTCACACATTTGCTGCATGAGGTAGTATGGAATAGTGGGTAGCCTTCCTTATGGTCAGAGAGGCCCAGGGTTCAAGTCCTACCTTTGATGCATACTAGCTGTGTGACCACCAGCAAAGTCACTTAAATTCTCAGAGACCCTAGGCAACTCTCTCAGACTATATATTGTGGATAAGGTGATGATCTTGGGGTGAGGAAATTATAGAGATATGAAGTCTAGAACTCAAAAAAAGAAAAAAAATCTTTCAATTTGTGAGGCATTTGAATGCCTTTCCATTATTTTATTAATATTGCAAATTCAAAAAGTGATGTGTATGCGGTGGCTAGGTGGCACAGTGAATAGAGCACTGACCCTGGAGTCAGGAGGACCTGAGTTCAAATCCGGCCTCAGAGACTTAACACTTATTATATACGTGTATGTATGTATATATATATATATGTATGTATGTATGTATGTATATATGTGTGTGTGTGTGTATGTGCGTGTGTGTGTGTGTGTATACCCCAATTGCCGTGCCCTCCAGAAAGCAAAAGAAAAGAAAAGCAAGTGATGGTATGTAACATTCTTGCTCCAAGTATATATGTTACATAAACTCAAGCTTATGTAACATAAGCTTGCTCCAATACACCAACCATGGTGGCATCCTATGTGATTCTTTTATGATGTTATTATTTATGAGAAATACTACCACTGCAATTTACCATATGCTCCAAATTACTGCATAACAATATTTGAATCATTCAATCTCCGTAGAATCTAATGTTTAATTAGGAAAGATTACACAGCTCATAAGGCCTAGAACCTTTAAGTGGCCTATAGAAGATCAAAGTGTTAACCTCATTGTTGTTTTACAATTCAGATAAGTAATTCCTTATCTAAGTGGAATTGAAACTTCGAGCTCCTTTCATTGGTGATTTTTGAAGTCGTTGGATAGATGGAACAATTCTAAATTTTTCTAAATATGTTGCCTATGTACGAAGTCTACAACTACTCCCAGTGATTTATTATTTTGTTCTGCCATCCTCTGGGAAATGAAGGAAACTCTTGTAGTTTGGTTATTAGAATTTGCTGGCTAGAAAATTTAGGTTCTGGTATATGAAAAACTAGAACTACACAGACTTTAAATTCGAACTGCACATTTCACACAATATTAGAGTCAATTTCATATCGAAACACTACTTTGACTCTTATTGCACAAGTTGGTTGGCAATGTTTGAGATTGCTTTTTTGCTTTCTCAGTCTGTTTGGGCTCAATTCAGCTCTCAGAATTGGAAAGCATTAGATCAGGGGTTCTCAACCCAAGATCCATAGTTTTTCTAAACATATTTCAATATAATTATATATGTATTAAAATTATATTTGTATAATATAATTTTGTAATCAATCCTGGGTTTTTTAGTTTATGCATTTAAAAACATGATTTTGAGAAGAGATGCATAAGCTTATAACAACAAAAAGGAAAAAACAAAACAAAACCAAGTTTTTGATGATGATTACTGGCCCAATAGAAAACACGGATACTTTGTGATAATTTTTTGTAGTGGGGATAGACTTGCACTTACCTATTCACACTACCTCACCTGACTTCCTTTGGGTCAATTTGGGCACAGCTTACCAGACTTAAGTAAGCATCTGTGTTTGCTTCCCCGTTGTTGGATATACCTCAGGACCTAGTAATGTCTGCAATAAAGCCTCCAGGACTATAGGCCCATGTAAAAACCAAAAGGAGATCAACTATTGCCAAGCTTCATTACTGTAAACGAGTGCACAGAATCCTGAGTGAACTTTGAATTTTTATATAGAAATAGTGATGGTTAAGTCCTAAATTTCTGTTAGTGCCTTAATTTTATGAACATTAGAGGTTTTCACCTCCTGAGAGGTGGTGAATAAGCTATGTGCAGCTCTGTATTTTTCATGTTGTTATTGTTGGGGATTTTTTGGTCAGGGGCAGGGCAGGAATATTGGGATGGACAAATTGTTTAAAAATACCAAAGGTGTGTGTGGGGGCGGGGAAGATTAGGGGCTAAATGGATATTTTTGAGCTGGCAGGGAAAGCTAACCACAATTTAAAACACTTGTTTCTGTGGTAAAATGTCTTCTGGGTTCCAAGCAACAGACGCACATACATACTTTTGAAACAACCCATGTGTAAGCTGGGGACTGTCTGTATTGCTAAAATGCTCTTCCATTTGCTTTTGTTATCACTTGTACCATTTTCAGAGAGGAATAAAAAAAAGATCTTGTCTCCTGGTTGAAGACAGTAGGGAATAACTTTCTTGAATGCAAAAATACTTGGCATGTGTGAGCAAAACCTCAGTATCTTTAGCTGATGTAAAGTGACTCTAGTGGTTGAAATCATCAAAGTCAAATGACTTGCTAGAAGCAATAAATAGATTACATTTAAGTTGGGGAATGGAAAGTTTTCCTACAGGAATAATAGAAATAGTTAAACATAAAGGTGTTTCAAAATGAGACATGGATTTACTATTTGTCTCCCAAGAATATTTTCCCTACCACCTCTGCCGTCAGAAGAAAACTTTTCAGTGTGTATTATAAACACCTTTTTTAAAAAATGAGACAATTAACCAGCAAATATTTCAATAGTATTTTTTGTTGATGAAATTATCATTTGTGTGAAAATGTAATGGATTCAATTTTCAGGGCCCATGTAATTTTTTTATCCTTTTAAAAGATAGAAAAATACTAGTTTCTTGCCATCTTTCTAAATATCATGTGGCAGTAGGTTGATTGCTTTTATTTTATTTCTTGTCTTTGTGTGTGTTGCTATAAAAAGTAGAAGGGAACCTTGGAGCAAAGTCTTTCCCAACTATACTTTCTGGGGGCTGTCTAAAAATTATTAGTCCAGTCCATTCCACTCATGTCAAGTTACAGGGAATTTCCAATTTGATCTTGCTCTAAAAAAGATCCTTAATCCGATTTTAAAGAGTGTCTAAGAAATGCACAAAGATAGTTCCTTTACTGCCTGGGTAAGTGAAACAGGAAGAAATGGTTATTTGGAGTTTAGCTGTAGACAGGAATTTCTGGAAGTTCAAGTAAAGTCTGAACATGATTCCCGTTTGATTTCAGGCAGTAGCCAAGCTGATGTCAGTCGACTGCCGCTGCCATGGAGTTTCAGGATCCTGTGCTGTGAAAACTTGCTGGAAAACCATGTCTCCTTTTGAGAAGATTGGTCATTTTCTAAAGGATAAGTACGAAAACAGCGTGCAGGTCTCGGATAAAATGAAAAGAAAGATGCGCAGGAGAGAAAAAGACCAGAGAAAGACAGTGCGCAAGGATGATCTTCTCTACATTAACAAATCGCCCAACTACTGCGTAGAAGATCGAAAATTGGGCATCCCTGGGACACAGGGCAGAGAGTGCAATCGCACTTCAGAAGGAGCCGACGGATGTAACCTCCTCTGCTGTGGGAGGGGTTACAACACTCACGTTGTCAGACACGTGGAGAGGTGTGAATGCAAATTTATCTGGTGCTGTTATGTTCGCTGCAGGAGGTGTGAAAGCATGACCGACGTCCACACCTGCAAATAACCTGGGCTGCATCCAGCATCACCGAAAGCCCAAAGCCCGGGGAGATACACAACCAAAATATAACCGACTTAGTATATTTTTCTGAAAGGGAAAGGTTAATGAAGTTGAATCAGGTCCTCCACCATGTCTGGATTTTAGTCTCTAATATTTCCTTCTAATTAAAAGCAACTTCACACTTCCTTGACGTGGATTTCCCTGGAATTCCAAAGGTTCTATTCAGCAAACATATATTAAACACCTGTCCTGTGCAAATGTATGTTTTAGTTCATCTGTCTTCGTTTAAGATGCCTTTTGGGGAGGGGACAATAACCAAGAAAAAAAGTGATAAAGTGAATCTCCAAAGAGAAAAAGGTCCAGGTAGATGCCAGTTCGTGATGAGACAGGACCCATAATTGGCATAGTTTGCTTAAATGTGAATTTGATCAAGCAGATATTGTAACTATTTTTTAAAAGAATATTGCATACAGCAACAAAGAGCACTTAAGCAAGGATGTTCTCACATCTGTCAGTATTTTCGAAGAAGGCTTTACAAAGAGCTCTTGGAAAATGAAACTGTAAATATGTTCGTGGAAGTGGCATAAATGCATTTACCCTTTCATCTACCTAAAAAAAGGACAAATTACCAAAAGTGTTAGGGAAAGATAGACTATCTCTTAAAATATGGTGCCTATTAAATATAGCTGGTATCAAAGGGAAATAGAAATCTATTTTTAAAAAAGTTATAAGGTTTGAATTTTAATGTATCTTTGTAGTCTGAACACATGGATTGCAAAAAAAATCAATGTTATCCTAATAACTGGCCATTAGACACATAAATTAATAGACTAATACCAAGTATTTAAGCTATGTGATTTTGTTGAGAAAAAAAAATCCCTGAAAGTGTTACAAATCTGTGAAGAAAAAAGTTTATTCGATGTTAAAATATTTTGAAATGTATGGAATGACACTGTTTAAATATGTAAAGACAGTATTTTGTATAGTATTTTGATAAAAATTTTTATATTTTGTAAATATAGTATTTAAGTTATATGAAATATATGAAATGCTTAAGCCATGTCCTTTTTAAGAACTCAGAACTAAGGCAATAAGAACATTTTTTAAATCATTGCTTTTATACAGTCCCATAGTAGAAATCCTTGACTTGTTTGCTTATGTAGACTAAGAAAGTTATTTGAACAGTTATTATGGGTGGTTTAATTCTTACCAGAAAGTTAGTTTTGTGTTACAGATTGTAAGTTGTTGATAAAGCCTATTACCTGAATAGTCAACAGGAGTACTCTCTCTCTCTCTCTCTCTCACACACACACACACACACACACACACACACCATTTTAAACTGTTGTATAAATGAAGACTATTAAAATAACATCTATTTTAGTCATCTAAAAAAGAAACCTAAAAACGGCAGCACAAGGGCCAATTTTGTGTATCTATCATTGTGCTGTATTTACTGTATTGTATATAAGACTAGGTTTTATTATTTAAATTTTGTTCATTTTCCTAACATTTTAAAAACATACATAGTGGTTTAAAAAATTCCAGGGCTGAATATTTTAATGTGCTTCATTTTTTTTTAGTTTACTAATAACAAAACATTTATATTTATGGCCTTATAAAAATTTCTTAAGCACAAAGTAGATGAGAACAGAGTATTTTCCATGACATTCTATTGAATATATTAAACAAAGAAATTTTTCTCATTTTCACTTATTTTCCTTGTTTGTCAGGACAGAACAGGGATTTGTGAAAAATACCAAACCCGTGAAAAATGCTGCAGGTCCAAACACTCAGTAAGGTTAAAAGTTACACTGTGATCCCTCAAGTTTAACAACAGTACTCATGCCAATTTCAGGACTAAGAAATGACCTAGGAACCAGCCAAATGCCTGTCAGAAAAGTAGCACTTTGCTGATTCTGGACAGGCATTTGGTTAGCATAATGAGAAACAATCCATGACTCTTTTCTGCTCTGCTCTGAATAAGTAGATAAATTAGGTAAGTGCAGTTTCCACTGTTAACACTGAATTTTCCATTAGACTTTATTCACCTTATTACAACCTTTCAAGGTTTTTTTTTCCCATCTGCACTCAAATGATATGAATATAACTGAGAATACAGGTGGTGAAAGACAAATGTCAGTGCCAGCTCATCTGGGTGTGAATGCAAGAACACATTCCAAACTGCATGATTTCTTCTTTCCAATAGTTTACAAACTTGATACAACTTGATTTCCTTTTGATACTGGTATGTAAGCAATATAAAACCGTATTAGGCATTTACTTTTTTGAATAATCAACTACATTATTCATTTTTAATGGCATGGCTAATTTTTTAAGTGTATGTGACTTATAAAGAATCTTATGGAAATTTCTTAGAATTAGATATCTATTACCCTGTTATAACGTGCTATTGCTTCAGCAAACACTGGTAGAGGAAGAATCATTTTCTGGACAAGCTGGATTGAAATCAGGAAATCTAGGAAAGAAATCATTCTTTACACCTAACCTCCACTAAATAATTTATTTATAGGTAGTATAATGATTTCCAAAGATACAAATGGATGTTATCCAACCATTTTTATGATATACAGTCCTCCTCAGGAAGTGTTCAGGCCATGGCGATAAATTTAACTAAGTGAACAAAATGGCACCATTTCCCCAGAAAGTATGGATGTCCTTCAAGGCTTTAATAGCTTCCTTAGTATTTCACCATTAGGCCCATTTGTTGAAATTTACTAGATGTCTTGTAATTAAAATATAATTCAACTATACAACAGACTACCCTAAACTTGATGCTAATATCATTTACTTGGCAGAGTAAAGGGAAATGAACTTAAAAATCTTCCACCCTCCCCTCCCCCACCCGCCCCCCACCTCCCCACCCAAATGCACAAAGCTACAGCTATGGCCACCAGAACCCTTAGGCCTACTTTTGGATTTGGGATGTTGCCTATAAATTGCAATCTCTTTACTTTTTGACTGAGTAAAAATACACAAACACATACACACATACTATTTCAGTCACATTCAACTCTGTGACCCCATTTGGGGTTTTCTTGGCAAAGATAATGGAGTGGTTTGCTATTTTCTTCTTCAGTTCATTTTACAGATGAAGAAACTGAGACACACCAGGTTAAGTGACTTGCCCAGGGTCACACAGCTAGTTAAGTGGCTGTGGCCAGATTTGAATTAGGGAGTCTTCCTGACTCCAGGACCAGCATTCTATCCACTAGAAACCACCTAGTTTAGAAAATTTAAGGTATTCACAAAAGTAAATCATCCTTTTTGATTATGAAAATGGGGAGGAAGAGGACAATTTCCAGGAAGAATAAAGAGTTCAGTTCTTGAAATCCTCCCTAAGCATAAAAACACAATTGTAATACAAAACTGCTGTTATCTGAGATTTAAAAAAAATTGCTCCCTATAATTCATGTAGGGAACTTTGGGTATGCAAATTGATTCCAACGAAGTAATTCTTCTGTAAATTATACATGTACAGTCATCTAGGAGTACTTAAAGCTACACAAAGTTGATGTCAACAAGATTTGAACCCAGATTTCCTGGGCTCTAAGGCCAGCCTTGTATCTACTATACCATGCTAAATTAATAAATACACTACTTAAAATAATGGATCATACACCAATCCAACAAATAACCATTCCAAAAGGAAATCTACAAAGGCTAATCTAATTGATGACAGTAGAGAAAAAGTCTTTTATTAATGCATAATACTATTAGCTTATTTACCATGTCTAATCAAAAAGTCCCATTTTGTGATTTCAAAGATAAATCTTAATGTAAAATGCTATATTAGAAAAAAACAAAATCATGCTATGACAGATTACCTATCTCACCTGTGAAGAATAAGTCCCATGAATAGCCTGCAGACTAATTTGAAAAATTGTCAAGATTTGCATGGGGTTGTTTTTCAATGTCATCTTTTTTTGTCCAGACCTATGATTTCATTAGCATATGAATTCCTAGTGGGGAGGTTCTCTTACAGTAATGAAGGCAGGTAATTGTTCTGCAACTCCTATGACACTGAGAAGTTAACATCCTCAGGGACTCTGATGCTGCCTCAGTCACTTTGCCACATAATGGCCTCTCTTACTGCACTGCTGATTCTCACAAGAGAAAGCATAGGTTCGACTGGTGGAAGGCAATGCCCCTCTGCTATATTTCATATTGCTGAATTGCCACCATGTCCATTTATGGGATGATTATCCACCTAGTAAAAATGGATGATATTTACAATTCAAAAAAAGGCTTTCCTTTGACATTTTCTGCCACATACAGCAGTTAGTAGTTTTAACAGTTGCAAAATCATACATGGATGAAGCCGCGTCTCACTTTGTCCAAAAAAGGGTGGGCTCAGTCTCAGCAAATCTTATCGTATTTAATTCATCTTTATCTCCAACACAGCTCTGCCTTCTTCATTTAAAGGAAATGTTATTTGCTCTATTTCTTCCCTGGCAAAACAATGTTGATTGCAGTGGTCCTAAATCTTAGAAAGCCTGGCATGAGTAGTTGTAACTTCTGAAGAATTTTAGGACTCCTAAGGGAGCCAACTCTTCTAAATTTGCATCAGCTAAGGAGTTACTGACTGACTGTTCTAACTAGTCCAGGGAGAGAAAAACTAGCAATCAATTAAGATGTTGTTGTTCACTTGTGACTGACTCGGTGACCCCATTTGGAGCTTTCTTGGCAAAGATACACCCTTCTCCAGCTCATCTTATAGATAAGGCAAATAAGGTTAAGTGACTTGCCCAGGGTCATACAGCTAGTAAGCATCAGGCTGGATTTGAACTCATGAAAATGAGTCTTCCTCATTTCAAGCCCAGCACTCTATCCGATGCTCAGGCTCCTTGCCCTCGGGTGATGGTAAGTAGTCAGTAACTACGGATTTGACACTATGATGTTAGCTTAGATTCAGAACAGGTATATTTGAAATCGTTTTTCTGCTTCTTTCAGACCAAAGGCAAGAAACAGAAATGATTCTTTAAAAAGAATCTGATTTTTCTTTTAAAGAATCTGATTTCTTTAAAAAGAATCTGATTTTTCTCTTTTCCAGTGGAATGAAAAACTGAACTTGCATATCTGGCACTGATAAAATTCTGGGTAGTTACTAAGGCATTAAACACAAACACCTGTATCCCCTTTTAGGTAACAGGAAATAGAATGCTATTCATTTTACATGATCACTAATGCCATCTTTCATTCTCCTTAGTTTTACTAATCAGTACCAACTCACTCATCATTTACTCTACTTTGGGGGAAGAGAGGAAGACAGAAAGTTAACATTTCCATAGGAAAAATTAGGAAAGCATGTAAAAAAGGTAAAAATCTTCACTGCCATTTTTTTTGGGAGGGGGGCGGGAATAACATAACTCAAAATACAAATTTCATTTCTATTACAATTTCAATAACATATTATTACTAAATTAACTCCATCTGCTTGAAAATAGTACTTCAGATGGAAATATTCTTAAATACTGGTAGGATTCAGAGTAAAGGTATCAATTTTCCATATTTTATTCTCAAATTTATACATCCCAGATTTCATGGTTAGAGAGAAAATTAGGTTTATCTATATTGTAGTGGGAAAACTACTGATTCTGGAATTAGATGACCTGGGATCAAATCCTGCTTCTGGCACTACCTGTAAGATTATGGGCAAACCACTTAACCTGCCTTCCTGGGCCTCATCTTCATCTTCAAAATGAGGTTAGTCTCAGATTCTTTCTACTCCTACATCTCTGACCAAGTGGAATTATTTACACTGGATTAACAAACCAACCCATGTGTTCCAGTAGGCAAGAAAATAATACAAGCACAAAACAATACAAGCACAAAAAATTCAGCAATTCAGACTTTCAAAAAGGTCAAGTCATTTCACGTCTCTCCCTTGTCTGTTCCATTAAAAATGAATATGTATATGTATTCTTGAACAAAACTTTGTGTAAAAAAATAAGGTAACAGATTTTTTACCCTCAAGAATACATTTTCTCTATCCTCTATGCCCATTGCTCCATGCTCTCTCAAGCCTAAAATTCCTCCTTGCCAAACTCATTGGAAATTTCTTCTTTTAAAACTGTTAACTGCATAATACTATTTACTATATATTTTCAGTTTAACCGTTTTGTGTGTTGTAAATCCTTAAAGCATAAGTTATTAGTAAACTACATCTAGCACAAATATAACAAATATGTGACTACCTATGAAAAGAAATCACTGTGATGAAAATGATTAGAAAGATGACTCACAATTAGTGGGTTTAAGAATTTAAAGGTTGAAGGCTCCAGTTCGGGAATAATTTTTAATTTCCCAACTGTCCTTTATTTTGCCTGTGTCTTTTGCTAATAATTAGCATAATGTGGTGTAAGCTTGATTGCAAGAAAAAATATATTCATAAAACATTAAATACCATTTAAGATACCGTATACAGATGCTTTACTTGTGATTTTAATAAAGAAAATTCAAACTGCATTAAAATTAAATGAACATAACTTCACTTACAATGAGATGATTAAAAAAAAACCTGAGAATGAAGGTAGTGGTAAAATTATTGCTTCCAAAGTTCAGAGTTGGCACAAATCACAGAGTATATTCACACCAAAAAAACCTCAGAAAGTTACAGACTCCTTATCTTTTCCTTTTTAACTTCATATTTTCAAAGCTATTTCATAGCCTTTACATCAAAAGTAGTATCACATTGTTGTTTGAATTTCTAAATTTTTATATACAATGCTAAGGCAAAAATCCAAAGGATAATGGCATAGATAAACAGGTATGACTTAAAACTTGCAAGCTAAATAGTCCAGTAAATATCTGGAAAATATTACATCTGCAATTCTCACAAGTTTATCAGACAATACAACAAATGTTCATACTGGAAAACAGAGTATTTCATAATTATTATCTGAAAGAAATTTGATACTTTCAAAATCCCTGAGGCTGTAAAATTTGTCACTGTATTTTCAATTTATAGGATTGAGGAAACTGATAGTGTCCAAAACTACAATTAATTATGTAAAAGCATAAGGTGCATTTTTTCTTGCTTTATATTCAGCTTAGATACAAGCTATTTAGTTTCACCTTGATTTTTTGCTGTTTTTGAGGAAGATTTTGAAGTACAAAGCAAATTTACAAAATCTCCTAGTTTATCAGTATGTTATTAAAATTCTGATAATTTTGCAAGTGCTGTTTCTGCACTACATTGTACCATGTAAAACATTGATTTGTGCTAATGATATACTCCAAGATTATACCATTCACACCACAAATGTAGCCTGTAGATGATGTCAAGAAAAAAAAAACTCAGTGAATAGATGAAGATGCTAAACAAAAACCTGGATTTCTCTTTTATTTTTATGTAAAACTGAATATAAAATCGTCTCTACTTGGCCTAATTTAAACAGACTAACTAGAGTATTATTGGGTATTTAGAGCTATAAACTTAAAATTCTGAAAATGCATTAGCTCTGTCAGGCGTCTTAACAGCTATAAAGTATGGCTCACTGCAGAGTTGCATAAATGACTGAATACACAGAACCTTCCCTCGCATTTGTGTTTTTTGGAAAGCTCTCAACACACCCACTCTTTCACTGACCATTTTGCTAGAAGAAATCAAAACTGACAAATTAGGGAGGGAATTTCATTTTTACAGATGAGCATTAGGAATACTGGTTAGAGTTGCAAATTTTCATTAAACAAGAGTGAATGATGGTCACAGAAATACATACAAAAAGTCATTTTAAAAATCTGTTTATTTCTATGACCACACTGCTAAACTATATCAGGGTCATTCTTTAAATGGCTACTACAAAGTTAACTTAATTGAATTATAAATACAAATTATTTCAAGCTGCATTTCAAATCATATACATTTATACATTTCTTTTATCACTTTCTATACAAAAAGGATTTTTGTGCTTTTCTGCAGACCTGATCTAAATTTCTATATCAAACATTTTAATTCTATATTTTAAAAATTTATTGGCCAGAAGTCTCTGTGGGAAGTGAGGAAATAAGGTAGGGTAGGAAGTGAGGTAGAGTAGGAAGGGTATCAGGTATTAGACAGCAAAGCAAAATTCCAGAATATATACAACTAGTCAAATACTTCTTTATTAAAGACTGATTACTGCCTTCAAAAGGGCAGTATATTAAAAAAAAAAAATTTAGCTCCCCCACCCAACCCAACAAAACTTTATTTTTCACAATGGCCACATTCTTATAGCAACTGTATCTATAAAACAATAGTATAACAGTCTTCATAATTTCTTCACAATGTGTGCTTAAAAAGACATTTCTACATCTTAAAGATGTTGTTTTTCATAACACAATCTAAATACTGTGCTTTCAGAGAGACAATAGCTTAGAAAAGTTCATTATGGTGGACCTATTTACAAAGTCTACTCTTTAGGTTAGCAATAAATAATCCTGATTTTGGAAGAGTTGATACTCATGCATAACTGACAAGATGGACGCATACTCTCAAAATATTTACATAGTACTATCTCCTTCATAGCACTCCCATCAATAACAAAGGTAATTTTCTCTAACATTCTTCATATTGTTCAGTCTTGCTTTTGGGGGATACATCCTTCCATTTCTACAACTTCTGGCCATCCTTCATATTTGTTTGTATCCTTGTTGTTCTTTATGTGCTGCAAAAAAAAAAAAAAAAAAAAGAAACCACCACAAATCCACCATTGTAACAAAAACAGATCAAGTTTGATCTACAAGCCTGATTTCTGTTTGGCACAGGTGCTAATACATTTATTATAATGAAGAGGGCATGACTAAGAAAATGATATTAATTCCACCTATGTGTTAATAACAAGGATTGCATTACTGAAAAGCAGGCAAAAGTATGCTTTGCACATAGTATGTACATGATATTTACTGAATTAGTAAACGTATTACATTTTTTGCTCTAATTCAAAATCAAGTTCAAGTAGCTCTAATACTAAGTTCTCAAATTAAAATAAATGTGGATATAACATAAAACATGCAAAATTATAACTATTTCCCAAATTAAATTTTCCAGTATTTGTAATGTTAACTACTCACCCCCTCCCCACAAAATCAAGATGAGGAAAGTATACTTAAGCTGCCATTATTTACACCCATAATTCTAGTGCATTGAAAGCATATGAAAAAGTCTGGGGTTTTTAAAAATTTGAGATCTTTAGAAGGTAGAGAGTACTATGGTACTTTCAAACAATGAATTAAAAAGCCCTTGTACAGGGTAAATGATCATATCTGACGTCTACCCATTTAACTGAGACCAGGAGTAACTGGGACAAGATTAATTATGTTTTTGTAGGATGCTGGGCATTTTGAATTTATTCACCACAATATAGTATGAAAAAGTCAAGAGACTCACCTGTTCAAAGGGGCTTTTTGTCTTGATACCTTTTCCACCACAGAAAACCCAGTTGTCTCTAAAATCAAGGTTAACGATAGCTGTACTTCCCAAGGCAGCAATCAGTAATCTTGCCTCATTATTGAGTCTTTGAGAGGGAATAAATGAACATAATATGAAAACATCTTGTATAAACTGCATTAAATATAAGAATATTACTTCCCTCAGAAGGGAAGTAATATTTTTTGCTTTTTAAAAAAATTTTAGACTTAAAGAAAAAAAGGAAAGCACTGTCAAGTAGAGTATAATGTGAGAGGATTCAAAATATACAGTAAACTTCCATCTCAAGAAAGCCTATGTAGTACTATGCATTGCGTTGAGAGCTGTCCATCTTTTCTCTGTTTCCTTGCAAATTTTCTTTTGTTCTCTAGTTACTATGCACTTCTTACTTTGTGCTCCATGCCCCACCTCCAAAGGCTACAATTAAGCATGGGTAAATTTACAGATACATACATATACATATACACATACATATATAGACAGACTTTTACTAACAAAGTCTACTCCTGATCTTTGTTTTTATGTTTGTGTGTCTCATTTCCTATCAAAACTGTGTGCAACAGAAATCCTTACCCAAATAATGCTCAGAGGTTTCTCAAGGTAAGAAGCAGAAAATAATGGTTCAATACAATCTCAAGAAAGGGCTACCCTCCTGACAAATGGTCAGGGAGAAGCAATTTACAAAACGAAATGATGAAGTTATAAAGCCCTAATGTGGAATTCTCCCCCATTTTCCGTCCTGACCCTTTTCTTCCATTGGCTGGAAGTTAGGTGTACAATCTAAGCATGGCAATCTACCTCAAGTACCAGAACAAGGAAACAGTAGTTCACCCAATGTACATCCGAGAAAACACTTCTGTCCTTATTTGGCATATCTTGTGCTGAGGTGGCACTGGGGAGGGTCTCCATTGCTCTAAGTCCCAGATTCCTGCAAGATCAGGTGACTCCTAAACTTAGGCCTAATAGATGCTGAAGCCACTCTAGATTTGATTCTTCAGAATGGGGAAACTTCACTGCAAATTATCCCTCACACTTCTAACTCCTCTACTTCTACCTGCTACCTTGCCCTCCTATTACTTAACTACCAGTACTCTGACCCATCTAATACTGTCAGTTCTTTTCTCAGACCTCATTTATATAAGATAATCTTTTTAGCTGTTCCTAAAAGGTTTTACTTCTTAAAATCTTATCATACTTAGGTCTACCCCAAACTTTCTTACCAACTACCCAATCACTAATGACAAGCTTAGACATAAGTTTACATTTTACATACATAACAGGTAAACACATTCTGTCCTTATCGAGTCCCTTGTAATTCTTCTTTGGTTATGTACCTTATATTTCTCTTGGCTCTTGTATGTCACATCTATTAAGTTCAGGTTTTTGTTTTTTGTTTTATTTTTTTAAACAAAATCTTAAAGTTTGACAATACATTAAATGTCTTTTTTTTCATTCAAGATTATGTTTAGCTTTGCTGGGTATATTTTCAGCCAGGGCATCAGTTCTTTTGTTCTTTGATATACAGTGTTCCAAGACCTGCAGTCTTTTAATGTTGCCACTGCTAGGTCTTATGTGATTATACTGTGGCACTACCATATTGAAATTGTTTTCTTGTTGCTTGTAATATTTTCACCTTAAGCTGGTGGTTTTAGAATTTGACTTTGATATTCCTGTGGGTTTTCCTTGTAGGCTCTCTTTCAGGTGGTGGTCAGTGGATTTTTTCTATTTCTGCTTTCCCCTCCTGTCATTTTTTGTGGCTTTCAGATAGTTCAGTTATTTTTATGTTTTCTCTTCTTGATCTGTTCCCCAGATCAGTTACTTTTTTATGAGATATTCTCTTCTTTATTCTTTATATTTTGTTTTATTATTTCTTGTTCTCTTATAACTTTGCTGGCTTCCCCTTGCCCAATTCTTATATTCAAGGAGTAGTTTTCTTCCTTAAGATTCTTTTCTAATCAGCTGACTTTCTTCTCAAAATTTTGTTTTTCTCAGAGTGTTCTTATTATTTTAGTTTTTCCTCAATCTCCCTCATTTGATTTTTAAAGTCTTTTCCCCTCAAGTTCTTCTGTGCATTCTTTTCGGACAGGTGACCATTTGAAGTTATTTGGGGGTGGAGGTAGAAGTGGGTTTCTTTGTCTTAGTATCCTCCTCTGAAGACAAACCCTGGTCTTCTCTATTCCCGTAGTAACTCTCTATGGTTGGATTCTTTCTCCCTTGCCAATTTTTTTTTTTTAATCTGCAGTAGCTTAGTTTTTGTAATCACCTCTAGTCCTGGGGGCTGGGGGATGGTGCTTCTGGGCTCAGATATTCCTTCAGTTCTCCCCTCTGGCCTGAAACTGAACCAAGATGTCCAGCCTCCTGTAAGTGCCCACAGCCAGCAGCATGCTCACCCCCACTGTTTTTGTACTCACTGGATGCATGCTGGTTCCTTCTGGCCCCCACCACATCTCTGCTTGCCCTGCTGGGTCTGGCATTCCTTGTCAGCAAAGATTCCTGTGATCTTCCCTAGCTCAGAAGCCCAACTAACTCCCCTCACTGTCCCAGGGGTAAAAGTTTCCGTGGCTGAGGTAGCCTCCCAACCCAGCTAACCACTTTTTGTTTAAACAGAACTTCCCTAGAGGTGTTTACTGTTCACAGGGCCCAAACATCTCCTGGATTTTTTCTTCAGATATTCTCCATTGTCTCAGGAGGATATTCTTACCAGTTTATGTTTGCCTTAAGGCACTTCATTAGTGGGGGAAATCTGGAGAGCTTAGAATGTTCTGACTGACTCCAAATTCCCTGAATCCTCCCACGAAGATTTTAAGAATACTTAGGGAAAGAATGGAACGACGAAGGAAACAAAAAATGAATTCTGTTGAATGCTAAAATATCATGAGCATCTTTACATAGTCATAATGTTGGAGGACCAGCTAGGTGGTGCAGTGGATAGAAAACTGGCCCTGGAGTCAGGAGGAACCGAGTTCAAATCCAGCCTCTGACACTTATTAGATGGCAATCAGTATTAAAATTAACTTCAATTCAAAACTATTTAAATGTATATATAATGCATAAATGAAAACAATATCTAAGTCAACAGATAGTCACATAAAAACAACTAATACTTGCAGGAAGCAATCCTGTTCTACTCAAAAATACATTCATACAAAAGTTAAACCCTGTGGCAAACAAAGTATTGGACAAAATGTAGTTTCTAACTTTGATTCTCTTTTACAGAAACTTCACAAGATACTTCTGCTTTCCCTAATTCACTGCTAGGAATTTATGGTACAAATTAATTAGTAAATAATCCAGTGGCTCTAGGAGAAAATAAAGCAACTAAAAAACTAAATATAGGGAAAATCACTGTTTGGGGAGAAAAAAAAAAGACCATCATATGATTTTAATACAGAATATTCTATAATGCTGTGATGTGAAAATCTGCCTTACCACAGTGTAGAGAATTTGTTGGATGAAATCTAAAATTCTAAAAGTCAGTTCTTATTTCCATGAAGTTCCAAATGACCCACTTGTACCATCCAAAGAGTTTTTGATTAAGGAAAGACTGAGGATGTGAGAAGGTAACAATGGCACTGGCATTAGCCAATTATTATTACTTTTTAGTTTAAACTTGTGATGTCATCTGGTATAGGAAACTCCTACCAACACACATCAACAATTTTCTTCAACTTGTATACTTAAGACAGCTGTGTGGGACATTAATAGATTAAGTGATTTGCCTAGCATCATAAGAGATAATATGTGAACTCAAGTCTTCCTGATGTCAAGTCAGTCCTCTGTGTCTGTCTCTGACAACAATGATTATTAAGTACTGAAAATCATTAATAAGTATGTCATTTTTATAGGTATTTGTATTTCACCCTTGTTTTTGTGTAACAAACTTCTACATTTTTATGCTAATACTAGTTTGAATTTATGCTGCTATTTTAATATTCTTATTTTTATATGAGCCTATTTAAGTGGAAAATGTTGATCTATGTTAACTAGGCCCAGAGGGAGGAAGGAGAGAAAACAGATTAGTGTTAATTTTTTAAAATTAAACAAAAAAATTTCCCAATAAAACAAAAAGCTAAATCACTACTGATCAGAGAAATGCAAGTCTAAACAACTCTAAAGTACCACGTCACACCTATCAGACTAACATGACAAAAGAAGAAAAGGATAAATGTTAGAGAAGACTGGGAACATTGAACACTAATGCTATTAGTGGAATTGTGAACTGATCCAATCATTCTGGAGAACAATTTGGAACTATGCCCAAATATGTTTTTATCTGGCTATAAAAATGTGCCATACCCTTTAGCCCAGCAATACCACTTTTAGGCCTGTATTCCAAAGAGATCATACAAATGAGAAAAGAACCCACATGTACAAAAATATTTGTAGCAGCTCTTTTTGTGGTGGCCACGAACTGGAAATTGAGGGGATACTCATCAGCTGGGGGACTTGGGTAGCCCACAATGTGGTATGTGAATATAATGGAATAGTATTCTACTATAAGAAATGATTAGCAGGCAAACTTCAGAAAAACCTCCCTGGAAAGACTTACATGAACTAATGCTGAAGGAAGCGCGCAGAACCAGAATAACATTGTACACAGTCACAGCAACATTATGCAATATTGTGCAATGATCTTTGCTAGACTTAGCTCTTCTCAGCAATGCAAGGACCTAAGACAACTCCAAAAGACCCATGATGGAAAATGCTGTCCACACCCAGAGAAAGAGCCAGGGAGTCTGAGTGAAGATCAAAGCAGACTATTTGCTCTCTTTTTTTGGTTTCTTTTCTCTTGTGGTTCTTCTCATTGGTTTTAGTTCTTCTTTACAATTGACTAATATGAAAAGGCTTAATATGAAAGTACATGTAGAGCCTATATCAGACCCCATCTTGGAGAGGGGGTAGAAAATTTAGAACTCAAATCTTATGGAAGTGAATGTTAAAAACGAAAAATAAATTAATTTTTAAAAAAGGAAAAAAAAGTAGTTCGTAAAAATATAAGCAAGTAAAAAGTCAGTCACATGAAAATTAAAAGCAGAGGTTTCCTGGGATATCAGCCAAAGTCCTAACATTATTTTATATTCTCTCTTTCCAAAGGGTCCACAGCTGGGCCCCAAATCAATCTAACCAGGGGCAAAATTAGTTCAAACCATTCCAGGTCTGCTCTATAGCACCTCTGTTAACAAATGTCCCAAAATGAAGTCGTTGAAGTGTGATAAGTTAACTCAAACTTTTCTAATTCCAATGTACTGGGTCACAACAATACCTAAGGAGAAAATAAAAAGCCTGCAAAAGACTGAACTTGTTCCCATGCTATAGAATGGTAGCACATGTTAATTCCACAAAGTAAAACACACCCAAAAAAGTCAAATGATTTCCATATAAAAGCTGCCTATATGAAGCTATCAAGTAAAAAATGAATAAATTTTTGAAGTCACTATACATTTAGGTTTTGTTAGAGATACAAAGCAAAAATATGTGCAAATTTTGGCTTGATTCATGCAAACTATATATGTATATGTTTCTGGATTATGGAGATAGTCTAGGTAAGTTTAACTAAGAAACATTTGAATCAGTTATATTTGGTTTCTGTCCTTTCAATTTTGCTTTGAGAGAATAAACTAATTTAGCCTCACTGTTTATTCTATTAAGAGATTCAGAAACAATTTGAAATTTAAAATTTTAGACAAATATTTTGGCATCCTCTTTGATTTTCCCACTCTTACATACCTGATTTTTAATTTTAAAAAGTAAAATATGAAGCTGTGAACTGGTCTAACCCTTCTGGAAAGAATTTCGGAATTAAAACCAAAATTACTATATCTTTTATTCTATCCCAAAGAGATTGAAGAAAGAAGATCATATATATATATGTATATATATGTACATATGTATATATATGTATGTATATGTATATATAAATGCTTATAGCAACTCTTTTTGTAATGGCAAAGAACTGGAAGTTAAGGGAGTGTTTGTCAACAGGGGAATGGTTAGATGAATAATGGCATATGAACGTACCAAAATACTATTGTGTGTCATAAGAAATGAAGGGACAGTTTCACAGACAATGGGTAAGACTTGGATGAACTGATGTAGAGTGAAGTAAACATTTTGAAAAACATTTGAAAAACATTTGAAAATGCAATGACCAACCATGATTACAGAGGGTCAATCTCTCATCATCTAACAGGTGACAGAGTAAGTGTACAGAAAGACATTTTTTTTTAATCAGAAAACAAAGGAATTTATTTTTCTTGACTATGTATATTTTTAACAAGAATTTTTTTCTTTCTGATAGGAAATTTGATGGGAAATGGGAGGAGAGAAAATATTTTTGTTACTTTAAAATACATAAAAGGTGCTTAGAAATGTCACTTTTTACCTCTTGGCTTTTCTAGATCATTACCCCTATAATTTAAAACTGGATTCCAATATCACAAAATTCAACATAATTAAAAGAGAACTTACCCTTTCCCCCAAATCCATCCCTCTTCCAAACTTTCTTATTTCTGCCAACATGATATTTTCAGGTCTCTAAGTTCATTAACCTGGGTGAACAACTTTATGTATTCAATCAGTTGCCACATTTTTCTGTCTCTCTCCATCAGCCTGTATTGCACACAGCCACATCTTTCTTCCTTAGCTCAGACCCTCATTTCCTCTACTTTAAGACTACGGCAACACTCCAAGTGGTCTCCTTACTTCGAGTAGTTCTGTGCTTTCCAATCCATTCTCCACACAGCTTGCCAAAGTGATTTTCCCAAAGCACAGACTGACTCAGCCTACAGTGGCTTCTCTTATCAATTCCACGATCAAATATAAATTCTTCTGTTTTGCTTTTAAAGCCCTTCACACACTGGACCCCTCCTAGCTTTCAAACCTTTTTACACATCATTCCCTTTCACACACAGTTCAGCCAAAGTGGCTTTATTGCCATGACGATCTACATATCTTTGCTTTAGCTACATTCCATGCCTGGAATGAACTTCTTCCTCATCATTGCCTCTTAATAGCTTCATTCAAGGCTCTGTTTAAATATAACCTTCTACATTAATTCTGCTTATCACCCTAGCTGAGCTGCTAGCACTTTCTTTCCACCTCCTCCCATCACCTTTTATCTATCTTGTAAGGATGGCTAGTTGGCACAGTGAATAGAGCACCAGCCCTGGAGTCAGGAGGACCTGAGTTCAAATTTGGCCTCAGACACCTGACATTAAAACTAGCCATGTGACCTTGGACAAGTCACTTAACCCCAACTGCCCTGCCCTCCCCCCTCCAAAAAAAGTAAAAAAACAAATCTACCTTGTAGGTGCCTATATATATATACATGTTGTCTCCCCTCAAAGCCATAGCATAGAGCACAGAGTTTGTATGGCATGTTAACTCATCAACTGCTAGCCATGCCAATTATTGAAAATGTTCTTGTAATTAAAATATCTTCCATTAACATGTATTGTATCAGAAGTGTATAAAAACATGACAGAATGGTTTTATTATGTAATCTAGAAGGATATGGCGTGGTCGATGCTTTCCTATTTTTGGGGGGGAGGAGTGAGGGGGACAATCAGGGTTAAGTGACTTGCCCAGGGTCACACAGCTAGTAAGTATCTGAGACTGCATATGAACTCATCCTCCTGACTCCAGGGCTGGTGCTCTATCCACTGTGCCACTTAGATGTCCCAAATGATGTTTTCTTAGTAGAGCTTTTAATACTGGCACAAAAGCAAGTGTAAAGAATAGGAAGTTTCAATTATCCTAACATCTTCTGGAAGTATAATTTCAAAGATTTCAATAATTTCAATATTTGACACTTTCTTTGCTGCTAATTTTCTTATTGAGCAAGGGTTATTACTATTCTGGAATTAGTTCTAATTAACAAGGAATAATTAGTTGGTTATGTGTAAAAAGAAAGCAACTTTAGCATAAAAAATGTCCATTTTCAAAGAAAAGCAATATATAAAAATGTACATCAGACAAGAGGAGAACTGATTTCAAAAAGCTGAGGAAAGGAAGACAGATATGAATACATGACTAGATTCTAGAAGTGAGGGGAAATGTCCAATGAAAGCTAGGAAATTCTTTTTAAAAAATTCTCACCATATAAGCACCAACCAACCAATGAGTACTTAAGCACTGCATTAAGGGCCAAGAAGAAGGGCAGCTAGGTGGCCCAGTGAATAGAGCACCGTCCCTGAAGTCAGGAGGACCAAGTTCAAATTTGGCCTCAGACACTTAACACTAACTATCTGTGTGACCTTGGGCAAGTCACTTAACCCCAACTACCCTGCCCTCTTCCCTCCAAAAAGCCAAAAAAAAAAAAAAAAAAAAGACCTAGAGGATTTTATCCAATGTGAAAGAAAAAGAAAAAGGTTCCTCAACAGGGATAAATATGTGTGGCATGAACCTCAGACTTCTGTCAGGAAATATAAAGCCCAAAAGAGACTAAATAAAGTGCATCAAAATGGTTAAAACAAATTTAAAAGGGCTATGTTCTTCTGCTTGTGGAAAATGGTGGTATGCTAACCAATGAGAGAATATATATTAAAGTGCTCTGGAAATTGAAACCATTATTAAAAATAAGCTCAAATTAAGCTTAATTTGCTTACTTAAACTCACTTAACTTGTACTAAACTATACGTAGGGTATTATTTCTGCAGTACAATCCAAAACTACGTCTTCAGTTATAATCCCATGTCTGTTACTGACATACACAGATGCACCAAAAGCTGTTACTAAAGTAGAAAGCAGAGATCTAGACCAACTTCTGTCATTATTATTTATGACTTCAAAGCATTATACAAGTGCTCAAGCCTGTAAGATCCATGCTTCCATAAGGAAGAAGGGACCTCAAACTGAGAATTTTCCTCAACTTGCTGTTGTAAACACCTAGTCTCTTAGTTGATGTAAAGTAGAGCTTCTGGCTTATCTAACAGTTGGTGGCTAATTGATGAGTTATTTCAAAGGTTCCTCAATTACACACCTGACACTACAAAGTATTATAGACTTCGATTACCTGTATGTACAAGTTAAAAACTAATGATTCCGTTGCCTCCTTGCATTAAAGTAAACAAGCTCATCAATTTAAAGTTCTCTTTACCTACTACACACTAACATAGGGGGAGGAGGAGATTAACAGTCCCATCGTCAAAATGTACCTTTTATTTTCTAATGGCCATACTTTCAAATATAATCTTAATCAGACATAATCCTAATTAATGTAATCCCCTGAATGTATTAAAAGAGCAAATATGCTGAAAACAGAAAACAAGTTGATAATACTCTAAAACACATAACAATGAACTTACGCTGAATTTAATTTCTTTAGGAAAATATTTTTAAGTCTAATCTCATTGTTTTATATTCAGAAAATTCAAACATTCTATACTTTAATATCAACTAAATAAAACATGTAAAACTAAAGAAGCAAATATTTCATAAGCATACACTAGAGTTTTGCTCGAGTGATACGCATAGCATCCTAGCACACAGTGGGCACTACACTGTTATCAACTACATGATTGACCTGGGGTGGGAAACCTGCAGCCTCAAGGCCACATGTGGCCTTCTAGGTCCTTGGGTGCAACCTTACGACCAAGTCCAAGTTTTACAGAACAAATCCTTTTATTAAGGGGATTTGTGCTGTGAGGTTTGGATTCAGTCAAAGGGAAGCACTTGAGGGCTTAAGAGGGCCACATGTGCCCTTGAGGATACAGGTTCCCCACCTCTGGACTGACCTATACTTCTGCCACATAAGTTGAACTTTCTGCTAAAGTTTTCATGAGCTAATGGACTTCGTGCTTAAGGATCATAATAGTTTAATGAGCTATTAATGTGTGGAGATCTTTCCAGTCCTTGTTCCTACACGTGGATTCTAAGTATATTAATAGAAGGATGGAGAAAACCCTGGTGTTTAGCAATAACTACTTTGGAGCAGGGTAGAAAAGCCCAGTATTCAGTATGCTATCAAGTGTACACTGACTACAATTACCATCAAAACAACTTTCTCCTAAAAGAGTAAAACGTTCTCTTTCTCTGCATTTATATATATATATATATGCATATTACATATGTATGTTTATTTTAAGTATATGTGTGTTATTATATATATTATCTCTGATCAATAATTGGGGTTAGGAAGAGAAACCTCTAAATTTTGATAACATAGATGTTGTAGAGATCTAGCACATTTTAAACAGGCAGAAATTTTCTTCTGACAATCACTCCCACTTTATATTTAAAACTCTTGAATTAACAAAATAAAAATATGCCCTAATATAAGAATACTCTGTAGTAGTAAAAGGGTGCTTTGATATACGTATATTCATTTATAAAAGTCTTAATGTAGAAAAAAAATTCACACATACTTAGTTGCTCCATCATCATATGTTCCCATTAAAACTATGGTTCCATCTTGAATAGACTTAAGGAATTCAATAAATGGTGCCACATCTAAAGAGAACAAAAATAATTAAGTTTTTAATGACCGAGCAACATCTCTCCCTCCAACCTCTGCCACCAGCCCTACTTCAAGCCTGGTGTCCCCATCATCCATGAAAGCAACCCTAAGCAGAAGGAGCAGACCATCCTCCTACTGCCACAGGCTACCACTGCCAACAGTGGATGAGTAAACCTAAGAGTCCCAGCAATAGCAGTACCCCAGACCACCAGCCTTGCTTCCAGGTTGACAGCCATAGCCATTTTCCAGGGAAGCAATTCTTGTGGAGATGTAATTTGGCAACTGCCTCTTCTGGTACTGTGTAGCCACTGACTTCTCAGCAGCCACAGCTCTTTAGTCCCCCCAAATGTCCTCACTAAATTCTCTGGCATAGTTAAATGGCTCAACATCAGAAACAGGTAGAGCTCTAAAAGGAATGTCACTAAAGAAGATATATTATGACTTGTCTAGTGGATTGCCCTTTAGGACCACTGGATCTTTCCATCTCACTTGAAGCTGATGATCTTTACATGTTTACATTCCTTGCTCCTGAAGAACAGGAACTATCTTATATTTCTCTTTGTATCCCTAGTATTTTGTACAGTTCCTTACATAAAGTAATGCATAATAAATTGCTTATTCATTCATTCTAAGAAATTATCAGGGAGTCAATATTGGATACAGGAGTGAGTCATTTAAGAGAGTATATTACTGCTTACCTCCTCCCCACATATCAAAGTACTCAGTGCGTAATGCTTCTCCTGTTTTTCCTATAAAGAGATAAATATTTCAGATTAAAATATGTAATAACTGGGTTATAACTTATGGATTTGAAATTATTTTAAAAGTAACAAAATTTTAAAACTTTGGGTCCTAGTAATCTAATTCAAACCTATACAACATAACAGTGATAATATCAAAAGGTCAGTTGAGAAGACAGATTCCATTGCTCTAACGTTCACCTCTCCTACTATGCTGCTAAGGATTCCTGGCTTTCCCTAATACAGTAATAACCACTAGGACAGTCCTTTTCTGTCTTTTACTATTATATGTATATGCTGCCAAACTCCAACAAACATGACCTCATCTATAAACAAAGAACAGAAAAATAATGTTTTTTAAAACACCACTATTAGTACTTCCCTCCCCTCAAAAAATACTTTCCCTTGTAAGTTAGCAAAATTGAAAATAAATCCATACATTGTACATTTCTGAAAACTTATCTCTCACTCCGAATTGCTAGACAAACTCTATTATAAGATAAAACAAAAGCTTCCTCACTGGTTCTTGTTCTTGAGTTGTTTCAATCTAGGGTTCCTCAGGCAAAGATACGAGAGTGGTTTGCCATTTCCTAATCCAGTCCATTTTACAGATGAGGAAACTGAGACAAACAAGGTTAAGTGACTATTAAACTCAGGTCCTCCTGACTACAGGGCTAGTGCTCTATTCACTTTGCCCCCCCCCCCCCCATCTGCCTAATAGCAGATCACTGCACTGATAAGAATTAAATCCTCTGAAGTTTAATTTTATGATGTTGCAGTAATTATCTTTGACCTCTCTGAGATATAGTCCCAACAACTGTATAGTTTGGTCAGAGTGTACCATTTAGTGATCTTTAGGGCACAGTTCCAAATTGCTTTCCAAAATGAATTCACATCTCTATCAATAGTCCAATAGGACTGTTGCTAATAGCTCCAACAACTTTCATTTTCCCTTTTTTGGTATCTTTGATAATCAAAATGGTAGAAGGCAAAACCTCAGAGTTTTAATATTTTATTTATTACACATTTATTTATCATTTTATCATTAGTAATATGGAACATTTTTTCATATGGTTGTTACTACTTGTCTTCTTCTGAGAAGTGTCTCTCCTATCCCTTTGACCACCTATCTAGTGGGAAGAACTCTTGTTCTTATGTAGTTGAATCTGTCCCCTATAGATCTTGATACTAGGGAACAACCTGCTCCCACAGACATCCCTGACACTCTGGATTTCGGAACCATGCATTCTCTACTATTGGCCCATCATGGAACTGTCCCTAGCACCTGGATTTCCTTGCCCTAGAACAGATTACCTTACTAGGGGCTTATTTACCCCACAGGAGGAGCCACCTTCTTCTCCCATTGGTGAGTTTCTCCTGGAGATTCCATCTTGTGGATTGCTGAGGCAAGTCTATCTTCAACCCCTTCCTGGTCCTGTTCCTGACTTTCTGGATTTCAAAACTATGTCACTGTACTAGATACCATCCTTCTGTTTCCCATGTTCTTTTTTGTACACTTCCCTTGTTAGAATGTAAGCCCCTCGAGGCCAGGGATAGTCTTTATCTTTGCTTTATTTGTATCCCAAACACTGAGCAAAGTGCCTAGCACAAAGTAAGTGTTTAATTAATGTTTGTTTTAATGAAAGTTTAATTTAATGTTTGTTCCTTTTAGACCTTTTATCAGAGAAACTCACTACAAAGATTTTAATGCTTCTACTTTTTTTAAATGCTTCTACTTCTATTTTTTTAATCACTTCCACTCCTGTGTAATATTTTTATTGCAACTAAATGGTCACCTATAAAAAAAAGAATTCATTTAAGAATTCCAGAGTAGAAACTATTTTATCTTACTTTACCTTTACAAAAGGGTACATGTAAGCAATTTATTAGTCCAAGATGTCATAGAAGTTTTAACTTCCACATTCTAGTATTCTTAGAGTTACAATATCTGTTACTATAGAATGGATAAAACTAGTAAAGTATTTATCACTGGACTCATGTAATTAGTGTTATACCTTGATTCTCACTTTTCAGGTTCAGAAACTATTTTATCAATTCACCAGGGTGAATAATTAAATGATTTAATAACTGCCTACCAAGTTCAAAAGAGATCAACTCATAAACCAAAATGTCAATTTATTAATTTACAGTAAGCTCAGAGAATATTTTTTTTGGATCAGTTTGGGAAATCAACCTGAGATAGAACATTAAAACCAGAATGTTGCATAGTATATAGAAAACCACCAAGTTGCGATAAACTGATATGTTTTTTTCCATTGAAGGGATATACCATCCAAATAGCCTTGCTATTTTGCATGATCTAGTCAAGACAACTTTCTCCCTGGTCAATACCAGAAAAAAGTTGAAATCCTCACTCTCATTTAAGTCCAAACACACAACTACCCATTGTTCTTACATTATCCCTCTTCTCTACAAGATACTCTAAGTTCCTAACTTTACCTTTTTACTGACTATCCATTAGGGATTAGGTAGGGTTAGAGACTGATTGTCTGCATCTTAATGATGTTCAGAAAATATCTTAATGAGAAGGTGATGTGCCTAAAATACAATGCAGGGAAGGTTATTTATAAGAAGAGAAACAACTCTCATGCTAGAATGTATTTTCTTTTTAGTCTCTATTAAGAGAACAACACTTTCTATCCTTTTCTCTAGATCTGTGGATACATATTAGTTCTGGGGTCTCCATTCCTATATCCCCTGAATACAGGACTAAGCTAAATTACACATACCATTTACCAATGCAACATTGATTCCTCTTCCAACATTATTCTTTACACCACTCATTAAACTGAAGAAGGAAAAAAAATGACAAATTTCAGAAGCAAATATTTCACTTGGTAAGGATGAAGTAATGAAAAAAACAGAATAAATGGTATTAAATATATAATATATTCAATAATATAAATTTAACATAGGATAAACTAAATCAAAAAATTGCTTTTATATATATACAATGATTATTTAAGAGCATTTCTATATGACTTCCTAAGATCAAGATGTTTCTTGATGAGTTATTAGATTATGAAATATTTCTTTTCTTTTTTTTATATTTGAAACATTTAATTTTAAAACTTTGAATTCCAGATCCATTCCCTTCCTTCCTTGTCACCCACTCTTGCTGGAAAGATAAACAGTTCAGTATATGTTGTACATGTATAGCTATGTAAAACATTACCACAGTAGATATATATAAGACTGGCTATATTTCCCTCCCACACATCCTACCCCCAACCTGGTCCATTCCCTACTTTGATCCTGTCCCTCCCTCTTCAAAAGTGGGTGCCTTCAACCTCCCCTCCCCCTAGTATGCCCTCCCCTCCCTCCATCATCCCCCCTCTCATCCCCCTCCCCCTACTCTCCTGCAAGGTGATATCCCATTTAGTATGTATGTCATTCTCTCCCTGAGGCAAATTCAATAAGAATATGGTTTTGCCTTTTAGCCTTCCTGTTCTTCCCCTCCCCTGCAACCACTTCCCCTTGCCTCTTCTACATAAGATAGTTTACCCTACCCTGGCTTTCCCCATCTCCTCTTGCCACTTTCCTCTCTCACCTCTTAACTTCACCCCTTAAGTATCATCCCTTCCCACCAAATTCGATCTGTGCCCTCTATCCATGTATACCTGTAAACATATATACACACATTCACATATGTATTCATATGTCCATATACCCTTCTTCAACTATTTTCATACTGAGAAAGGTTTCATCATGAAGTTACAGTTATTGTTTTCCCATGTAGGAATGTAAATAGTTCAATTTTGATAAGTTCCTTTTGATTTCTTTTCCCTGTTTACCTTCTCAAGCATCTCTTGCTTCTTGTGTCTGAATGTCAAATTTTCTATTCAACTCTGGTTTTTTCCTCAAGAATGCTTGAAAGTCCTCTATTCCACTGAATGACCATATTTTCCCCTGAAACAAGATACTCAGTTTTGCTGGGTAGGTGATTCTTAGTTTTAGTCCCAGCTCCTTTGCCCTGCAAAATATCATATTCCATGCCCTTAGGTCCCTCAGTGTGGAAGCTGCCAGGACCTATGAAATATTTCTTAAGGAATCCCTCATAGTATATATGTATTGCAAGTATTACTCTATACCTGCCTTCAAACAACCAAACAAGTGACCTAATTTACTTTTCATTTCCCATAATAACTTGATATATAAGACAGAAGTAAAGTAAGGATTTATGCCTATCTAGGACAAGAATTGAAAAGGAAAATTTAAACCACACGGAACCTGGGAGGCAGGAAAATTATTTTCAGTGACCCCAAGCTGCTCGAAACTGAAAAGCCCTATTTCTAACACCAGCATTACCTTGAAAATGTTATATGGCTGAGAAATATATGACAGCAGCATCTCAGAAGAATCATGATCATGCTCAAAGAAAAAATATGAAATAAATAAGCTACCATTTGCTAATAAAGATTTGCAAAAGAAAATTGGTATAAATCATTAAAGACCTGGATAAGCATAAAAAAAAGTTCATGCAGCCCATGATATATAAGCAAAGGATAAGAGCCCAAGTACCATAATGGTAGCCACAACAAAGAATTAAAAAAGAAAGTCTCCATCCAACACATCAGGTAGATGCTTTGTAGAGGATAACAGAAAGATGTAGACAAACCATTCCCTAAGATGAGAAAGTATAAAGGGATTAAATCTGTACTTACAGAAGGAGTAGTAAACCAAATGACATCACAGATTCATTCAGGCCGCTTGAAGTAACAAAGGAAGAGTCACTTAAGAACACTAAAAGGTTAAATGACTTGCCTACAGCCAGTATGTGTCAGAGGCAGAATCTGAACCTAGGTCTTACTGGGGAAAAGAATAGTTCCCAGAGGGGCGGCTAGGTGGCGCAGTGAGTAGAGCATCGGCCCTGGAGTCAGAAGGACCTGAGGTCGGATCCAGCCTCAGACACTTAACGCACACACAAATAAAAAACCTAGCCGTGTGACCTTGGGCAAGTTACTTAACCCCAATTGCCCTCCAAAAGGCAAAAAAAAATCCAAAAAACAAAACAAACTTTTAAACTCTCCTAGAAATTTCACTAGGGAAATCACTGAAAATAAAAACCAAACCATTTACTATAGTTTGAAATCCCCAAGAATAGCATGAGAAAATTTATGAAATGCTTGGCTAAAATCTAGGAAAGGTATATCTATAGCATTCTCTTGTGCTACATGTGTAACTAGAAAGAAAGTAGTGCCCTTAAAAGAAATAGGGATGTTTAAAGGAAAGGGAGGTGGATGAGGGATGACAAAAATTAATTCTGTTTTAGCATGTTGATTTCTGAGATGCCTATAAGACAGCTGGAGCTCAGAAGACTGATTAAGGCTAGATAAGAAGTTAAGAGTCATCTGCATAAAAATAATTCAATCTATGAATACTAAACAACATCACCAGGAAAGCAGATATCTATATATATAAAGAGAGAAGAGAAGGATCAAGGACAAACCTTGGGGAGGGGATGGCAGAACATGAATAATGATCTATCGAAGAAGGTGAAAAAGAATGGTAGAGGCAAAAAAAAAAAGTAGGAGAAAATGTCATTAAATCCACTGGAAGAAGAATATTGAGGATGAAGAGGTAAAAAGTTAAGTGTTAAAAGCCATGGAGATGTCAAAGAGACATACTGATAAAAGAACATCAGATTTAGCAAATGAGATAATCAGTAATCTTGAAGAAAACAGTTTTAGTAGAATAGTGGGGCCAGAGGTCAGATTACACATTGTTGAGTGGTAAAACAGGAAGATTAACGTGCTAAAACTAAATCTGCTATATTTAGAGCAAACATATTGAAGAATCAAATCTTAAAGTTTGTTTACTTTGTTCCTTTGAAATCAGCATTGTGATATAAGTAGAAAGTCTTAATAAACTATTTTCTGAACCACAAAAGGTTTGATTAACCTATTAGGTGATAGCACATACTCTCTCAAAGAGATCTAGGTATACTACTAAACCCCAATGTAATTTTTCACTAGTACAGAGATAGATGATGGTACACTTTTATCCAAACAGGAATAAAATACGAATACGCAACCCTTAACGTACTTGGCTGCAACTACAAGGGTTGTCTCATTACTTGAAAGAAATCTAATACTCTTAATGAAAAAAATAAATGATCAAGTAGGACGAAAGACTTCCACAAGATGGCAGCATTTCTATATGCTAATTTGAACAAGGTTATTTTGCCAAAATTAAAAATCAGGCCTGTGGTAAATTAAAATTGTAAAGGGCTTACAAACAGATTTTTGACTACATAAAGGTCAAAGTCAACCAAAAGGCAGAATTATAATTTATTATGCTTCATAAATTATGATTATTTCAAAACCAGAATTTTGTGACAATTATTGTATAAGTGCTATTCTGCATGTCTGTCCTTTCAAATTTCATGTATTTTATTCAGATTTTTTTCATAGCTCTTTTCAAATTAGATTTTCCTTAAAAACTATTAAAATTCTCACTATGATCTAGTAAAGATGTTTATTTTTCACAGCCAGTTTACTATTATTCATAGATTAAATCTGTACAAATCTAAATTGGCTATATATCTATATATGTTCATTTTTCCTTTTAGTGTTACCAGATATAAATGAACAGTAGTTTTATTTGTCACATAATGGTCCCTAATATCACCTCTATCTAGAACAAGAGTTCTTAACCTGGGGTCTGAGTTTATTTTATGTGATGGAGAGGGAAGAGAAAAGAAGGCTCCTAAAGAGGGCTCCTACTATGTGCCAGACACTATGCTAAGTACTTTATAAATATTATCACATACATATAAAACTAATTTTTTTTAATCCTGTCTTTCAATGCATTTAAAATTTCTTTTTTGAGAAAGGGTCTATAGGTTTCACCAGACTGCTAAAAGGGATATGACACAGAAAAGGCTAAGAATCCCTAATCTAATTTTAAAGAATTATTTATATTTTAAATAACATACAAAACCCAGTTAAGATAATCATTCGCTTAAGAAAAAAAATCACCTATTCTTCAGAAGAGTTTTCAAAGCAGAAGTGGTCAATCTACTTTCTAGCAGTGTGATCTTGGGCAAATCATTTCACTTGTATGTGCCTCATTTTCCTCATCTCAATTAGGTGACCTCCAATATTCCATTAGAGCACAAAGATTCCATAGTGCCTTTAGGGAATGCTAGAGTGAGGAGATAAAGTTCAGGCCTTATTCCAGTTTTACAGATTAATAAACTATCTCCAAAGTCATAAATCTTAGATTAAAGTAGCTAAGAAGAACTTAAAGAGGTAACCTAGTCCAACTTCTTACTGATACTGAGTTCAAAGGTTAAGTGACTTGCCCAGGATCACTGGGAAAGTAAGCAGGAGAGCTGGGATTTAAAACTAGATCCTCTAACTGAAAACGCTGAACTCCTTACACAGTAACACACTTCATCATATTGAAAGGCCAGGACTACAATCAATATTCTCTGGCTCAGAATTTTCTTTACTAAATTGTAACTGCCCACATTTTTCCCCCTTTTAAATGGTCTTTTCTGCAATGAGCACTTATGCTTGTAGATTAATGACCACCTGATCCCTTTTCCTTAATATTAACAATCAAAAACTTCCCAAGTTATTTCAAAAGTGATGTTGTAGATATATAAATGTGATCAAGTATAAGCCAGGCATTCAAATAAAGGAATCCTTTCTCCCTATTATTTAACAGTCAAACTAAATGAAAGGATATACAAAAAGAAGAAAATGTTCTAGATAAATGCACAGCATGCTGATTAAAACTAATTAAGCCCCCATCTAAAATTTTATTACATATTTTTCACAGCTAGATTTATGTCCAGATTAAGCCCATAACTAAGAAAACAGTATCATACAATTCAAATACAGTATCCTAATATATAACTTAAGTATATAAGGCTGTGTGGTATAATGAATAAAAAGTCTTGTTTCCCACAGCTATGTAACCTTGGGGATATCATTTAACTTTTCACTGCTCCAAGCAACTAAGACTACAAATTACAAAATAATTAAATTACAGAACAATTACAAATCTACACTGATGGCAGGAATTTGCTTCCCACAGTTCACTATAGAAAGAAAATCACAGAGATCTAATTCAGGGATAGGGAACCTATGCCACATGTGGCCTTCTAGTTCTTGGATGTGGCCTTTCTACCTAGTCGAAGTTTTACAGAACAAATCCTATTTATTAAGGGGATTTGTTCTGTGAAGTATGGATTTAGTCAAGGAGTTGCACTTGAGGACCTAGGGGGCCACATATTGGCCTTGAGGCCACAGGTTCCCCACCCCAGTCTAGCCAAAAAAAAATTTTTATATAACAAAAGAATACATTTTACTACATTTAACTTAATTCAACCAAAAAATTTTGCTATGTTTTGCATATGTGAGATATTCAAAAGTCAGTGACAGATTCAAATTACTCATGGAAACCCAACATAAATCAGAATTTAAAGCTCTACTGAACCAATGACCTCAATTTACCAAAGAAGAAAGTGAGTCAAACAGTCTAGGTGACTCATTTAAGGTCACAGAGCTAAAAAACAGCAGAATCTGTATTTAGTATCCCAATATTAAATATTAACTCCCAAAGGTAACAAGAAAACCTACCAAAAAAAAAAAAAAAAGCTATATACTACAACCACAGAAACGATAAACTAGTACTTGGTTGTGACATTTTGTCTCATTTTTATCCCCCCCAGTCAACTTAGACATTACTGGGATGTGTCTTTTTTTTTTTTTTTTGGCAATAAATATAAATATTCTTGTTAACAGATTTTTATATGCCTTTCTAAGTGCCCTAGCAACAAAAGATATCACAAAGGGCCTGTGTTAGGTAGGCTTTAAGAGATATATGGTAAAGTGGAAGCAGGGCTGTATTTGACAGTTAAACAAGTGGAAGTGAATCCCAGTTCTGTCTGTTCCAGTTGGCCTTGGCCAACTCATTCAGCCTCTCTGGACGTTGGATCTCTTGTTTGTAAAAATCACAATGTTGAATTAAAAAAATAACCTCTATGATTTCCATTCCAAATCAATGAGCCTAGAAGTTTACTATCTGGTTATTTTTTCATGTCTGCATTCTATCATCAATTTAAAAAAAAAGAATTTTGTAGGAAAATAGTATGCTTTGCAAGGAATATTCAAGGTACTTATGAAATTTGGTTTGTTAGTAAATGCACTACCTTGAAACAAAATGGGCCTATGTTTTATAATGGAATTCTACAGTAGAGAGAATCACTAATTATATAATACCAACTTTGGTGGGAAAGAAATATACAATTTGGAAAAATTGAACAAAAATGTCAAAAACCAAGAGTATTAATTTAGCTCAATTCCATTAACAAGAATATCCAACAAAATGATTAAAACTGTTCATCTTTAGTTCTTGATGCCTTTGTTTTGAAATCACTTTAATTATAATAACTAGAAACAAGCTTTTCTGTTGACTTTAACCTTCAACATTAGAGGTATATTCCAATATAGGACAAGTCAGTACTTTTTAGAAAATTACTGGACTACTAGCTACTAGTCAAGAAAATATTTGATTATGCACATAAAATAAAAATTTTTGAAAAGCCTTAATAAATATTCATCATCAAGACTAAGCTAAAAGTTGACCTTTGAAATGTCAAAAGTTCTATAGGAAAATTACATTGCATATGGTACACAGGAAAGTTCTGTCAGAAACAAGAGCAGAAAACCCTAACGAATTTCCAAAAAGCCCATGGTTTCTTGCCTTTACAATATGCAAACTTTGTAAATATATAAATATCAATTTATCTGAAAATCAGATTTCTAGGAGCCCCAGTCTCCTCAACCATAAAACAGGGATAATAGCACTGCTTCCCAGTGTTGATAGAAGGTTCAAATAAGATATCTGTAAAGCATTTAGCATACTGCCTGGCACACAGGAGGCACTATATAAATGCTAGTTGTTGTTACTGAGGATATGCCAGAGCTATATTTTGAAGAAAGCTAAGGGATTTTTGAGAAGGAGGTGAGGAGAAAGTGTATTTCAGATTTGGGAGACTACTTGGAGTCTACAAGGAAGATTTCTAAGTTTTCTAAACAAACATCATTCTCTGATTCTAAAACAAAATTTTCTTAAGAGTTTAAGAAAAAAACAGATTGATATGCCTTTGAAAATTAAGTAATGACTGTGAAAACATTAACTGGAAAGCACTACTTACATGAATTATTAGAGTTTAAAATATGAAAATTAACTTTAGAAAATTAACAAGCCTCTTTTTAAAAGACACATTACAACTCAGCTTTGGAGGTTATACTAAAATGATAAATTCATGAAATTATAGTTCCAAGTTTATACCAATACTTACATATTGTCTTCTACACAAATTTTTGGGCCAACGACATTAGCTGCTCCACTTGCCATTTTGAAGGCAAAATGTTTTTCTGGACAAGCTTTTGAAATCCCACATTTATATCTGGGAGGTTTTGTATCTTTGGGGAAAATAGATACAGCTTTAAAATAAAATAGTAATAGCACGTATATGACTATAATCAATGATTCTTCTATCAAGTGTTAACAACATGCTTTGAATGGTGCGCACACACACACACACACACACACACACACACACACACACACGAAAATGAAATGGCATACTGGAAATAACTAAGAATCAGGAGATTTTGGTTTTAATCCCTCTAGGTCACTAACTAGGTATAACAACTTCAAGTAAATAATTTAACCCCTTTATGCCTTTACTTTCAAAATAAGCATGTAAGATCAGATTACCTCTAGAATATCAAAAGTCGAGTATACAATTTTCAATAAATATGCTAGCTAGATGTTCAAATATAACTCTGTGTATTTGTGTATTATCAGTGTACCTTAAAGTTTATATTGGAAGATTTGTTTTCTCAGAGCTCAAAAAAGCTAAATGTTTAATCAAAAGATCCTTGGTGGCATACTAGTAACTGAGGTTAAGATAAAGTAAACTTGACTATGAAGGAGGACAGATTTGAGCTCATGAATCAGTTAAAATGGTTTCATTTTCTTTTACTTAGAGACACTTTTGAGCCTTAAATTTAGTTTTCACTGTAGTCACCCTATGTTAAAAGGCCTGTCTATGTAGAGACTGAAACAAATACACAATTTAAGCATTCAGGAAAAAAAATTAACAAACTTAGGTCTATTTATCTGTACACTAACTCCCTTAAACAGGTCTTCCCCATTCTGTCAACTATCCTGCTTCCAACTTCTATTAATGTTAGTTTTTACTATGGATTTAAAAAGGTCTTAAACTAACAAATATGGAAGTGAGGTCTACGATTTCTACTATTAACGAATGAGGTAAAGAGGGCTATCTTGGCCTTTTTGTGGCTGTCATGGACTCAACAGTTTTGGAGAAGCCTATATAAAGATACTTTCTCAAAATAATATTTTTAAATGCATAAAATAAAACACATAGGATTATAAGGGAAACCAATTATGCTGAAATATGGTTGTCAAGACTTTTTAAAAAGTTCACCAACGCCAAGTTAAGAAACCCTGTTGTCAAGTACAATAAAAACTGAAAAGTAATTAAAGTTATTTTTCATTTGAAATTATTTCACTTATAGGTCAATTCTGTATGTTGCATTTCACAAGAGGCAAATGATGTCAGTGGAAGATATGCCCCCTAAAAAAACCACACAATACTGAGCCATATTAGAAAATAAACTTCTTTTGAGATATATAATACTTACAAGCTATCTGTAGTGCTGACCTTGCTAAAATAAAAACACACATAAAAAAGTCAAAGTTAACTTCAGGCAAAGAAATTGAATGTGAAATGTATCTACTGAATTTTTAAAATAAATCCACAAAATGTTTATTGTTCATTATTATTTTATATATAACCTCTACCACAGAAAAAATAAAGCACGTTGAAAGAGAAATCAGCAAGAATAGTTAACATATGCACAATACCCACAATTCATAAATGCAAACTATAACGAAGCAGACAGATTACAATGTGGTATGTTTTAATACAGATAGTAAATACAGTTTTCATCCTTAATTGTTACTGTAAACTTAAGGTCCAATTAGGTAGACATTCCATATATTAAACTTTGCCATATATTCAATAATCATCATGGCTAGCAATAAAACATCATTTCAAAATTATTGCAGAGATTGAACTTTTTTTCAAAAATAAATTTAAACAAAACTAGAGACTAAAAGAAGCAATCTAATTTAAAGTTATATGCCATACAGTAATTTCCTGCACACTTGATAAAATACAGCTTTTCTAATTGGTCAATTTTGATGAGCAATTTACTATACCTAAGAAGGTAGTCCATTCCATTTTTGGCCTTCTCTATTTTTTAGTTAAATTTTCTTTATTCTCAGCCAAAAATATGTCTCCATTTAACTTCTATCTACTGGGCCTACTTTTACCCTCTAAATAAATCTATTGCATCTTCTACATGTGGGCCCTGCTTCAAGATAAAATAAAAGATGTTCTGGCTCCTCTCTAAAATAAACAACCAGATTTTCTTTGACTTTTGTTTATATGCCATGGTTGATAATGCCTTTACCTTCCTGTTCAAATAATCAACCAATCATGCACTTAAGTGGCTGTACTGTGTACTAGGTGCTAGGAATACAATTACAAAAAATGAAATGATCCCTACTCACAAGGAACTTATTTATCTGGTGAAATTAAGCAGACAATAAGGACATATAAAAATACATACAGCATAAATATAAAATGAGAAAAGCAAACATATACAAAGTAGTTTGGATGAAGGAAACTAGTAGTTGGGAGATTAGAAAAAGGTCCATATTGGGGCAGCTAGGTGGCACAGTGAATAGAACACCGGCCCTGGAGTCAGGAGGACCTGAGTTCAAATCCAGCCTCAGACACTTAACACTTACTAGCCGTGTGACCTTGGGCAAGTCACTTAACCCCAACTGCCCTGCCCTCCTCCCTCCAAAAAAAAAAAAAGAAAGAAAGAAAAAGGTCCATATGGAAGATGGTGCCTGAGCTGTGTTTTAAAAGAGAGGTCTCTGAGGAAGAAGGGAAGAAGAGATTTCATCCAGTAATGTGGGATAGGCAGCACAAAGACATGGAGATAGGAGCCAAAAAAAAGGCTAGTTGTGCTAGATCCCAGAGTGTGGGAGGAGGAACAATGTCTAATAAAGCTAGACAGATAAGTTGGGGCCAGAGTATAGGACTTTAAGAGCTAAACAGAGCAGTTTATCTTTTATCCCTGGAGAAATAGGAAGCCATTAGAGCCAACACTAAAGAGGAGACACATGGTCAGATCTGTACTTAAAGAAAATTACTTCAACAGAAATATGCAGGATGGGCTTAAGTGGTGAGAAATTTGAGTAAGGCAGACCAATTAAGAGGCTGTTGCAATGATCTAGGTGAAAGGTAGGAGGGGTCTGAACCAAAACGGTAGCAGCTGTGTGTGTGGAAATGGAGGATATAAGAGCTATTGCAAAATTTTGCAACTGAATGGATCTACGGGACGATGTAGGATGAGGAAGTTGAGAATAATGATGAGCTTATGAGCCTGGAGGATTACAATAAAGAAATTTCAAAAAGGAGAGGGTTTATGGTAAAAGATAAGGCGTTCTATTTTGGAGCTTGCTATGTCTTCTGGAAAATTCTAGTTTGAGATGTTCAATAAACAATTGGTGATGCAGGGCTGAATGAAATTCAAGGGAAAGACTGAGACTGGTGATATAGATATATAGATGGACACATACATATATAGATATATACATACAGATATATAAAATACACACATGTATATATATAAAATATATACACACATATCTGTATACATATATATGTATAGATAAGCTAGAGACATGTAAATATATATTGCAACAGTTCCTACATATATTTATAAATTATAATAAATATAAATATCTAGACAAGAGATACACAGACACAACTGTGCGTATCTGTGTCTGTATGTTCATGTGTCTATATGCCTGTGTATTTTTCTGACCACCTGTGTCTGCCTTTACGTCTCTGTGCCTAAGTCACGTCTGTCTGAGTCACCTGCTGATAATGTTACCAAGACGAAGAATATAGAGGGAGAAGAAGATCTAGGACAGAACCATGGGGAAGGTATGAAGAACTGTGTAATGTGGATGATGAGGCAGCAAAAGAGCAGTCAGACAAATACAAGCCAGACTAGGAGGAAGTAGTGTCATGAAAACCCAGAGAGGAAAAACTATCTAAAAGGAGAAGGTGCTCAACAGTGTCAGATGCAGCAGATAGGATGAGAAGGATTAAAACACAGAAAAGACCAGACTTGGCAACTTGGTAACTTCAGGGACAGTAGATTTATTTGAGCCATGATATCAGAAGTGAAGGAATTGAGGTGATCAGAATAGAAAGTAGTCTATTGGGGGAACTGGGTGAACCACATTGACTCCATCTTGTTACTCAACTCTGGAGTTTTCTCTTTCTATTCAATTATAGGTCCAATCCAACTTCTGTTTTGTGAGAAAATTTTATTCAGTTGTGGGAAATGAGAGAAAACCTTATTGCATTGTTTGAACCTAGCCCTGCATGGCTGGGAAGCTGTAACAATCCATTTGCTGCCTAGAGATCCTTAAAGCATCTAGGTTATGCTGACCAGCTTCAAAGAGTTTTCTCACAATTGTACATCTCAAGCAACCCATGTCTTATCTTAAAACTAATCCCATATTGATCAATTATTTTTTCTATGTTCCTTTGATTGTTTCCAGACACTCGGAAGGAGTGGGACACCTCTTTTTTCTGAATTCAGGGAACTGCACCTATTTAATTCTCCCTCTCCCAAACTGGAAAGTCCCTGGTCTTTCTTCCAATTAGAAATCAGATTACCTAATGTTGTTTCCTTTTAACTAATTTGCCTTATTGGATTGTTTTGAATATATAAAAGTCTGTCTCCCCCTGTATTCAGGGAGCAGCCTCAGCTGAGGAAGGGGCCTGGTCCTGATCTGTTGGGCAATTAGCATGCTCTGCTTCATAAATCAATATGCTTGGAAGGTCAAACCTTTACTTTCCTCAGTCATTTCATCTTTCACCTGCCAGACTGGCTTCTCAGCCTTCAAAGCAGCAAGGAATATGAAGGCAGAAAGTGAAGGCAGTATGTACAGATAGTTTTTTAAAGGAGTTTGGCTAAGTAAGTAAAGGGGAAGGGGATATGTGACAACATGAGGATGGTAGGGTCCACTGAAGACTGTTTTCTGTGTTTTTAAGGATGGGGTAGACTTGGGCATGTCTGAAGGCAAAAGGGAAGGAATAAGGTGATTGGAAGAGGTTGAAGATTGGGCAGTATGGGAGAATAGAGATAAGTAATTATGAACATAATCTACTGGAGAAGAGAGAAGGGGAGGAGACAGAGCACACACGTAGGAATATTGGCCATGGCAAGAAGTTAGGCCACATCTTAGTCAGATAGTGAGAAAAAGAAGTAGAGTCAGAAATTATGTCAAGATGTTCTAAATAAACAGAATGGAGAAAGCTTGAGCTTTCTGGTCTCATTTTCTTGGTAAAGAGGCATTGTCTTGGCTGAGAGACAGGAAGGTGGTGTATAGGATGCTTAAATGGGGATGAAAAAGTTGAAACAGCTTCTGAGGAGTGAGATTAGGAATCAAACAGGGAAGAATTAAAGATCTGCTTTAGTGTTAGCAAAATGTACTGAACGGAACACTGCAGGGCTGATCTGATCAGCAGCACACAATACAAAGGGACTATAACTCTCCTTGTTCTAAATCCTTTCTTTTTATTGTTATTGGCTAACACTGAGCTTCCAGCAAACTATAACCAGGCAGCATTTTTTTTAAAAAAGCTTAAGTGCAGGACTTTACATTTATCCCTATTATATTTCATCTTGTTAGGTATGGCCTGCTGTCAAACATATAGAAAAGCACCTGTTTGAATCCTGATTCTTTGATCTAATTTACTAGCTATTTTTCTGAGCTAGACATAATCCAGAGTATCAAGCAGGATAGCAAAAAGTCTGGAAACAAAGTCACATATAAAAGGGTTAAAGGAAACTGGGATAATTAGCTTGTAGAACAGCATTAGGGGACATATGATCATTATCCTTAAATAACTAAAATGCTGTCATGTGAAACAAGGATTAAGTTTATTTTTTTGTGGCTTCAAAGGACAGAAAAAAGGCTAACAGGTAAAATATACAAATAGGCAGATTTCAACTTATAAAAGCTACCAATTAGAGATGTTTAACTGTCAGCTTCCCATCATTGGAAGGGTTCAAATAGGAATGAATTACTACATCTGTCAGCTATTACAAAAATGATTTTCAAGTTGGGTAGAAAGGCCAGACCAGTTGAACAATGTCCCAAGGTACCGAGTCTATCCTGAGTCTATCAATAGTACTACTTTGGCTCCAAGCATATAATGTTAAAGACTTATGTTATCCAGCTCCATATTTTCACTGTCAGTAGAAAACTGTTTCAAACAATGTCTCAGCTTTGATTACCCATTATAACTATGAGAATCTACAAATAAGACCAACACCTTTTGTCTTCAAATACCATAGGTCTTTAGTAAATGTGTCATAATATGCTCTGGTGATTCAGAAATGTTGTAAACCTAGCTTCCAGAGCTTAAATGAGGTATACACTCAAATTAATATATTCTTTCCATTTTTTAGCATATAAACATTTAAATTATAGTCTTTATGGCCAATTATTTGGGGAAATACACTTTGTGCTAATTGCATGCTGAAATTCAGTAATTTTTAATAGTTATTTTAAATATAAAATAAAAAGTGAAAACTAAAGGAGAATCTATCAATTGGGGAATACCTGAATAGATTACAGATATGAATGGAATGAATTGTACCATAAGAAATGATGAAAGGGGCAGTTTCAGTATAGCCTGGGAAGATTTGTATGATCTGATGCAGAATGAAATGAACAAATCAGGAGAACAATTTTTGAATTACTACAACACTGTAATGACAACTTTGATCTTAAGAACCCTGATCAACCAAGTGACCAACCATGATTCTAGAAGGCCAGTGATAAAGTATGCTACCACCTACTAGCCTGAGAAAGATAATATACTAAAAATACAGAATGACATATATATCTATATGCACACATATTTACCTACTGCCTGACAGAAATAATGTACTCCAAATACAGAAATATATACATACACACTCACATGCATATAAGTATATATGTATATATACACCCACACACATATGTACACATACATATATAATACACACATATCATGACCAATGAGGGGAACTGTTTTGATGACTACACATAACCATTACAAGGATTTTCTTTTTCTTCCTTTACCTCCCACCCCCTTAGTCTATGGGTAGAAAAAAATGTATTTTTGTTCATTTAAAAAAATTAATTCTTTTTCAAAATTTAAAAAAAAAGGTCCCCCACCCCAGGAACACTAAGAATATAATATATATTCCAATTTTGTTTCCCTCCATGACAGCACCTTGCACATAGTATGTACTCCATAAATAATGGTTGAATTATTTATACTTTTGTATATGGTGATTTTAAAAGCCACTATTATTTGCAAATTCAGTATTACAAATAATCAAAATGACACAAATTTAATTTTCTTAAAACAGATAAAACAACTCAGAGTAAAGAAAACTTGTAAACGAGGTATTATAAGGAATAAAAGTTAAAAAGAAACAGAAGAAACTTACCAAATAAATTTCCTAAATTTGAATCTAGCTTTATTTCAAATACTTGAGATATAACATAAAATGTCAGTAGAAATACTGCTACAGCAACCACCAACTTTACAGCACCTAAGGAATAAAGAACAGTTTTTTTTTCAAGATGAGTATGGAATCCTAAGTTTAGTATAAATAATCACAAATCACAATACAATGATTAGTGAATGAAAGTCAGCAAGTAAAATGATGGACTCCAATCAGTTTTAACCATGTTAAACCTGTCTATGTCTATGTCCAATGCAAAAACACTCATTAACAATCACTGAGCACACCTATATATGACCAAACAATAAATGTTTTATTATTACTGGAAAAACCATTTGGGTGATAACCAGTAGAATCATTTTCCTATATACAAGGTAACACAGAAGAATATTATTTCATGTACAACCAGAGAGAGGCAGTGTGAATAACTAGCTCTACTGTAAACGAGGTAGTAAAGTACTGAACAAGTTACTGAAAGGTAGTAAGTTTTTTTGGCCATGTTAACCTTGGCAGGCAGGGGAGTGAGAACTTTTTACTGTCTATCAAGAACAACCTTAAATCTTGTCCCTCTATCGTCTAGTTCCCCAACCCTGCTCCAAAACTGACTAAAAGTATGTTTTGTCATTTTGGGAGACTACTTTTGTTTTCAGTCCCCTCCAATCTAGAGCTGTGAAGGCAGAGTTGGAAGTCGGCATCAAGGAATGGAGCAAGAGGAATTTTCTTCAGGCTTTTCCACATAGGAAGGACAATGATTTTAAGAAAGGGTCTCCTCTGATAATAGGCAGAGGAAGCAGAAACCAAGGGTCACTGTTACCTAATGAGTAGGGAAAGGAAGGAGAGTGCCAAGCCTTTACAAATATTATCTCATTTGATCTGCCCCACAACCTGGCAAGGTAAGCACTATTATTATCATCAGGGTCACACAGCTATAAAGGGTCTGAGAACTGCTGAGCTCATATCTTTCTGACTCCAGGCCCAGTGCTCTATCCACTCACTGTGTCACCTAGCTGCTTCAACAACCCAATTGGCAATATAACTTAAAAAAAAAAAGATACACAAGGTAGGAACTAGTCTTGGGAAAATCAGGAGGGTTGTATGAGCTACATAAGGATACCATTTCTACAGTCAACTGTGGAAAGGAGAGATGGTGAATGCGTGGGACAAGAAGTTACTCTAAGGCCCTTCTAAAAGCTCTCAGAAATGTTAGACCAGAGATACCCAAGAAGTATGGCCTTGTTTCTCCAACAGATGCTATCCTCAAACTAGGAATAACTCAGGCCTTCAGTTTCAGACAGGAAGCTTGTGGAGCTGGAGGGAGAGGCAGAAGCAAAACTGCTTCCCTTTAGCAGAGGATAGGTGTTGGGCAGCCAAAGGACTGGTCACACAGAAAAATGAGGAACAGAGGATGGAAGAACGGCAAAAGGTACTAGAAAAAAAGAAGGCTTAAGCCACCCCTCAGGTTCTCAAACATAGAGCCTCTTGTTTCCTTGGCCTGGGAGGAAACCCCCTGGGGCAACAAAGGCTGACCTTCCCTCCAGTCAGTCAAACAAGCATTTATTAAGCATCTACAGATGCGCCAAATGCTACAGCCTAAAATTTGCTTTCTTTATTGATTAACAAGCATTCACTATGCACCAAGCACTGGGATACAGAGAGTGAAACAATCCCTTCAATTCAAGGATTAAACATATTGTCTAAAATAAAATTTAAATTTATGATTTCTACAAAAGGCAACTAGCACTGTGAACAGAAAGCTGAGCCTCTAAAACAAGACTCAGGTTCAACTCCTACCTCTGTAATACACTGGCTGGATGACCTATGGAAAATCATTTAGTCTCTCAGTAACTCTCAAAGACTATAAACTGAAGAACAAGTACAGTGGTAGATCAAGTTTCTTCACAAGAAATTACCTATCAATGAAATCAGGTCCAGTCCCCCAAAAAAGATTTAATGATTTGTATATTTTTTATAAATATATTTATATATTTATTTTATAAATAAATATTTTATATGTTTATTTTATATATTTACATTTACATTTGAGCTTTCTTCCATAAATTCTATTGATAGGCCCAAAAGTGACCATGAAAAGCAAATGAGAAAGACTTCAAGTATTGGTGCAGTACCAGACCTATGCTGGTGCCCAAGGCCCAGATGAGTTAAATGTGAGAAGGCAAATCATCAGGTTGGGCAACAATGAAAACCTGTTCAGCCATAGTATATCCAAGGACATCTTAGTCACGTTGTGACTTATCAACAAAAGCAGAGATCCTGAAGTATATCTGAGCATTAATCTCTTTTAAAATAATTGTTTTACAAAAAGCATTTCTAAAAATAATTAAAAAACATGATTTTTTTTTTAATGTGTCTCTTCCCCCTAGTGGCCAGCATTATGAAAGCAAAGGCCCTGGAGTGAAAAAAGGCCTGGGTTCTAACCTCAGCTTTGCCACTAGATAAATCCAGGTTACTTAGAGCAAATCATTACCTCTCTAAACCTTAATTTCCTCATTTGTAAAATGAAGGGTTTGGACAGATAATCTCTGAAGTCCCTTCCAATTCTAAAATTACATTATTTAATGACTTGTTTGTTCTAACACATCTTTGATACTTCTGAGAAGTATCCCCTAGGAATACAATCTACTGTTTGCCTATGAGATAATAGGTAATTAAAATTACCTAATCTCTATGCTGGGCAGGTATTTATGAGCAGCAGCCACCTCCAGGGTATAAGCAATCCACAGAAAAGAAACAAGGTTTCAATGCAAAGCTAAAGATAATACCAAGCAGGAAAGGGAACAGAAAACCAGATCACTAAGATACCCCACATCCCTCCAATTATCTATGGAACAATGTATTGTTTTTATGCTTATTTTTATGTTTATTTTATGCTTAAAATCCTTAATAAAAGCCATTTTTATATTTTCTTAATATTCTGTGCAAATAACTATTTAATAATGTTTTCCCTAGTTTCTCTAACAGATACAAGTTTTTACTGCAAAATATCTAGTCATCGGCCCTTTTTACTTTACATATATATTTTACTGAACTCACCACATATGTCACTGTATTAGTTCATCTGCTACGATCCTAAAAAGGACTGTTAACATTCATTCTTCCCACTTCCACAACTCACTCTTCAATTCTTTGCAATTCAACTCCCTATTCCATCTTTCACTGCTTTCTCCAAAATTACTGCTAAATTCAATCAACTTTTTTCAGTCCTCATCCTTCTTCATCTTTCTATACCAAGCTCCCTCCTCGTGTCTCCCCAGGCATCCTTTTTTCCACTTGTCTGAAGGTTCTGCCTCTGGTCTCCACTGCTGGATCACCTTCTCTTGCTCTCTTAAGGGTGAACAGCCCCCATGACTCTGTCCTGGGCAGCCTTCTCTTCTCTCTTTACACTCTTTCTTGGCAATCTCTTCTTGTTCAATGATGACTACCAACTCTATATCCATCTCTAACCTCTCCTGACCTTCATCATCCCTTAAATATCTACTGACATCACTTACTCGACATGTCCATAAAAAGGGTGCTTTTTTTCCCCTAAAACCATCCCCCCTAATGTCCCAATTTATATCAATGGCATCATCTTCTTTCTACACTCATTCTTCACTCTTTCCTTTTTGTGAATTTCTATATCCAATTACCAAGTTTTGTCAATTCTATCACTGTTCACTGTTCACATCCATCTTCTTTCTACTCACAAAGCTTTTATCTATCCTAAAATAGAAACTTAGCAACTCTCATTTGGACTACTACAATAGCCTCCTCCTAAATTGTCTCCTTGATTCCAGTTTCTTCCCTCCCTAACCCATCTTCCATAACAGCTGCCGGATTAATAATCCTAAAACACAATTCTGATCATGCCCCACCTCTACTTTAAAAAAACTGCCATGGCTCCCTATTGTGTCCAGAATAACATAAGATTACATTAGCTTGGCAATTAAAGTCTTCCACCTATCTTTCTAGTCTTCTTTAATATTTGCCCCTTCACATACTCTCCACTCCTGCAAAGTAATCTGCTAGCTATTCCTCCAACATAGTGTATATCCTACCCTCGAGTTTCTCTTCACACAATCAATGTGGGAATGTGTTTTGTTTTGTTGCTTTTTGGCGTGCAATTGGGGTTAAGTGACTTGTCCAAGGTCACACGGCTAGTTTTTGTGTTAAGTGTCTAAGGCCACATTTGAACTCAGGTCCTTCTGACTCCAGGGCCAGTGCTCTATTCACTGCCCCACCTAGCCGATCCTGGGAATGTGTTTTGTTTGACTATGAATATTTATTACAAGTGCTTTTTTTTTTCTTTTCAATATATGGGAGGGATGAACAAAGATAATAAATATTTATTGGGAAAAATCTATTCCTACTTTAATTCATCCTCTATACAGCCACCTAATAAATTTTCCTCAAAGGGATGTGACAAAGTTACTCCCCTACTTAAACAACGACTCCCTGTTTCCTTTAGTATCAAATATAATCACCTCTATTTGGCATTTAAGTTAAACCTAGCCCCCCTATCTTTTTAGTCTTTTTATCCACTGCTTGCTACTATGCACTCTGTGGCTGGCAATACCAGGTCACCTGCTCCTCTTCACAAACAAAACTACATTCTCATTTCTGGACCATTGCCCCAGTCATACTGATGGGCAGGAATGCACTCACTTCTCACTTCTGCCTAGGTTTCCTTCAATATACTTAAGTCAAATACCACCTTCTATAAGTAATCTTTCTTCATCCTCACCTGCTTCTAGCACCCATCTCCTTCCCCACATAACCATCTTCAAGTCTCTTTCATTAAAATTTAAACTCCTAGGAGACAGACAATGTCACTTGTTTTTTAAAGGTATGGGGGCACCTAATAAACATTTCTTGATTAATTGACTGGAATACCTGGTTCATATCTATAATGTGCAATTTCTAGCTTCCTTCAAAGCACAGCTCAGATGTTACCCAGATATGTCTGTCCAGAATCCTCCAATCATCAGCAAGATCTCCGCTGAGGTCATTTTGTATCACTTTGACTTTCTTTATATTGTACAAACTACAATCCCTGGGAGAAGGTAAGCTCTTTAAGAACAAAAACTCCTATAACAAGTTAAGTTCTAGTGCTCTGAAGATATTAAGTGTTTACTAAATGTTGATTGCCTTAAATTTATTGTATATGAATAGAAAACATTGAAATTTTAAACTTTAAGACTCATATTTCTCAACAAGGTTCAATAAAACAGAAAGAGAAAACTCAAAAACTTCACCATATACTTGTAGCAAAGGTTTTTTACAAATGAAAACAAGCTAATTTCTCAGATGACATTTCAGTTGATATTTCACAATTTATTCCTAATACATGTTTATTGTACAACACAAAGCATTTTAAAATAGCTTAAATACATTTAAGGCATACAAGTGAAATTTCATTTTAGCCATAGAAACTAGACATTATTTGTAGAATATCTAAGAAATATTATTTCTTTCATCAAGCACAGAATACTCTTAAGATGTGCCCATCATCATGAAAGAATAATACTATTAACATAGTCCCTCAAATTAAAACTTTTGATCCTTCCTTAGAGACAAGGAATTTTTTTAAAAACTCCCAATCATTTTATTCATTAATGAACCATATGATTTATTTCCAAAGTAATCCAAATACCAATGAAACAAGTATCTTACCTGCCATCCTCATGTTTACGTTTTGTTTTGTTTTTTTTTCAGTCTATGGCACTATGTCATTAAATAAGCATCCTGAAATAACCAAACAAATCATTAGATCTAAATTAGCATACTTCTTTAAAAAGTATTATTTTAATTTTTAATTAAAATTCAAAGATTTCCTAATAAATGGGTACAACAGATTTTTTCCCTCTAAACATTTTACTCATTGACACTACTCATAGGAGAACAGAAGTTTCACATTAATTTTTACTGGATTATTTTAATTCATAACATGTACATATTAACTACCCACAATTTTAAAATAGCTTACATTTATGACACTTTGAAGATATATAAGACTTTATATGCATTATCTCATTTGATTTTTCCCCCTGCTTCTTATTGATGCTTCTATATTAGTCATTTCCTCTCATGTAACAAAAGATAACAGGATGGCAAAGTAATTTGTATGCTATATTTTATAACCATAGTTGCTCAGTTCTCTGTGAAAATGAGTAATATGGCTACACCTTCTGCACTCTAGAGCCAATATTGTTCACTACAATTAATTCAAATGCAGTTCTAGTACTGTTTGCATTAACAGCAATGTAGTCATTTGTATTTACAAATCTATTTACAAATTTATCTGTACTTTCTGCAATTTGCTCATCAAGGCTCCCCATGTTGTTTGAAATTATTCGTCCACTGTCATTTTTTAAATAAAAACACTAATATTCAATTACATTCAAATATCATGATCGTTTAAGTCTTCACCAACTTAGGGGCCCTCACCTTGTTTCCAATTTTTATGTAATGTAATTTGTTTAACACTTGGTTAAAAGAAATCATTAAGAATTTAATTACCTTCAGATATCTAAATTTTAGTTCATTATCTTACCCATATCCTTGGCCATCCTGAGAAATAATTTTTTTAGAACTAGAAGGGGGCCTAGGACCTGGTCTAATATCTCCTTTTTATAGACTGGAGAAACTAAAGCCCAGAAGGATTTGCTGTACTAATTTAGACCTAAAAAGTTAGGACTAGTTAGGTCTCTTGACTTCAACTCAGGCAAAGAGCTTCACTTTTGATGTTAAAATTTTCAGATTTTTATTACTGATGTGTACACTCTGTGTGTGTCTATATATGTACACACATACACATACACAAACACATGACTGCTACAGAAGTAATAATTTGGCAATGAAGCCAGTATGAAGTCCATGTAGGTATTCTTAACAGGGTTTACAGGTACCTTTTCCATGGACAGGTTTAAGGTGTATGTTCACTTGGATAAGAAAAAGAAAGAACATTTTTATTTCAATATAATTAGTTTCCTTTGTAATCCAATGTATTTTGTTTTATTCATTTCAAAACATTATTCTGAGAAGGGGTTCAGAGGCTGCACCAGATTCCTGAAGATATAAAAAAGATTAAGAGCCTCTGAACAAAAACTTTGTGCAGAGGTGTGTAGCAGCAAGCACCCCAACATCCCCAGGGTGGCTGCCAACACAGGTTCTTAGATCTGCTTTGCTAAAGGAAAGCAACTCAAAATGGGCTAACAATCTTGCTTTAATCAATCAAAATATATCGTTTACCTAGTTCAGGGGGAAAAGATCAGCACCCCGAACTTCAGAGTATACAGCCAGAAGTTTCAAAACAGAGAAACAGACAGATCAAGCAGGCAAGCTTCCAAACTGTCCAACCATTACATCAATACCAAATCACAGTTACCAGAGAGGGAAGCATCAACACCTGGGTTTTCAAAGCCGGGGGACTCTCAACGGCTGCCCAGAGTCTAATCTGGTCAAGTCACACAACACTTCTCAAAGTGAGCCCCCAAAGCAAAGCCTCACTTCAGGGATTATAGCCTTCTCTTGGATCAGAGAATGTAACCACCCTTTTGACCCACTGCCCAATCACACAGCATCAAGGTGTAGGCATTCCTGAAAACCAAGCCTCCTGCCACAGGCTCCATGTGACCACATTCAGCCTATTATGGGGCAGAGTATATTTTCAAATTAAGGAAGGTTCTCAGAGTCTCTTAAACCAATCAAAGGGCCTAGAGGCAGGGAAGATCTTTAAATTTGCATTTCTATTACAAGGTGCTGACTCCTAAAATCAACTCTAGATTATATGCATTAGTGGAAAAAGCTTTAACACAGAGATAATCAAGAAACATTTTCTATCAGGTTTCAGAAAGTAGTTGGGGGTATTATAATATGTCCATATATTCTAGAAATTCATAACCATTAAAATTAAGCAATGAAGGCTTGATGAGGGACTTAGGGGAGAAATAGTAATTGGTCTCCAGAGACTATCCTAAAGAAGTATATCCCCCACCCTAACTGATATTAAGCACCTGTCTATAATTCGATCCAAAAAGGCAATTATTTTGCTTCCTGTCCATTATCAAATACTTAGTTTTAGTTATAAAAGGGTTCTGGCTGTGGAAAAGCTAGCAGGACACTAAAAAGAGAGAAGAGTTAAAAAGTTTCTACAAATGCCTATAAGCACAATACCTGATCTTAGCTAAAAGGTTAAGAAGCTATTACTGATGATTTTCTCTTAACTCAAAAGAAAAACTATGATATATGGTAATCATATTCTTTGTGCAACTATCTTAGCTACAATATTTATTTTTTCTAAACTCAACTGTACAAAAAAATAAAGTCTGACTTCAGAAAGACAGAGGGAAAGAAAATTCACTTTTGAATTTAATGCACAGAAAATGTTATTAAACAGGTGCAGAACACTATGCTACATTCATTAGGGGAGAGAGAAAGATTAAATAAGAAAATCTGTATCTTCATGGTGCTTCTAATCTAAAGGAGAGATAAAACACAAATAAGTATAACACAAAGAAAGCCAAATTAAGGGCCAGGTGGTCAGAGAGGAAGAAAGATCATTACCACCTAGAAGAATCAAGGAAGACTTCCTACAAGAGGCAGAAGCATAGAATTTCATAGAATTTCAAGGTGTAATGAGAAACAGCATTCCAGTACCTTGAGAAAAATAGCTGATGTGGCTACAATATCATTAGTTAACTGTAGTGCTGTGTAAAGGCTAACTTAAAATGTGATATACTCACATTTCAAATTAAAAAAAAATTGCTTTTGATCATTATCATCAAGTAATTGAGACAGACACACAGTATATCAGCAAAATAGTCACATTATTTGGGGTGGGAGAAAAATGTGTCCCTAAGAGAGCTTTTCATCTATTTAGCCCTTCAAAAAACATTAATTCAAGTCAAAAAATTAATCCCTAATTTGAATAATACCTAGCAAGGGAAAATAAAATAGTACAATGTTATCTTAGAGTTTATTCCTTTTAGTTGGCAAAGAATAAAATGTTAGTATTTGGAATAATGATAAAGTTATTAATATTTCTAAAATGGTCAAAGTAGAAAAAGGCCAAATCTTGTTAAAGCTCTTTTGATTTCATGAATGACTAAATTATGCTTTCACTAGGCATAAAAACATATTCTCTGAAAGTGACCTAAGGAGAATTTTATCCAAAATAAATCAGACAACCAAAAGATTAATACATTTGCTTTTAACCACAATGTAATATAACTTAGCTTTCCAAATACTGTCCCATTTTACCACTCAATTTTTAATTCATTTGAAAGGGCATTTATTGGGCTGCTATTATATGGAAGTTACGAAAAAAAAAAATTCCTACCAACTAGGAGTTAGTTACTCTGGGAGGACAGAGTAGAATACAATAACATTTAAATGAGAAGACACTAAAGACTGGGGACTAAAGACTAAAGATCAGGGAAGGCTTCCTCTAAGAGGAGGGGGCCCATAAGCTGAACCCAGAAGGGAGACCATTCTATGCCAGGTGATCAAAAATGAAAAGGAAACACTTGGGTGACTAAAAATTGTGTCATTAAATTTTTCAAAAGGACATACACAACTTTATTAAGTCATTACAAATTTAAATCACTACAAAAATAGTAATATAAACAAAGTCATGGGGAATGGACATTTAACATACCTTTAGAACATTTTTTCTAATTTCAGACACACATACAAGTTTGTATACCTTACATACATACCACCTCCCTACCCCCCCACCCCCCAAACTCTTCTATCAAGTGTCAAGTGACACTGGATTCCTTCTTGTTCCTCACATAATTACCTTTGAGCCTTTTGACTGGTAGTCCCCTATACCAGGAAATTTCCTCCTCTTTATCTACACTTAAAGGTCCCCCACCCCCCTCCACCTTGGTAAAAGAAACCATGCATGATCTACTTTAATGCTAGTGTCTTCCTTCTGTTGATTAATTTCAGTTTATCCTGAATATATTTTGTTTTGCATAGTTGTTTGCATGCTATTTCCCCCACTATATTATAATCTCCTTGAGGGTGGGGACTTTCACCTTTCTTGGTATCCAGAGTGCCTAGCATATAGTAAGGGGTCAATAAACACTGGGTGAGTGTGGCACCAGAAGTGAATTTGCAAATTTCTGAGGGTAGGTCAAAGAAGATGAGAGGTTAAAAAAAAGGTCCAAAGAAAGGCAAATAAAATAGAATGTGGTTTCTCTGAAGGTATAGTAAAAAAAAAAAAAAAAAGGAATCTTCAACACAGAAAGACAAAAAAGCTTATAATCCAAGTTCATAAAATCATTAAAAGTAGAACAAATAAAAGTACTATTCTGGCACAGCAAGAAATAAATACATGGAATCCATTACCTCAAAAAATGTAGCAAAAGCTGAAAATATAAATAGATTTATGATCCCTCCCCTTAGAATGCAATCTCCTTGAGGGCAGGGACTATTTGTTTTTTCTTTATATACCCAATTCTTAGCAAGGTTCCTGCACACAGTAAGTAATTACTAAATCCTTGATAATGAATTTATTGAAAAAAGGATGAGTAACAACTGGCTACTGACGGAAGTCAGGCATATGTTGCACAACATCAAGTCAACCATAACACATGGTACTATGAAAGATGAAATACTATACAGGTGGGACATTATTCTAAGATCCATTATTCATTTATTATATTCTTATTTACTAGAGTAGATTCTTAGGACTTTTGTTTGGTATATTTCATAGTAGCTTGTCACTTACTATATGTCTACAACAATGGTGTCAATTCAAATAGAAATGGGGGACACTAACCCAAACATAATGATCCCTGTGGCTACTGATTTAGTTTTAAAATGTCCTGCTATCTACGTTTTATTGTATTTTTATTTATTTTGTTAAACTTCTCCCAAATGTATTTTACTCTGGGGTTCAGGCTGCACTCGGTTGTCAGTGGCATGAATTGCTGGCAAGTATATGACACTTCAGGTCTACAAGGTCTATACTTTATTATATTTTCAAAAATACAGCTCTTTCACTTTAAAATATATGTGCATATATACTCTATATATGTAAATATATTCAAAAGTTATAGAACCACATTAAAACAAACATTTTGCATTGCAGAATTTATTAATTCTAATAATCCCCTCTAAAATGACTGAAGCTTTTCTGTACTATCAAGTAGAAATTAGGGCACAAGAGTCAATCAGTGCTGCATTATCTTTAGGAGTATAGATAAACAGGTCAAATGGTATCTTCCACTCTTGTATCTGTGTCAGTTTGAAACTATCGACTTCTGACATAAATAAAAGAATGTTAGTTGAAAAGCTAACAAAACACCCCATCGACTCTGCTTCTGTTAGTGATCTTGTCAGAGTGTGGATCTGACCACATCACTCTCCTGCTCCACTGGCTCCTTGGGTCAAGTACATTTAAAGTCCTTCACAATTTGCTTCTCTTCTGCTTATTCTTTGCTCCAAAGAAAATATCACTGTATCACCTGTCTCTATAGCTATACATAATGAACCCATACCTGTCACATACCACCTCTCCACTTCCATTCTTGGAATCAAGATCACTCTCCTAAAGGCCTTTCCTGATGAGCCCAGATGCTACTGACGTCCCAGAAAAAAAATTACCTTGTATTTATTTTGTATGTACTTATAAAAGAACATCTCTTCTCAGATCTCACAAGCTGCCTGATGGCAAGGATAATTCCTTTTTTGCCTTTGTATCCCCAGTATCTAGGATAGTACCTGCCATGTAGTGGGTGTTAAATAAATGCTTGTTGATGACTGATAATCTCTGTTGCAGATTTACTACTGAAAGTAACAATTTACCAAACTGACTACATCTGTTTTATAATCCCTATGATACAAGTAAAAATAAAAACACTACATGCTATATGACCAATGATGAATAAGATCTTCCTATGCAAAGTATGTTAAATATATTTTCACAAACATGTCTTTTATTGAAGAAGAGAATAAGACTAAGAAATATTACAAAGAATGCAAAGTGACTCACAGTAATTTGATAGATTCTATCAAACTTGGTTGGCAAAACTGAATATCAACCTTGGTCTGGACTAAATCCTAAATGTTTCCAATTCTCAAAAGGAGACATAAAATTTGTTGAATCAACAGGGAATTAGAAGGGAATAATTGTCTGAGGCACTTTTCCACAGAAGTGAAAGGAAGTAATAAAAATGAAAAAGGTTAAGTTGAGAACACCAAAAGCATTTATAGCAAGTACCTGTTAGCCAGCAAGTCACTGAACAAAGTAGGAGAAATTTGTAAAAAAATCAAATAAAAAGATGCTACATTACAATGGAAGATCCATACTGCTAAAAGTAATTTCGATATTTTCACAAACAAAAAATTCAATTCACAAACATCATTAGAACAAGGTACAAGGAAGAATTCCTGTGACCTTCAATTCTTTGCAATTTCCTAGAAAGAAACTTACCAGAAAGTTCTGCCTGACTTCCCTCACAAATAAAATCCTTGGATTTCAGAGTCTAAAGGGCCCTTAAAAAGTCATCCTGTCTAACCCAAGACATGAATCCTGTCTACAACATCCCATATAAGTCATCCAAGCTTTGTTTAAACATTTTTAATGACAGAAAATTCAACCCCCAAGGTAACTTACTCAATTTCTAGACAGCTCTAATTGTTATGAAATCCTTTCGCTGAACCTCCCAATAACTTCCACCCAACAACTTCCACCCACTTAGTCCTACCTTTTATAACCAAGTATAAAGAGTTCTAAATTCCTTTCATGACCTTAAGAATCTTTTCAAAGCTAAACAGCCCCACTGGATACTTTCAAAACCCTACACTATTTTAGTCACCCTTCTCTGGACATACTCCAAATCTATCTTTTAAAATGTGGTGTTCCAGGGGGCAGAGCCAAGATGGCAGAGTAGAAACAGCACGTCCAAGGTGCTCTCCCCCCAGAACACCTCCAAACCATGTAAAAGAGGACTCTAAACAACTTCTGGAGCCCCAGCACCCACAGAACTACACAGAGAAGCTAATCTCCCACTGAGGACAGCCCTGCAGGAAGGGCCAGCGCAGCGCTCTGTGAGCCAATAGCCCAACCCGAGGACAGCCGAGCCCAGGTCCACGTGAGCTGAGGTTTTAGCCCCAGGGCAACCAGGCCAGCAGCTGGCTGGAGGGACCCCAGAATACCAGGAGCTGTGGAAATTCCAGAATCATCAACATAGACATGCATAGGACAAAGTATGAGGTTAGTGCCCTATGAACTTTGGGACCAGTATTTGGGGAATGCATCGGCTTCCTCCCCTAGAGGCTAGAAGCCAATGAGGAGACATGACATTTTTGCAGTTTCAGTGGCAGCTCCAGTTCCTGGCCTTCGAACTGTAGGGAGATCCAGAGATCAGTCTTGGGGGGTAATTAATTGCTCTTGCTTTAAGCTCCCTGGATCTGGATTGTGGTCTGGGGTGGAGGTCGTGGGGTGGGTATCCAGCTTGCCAGAACCGGAAGTTGTGAAGACCCCAGCTATGGGACCGAAGCTCCTGTCTGGTGGCAGAATCCTATTGTGGCAACAAGCCCAAAAGTCAAGTAATTAAGTGGCAACATGCCAAGGCAAAGGAAACAAAATAAACAGAAAAATGCAACATTAGACTCCTATTTTGGGGGCAAAGAGGATTGAAGCATGGAATAGGAAGAGAGCTGTGAGGTCAAAAATCCTGCTCCAAAAGCCCTAAATGAAAATATGAGCGGGTTACAGGCCACAGAGGACCTTAAGAAGAACTTTAAAAATTAAATAAGAGAAGTGGATGAAAAACTAGGAAGAGAAATGAGAAGGATGCAGGAAAAGTATGAAATGAGGGTCAACAGCCTGACTGAGGAAAACAACACCTTAAAAAATAGACTAACTCAAATGGCAAAGGAGGCCCAAAAGGGCAATGAGGAGAAGAATGCCTTAAAAAGTCAATTTGCCAGATGGAAAAAGAATCTCAGAAGTTCACTGAGGAGATTCATTCCTTCAGAGTTAGACTGGAGCAAATGGAAGCTAATGACTTTATGAGAAATAAAGATGCTGTTAAACAGATCCAAACAAATGAAAGATTAGAAGGCAATGTGAAATATCTCATGGGAAAAACCACTGACCTGGAAAATAGATCCAGGAGAGACAATTTAAAAATTATTGGACTACCTGAAAGCCATAATCAAAGAAAGAACCTGGAAATCACCCTTCAAGAAATCCTCAAAAAAAACTGCCCTGATGTTTTAGACCCAGAGGGCAAAATAGAAGTTGAAAGAATCCACAGATCACCTCCTGAAAAAGATCCCAAAAAGAAAACTCCCAGGAATATTATAGCCAGGTTCCAGAATCCCCAGATCAAGGAGAAAATACTCCAAGCAGTCAGGAAGAAACAATTTCAATAATGTGGAAACACAATCAGAATAGCACAGGACCTGGCAGCTTCTACACTGAGGGATCAAAGGGCATGGAATATGATATTCCAGAGGGCAAAAGAGCTGGGACTGAAGCCAAGGGTCACCTACCCAGCAAAACTGAGTATTTTGTTTCAGGGGAAAATATGGGTATTCAGTGGAATAGAGGACTTTCAAGCATTCTTGAGGAAAAAACCAGAGTTGAATAGAAAATTTGACATCTAGACACAAGAAGCAAGAGATGCCTGAGAAGATAATCAGGGAAAAGAAATCAAAAGGAATTTATCAAAGTTGAACTATTTACATTCCTACATGGAAAAACAATAACTGTGACTGATGAAACTTTTCAGTATGAAAATAATGGAAGAAGGGTATATGGGCATATGAATACATATGTGAATGTGTGTATATATGTTTACAGTTATACATGGATAGAGGGCACAGGCTGAATTTGGTGGGAAGGGATGATACTTAAGGGGTGAAGTTAAGAGGTGAGAAAGGAAAGTGACAGGAGGAGATGGGGAGAGAGGGTAGGGTAAACTATCTCATGTAGAAGAAACAAGGGGAAGTAGTTGCAGGGGAGGGGAAGAACAGGAAGGCAAAAAAGCAAAACAATATTCTCATTGAATCTGGCTCAGGGAGAGAATGACACACATACTTAATGGGGTATCTCATCCTGCTGGAGAGTAGGTGGAAGGGGGATGAGAGAGGGGATGATGGAGGGGAGGGCATTCTGGGGGGAGGGGACGTTGGAAGTACCCACTTTCGAAGAGGGATAGGATCAAAGTAGGGAATAGACCAGGTGTGGGGTGGGATGGGTGGGAGGGAATTATAAGCAGCCTTTTATAATATATCTAATATGGTAATGTTTTGCACAGCTATACATGTACAACACATACCAAATTACTTATCCTCCCAGAGGGAATGGGTGTCAAGGGAGGAAGGGAATGGATCTGAAATTCAAGGTCTTAACATTAAATGTTTCAAATATATATATAAATACTGTTATTAATACTATTTTGCATGTATTTGGGAGATAAGATGTGCAGGCATTGGGGCACAGAGATTCACCTTGCTTTAATGGAAAAGTCGAAGGGGGTGTGGGAGAAGATATGGGAGAGAGCAGATTGGATGAGGGGATATCTTGTGGGACTGCTATTCTGGGATGGTGGGTAGGGGGAAAATGGGGAAAAAATTGTAACTCAAAATCTGTCGGAAATGAATGATGTAAACCAGAAGTTAATAAAGCATTTGTTAAAAAAAAAAAAAGTGGTGCTCCAAATTGGATGCAATATTCTAAATATGGTCAGACCATGTCAAAATACAGCCAATTACCTTTGTCTTGGGAGATTATACTTCTATTAATGTAGTCTAAAAGCTTTCATTGGCTGTTTTGGCTATCCCATCACAAGTCATATTGAGCTTTTAAGTCTGCTAAACCCCAAGGTTTGCCCTCACATGAACTGCTTTCTAGTCACATAGTATTCTGGATATATTTAGAGCTTATATTTAGGCACTTATCAGTCTTTTTTAGCCCTCAGAGGTTATATAGTAGGAGAAATATTAATCCCCTCCCCTCGTGCAAGTTAGGTTAGTTTTTCCTCAAAAGGGATCAAGAGTAAGGGGCGGCTTGGTGGCGCAGTGAGTAGAGCGCTGGCCCTGGAGTCAGAAGGACCTGAGTTCGGATCCGGCCTCAGACACTTAACCCACACAAACAAAAACCTAGCCGTGTAACCTTGGGCAAGTTACTTAACCCCAATTGCCCTAAAAGGGGCGGCTAGGTGGCACAGTGAGTAAGAGCGCCGGCCTCGGAGTTGGGATGACCCGAGATCAAATCCGGACTCAGAAAATGAGCACCCACACATAAATAATGACTAGCCGTGTAACCTTGAGCAAGTTACTTAACCCCAATTGCTTAAAAAAAAAATTAAAAAAAAAAGGGATCAAGACTAGGTGGGCTCAGGGGATTAAAGGTTCAGATAGCATGACCTCATCTTTGGGGCCCAAAGTAGCTGTAAATAGTTCTAGGGGTTCTCAGATGCTTAGTTACTGGATCACAATGGGTAACACAAGTCAAGGAACTTCAAACTGAATCAACTCCTAGTATCTTAAATGGCATACCTTTCTTGAATATCCTTTTCCTGCTATGATTAAGTAAATTTCTTTTTTTTGTTAATTTCTGAATGACTGTCTCATTTTGTTCCAATATGAAACCTCAACTGCAAGGGAACTGGCCCCCATCAATTCCAACCCAACAAAGAGAACAACTATTAAATCTAATCACCTTATTTTACAAATGAGGAAACTGAGGCTTGGAGAAGCTAAGTAATTTGTTCAAGAAAACCCAGTTAGTGAAAAAGATGGAATTTTAAAAATAGTTCCTCTGACTCCAAAGCCAGTATTGTATCCAATTAACTATACCACATCTCCCCTACCCTGTATTTATAAAGTTATTCTGAACTCAAGAGCAAAACTTTAAATTTGCCCTAAATTGATCATTCCAGCCTGACTGGATCTTTCTGAATCCCAATTCTTCCACCTAATTTTTTTTTCACTATCTTCCTCAATTTCAATAGTTTAAATCCAATTCATTGTAGAATATCATATGTATTACTCATTATCACTATCGGTTTTTTATATGTAAAGATCCATGTACTACAAAGAACCCTCTTTAAGAAGACAATAAGCAAAGACTTTCCCACTCCTGCCTATGGCTTCTTCTCCCCTCTATCACTAACAAAGTGATTAAATCCCATTTTCCTAACAATGTGGGGGCAGTTGCAAAGAGACAAACTAGGATATCCTATTTTATTAAGTTCCTCTCACTAGCATATCATTCAGATTCTAGATTTAACAAGCCCAAACACTTAATGATTATTATAATCTAGTATCAAAACATCAAGGACATATCCCAGAGTTCACTCTGTCCCAATTTGGGAAATGTCACACTGCATGTATGAGATCCAACCAGGAGTTGGCCAGCTCTGCCAGAACTGCAAGCTAACCTGAATGACTCCAGAACAGCATACAGTTTTATGTCGAAGGGGAAAAAAAAATCAGACCCTTTTAAAAAATATGCCAATCTTCAATAAACAGACCCAGATTCCTCTGAGTAAACTAGATAAGGATACAGTAATGAAAAGTCAGATAAAAAGGTACATATGGGCTGAGAGAATTCAGTTCAAGTTTAGTGGCTACACATACAGATTCTTCAGTCACAACTGGCTCTTTCTGCCTACTTACTATATCTTCCTCCTTTCTTGCTCTGGAGAAAGTGGTCAAGTATGACTAAACTGCCTCAACTGAAAAGCTATAATGGTAGGATTAACAAGATTGTTAAAAAGTGACAATACCAAAATTCAAATTTAACAATTTACATAGAGCTTGATCTTTGTAAAGCACAGTGACAGGCCCTAAGGAAAAAAAGACAGGGATGGTCCCAGTTTATTTTACCATTATGCTAAAGATTTGTATGGAATTGATTATTTTAAATGTGTTGGGTTTTTTGTTTTGTTTTCAGATGAAAACAAAAGGGCTTTCCCTAATGTATGTGCTTTTAAGATTCTAATTCAAACAAATGAATTGGTATTTTTAAAAAATTTAGCTTATATTTTTCTTCAGCAAATATTCTTTCATTCTATAATTTAGTGGTTTTTTTAGATTATTTTCTTTCACTATGTTAGGTGTAACCTGTAAATTATTGCACAAAAAATGATAGTTAACATCAGAAGCCTTTGTCATGCTGGCTCAATTTTTAAAAGGAATAAAGGGAAAATGGGAAAGACAATAGGATAGGTCTGAGGTTCAGAATATTAATTTTGCATATTCTGAAAGACAGTACTTTAACATTTCCACTATTAATACGATCCTAGAATTTGCTATAATTAATACACATCATTTGTAATAAAATATCCATCCCTTCACACAGGCTGTCCCATGTCTAGAATATATCTGCCTCTTAGAATCCTTCCCTTTCTTCAAGGCTATAAAGTGCTACCTTATCCAAAGAAGTGTTTTCTGATTTCCCAAACCTGCTAGTACCTTATCCTAAAAACAATCTTTTAATCTATTTTATATATCTATGTATGTACTTGTCTGTGGTATAGTAGAGAGAATATTGGGCCTAGATTCAGGACTACCAGAGCTCAAATCCAGCCTCAGACATTTTACTAGTTGTGTGACCCTGGATAAGTCTCTTAACCACTGTTTGCCTCAGTTTCCTCAGATGTAAAATGGGGATAACAACATACATTTCAGGGTAATTAGAGAGGATTAAATGAGATAATTTTGCAAAGCATTCATCACAAAATGCCTAGTATAGTGGGCCCTATATAAATGCTTATTCCTACCCCCAGGGCAAGGAAGTTTCACTTTGGTCTTTAAGCACAGTATTTAGCAAGAGGCAATTAATAAGCATTTGACTAAGAAAACTGAAACTAAACATGCATGATTCTAGAAATTTGCTCTAATGAGTGACCTTGAAAAGAAACCCTAGTAAAATTATTTTTAAAAAATGTTTTATGTACTCAAAGCTCCAATCATTGAAAAAAAGTAACAAATTTGGACTAAGTGAACATAGGATATAGCCTATCCTTGCCCTTTTGGATTTTTTTTTAAGGTTATTTACCCAAGGCTATGTGACTTCTTGCTAAACTAGATCTGTTTTTATTCGAGTTACATTATATTAAAATATTATAAAGAGAAGTAATAACATTCAATCATGGAAACTGCTCCAAAGAACATTAAAATCAAGAAAAGGAGGAAAAGATATATCAGCAGAATGACAGATACCAACCAGGAAATATAACAAGAAAATAACTAATGTAAATCATTAACCAAGCTGGGATTGAATTTACCTGAAAATCAGCAAGGTATTCCTATTCTCCATTTTGTTCTTTTGAAAAGCAGTGATTGAGAAAAGTGGGTTTGTAGGAAATCTATATAGCTATTCTAATGGGTTCATATCTGTTCTTCTCTATAATGCAATATATGACAGTTCTAACCCTCCATCATTTCCTGTTTAACAAGCCAAGCAGATTTCCAAAGTCCTGCTAAAATATGGAGGGATTGTAGCAGCCAGGTGACACAGTGAATAGAGCAGTGGCCCTGGAGTCAGGAGGACCTGAGTTCAAATATGACCTCAGACACTTATTTTCTAGTAGGGTGACTTTGGGGAAGTCACTTAACCCCAACTGCTCTGCATTCCCCCCTTCTAAAAGCATGGATAGATAGATAGATAGATAGATAGATAGATAGATAGATAGATAGACAGATAGATAGATAGATAGATAGATAGATACAGAGGGATTTTCTTAATTATGGACCCCTATCCCATACCAGCATCTTCAATGACGCAGAAGTAGTTGTAGAATCAGATTAGAAGTGGAAAGGACCTTAGAGATCAATTATCTAGTCCAGGGTTGGGAACCTGTAGTTTTGAGGCCATATGGTCCTCTAGGTCCTCAAGTGCAGCCCTTTAACTGAATTCAAACTTCACAGAAAAAAATGCCCTTAATAAAAGTATTTGTTCTGTAAAAATTGACTTCAGTCAAAAGGCTTCATCCAAGGACCTAGATGTCTACATGTGGCCTCAAGGCTGCAGGTTCCCCACTGCCCTGGGGGTTCAACTCCCTCAATTTACAAATAAGTGAAAATTGAGACCCAAAAAAAGGTAAATAGCTTGCCCAAGTTACACAGGTAGTAAACAAGAGTCAACTTTAATGAATTTGCCTGTCTTCATCCAAATGAACCACATTCTTCATTGTTAAAACTCATAATCTCAACCCCTTTTATCTCAGACACCTACAGTTCTATTGAAAAAGAAACATTCTTCAGTATTCCTCTCTTCTGATTAATGAAAACTCCTGGAAGCATGAACATTTTTTTACCTCCAAAAATAATGCAGGTATCAGCTTTTTTAAATACATGGGTTAATAAAACATTTGTAAAATATAGGTTTTGCGCTTAGTGCAGTTGTTTCAGTCTGTCCTACTCTCTGAGACCCTATTTGGGGTTTTTTCGGTAAAGATACTGGAATGGTTTTTCATTTTCTTCTCTAGTTCATTCTACACACAAGAAAAATGAGGCAAATGAGGTTTTAAGTGACTTGCCCCATGTCACACAGCTATTAAATGTCAGAGAAATAAACAAAATATTGGATAAAAGGGGTCTCTACCTTTGAGGAATTTATAATTTAATGAGAGAATAAAGTTATATACACCTGAAAGAATGTAAGTGGTTCACTTTGATAACACAGAGAAGTATCTCAGATGTACAAAGCTTGTATTACCATAAATTAGTAGATTTCAAAATTTAAATTGTTTACTCTCTAATCTATTATATTACAGGTAAGTAGATAGGGATAGATTTCTTCTCATTCACAAAGAAACTGCAATGTTATATTATTATGCCTGAAGATGAACACTGAAATCACATCTGATATTCAAGCAATGTAAGTCAATTTTGAAGAGTTACTTAAAAACAGAAAACATTTCCAATGTGTAAGGTCTTCAGAAACAATTTTTCCAACCAAACTACCAGCCTACATAACTTTTCATGTTAAATGAATATATGAAGCAAAAGTTATTAACTTATTCTAGAATAACAAATTGATGGTAAACATTTATTAAGCAGTGACAATTTTAAGTAGTTACTACTAAAGTGTTTATATATTAAAATGTCTTTATATTAAAGTTTTCTTTTTATCATTTCATCTATTCCCAATGAAGGATCACTTCCATGAAAATAATGCCAAAGTCCAATATCCAGGCCTAACCACTCTTCTAAGCTTCAGTTACATAGTTAATTATAAACAATATTTCTTGGACATCAAAATCACTTTCCATTAGCAGGTCAAATTCAAAATGTTAAAAAGGAATTTTTCTCCTCCCCCAAAAATTGCATAGTCTTCCTCTTTTTTTTTTTTTTGCTTTTTGGGAAGGAGAAGGTAGGGCAATTGGGGTTAAGTGACTTGCCCAAGGTCACACAGCTAGTTCTGTGTTACGTGTCTGAGGTCAAATTTGAACTCAGGTCCTCCTGACTCCAGGGCAGTGCTCTATTCACTGCACCACCTAGCCACCCCTTCCTATTACTTTTAACAGCACCACAATCCTCCTAATCACCTAGATTAAAGATAGTAGTCATCTTTGTTTCTTTACTAAACTCACTTACCCAATCAGTAAGTTGCCAAGTCAACCTCTACAATGCCTCTTTAATTCATCCACTCATCTTCCCTTCATACAGCCACCATTAAGGCCCTTATCACAGCTATCTGTGATAAGCATAAGAGTATCTCCTAGCCTGCCTTCTTTCAATCTTTCCTTCATGAAACTGGCAAATTAATCTTCCTAATATCTCAAACTTTCAGTTACATACTACGTTGATAAAAGTTAGGGATCTTCATAATCTGTACAGTGCAAAGAATGCAGGCTTTGCAATCATACTTCACATCTTGGGCAGCTAGGTGGCTCAGTGAATAGAGCATGGGCCCCATAGTCATGAGGACCTCAGTTCAAATCCAGCCTCAGAAATTTAACACTTACTAGCCATGTGACTGTGGGCAAGTAACTTAACCCCAATTGCCCCTGCCTTCTCCCCTCCAAAAAGCAAAAAAAAAAAAAAAAAAGTTCACATCTCTGACACATCCTGTGTGTCCTCAGGAAGGTCACTTCTCTGTATTTGAGGAGGCTGAATCAAAGGGCCCCTTCTCTTTCTTGAAGATCCAATTTAAACACTGCTTGTTCCATAAAGCCTTTCTTGATACTCCAAGATGAAAGTGATTCTTTGTCTCTCCTTAAATTTGGTTAGAGAGCTGTTAGAATCTATTTTCTACCTTTTATCAGACTTATGCCTATACTCCACATAGAACTGGCACCCCCTTCCCTGACATAGACTATAAGTTCCTCAATGACAAAAACCATACCACTTTTCCTCCTTATAGTTTTAGCTCTAAACACAACTAGCACCTTGCCCAGAAGCAGGCATTTCATAAATGCAGGGTTGGGGCAGCTGGGGCTCAGTTATTAATGCAGAGCAAATATTAGTGGAGCTCTGAAGAGTCAGCCTTCCCTTCAGCTCCACAGCTGAAGCAAATTCAAAGAAGATTCCCTAAACCAGGACAACCTAATTGTATTCATACCATAACAGTTTCAATGGCATGTGTGGGAAGCAATCTATCATAAAAAAAAAAGAGAGAGAGAGAAGACTGGAGACAGAAGCAAAGATGGACAGTAACTGGATATCTCAAATAACAGACTATATCCTGTACAATCACAAAATACTGACCTGACAAGTAGAAAAATTCAGAGGACAGGTCAGTATCAATGGCTAGTTGGGGACTGTTGATTCTGATATTCAGTGATCTGCACAATGAAGGAGGAAATGATGACTAATCTCACAATGAATAAAATGCTGTCTTTGCCTTCCCAGATGGCACAAAGTGCATTTAAGAGTACTGCAGAGGGACATGAAAGCTAACAGATATTAGAATTAATAACAAGTTAAAAAATAAGGAATGAAAAAAAGAGAGCTAGAAATTACTCAAAAGACCTATGAATCTAAGTAATTCTTTCTGAAGGTGAGCAATGAAGGATTAGGGTAAGTACATTACTTGCCTAGGATGTGAACAGTAATATAGTCACCTACTCTCACCTAAAGAGGGGAATATAAAACTAAATGCAAGATTCCCTCTCTGCTTTTCCAGTATTGCTCAAATATACTGGAATAGAATTAGACACAACCTGATCTAATATAGTAAGAAAGTGGTACTTGGTAATTAGATTTTTTTTTAAAAGCTCAGATTAGGAAAACATCTCTCCCCTTCCTTAAGGTTTCTACCTACTTTAATTTTCTTCTTTCTGCTCCTTTAAAGCCTACAATTCAATTTGAAAAGTGAATTTCAAAAAGTTTATGACTCAAATTACTGCTAAAATTATCCATATGTGCCCAAAAAGGGGGGAAGGAAAGATGTGAATAAAGGTCCAAGGAAAAATCTTAAAGCAAGATTTCAAGAACAAATTCATGATAAATAGTAAGCAGCTACAGGGAGGGAAGACAGTGAAATGTTCTGGTTAGGTAAAACAGATACCAAAAGGAACAATTTTATGTACATATAAAACATTACCATCTTCATCTCGAATAACTATTTTACCTAGTACACATGACTAGATTAAACAGACAATTGTCTGATAAAATGCTATGGAATACAGCTTTCCAACAATCACTACTCATACTAGCATTTAGTATAAATTATATTTTGCTTTTCAGAAATATTTTCTATTCCTCTTAACATTGGCAAATTGTTTATAAAGCATAAGTTGAACATGCTTTATAATATGTACTTATTTTCATTGAAAAGTATTTTTGTATTACAATCTTTTTTTGTTGCAAAGAGGAGTAGTAAGGATGTTGCTTTGACAATTTGAACTTTTATTTTTAGAACTATTATACTAAATCAGGCTGGAACATTACTGTTTCTGAGCAAAAAAGATTTATTTTTCTTTGTAAAATGTATTTCTGTACTGTCACATAGTTTCAATCAATAAAAAGTGTGTATGAATTCTTTGACTAACCTATCTTGACACTAAAACCCTTGCAGAACCTGTTGTAACCACAATGGCAAGCTGATTCAGTATTCATTAACATATAACCTTTTCACACCAACACACAGAATAAACTCAGATGAAACATAAAAACACTGCACCCAGAAAATAACCTCAAATATAGTGGGAGGGATGACTGTCTTAGTGAGGAAGGATATCATAAAGATCCCTGCTTAATAGGCTTATGAATAAAAGTGGAAAGGGCTGGATTTTAGTGAACTGAAGCAGTAGTATGAGTACATGGATGTTGCTATCCTCAAAAATAAGTCTTATAAGGAAAATATTTTTAAAGTTAAAATACTGTCAGAAACATCTTGAGAAACATCATAAAGCATTCCAAAAGACAAATTCCATCCCCTAATGTCAGAGACAAGGAAATTAAGGTCCCCAAATAATAAGCAACTTACTCAAGCAGAAAGTTGATGGCAGAACCAGGTCTCCTGATTCTCAGTTCATATCCTTTAAACCAAGTTCAAAACATTTTGGTTATAATGGTGAATTCTGAACTATATAGATATAGAGGTGGTACAACTTGCTTCTCGGACCTCCCCCGGACTTTAAGAACTATAACAATGCAGAAAATAGATGTTTTCCAACAACTAATAGTGACAGGGGCAGCTAGGTGTCTCAGTGAATAAAGCACTGGCCCTGGAGTCAGGAGGACCTGAGTTCAAATGGGCCTCAGACACTTAACACAAAACTAGCTGTGTGACCTTGGGCAAGTCACTTAACCCCAATTGCCCTTTCTCCCCTCCAAAAAGCCAAAAAATAAAAACCCACAACTAATAGTGACAATTATAATTTATGTGAAAAAGTTGGGGAAAGGAAAAAAATTTCACTGGATGAAAAAATAAGAAGACCTTTTGAAACCCAATGACCCAGGTAAGGAGGGGATGAATCTCTTGGGAGAAAGCTAGAGTTTATTACTCACTAGAAAGACTTATCTAGTATTATTCAGGAAAACTCCAAAGAAAATTGTAGAATGATTATTGACTAGCGAACATATAATCTTTACCACTAGAAAGTTACTAGAGACATTCAAGCAAGTTCCTTCTGCTCTGTACTTAATAATTGATGGCATTTATATAGCCCTTTAAAGTTTGCAGAGCATTTTACAGATTATTTTTTCATTTAATCCCTACAACAACCATGTGATTGTCCCCATGGTTTATTATCCCCACTTCACTGATGAGTTAACTGAGGCAGAGAGCTAAAGTGATTTACCTGGGTCATAAAGTTAGGGAGTATCTGAGATTAGACTTGAATTTAAGTCTTCCAAAGTACTTCTAGTATTCTATCCACATAGCTGCCTCAATTTTAACTCAACAGAATCTTTTTATTTTTTCAGATTTGCATTTCACCCTTTAATACTTTCATAATTTAAAAACATATATTCAATTACAGGTATAGGTGGCATAGTGGCTAGAGTACCAAGGCTGAAGTCAGGAAGATGAGCTCAAATGTGACTTCAGACATAATATCTTTGCCAAGAAAATCCCAAATGAGGTCACAAATAGGGGGACATGACTGAAATGATTAGACATTTCCTCCAGCTAGGTGGTCCAGTGGATAGAGTGCTGGGCCTGGAGTCAGGAAGGCTGTTGTTCAAATCTGGCCTCTGACACTTACTAGCTGTGTGACTTACTAGATATCTAACCCTGTTTGCCTCAGTTTACTCATCTGTAAAATAAGTTAGAGAAGGAAATGGCAAACCACTCCAATATCTTTGCTAAGAAAACCCCAATGAGTCTGACAACTGAACAGTGAGAAATCTAGGCTCAGTCCTCCTTGATATAAAGAAAGTCACCAGCCACAAGAAAAAAGGAACACTCAAAAGACTTACTCTCATCAATGCAATGACCAGTAAGAAATGGAATAGACTGATGAGGCCCACTTCCCACAAAATGAGGGACTAGAGATGCAGGAAGAGATTTTACTTACAGGGATAGCCAAGACGTTGGTTTCTTTTGTGTGTATACAGTACTTAGTCACAAGGAAAGGCTTATCTGGGTGGGGAGGGAGAGCTGACAGGTAATAAGACTGAAGTTAAAAAAAAAAAGAAAAAGCATCAATGAAACATTTTTTCAAAAATACATAGAAAGGAGAAGTTCAAAAAGGAACACAGAGAAGTTGGGCAGTTTTGCTACTATAATGTTAAATTTGATATACATTTTAAACCATGTAACAGTTTCACATAAAATATTCTTCTCTGTTTTTTATTATTGAACTGTTTAAGCTTGTTCATGTTTTCAAAATGAAAAAATAAACCGAATGGGCTGATCCAGATTTCTGAATTTCTTCCACCTCTAATATTCTAAGCTTATAAATCAAGATTCTCCTAAAATATGAAAGAAGTGATATTGATTACTTGACAGTAATGCGAGTACTGCTTGGTTTTGCCAGTCTGCTGGTCAGAAGCATTAAAATATGCCACTACTATATCTCCCTGATGTGGAAGATAGAGATAATAGAACTGTGAATTACATTTAACGAACGTGCAAAGTATAAAGCACCTAATACTTTTTTATACTAATACTTTATTTCCTTTCCTTGTACACGGATGCAATAAACAAAAAGATTTGTCATTTAGGCGATGGTACTAAACTACAAAAAACAAAGCATTCATTTCTATAAAGAGTGGTTGAAGGCATTTTAAAAAAGGCACATCTTTGAGAAACTAATTTCAAACTGCAAAAAAAAGGGCACATTTTTATAGAATGGATAAAAGCAATTGAAAAAACAAAGCACATCAGTGAGAAACCAGTTTGAAACTGTAAAAAAAGAAAAAAGTCACAGATGCCAACCAGACACTGCAATTATCTGGTATCTAAGGTCAGATTCTCAACCACTTAGGTAAACCTGGGGGTTTATGTCATTAGCTTACGTGAATGGGAACGTAAGAGGTAATTCTGAGACAGACTTACTTCCCTTTTAAATAGTCACAGCAATTTACCAGGTGAGTCTTACAGAAAATTCAAACTTCACACACAACAAACACCTGCCAAGTGCAGCACGCCCCCACCCCCCACACACAAGACACACAAACGTTCTTCCTACCTCCTTCCTTAACAAGATGCAGACACACAAAGTGCACTTCAGCCTAGGAGCTGGCTGCAAGCCCAGGGTTAAACGTGTTCTCTAAGTACCACCCTGAAGATGCAGCCCGAATAGAGGAAAGGGAGACCTTGGGCTCCCCGAGACTTCGGCCGATTCATTCAACCCCTCCGGGCCCCGCTGGCTCAAGTGCAAGATCAAGGGATTGGCTTAGGGATGGTGTTTGGGGTCCCTAAAACTCAACGAGTTAGAGGTAGGGGTGCCCCCTCCTCTGACCCGGCTCGGCAGGAGGCGGGATGAGCCAGGAGGAAGACGACGGGGAGTTCAAGGTGGGAAAGGAGGATGCTCCCCTCGGCCCAACAGCCGGGGAGCAACAGCCAAGCTGCCCCGCCCCGCTCACGACTCTCCGCGAGAGGAAGGCGGAGATGCGGAGGCGCCCCTCCCCTCGCCCCCCAACACCTGCGTGTGCGCGCGCGTCTCCGGAGGAGCGACGGTCGGAGTCTGGCGCCCGTCTCCCCGCCGAGCCAACGGTCCTTACCGGCGCCCACTGCCTCGCCCGCCTGCCCGCCCAGGGCTGTCGCTCGCGTCCAGTCCCTGCCGGAGGCTACCGGGAGTCACACACCTCGACCTCGATCAGGTCCTCCTCCTTCTCCTCCCCCAGGTACCTCCCGCTTCCCTTCCACACTGGCTTGTGGACAGGAGGAAGCCCAGCTCCCCACCCCTGGTGTGCACCCTCTTCCCGCCCCTTCGCTCGCGGCCACCAATGAACTCTCGTCGCCGGGGAAGCCGTTCGCGCCCCCTGGCGGTGGAGGACCGAGTTGCAAGCCCCGCCCCTGATTGGCCGCCATTGGCTGAGCGAGGAGGCAGCCCCCGTGGCTCACTGACTGCTTAGTTAGGAGGGGAGGGCGGGGTCACGTCGAGCAGTCCTGCCCCTCTGTCCCCGCCCTTCCCCAGCTGAGGCTAAAGTCGTAGCGCTTTCTGGTTTTGCCACGTGGGAGCTACAGCTGCCACTGACTCTGGTCCCGGCACGGGATGCGGTCTTGCAGCTGCATTTCTGGAAGGAAAGAGGAAAAAAATCGTCCCGGAGAAGGAACATTTGTTTGTTTCCTATCCAGTCGCCTCATTACCTTGCCACTCCCCCACCTCCCATCACACCCACAATTTCTATGTAAGAAAATGAAAATGCTGGTTTCCAGGCTCATCACTCCTGCCCCTATCTTTGAAGATGGGTGGGTGGCGTATGCTGACGGCCACAGGAAGTTTGTTTGATTAAATGATCTTGTTCATCCTGGGACTGGGCTGAGTTGGTTTTTGTTGGGTTTTGTTGTTTCTTGCTTTTGTTTTTTATGATTCATGGAACTCTTTATCCCCCGACTCCAGCAGAGTCTCCAGCAGGCAGCCAGCCCCTGCCCCTGCCGGTTTCTGTTGCCTTCACCCAGTTCAAAAGCACTCCATTGCCATTTCTGATCTCCCCAGACCAGAACATTAGATACTTTAAGTACAGATCTCATCCAACAAAATAAATTCCAGTGGCCTCGTTTTATGTTTGTTAACCATGATCCCCACAAAACCCTGAGAATTAAGTGCTTATTTTACAGATGAGAAAACGGCTCCTTAGAGTTATTAAGTGACTTCTCAGGGTCACACAATTAGGGTATGTCCAAAGCATGATTCAAACTTGGAGTTTTCCAGAGTCAAAGTCCAATGCTCCATCCACTGGGCTACTTTTGTTCTTTTGTTTAGCTTTTCACACAGCCAGTCCTTCTCTGGCCTCTTTGGACATTATACCCCCTCCTGTACTCAGCACTGAAGCTAAACTAGGCACCTTTCTGTTCACACTGGACAGTCAATCTGCTGTCTCCATGAATTTGCTGGGACTGTCTTTCATGCCTGGAAGGCTCTCTCCTGACCATCCCTTTCTTCTAGAGGAATCCAAAGTCTCCATCTTCTAAAGAAAGCCTTTTCTGATCCTGATCACATAGTATGTATGTATGTCCACCCTCTTAGAATGTAAACTTCTTGGCAGTAGGAATTGTTTCATTTATTGTATCTGTATCCCCATGCCAGCCTTTGGCTTGGTAAGTTCTTAATAAATACTTGTTCGTTAATTGGCTTCTTGTTCTTAGGAACTAGACATTGGATCATAGAATCACAGAGATTTGGAGGTGAAAAGTACATTAGAGGTCATCTTTCAAATTTCACTTTACACAAGAGGAAACAAACTCAAAAGAGTTAAGTGACAGGTGCAAGACCACACAAAAGTAGTAGGTTGTAGAATTAGGACTCAAACCCATATGTTCAAATACTGAAAATTGACTGCATTTTGCCACAACACCACAGCTAATATTTTAAAAATCATTGGTTTCAATGTATACTATGGTGTGTATATGTATATGTATACCTATATGTATATATACACAAATATGTATATATATATATGTGTGTATAAACATATATATATACATATTTACCTAGATATGTATATATCTAGTTATGTATATGTATATATTGATATCTATCTAGGTATATATACACATATATATCCATATCTTATCTAGATGTGTATATGTATTTACATATGTGTATATATATGTGTGTGTATATGTATATATTGATACCTATCTAGGTATATTTACACATATATATCCATAGCTATCTAGATGTATATATGTATATACATATGTGTATATATGTGTGTATATGTATATATACATACATACATATATATAATATAGGTAGATGAGAGAGAGAGAAAGATCTTCCATAAAAAAGCTTTGGCCTGGCTCTAGAGTACTGAGAGACTGAGTAATTTGGTCAAGACTACACAACCATTGTAAGAGAAGTGAGACCTGAATCCAGGTTTTACTGGTTTTAAGGCTAGCTCTATCCATTATACCACATTGCTTCTAACCATATAATAGATACAGAATAAATGCTTGTTGGTTGAATGAGCAAAGACCAAAATACTGCATGGCTACCCTCAAAAAAAAAAAAAAAGGCTGAGATGAAATCCTGGAGCCCACTGGGCATATCCTTTGTAGAGGCATATCATCAAAGTCAAATAGAAACAGGCTACTGAATTGTAGCTAAGGATCCAAGCTGCGTATTAGAAACCACATAGCAACATTATGTTTTATTGCATTTTAATTTATTTTATTAAACATTTACCAGTAACATTTCAATCTGTTTTGGGCTGTAGCCATGTTTGACACCTGCTCTGTAAACAATTTTGAAATGGAAAAAAAAAAAACATAATGAGAAGGCACTAGTAGGTTGCAATCTAATGAAGAAAGTGCCTGCCAAATTAACATTACAGATCTGTTAAGAGTGTTAGCTGTTATTTATTTTGACTATGTGGCAAGTTGAGGAAGGTGTTTAAGAAGGCAGAGAAGGGAATTCCTTGATGGCATCTTTTACCTCTAGTCTTCAGTATTCCTTATTGGTCATGTTACAGACTGTTCATAGCTACCACATACCTCTCTGTGGGTCTCTGTGCTATTTAATTTTTCAAAAGCTGTTTTCCATGTCTTGCTGCCATATAGAAATATTGGTAGAATGTTATTAAAAAAAGAACATGGGCGGGGGGATGGAACCAAGATGGCGGAGTAGAAACAGCATGTCCAAGCCACGCTCCTCCCAGATCACTTCCAAACTATGTAAAAGGGGATTCTGAACAACTTCTGGAGCCCCAGCACCCACAGAATGACACAGAGAAGCTAACCTCCTGCTGAGGACAGCCCAGCAGCCCTGCAGGAAGGACCAGCGCAGCGCTCTGGGAGCGGGCAGCACACAGTACACAGGGAGCAGAGCACAGGTCCACCTGAGTTGTGGTTTTAGCCCCAGGGCGGCCAGGCCAGCAGCCAGCTGGAGGGACCCCAGAACACCAGCAGCTGTGTAGATTCCAGAATTATCAACATAGACATGCCTAGGACAAAGTGAGAGGTTAGTGCCCTATGGACTTTGGGACCAGTATTTGGGGAATGCATCAGCTTCTTCCCCTGGGGGCTAGAAGCCACTGAGGAGACGTGCCATTCTGTAGTTTTCAGAGGCAGCTCCAGCTCCTGGCCTGTGAACTGTAGGGAGATCCAGCGATCAGTCTTGGGGGGGTAATGGCTCTTGCTTTAACCTCCCTGGATCTGAATTGTGATCTGGGGTGGAGGTCGTGGGTGGGTTTCCAGCTTGCCAGAAACGGAAGTTGTCCCCCCACACGTTCGGGATGAAAGTTCCTGTCTGGCGGCAGATCCATAGTGTGGCAACAAACCCAAAAGTCAAGTAATTAAGTGGCAACATGCCAAGGCAAAGGAAACAAATTAAACAGAAAAATGCAACCTTAGACTCCTACTTTGGGGGCAAAGAGGATCGAAGCATGGAACAGGAGGAGAGCTGTGAGGTCAGAAATCCTGCTCCAAGAGCCCCAAAGGAAAACATGAGCGAGTTACAGGCCATGGAGGACCTTAAGAAGGACTTTAAAAATCAAATAAGAGAAGTGGAGGAAAAATTGGGAAGAGAAATGAGAAGGATGCAGGAAAAGTATGAAATGAGGGTCAACAGCCTGACTGAGGAAAACAACACCTTAAAAAATAGACTAACTCAAATGGCAAAGGAGGCCCAAAAGGGCAATGAGGACAAGAATGCCTTAAAAAGTCGAATTTGCCAGATGGAAAAAGAATCTCAAAAGTTCACTGAGGAGATTCATTCCTTCAGAGTTAGACTGGAGCAAATGGAAGCTAATGACTTTATGAGAAATCAAGATGCTGTTAACCAGATCCAAACAAATGAAAGATTAGAAGGCAATGTGAAATATCTCATGGGAAAAACCACTGACCTGGAAAATAGATCCAGGAGAGACAATTTAAAAATTATTGGACTACCTGAAAGCCATGATCAAAGAAAGAACCTAGAAATCACCCTTCAAGAAATTCTCAAGGAAAATTGCCCTGATGTTTTAGATCCAGAGGGCAAAATAGAGGTTGAAAGAATCCACAGATCACCTCCTGAAAAAGATCCCAAAAAGAAAACTCCCAGGAATATTATAGCCAGGTTCCAGAATCCCCAGATCAAGGAGAAAATACTACAAGCAGCCAGGAAGAAACAATTTCAATATTGTGGAAACACAATCAGAATAACCCAGGACCTGGCAGCTTCTACACTGAGGGATCGAAGGGCATGGAATATGATATTCCAGAGGGCAAAAGAACTGGGACTGAAGCCAAGGGTCACCTACCCAGCAAAACTGAGTATTTTGTTTTAGGGGAAAATATGGTCATTCAGTGAAATAGAGGACTTTCAAGCATTCTTTGGGAAAAAACCAGAGTTGACTGGAAAATTTGATATCCAGACGCAAGAAGCAAGAGATGCCTGAGAAGGTAATCAGGGAAAAGAAATCAAAAGGAATTTATCAAAGTTGAACTATTTATATTCCTATATGGAAAAACAATAACAGTGATTGATGAAATCTTTCTCAGTATTAAAATAATGGAAGAAGCGTGTATGGTCATATGAATACATATGTGAATGTGTGTATATATGTTTACAGTTATATATGGATAGAGGGCATAGGTTGAATTTGTTGGGGAGGGAGGATACTCAAGGGGTGAAATTATGAGGTGAGAGAGGAAAGTGGCAAGAGGAGATGGGGAGAGACAGGGTAGGGTAAACTATCTCATGTAGAAGAAGCAAGGGAAGTGGCTGCAAGGGAGGGGAAGAATAGGAAGGCAAAAAGGCAAAACCACATTCTCATTGAATTTGGTTCAGGGAGAGAATGACATACATACTAAATGGGATATCTCAACCTGCAGCAGAATAGGGGGAAGGGGGATGAGAGGAGGGATGATGGATGGGAGGGCATCCTTGGGGGGAGGGGAGGTTGGAAGAAGAGGGACAGGATCAAGTAGGGAATGGGCCAGTTGGGGTGTGGGGTGAGTGGGAGGGAATTATAAGCAGCCTTGTACAATATATCTACTATGGTAATGTTTTGCATAGCTAGACATGTACAACATATACTGAATTACTTATCTTCCCAGAGGGAATAGGTGACAAGGGAGGAAGGGAATGGATCTGAAATTCAAGATCTTAAGATTAAATGTTTCAAATATATAGAAATACTATTATTAATACTCTTTTGCTTGTAATTGGGAGATAAGATGTGCAGGCATTGGGACACAGAGATTCACCTTCCTCTAATGGAAAAGTCGAAGGGAGTATGGGAGAAGATATGGGAGAGAGCAGATTGGAGGAAGCCATATCTTGTGGGACTGCTGTTCTGGGAGGGTGGGTAGGGGAAAAACAGGGGGGGGGGGAATAATTGTAACTCAAAATCTGGCGGAAATGCATGATGTAAAACAGAAATTAATAAAGCATTTGTTTAAAAAAAAAGAACATGGGCCTTTGCTTTCATGGAAAACTTGGGGTTGTCAAAGGAACTATGCAATTTCCAGAAGACAATCTGACCCACCATCCTTCTCCTGTTCAACTTAGTCCATTTGTACCATCTACACTTATATATAGAACAAAAATAAGGGCTTTGGTCCTGGAAATTTCTCATTGATATTCAAAAAAGAATAATAAAATATATAAATAATAAAAATACAAAATACAGGAACTAAGAAACTTACAGAAAGAGTTAGTGATTGTAAGAATAGTTGCTCTTAAGTCATGTAAGTTCTTGTCATGTGGGTCATTCCTCTAAAAAATATACCTACATTTTAAATGATACAGCAATAAATAAAGGACAAAAAGTATATTCGTCTTGATGCCTGGAAAATGAGCTTATAGTAAATTTTGTAAAAATTAAAATGTGCTTTATTCAAAATCTACAAAAGGATATCACTAGCCATCCAAAGTAGTCTTCTTGATCAAATGCGCAAATTTGCAAGACAGTTTGAGGAAGTGAAGGGACTAGCAGTGAAACCTGTGACAGTAGAACTGAGTTTTTCTCTTGAGTGGCCTATCTGGGGAGCAAATAGAATTAATGTTCTCAGCCTTATTTTATCTTCATGATACAAGCTAACTATCTCAGACAAGTGGACAATTCCTAAACTCAGTTAACATCAGGAACATTTCATTTCCAAGCTTTTATTGTTTTTACTGTAGAGTATGGCTTAGTACTGGCAGCATGCTGTCATTTTCCCCACCTATGAGGTAAAGTTAACTATTCTGCATATTTACTTTCATGGAGGTCAAAGGAGTCTACTTAGCAATAAGTTTTAAGTTTATAAAGCAATATTGAGATCTTTTAAGCTCTAGGCAGTTTTGTACTCAAACTATGTTATATAATAGCATCAGATACTGAATAATTGTTGTTCACTTGTTTTCAGTTCTGAGTCTTTGTGACTCCATTTGGGTTTTTTTTTTTTTTAAAGCAATTGGGGTTAAGTAACTTGCTCAAGGTTACACGGCTAGTCATTGTTTATGCGTGGGTGCTCATTTTCTGAGGCCGGATCTGGTCTCGGGTCATCCCAACTCCGAGGCCGGCGCTCTTACTCACTGCGCCACATAGCCACCCCTTTAGGGCAATTGGGGTTAAGTAACGTGCCCAAGGTTACAAGGCTAGGTTTTTGTTTGTGTGGATTAAGTGTCTGAGGCCGGATCAGAACTCAGGTCCTTCTGACTCCAGGGCCGGCGCTCTATTCACTGCGCCACCTAGCTGCCCCTATTTGGGGTTTTCTTGACAAAGATACTGAAGTGGTTTGCCATTTCCTTCTCTGTCTCATTTTACAGATGAGGAAACTGAGACATATAGGGTTAAGTGACTTGCCCAGGGTGACACAGCTAGTGTATGAGGCTAGATTTGAACTGAGGAAGATAAGTCTTATTCCAGGACAGGTATGCTATCCACTGAGGCACCTAGCTATGAATAATTACTTATTTTCAAAATTTTAATTACTTATTACTTTAAATTAATTTCTTAATTAACTTACCTAATTAATTACTCATTTTCAAAATTTAAATCTAGTCTAACCTTAAACAAAAGCTTACGTTTACTCCCATTTTTCCAAGGGCAATGATACCCTTGATTTACCCCTGATGCCTTGTCATAACATAGAAGTACCTGGTTCCTCAAAGGTAATTCCTTTGTCGGCCAAGTAGATTTTACTAAACTGGAAAGGGATTAAGCACCCTGCTCACAGGATCAAAGAGCTAGAAGTGGCCATTGAGGTCATCAGGTCTATCTCCCAATATGGATCTTAAGAGTTATCTTATCTGAGGTCCCATAACTAATGAGTAATAAGCTAGTACAGGAATACAACATGGCCTGCTTATGAGATAGGATGGGGGAAATGGTGATTCCACCATGCAGAATTTAATGTCATCAATATCTTTAGTTAATGTTATTAAATATTCAAGTCTTTATGATCAGTTAGGATAATAAGGTCAGATTTACAGTTGAAAATGACTTTAGAAATATCTCAATAACTGAAAAGGAAGGAACATTGTATATTAGTAGTACATGGCAGCTGCATGGTCCTGGACTTGGATTCAAAAAGACCCAAGTTTGAATCCTGCCTCAGATTCATATTAGCTATGTGACCCTGAGCCAGTCACTGCTCTTTTTTGGCCTCAGTTCCATCGTCTGTAAAATGAGGATTATCTCCTACTTTATAGGGTCATTGTAAAGTGTCAAATGAGATAACATAAAGCACTTTGCAAACCTTAATATGTTACATAAGTGCTAGCTATTGTTAATAAATACGAGTGGTATTGAAATAAAATATAAAATGTCATTGGTTGAGGAAGGGTATACAAGAATACATATCAAATCCATGCAGTGCTTAACAAGAGAGTGAAGAAATTGCTGCTGGCCTTACAAAAGCAACCTTTGGAAAACTCGAATGCTGGAGGGAGGCTAAGGAAGTCTATTAAAAGCTGTAAGACAGTAAACAGTAAAGATTTAAACTCTGGGCCAAAGGAGTTCTAGGACCTGGTGAACTTTATGGTAGGGGAAATAATGAGTCTCTCCACTAAGCCTACATCATGCTTGTTAACCCAAGGCACAGGAAGCATAAATACAAAGCACACACACACACACACACACACACACACACACACACACACACACACACACACTCCTCTGGGGTTTAATAAACTCTGTACATTAGTGTACCCTCAAAGTCAAAGTATGTGGCCATTACGCAAGATACTTCTCAGGTCCTTAGTTTTCCTCATCTATAAAATGAGAACCCAGAGTCAATTTCTGTGTTGTAATGAAATATCAGAGTAGGATTGTGTCTCTGCCTCTGGAAAAAATGATAGGAAAGGTAAATAAACCAATATTTACTTTTACCATTAAACCTAAGGAGACCTTAGTTCAAAACAATTGCTATTGTGATCAAAGCACCTTGAGCAGGTGCTTTGATAGGCAGTGTGGTAATGAATAAGGGCATGGACTTGAAGTCAGGGAGGGCTGGGTTCAAGTCTTGGTTCAGACACTTACTAGTTGTGTGACCCAAGGCAAGTTACTTAACCTCAGTTTCCTCATCTATAAAATGAGCGAGTTGGAGTTGTGAGTTTCTGAGGTACCAATCTGCTCTAAATCTATGTTCCCATGAAAGAGTGTGACAAAGTGACAAGAGACCATCTCCTTCCCATATGTACCCTTTAGCAAAGTTGCCCATATGACAGTGGGGAAAGGCATCTCCTGAGAGAATGCGTGTGCCTTAGTAATATATATGAAGGGAATGCATGTGGCCAGGAAACATTCATGGGGAGGCACAGGTGAGAAGCCCATGTGGTTAATATACACATAGAAAGCACACACATGGGGAATATGTACATCCAGGGCTACTCATTCCTTCCCAAGCTGCAGAGCTCCTGATAACTTCTGTTAAGGTCACACCGATTCTCTTTCTGCTGGGTATTGTGTCACCTGGGGGTGAGAAGCAGACATCTGCAAGTGGTGTCCAGATTGTGAAACCGCTCTCTTTTCATCTGCTGGGCTCTGGGTTTCCATCGATTCTGGAAAAGGTATAGATCAGGTTAGTCTGGCCATTCAGGCTTGGAATTAGATTTCAGTAAAATCCTATTAGACCAAAAATGTAATAAAAATAACTTTACCTAGGATAAGGTTAAAAAGGTTATAATTAAGGTTAAAAAGCTACTTCGTTACAACTCTGCTTTTCATAATTAGCACTAAATCAGAAAGATGTCCCCACAGGATGTTCCTCTCCCAAAGCCTCCACACCAAACCATTGATAATACTGAGAATAGCCTCTCTACCTTCCCCTTAAAGGGAAACCAGACTAGCTTACTTCCAACAGATGCTACTAATAACCACACAATCTATTTAAGGTATGGAGTCTAGAAAGTCTGTCCTAGACTGGGGCAGCATTTTGATTTAGCATAAAACCGAGGCAAGACAGTATCTGAGGTACCACACCTAGCTAGGGAGAGCTCACATAAGCCAGCAGAATTCCGTACAGCCAGATTCAATCTAATCTTTTAACTGTCAGAGCCTAGTGATGATTTTCTGTTTGAGTTAAAGACACTTATCTGATTTTGTATTCAGTTTTTAACTCTTGTTATATTTCTGGCTGTGATCCTTTATCCTCAAAACCTATTTCAGGTATTTTCCCAAAATAAACCTCACCTGAGTTATGTGGAAACTGGGACAATGTTCACCATGTTTGGAGATCCTCTGTGATTGGATGCAAATAAAGTTGGTCCTAGACAAAAGTGAAAAGTAGAAAGTAGGCCCTCCCCTTCAAAGCTGTAGGTCCTTATCCTTTCCTTTAATATGTATATCTGTCAGCAATAAAACCTCAGATTTTTGCCACTGTTCCAGGGAGCAGATCATATCCCTTGATACATAGCTATCAAGAGAGGAACAGAAAAAATTAATTACTCTCCTGAGAATTCCAATGCAGTGATACTCAGGTTTCATCTCTCAGTATGCTTGTGAATCTTTAAGATCTCCAATTTCTTCTACAATTACTTAATACTAGATTCTCTAAGATACAGAGGAATAAAATGGTTCTTTTGGTGAATGGTGATTGCAAACAGGCTTCCAAACTCACATCTATTGGAACTTATATAATATTGAAAGCAGCATTCCAACAAGTTTTTAAGTTCTAAAATCTACAAGTGTTTCTCTTATTTTTTCTCTAAACCATCCCATAATAATGCCACATAAATAGCCAGATTTGTTTTAAAATAATTTTTAAAACATTCTATTTTGATCTGTAGAATAATTCTAAAAGTATTTCTTGAATTAAAGAAATGTTAAAATAAAATGCAAAATCACAATGTGGTGAGAATTAGTCAATGACTATTAAAAAGTACCTATTGTGTGCTAGACACTGTTCTAGGTACTGGGCATACAAAGACAATAAATAAATAAGTGGTATTCTCCAATGTATTATTCTATTAGAAAAGACAATGTGTACATATTTAAGTATATTCAGAATAAATAAAAATAAACACAAGGCAGTTTCAGGGGAAGCAGTTTCCTGCTTTATGTAGAAGGTGGGACTTGTACTGGAAGGAAGAGATTTTCAATGAGGCAGAGGTAAGGAGAGGGAGCAGTATAGTAGAGTGGGGAGAGAGGGAAACAAGGCAGAGTCTATAGGTGGGGAACAGAAAAGTCAGTTAGACTGGATGGCAGAGTACAGAAAGAAATTAACATAAGGTGAGGTTAGAAAGATAGGTTGGGGCCAGGCTATTATAATAGTAATGAGATTTGAAGATCCCTTTGTATTGCTATGCTAACAGGTACTTAGCACCTAGTTTCAAATTAAGTCTCTGTAAAGAAACAGGAGGTATGAACCTTTGCTGCTGATGTCACAGGAAGGGGCTGAACAGGGGGGGAGCTATACTGTATATAAGGAAGAGCACAAGCTGGACAGTCAGAATTTCTTGAGATAAGTATTGTGGAGGCAGGGCAGCTGCTGGCATGGGGGTGGGGGAGGTTGGGAGAGAGGAGAGAGAGAATTTCTCTCAACAAGCATCGGGAGGCAGGGCTGCTACTGCTGGACTAAAGACTGAACTGAGAATTGAGAAGAACTGAGAAGAGAAATGAGAACTGAGAACTGACACAGAACTCAAGACTTGTGATGGCAAAACTTGAAATTGTGGTGGCAAGATTTTCAAGGGCCAGTTGGAGCTGCCAAAGACTGCATAAGCAAGACTGTGGTGCTGGTACTTTGTACAAATGTTGTTGTGACTTTGTAATGTACATGAATGTTATTGTAGCTTCATTAAGCCTTGTCTTCCCAGGAGCAGAGACTGAGAGATTTGAGATGGACTGGACACTGTGAACTCCAACGTGGAGCAGGAACTGCATGGAGAACTGGACAAGGAGCTGGGAGCTGTCTGCCTTTGAACCCAGGTGACAGTTTGGTGGATTCAGGTAAGAGCTACCTGCCTCCATTGAAGATGAAAAGACCTCCATGGATACTGAGCAGTGACTGATGAAATTGTCTGAGTAGTGACTGATGAAATAGGGTACTGAGTAATGACTGATGAAATTGTAATTTACTTGTGCCCTAGGGGTGGATGGCTTTTGTACTTTCTACTACCTCTTAAGAGGGTACTGGGTGATGACTGATGAAATTGTAATTTAGTTGCACCCCATGGGTGGAGGGCTTTGACTTTTATACTTTGTGTCCCAAGCCTCCTTAAGGATGATTGAATTACTAAATGATTATACTTTGGTGAAAACTATGTGGCCATTTTAATGATTCGTTGTTAAGTTGTGAAATGGTGAATGCTGTATTTTGATTTTCTGTGATAAGTTTTAACATTCTGAATGCTGTACCTTGATTTTATGTGAATGTTTTGCTCTGAGTTGTTACTGAATAAATAGAGAGTTCACTATACTATATAATCAGAACCTTGAAAGCTGTTCACAGCAACCATCCTCTGGAAAGCTGCTCATGCATGGCTTTATAGCTATAAAGGATACATTTGGGGTCCATTCTTGTCTAGTCTTATGAAGAGTTAAGAAACTTGTTAGCTAAACATGTTGAACTTACCTTGAGCCTTCTAGGGCCAAGATACTCTGTTCCAGGCCACCAGAATGAAATAGAACCAGAGTCAGAACTGAATGGTTTTCTGGGAGGCGCTGTCTTTCAGTGAGCCTCCTTTCATATACCTCAGTGTCAAAGTACTTTGGAGAGTGTGCCTAACTAGTCTGAGGACTAGTCTAGCTGGAGAGCCTCTTCACCAGAAAGTTGGCCACCAATCATGACATTTTATGATCATAACGACTCATTAAGGTAATCTACTCAAGGAGTAAGGATCAGTGGTATGGGATGAGGTCAATGGAATTGAGTGATACTATGGCTCCTTGTAATAATAAATAAATGGAAATGCCAGGTATGGTAGTGTGTTTCTGTAATCCGTGCTTCAGGGGAGACTCTCTTAGTTGCCAAATCCAATGGCCTTTTCTCAGTTCTCATTCTCCTTGACCACTCTGCAGCCTTTGATACTGTTGGTCTCTATCTCCTCCTTGATACTCTCTTTATTCTAGGTTTTCAGGACACTGCTCTCTCACTGGTTTTCCTCCTACCTAACTGACTGCTCCTTTTCTCTCTTTTTGAATCTTCCTCCAAATAATGATTTCTAACTGTGGGTATCCCTCAGGGCTCTATTCTGGGCTCTCTTCACTTCTTTCTCCTTCTATACTATGTCACTTGGTGATCTCATCAGCTCCTATGGATTTAATTACCATCTCTATGTTGATCATTGTCAAATCTACTTTTCCTACTGCAGTTTCCCTGCTGACTTCCAGTCTCACATCTCCAACTGTCTTTCAGACATCTTGAACTGGATGTTTAATAGACATCTGAAAATCAATATATACAAAACATATTCTTCCCTTTAACCCCTCCCCCGTCCTACCTTCCATATTACTGTAGAGGGTAATGCTATCTTCACAGTCTCTCATGCTTGAAACCTAGGAGTCATCCTGGATTCCCCACTATCTCTCACCCTCCTCCCCACCAACACCCCTTCTCTTGCCCCCCTCCCCCATATCCAAGCTCTTATGTTGTTGCCAAGGCTTACTGATTTTTTTTGCAACATCTCTCACCATCTCCTCCTCTTCCCCCCACCCCCTTTACAGTGACACCATTCTAGTGCAGGCTTTCATCATTTCAAGGTTTCATTACTACTATAGCTTGATAATCGATCTGCCTGCCCAGCTCTCTCCCCACTTCAATCCATTCAGCTATTAAGTTATTTTCCTAAAGTATAGGTCTGATCATGCTGCAAACAAACACACATACACAGCCCACATAATAAACTCTAGAGGCTTCCTGTTATTTCTAGGATCAAATAAAAAATGCTCTGTTTGACATTTGGTGCCTTTCATAACCTAGCCAGCCCCTACCTTACCATATTCTTACACCTTATTCCCCAGCATATACTTTTCTATCCAGTGATATCGGCTTCTTGGCTGTTACACAAACAAGATACTCTGTCTTTCAGCTCTGGGCATTTTCTCTGGTTGTTCCTATATACCTAGAATATTTTCCTTCCCCCACTAGGAGTGATGACTTCCTTGGCTTCCTTGAACTCCTAACTAAAATCCCCTCTTCTCTAAGGGAAATCTTCCCTAACCCCTCTTTATTCCAATACATTCCCTCTTTTAATTATTTCCAATTTATCGTGTGTGTGTGTGTGTGTGTGTGTGTGTGTGTGTGTGTGTGTGTGTATAGTTTGCTTTGTATATATTCCTTTGCATTTGCCTCCTCCATTAGATTGTAAGCTCCTCAAGGGCAGGGATTTTCTTTTGCTTCATTTTGTATCCCTAGCACTCAACACCATCTCTGACACTTATAATAGGTGAATAGGTGTTTAACAAATGTTTATTGATTGATTGATTAATTAATTGATTAGGGATTCCTTCTGCTCAGGGGAGTAGAGCTGCAGTGGAATAAGCAGTCAGGTGTCTGTGCTATGCTAATGTTAGCATTAATGTCAAAGTTTACATTTTGATCAACAGTGGAATGGCCTGTGAGTGTCCCTGGCCCTTTCATCCTGGGGGGTGGAGGGCAGACAAGTATGGGAGAGCAGAGATAAGAAAAGGGAAAGAGAATTAGAAAAGCCACCTTTGATCTGTGCTAGAGTTGGAATGGTCAAGGTTATTGGATTTAAAACATTAAAGCCCTATTTATCCAAAGTTTAGACTCAAAACTATTGGGAAATGACTAGTGAATTTACAGCTATAAAGTCATTGAATTTTGGAGAGTGAGAGAAAAGATGAATAATTTAAAGGATAATTTAATTACCTCTCTGCAAATGGATTTAAAGTTGACTTCTTGCTGGGTATAACATCACAGTTAAATTTGGTTTAGGAATCCTAGTTCAAAATGCCTAAATGTACATTTATACAGCTCTCAAATTTGATCTATATTGACCAATATACTAAGGATTATCAAATGCATATTTTTGTCTACCTCTAAAAAGGGAAAATATAGAATTTGGGGGGTTTTGTTTTGTTTTGTTCTTTATGAAACAAAGCAGTGGGCTTCCTGTTATCTGCTATTCCACAAGATACGGTTTTCAGAAATGGGCCATTTAAAACCAAGTCTGCTTACGTGAATTATGTGCAGATTTGAACTCTGAAGTATAAGGTAAGAGGTAAAGTTAAGAATTAACTTTGGAGGAAATAAAAAACATTGCTAAGCCTATGTTATTCATTGTAATGCTATGTTTTCTTAACAGAGTAGGACTATTGAAGTATTTTTTTTTAAAGCTTACCCTAGGCATTGTTGAAACTGAAGGATCTCAAAGCTCTAAAGTTTTCTTTGAAATGTGATATCTGATGACTAGGAACTATAGTGAAACTATAGTTGGTAACCAGTAAAATTATATGATTTAATATAGGTTTCTGTTAAGCTAATTTGTCATGAAATAGAAAATTAAATCAGGAATTGGGGAACTGGATAGAAACTGATTACCCAGAAGATATCCAATGCCAGAGGAGTATGGTATGTGAAAGATTAATTGGGAATACAATATACTGTCTTGGAGAAGTCATGGCAACCAGGATCCATTTGTAATATCCCATATTGGATAGGGTGAGATGATTACCAGATGCTGGGACAAGGCAGAGACCAGGCAGAATCATTCTGGAGCTTCCTTTCTTTATGTGCCAAAAGCAAAGCTACTACTAAATTCTTGGTTTGCCTTAATGATGATTTCATCCTTCAGAAGATGGAAGAATTATCAAAGGGAATAATTAGTCTGCATCTAATTCCGACCAAGGAAAAGGGAGTAGTTGCTGAGGTAGTAACAATGGGGGGCTTGACAGAAGTCGGACATTCTGTTTTTGAGGTTATAAAAGAGGAGAGTAAAACCAAGTATAGCTTGACACGCAACCTAGATTTTAGGAAAAACATGTCAAAGGGTTCAGAGAAAGGATTGGTAGGATACCGTGTTTTGGGAAGTCACTGTATTAGGCACGGGACACTTAAATTCTTAAGATGCAGAAATAATTCCATTGCAGAAGGCAATGTGGAGTTGTCCAAAGAAATTGATTTGGATGGATGAGATATGCATTGATCACCTTAAATGACTGCATTCCAAATTAACCTTTCACATCCCACCTAGCCATTCTTAATGAATTTCAGTAGCCAGGCCCAGACCAGCTACATATCAGAATCTGAAAGAGATAGTAGAGGTAACTGCTGAGCCTCTGGAAGGGAACTTGAAAAGATCCCAGAGAATGGGAGAGGGGCCACAAGATTGGTCAAAGGCAAATATCTTAATGATTTTCAAAACAACAGCAACTTGATTTGATTCAACGCTATTTGATTCAAAATGATAGGCCTGTGAACTTGACATCAATCCTTTGCAAAATGATAGGATTTAGGGGCGGCTAGGTGGCGCAGTGAGTAGAGCACCAGCCCTGGAGTCAGAAGGACCTGAGTTCTGATCCGGCCTCAGACATTTAATTCACACAAACAAAAACCTAGCTATGTGACCTTGGGCAAGTTACTTAACCCCAATTGCCCTAAAAAGGGGCGGCTAGGTGGCACAGTGAGTAAGAGCGCCGGCCTCAGAGTTGGGATGACCCAAGATCAAATCCGGCCTCATAAAATGAGCACCCACACATAAATAATGACTAGCCGTGTAACCTTGAGCAAGTTACTTAACCCCAATTGCTTTAAAAAAAAAAGATAGGATTTAACACTAAAGGAAAGGGCTGTTAATAACTAAAAAAGAAAACAATGATGATAAAGGACCAGGATGACTCTTTAATTAGCGAAGTTCACCTAGATTTTACTAAAGCATTTGACAAAGTCTCTCTCATTGTGTTTGGAGATATGACAAGAGCCATATAACAATAAAGTGGATTCTGAACTAGTTAGTGGAATAACCAAAGAGTAGTTATTAGTCAGCTTGGAGGGATGTCTCTAGTAGAGTGCCTCAGGGATCTGTTATTGGCCTTTTGCTGTTCAGTATTATCATTTTTTTTTAAACAAATGCTTTATTAACTTCTGTTTTACATCATTCATTTCCGCCAGATTTTGTGTTACAATCATTTTCCCCCAACCTCCCAGAATAGCAGTCCCACAAGATATCGCTTCCTCCAATGTGCTCTCTCCCATACCTTCTCCCATACCCCCTTCGACTTTTCCATTAGAGGAAGATGAATCTTTGTGTCCCAATGCCTGCACATCTTATCTCCCTATTACAAGCAAAAGAGTATTAATAATAGTATTTATATATATTTGAAACATTTAATGTTAAGACCTCGAATTTCAGATCCATTTCCTTCCTCCCTTGTCACCCATTCCCTCTTGGGAGATAAGTAATTCAGTATATGTTGTACATGTCTAGCTATGCAAAACATTATCATAGTAGATATATTGTACAAGGCTGCTTATAATTCCCTCCCACTCATCCCACCCCCCACCTGGTCCATTCCCTACATGATCCTGTCCCTCTTCTATAGTGGGTACTTCCAACCTCCCCTCCCCCCAAGGATGCCCTCCCATCCATCATCCCTCCTCTCATCCCCCTTCCCCCTATTCTGCTGCAGGTTGAGATATCCCATTTAGTATGTATGTCATTCTCTCCCTGAACCAAATTCAATGAGAATGTGGTTTTGCCTTTTTTGCCTTCCTATTCTCCCCCTCCCTTGCAACCACTTCCCCTTGCTTCTTCTACATGAGATAGTTTACCCTACCCTGTCTCTCCCCATCTCCTCTTGCCACTTTCCTCTCTCACCTCATAATTTCATCCCTTGAGTATTCTCCCTTCCCAACAAATTCAACCCATGCCCTCTATCCATATACACAGACATTCACATATGTATTCATATGACCACACACCCTTCTTCCATTATTTTCATAGTGAGAAAGATATCATCACTCACAGTTATTGTTTTTTCATATAGGAATGTAAATAGTTCAACTTTGATAAGTTCCTTTTGATTTCTTTTCCCTGATTACCTTCTCAGGCATCTCTTCCTTCTTGTGTCTGGATGTCAAATTTTCTATTCAATTCTGGTTTTTTCCTCAAGAATGCTTGAAAGTCCTCTATTCCACTGAATGACCATATTTTCCCCTGAAACAAAATACTCAGTTTTGCTGGGTAGGTGACCCTTGGGTTCATTCCCAGTTCTTTTGCCCTCTGGAATATCATATTCCATGCCCTTCGATCCCTCAGTGTAGAAGCTGCCAGGTCCTGGGCTATTCTGATTGTGTTTCCACAATATTGAAATTGTTTCTTCCTGGCTGCTTGTAGTATTTTCTCCTTGATCTGGGGATTCTGGAACCTGGCTATAATATTCCTGGGAGTTTTCTTTTTGGGATATTTTTCAGGAGGTGATCTGTGGATTCTTTCAACCTCTATTTTGCCCTCTGGGTCTAAAACATCAGGGCAATTTTCCTTGAGAATTTCTTGAAGGGTGATTTCTAGGTTCTTTCTTTGATCATGGCTTTCAGGTAGTCCAATAATTTTTAAATTGTCTCTCCTGGATCTATTTTCCAGGTCAGTGGTTTTTCCCATGAGATATTTCACATTGCCTTCTAATCTTTCATTTGTTTGAATCTGCTTAACAGCATCTTGATTTCTCATAAAGTCATTAGCTTCCATTTGCTCCAGTCTAACTCTGAAGGAATGAATCTCCTCAGTGAACTTTTGAGATTCTTTTTCCATCTGGCAAATTCGACTTTTTAAGGCATTCTTCTCCTCATTGCCCTTTTGGGCCTCCTTTGCCATTTGAGCTAGTCTATTTTTTAAGGTGTTGTTTTCCTCAGTCAGGCTGTTGACCCTCATTTCATACTTTTCCTGCATCCTTCTCATTTCTCTTTCCAATTTTTCCTCCACTTCTCTTATTTGATTTTTAAAGTCCTTCTTAAGGTCCTCTATGGCCTGCACCCCGCTCATGTTTTCCCCTGGGGCTTTTGGAGCAGGACTTCTGACCTCACAGTCCTTTTCCCGCTCTATACCCCCAAAATAGGAGTCTGGGGTTGCATTTTTCTGTTTCCTTTGCCTTGGCATGTTGCCACTTAATTACTTGACTTTTGGGCTTGTTGCCACACTATGGCTTTAAGGCCAGACAGAGGAATTTTCGTCCCGAACGTGTGGGGGGCAACTTCCGTTTCTGGCAAGCTGTAAACCCACCCACGACTTCCACCCTAGATCACAATCCAGATCCAGGGAGGTTAAAGCAAGAGCGATTACCCCCCAAGACTGATCGCTGGATCTCCCTATGATTTGCAGGCTGGGAGCTGGAAATGCCTCTGAAAACTACCAAATGGCGTGTCTCCTCAGTGGCTTCTAGCCCCCAGGGGAGGGAGCCGACACATTCCCCCCAAAACACGTCCCAAAGTCCATAGGACACTAACCTCTTACTTTGTCCTAGGCATGTCTATGTTGATAATTCTGGAGTCGCCACAGCTGCTGGTGTTCTGGGGTTCCTCCAGCCAGCTGCTGGCCCTGCCGCCCTGGGGCTAAAACCTCGGCTCACGGACCTGGGCTCAGCTCGGCTCGGCTTCCTGCGCTCTGCGCATTGCGCGCTGCTGGTCCTTCCTGCAGGGCTGCTGGGCTGTCCTCAGCGGGAGGTTAGCTTCTCTTTGTCGTTCTGTGGGTGCTGGGGCTCCAGAAGTTGTTCAGAGTCCCCTTTTACATAGTTTGTGGGGAATCTGGGGGCAGAGTGGCTTGGATGAGCTGTTTCTACTCCGCCATCTTGGCTCCGCCCCCCCCAGTATTATCATTTTGATAAAGGCATATTAGAAATGCTTTTCAAATCTGCATATGGTATAAAACTGAGATAATTAGTACAGAGAGAGAATCCAAAAAGATCTAGATTGTCTGCAAGGTTAGGTCAGTTCCAAAGATAAAACTGAACAAAGATTAGTGTTTTTAGTTTTTAAAAAGTTCAGAAAGGTTTAAAATGTAGGGGCTTTATCTTCATAGCAGTTCAGCTGCAAAAGATCTCAGGGTTTGAGTATATAATAAAAGCTCAATAAAAAATCAACGTTTCTACACAGGACCCCAAATGATCTTAATTGTTTATGAGTTCTTAAATTGTTTAAAGAAAGAGAAAGTCCAGGAAATTTTCCAGTTTGTCTGGAGTTGATAGTCCTACAGTACAACATTCTGGTTAGACTCCTTCTGGAATAAATGTTTTTAATTCTTGGCATCATAGTTTAGGAGACATTGATAAGTTGGAGAATATCTAGAGACAGGCAGTGAGAATGGTCAGAGGCCTTTAGTCCATTCCATGTGAAGATCCATTGAAGTAATAAGATGCTTAATCTGGAGAAGAGAAGACTCACAGGTAATATTATATCTATCTTATGGAAAAGGTATTAGATTTATTCTATTTGTTCTTAGAAAGCAGAATGAGAAAGAAGGGGTGGAAGCTGGAAAGAGGCAAATTTAGGTTTGATTTCAAGAAGGAGGGTTAATTAAGGTATTTGTATGGTATTGACTTTGTAATTTCATTATTACAGGAATCTCTCAGCAAGGAAATTCAATCAAGATAGGGCAGCACCATCTCTGCAATTTGTCATCTTAAAGAACCCACTGGAGCCCTGGCAAGTTAATGATGTGTCCCGGATCACAGAGGTGGTATGTGTTGAAGGTGGGACAAGATGAGATTGGAGAATGGTAAATAGTCTAGTTCAGTTAGAAGATAGAGTGTACAAAGGAAAGTAGTGTAAAATAAATCTGGAAAGGAAGTTGGAGCCAGATTGTGGAGGATCTGGGATTCCCAGATGAGGAGTTTTATCTGGTGGGCACTGGAAAGACACAGGAAGAACATAATTGGGCCTTTACATTGTTAGTAGTGTGAAAGATGGATTGGAAAGAGGAAAGACCTGAGGCTGAGAGTGCCAGTGTAACATCTCCCCATAATTAGCTCACTTTAAGCCTAATGGAAATAGAATGGCTCCTAAGGTCTACTCAGCTTTAGGGAACTTTTTGTAGGCAAACAGTTATAAGGTCAGTCGTAATTGCTCCAAGCCCCCAGTGAAGAAAATGCCGGATTGTTTAAGCAGAGGTTAGGCTCTGTGCCTAATACTTATATGTATATATCTCTCTAGTTAACCTCTGGCCTCTTTGTGGTTGAGGCAAAATTCAGTGTACTAGAAATGATTGAGTAATGAAACAGCATATCATATTATTCAATCTGTGGATAGACAAGGAACAGAATGTTGGGGAAAGAGCCAGACTCTTCTTGGAACTTTTCTCTGCCTAAGTCCTCCATTCCAAGATGCCTCTAGAGCCAAGGATTCCCCTTGTTATCTCCCTTCTCTGACATGGTTCAATCCTTCCCTTGCTCCTAAAAGGTATGCTAGAAATGCTGTGTGTACTCCAATCTCTTGAATCTAGACCCTCAGAATCCTTCCTTACAACTCTGAAATAGAGTCTTTATTTTATACAGATTCCTTAGGCTATGACCCACTAATGTCTTTGATTCATTTCAGAAGTTGTACAGGACCAGTTTTCATGCCCAGTTTTGATTTTGTTTCAATTGTTCTTCCTTAGCCAAGGTATAAGAGTTAAGATGGGAAGTGCTTTCAACCTCACCCTTACATTCTTCTCCAAGTTTTAATATTTATTGCCCCCAGCAAATCTACTTGAGTCAAATCATGGATAGCTTTTTGGTGAATTAAGGATACTTTGTGTTATCTGATTCAATGAAAAAGTCTTCAGGACATAGCTGGTATCAAATTCAGAAATTAGCATTCTTCTTTTTTCAGAAGATTTCAATTCCTACTATAGCAAAACAAAGAAAAAAGCCACCAAACAAAACTATGCCCTTCAGTTCTGAACCCCAGAGACCTTTATTTTCTTCCTAAGCTGGGGAGAAACTCAACTCTCAGGGTCTTCAGCAACCTAGACCTCATATTTCAAGGCAACCAGTCCAACCCATCCTGATACAAGGTCAGAAGGAATGAAGGTTTGAACTAGGGTGCTGGAAATAGGAATGGAAAAAAAAAAGGGATGAATAGGAGATATCTAGAGGAGATAGAGTAAAAACTTTGGAAGAATGCCTATACTCATTGTATGGGAAGAAGGAGAAGAATTAAGGCAAGAGTAAGATCTGTCAGAGACGCAAGAAGAGCAACAGATTGAGCCATGTCATAAATCAAGAGAATGAAAAATTGAATGAATTAAAATCATTCACTAGATGAAAAGCACCATTAAGGACAGCGTGGTTAGAAACATCAAAGGCCTAGTAGTGTTAGCAAAGGCTATTGGATTTGGAAATTAAGAAGCCATTAATGACTTTGAGGAGAACAGTTTCATTAAATTTGTATAGAGAGAAGGCAAACTTCAGAGGCCTGAAGTGTCATTGGGTGGTGAGAAAACAGAAGCAAGGATCATTGATTGATTACTATTTCTAGAAGTTAGTGGCGAAATGGAGAAATTTATGGGGAGATTATCTCTACACAAATGATTATAGGGAAATAATCATTTCAAGGGTAGCAGGGTAAAGGAAAGCTTACTTTAAGATAGGGAACTCTTGAATATGTTTGTAGGTAGAGGGAAAGGAGTCAATAGAGTGATTGAAAATTATAAGAAGGGGGCGGCTAGGTGGCTCAGTGAGTAAGAACGCTGGCCTCAGAGTTGGGATGACCCAGGATGGAAACCAGCCTCAGAAAATGAGCACCCACACATAAATAATGACTAGCCGTGTAACCTTGAGCAAGTTACTTAACCCCAATTGCTTCAAAAAAAAAAAAGAAAAGAAAATTATAGGAAGGTAAGATGATTGATAGAGCAAGGTCCTAGACTAGCATATGGAAGGTGATGAGATCAATAACAGAGCTTTGGCAAGTAGGAGTACCATCTTATTATCCAATACTTCAGATAAAAAGGAAAATATAGAAGAAAGAGAAGATAAATTTTCAATACAAAAAGCAATCCTGGTTCCAAGATGAAGTATTGTCTACAGTGAGGTAGTACAGTGGATAAAGTGCTGGTTGTGGAGATAGGAAGACCTGAGTTCAAATCCTGCTTCAGACATTTACCATGTGACCCTGGGTAAGTCACTTAATCTCAGTTTACCTCAGTTTCCTCAACTATAAAAAGGTGATAATAATAGCAGGGTTGTTGTGAGAGAATATTTGTCAAAGTGCTTAGCACAGTGTCAGGCAGGCACATAGTAGAGGGTATATAAATGTTTTTTTTACTTACCCTGCCCCCCTCCCATGCTTAATAGCTATGTGATCGCAGGCAAGTCTCTTAACCTCTATTTGCCTCAGTTTCCTCAGTTTTAATAAGGGGATAACAATAGCACCTAACCTGCCTGGGTTGTTGTGAGGATCAAATAAGCTAATATGTGTGAAGTTCTTAGCACAGTGTCCAGCACACAGCAGGAACTTAGTACATGCTTCTTTCCTTCATTTTTGTGGAAGCCCTGTTTTGAAGGTCTGCACTTTGAGGTCTTCTGTGACTCTTCCAGCCTACCTCTCTAGACACTTGACATTGGTATCAGCCCAGCCAGACTCTGACACCTGCCAGGACCCCTGAAATGGGAGGTAGGGCCCCCCCAGTAGTGACTTTCAGGGTCAGAGATTAGAAGAGCTAAGAACAAAGAGACCTTGAGGAAAACTACAGAGAAGACAAGATGATTACTCCAGACTGTAGGATTGCATGGACTAGCTAGTTGAAAAAAATCTGAAGCTAAAACTGATCAAGCAAGATTTAGGGCAGCAGATGTTTTTTTGTTTTTGTTTTTGTTTTGTTTTGTTTTTTACCACAATTACTTCATTGGTAGTACAAACCAAGGGGACCACTAAAAGGGGGTTTGATTGACTATGAAAAGATCAGTGTGGGCTTATAAACAAAGATGTAGACCTGAAGCCTAGGCAGAATGGATATTGACTCCTTAGTGCATTGGTTAGAGAAACACAAAGTAAAACAACTCTGAGGTACCCATCGGATTGGCTAACATGACAGAAAAGGAAAATGACAAAAGCTGGAGACTGTGTGGGAAAATTGGAACAGTAATGCAGTGTTGGTGGAGTTTTAAACTAGTCTAGCCATTCTGGAGAGCAATTTGAAACTATGCCCAAAGAACTACAAAGTTGTGCATCCCCTTTGACTCAGCAATATCACTACAAGATCTATATCCCAAAGCGATCAAAGAAAAGGGGAAAGGACCTATTTGTACAAAAATATTTATAGTAGCTCTTTTTATGGCAGCAAAGAATTAGAAATGGAGGGGATGCCTATCAACTGGGGAATGGTTGAACAAGTAGTAGTATGTGATTATGATGGAACACTGTTGTGTTATAAGAAATAAGAATCAAGATACTGTCAGAAAAACCTGAGAAAATTTATATGAATTGATACAAAGTGAAGTCAGCAGTACCAGGAAGACACTGTACACAGTAACAGCAATATTATAAAGATGATCAGCTGTGAAAGACTTAGCTACTCTGATCAAGACAGTGATCCAAGAGAGTTTCAAAGGACCCAGAATGAAAAATGGTACCCACCTCCAGAGAGAACTGATCAAATTCTGAGTGCATATTGAGGCACACTTTTTTTACTTTATTTTTCTTTTGTGTGTGTTTTCTTTTGAAACATGGCTAATATGAAGATATATTTTGCATGACTTCACATGTATAATCAACAAATTGCTTGCCTTCTCAAGGTGTGGGGGAGAGGCAACAGAGGGAGCAAATTTGGAACTCAAAATTTTTTAAAAATGAATGTTTAAAAACTTTCATTCCTTATTGGGAAATATTTAACAAAATGAACAAAAATGTGTTAAGGACTTCTTAGTGACCAAATTTGCTGAGAGAAACATCTTATTTGAACTGAGAGTAGAAATGTAAATGAGTAAGGAAATGGTAGTGTCCCAACTGAGAAAAAGATTTTGTGCCTAAAACTTAGCTGCTTTTGTTTACTTCACAGTGTAGTACAATAGTTCTTGCACTTAAAACACGTGACTGCATTTATGCTGTAGTGAAAAATGAAAAGAGATGAGGGGGAAAGACGGTGGAGACAATTACAAGGTCTTTTGGAAGAGAAAAATACTCAGCTGCAATAACAGCAGGGTATCACCCTAAGTTTTTGCTATCCTTTATGTCATCAAACTATCATACTATAGATAGAAGAGATAATAGCATTCAGTATAAAACAGAACATGAGAGCACCAAACCACCATATAACTAAAGACTCTTCCTCAGACTTGATGTTAGTGATTGAGCGTACTCTACGCCTGTGTAATTAATCATTGCCTAAAATGGTTCGTTGGTTTATCTTTTCCTCATACCTCAACTGACAAATTTGTACTTGTTTTATCTTCTTCCTTTCTGAAAGAAGTTTAAAGAAAGCAGGAATAGATCTTTCTAGTCTGAATAAGTAGGAATTTTATTAAAACAATGTCACAATTGACCCCATTTGCCGCAGGGAGGCTGCAGGATTCCTTCCTTCTCTAAAAGGACCCTCAGCCCTGGGCTCACTTGCAGACGACAGGTTGTATGTTAGGAGAAGCATGGCCTCTAAGGAAAATGTGGGTTCTCGCAATCTCTAGCTCTTTGCACTCCAATCCCAGGGCCCACAGGAAAATCATTTAAAGTTGAAGTTGGGCTTATTTTTAGGGTTCCTGCAAATGAGCTAGAAAGGTACTCAGTATACAGTGTAGATTAGGTATAGGGAAGACATTTATTTCTAGCCCATAAAAGAAATGCTTAAAATACAAAAGACTATTAAGTTTACACTGACAAAAATGTAAAACATTACACAATAATATATAGCTCCTGTTTTATTCCTCTGAGAAGCCAATATTCGAAACATCAGAATGTTAAATATTTTGCTTGGGCTATGTACACTGTCAGAACAGCCTTCCCAAGGATCATGGCCTTTGGCAAACCTGTGCATGGCTTGGGCACTTCCTGTTGGTGGTAAGCTTCTCCAAGAAGGATATAGTTATAGAAAATTCCGGCTCTTTCTAGGCAGCTCTGCCTGAGGGCTGGAGAGCCCCTGTCCTCTCGATTCAGGAGGTTCTCTCCAAGTGTGTGAATGCCTGTCTCAGGACTGCTGTTTGTTCAGCTGTGCTCAAGAAACACTGAATAAGAAATAGGCAAGACATTGAGATACATAGTTAGTTTTAGGAGCCACTATACACATAGGCTTGATGCTGTATACAAGCACTCACCAGTTACTGCTGGGGGAAGGACAAGGGACACCAAAGAGAATTCTAAGCCACCACTTTCAGGAGAAAAGAACAAAAGAACAAAAGTAGAAGTTATCTCTTTATTTAAAATCTACTGAAAGAGTTGTTCTTTCTGGATTAGTAGTTAATCCCCATTGACTAAGATGACATATTGTATACAGTTATTGACTATTGACATACTCTTTCCCTCTGTTGCCATCATGGGAACCAAAGGATGCTTCTACCATCTCCCACAGCTCATCACTGAACACATATCCCCAGAATTGGCCAGGCCAGCTCAGCACATTTTCATGAATACTCTTTGGGATGACCTTTTGCAGGACCACTCACATATATACTCCATGTGATGTCCTCTATGAAATTATATCATTCTTTGGAGGACAGAATTGTTCACATTAAAGCTGTTACACCTTCAGCTGATTGATAAACAAAGAAAATTAACAATTTCTTTATAAAAAGAAGGGACTATCACTAGAATATTTAAGATGCAACCGTTTTTGCAAAGTATAATTGTGAAATGTTCCTCTCCATTTTGTGTGTGAAACCCTATATACATATATATATATATATATATATATATATATATATATATATATATATGTTGCTTCACCAGTATTCTAGGAATGTATTTCATGTGGTAAGTTACTTTCGTAGTGTCAAAGACATAGAGCTAGAATGGGCCTCAGAGGCCATCAAGCACAACCCCCTCATTTTTTTTTTAAAGCAATTGGGGTTACGTAACTTGCTCAAGGTTACACGGCTAGTCATTATTTATGCGTGGGTGCTCATTTTCTGAGGCCGGATCTGATCTCAGGTCATCCCAACTCCGAGGCCGGCGCTCTTACTCACTGCGCCACCTAGCCGCCCCAGACCCCTCATTTTACAGGTGAGGAAACTGAGGCACAGGGAAATTAAGTGACTTCCTCAGAGTCCCATAAATAAGTATCTGAGGTAGGATTTGAGCTCAGGTCTTGCTGACTGAGTCTTAATCTCTATGTTTTACACCATCTACCTACCTAGGGTCAAAGGCTCTTTGGGACCAAGTGTTTTGCCTGTAGAGAGGGATGTGCTGGATCCAGCTCTAAGAGAGCTGGTAGTTAAATTTTCAGTTTAATTACACATATATGTAGCAGAAATCAACAATTGCTACAAATCAGGGTTTGATTTATTGTTCTATTGATTGTTTCAATTTAAGAAAATGTTTATAATGTGGTTTACATTTAAAAGCATGGATATGGGGGTGGCTAGGTGGCACAGTGAATAGAGTACCAGCCCTGGAGTCAGGAGGATCTGAGTTCAAATCTGACCTCAGACGCTTAACACTTTTACTTGCTGTGTGACCTTGAGCAAGTCATATAACTCCAATTACCCCTCCAATGAATGAATGAATGAATGAATGAATACATAAATAAAAGTGTGTATATATTCTTACCTCTCACCTCTACCCCCAAGCAGGGTTTTTAAACATTTATCAGCACACAATTCTTATAGCATAATGTAAATATCATGTAACAAACAAGAGTTTATAAGTTTATGAGTGTTCAGAATTAGCCATGGTGGGATCATGGGGAGCATGCTTCTCTTCCCCCAAAAAACCAGATGATGTATAGCACTTGAATGATGTATATTCTTTATTACAAGCCAGCACAATCTTATAGCCCTTCTCTTTATAGCCCATTAAGCACTATTAGATTACAGGTCAAATACTATAAAAAATAAATATTGTTACAAAAAATTCTCATTACAATGAAAAGATTTCTGAGCCTAAGCCACTGGCCCACCTCTTTCCTGATGCTCCCAGTTATTAGCACTGTATATATCCTGAAATTGTTTTGCATAAACTTTGTGCTTATTTAAGTAAGTACATTGTGATGAAGATGTCACCCTAGAATGCACCAACTAAGGATATTTTGGAACTGGGGTTCCTGGGGAGGACTTTAGAAAGGTGACATCATCTGTTTGTGCACATGATGTCTATCCCCTCCTACCTCTTTCCAACAGAATGTACACTCCTAGACAGTCCCAGCGCCTAGCTGATGCAATGATCCTTTTATTAAGGGGATTTGTTCTGTGAAGTTGGAGTTCTGTCAAAGGGATGCTCTTGAGGATCTAGAGGGCCACATGTGGCCTCAGGGCTGCAGGTTCCCCAGCCCTGGTAGCACCTAATAGTCACTTAATGTTTAATTGAATTGAATTCTTTCAGGCTACATGTTCATAAGTCCATATGACAAAATGTGTTAGTATAACCTTTTGTAAGTAAAACAAAAGATTTGTTAATAATGATAGCTCGTAAGGATTTTAGTGATTCACCTGTATATCATTTTTTTTTAAATGCTGTCTCTGTTATCATAATGAGTAGGAGCAATGAGGGCTGAAAGGCCACATGCTATTCACAGCCTCAACCAAGGCTCTACTCTTCCTCCTATCTTGGCACTTCCTAAAATCAGTAAACAGAAAGAAAGTGGGGGAAAAAGAGCTTCTATTGCAGAGTTGATTACCCTTTAAGAAAGAAGAGCCAGATAAGATCTCTTTCTCTTTTTAACCTACACAAAACCGCCTATATTGAAACAGAAACCTGGGAATCTCGAGATCTCTTGGCTCAATCTTGTGTTCCTAGATGACTTTCCCTGCATTTTGGTTTGGGCTTCTTTCTGCTGTGTGTATCTCAGGGAAGCCTTGTACACCAAACTAATCCCTAAATTCCCTGAGGTATTAGTTGTAGACAACACTGAGAGTTTGTCATTGTAGAATTTGTGTCACAAGGTCAATAACAGCTAAGATCTGGAAATCACTTTCTGAGTCATCTTGGCATCTCTCACAGATGCCTGGGTCAAAGGTTGTCTGGATTCTATTCACTTAAGTTATGTGGTTCTTAATACTATCATTTGCTGCATTTTCTTAGAGATCAGGTTCAGGGATCTCATTAATGGTTCTCTTGGTAGGGAAATGTTTGGCATTAGTTATCTGGATAATAAATCATATTACAATTATACATATGGTAAACCACATTTCTAAGTAGACATTAGTTGAGTGGGGTCACATCCTCTCACTACAAAGTAAAACTGTCTTTGAAATTATGAATAAACTTGCTTGTATTATAAACAACTATTATGATTATAGAACACAGCTATGTGGCACAGTGGATAGGACACTAGGCTGGGAATATGGAAGATGCATCTTCCTGAGTTCAAATCCAGCTTCAGACACTTACTAGCTGTGTGACCCTGAGCAAGTCCCTTAATTAACTCTTTGTCTCAGTTCTTCATCTATAAAATGGGGACATTCTGGAGAAGGAAATAGCAAACCACTCTAGTATGTCTGACAAGGAAATCCCAGATGGAGTCACAGAGAGTCAGACAAGACTGAAATGACTGAATGATAATAAATTATGGTTACTGGTAACTACCACCAAAGAATCAGGTTTAAAATGTTGTGTCTTATCAAATATGGGGCGGATAAAAATGGGGTTACAGAGAGTTGGACATAACTGAAAAATTATTGAACAGCAAATAAAAATATGACCACCTAGAAAAGTTTCCTTTTCAGCAGCATAATCTCAAATATACTTTTAGTGGACTCTTAAAGGAAATTATCTCAAATGCTTATTCATAATATTAATATATAATTGAAGCATCATAAGTATGCATATACACACATTATGAATAATGTGTAGAAGGGGTGGGAAGTCAAGACTTTTCTAGCCCTGATGAAAGCATGTTTTATGTTTTTCATCACTCTGGAGCAAATGGGAAAATATTATTATCCCCAGACACCTGTATAATACATAGCAATCAAAATGAAAGAGTCCAACATGAGGTCATTTGAAAATTTCTCTCCATACCCCTTTTTACAAAGTAGGCACTAGAAGATACAAATGGAAGGGAGAACTGTGGTGTGGGAGAGAAGCATGGACTGCTTTCTTAAAGCATAATTGTCCCTAGGTCAGTACCTCAGTCCTTAAAGTGTAGAAAATCTTTAGAATAAGCAGAAAAGTGCTTTTTTTGTGGGCTTAGCTTTATATTTAAACAATTAAGCTCTCCAGTTACATGAATTGGAAATAGCATTGCTTGCTAGGTAAGGTAAAACAGTATGAATATGGGTAACAGAATATCATGTAATTGTTGCTATTAAATTTAAGACCTCGTCCCTAGTGAATTTCATGGCTACAAAGCGTAATACTTCAGCAGCACTGGAGACTGAAGCCCTTTGTGGAGAAAATAGGTCTCATATATGCCAAAGTAAGTGAAGTATACATCTTGTAATGCCATGTGTATTACCCTAACCCTAACCCTAACCCTAACCCTAAGATGTCTGTGCACCTAACAGCGTCCGTTATTTAGACTCCTCAATTTACGATACAAGCATTTTACCAGTATTGCTAATTATGAAGATCACAGCTTTCCATGGGAAATATGATTAGGACATTTGAGCCTCACATGGTAACAACAGCTTTCAACAGTGCAACTTTCCTGTATTTCATCCACAAGAATGCTGTTTCTGGTGACAGCTGGGGCCAGGAAAAGGGGCTGGAATCAGATAGACTAACCAATTGTCTCTCTTTCACACGATCAAGTTTCCGCTTTCCCCAGGTCAACTCCGATGCCAGCTTCTTCATTCCCACCTTTAAAAAAGTCTCCTAAGATTTTAATCCCTGTTTAGATATGAAATTCTCATTATAAATCCCTAAACTGTTCCTCCTTGCTTTTATTTTGAAATGTTCCCTGTACAGATGTTGTGGTTTAGCTGAGACTTGGTACATATTTTTAAGTGTAATTTATTTACCCGGGAAAGCTTTGCTCAAATATAGCATCTGGTTTTCAGTGAGGTTCTATCTAGTGGTCAAATTTTCCATCTGGGATTTTGAAGCATAAAGGCAAAGGCAGAGATGACTTCAAATTGAGAGATCAGGAGTAGGAAATTAAATCTCGAAATTCTCAGCTGCCCTCTCTCCCTTCTTCCTTTCTGTGCCCTTCTGTCTCCTTCTCTTCATCCTTCCCTTTGGCCTATAAGGTACTGTTTTAATAATAAACAGTAGCAAAAAAAATAATCTACATTACAGTCAGTGATGTATTTGACAGGCATTTGCCCAACTATTAATTGCCTTAATATCAATCATCTCCGTTTTAATTTCGTTCTGACCAGATATAAACTGTCTCCTTCTCACTCAAACACATCCAATCCTGCCTACAAAGTCAGGTCACATTGACAATTTGTGATGTCATTTCATCAATTTATTATTAAGCTTTTGTGAATGAAGCCTCTTTTGTCCAGTCAGAACTGATTCTTCCAAGATAAGGACCTAGAAAATATATATTTCAAACTTTATTTTGAAAACAGTTGGATCATTACAGACCTTAGATTTAGAGTTGGAACGGACTCAAGGTTATCTAATACAGCCTTCTTATTTTACAGGTAAGAAGCCAGTAAGACATTCTCTATTAATTGACTTGAAGAAACTTGCAGTTTCACCTATTGTTTTGATCTGAATCTATATTTCATCAGCATAGGGAATTCACAGTGTAGAAACTGCCCCTATAAGTGCATATAAGCAAGTCATCTCTAACTTTGAGATTTGTTTGGGCATACTGAGGTGTTCAGAGACTCATTCATAGAAACAGCTGGTATATTTGAGAAACAGAATTTGCAATGAGGATTTCTTGACTCCCAGTATAGCGCTCTGATAATAGCTAGCATTTATGAAATACTTATTGTGTGCCAGACTCTATTTAATTGGCGTAGGAAAATCCTGGGCAGGAATCTTCCTCTATTAATACTGATCTAGACCTGATTCAGAATTTATAATCTTAAGAGAGTTGCGTGGGGACACTGATACATTAGGTGGCTTGTCCAGGGTCACACTGTCAGTATATGCTAGAGTTGGGTCTTACATTCAGATTTTCCTGACTCTCAGGTTAATTCTTTATCATTACTTCATGAATGCTTCGTGTGTGTGTGTGTGTGTGTGTGTGTGTGTGTGTGTGTGTGTGTGTGTGTGTCTATGAGGCAATGACTGACCTCATTCCTAGCTCCCTGGATCCAGCACACTCATTTGGCAGGTAGGCAAACCAACGGATTCATAATTTTGGAAGCTCTGCATCAAGTCACTTGTGTTACCAGTCCTGCTCTGCCCTTGTACCATGCTCTTGTTTTCTTCCTTATGTCTCAGCCCCTCTTCCTTGAACCCTGGTTCTAGCCACTGAGTTAATTTGTCTTGTTTCCCATGGGACTAGGATTCAGCTTTGTTATCCACAATCCTTGTAAGAGATACAGTCTTGCTTGTAAGCTCCAGGTCAGTCAAGTAAACAATCGTTAAATGCCTCTTATGTTCCAGGCACTATTCTAAATTCTGGGGATACTGTAAAAAGCAGTTCCTGCTCTAAAGGCAAGCTCATGTAACCTGCTGCCAGACTTCTGCCTGTTACTTTCAGCCACAGATTTCTGCTTTCATGTGTGCTGATTGTCTATTGGGATGCCAACATGCTTCCTCTTGCCAGACTTCCTTGACACTGTCTGTTCCCTTGGACCTCCCTGAATGCTTCTAAGACTTGTCCTAATCACCTGGCCCACTTTGGTTTGTCTGTTTGTTAGGATTGAGGACAGTGGGGGCAAAACAGTTCCCCAGGGGAGTGATCTCTCCCTGTTTGACTGCTAGAGAATTGAAGATGTGTGTGCTCTAGGTCCTTGTGCTGGTGCCCCTGGAGCATTCCCAATATGTAGGCTAAGATGAATGTCCCCTAGTCAGATCTGGTCTTGCACCACATACTTGAGTTGCAATATCTAAGCATGGAAATAGCAAAGGAAAAAGCATGTTTCCAAAACAGTGAGTAAACAGAGGGTTTGAATTGAATTCTTAAGGAGAAGACTGGAAAAATATTTTAAGGCCAGATTGTGAAAGGCTTTGAATGTCATGTTAAGGAGTCTGGACTGTTTTTGTGTAGGCAATGCAGAGACATTCAAAAGTTTTGAATAAGAAGTTCTGTATATGCTAAAAGTGATATTTTCAGAAAACTTATCAGGTCACCCAGAAGGAAATAGGGAGATACATAGGGAGAAAAATAAGTTACTGTGTACTATTAATAATGACTTACACATAGGAAATAATATGATCAGAAAAGGAGAGAGGCTGATTATATAATAAGATTCAGGAATAAGAGATGAATAGTACTAATCTACAGAATTATTTTCTTGTAATATCTCTTCTCAAAACTTCCCTCTTTCTGTTGAGGGCACTGTGATTCTTTCAGTACCCATGTTCAACCTTAGGGTCCTCCTTGACTTTTGCCTCTCACTCAACCATTCTACCCAATCAATTACTGACTCTTATTGATCCTACCACCACCCACTGACTCACAGCTTTCCCCTTCTTTCCACTCTCATGGCTACTATGCTAGTTTAGGCCCTTATCAGTTCTCATCTGGATAATATATTATAATAACCTTTCAGTCAGTCTAATTTCTTCCCTCCTCAATTTCTACATGGCTGGCAAATTGATATTACTAAAACACAGATCTGACCATGTCACTTTCTTACTCAAAATCACCATTGTTTCCTGATTGTCTTTAGGATAAGATACAAAATCCTCAGCCTGACTTTTGAGGTTCCCTATAGCATGGCTCCCACCTACTTTTCCATTCTTATTTCATATTAATCCCCTTTGTGTAGTCTTCATTCCAGTTCAGCAGACTTAACTGTTCCCTGTAGACAACACTGAATTTCCTGTCTCTCTGGACTTACACAGGCTGTATCCCATGTCCAAAATCCAACCTACCATCATTCCCAACTCCTAGAATCCCTGATTTCTTATAAAGTATAGTTCAAGTGGAACCTACTACATGAGGTTTGTCCTTATTCCTTCTGTAATTAGAGCTCTCTTTCCCTTGAAATTATATTGTAGTGATTGTATATCTTTTGTATTTATTTGTCCAGGTACAAATTATATTCTTCTAACCTAGTGGGATATAAGGTCTTTGAATATAAGATCTGTTTTTATTTGGGGGTTTGTTCAGGGATTTTTTTTTTTTTGTATCTTAGTATGACCATCTCCTAATACAGTGCATTACATAAGGTTCTTCCTCAGTGTTTGTTGAATTGAATGATTAAGGTTATTTCCAGCATGATTATTAGCACTTAGAAGATTTATAGAAGGAGATGGAAAAGAACTGTACAAAATGAAAAAGTATGGGTGAGGTGCACTCGGTGTTGTGGAAGGAATACCTGTAGCAGCCAGAGAGTCCTGAAGAATTGTTTAGGTAAAGGCAGATTGTCCCAAAGGTCTTCCTCAGTTTCAGATGCGTAAAGACTTCTGCCTGAACCCAGACACTGGGATGCCACCCTGAGATTCTTACTTGAGTAAAACAGGTATGAGGTGTAATATCCAAGTGCTAAACCATTAGGTGATGGCTGTTGTACAGCATCTAATTGCTGAGACAAAAAAAAAATCAGTTTCATATTAAAAAATACTGCTCTGACCTAGCTCAAAGAACCTTCAATCAAGATCAAACCCATTTTGTTGGAAACTCCCCACAGAGCTGACCCTTGCACTCTTTTAATTGACTTACTCTTGGATTCCTGGATGGGGTATCTCCTGCTGGGTGACTAGCTCCTTGCTAGGTGCCATAGCCTAGGGGAGGGGGTGGAGTAGAGATATCTCCCAGACATTTCTGATTTGAGTACACACCACAAAGTTGCTTTTGTCCAGGATGGCCCCTACTGCACTTTCACCTTTTAAAGAACCATCAGGGTGGGGCCATTTTTCTGTCATTTGTACACTGTCATTTCTCTTCCAGTTCAATCAGTGAGAAAGTTGTTCACACTTCCTAAGGGGATGATGGAATGTGGCAGCATCTTTACAGTTAATAATTCATTTTTAAATCATTAATATAATTGCTCATTATATTATAACAATTATCATTATCTTCCCCTTATTCAGTACAACTACATTAACTGTGAAGAGGGGAAATCAGTTCATCTGCAGAAGTACTTGGCATGGGTGAGTCAAACTCTTACTATATATCCTTTGTGAGACCAGCCCCATCTCCACACATATGCACATAAAAGGGAAGGGTAAAGGAAGGGAATAAGTATCATTATAGCAACAACCATGTGTTAGGTTTTACAAGTGCTTTACAAATATTATCTCTTTTGATCTTCACAACAATCCTGCAAAGTAGGTTATTATTTCTATTCTGCAGTCGAGGAAATCTAGGCAAACAGAAATTAAGTGACTTGCCCAGGGTCACACAGCTAGTATGTATCTAAAGTTGGATTTGAACTCAGGCTTGCCTTACTCCAGGCCCAGTGTTCTATCCATTATGCCACCAGCTGTCTCTGAGTGAATCTATACACCCTTCAAATATGTGATACTTTTGGTGAGAGATAGATATAATATGGAAGTGCAAGAATTTTTAAATATGTGAAAAGGGTTTCTTTTGGAGTACCTCAGCTACCAAAAGACCCTTGTACTGAAATAACTTTAAAAAAAAGAAAAGAAAATAGAGAAAGGAAAAAGGAAATACCAAGTGAAGTCATTTAATTTCCTGAAGATGGTGAATCTCCTCAGTAAAAGGAGAGAGAACAGGAATATCGAGCTTTTGAAACAAAAACAAATGAAGCACAGAAATACTTGAAAGCTAAAAACCATTCAACATGTTCACCTGTCTTTTAGTTTTCCTTTTATTTCTACCTATTTTTTTTTCTATTTCCTCTGACTTTTCCATAATAAGTAGCATCGTATAGGAGATGTAGGGCCAGCCTCAGAGTCAGAAAACATGCGTTCAAGTCACATCTCTGACACATACTCACTCTATGAATCAGTTTCAAGGCTCTTAGCCTGTCCCAGGTAATTCTCTAAGACTATACCTTTCGAGATGGTTGTTGATCTGAGTTCTCCCCACTGATGAAATCATAACACTGGGAAATATTAAAAGAATCTTTTCTTTTTCCCAGTATGGAAACACCTTTCTTGGAGAGTAATGAATCCTGTGGATTAGCAAGGAGAAACTGTATTAGAAAAGGTAGGAAAGGGGGCGGCTAGGTGGTGCAGTGAATAGAGCGCCGGCCCTGGAGTCAGATGGACCTGAGTTCGGAGCCGGCCTCCGACACTTAATCCACACAAACAAAAAAAAAAAAAACCTAGCCGTGTAACCTTGGGCAAGTTACTTAACCCCAATTGCCCTAAAGGGGCGGCTAGGTGGCGCAGTGAGTAAGAGCGCCGGCCTCGGAGTTGGGATGACCCGAGATCGAATCCGGCCTCAGAAAATCAGCACCCACGCATAAATAATGACTAGCCGTGTAACCTTGAGCAAGTTACTTAACCCCAATTGCTTTAAAAAAAAAAAAGGTAGGAAACATTGATGTGTGTTTACAAATGTTCAATACCAAAACCAGTTCTTATTTTTCTATTCAAATGCTCCCTCAGAACACACACCACTGCAAAGGAAAGAATTATATGGAAGATTTATGATCCAGGGTTTAATATTTTCTGGTGTCACTTCTACAAAGGGCAGCTTGGGTTTTTGCTTAGGCTAAGTACTTGACTGTTTGTGCATGGAATATCCTTTTTCCATCCATCCCCTGCAGCAACTAAGTTGAAAAGTCAGGCTAAACATATCCCATACATTCATCCTGCATTTATTTATGCATATCAGATATATGACCTTTAAAACACAACTCTGACAACTGCTTTTAAATGTTCTTCATGCCCTTCCTTAAATGTGAAGTTCTCATGACTATTTAAATGCAGTGTTCCTATCTTCAACTTTTATATTATTTACATAAAGCCAAATAAACACAATTTAATGTAGAGGCACTGCAATCTAGTAAAGAGGAGCACTTTAATCACATGCAGTCCTAATTTATTTAAATGACATATAACTATGCATGCTATAGTTTTAGAGTCACAATTTCCTTACCAAAAGAACAAAGATACCAGAGAGGTAACGCCTACATCTCATTTCTAATTATAAATATCTTTCAACTTACCCTTCAACGATTTCACATGGATATTTTTCGTTCCTGATCCTATAATTCCATGCAGGACTGAATAAGATGCGCTAAGCTTTGACAATAGGATTTAAATTTAAAGTCTGGCCCAGATTTCCCTTCCATGAAATCTTAACAGCATTTGCATTGTAGAGGTATATTCATGATTTTAGAATTTTTCTCTCCTGACTGGTCAGTTTTTATTTTTAATCACTCATGAAATAGACAAGACAAATAAATGAGGGTGTGATGAGATCTTGTCTCTTAAAAATTAATTGATTATTTCAGAATGAACATACTTTTCTTTCCTGTTGAAAGCAGAGACAGCTATGTGATCTAGTATACTATAATATTATAATTTTCTGGAGGAGAGGAATCATTATTCAGCTGTCCAAAGGGTTTATTATTATAATGCTTTTGTTCTAGTGGAATGCTTTCTCCTCCCTGAGTGTGTGTGACTGGAAGTTTGTATGTGGCTTTGTTTTCTAAAATCTAACCTACTGTTACTTTGGTGACCCCACTTTACTCATGAATGACTTACTATTAGGAGGAGACTGTTTCCCTATGTGAGATCACTCTTTCCCCATAAAAATAAAAGACTGAATGATTTATGTAGAGTGATTTGAAGGATGCTAAGAAAGCCTTCCTACATATGTGTATCTTTACCCCTCTCTTCTACCATCCCCTTGGGACTGTCTTACTGAGTGAGGTCAGCATCTAGGGGCATCACTGGTGAGCAGTAGGGTTAAGTACAGTGGTATTTTGTCTTGGATGATAATGTCTTTCTTCAGACTAAAATCACATATATTTTCTTGGCTGACCTATCACACCATTGACTTACATGCAGCTTGCAGTACGCTAGAACCCCTGAACTTTAAAGAAAACACAGGAAGCTGCCCTTGCCGATCAATCATGAATTCCTAAAAGTTGTTGTACTTGTATTCTTCAATAAACCATTATATCGTAATTCAACTCTCAGTCCTCATTGCAACAGAACACTAAGCCTGGCCCAGGGTACCTGCCATTTACACCTTTATCCAAATTGTTGGTTTAAATCAGAGGTCAACAGGGCAGCTAGGTGTCGAAGTGAATAGAGCACAGGCCCTGGAGTCAGGAGGACCTGGGTTTGGATCCAGCCTCAGACACTTAAAAAAGAAAAACCTAGCTGTGTGACCTTGGGCAAGTCACTTAACCCCAATTGCCCTCCAAAAAGCAAAAAAAAAAAAAATCAGAGGTCAACAAACTACTGGGCCCAGGCTCAAATCTCACCCTCCATCTATTTCTACAGGGCTAAGAGGAAGAATGATTTTTATATTTGTAAATAAGGTGAACTGGTTTTGATCCTCAGGCCATAGTTTGCTGACAGTAAGCATTGTAGGACCAAAAAAAGGGAGCATATTATCTATATCTATGTTCATAGCCATATCTATATCATTTATACCTATACCTCTGTTACATATAGTTATATACACATGTATACATGTGTATGCACATGTGTATACACACATGTATCTATGAATATGAGTAATTTTTCAGCAGAGGCATGATAGATTTTATCACAACAGAATAAAGTTAATATTTGGGAGCTAACCTACTAAGATAGACAGACATAGAGATAAAACCTAGACCTATGATTTCATTGGTATAAGGTGCAAGGAAAATTTCTTCAATGAATGCAAATTGATACCTTCTCTACAACTTGTAGTCTTAGACAGTTACACAGAGAGATTATATTATTTGCCCAGGATCACATGATAGTATAAATCAGAGATAAGACTTGAATCTAAGTTTTCTTAGTTTTGAGACTGGATTGCTGTCTAGGAAGCCATGCTGCCTCTACAACTATAACACAATTTTCATAGAAATAAAACATGACCAGGTGGCTAGGTGGTACAGTGAATAGAGCACCAGCCCTGGAGTCAGGAGGACCTGAGTTCAAATGTGGCCTCAGACACTTAACACAAAACTAGTTATGTGACCTTGGGCAAATCACTTAACCCCAATTGCCCTACCTCCCTCCCTCCAAAAAGCAAAAGAAAAAAAGAAAGAAAGAAAGAAAGAAAAAAACATGACCAGAGTAGTCAGAGAGACATTTAATATTCACAACTGGGTCATGACAATATAGTTAAAATAATGTTACCCAAACTGATTGGCAAATTTAATGCTACAACAATAATAACCAAGGAAATTACATAAAAGGGTGGAATTCAGTCAGAAATATGGCCAGATATGTTGCATCCTTAAAAATCTTTCACTTGACCCTGCTACTATGTGACCAAGAGTACCTCCCAACTCCAGGCCCTGTAAGTTCTTTTCACTCTTTATGGATCCCTAATGAGGTTCTACTTAGGTACAGTATTTTACTATATGGTGGGTGAAGGGTCATAATCCCTAAAGGGGAATAGTTTGGTTTATCTGTAGGCAGTTCCTCTTTAACCAACAACCACCTCTCCAGTGAACTTTCAACTCTGCCAGTGAGACATGTGATAACTCTGATGGCAGAATATGTATTTACCTAAAATGAGTGAAGAATAAACACAAAAGAAAGGAAAACAATGCCTGCTTTCTAATATATAATGAATAGCTGAGTGGGATCACCCAAGATAACTGCCCTTTTCTTTGCCCAGAAGCTCATAGCAGTTCTGTCCCATCTGATGCCAAGAAGGCAAACACACACACACACACACACACACACACACACACACACACACACACACACACACACACACACACACACACACACCCCAACAGATTTTTCCTTTATATAAAAGGATTTCCAGATCAGCAATTCATGAGTCATCAACCCAGTGAGAAAACTCTGTCACCACATAGCACCAGCCCCTTAGTTACTCGTAGCCAGAAGTCAGCTCATTAAATAAGAGAATATCTGTTCATGTTCTGTATAACATATCTGGAAAGACAAATTTGAGCACACTCTCAGAAGGATTGTAACCTCGGTGGCCAGACCCTATTACCCACCCCCCATTAAAAGAGAAGGTTTAACTTTGACATGGAAAAAGGGTTCTTTTCATTCTTTTCAGTTTGGAGAGAAGGTGTATAAGATGACTGAGGACACAAGGATTAAGGAGAGCAGTTGAGGGAATGTGTGTGGTCTTTTATTGAAAATGAGGGGAAGAGGCAGGTAGGTGGCACAGTGAATAGAGCACCCACCCTAGAGTCAGGAGGATCCGAGTTCAAACCCGGCCTCAGTGTAGCAGCAAGCACCCCAACATCCCCAGGGTAGTTGCCAACACATGTTCTTAGATCTGCTTTTGTAAAGGAAAGCAACTCAAAATTGATTAACAAGCTCACTTTATCAATCAAACATATATTACCTAGTTCAGGGGGGAAAGGTCAGCACCCCGAACTTCAGAGTATACAGACAGATCAAACAGACAGGCTTCCAAACTGTCCAACCATTATCAATACCAAAATCACAGTTACCAGAGAGGGAAGCATCAACATCTGGGTTTTCAAAGGGGGGGGGGTGCTCAACAGCTGCCCAGAGTCTCATCTGCTCAAATCACACAACACTTCTCAAAGTGAGCCCCAAAGCAAAGCCTCCCATCAGGGTTTATATAGCCTTCTCCTGGCTCAGAGAATGTAACAACCCACTGCCCAATCACAAAGTATCAAGGTGTGGGCTTTCCTGAAAAACAAGCCTCCTACCACAGGCTTTAGGTACACTTAACCTAGGGGCAGGGAAGATCTTTAAATTTGCATTTCCATTACACCTCAGTCACTTAATTAAAAAAACAAAAAAACAAACAACTAGCTGTGTGACCTTGGGCAAGTCACTTAACCCCAACTGCCCTGCAAAAAAAAAGAAAATGAGGGGAAATGGGGCTTGAGAAGAGAGGATTGGAAGGTGTAATTGTGGTTTTAGTAGTCACTAAGAGATGACTAGAAAGATATTTGAATTCTGAAAGCTTAGGTGAGCATAAATGTATAATAGACTTCACATAAATAGATTTCACATAAAAACTTTTTTTTTTTACATGTGTTTGTATATTACTAAAGCATGACTGGTTATATATGATAGAAAGCAAAATGCAAATATTTCATGTTGAACTGGCTTTTCTTCTTATTCTCATTCTGCTACCATCTCATGGATATATTTTGATTAAGAAAAATGACATATCTTATACCTAAGGTAACAGCTAACTGAAAATATCCAGTTTCTAAAATTTACCTCAATGATTATTTTTAGTTTCTTTTTTTCATAGCCTTATTTTTGAGGAGAAACAGATGTACCATTTAGTTAGCTATGATGTTGTAATTTTCTGGGAGTTTACCAATAGTCAAATATGCTTTTTTCCCCCTGAGGCAGTATTGTGTAATCCGACCCAAGACAGATGATTTAGGTTTCAATTCTCACTAATACTAGTTATATAACCTTAGGCAAATTGACACCTCTCCAGTTCTCAGTTTCTTCATCCATAAAATGGAGATCGTTTATTTTTGTATTATCCTCTTCACAGGGCATTTGTGAGAGAGAAAAAACACTTTGTAAATCTCAAAACTTCTCAAAAATGTCAGTTATGTTGTGATCCAATGTTATACTTGTGTTCTTGTGTTACTTAGGTAACTTAAAATATAAATCAAATAGAAAACAATATTTTAAATGACGTGTTCAAAGTTTTTATTGTTATTTCCATTTATATTACAATAGTTTTTTTTTGTTTGTTTGCCAGTCTATAGTTTTTAAATACATTTTATTTTCCTCCAGTAACATATATATATATATATATATATATGTATATATATATATATATATATATGTTTTGTTGTTGTTTTGTTTTGTTTTGTTTTTGGTGGGCAATTGGGGTTAAGTAACTTGCCCAAGGCCACATGGCTAGGTTTTTATTTGTGTATGCGTTAAGTGTCTGAGGCCAGATCTGAACTCAGGTCCTTCTGACTCCAGGGCTGACACTCTACTCACTGCGCCACCTAGCCGCCCCCATATATTTTTTTTAAACAAATGCTTTATTAACTTCTGTTTTACATCATTCATTTCCGCCAGATTTTGAGTTACAATCATTTTCCCCCGTTATTCCCCTACTCAACCTCCCAGAATAGCAGTCCCACAAGATATCGCTTCCTCCAATGTGCTCTCTCCCATACCTTCTCCCATACCCCCTTCGACTTTTCCATTAGAGGAAGGTGAATCTTTGTGTCCCAATGCCTGCACATCTTATCTCCCTATTACAAGCGAAAGAGTATTACTAATAGTATTTATATATATTTGAAACATTTAATGTTACGACCTCGAATTTCAGATCCATTTTCTTCCTCCCTTGTCACCCATTCCTTCTTGGGAGATAAGCAATTCAGTATATGTTGTACATGTCTAGCTATGCAAAACATTATCATAGTAGATATATTGTACAAGGCTGCTTATAATTCCCTCCCACTCATCCCACCCCCGACCTGGTCCATTCCCTACATGATCCTGTCCCTCTTCTATAGTGGGTACTTCCAACCTTCCCTCCCCCCAAGGATGCCCTCCCATCCATCATCCCTCCTCTCATCCCCTTCCCCCTATTCTGCTGCAGGTTTAGATGTCCCATTTAGTATGTATGTCATTCTCTCCCTGAACCAAATTCAATGAGAATGTGGTTTTGCCTTTTTTGCCTTCCTATTCTCCTCCTCCCTTGCAACCACTTCCCCTTGCTTCTTCTACATGAGATAGTTTACCCTACCCTGTCTCTCCCCATCTCCTCTTGCCACTTTCCTCTCTCACCTCATAATTTCATCCCTTGGGTATTCTCCCTTCCCAACAAATTCAAACTATGCCCTCTATCCATATATAACTGTAACCATATACACACACATTCACATATGTATTCATATGACCACACCCCCTTCTTCCATTATTTTCATAGTGAGAAAGATATCATCAGTCACAGTTATTGCTTTTCCATATAGGAATGTAAATAGTTCAACTTTGATAATTTCCTTTGGATTTCTTTTCCCTGATTACCTTCTCAGGCATCTCTTCCTTCTTGTGTCTGGATGTCAAATTTTCTATTCAATTATGGTTTTTTCCTCAAGAATGCTTGAAAGTCCTCTATTCCACTGAATGACCATATTTTCCCCTGAAACAAAATACTCAGTTTTGCTGGGTAGGTGACCCTTGGGTTCATTCCTAGGTCTTTTGCCCTCTGGAATATCTTATTCCATGCCCTTCGATCCCTCAGTGTAGAAGCTGCCAGGTCCTGTGCTATTCTGATTGTGTTTCCACAATATTGAAATTGTTTCTTCCTGGCTGCTTGTAGTATTTTCTCCTTGATCTGGGGATTCTGGAACCTGGCTATAATATTCCTGGGAGTTTTCTTTTTTGGGATCTTTTTCAGGAGGTGATTGGTGGATTCTTTCAACCTCTATTTTGCTCTCTGGATCTAAAACATCAGGGCAGTTTTCCTTGAGAATTTCTTGAAGGGTGATTTCTAGGTTCTTTCCTTGATCATGGCTTTCAGGTAGTCCAATAATTTTTAAATTGTCTCTCCTGGGTCTATTTTCCAGGTCAGTGGTTTTTCCCATGAGATATTTCACATTGCCTTCTAATCTTTCATTTGTTTGGATCTGCTTAACAACATCTTGATTTCTCATAAAGTCATTAGCTTCCATTTGCTCCAGTCTAACTCTGAAGGAATGAATCTCCTCAATGAACTTTTAAGATTCTTTTTCCATCTGGCAAATTCGGCTTTTTAAGGCATTCTTCTCCTCATTGCCCTTTTGGGCCTCCTTTGCCATTTGAGTTAATCTATTTTTTAAGGTGTTGTTTTCCTCAGTCAGGCTGTTGACCCTCACTTCATACTTTTCCTGCATCCTTCTCATTTCTCTTTCCAATTTTTCCTCCACTTCTCTTATTTGATTTTAAAGTCCTTCTTAAGGTCCTCTATGGCCTGCAACCCACTCATGTTTTCCCCTGGGGCTTTTGGAGCAGGACTTCTGACCTCACAGTCCTTTTCCCGCTCTATGCCCCAAAATAGGAGTCTAGGGTTGCATTTTTCTGTTTCCTTTGCCTTGGCATGTTGCCACTTAATTGCTTGACTTTTGGGCTTGTTGCCACACTATGGCTTTAAGGCCAGATAGAGGAATTTTCGTCCCGAACATGTGGGGGGGCAACTTCCGTTTCTGGCAAGCTGTAAACCCACCCACGACTTCCACCCTAGATCACAATCCAGATCCAGGGAGGTTAAAGCAAGAGCGATTAACCCCCAAGACTGATCGCTAGATCGCCCTACAATTTGCAGGCTAGGAGCTGGAGCTGCCTCTGAAAACTACAAAATGGCTTGTGTCCTCAGCGGCTTCTAGCCCCCAGGGGAGGGAGCCGATGCATTCCCCAAATACTGGTCCCAAAATCCACAGGACACTAACCTCTTACTTTGTCCTAGGCATGTCTATGTTGATAATTCTGTAGTCGCTACAGCTGCTGGTGTTCTGGGGTCTCTCTGGCTGGCTGCTGGCCCTGCCGCCCTGGGGCTAAAACCCCGGCTCACGTGGACCTGGGCTCAGCCCGGCTGGGCTCGGCTCCCAGCACTCTGTGCTGTTCGCTGCTGGCTCCCAGAGCGCTGCGCTGGTCCTTCCTGCAGGGCTGCTGGGCTGTCCTCAGCGGGAGGTTAGCTTCTCTGTGTCATTCTGTGGGTGCTGGGGCTCTAGAGGTTGTTCAGAGTCCCCTTTTACATAGTTTGGGGGAAATCTGGGGGCAGAATGGCTTGGATGAGCTGTTTCTACTCAGCCATCTTGGCTCCACCCCCAACATATATTTTTTTTAATTAAACAAATGCTTTATTAACTTCTGGTTTACATCATTCATTTCCACCAGATTATGAGTTACATTTTTCCCCCAATTTTTCCCTACCCACCACCCCAGAATAGCAGTCCCACTAGATATCCCCTCATCTAATCTGCTCTCTCCCATATCTTCTTCCATACCCCCTTCGACTTTGCCATTAGGGCAAGGTGAATCTCTGAGCCCCAGTGCCTGGACATCTCATGAAACATTTAATTTTAAAACTTCAGTTTTCAGATCCATTCCCTTCCTCCCTTGTCACCCACCCCAGTAAAATATTAAAGCAGTTTTTAAAAAAAAGTTTTGCGTTCCAAATTCCAGCCCTTCCTCTCTCCTTCCCTCTAGTAAGCAATCAGATATAGCTTATACATGTGCAATCATGTAAAGCATTTCATATTAGTCATTTTGTATAAAAAGACTTGAATAAAAAAAAAAGAAAGAAAGTGAAAAATAGCATGTCTATATTCAATCAATATCAGTTCTTCCTCCGGAAGCAGATAGCATGCTTCATTACTAATTAGTCCTTTGGAATTGTCTTGGATCGTCGTATTGCTGGGAATAGCTAAGTCTTTCACAATTCGTCTTACAACGTTACTGTTAAGGTATGCAACATTCTTCTGGTTCTACTTACTTCACTTTGCATCAGTTCATGTAAGTCCAGGTTTTTCTAAAATCATCTTGCTTGTCATTTCTTATAGCACAATAATATTTCATCATAATCAGGGCTTGTTTAGTCATTCCCCAGTTGGTGGGCATCCCTTCTAGGAAAACCCATTTTTTGGAAGAAAATCACTTCAACATCCTACACATAGGTAGATAATAGTCTTGGAAAGATTTGAAGTCAAGAGTTCTGGAGTCACATTTCACATATGATGCTGTCTTCTAGAATAAGTCATCTTTCCTTTCAAAGTCTCAGTTTCTGTCTGTGGAGTGAAGAGAAATACATTTTACTTACTCACTTCATGGGATCATACTGGGGAAACCCCTTTTCAAACTGTAAAACCTTATAAAAATGTCTAATATATTTTTAAAAATTACAAATTGTCAAACTTACTCTGGCTTGAGTAACCTGAAAACCATTGCAGGGAAGCTGACTCTAAATGCACAAATAATCTTTCCAACCACCCAGGTTGCTCTCAGTTACCCTCAGTTCTTCCTTCTCCTTCACCCCCTCTTATTCATCCAGTTGCTAAGTCTTGCTGATTCCATTTCCAAACTATCTTTTGAATGAGTCTGCTCTCCACTCACACAGCCATTACTTTATCAGGGCCACCTTTGCCTCTCCCCAGGTTATAACAATTGACTTCTAATTAGACTCTGCTTCAGGTATTTCCTCTTTCTAGTCCATCTACCACAGAACTTCCAAAATGCTTTTCCTAAAAGGCAGGTCTGTCCTATGATTCCTCATCACCTCCTACTCCTGAAGCTTCTGTGGCTCCCTCTTGACTCCAGGATCAAAAGCACACTCCTCTGATTTTTAAAGTCTTTCTTTCTGGTTCCAGCATTTTTTCCAGGCTTCTTATGCGTTATTCTCTACTTAATCTCTGTTCCAGTCAACCTGACCTACTTTTTGTTTCCTGAAAGTGGAATTCCTTCTTTTGTCTCTGGGCCTATGCAAAAGCTCCTTATGTTTGGAATACTCTTCTCATTTTCACCTCAAAGAACCCTTACTTTCCTTCAAGACTCAGTTTTTATGGGAATTTCCAATAGGAGGCCTATCTTGATAGCTCTAGTTTTGTGCCTTCTCCCCATAAATTACTTTATCTCAAAATCGTATGTGTGATGCTCTTCGCCCAGTCTGGCTCATTTGTCCAATTTGTCTTTGGCAAAGACAGGTTGGGTCTCCAGCGGGTGGCAGCTATGGGTTCAGGGTCCTAGGGGGTAATCCTCTGTGTAGCTATCCAGCTAAGGAGGCCCCTCCCATAGGCTTTCCCTAGACAACCAAGCAGCAGACTCAATTCTTTTGCAAAAGCATTTCTTTAAACAGCATAGCAAAAACAGTAATTAGCAACATTTTCCCCTGCTACAGGCATTATCTCCTAAGCACACCCAGAGTCTGGGAGGACTTAAGGGTGGATATTAACTTAAAGCAAGAGAGGCCCAAAAGTGGGGAACACAGGTGCCTCAGGAAGCTCACAGCTCTGGAGCATTAGGGACTTTGATGTCCTTTGTCTCTCCAGAGTTTGCCATGCTGCTTACTGTGGGTGAGCTTGTTCAGCCAGTGATGGCCTTTGGCAGGACATGGTTTTTCTGGGCTCTGCTGTTGGGCCGCTGCTGCTGGTCAGCACTAGGCTAGGCTGTCCTGCTTCTGTATGAGCACCGCCAGAAGATGCTGGAGAATCTGCTCTGCCACTGGGCCACTGTAAGGTTGGGCCAGGCAAGTTGACTGGCTACTAGGCTTTTCTCAGGGCTTGGTGTCTCTGTTGGGTGGATTGATCTCCTGGACCCTACTGGTATCATTCTTTGATGAGGCTAGAAAGCCCTTTATAAATATTACCTCATTTGCTCTTCACAATCTTTTGAGGTAGGTGCTATTATTATCTCCATTTTATAACTGAAGGCAGACAGAGGTTAAATGACTTGCCCAGGGTCATAGAGTAGGTGAGGCTGCATTTGAACTCAGGTCTTCTTGGTTCCAGGTCTGGTGCTACCCAGTGCCCCATCTAGCAGCCTTTTCTATATTCAGTCAAGCTTGGCTCATTGGTTCTGTATTCTCCTCAACTAGAGTATGACCTTGACCTTTCAGCTAGAGTGCTACCAAGCTTTTGTAACTATCATCATGCTCCTTAATTTAGAATTGGGAGAAGCCTCTTTCCTTCAAATCTCCACTCTGAAGCTGTTTGTCACCTGCAGGCAGGAGGTGAGAGGGGCTCACTTTGGACCATCCTCCCTGGATCAAAAGCAGCTTTCCAGAATAAGCCACTCCATGTTGACTCTGGTGACCAGTTTCAATTCAGCCAGTTCTGTGTCAAATATTTCACGTTTAGGGAAAAAATATGAACGTAAACTGTGGTACCAAGGCAAGTTCATTTTTTCACTGGTATCTTCATTTGCAATTGAACTATTCTTTCTAGGACTACTTTTTCTGGGGTGGAAGAATATTATATATCTGAAGACCTTCTTTACATATCAGTCTGTCCTTTACCTTTTGCTGAAGGCTTTCTCTTTTTGTTCAGTCTTTTTCAATGGTGTCTGACTCTCTATAACCCCCATTTCAGGTTTTCTTGGCCGGGATGCTAGAGTGTTTGCCATTTTCCTTCTCCAGCTCATTTTACAGATGAGGAAAATGAGGCAAATGCATTTAAATGACTCGCCCAGGATCACACAGCTAAGTGTCTGAGGAGTGAGAAGTCTTCCTGACTCAGGACAGGCACTCTATCCACTGCAACACCTAGCTGCCCCCAGTTGACTCTCCCTTTGTGCCCGTAGTGTTTCTTATATAGCTAAATGCTTCTTGAATAAATAAATTAAAGCTTAGCAAAAATTGAGGTCCTGTGATGATTTTATGTGTGTGTATTTTACCTCAAAATATTAATCTATTCATGAAATGTCTAAGATGGACAGAGAGCTGGCTTCAAAGCCAGGAAGATCTGGATTCAAGTCTTACTTCTGACACACATTGACTGTGTGAACAACTGGGCCAGTATACTCTTGATAACTAATAATTCCAGGAAAGGTTGGCGGACAGTACCTGCATTGGCATTCTCTGACCTGAGAATTGCCTGTACTGCTACATTTAGAAGTCTAGTCCCTATCCCACAAAAACATATCACTTATAATAACAACTGTTTGGAATAGGTCTCCAATGCCAATAAAGATTGCCAGTGATACAAGGAATGTTGTTTTCATTCCTGTTTTTTCTTTCTCAATGCCTTTCCTTCCAATTTCCTTCAATCTTATGTTAAATATCAATCAATATCAGAAAAAAAACCTTAATAATTAGACCAAGTAATTATTATACTGGTTATCAGCTAGAGTTAACATGTAGATGTATAAAACAAAATATAGATTTCCAAGGTACTGATTATATTGAAATAAAGGTGTATTTTTCCCAAAGCTTACAGAACCCTTTAAATCTATCCACAGCCTCTTTGGGAATTAAGATCCCTGCTTAGAGGATGGCCAGAAACACAAGGTCACCTGGAACAAAAAGACTAACGTCAGGACTTGGAGAAGGTAAGAGATCTGGACCTATGCAGCCCTCCTGTTGCTCATACTGTGCAGATCTGAAATGAAAGAAGCCTGCTCATTCCACATTTCCTCTAATATTCTCTCCCTTCTGTGGAGAATCTAATGGATTATTTTAGTGCTGTAGATTTCTGTATTTATTTATAAGCTTCTCTAACTCCTTTACATATATTATGCATTTTCTTTGTAGGTGAAATAAAGTCTATTCCATGCTTGATTACCTGTATTGTTTCATCTCTCAGGAAAAGATGCCTTGGTACGTTTTTGTCACTCATCATTTATTATTTGGAGTCCGTGTGGTATAGTAGATATGTGCCTGCAGAGAGAGACCTCAGGGTCTGGAACCTGGAACCACACCCCACCTCTGACAGATTCTGGCTGTGTGACATTGGCAACTTGTGTAACTTCGCAGTATTCCCAAGAAAGCTAAAAGACTACAAATTGAATATATGCACAAGTAGAAGATTTTCTTCACTGAGAATTCTCTACACCAATGAAATGTTGTTGGAAGAAGTTAGCGAATAAACATTTATCAATTGCTTACTGTATGCTAGTCACTATGCTAAGTGCTGGGGATACAAAAAAGGGGAAAAGACAGCCATTTGACAAGCCGTTTCTGTAAATACTTTATGTACAACTGAGTGAACAAAAATTGAAAAACCTTTTTGATGTATATATTTGGTTTATGTGGTAAATTGATTTCTGTTATGCAGCCCTAAAGATTAGATTGCTTTGAGGTATCATTGTCCCCAGCCAACTAAGTGCTTCTGGGAACAGTGAGGCATGCTGATAGTCTAATAAGAGCCACAGATAATTCAAGGGGGTAGAAAAAATAAATAATCATGTTTACATTATTAAGGACAGTGTGTGCATCTGTACCTCTTTATTTGGATATATTCCTTTTTAAACATTTACAGAAGGTGTGCAGTTTGTTTCAAACAATTTAATCCAATAAGTTTCTATACATGATTATTTTTCCTACTAAATAAAATTCCTTCACCATTATATCTGATCAATGCAGAATTGGTCATCAGCTCCCTTTTAGGATGTGATTCTTGCCAAACTGTGGGTAGGACTATCTTTTTTTTTAATCCAACCCACACTTTTTATTTTTGTACCCTCGGAGCTGTTAGCAAATTAATTAGCATTTTAAAAAGTACTGTAATGTACTGTATCTTGCCTCCCCTCCCCAAGTCTTTTCTCCAGTTTTTACTTAAAGTAATTGGCTGGAATACATTTCAATGCCAGGAAAGTAACCATCCACACAAGGAAACAGTTTCCTCCTACCCTTAATCATAAGACAAAGACTGTTTTTGCCGTTCAGGTTTCCAGGTAATTGCTTTGTTTGCAGGGGCAAACATTAGGTCTGGGAAACATATAGCACAGCAGAGGCATAGAAGGCTAAGGGCATAGGCTAAAAGCTAAAGGTCAATCTGGCCACAACCAGTATTGTATCTCTAATGTAGTCAGTTAACAAGCATTCATTAAAGGCCTACAGTGTACCAAGGTGAGAAGCACTGGGATACAGAAAGATTAAAAAATGATTGCTCCTTTTAAGGAACTCACAGTCTGTTGGGGAAACAACCAAACAACCATACTGAGACAAGATAGATGTAGTCAGTGGAGGCTTTATTGTTGTTTAGTCATTTCAGTTTTGTCCAACTCTTCATGAGCCCATTGGGGTTTTCTTGGCAATACCAGAGTGGTTTGCCATTTCCTGCTCCAGGTCATTTTACAGATGAAGAGACTGAGGCAGGGTTAAGTGACATGCCCAGGGTCACACAGCTAATAAGTGTCTGATGCCAGATTTGAACTCAAGAAGGTGAGTCTTCCTGACTTCTGATCCAGCATTCTATCCACTGTGCCACCTAGCTGCTTTCCAAAGGAAGGTGGGACTTTAGCTGCAACTCCAAGCATGGATGACAACCCTGTGGCAAAGCCTGGAGGGAGGAGGTAGAGTGTCTAGCATAGGGGTGGGGAAGAAAGAAGAGGCCAGTTTCACTGGATTATTGGTAAAGAAGGGGGAAGATGAAAGAAGAAAGGTAGGGAGGGGCCAGGTTATGGAGGGCTTTAAAAGACCAAAGGAGCCTTTTATAATTGGTCTTGGAATAGTAGGATCAGCTTCACTACAGGACCACCACATTAGCTATATGTACCCTTTTAAATAAGTACTCCTTCACATTTTCTTCTTTACAAATATATCTTCTATTTCCAAAGCTCAAGGCCTTGAAGCAAAGTTCTTTCAAATCCTCACCTTTTCTTTCCCTACTGCCTCCAAAAGTATTCTGTCTGTTTTCTTTTTTTCTGTGATGTCTTTAATCCATCACTGTTCCATTTTCACAGCCACTATATCTTCAAACTTTCCACTTAAGTAATTCCTAGCCTTTTGTAAAAAATTCCAGGTTCAGTCCCAACTTTTAGATGAGGCCCTCCTTGGCTGACTACTCCTGTTCTCTCCCCACTTCTTTCTCTGAATTCTTCTAGTATTTCATACTTAATGGGGACTTCAAATCTGGGTGACTGTGAGGATGGTGGTCCCCAGAAATAGGGAAGTTAGGGGTATGTAATGTTAATGGGATTTAAGATCATCCCTTCCCATTAATGGACCTCTCACAGAGCCCATTAAAGGAAGCTTGCTTAGGGGAGGCTTGCTTGGGGGAAGGCTTTCACACTTTTTGCTAATTTCTAATTAGGCACTGAGTCACAAGAGTTGTGATGCCTTCCGGGCTCTGAGAAGTGTATATACACTCTGAGATCCAATTTTTCCTTGTAGGCTCACTTATGAGAAGAATCTTGTGATTCCCTGATTGAAGTTTTGTGTGGCCATATGTTCAGAGCTCCTCAACTGCTCAGATTTAAAGGCTCTCTCCATCCAGGGAGGTATGTAAAGTATATAGCAATATTACTTTGATTCAGGCAGTCAGAGCCCTGTCTGTTGGTGTTTATTTCTCTGCTTGTATTTTCTCTGAAGTTCAGGGTTCTGACTTTCCCCCTGAACTAGTGAATGTAATTTAAAAAGATTGTTGATCCCTTAAACAGCTATCTTTCCTGGTAAAGCAGATCTAACAACCTGTGCTAGCAGCCGTCCTGGGTATGCCAGTGTGGTTGCTGCTACAGGAGAGAGCAGAGTTTTTTTGAGTGTCTGTGGTGGAGGGGAGGAGACAATGAGTTCTATTGGAACTCTCTAAGCTTAAGGCTGATACATCCCAGGAAGACCAAATACAGATTCAATATTCATTCCCTGTCCTGCCTCCATTCATCTGCCCAAGTTATGATTCATTCCTGGAAGGCCCTTCCTCCTCATTTCCATCACCAGAATCTCTAAGGCTAAGCTCAGGTGGCACCTTCTACACATAGCATTCTCTGAACTTACTGGTTCTTTGTGTTCATTTCCTCCTCAGATTAAATTGTATGCAGTTATCTTTGTACATAATGTATCTGCCTTGGTAGAATTTGTAAGATCTCTGAGAGTAGGGGTGGTCTTCATATTCCTACAACAGTACCTTCCATGTAGTAAATGCTTAATAAACTTTTGCTCAATTGAATTGTATATGTAAAATGGCACTTGAGTGGTTGCCATGTTAATATGATCATTATATTTAAATAAATTCAACAACATTTATCTATGTGTAAAGTGCTAGAGACATAAAGATGATGAAAATTGACATAGATAATAATGAGAAGACAAGAAACATACATAAAGAAAATATAATGCAAATTAAAATGTGGTAAGTGGGAGATGTCAAATAGAGGAACATGAGATTGAGAAGGAAGTAGGGATGTGCTGCTAAATATTTAACAACCAGATCTCTGTCAGGACAGACTTTTACATTTACTCTTCATTATAAACATTTTCTCCTTTGCTTTCACAAATCTAGACAGTCAGCAAAACAACAAATTAGTTCCTGATTTGTAGCATTTGTGAATTTCTGGTATGTAGATGTTCACACTGAAAATTTGAAAATAGACTCTTAAACTGGCTCCAGTACCCCATGGAAAGAAGGAATGATTTCTAACTGGTGTGGTTTGGGAAGTAGCATAATGGAAATCAGGGGAGGCCTCAGAAGAGAGTGATTATTGAAGGAAGAGAAAGATTTCAACAAGTGGAAAAGTGGAGGGAATCTATAAGGAGCAGAAAGTGTCCTTTCCAGGAATGAGTGGCAGCCTACGAAATCCGTGGAAGTTGGAGTAGACAGGATGTGATTTGGAAACAACTATTAGTCTAGTTTAGTTGAATAAGCAATGGTGTTGTTTGAAGTAAATCTGGAAAGGCAGATTGGAAATAGATTGAGAAGGAACTTAACATAAGGAATTTATCCTATAGGAAATGGGAAGCCACTGAACTTTATTTGTATTTGTCATCTTTAGAATGAAATTGACTAAATGATCTCTTCCAATTCAAAATGTGATGATTCCATGGACACCAAAGAAGAGAAGCTTTAAAGATTGGTATCTATTTTCATTAATTTTTTTTAAAGGCAATTGGGGTTAAGTAACTTGCTCAAGGCTATATGGCTAGTTATTTTATGTGGGTGCTAAGTACTGAGATCAGAACCGATCCAGGTTATCCAGACTCTGGGACTGGAGCTCTTACTCACTGCACCACCTAACTGCCCCTTATTAATTTTTTTAAAAATAGAATTGAACTGTGTGTTCACAGTAGAATGTATACCCCCGGGGTGGCTAGGTGGCACAATGAGTAGAGCATCGGCCCTGGAGTCAGAAGGACCTGAGTTTGAATCTAGCCTCAGACACTTAACACATACAAACAAAAACCTAGTTGTGTGACCTTGGGCAAATTACTTAACCCCAATTGCCCTCCAAAAAGCAAAACAAAATAACAAAAAAAAGAATGCATGCTCCTTGAGGACAATCATTATTTCATTTTTGTCTTTGCATCCACAACAACTAGCTTAGTACCTTGCACATAATAGGCACTTAATAAAAATGTGTTTAGTTGAATTGAATTATGTAGGTGAAATGGCATTATGATGATTATGCAGTTAATCTGATCATAGCAGACAGCCAAAGAGAATAATTAGCTCCCAATGCGGATTTTTGGACTTAATTATCCTGTTTGCCTGCCTAACAGATCAAAATAAGCACATAATTGCCACATTTACATTTTATGCTGTTTATACACTGCTTGTGTTAACTTTCTTTTGCTGAATGAAGTCAATCAGCAAACATTCATTAAGCAACCTCGATGTGCCAAGAACTATGCGAAGAACTGGGGAGAATAAACCAAAAAATGAAGTTCTTGCTTTTAGGGGGGCTTACATTCTATTGGGAAAGATGATGTGCATATTGATGAGGACATGTAGAACAAATATAAATAAAGACAAGGTAGTTAGCAAAGGAGGGTATAGCAATTGGGGATATTAGAAAAGTTTTTGTGAAGAAGGTGGGGCTTAAACTAACTTCTGAAGGAAGTGAGGACTTCTATGAGGGAGAGGTGAGGAATGAGTGCATTCCATGCATGAGGGATGGTCCCTGAGATGGGAGATAATTGGGCTGGTATGTGTGTGAGAGATCAATTTGACTGAACCATAGGTTGTGTAAAGGGATGTAATGTATAATGAACCTGACAAGGTAGGTTGGATCCTGCTAGGTGGCATAGTGGAGAGTGTGTCAGATTCAGATTCAGGAAGATCTGAGTTCAAATCCTGCTTCAGACACTTCCTATATGTATGGCCCTGGGCAAGTCACTTAACCACTGTCTACTTCTGTTAGCTCATCCATAAAATGGGAATAATAATAGCACTTACCTCCAAGAGTTGTGGTGAGGAGAAAATGGGATAATATTCATAAAACACTATATATATTTAAAAGTTCAGTATTAATGTCCACTATTATTATTTAAATGTCAAAACAGAGGTGTTTCTTAGCCTATCATCCATCCTTATGCATGTTTACAACATACATGTGTAACAGGGTTTAGCACATCAGCTTGCTAAGACAGAATCTCTGTGTGAAGGATGCTAGTGAGATGCTTCCAAGAAAATCATGATGTCATGAAAGGAAAGGTTTGGAAAGGTTGGTGCAGATGTGGACAGTTCATAGCTGGTTCCAATAGGCTAACCATATATTGAAGAAAGCCTTTATTAGCCATGGAAGCATTCAGACAGGCTGGTCAATTTTGACTGTACTTTCTCTTGGCCTCATTTGCTTCTGTGATATCTCAGTGGCTCCTTCACTCAAGGCATCTGGTGAAAGGAATGTAATCTCCAGTCTTGGGAGTTTCAGTAGGTTGGGAGAGCAAGTCATACAAAATTGGGAGCTGGAACCTGCTCTGGGTTTCTTGTTCTACAAAAGCACTGATGCCCTAAGGAGCAAGAAGAAATCTTGAGAAGTGACTTTCATGACTCTATCCCAGTGGAAAGATTCATTTGGTTGTGTCCTATCTAGACATGGATTTGGACCAATGCTATGTAGAAATTGAGCTAAGTTTTGAGCTTAATTTCTGTCATCTATGCCCCCTTCTTCCCCCTACCCCCAGACCAATGTGGCTTAGGGGATTGTGCCCTAAAGTGTTGGGGACAATGTTTATAGGTTTGTTCTCAATATATTTGAGTAGCAGCAAGCACCCTAGCATCCCCAGGATGGCTGCCAACACAGGTTCTTAGATCTGCTTTTCTAAAGGAAAGCAGCTAGGGAGCAGCTAGGTGGCACAGGGAGTAGAGCACCGGCCCTGGAGTCAGGAGGACCTGAGTAGAATCGGGCCTCAGACACTTAACACAAAAACTAGCCATATGACCTTGGGCAAGTTACTTAACCACAATAGCCCTCCAAAAAGCAAAATAAATAAATAAATAAAATAAAGGAAAGCAACCCAAAATGGGTTAACAATCTTGCTTTAATCAAACATATGTCATTTACCTAGTTCAGGGGGAAAAGGTCAGCACCCTGAACTTCATAGAATACAAAGGTTACAAGCAGACAAAAAATACAGACAGAGAAACAGAGCAGCAGACAGGCTTCCAGCTGTCTGATCATTATATCTATACCTAGTCAGTTACCAGAGAGGGAAGCACCAACATCTGGGTTTTCAAAGCAGGGTGGGGGCTCAACGGCTGCCCAGAGTCTTGTCTGGTCAAATCACACAACTCTCCTCAAAGTGAGCCTCAAAACAAAATCTCACATCAGGGTATATATAGCCTTCTCTTGGCCCTCTAGACCCACTGCCCAATCAAAAAGCAACCAGGTGTGGGCATTCCTGAAAGATAAGTCTCCCACCACAGGCTTCATGTGACCTCATGCAGCCTGTTAGGGGGCAGAGTATATTTTCAAATCAAGGAAGGTTCTCAGAGTCACTTAAGCCTATCAAAGGGCCTAGGGGCAGGGAAGATCTTAAATTCCCATTCTCATAACAATAATAGGCACTCTGGATACAGTTTAAAAGAGGAACAATCCTCTGCCTTCATGCATCTTAAAACATCTAAAGTACAAATTAAATATAGAGTAATTTTTGGAAGGGAGAGGGAGAACTGGCAAGATCAAGGAAGTCAAACAGAGGGAAAACTTCCATATATGCAAAAATATTACAGTAGCAATTTTTATAGTAGCAAAGAATTAGAAGAAAAGTGGGTGCCCATTAAATAAGCAATGACTAAACAGATTGTCGAATATGAATGGAATGGAATATTGTGTCATTATATCAAGCATTTAAGTGTTTACTATATTCCAAGCACTGTGTTAAGCACTGAGGTACAAAAGATGATCAGAACCTGCAAAGAGTCTACATTCTAATGGGAAATTGGAAAATTGCATGGGGGGTTGAATGCAGGTGCAAGGTAGCTGGTGAGGAAGAAGAGGAAAAATCTGGAGAGCAAACCAGTGTGTTGATAAATATGAAGAATTCAGAGGAACTTGAGAAAAATGCAGAGTGAAACTCTACCAAGAGAACAATTTGCCTAATAACTTCAATAATGTAAAGTAAAACAATATTGAGAGAATTCTTTTTTTTTTTTTAAAGCAATTGGGGTTAAGTAACTTGCTCAAGGTTACAGGGCTAGTCATTATTTATGCGTGGGTGCTCATTTTCTGAGGCCGGATCTGATCTCGGGTCATCCCAACTCTGAGGCCGGCACTCTTACTCACTGCGCCACCTAGCCGCCCCTTTAGGGCAATTGGGGTTAAGTAACTTGCCCAAGGTTACACGGCTAGGTTTTTGTTTGTGTGGATTAAGTGTCGGAGGCCGGCTCCGAACTCAGGTCCTTCTGACTCCAGGGCCGGCGCTCTATTCACTGCGCCACCTAGCCACCCCGAGAGAATTCTTAATAGTCCATTTGTGACTTCAGGGGACTGATGATAAAGTGTACCTCATGTTTTCTGTCAGAATAAGTAGCAATATAGGTATGGAATTAGGCATAATTTTTCAACGTGGCCACTGTGTTGATTTATTTTCTTAACTATGCTTTTTGTTTTTTGTTGTTTCAAGTAAGGATTATTTCACGGTTCAAATAATTGGGAGCTACCAATCGGTAAAAAAACAGAATATTTTTTAAAGCCCTAAGGGGATTTTTAGAAATATCCTATGGAAGGTGGGTGAGCTGAGCCTTGAAAAGAGTGGTGAACCAAGGAGAAAGCATGGCCAACAAGTCTGTGCAAGGCCACAAAGGCAGAAAATGCAATGTTAAGTTCAGGGACCTGCAAATAGCCATTTTGACTAGAATACAGAGTATGCAAGGGGAGCATAATGTGAAATCAGTCTAGAAAATAGGTTGTATCCAATTTATGAAAAGTTTGATTTGTCAAAAAGAGGAGTTTGGATTTATCTGAGAGTGAATAGTGAACCAGTGGAGCTTTTTGAGCCAAATAACATGTGCTTGAGGAAAACCAGTTTGGCAACCATTTTAAAGGATGGACTAGAGACAAGAGAGCCTGGAGCTCTAGGAACCAATTAGTTATCATAATAGTCTATGTGACAGTACATGAGGGACTAAACTAGGCCTTGTGAGTGATGAGGGTGGAGGTAGATTTGAGAGATGTAGAATTATATTGAACAGGACTTGGCAATTGATTGGCTCTGGCAGACAAGGGTAGCAAAGAGCTGAGGGTTACTTTAACTTTGAAAACTTGGGTGACTGTTAGACTGTTGATGACCTCAACAAAACTGAAGTGAGAGGAGTAGCTTTTGTAGAGGAAAGTAAAAAGTTCTCTTTTAGCTATTGAGAAATCTAGCCGGTAGTAAAGAGTGATTAAAGAGCTTTATGTAAATATTTGGAGTCATTCACAAAGAGAGATAGTTGGATCCCTGCCAGCTAATGAGATCTACTAATAAAAAAGATATAGATATATGAACCTCCTTTGAATGTAGTGTTCACTCACTGTTAAGTCCCAAGGCAATTTGTTATAGAAATCTTTTTTCCTTCCTTTACACAGTAAAATGAAGGTGACTTGGCTGTGCTACTGTTGGCTTTAATCACTGACATCTAGTTTAATTAACTTTGTAAATGATTTTCCTCTAATAAGGCTACAGGTGAGCTCATACTCAGTCAAAGGCCTTTTAAGGACTTTGATTACCTTGGGAGACCATACTGTTATTTCTATTGACTTCAGTCAGGATCGTCATGCTTTTGGTCTCAACTTCAGATCCTATCAGATTTAAATGTTGACTCGGGGAGGCAATATGTGTTTTTCTTGGTAGCTGTGAACTCTAAAGAAAGGGCTGTGCCATTCGAATTTCATAAAAAGGAATACCTCTCCTCTTTCTCTCTGCCAAGGGCTTTATCTGATAAAATCGCTGATGTAAATAAAATACACTGACCTTACCTCCAGGCAAATGAGAGAGTCCAGATTCTTCCTTTGTTCTTTGTTCTCAAAATGTTTAACAATAAGTTAGTAAAAAATTAAATTATCGATGCTCAGTAAGTCTTGATTCTTGAACAATATGTCCTTGTTTCTGCCAAGGGTATGTCAGTAGACTGTCCCATGGTACCGCTCTTCACCCTGGGACTTCCTAGACCAAAACAGCCTTTTCTGTGTCTTCCTTTTTGTGTTTACTCCCCTCTGTTAGAATGCAATCCCCTTGCAGATAAGGATAGTCTTTTTTAGTTTTTGTATCCCTATTGTGTGGGGTACAGGCACCCCAAAAGCCCCTACCCAGAAAAATTAGAAGTCAGAGGTATCTTGAGGAAAGAACAGGAAGTTTATTCAGTTCTCATGAGAAAAGGTTATCCCTTCCACCAGTATGAACCAGCAGAATGAGGCATATTACAAAAGACAGAACAAGAATTTATACCCTAGGGCAGTCAAGCCTCCTCCCCTGCCCTGTTCTCCCATTGGCTGGAAGTCAGGCTCTCAGTCTTGGTGCGAAATCTAACCCAATGGTGGATAACAAAGAATCCCGCCACTATCTCCTATTGGTGGGAAGGCAGGACAGGGAGCCAAGGTATCTTTCGCGTCCTTATTTGGTAGCCTCTAAAGCCAGGGAGGTGTAAGGGTATGGCATATAAGGGTAGAGGTCAAAAACTCCTGAAGGGGCCTAATGCTGAAAAAACAAGGGTAGAGGTCAAAAGACCTTAAAGGGAGCCTAATGCTGATATGCCAGTAGTAAAGAGGGGGGAAAGGTAAAACCAAAATTCTGGCTTGCTCCCACAAAACTTATGGGCTGAGAAGTTTTCATCTTTCTCATTCACTATTGTTAGGCAATGTGTCTATCATAGAAAGGCCTTAATAAATGCTTTTGATTGATTGATTGATTCATTTATAATGTGGATTATTTTTTTGTCTGTCATATATTTTCTTTAGAAGAGGAAGAAGGTTTGCAAATAATGCTAGGCAGTTATTGTATTGTAGTTATGGCAGAATTAGATTAATTTTCTAATGTATCTAAGTGTATTTTAAGTCATTTAAATGGTAGTCTTTCTTGGGTACAGCATTATTTTCTCAGTCTTGCATTTTTGTTTAATATTAATAGATTTACATGATTCAATATTGTGGAGAAGGACAGTTACATCTCCACTTCCAAATTATATCTAATTATGTTGTAAAAGGATTTGGGGTTTCTTTTTAATGGAAAAAACACTTGGATACTGTTCTCAAAATTATAACATTGAGGAATTATATTACAACATAAAGAAACTTGAACTTTTTCAGTTTAGTAGTGTGCTTTATTATCCTACAAGCCTTTGAAATGTGTGGAATGATTTAGTTAGGGAAGACATTGGATGCTCTTCTGTCCCATTTTTTTTTCCTTGATATTTTGGAAGAAAGAATTGTAATTGCAAAATTCCACTTGTGGACTGAGGATGTCTGGGATTTTTTTTAAAGCTCTAGTTCTCAGCTAAAAGCAAGCTTACTCATGGGCTTCACTGGAAGTTTATTTCAATTTTGAAAGTAAATTGAGAGGAAAATGTTTTCAGTTTGGGGACTAGAAGAAGGGTACACATCAGTGTTGCACAATCATAAAATAAGGTCCAGGATTTTAAAATGGGATAGGAGGCAGAGGACGGGAAAGAAGGCATGACATTTAGGTAGGAATAGAAAGTCAACAAAGTGATTCATATATTCATAAATCTGGAATGAGATGGGATGTCAGAGTATCATCTGACCAAAATCCTTCATTTTACCCATGAAGAAAATGAGACCCAGGGAAGTTGTGACTTTAGAGGCATCCAAGGTGGCCCAGTGGGCAGAGTGCTGAGGCTACATTTTTTTTTAATTGCATGGAAAGAAATAAGCAGCAACAGGATTTGTAATGTAACAACTGAAGGAGTGTAAACCACTTCTTCTTCCCCACTCCCAGTCCTCTACATGGATGACATTCTACCTACGCCCCAGTTCATCACAGAAGGCCCATGCAACTCCATGGAATCAGTCAATCAAACATTTAAGCTAACCAATAACAAATCCTTATTTCATTTGAGAGAAATAAAATGCTTTAATCATTGGACAAAATAGGTGAATTAGACACAACTTTGGACTATATCTCAGAATATCAACTCTGCCCTCCTCCAGAATCTTTTAGGTAGAAATTGCCATCTTCCTTTGGACAGAGTCAAGATGAGCTATATCTCCATATCACATGTGGGCTGGCCAACCACACCTATCTGACATCACTTTCAAAGATGGGGTCACTGTTGACACCCCCAGCCTACAGTTTATCCTTAGCCACTTATGGTTAGAAGACTAGACCAACATTATGGTTTCAGTCACTGGGCCAGAGAGGCAATGTACCTATTAGATCCTGGAAGATCTGGGTTTGGATTCCTCATCAGAATCCACTTGTGTGACAAGTAATAGTCAATTTAACCCCTCTGAACTTCAGACGACGTGTTAAGTTGCATATGCAGCAATATATACAAAAATCTACTCCTATCAGTATATCACTAAAGCTACTTGTTGGTGTGACCTTACATACCTTAGGCATCTAGATCTTTGATACTATGTAAATGGTTGGTTGTCTAAACTTGTTTGGAAAAGCAACATTACCTAATGGAAAGCACTCCTGTGAAGTAGTACAGCTAGCAGAAGCTAGGTGGTACAGGGTATAGGGTGCTGGTCCCAGACACAGGAGGACCTAAGTTCAAACCCAACCTCAGATAGTTATTATTTGTGTGACCCTAGGCAAGTCACTTAATCTGCTTGCCTCCCTTACTTCAACTGCAAAATGGGGATGATAGCAGCACCTACTTTGCAAGGTTATTGTAAAGATCAAATGAGATGATATTTTTAACACAGCACAGTACTATACACACAGACATATGTGGGGGTACTATGCTTATTTTCATATATGTATGTGTACACACACACACACACACACACACACACACATATATATATATATATATATATATATATATATATATATATATATATATATATATATATAAGATTTATCTCCATAAATGCTTGTTCCTTACCTTTTCCCCTTTCAGGAAACCTAGGTTCTAGCCCTAGCTCTGACACTTATTAGCTATGTAACTATGGGCAAATTTTATTATTTCTCTGAGCCTCAGTTTTCTTAACTATAAAATTTGCCCTGTCCTCTCCATGAGATTGCTGTGAATGCTTTGGAAATTGTAAAGTGCCATAAAAATGTGATTTAATATTTGAAAATAAAAATGTTGCCCTAAGCAAAATTACAAAATAAGCTAAGTTCTCACCCTCTTTCTGTCTCCTTTCTTTCCTCTCTGACACCTCTCCTTCCATTCCATTCCCCATAAGCAGCTCAGCACTATTTCCTCAGCCCCCACCCCTCAGAACAAAGACTCATCTGATAGCTTCCATTTACACTTTATTATGAATTTCACCTTTAAGGACTGGGGACTCACCTTTAGCTTTTGTAAGTCTGTTCCCAGGAGCTGCTGGCATCAGTGAAGCATAAGTCTGGATGTCACTGCTTTCTTATAAATGTAGCTCAGGGATCTGACCTACTAAATCATAGTTTCTCTTGCCTCTCCTTTCCAGCAAAAAATGGTTAAGAGAAATTATTGAGAAAGGGAATAGGGTAATTAGAGTGGAAGCTTGAGGCTAGGTATGAAAGGGGAGAGGTTCTCTGTAAAAGTATGGAACTCAGCCCTTCGTTCTGTAGGAATCTTTTTTTATTTCCCTCGTCTTCTATCTTCTATTTATCCTACGGGTTGGGAACTTGTGGCCTTAAAGGCATATGTGGCCCTAGTGGTCCTCAAGTGCGGTTCTGAGGACCTAGAGAGCCACATGTGGCCTTGAGGCCGCAGGTTCCCCACCCCTGGATCCTCACCCTCCGCCTCTCACAAGCATACTTCATCCATTCATCCTATTCTGTCCATGTCTACTTCCAAACAACACTATTATTTTCACAGGAGATAGTGTGCTAGGAGTCAGGAAGTCTAGAGTTCAATTCTCCCTCACACATTGGCCTGTGACCTTAGGCCAATCATTTAACCTCTCTCAGACTCGATTTCCTCTCCCATAAAATGAAGGAATTGAACCTGATGCCCTCAAAGTCCCCTTGTAGAGCTAAATCTATGATCCTGTGACTGAATCCTCAATCCTCACCATCATGTGCCCCCCAGACCCTCAAAATATGTTAAATAGCTCCAGAAAACTCAACCTAAAGTTTGAATCTTAATATTGGAAGAGGTCTAAATAAAAATACCCTCCCTAAAAGCCCTGACAAGGAGTTCTACATTTTATGTTTGACAATTTACCTTGATAGAAAATTCAATGTTATCTCTTAGTGTAGCTCATTCTGGTTTCTTCATGAGTATTTCAACAATGATCAGAGAAAAATAGATATTTCCCTTACCCTGCCCAATCTGGGTTTGAATCCTCCTATGGTTACTCACTATGATTTCCAGTCCTGGGTGGACAGCTACCTATTTGACACATCCATCTGGATGTCTTGTAGGGTATCTTAAACTCAATGTGTCTACAGCAGAACGCATTGTCTACCACCCCAAATTCTTTCCTCTTCCTAACTTTCCTATTTCTATTTGATACGATACCATCATTTCAGTCTGGGTTCCCAATTTACGAGTCACCACTGGCCCTTCATTTTCAGTCATTTCCGCAGGCAGTCTCCTGGTTCAGGCCCTCATCACCTCCATCCTCTCCTATTGTAATCACCTCCTAATTGGCCTCCCTCCCTCAAGCTGTCCTCTATACAGTGGCCAAACTGATAGTCCCAGAAATCAGACCCCTTCATTTATTCCTTGCTACCTGTATCATCAAATACAGAGGCTTCTGTTTAGATTGAGAGACCTTCATGAGCTGACTCCAGGCTACCTTTCCAGGTTTACTGCCTTTCACTCTGTTCAACTTTCTCCCTCACTCCATAACCCTAATTACTTGCCAAATCTTTTTTGACTCCATACCATCCCCTGAATTTTCCCCCTTTTCTATATTCACACAGGCACTAGCCTAGTTCAGGCCCATATCACCTCTTAATTCATTCCTATTTCTCAAATATGTCCCTTGTCTAATCTGCCCTCTATAGCTGCAAAAGTGATTTTCCTAAAGTTCAAATATGACCATGTTGCTCTCCTATTTAATGGTTTCCTATTAATTTTTTTTTGCCCAGAGTCACAGAAGTAGTAAGTGTCTGAAGCCAGATTTGAACCTCAGATCTGCCTTACTCCAGAGTCACCATCGACTGCACTACCTAGCTGCCCCAAAAAATTGATATAGAAAGATGTGATTTTACGTAATAGATTATTTAGAGCATTTTCCTTCTACATATGCTAGGTTAATAGATGGTTCTTTTATACATTTAAATTTTATGTATTCTAAAAGAAATTTTTATAAATTTTATACATTTATAATATCATTTAATTTATATACATCTTGACAGGGAAACATTTAATGCATGAGGCAAGTTAAGAGAGAAAGTGTAGCATGATGAATATGGGGATGACCTCAAAGACCATAGGATTTGGGTTTAAGTACTGCTTCTGACACACATAAGTCATCTGATCTCCCAGGGGTCTGACTAGGTGGCTCTTTAAGGCTCTAAGTTTTTGTGCTGGCCTGCAATGGTAGAGAGAATCCCTTTCCTGGGAACTCTCTGTTCCAACTGAAATCACAGATCTAGACCTTATCCATATAAAGTTATGCATATAGATATGGTTCCAGCCTTAGGAAATATATGTACTAAGATACATTAATGAAGAGATGATACAAGAAAGAAAGACATTAAGCCATTATTTCATTCAACAAATAAATGAAATAAACATGTATAAATCAACACTAACGTATAGGTCAAGAACAAGAATGGTTGAAGAGGTATATAACTGAAGAGACTTTACTCACTCATTCAACAAGCATTCATGTACCAGAGACAGCTGGTAGTATGGTAGATAGAGCAGATAATGAGTAAATAGTAGATAGAGCACTGGGTGGGGAATTCTTGAATTCAGTCCTAACCTCAGACACTAGTTGTATGACCCTTAATAAGTCACTTAAACTCTATTTGCTTCAGTTTCCTCAACTATAATATGGGGGTAATAATAACATATACCTCACAGGGTTGTTTTGAGGATCAAAAGAGGTAATATTTGTAAAGCACAGTACCTGGCACATAGTAGATACTATATAAATGCAGATTTTCTTCACCTTACTCTTCTCGTCTTCCTGCTATGTGCCAGAGAGATTGTGCTAGGGGCTAAAGATATGAAATAAAAAGAAAACAGCTCTTTCCCTAAAGTAGTTTACATTTTGTTAGAAGAGGGGGAAAACAATATAGAATCAAATGATCATTTGGCCCAAGAGAGTGACTTGGCCAAAGTCAAATAGTGATTATGCCTTTAAGTTATAGGATACATACAGCCTGGGCAAAGGTATGGTGAGGGAAGAGATGGGATCTCACATACATACACCAGCTAGAACGTAGTATGTGTAAACAACAGTAATAAAGTTGGAAAGGTAGGATTGGGTCAGGTTATTAAGAACATTAAATGCTAAACAGAGGAGTTTATATTTTATTCTAGAAGTTGATAAGGAGGGCACCTATGTGGCACAGGGGATAGAGTGCTGGGTCTGGAGTATGAAAGATCTGAGTTCAAATGTAGCCTCAGACATTGACTAGCTGTGTGACCTTGGTCAAATCACTTAATTCTGCCTTAGTCAACTGGAGAAGGAAATGATGAATACTTCAGTATCTTTGCCAAGAAAACCCCATGGACCATGAGGTCATGAAGAGTCGAACACAAGTGAACAACTGAATAACAGATGTGCCAAGTACTGTGATAAATGCTGAGGATACAAAAAGAGGCAAAAGACAGAGTTTAGACTGTTTGTACTTGACCTCAGTTTAGAATTCAGAGCAATAGAAATAAATTGTAAAGAGCTTGATTTAGGCTTGATGTAAGATAAAACTTGCTATAACCAGAGCTGTTTTAAAAATTGAAAAGGTTGCCTTGGAAGGTAATTTGATCTCTGTCACTGGACATTTTCAAGTAGGATGACCACTAATCGTCAGGGATCAGAGATTCTTAAGGTAGTGGACTAGATGACCTAAGATGTCCCTTCTAACACAGAGATTCTGTGATGCACATATCCACGAATATGAAAGATCCTTGTACAACATACATTTTTCAAGACATATATTTTTCATACTTTTTCTCTTGAGCAAGGGTTCTTGTTTCTTTGTGGTTTTGGTCATTTTAAAAAGTGCTTATTCTAATGAAATAATAAATTTAAACTTTGGTACATTTTTTTTGGATCAATGACTTCATTGTTGTGAATACTTTTATGAAAAAGAAATTTAGACCCCTCCATTTTTTTCCTATCTTATTCAAGTCTTGTCCATTTTTACCCAGGAATCATTAATAGGAAACCTATCCAATGTTTTAAAATGTTCTTTTTCTTTGAACATGTTAATATTAATAGTATGCCGCTTGGGAAGCCCATATGTTTTATTCCATTCTTACTACATGACTGATCTATATTCTTGAAAATGGGCAATCATTGCTAACATGCTGTAGCCTAATTCTGTATTTCCATTGCCCTTTGAGTTATTTGTGATTTTGGTGTTTCTAAGACCATAGTCTTTTATGATTCACAAAATGACTAGGAGAACATTGGTGTTAAAGAATGAGCTTCTGTGACAATGAGTCGTTTGGGGACACTGAGAGCATTGTGCAGTTTTCACAATGTAATTTAGAGCGCTCACTTCTTCCTAACTCAGTTCTGGGTTCAGCTTACTGGTCATTTACATTACCTTCAAGATATACATAAGGCAATATAGTAAAGGAGAGAGAGAGAGAGAGAGAGAGAGAGAGAGAGAGAGAGAGAGAGAGAGAGAGAGAGAGAGAGAACTGGTTTGGAGTCATAGAACCTTACCTTGAATCCTAGCTCTTCTGCTGAAACTGTGTGATTTGGTGGAAGTCACTTACCATTTCTAGACTTTAATTTATCTTGAAAAGATGGGATTAGACCAGATTCCCTTTAAGATTTTTTCCAACTCCTTTTCCATATCCTTTTGGGACTTGTTTGGACTGAATTTTGGATTCAGTCAAATAACTATACTTGAGGACCTAGAGGGCCACATGTGGCCTGGAGGCCAAAAGATCCCCACCACTACTGGTCAATTAAGGAGCCACTAGCCTTTCACCCTCAGCCTAGGAGAAACAGGGGGATAAGAGTCGGTCTGGCAGGACCTGGGAAAATCAAATATTGACTATATAGTCCCCTTTCTACCGTAGCCAGTGGTGAGCAGATGACTGATTCTATAATTTAAGTTTTATCTGGCAAGAACCAAAGCCTTTGCTGGCAGAAATGACTATTTAAAACCATATTTTTAAAAATGTGGGGAGTGGAGGTGGGAAAAGAGAATAATTGTGCATGGAAAGTAATTTATATTAGGGTAAGAAAGGACATAGAAAGTGAAGAGAAAAAAAAACATGGGGAAAAAGAATATGGAGAATATATGAATAAATATGTTAATAACAGTTCTATCTTATTCCCATATCCTTTTAGTAGGGTGAAGATACTTTCCTGACCACAAAAACCATTGCAGTTTTGCTGGAATTACATAGCACAAAAACCATTATAAGATCAGGAATGTATATACACAGGTAAGAAAATATGTTACAACTTTATTTCATATATAAATATGTGAGTTTCTTTACAGTTTGCTTATGCCATTTTTCTTCAAACCAGAAATATAGGGTGTCATTCATCTCACCCCCTCCCCAACTCACTTCCCTGCTTTTCTCTCCTTCCCTCATCCTTCTTCTGACTGATGATGGGGAGTTTCCCTACCATTTTCTCAATTTATTCACCCAATTCATTTTTTTCCCTGTGGCTTCGATGCCCCCTTGTCTGTAGTGGTGTAGTGATTCTTCAGATATGGGTTAGACTTATAGTCTGGAAAGTTCCTTCCATTCCTTGAGACATCATTTTGATTGTATAGTTGTCACCAGGAGAAGACTCAAGGAATCACTATTGCTGTTCACAGAATTCTTAGGTCCCAAAAGTAGTTAGCAAACACCTAATCCATTGCTAATGTTGCCCCATGGAGAAAGGACTCCTGCATCGTCAGCAACTGGAGACCAAGAATGGCACTAACAGAGATCAGTATTTTTCCTAGTTACTTCTTATTATTAAAGGCATAGATCTAGGCCACTATACAGCCCAGATCCCCAACCCAAAAATCATCTTCCTAATAACCCTCCCCAACTCCTCACTAATCCCCTCTCCAGTACCTATGTAACCTGCCGCTGGCCATGCCCACAGTGGGCAGGGACTTGGGGAAAGGGATTGACCTTAGAAGTACTGGGAATCCCACTTTATAATACATTTCTGAGGAGAAGAAGGGAATGTCTACACCCCCAGAGCTTAAAGTCTTTCAGTTAGAATTCACAATATTTTCCCACTAAAATAATGTTATAAAAGCTTTTGGTTTCTATATCACTGTTAATGAAAGATAGTAGTTCCATTAGAGTATGTGTTAGAGTTAGGCTTTTGTTGGCTTGCCAAGGACTCAAACCTCCTTTCTATCGGAAATGATTTTCCCAAGGTCTAAACAACCAAATTGCAAATGAGGCAGGGTGGTAGGATGGAAAAACCATTGGATTCAGACCTGGTTTTGAATTCTGCCTTTCCTACTTGCTTTCTCTGTCACAAGTTATTTTAACTCCTTTAGATTTTGTTCTTTTATCTGTGAAAAGAGAGGACTGGACTGCACCAGCTCTAAATCCTATCAAACTTTTGGAATACAGCCAGTCTGTGATTTTCTTTTGGTGGGTGAAGGACATTGTATTAATCTATATGAGAAGTAAATCGTTTCATCGAGTCTTAATTTAAACACAGATGGGATAGAAAACATGTGCTTTAATAATAGCATTTCTTTCTTTAATGAACAACTCATTATTTTAGGCAAACTTTGTAATTCTTTGAGCAAGAATCACTGAATATGTGAAGGCTATTTTAGAAAAAAAAAAACAGATCTTGCTCTTTCACTCACATTTAACTTCCTGCCCAAGAAAAATTAAGATCTTTCTTAATGGTTTCATTGTTTCTAATAGCTAAGTACATGGAAATGGTATCCATTCTTGGTATTAAGTAGGCGTGGTCAAAGCCCATTCTAATCTAATCACAGCTTCCTCTGCAAAGCAGTAATAGCAAAAGCAGTATTTTCATGCTATTTCCAAGTTTTCCATGTTAATCATTTGCTATCAGGTTTTGAAAAGGTTATGAATGACTGAGGCTACTTGATCAGGAGAAGCATTTGTAGAATGACTGCAAGATAATGGCAACTTATTTCAGGGCATATGTGAACTTGTCAATCAACAACAGTTTTGAGGATGGGATAGGGATTTATGATTTAATAACAATTAATAACTAAGAATAATATAGTGCTTACTATGCACCAGTCATTGGGTTACAAGCTTTACAATTATTTTCTTATTTGATCTTTACAACAACCCTGGGAAGTAGGTGCTATTATGATCCTTATTTTACAGATGGGGAAACTGAGGTGAAGTGACTTGCCCAGGGCCACATAAATAGTGTCTGAGGCTAAATTTGAACTCACATTTGACTCCAGGCCCAACATTCTATCCACTGTATCACTCACCTGCCTCTACTTATAGGGCACACCTTAATGAGAAACTCCATTTGCTAGTGCAGGCCAATGTCTTTTCTGCAATTTAGAGTCTAAGAGAGGTGAACCAGCCAGCATGGGTCAGAAATAGGAATTAAACTCAGGACTTCCCGGTTCCTGGTTTGCCCTGTAGAGGATGAGGAGGTAGAAAAAAAATCTTCAAAGAGCTAGATAAGACCTTCAAAATTCAATTCAACAAACCTTTATTTGTTAACATCAAAGGGCTTCCTAAGGGAGGTTGACAAAACATGTAGAAAAGTCACACATACTTCAGGAGTAAAACATTTCTCAGCTATAATGTGACTGGCACATAATAGACGCTTAATAAATGTTTATTGATTGATTTTATTTGACAGATGTTTATTAAGCACCAGCTAAGTACAAGGTTCTGTGCTAGGGATTAGAGATAAAGACAAAAGCACCTCCCACCCCTCACCCCACCTTTTAGCACCTTATATTTTACCTGCATCAGGGAGAGAAAGGGGTTAGGAGAAAAAAAACATGTAATTTTGGAATGACGAGTGGACATCACTGGCAGGTAGGGCATCAAGAAGGGCCTTCTTCAGGAAGTAGCAGTTGATCTGAGCTTTGATGGGAGCTACGGTGAAAGTTCAAGGATGAAAGAGGAGAAGGGTCCTGGCACGGAGCCTGCAGAAAGGTCAAAGGCAGAAGATGGAATGTAACATACAGAGAATAAGTAGAACAAGTGAAAAGGGCTGGGGTGGGTGTGGGTCTGGGTGTGTGTGTGTAATGTGAAGCATCTAGAAAGGCAGGCTGGAGCCAGATTATGGTCTTTAAAATGCAAATAAAGAAATAAAAGACTTATAGAATACACAGAAGCTTTACATCTCTATATCATGAATATTATCTTAGAAGAGAGTCTGGAGGTCTTTGATCTAATAATAAGTACCAATTAACACCAGAACAAATTAAATTGACTTTATTTTAATGGATAGGGAACAACTGGTACCTGATATGGGAATAATTTCTAAATTAGCTGTCTTGGTCTAGTCTGGGCATTGGCATGCTAGAGCAAAAAAGTCAAAATCAATATTGAATTAAAGAAGGAAAACAATAATATACTTCATATAATAAAATGAACTTTAACTGACCTCTTCAAACAAAGTGCTGATACCAAATAATAGGAAATGGCTAAAAGAATAGATAGCAACACAGACTACCTCTTATTGCCTAAGGAAATTTAACTGATGTTCACATTATGCCTAGAAACAAGCTTAGCCAGTAAACATTTGATCTTCATGCCAAGCATAGGCTTATATATAATAAATTCGGCCCGAAGGAGACCTTAGAGGTCATTTAGTCTAAACTCTTTATTTTACAGTTGAGGAAACTGAAATTCTGAGGTATTAAATGACTTGCCTACAGCCACACAGGTATTGTGTAACACAGGGGGGTCAGCAAACTACTGCCAGAGGGCTAATCAGTTGTGTATCTACAAGCTAAGAATGGTTTTTACATTTCTAAATAAAAACTATTCTTAGCTCTAGAGACATAAACAGGCTTTGGTATCTGGGCCAGTAGAAGCACCAATATAGAATATAAACTCTTTTGTAGAATTTTTTATATGAGTATATAAGTAGTATAGCTTCATAAAACCTAGGATAGCAAGAAGTAGTGTGGAGAAAAGTTATTTTTTAAGAAAGCTTAGTGAAAGATCCAATTAAACCAGGTAATTCTGAGAGCTTTAAATGCTGAAATTATAAGGAGGACTGCAAAAAGGTAAAACATGGAAAAGATTGGTCAAGATTTCTGTAACAAAACAAGTCTTTCCAGAACATATATTTGAACTGTCAAATCACAATCTGTGTATGGGGAAATGGGCTCTAAAGAAAATGAATATGAGAACAACAGTTGGACTAGACCATTTATACACAGAGGTGAGTATGTGAGATGACAAGAACAATTTTGAGGGCATTGAGAGATTGATTTTCAAGATGTCTGAAAGACAGGAAGTTACCAAATACAGTCAGTTCTACCACAACTCATTTTTAAAATAAGAATTTATTACAACTTGATTGACATGTTAAGGGAACATTCTGAGAATAACTGGAAATTCAAGTTTATTTCTGCTTGATTTCTTTGAGAAACAGTGAGAATTGCAGGACATTACCCCACTTCACAATAACCCATAAAGCAAACCTTCCATGGCTCACTCCCACAAGCAAACTTTAGGTCTTTGTCAAGGTAAGGTGCCATATTTATTATACAGGTTCTGGTGCAGTAGGAACTGTGAGGTGATAAAGATTTGTTCCTACTATCTCTACCTCACCCTCACCCCTCCACCTGAGGCCCAGAGTTGTGGAGACCTGCTCAATTTGCTCCTGTATCCTGAGGGTGCTGCTCAAAGGTCAGACCAAGCAGCAATGAGAGGCCTTAGAGGCAGGCACTATTTGTTGTAGTATTTATGTATTTCTTATCTATTTAATGTTTTTAAATCAGTGCTACTGTTTTTAAGTAGATTCTTTCTTTTCTTTTATGTCAATGATGAAGTTTTTAAGTGTTGTGTCCCTAATCCCATCTCTCTCATGGGCTCTGGAGTATTTATTGTGTAATTCTGCATGCTATACAGTGCTTTTTGGTAATGTCCTGTAACAGAACTGACTATACTTGGAAAAGATTTGGGAACTCATTATAGGAAGACAATGAGGATTTTCACTGTCTAAAGATAACACCAAAGTAGTAGGACTTTGACCCTGATATTGTAGATACTTATTAAAGTTCAGGGATGCAAATGGGTGGGGAGCAATGACATTACCTCCTAAAATTACTTTTCTTTCTGGCTCAAATTCATTTGCAGGAGAAACTATAAAGAATTTTGGGAATACCTACTCTTATTTAGATAGTTATTCAGAATAGAGGGCACCATTTCTACACCAGAGAAATTATTTAATCTTAGCCTGCAGTGTTCTTAACCTGGCTTTTGTTAGATAATGACTATGATTAAAGAGTCTACCCTAGCAGACTGGACCTGAGATGGCCAGTGAGTAGCCATGAAGAGATGTATACAGAATCTCATAGCAGGGAGTAGAAATCCAGCAAAGATGACTACATCTAACAGACACAGTTGACCCATAAAGCAAGAATCCATTTAGATGTGCTCACTAATCACTCAGAGACAACACATTCACTTTCCCATTTGAAATGCCATATCCAGTGAGAAACAGAGATAGCAGTGTGAAAAAATCATCAGGAGACATTGGTGTTAGCAGAGGCATGAGTTATTATTCATCCATATGTGCCCTACCATACACGTGGCATGGATGTAAATGTTGTCTATCTGTATGCACCTTATGTGTGATTTTTATGAGTGTCCACTCTTCCCATAGATAGTATGTGTATTTGTAGGATAGTATCCACTAGGTTTATGAGAATGACCTATTTGGATCTTGGGCAACTGGGTGATGTTAGATAGAACACTGGGCCTGAAGCCAAGATAACCTGAATTCAAATCTAGCATCAGAGACTAGCTGTGTGATCCTGGTCAAGTCATTTAACTTCTGTTTGTCCCAGTTTCCTCATCTACAAAAATGGTGCTAATAATAGCAATTATCTTGCAGGGTTGTTGTGAAGATCAAATGAGATACTAATTATAAGGCATTTACCATAATTCCTGGCACATAAGGCACTATGTAAATATTAGCTAATATTATTATGTTATTTCATTCAATGTGTTTGCTTTGACTAATCATCCCCTCTGGTTAACTAGGGAAAAAAGTAAATATATTGTTGGGGTTTCTGTAACTATGGTGTGGAGAAGATGTGGACCTATGAAATAGCTTGATCGGGTGGTTATTCAGGGGTCCATGTATGTGAATGGAGTGTATCATATGCTACATATATTATTATCGCTGAAAAAAAAAGGCAAACAGGAGAATATCAATAACTGTTGCCCACATACTTAATTTCTTATAGCTATAAATTCTTTATGAGTCTAATCTACATGCATATCAAGAACATCCTTGATGAAAGTATGATAAGACTTTTACAAATGATATTTTACAGCAGATCACATCTATAATACTCACATGACTGGAAAGCACAGAGAGTACAGGATCCCAGGGTAAGTCTTGTTGGCTACCCAGCCATTTGATCTGAGAAAAATTCTTCCTTAAAAGTTTTCTTTCCAAAGTGTCAATATGCAAATGTCAAAGTCATTCTGGATTCCTTGAAAGATAAAACAATAGATAACTTTGTTCAATGATCTTCAGATTTATTAATATCAACAGATCAGCTGAGCCAGAAAAATGGGTGACATATGCTTGCCAACGGCTTTTGTTTCTGTCACGCAGGATGTCCAGCATGGAATCCAAAGAGTACTTCTCTATATATAGTGAGGTCCACCAGATACCTTCGTTGCATATAACATTATGCTAATGTAAGCCAGGCAGCTAGGTGGCACCGTGTATAGAGTGCTGGGCTTAGAGTCAGGAAGATGAGTCTTCCTGAGTTCATATCTGGCCTCAAACACTTACTAGCCCTTTGGCCCTGGGGAAGCCACTTAACCCTCTTTGCCTCAGTTTCCTCATCTGTAAAATGAGCTGGAGAAGGTAATGGCAAACAAAAGTTGGACATTACAGAAACAATTGAACAATGATAAATAAAAATGTCAGCCAAACCTGGAACATTATGAAATTTCCTAAGGTCCATAGTCATTAAGAAGAGTTTGGCCCAACTGAATACACCAGAAAAGCCACCTGGATAAAGACTGCTAATTGTTCAGATTTTGAATTGATGTTGAATGGACATAGCCAATAGAGTTGAACGTATACCTTGGACACATAAGGTAGACAATTATTGGGACCCAGAGTTAACTAGAATTAACTAATAACCAGAATTAATGGAAAATTTTGCTTTTCGTGACCCTCAAAACTTCTCTTTGACATTAAAGTTCTATTTTATTTTTACCTTAATATTTTTCAGGTGATACTGTACAAGTACAAATCATAAAAGACTGTGGTTCCCGAAGAATTAGCATGGTGTAGCAGCAAGCACTCTAGCATATCCAGGATGGATGTTAGCACAGGTTCTTAGATCTGCTTTTTTAAAGGAAAGCAATTCAAAATGGGTTAACAATCTTGCTTTAATCAAACATAAGTCATTTACCTAGTTCAGGGGAAAAAGGTCAGCACCCTGAACTTCATAAAATACAAAGGTTACAAGCAGACAAAAAATACAGAGAGAGAAACAGAGAAACAGAAACCAGCTCTCTGACCATTACATCCATACCTAGTCAGTTACCAGAGAGGGAAGCACCAACATCTGGGTTTTCAAAGCTGGGAGACTCAATGGCTGCCCAGAGTCTCATCTGGTCTAATCATACAACTCTTCTCAAAGTAAGCCCCAAAGCAAAGCCTCACATCAGGGTATATATAGCCTTCTCCTGGGTCAGAGAATGTTACAAGCCTCTTGACCCACTGCGGAATCACAAAATAACAAGGTGTGGACATTCCTGAAAAACAAGCCTCCTGCCACAGGGTCCATGTGACCACATTCAGCCTATTAGGGGGCAGAGTATATTTTCAAATCAGGGAAGGTTCTCAGAGTCACTTAAACCTATCAAAGGGCCAAGGGGCTGGGAAGATCTTGGATTCCCATTCCTCTAACACATGGTTAACTACTCAAAAAGTAATGGAAAGGAACATGGTGAGCTAGACTAGAATATAAAATATTAACTACCAGAACAATTGTTCAGGAGAAGCAGTGTAAATTATATCATTGCAGGGTTATATGACTGCAGAAAAGAGGTAGACCAGTCATGAAGCAGGAACAAGTATTATTGCTGAACATCCTGTATGTTTAATTGGTATCCACACAATATCAGTAGAATTGATAATTGTATTTCAATATGGTTGGCTTCCTTTCTTGTCCTATATATCTTATTTTATGTATTTAAAAACATTATTCTGGAAGGGATCCATAAACTTCACCAGACTTTTGCCATGACACAAAAATAGGTTAAGAACCCTTAAGGCCCTCAGTATGTTTGGTGAACCCTTTAGGGAGGAATTACAGGAGTGATCACTGGAGAAAATCACAGAGGAAGAATGGGCATGGATGGGAAACAATTCTCACTAACCCATATTTATAGATCCATAAGAGTTCTAAAGTGTGCACTTAATTATTTTCTGATTTGTGTTATAGTTAACATTCATATATATGTATATATGTATATATACATATATATGTAATTATATATTTATCATCCCTGTAGATCAGCTGTGTCAAAGTAAAATAGAAACAGGGCCACTAATCCACATATGAGAATCCCTAAAGACCTGCTGTATATTCACTTAGTTTTAAAATGTAATGTTAATTATGTTTTATTGTGTTTTCATTTGTTTTTTGTTAAATATTTCCCAATTACATTTTAATTTGGTTCAGGGCACCAGGAGGTGTTGCCAGCCTGGTTGTGTGTTTGAAACCTTTGCTCTAGATTATAGCTTCCTTGAGGAAAAGGACTTTATTTTTCATCCCTGTAAATGGCCCTTCTTCCTTCCCCTCCAACTGGTAAAACTGCCCCTTGGACATGCCAGTCACTTACCAAATGTTTGTTGAGCTGAATCAATCTGTCTCTGTTTTTTCATAGCACATACTTATATCCAAGAGTTTTATTGGATATTAGCATAAAGCATTAGGATAAAAATTTTTAAAGTTCTAAGAGAAAAATTAGCATGAATTTCATGTGGCTTTGTAAAAAAATTAAACCCTCAAGTTCCCATTATTTCTTGCTTCTGAATTTTTCCCCAGATAAACATAAAATAAAATCAACATTCACTGATTATTTCCTGTTTATGTCATGACTTTCCATGCTACAGTGGTTATATAGCAGCTATAGTTGAAGTGTGACAGAAGAGGTGTTAAAAGCTGGCAACTTCTCAAACTACTGGTTGGAGATACTCATGTGACTCAGAAGTGCAAGCTCAAAACCTAGACTATTCAAGGGCACAGATATAAAGGGAAACTCAATTGAGCTTAATGGGATACCCAGAAGAGAAGAACAAGCTGAAAGCAAGAACCTTGAATTCAAATCATAGCCAAATCAAACGTAGACATGTGTAGCTAGGCAACTACAGACAGGTTGTCTAGTGACAGGTTTTGCTGGGCTGTAATCTCCTTTTAGCCTAGTGCTGTGATGTGCGGGCCCAGTTGGGCCTTACCTATTAAGAAACTTCAATTGCTTGCCTTCTTGAGGAGGAGGAAGGGGAGGGAGAAAGAGAATTTGGAATTAAACATATTTTTAATTGTCAAAACTATTTTTACATGTAATTGGGAAATATTTAAAATAAAAATAATTTTAAGAAAAAAAGAGACGTCAACTTAGAAAATGAGGATCCTGACATATATGTCTATAAAGGTCAGAGTTTCTTTCGCCGTTTCCCAGAAGAACGAGCATAAGGTTAGCAATGTTTTTCATTTTTACAAATGATATTTTTAATATATGTTTGAACACATTCACTTTGAAAATGTTTTGAGAGGAGAGTAGCAAAATGAATTAAAAGAGAAAAACTACAGAAAGGCAATGTGGGCCAGGGAAAGAAAGCAACTATAAAGTCAAACATACTTTTGCAATTAAACCCATCAGTTAAGGAATTATGACATTGGACAATTTTTAAATCAGAAAGGAAAAGAAAATGTATATTTACTTTTTATGTTACTTAATATTAAGGGGAAAAGTACACTCACTTCAAGAGTCTTGTACTAGAAGGAAAAGAAGAGCTGTTCCCTGCTAACTTCCCTGCTGGGTCAATCGACTCATTAATTCTGGCTTTCTGGATGCTTAAAAAGCTCAACTTAGCAATACAGAGTACTAAAAATGTGGAATGAATTGAATTGCACTGGTCAAGCTTCACTTCATGAGTATCTTTAAATGTAGCCTTATTATGCCAATAAAATTGTCTTTCATGGTTGTTACATTGCCTTATGGTTTAGCACTACTGGTATGGTTCTCCATGAATGGTTGGAACTAAGTCTCTCCCAAGACTTTTGTTCTTTGCCAAATCACATTCACTGCCTATTTATGTATACTATGCTTTTGATATTTGTCCCATTTGGCTTTTTAAACAGCCCTTCAAAACTTTATGGTCCAAGACTAAGGGTTCTGTCTCCTTAGCCTTAGGCCTTCTCTGTCTTGCCCTGCCCCCTCACCTTTTAACCTTGCTACCCACCTCAAGCTTTCCCCTGTCTTTCTCATTACTTTCATTTAAATTGTATTGTCAAACATCCAGAACCAGTAGGCTACGCTTTGAGGCTTCTATTTCCTCATTACTGAGGCTGTTTTTCTTCCCTCTTTCTTCTGTTTTGCATAATCATTCTGCTGCCATTCTACTGAAACTGTTCTCTGTGCAGTCATAAATACCATTCTAATCACTAAATGGCCTTTTCTAAGTTATCATCTTTAACCTTTCTTTTTATTCCATTGGATAATACTGACTACAGGGGCAGCTAGGTGGCACAGTGAGTAAAGCACCAGCCCTGGAGTCAGGAGGATATGAGTTCAAATCTGGCCTCAGACACTTAACAAAAAAAAACCTAGCTGTGTGATTTTGGGCAAGTCACTTAACCCCAATTGCAACCCCAAAAAGCAAATAATAATAATAATAATAATAATAATAATACTGACTACTAACTCTTTGATATTGCTTTCCTTTGACTTGTATGATACTGTACTCTCAGGGACCTCCTATCCCTGGGATCATTCCTTCTTAGCTCCTTCAGTTGGATCCTTTCCTCACCCCTTTAATGTGGATGCTCCTCCAAATTCTTCCAATGATTTTCTTCATGAAGGTCTGTGGCAGTTGGATAAGGGATTTAGTCAGGCTTTAGTGTAACTAAAGATTTAGTTTAACATCTAGTTAGGACTAGAGTTAAAGTGAAGCATTAAAGCAGACAGAACTTTCCTTATAATTAACCTATCAGGTAGGTATGGTAAGAATGAGTATTCCATTTATATAGATGAAGTAAAGTTTAGAGGGTACCAAATAATTTTCTTATAGTTGCATACCTAGTTATTAAAGATCTAGGGCTGAAAACCTGGTCTCTTGACTTCCTATGCTAGTTTACATTCTCTTTGCCAATGTTACTTTAAAATCCATTATTCATCATTTTCATGATGCTTCATAGTTTTCTCTTGCAAGTATCCCTACCTTCTTCCCTATCCCCAGGGCTACCAACCTCATCTAGGCAAATATCATGTCATGTTTGGATGACTGAGTGTCTCATTCATTACTAGTCTTTCAACTCATGATCTCTCCCTCTTTTCTCTGCCCTGTCCCAACGCTAATCCAAAAACATTGACTTCATTAAGTCATTCTTTAATTCAAAAACCTCCACCAGCTCTCCATTATAAACAATATATATCTCAGACTTCTCATCCTGGTCTTCTAGGCCCATTATAGCCTTATTTTTCACTTTCTCAGTATGAACTCTCCATTTTATCCAGCCTACCTCCTTTCACTGACCCCCAAACATACCAATGATCATATTCAGTTTCAAGTTATAGAATCATACTCAAGTTAAAGAATCATAGGTTCATAGATTTAGAGCTGGGAGTGAGTGACTTTAGGAATCGTCTAGTCCAAGGGTGGAGAACCTGATCTAGTCTAATCCCTCATTTAACAGATGAAGAAAGCTAAAGACCGTTGATGCTAACGTGTGCTTCCAAGGTTGCAGAGGTGGTAACTGTCAGAAGATATAAATTTTCCAATCAGGTTTAAATTTCTTGAGGGAACATGTCATATTCAGGTTTAGACACAGGTCCTTTGATAGGCCCCAAATTCCTTCTACCATAAATTCTTTTCTGCCTTTCCCTTCCTTTCCACCTATTCAAATCTTACTCATCCTTCAGAGTCAAGCTCATGAACCATCCATCCTTTTCACAAGGTCTTTTATAATGATTCCAGTTCAAAGATTATTCACTCCTCTTAACTCTTTAAGTCATGAATAATAGGTGTTAGTTCTGGACTTTTTGAGATCAATGAGTCTATACTTCTCCGTTCCCTAATTTTACAGATAAGGGAAGGGAGATGGAGAGAGATTAAGTGATCTGCCCAAAGTCACACAAGTTTTAAATTGCATTGCTAAGCGTTGAAACTGGCTCTTCTGATTCTAAGGCAAATGATCTTTTCATGATGCCATATGGTGTAATCATAGCAATTTATCAGTATATTTATTCATCTTTAAAATGCTTGGACTTTTAGGTGAGTAGATCATAAAATGATTGAAACTTTTGTACCCAAAGGAAAGAGCATTTAGCATCACTATTGGAAAGATTCCTATGTCACATGTCATAAAGCCTCGCATTTATACCGGGATCCTCACATCATTTTCAGAAAATTAAAACATCTGAAATAAAATTATAATTTTAAAATATTTACAGTATTTTTGTATTGTAAATATACAGTTTACAGAAAAAGATGGTTTATCGATGGTGTCTTCTTTCTACTCAAAATCAGACCAACAGAGTATGTTGCCTTCTGTTCAAGTATATACCTTTTCAAAATTATATAATAGTAGGGAGAGCAGAAAATATGAGCTTTCCATGTGGGAAGGTGTGGCTGGGTTGAATAATCCATGACAATATTTTTGTTTATTTGTTTGGTTTTTATTAATTTATTTATTTTTAGTTTTCAACATTAACTTCCATAAGTTTTTAATTTTCTCCATCACCCTCCCCCCCTCCCCAAGGTGGCATGCAATCTGATATAGGCTCTACATACACATTCTTATTAATCATATTTTTGCATTAGTCATGTTGTATAGAAGAATTAGAACTAGTGGGAGGAGTTATAAGAAAGAAAAAACAAAATAAAACAAAAAAGAGAGTAGTGTGCTTCGATTTGCATTGACTCCATATTTCTTTCTCTGGATGTGGATGGCATTTTCCATCATGAGTCTTTTGGAGTTGAAAAACCAAGGATTTTAAGAAGCTTAGGTAAGAAGGGAAAATTTTCTAGGAATGGAGAATAAGCATGTGTAAAAAGGCATAAAGGCAGGAAAAGGAATGTGAGCATCAAGTAGTCCAGTTTAGCTAAAATAGAAAGGGTAAAATAGAAAGGTATATAATCATACTGAAAGCACAGATTGGAAAACCAGACTGCGAAAACTTTAGAGGAGTTTGTATTTAACCTAGAGGCAATTGGGAGCCAGTGACACTTCTTGAGCAGAGTGTGACAGGGTCAGAGTGATAGGAGTATCAATCTGGTAGCTGTGTGGAAGATGGATCAGAAAGTGGAGAGACTGGAGGCAGGGAGACCAATCAGGAGCAAATTGCAATAATCCAAATGAGAGGTGATAAAACCCTGAACTACAGGTGTGGTCATGTGAGTAGAGATGCATTCAGCCTAATCTGGTAACTGATTGAGTCTGGGAGAAGGAAAAGTCAAAGATGACTCTGAGGTTCATGACTGGAAAAATGGTGGTGCCTTTGACAGAAATAGAGACATTAGGGAAAGAGGTAGATTTAACAAGGAATACAGTGAGTTCTGTTTTCTGTATATTGAATTTAAGGTGTCTATGGGAAAAAAAACTGGAAAAGAACAATCAGGTAGAAAAAGAACACAGTGTCATAAAAACCCAAGGAGGAGAGAGTAGATAGGGGGAAAGGTGGCCTTGATGGTGGCAGCAGAGAATGATCAATAGTGTCACAAGCAGCCGAGGAGTCAAGAAGCAGTTAATGACTGTATCCAGAGTAGTTTTTAATTTTTGGATGGCAATAAGTTTTTTTGAGGCTCATTTTGCACATATCTGTACTGAAGTATAGAATATTTTTATTTATTTATTATAATTATTTATATTTATGTATTTATTATACTGAAGTATAATTAATTTTCTCCTGTAATGAATATTTTCCATTATGGAAGAGCTCTTATTTATTTCTAAAATTGTATTGATGTCTTTAGTCTTTAAACAAGTCATACTTGGGTTAATAAAAATATCTTAGAAACTCTAACTGTTGACAGACCAGTTCTTAACAATAGCTCTCTTAACAATAGCTCTCTGTCACTAAACTAGCTGGGTGACCTTATTTCTTTTGGTGAAACAGGATAAATGTTGGATTTTCATTGTGCCAATTGCTACTTCTATGAAATTTAGCAAGTCACTTCTTTCTGGGCTTCAGTTTTCTCATCTGTAAAAGGAAAGGGCCAAATTAGAATGACCTTTGAGATCCCTCATAGCTCTTAATCTATGACCCCATGATTTTATTCTATAATGTTCAGATGTTGTAAATAATGACCAAGGTGGGCCAAGATGGTGGAGAAAAGGCAGAGATTTGCCTGGGCCCTCCTGAAAGCCTCTCCAAACACCTTTAAATAATACCTCAAAACAGACTCTGGAGCCATAGAACCCATAAAAGATGGGATGAAACAATTGTCCAACCCAAGATAACTTAGAAAGTTGACAGGAAAGGGATGTTTCACCAGGCTAAGAGTGGAATGCAGTCCAGTGCAGGCCAAACCCCAGCAAACCAACAGTAAACCTTGGGAGCAACTGAATTGGTGGCAACAGTGGTAGTTTTATGAACCTCTCAGCCCATAGATGGTAAGAGAGTCAGACAGCTGGTCAGAAGGAGATTTACAGTAGTCCTTTTGCTGACATTGGGGTCAGGACTCTGTTGCATTGCCCATAGTTGGTTCTGGGTTGCACTACTGGATCTCAGTCCCAAGGTGAGGAGGAGCCCTAGCACACAAGAGTTTGCAGTGGCAGGGGAACGAACAGGGACCCTAGTCACAGTTCCAAGGATGCTTGCAGAAGAGAGCATAGGCCAGGAGAATGGAAAACACATGTCTCCCTAGATCATATCACCTCAGAAGAAAATTAAAAAAAAAATTTAAAGGTACACAGAATTATCTCTGAAAACAGCAGCACAAAAAATCTGAAGCTTGGGACAGTGGCCCCTCAACTCTGGCGGTAGAACCCCAATTTAGCATAGAGTTAAAAGTGAAGAAATAGACTGGAAAAATGAGCAAAAAGGAGAAAAAGATCTTGACCATGGAAAGTTACTATGGTTACAAATGACTGTATCCCAAAGAGATAAAAATCAAAAAGGAAAAAGACCTCTATCTACAAATATATTTATAGCAGTTCTTTTAGTGATGAAAAAGAATTGGAAATTGAGGGGATGCTCATCAACTGGGGAATGGTTGAACAAGTTGTTGTATATGATTGTGATGGAACACTGTTGTGCTATAGGAAATGATGAGCAAGATGCTCTCAGAAAAATCCAGAAAGGCTTACATGAACTTATACAAAGTGAAATAAGAAGAACCACAAGAACATTGTATACAATAGCAGCAATATTGTATAATGATCATCTGTGAATTACATAGCTCTTCTTAGTAGTACAATGATCCAAGACAGTTCTGAAAGATTTATGATAAAAAAAAATGGTAATCCATCTCCAGAGAAAGAACTTATAGAGTCTGAATGCAGATCAAAGCATCCTTTTTATTTACTTTATTTTTCTTGGTTGTTTCTTGTTTTTGTTTGTGTTTTCTTTCACAACATGATTAACATGGACATATGTTTTACCTGACTGTACATATATAACCTATCTCAAATTACTTGCCTTCTCAATGATGGGGGACAGGGAGGGAAGAGAGAGAGGGAAATAATTTGGAAATCCAAAAAAATTTTTTTAAAGAATGTTGAAATTGTTTTTACATGTAATTAGGGGAAAACCAAAATGTAAAATAAGTAAATAAATACTGAACAAAATTTCAAAGAACTTGAAAGGTAAAACAGTTTTCTCTTTTTTTCCTTTTGTTTTTTTCTTTTTTTTCCATTTTTTCCCAGATGACTTAAAAAAAAAACAATGATCCTATAGACATGAAATAATTTATAATTTTATATTGGCAAATGACTTTAAAAAATCCCAACTAGCTTAAATTTGTCCTACTTTTGTATTTGAAACAGACTCTAAGTAATTGGATGTTAACATCTGAGAAAATACTACAGACTTTATTAATCATCTTTGACAAGTTGCAAGAACTGTGTAAATAATCACCTGAAAATCTTGTGAAGGCTCTTTTATCAAAGTGGGAAAGGAAGCAGTCTGAAAATCTAGGGACCCAAGAGTTCCAATATCTTATGTCATTACACAGATGGAAAGATGCTGGAGACATTGTTTATTTCCTCTGCAGCTCCGTTGCTAGGGATCTCTAATACTCTCTCTCATGAGAGTACTGAGAAACATTATACCATTTAGGAAATCTAGTGATTTGCCTCAAAGCTACTCAAATCCCTAAAGGTGCTTGATAGACATGACTCAGGTTCCGAAGATCAGACTTGCCATAATGGAGCATTTGCATGTTTGGTCATTGCTTGGGTTACAGAACCCTTGAAAGACTTCTTTTTTCACTAATTGCAAGGGTTATTTGAAACTGCTACTTCTGACAACTTCCCACAATCATTTTTTCCCACTATGACTCAGAGGTCACACGAAGAAAGGAATAAGAATCCAGAGATTCAAAATTCATTTTTATTTCTTTTTTAATTTAAGAAGAGTGTGAGAGCCTGAAGTCTTCCATTTCCTGGTGATATCTACTTGAGGTAGAAGAATGCCATCTTTTTCAATCACTGCACAACCTGTGGTTTTTTCTTCTTCATCTTTTATTTCATCATGGTTTTATTCAATAGCAGGACAAGCACAGTGGTTGCTTCTGCTATATAGAATGAACCACTTAGGTCAGACAGAGCATAGGGAGCATTTTTGCTTCATAGAACAAATCATTTAAATTGGACAATGCAGTTCAAATAATAATTACATCAGATGATTAGGTGTCTCAGAGGTCTGCGTTTCCTAGGCATTTTGTACAGAGGCAAGACAGGGAAAACAGAAGGAGATTTCAAGACTTGAGTGAAGTAATAGACTTTCAGGAGTTAGAAAGTGAAGAATGAAGAAGTTATTTCAGTTTCTCAGTCTGTACACTATATTATTTAATTTATCTAGTTTATATATATATACATATATATATAAACCTATATATAATATAGGTTTCAGTAAATCACAGTGATTGATTTCTATTATTACTATTACTTTATTTGAAGAAGAATGTTAGATTATTAACTCAAGAGACTGAAGTCTTTTATCTTCAAATTATTTTTAACTTACGCAGAAATTTTCTAGACACTTTGTGGAAGTGGGGAGTTGCAAGTATATTTATTTTTTGTTTGTTTTAAATTCTGAAATTAAACATACAAAAAAGAGAGTATTTCATACATATAGTAGACCACAAAAAGCATATTATCTTCAAAACTGAGGAGCTCCATTTCATATCACTTGTCTTCAAATTTGTGTGTCCGTGTGTATGTTATAATAATAAAATCTGCACATTACTTTTTAAAATGGTCTTGCTTTTTCTCTGCTTTCTTCTGAACTTTCTTCTGTTTCTTTTTTTTGCATTTCAAAAATGTTTCCGTGGCCTCTTTTTTTTTCATCAGTAATGCTACTCCCACCTCTTCTCCTAACCTCTCCCTCCACCCCCTAATAAATTGAAAGAAAGAAAGGTGGAGAGGGGGGAAGCAGCATTATAACAAATAAGCATAGTCAAACAGAATGAATCCACATTGTGTTAACACAGCTTATATAGGTTCATATATATTGTATAGTTGCTTTCAGTCATGACTCTCCATGACCCCATTTGGTGTTTTCTTGGCAAATATAGAGGAATTCTTTGCCATTTCCTTCTGCGACTCATTTTATAGATGAGGAAATTGAGGCAAACAGAAGTTAAGTGATTTATCCAGGGTAACATAACTAATAAATGTCCAAGGCAGGATTTGAATTCAGATTTTCCTTTCTCCATTTCTATCACTTCATTCATTTCACTGCCTAGCTATATTTGAACTGCTTCTTTCTGAATTTTGCTATGTTTTTTTCTTTGACAAAGAAGCTCTGGCTTTTGGTTATTACATTCTTGAGACCACCTTTTAGGAGGTCATCTGTGGATTCTTTATGACTTTACTATGACCTCTGGTTCTAAGAGATCTTGGCGATTTCTATTTATGCTTTCTTGAAATACAGTTTCTAGGCCTTTTTTTTAATCCTATTTTTCAGGGAGTTCAGTAATTCTTAAATTGTCTCTCTTTGATCTATTCAGTTGTTTTTTGTATCAGATATTTTCTATTTCTTTCTTTTTTAATATATATTCATCTTATATCTAGATATAGATATAAGATGTATATATACACACATACAGACACTTGCTGTTTCATGAAGACAGTAATTTATGTTTAGTTTATTTTAGCTTTTATGATTCCATTTTTTGGCTAAGGTTTATTACTTTCTCTTCTAAGCTACTTATTTTCTTAATTCATTCCTCAAGAACTTCCATTTCACTTTTTAAATTTCTTCTAGGTATTCATATAGTCCTTATAGAAATTCCATTTTTATTGCTCTGAGTCTCTGCTTTTAGCTGTAATTGAGTTAGATTTATAATAGTTTTTGATGCTGGTTGTTATTTTCTACAGTCTACTTATTTCTCTAGCGTTAGTTGCTGAACTGGGGCTTTGTGACTGGGCTAGACTCTTTCTCCTAATGAGCTTTTGAATGTAGTTGTTGATTGCCCTGGGTCCTCTGAGTTCTTGTGCTTACCCCCACTTCCTAGGGTTAGGCCACCCTGGATTTTTAAGGCTTAGAGTGGTGGTTCTTTATGGTCCTCCCTGGAAACTTAGAATAGTGTTAGGGACCTCACAGCCCTTGGGCCCGGGCTTTTCCTGATTACATGCCATGGCACCATACTGGTTGACAGTGTTAGACACCACACTGGTTGCTGTTTATTGCAATAACCTGGGGCTTCCAAGTTCCCCTACCTTAGACTTTCTTACTACCTTGGATCTTTATCAGAAGGCTCTCTGATCTTGCTGTCTCCAGATACGAACCCTCTGTCAACATGATTTTATAGTAAATGTAGTCTGTGTGGCCAATTATCCCTTTTCACTTTTTTTTAAGGTGTTGTTTCACTTTTTTTTTAATTTTATTTTAGACTCAAACACCAGAACACAAATACTTCTAGAGAAAAGAAACAAAAACATATTATAAACTTAAATATTGAAACTTAAATACAAAGTTAGAAAGAAAAAAAAGCATGTCCTGTGCATAGCAGAACATAAGAGAGGATTCAAAATATGTAACAAATTTTCATTTCAAGAAAGCCCATATGATAAATAATACTCATTGTGTTGAGAATTGTCCATTTTTGCTTCCTTATAAGTTTTTTTTTTCTTTTCTGCTGTGCATTTTTTTTACTTTGTTCTTTTTTTTCCTTCCTCCCAATACCCCCAGAAGGCTATGATAAAGTTTAGATATGTTTCTCTATAGCTATAGATATATACATACACATATGCATATATACTTACCCAAACCTATTCTACTCCTGATCTTTGTTTTTATGTATATGCATATCTCTTGTTTCCTATCCCTCCTGCCTCCTCTACTTTACTTCTACCCACTACCTTGCTCTCCTGTGACTTGCCTGGCCCCCCTCCAAGGATCACTCCCTTATCCTCCCATCCCCATAAATCTAAACATCCTTCTATGCCCCTATTTTACCTATTCCCTCACCCTCTGCTCTAAAGATCCCTCCCTTGCCCTCTTCCCCGTCCCTATGCCCCTACCATTTTATTTCTTCTGAATTTAGAAGACTTGTATACTCTTCTAAATATATATGTATTGTTCCCTCTTAACCCCCATTCCTGATAAAAGCAGGTTATCAGAACTACCAGCCCTCCTCATCTTTTTCTTAGCTAAATTACAAGCTGAATCTCATTATATGATCTGTTAGAGCAGGGACTATATCTGATCTACAATTTGTATCTACTTTAGTATTTAACAGAGTACATACTACAGAGAAAGCACTTAAATAGTTGTTGAATTCATGAATGAATAACAACAAAAGTTGCAGTAGAATATGAAAATTTCCAAGTTCCAGGAAAGGGACCACTTATAGTTAGTAATCAAATAGGCATGACAAACTCTGGGAGGGTTATTATTGGCCCCATATACATAATTAAGACTGGTATGAGGTGACAGATAATTCCTTGCCTAGGGTTTTGTTTCTATTTTGTTCTTGCCTTCCTTCCCCCAGCTGTTCATTTACATAGGAGATTTAAAGGATCTTGTTGGGTTGACAAAAGTAGTAGAGACCATTTCATTCAAGTCTTGTGAGATTTCATATGAGAGGACTGCTCATCCTATCAAAAAAAAAAAAAGAGGGTGGTTGTTGATTGTACAGGATGTTTATAAAGGATTAAAGAGGATGTATAAGTGAAAGGCATAGATTATCTTTCCACTTGTGTATATTTCTTACATATGTGCCTTCCCTAATATGCATTTCCTTTGTTTGTCTACTCTTTCTATTGATATCTACAGATTGGAGAGTGTGTCACAAGTTTATGGTTAGAATTTTTTGCTGATTTTTTTTTTGTTATTATTATGGCAACCACCTAGTGGCTTGGTAAGTAGAGTGCTGAACTTGGAAGCAGGCAGACTTGAGTTTAAATCTAGCCTATACACTAAGTTGTGTGACTCTGGGCAAGTCATTTTACCTCCGTTTGCCCCAGTTTCTTTAACTGGAAAATGGCAGTAATAATAGCACCAACCTTGTAGTGTGGTTGTGAAGACCAAATGAAATAAAATTTGTAAAAAGCCCCTAGCATGGCTCCTGGCACGTAATTGGTTGTTGGTCCTTGAGGAGAATCAAAATGACATCCCTCTGTTGGGGTCAGTAGCACTGTGGCTGATCAGACCAGTGAAGCTCAGAAGGCTCTACCACAGTGGGGTACAATATTCTCCATGAACGTTTGGAGTAGAGATGTCTCTAAATTTGTGCATCTCACATTTCTTTTGAGCTATTGCCATTCTGCTTCACTCACAGAGCACAGCTCCTTCTTTGATGCAGGCACGGCATGCTGGGTGGTCCTTTGCCAGGGTCTCCTGTGTCACACAACTGATGCCAAAGTTCTTCAGAGAGACCTTGAGAGTGTCTTTGGGTCATTTCTTCTGATCTCCATGGGAACACTTGTCTTGTGTGAGTTCTCAGTAAAATAGTTTTTTAGGAAAATGTACATTTGGTGGCCCCTAAAGTTGTGCTCTCTTAGGTAGTTTGAATATGTGGCAGTTTAACTTGAGAAGGGACCTCAGTGGCCAGTACCTTATTCTGCCAGGTGATCTTCAGAATCTTTCTAATACAACTCAAATGGATGTAGCACATTCTAGGCAAAGAAGACAACCTGTGAAAAGATGGGAGATGGAATATCAAGTCCTGGAAATAGCATGTGGGCCAGTTTGACCAAAACATAATGCTTAATGATAAAGGAAGCTAGGGAGAGCTTGTTCTTTTTTATTTTATTCTAAACCTAACAAATCCCCAATAAAGTAAGCATTTCCATATGTACTGTAGAATAGAGGATTAAATGTGAAACTGAAAATATTTATTATTTAGACTTTGTTTCTATATGTAATAAATTTAACACGTTAACTTGCAGAGTTATCTTTTTGTGGTTCCTTCAGGACTTTTTTTTATTATCTTCTGTCCATTTTAAAATGCTTCAGGGACCTTCTTTTCCTGTTTTTCTTTTTTATTCATTATTTTTGTGGCAGGTCTAGCCTTAACTTTCCACCCCCTCCCAGATGCCCCTCTCCAAATTAAAAAAAAAAATTGGTGAAACAAAACACTTGTGACAAATATGCATAGTCAATGCATGTCCCCACGATGTCCACATCTGAAAATGTGTCTCATTCTGAATCTTGACTCCATTAATTCTTTTTTTTAAGCAATTGGGGTTAAGTAACTTGCTCAAGGTTACATGGCTAGTTATCTATGTGTGGGTGCTAATTTTCTGAGGCCGGAACCGATCCCAGGTCGTCCAGACTCTGGGGCCCACGCTCTTACTCACTGAGCCACCTAGCCACCCCGAGTCCATCAATCCTTTGCCAAGAGATGAACAGCATACTTCATCATCTGTGCTCTGGAATCATAGTGTATGAGTTAGAATTTTTTTTAAGTCTTGTAAAGTGTGTTTCTTTACTGTATTTTTGTAGGAATGTTCTGTAATATATATATCTCTAAGACTCCGAGGTTGAGATGTGATACCCTCCTATAAAATACTTCTAGTACCACTGATACAAGTAACACACTGTGCTAATTTCATATTCCAGGCCCTATGTTCTTATGCTGAATCAGTGACATCCAAAAGAATTTGCCTTCTAACAACCTTTCTTCATATGGGTGTGATGGGGGTACTAGTGAGAGCCCAGTCCAGAGGGCATGCTTAGATTTGCCGTTCCTGGTAAATGATACAAGCAAGCATGATATGCACTCCTGGTTTTGATCCAGCATGTGGAGGCTCAATGAGTGTTCTTCTGGACATGAGTACTAAGGGACTGGTAATGTGAGGTGAAGAGTCTTTTGTTTGGCTGAGGAACTGGAAGAACTGATGACTCAGGAGAGGCTGAGCTGGAACTTAGAGCAAATGTAACAGGATTGAACAGATGTTATTTTTCTCCCCTGGCAACTTTAAAGTGAAGAGAATTGCTTTGAGCTTCTTGGTAGGGAAAGGATTTGTAGGTGGGGAAAAAACTCCTAAGTAGGAAGAGTAGCTAGCTATTTTCCTTCTGTCCTCACCCCTCCCCCATCTATGGTCCTCTGTTTCTTTGGGGTTATATTTTGAAAATTGATCTCAGGTGAATGAATACCTCAAGATGGGAGTGTCCAGGTGAGACAAGAAGATCTGTCAAAGCCATTCAAGGTCTCAGTTGCAACCAGAGCCAGTAGTAGTAAAGTGACCTGCTTGATCCAGCCCAGCAGTGGATTTACTCGTTTGCTAAAAGGAGCACATTCAGGTAAGGCAAAGGGAACAAGCTGTTCATTACTGCTGCATCTCCCTGAAACAAACTCCGTGAGGAGCCCTCTAAGGTAGAAAAGAAGGCAGTCATAAAGTATTCCTTACATATATGCCTCATTAACCTTTTTTTTTTCTCTCAAGGCAATCTGGGATTAAGCAGCTTGCCAAGGATCACATTCTAGTTAGTGCCTGAGGCTGGATTTGAACTGAGGTCCTTCTAACTCCAGGGCCCATGCACTATCCATTGTACCGCCTATCTTGCCTCATTAGTTCAAGTCTATTCTTCCCAGAGCCCATGTGTGTGTGCAGGGTAGAGAGTGCACCCTCAGTTTGAGGGAAGTGTTTTTTAAACTATTTTTAAACCTCAGTAAATATCCCATTTTAAAAAGCTTGTTGATATCAACTGGTTGACTGATATAGGGAAGAGCCTCAGATGGGGGCTTGTGAATGACTACTAGAACTCCCAATCTGTCATGGTGATTGCTGGAGTCCTGAGGCTGGAATCCTAGCCACTTCCCTGTAGGAATCTAAACTTGCCAAGACCATTGTGAATCAGGGAAAGTGAGCCCCAAGCAGGTGCTACATAGGAATAGTGCTACATAAGAAAAGTTCATTTAAAAAGGCAAAACCACATTCTCATTGAATTTGGTTCAGGGAGAGAATGACATACATACTAAATGGGATATCTCAACCTACAGCAGAATAGGGGGAAGGGGATGAGAGGAGGGATGATGGATGGGAGGGCATCCTTGGGGGGAGGGGAGGTTGGAAGTACCCACTATAGAAGAGGGACAGGATCATGTAGGGAATGGACCAGGTGGGGGGTGGGATGAGTGGGAGGGAATTATAAGCAGCCTTGTACAATATATCTACTATGACAATGTTTTGCATAGCTTGACATGTACAACATATACTGAATTACTTATCTCCCCAGAGGGAATGGGTGACAAGGGAGGAAGGAAATGGATCTGAAATTCAAGGTCTTAAGATTAAATGTTTCAAATATATACAAATACTATTATTAATACTCTTTTGCTTGTAATTGGGAGATAAGATGTGCAGGCATTGGGACACAAAGATTCACCTTCCTCTAATGGAAAAGTCGAAGGGGGTATGGGAGAAGGCATGGGAGAGAGCAGATTGGAGGAAGCGATATTTTGTGGGACTGCTATTCTGGGAGGGTGGGTAGGGGAAAAACAGGGGAAAAAATTGTAACTCAGAATCTGGTGGAAATGAATGGTGTAAAACAGAAGTTAATAAAGCATTTGTTTAAAAAAAACAAAACAAAACAAAAAAAGAAAAGTCCATTTCCCCATTAGCCATTACACACTTCATTACAGGTAACTTTAGTTGGTAAGCTGCTGGTAATTACATTCTGTGTCCTTTGCGTCCTTACATTCAATCCCTTAACTTTTTTTTTTTGAGGAGAGAAGGGAAAATACCTCTGCAGAGGAAGTGTTTGGCTGTATCCATTGATTAATACAAGTGTGACTTGCATGCAGCTTTTCCTCTTCTGCCTTTGTTGACACTCAGTTCTTCTAAAGCCGACATTACACCTGTCAGCAGCTGACATTCATTTGTTTCCTTTTTTCTTTTTTTTCTGTCTCTCTACTAACTGGAGGAATGAAATCATCTTTAAACTGCCAATTATGTCAGCCTCGTAGGCCTTTTGAGATGAAAAGCCTGCAACAATTTTATTTCCCCCTTTTTGATGGATGGTGAATTTTGTACTTCAGGTTAGCCTTCATCTTTTATTCAGGAGTCAGGAGGTGCTTAATTACTTTACCAGCTGCCCTTTTTCTTAATCCCTCTGGATACTACAGAATCTTAGCTTCTTCCACTTTAAATTCCTTTAATCTGATGGCAGTGTTTCTTAATACCTATTCCTATTTCACACCCACATAGGTATCATAGAAAACAGGGAAAGAGAAACCCAGAAAATCCCCTGCCTCCCACCCCACCTTTTTAGCGTATAATGAAGCTTCAGTTGGAGAAAAGCAACCACATTGATTCTGTCTTGCTTTAAAGAATCCGATGGGGATGCACCAGGAAATCTGGCAAGTCTGAATTACACTGTTGATATCAAGCCAGTTCAAAAATCATTTTGACCAGTTGTTTCCATTTGTAGACAAACTGATTATCTGAATTTTTCCCTTTTTAACTGGTTCTCATAGAAATAACCCCCCTTCCCTTCCCCTATCCCTCCTTTTCTCTTCCCTTCTATCAAAACGAAACCTGCAGTCCTTGTGTCTAGGGATGCTAGAGGGCTCTAACCAAGTTGGGACTTAAAAAAGGATGAAATTAGGAAAATAATTAGACTTATTTAGAGTTAGGCAAGAGATGAACTGTAAGGGAAGGACTCTTAAGTATACCAAGTATCTGTACTTTTTTCTGTAGAGTTCTAAACTTTTTCAAGTCTCCTGCTGTAATGAAGTTGTTCTGCATATTTTACACAAGTGACTTAAGTATATTGTTAAAATAACTAGGAAAAACAGGAGGGAAGAGAATGAAGCTGTGAAACCATAGCCTAAAAAAAAAAAGAGTTCCCTCTCCCCACTCCCCATACCCAATAAACTGCTGGCAGTAAAAACAACTAAGAGTGAATATAGGGAGTGTCCTGTCTGGGGAGATAGGGATGGATGGAGTGAGTATTTCATCCTAGAAAGTAAATCTGGTTTTCCCTCAAACAGCTTATAAATTAGATGATAGACTAATGTATATATATATATATATATATATATATATGTATATACACACACATATATATACACATATATATACACACACACATACACACATACTATATATACATATGTATATACATATATGTATATATAAATATAAATATATATATATATATATGTATATATAAAACAACCTGTAGAGACCCTGGTAGTCAAATGTGTGCCCCAGACAAAATGAAAACCAGTGTATTTGGAACTTCAAACATCTTATATTTATCAGAAAGTCACCAGGAGCATAAAAATTATCTCAGGAGTTAGAGTTAATATTCTCTATATTTGATTCCCCAAAGCTTCAGAGCTTCTCATCTCATGTAGTTAGAAATGCTGCAGAAATAATAGATGGAGACTAGACTCTATCCATACCCCTGCAGAAGCATCTCCAGTTCATACATCTGTCAAGCTATTATTCTTTCCTTTATATCAGTTAATCAATAAACATTTATTAAGTGCCTACTATGTGCCAGGCACTGTGCTAAGCACTAGGGATACAAAAAGAGTCAAATAACAACCCCTACCCTCAAAGAGCTCATTATCTAATGGGGGAGACAATAAGCAAACAAATATTTATATTAATTATATTTATTTATATATTTATATTAACAAATATTTACAAATAAGCCATATACAGGTTAAATAGGAACTAATTAACAGAATATTTGTAACATGCAATTAATGTAAATGTATATACAGTGAGAGTCTATTTAGTGCCTCAATGTGCCCGGACAATTCAGCACTTAGGGGAATTACTTTCACACCCCAATTGTAGCAGGAAGACATGAAATGGTTCCTCAGTGGCCTAAAATCTACTTCAAGTGTTTAGCTTAAACCCTGGGGATTTGGGCAATATGGAAAAGTATCATGTGACTGTGTTATGTTGTCTCAGGTTAGTCTGTTTTATTTCTTGTTTTGGGTTATAAACTTCTCTAGAGGAGAGAACACAGCTTCTTCTTACTATGTAGGTTCTGAAGCAGTATCCCAAAGGGTTCTCGGAACTGTTAAATGCAGGGGGGAAATGTTTTAAGTAAAGAACCTTGGGGAAAGAAAAAACAAAATAATGCATAATGATTTTATGCAGTATTCAAGTATTCTATCCTCAGATACAGAGAGATCTAATACTCCAAAATCATTTATCTAACTGTTAATAATGCTTTGATTGATGTTCCAATCACTTTGGAACTTAAAGGGGAGCACTGCAGAAGAATTAGACCAGTGGGTCTATGATACTGAAAGCAATATGCCTTTATTTTATACATTTAAACAAAGAGTATGTCATTTTATTAAAGATTTATGGACTGGGAGGCTGAAATGGGAGGCAGGGACTAGGGAAAGGTCCTTCAACCTACCTACCTTTCCAATTGTCTTACATATTACTCCTATCCATGTATTCCATGGTCCAAGCAAACTCGTCTTTCTGTTTCTCTCAAAGGACATCCCATTGCCTATCTCCATGCTTTTGTTTTGGCTGTTCTGTCTGTCTGTAATGTCTTCTATCTCACCTTTGCTTCTTTGAATCCAAGCCTTAGCTTCTTTCTAGATTCAGATCAAGTGATACCTTCTGTAAGAAACCTTTTCCAATTCCTCCAACCCACCCAGCTGCTAGTATCTCCCCAACCCTGCCCCTTAAGGTTACCCTGCATGTGTTATGCTTATTCTTTCCATATTCCTATATACAGCAATGCTAATATACCAACTTCCACCTGCATTGAACGGTCATGTCTCCAGGTCCATGGGACCCTGAGAGTCTGGTTGTCTTTTTTAGTGCTATAGTTCATGAGCCCCATGTGCTTATAATTGTCAGTTGATGGTCAGTTAGACAGTCAAACAAGTAGCTCTTAGAAAGGAGAAAGGAGAATTTACTATGGTAACTACTAGTAAGAACAGTTGGTATAAAACATTTCCCAAAAGTCTATGACACACTCTCCCATGCTTGCAAACAGAGTCTAGGAGGAAGTAGGCTCAGGCTTCAGGAGCACATAGCAAAAGGGGCAACCATTGCTTCTGAGAGTTCTTTTGCTGGAGTCCTCACTTCTAGATATGGTGTTGTTTTAGATATGGTGTTGTTCTAGATATGGGTCTGCTGGGCCCTTTGTGGAGCTTTGTAGAGCTATGAATCTGTGTACTGTCTGTCCTTAATTCTCAATGCAGATACTACTATCAGCTGATCCAAGGGCACTTCTAGGATGCCAGTGGGAAGATGAGGAGTCCTCTGAATTTCTGAGATTCATAAGGTATTCTTTCGGTCAAGGGAAGAGAAGATTACTGTTGACACCCAGGTCAGAGGCTCTGCTTCTCCTTGCTAACTGATTCCATCTCAGGGGTTTAGCATCAGATGCCCTCTCCTTCCCAGTTTTAAAAATTCTCAGGTTCTCAAAGAATTCCCTGATTTTATACAAGCCCCACATGACATTTCCATTTCCTCAGCTTACCCAAGTGTCCCAACTCGGCCTGTTCAAACATGCCTCCTGGACAACATCACTCCAGTTGACCAAAGGCTTTTTCTGAACTTCATCTAAGCCTATGGCTGATAGAGATGTGTTTTCACTTGGTTAAGGTGTAGCATTTTATCACTTTAGATGGGGTGGGGTGACTAGGTTGATTTGCTCAATTAATCCTACTCTTAATTTGTGTATATATTTCCCCCATTTAGAATATAAGCTCCTTGAAATTTTGTCTTTGTATCCCCAGAAGGTAGGTAGCATGGTGCTTTGATATAGCAGGCATTTAATAAATGCTTGTTGATTGAGTGTTAATGAGTTCATTTGAACCTCATAACAACCTTGTGATAGGTTAGTTCAAGTATCATTCATTCACTTAAAAAATATTTATTAAACACATACTGTGTTCAGTCCACTCTTTTCATTACTGGAAGAAGCACAAAGTTTGAATTATACATAGACTCTGCTCTCATAGAAATGATTCTCCTTTTACAAATGAAAAAGTAGATGGTAAAGATATTGTTTAAATTCTACAGTTACCCAGGCAGGCACCGTGAGGCCTTGAACTCAGACCTTTTGACTTAGAGTCCTGTGATCTCTCCACACCATCGTGAAGGCATTGAGTGGAGGCAATAAGCAGAATGCAACAGGAGTGTTTCTAAGTCTTTTGATTTGTAGTTTCTTTATGAAATTATTTGAAAAACAGATAATACCAACTCTTTTTCCAGAGAACTTATTTCCAAACAGGGTCTAGTCCCTGAAAGTTTTTTTTTTTTACACATTATAGAAATTTATTTATTTTTAATAATGATTGATAACTTCTATCAGTAGCTGGTAAGTAAATCACCCTTATATTTAAGCAGAATAATAATAATAGGGCTTTTTATGTCCTAATGGCATGTTTTGTAGGATTTCATGAAAACCATAACCCATTTGGCCAAAATATATTATAGTAGAGCTTTCAGTAATAATAGTTGGCATTTATAAAACTTTTTAAGTTTTGTCAAGTGCTTTACAATTATTATTTTATCCTTACAACTACTAAAGGAGCTAAGTTCTATTATTTTCTGCTTTTTTACAGATACAGAAACTGAGGCAGACAGAAGTTAAGTAATTTGCTCAGGGTTACATAACTAGCATCTGGGAGTCTGAATTTGAACTCAGATCTTTCTGATTCTGTGTCCAGTAACCTAATTCCGCTGTGCCACCTAGCTGTCTCACATTTATGTGGCACATTTATCTCTTCCTCATGGAGCATGAACAAATGCACAAATTGGCAAAACAAAAACAAAAAGCAGTGAATTTTCTGATAGTTACCCTTGTGCTTTTGTACCTGTCATACAAAACAATCTTTTGGAACTCTAGACTAATCTGAGGATAGTGAAGCTATTCTGTTGATTGATAATGTAGAGTTCTCTCTGAGGAGACGGTATCAGCTAATATTTTGGCCTCTTCCTACATGCCATTTTTGCCTCATTGATTTCACTTACAGAACAAAGTGTTTAGAAAATGTTATTTCTGAAGAGATTTCATGAGAAAGTTGATCCGTCATTCAAATACCAATGGTCTTTTCAATCAGTTTGTAACCTTAAAGATGCAAATGTTAATGTTGGTAGTGGTGGTGGTGGTATGTTTGTGTGTGTGTGTGTGTGTAACTTTAGAAAATGTCAGACATCAAGCAGAGCATGGAGAAATTTGTGACTTCATGTCAGGCTTGCATCTTCTCATGATGAAACATGTGTAGACTTTAGGGTAAGATCTCCCCAAAATCTAATAGTGTAATTTCTTGAACAGTAAGAATTATTCCTCCTTCATAATTCATCACCAAACATAGTGATAATGAGAAAGAAGAGTGAGTTGAAGCTGACAAGGAGGTTGCCATAATACATTGTGTTAATGATGCAGAAATATTAGATCATGTCTTGAATGCTGCTGGGAAGTCAGAGGACGTTGATAATGACAGTTAAGATGATTTTCAGGAGGGCAAGAAATCCACTTGGGAGAAGATTGCTTTAGCCTTTAATTCATTAATTAATTTTTCAGAAGGGCACTGCCCTAGAGGTCATGTATCTCCATGTCTTTTGATTTACTTTTTATAATAAATGACGACAAAAAAAGCAAGTTGACATAAGGGACCTTTTTAAGAAATCAAGTTTCAGAGTAATTTCTGGGGTCAGGAGGATCCTTTCAGCCCTTTCTTCCCACCATCTACATCTACATTTTCCTTGCTATCTATAGCAACAGCTATACCTAGATCAGAGTAGGCTCAGACCCCTAGTATTCAACAAACATTTATTAAGTGCCTGTGATGTGTAAGCTAGGCTCTGGGGACACAAAGACAGAAGAGGAAACAGTCCCTCCACTCCTGGAACTTATATTGAGCCATCATTTGTTCCAACTGTTTCATTATATTCAGCAGTCTCTATTTCCTAAGACATCTCAAATGCTTATGTAATAAATGCAGTTTCTAAAGATTTTAATCAAAAAGAGATAATTTAAAAATATTTTAGCACAATTTTGCAGTGTCTTGGGAAACTTACTTGTCCAGAACATGCCATTCCCTAACCAGGCTGGATAGAGAATTCACCTCTCTATTACAGACCACTCAGTACAAAGCACCTCCCCCTTCCACCAACTGATTATAGATTAGGGAGAGATTGTAGGTAGGGATGGAGGTGAACTTGACAAAACACAAAACATGAAAAAGAAACTCCCACAAAATATGTGGTTTGAAGGACTTTGAATCCCTTAGTAGAAGATGGGGTGGGGCCTTCTCAGGCAAGAGAGTGGTTATCTTTTAAAAGGCAATTTTTTTTTGTCTTAATTCTTTATTAAACAAATGCTTTATTAACTTCTGGTTTACATCATTAGTTTCCACCAAATTTTGAGTTACAATTTTCATCCCCCATTTTTTCCCTACCCACCACCCCAGAATAGCAGTCCCACAAGATATCCCCTCATCCAATCTGCTCTCTCCCCTATCTTCTCCCTTCAACTTTGCCATTAGGGCAAGGTGAATCTCTGAGCCCCAATGCCTGGACATCTTATGAAACATTTAATTTTAAAACTTCGATTTTCATTCCCTTCCCTTTCTCCCTTGTCACCCACTCCCTCTGAGAAGATAAGCAATTCAGTATGTGTTGTACATGTATAGCTATGCAAAACATTACCATAGTAGATATATTGTACAAGGCTGCTTATATTTCCCTCCCACCCATCTCACCTCCCACCTGGTCCATTCCCTACTTTGATCCTGTCCCTCTTTGATAGTGGGTACTTCCAACCTCCCCTCCCCCCAGAATGCCCTCCACTCCATCATCCCCCTTTCCCCTCCTCTCCTGCAGGGTGAGATATCCCATTTAGTATGTATGTGATTCTCTCCTTGAGCCAACTTCAATGAGAATATAGTTTTGCCTTTTTGCCTTCCCGTTCTTCCCCTCCCCTGCAACTACTTCCCCTTGCCTCTTCTACATGAGATAATTTACCCTACCCTGTCTCTCCCCATCTCCTCTTGCCACTTTCCTCTCTCACCTCTTAACTTCACCCTTTAAGAATCATCCCTTCCCAACAAATTCAACCTGTGCCCTCTATCCATGTATACCTGTAAACATATGCCCATATACCCTTCTTCAATTATTTTCATAATGAGAAAGGTTTCATCAGACACAGTTATTGTTTTTCCATGTAGGAATGTTAATAGTTCAACTTTGTTAAGTTCCTTTTGATTTCTTTTCCTTGATTACCTTCTCAAGCATCTCTTGCTTCTTGTGTCTGAATGTCAAATTTTCTATTCAACTCTGTTTTTTTTTTCTCAAGAATGCTTGAAAGTCCTCTATTCCACTGAATGACCATATTTTCCCCTGAAAAAAGATACTCAGTTTTGTTGGGAAGGTGACCCTTGGCTTCAATCCCAGCTCTTTTGCCCTCTGGAATATCATATTCCATGCCCTTCAATCCCTCAGTGTAGAAGCTGCCAGGTCCTGTGCTATTCTGATTGTGTTTCCACAGTATTGAAATTGTTTCTCCCTGGCTGCTTGTAGTATTTTCTCCTTGATCTGGGAGTTCTGGAACCTGGCTATAATATTCCTAGGAGTTTTCTTTTTGGGATCTTTTTCAGGAGGTGATAAGTGGATTCTTTTTTTTTTTTTTTAAAGCAATTGGGGTTAAGTAACTTGCTCAAAGTTATAAGGCTAGTCATTACTTATGTGTGGGTGCTCATTTTCTGAGGCCGGTTTTGATCTCAGGTCATTCCCAACTCTGAGGCCGATGTTCTTACTGCGCCACCTAGCCGCCCCAATCAGTGGATTCTTTCAACCTCTATTTCCCCCCCCAGGTCTAAAACATCAGGGCAATTTTCCTTGAGAATTTCTTTAAGGATGATTTCTAGGTTCTTTCTTTGATCATGGCTTTCAGGTAGTCCAATAATTTTTAAATTATCTCTCCTGGATCTATTTTCCAGGTCAGTGGTTTTTCCCATGAGATATTTCACATTGCCTTTTATTCTTTCATTTGTTTGAATCTGTTTAACAGCATCTTGATTTCTCATAAAGTCACTAGCTTCTATTTGCTCCAGTCTAACTCTGAAGGAATGAATCTCCTCAGTGAGCTTTTGAGATTCTTTTTCCATCTGGCAAATTTGGCTTTTTAAGGCATTCTTCTCCTCATTGCCTTTCTGAGCCTCTTTTGCCATTTGAGTTAGTCTATTTTTTAAGGTGTTATTTTCCTCAGTCAGGCTATTGACTGTCATTTCATACTTTTCTTGCATCTTTATCATTTCTCTTCCCGATTTTCCCCCCACTTCTCTTATCTGTTTCTTAAGGTCCTCTATGGCCTGTAGCCAGCTTGTATTTTCATTTGGGGCTTTTGGTGCAGGAGTTCTGACCTCACAGTCCTCCTCCATGCTTTGATCCTCTTTGCCCCTAAAATAGGAGTCCAATGTTGAATTTTTCCGTTTATTTTGTTTCTTTTGCCTAGGCATGTTGCCACTTAATTCCTTGATTTTTGGGCTTGTTGCCACAGTAGGACTCTGCCACCAGACAGGAGAGCTTCCATCCCAAATGTCAGGGTCTTCAAAACTTCCGCAGGTTGGGTGGCCTCTGTAAAGCCTCCATGCACTCAGGCAAATTAGATATCCACCCCAAACACCCCCCCCCCCCAGACCACAATCCAGATCCAGGCAGTTTAAAGCAAGAGTGATTAACCCCCAGACTGATTGCTGGATCTCCCTACAGTTTGCAGACCAGGAGCTAGAGCCGCCATTGACGCTACAAAATGGCTTCTGTGCCGAGTTTCTTCAGCAGCTTTTTGCCCCCAGGGGAGGAAGCCAACTCGTTCCCCAAATACTGGTCACAAAGTCCATAGGGCACTAACCTCTCACTTTTTCCTAGGCATATCTGTGCTGATAGTTCTGGAATCGCTGCAGCTGCTGGTGTTCTGGGTTCCCTCCAGCCGGCTGCTGTCCCGGCCGCCCTGGGGCTAAAACCAGGGCTCATGGTCCTGGGCTCTGCTCCCAGTGAGCTGCACTGTTGGTTCCCAGCATGCTGTGCTGCCTGCTCTCAGAGCGCTGCACTCACAACTCCCTGCAGGGCTGCTGGGTTCTCCTCAGCAGAAGGTTAGCTTCTCTATGTAGTACTGTGGGTGCTGGGGCTCCAGAAGTTGTTCAGAGTCCCCTTTCACATTCTTTGGAAGTTGTGTAGGGCAGAGCACCTTGGAAGGGCTGTTTCTACTCCGCCATCTTCGCTCCCAAAAGGCAATGTTTTTTTGATGTACAAGCTTACCTGAAGGCTGATATAGTACTGAATGCCTGGGGTGGGTGGGGGAAGGCAGGGAACAGGATCTTCAGGCCAAACTAGATGGGTTAATAGTGTGGGATGGGCTTAGTTGTGAAAGGCTAAAAGTTGAGGAACTGGGACTGCAGAAAAGAGTTAAAACAAGAGGCTTTTTTTAAAACACCTTTTTTGTCATGCATCTTTGCCAGGCCTATGGAGCCCTTCTCAGAATAATGTTTTAAAACGCATACAAAATAAACCAATTATACTAAAATATAGTTATCAAAACAAACACACACATTTAAGCATTCCAGGTGTTAGAGGTAGGTCTGACAGGTGAGATGTGTTCAGGTTCAATGTTGAGATGAAATGAAGCACTCATAAGTCATTGAACAGTTAAGAAAGGAGGGTTATTGGGTCAGTTAGGTGGCACAGTGAATAGAGCACCAGCCCTGGAGTCAGGAGGACCTGAGTTCAAATCCAGCCTCAGACACTTAACACTTACTAGCCTTGTGACTTTGGTCAAGTAACTTAACCCCTACTGCCCTCCAAAAAGCAAAAAAAAAAAAAAAAAAAAAGGAGGGTTATTTAGTCCTAACATAGTGAGGATATGCAAGAAAGTTACAGTAGCACTTAGTCAACCCTATCGATTCTGTATGGAAATATTATCTGTTCATCAAGGCAGGATTTAGTGATTAGGGTCTTCTGGAGTCTCTCAGCTCACTCTACCTTGAATCTGCTACTCTCCTTGGTTTCAACTCCGAAGAACAAGATACTCTCTGATGCCCCGTCTCTCCCTAATTCTCTTTCTTTCCTGCCTTTTTTGATGTGTTGCATACTATTTTAGATTCTAAGCTCCTTGAGGTCAGGGACTGTCTTTCTTTTAATTAATGGTATCCTTAGTGCTTAGCACAATACCTGGCACATAGCAGGTACTTAATAACTGTTTCTTGGATTCAGTTGGAGTCCATAAAGTTGAAGGGACCCTGACTTCACATGAGTGGGATCAACTGTCATGTTCCTAAATGGCCAGGGAGTGAAGAATCCCTAGGCTAAAGAAGAGGCAAATAGGTCTATATCCCAAAGGCATCCAAAATATGTATATATTTGTAGCAGCTCTTTTTGTGGTGGCTAAGAATTAGAGATGAAAGGGATGCCCATCAATTGGGGAATGGCTGAACAAGTTATGGAATATGATTATAATGGAATATTATTGTGCTCTAAGAAATGACAAGTAGCAAGATTTCAGAAAAACCCTGGAAAGACTTACATGAACTGATGCTGAGTGAAGCAAGCAAAATCAGAAGAGTGTTATATACAGTCACAGTGATGCTATTCTCAGCAGTACAGTGATCCTAGATAATCCCAAAGGACTATTGATGAAGCATACTGTCTGCCTCTAGAGAAAGAACAGATATTGACTAAATACAGACTGAAGCATACTATTTTTTGCTTTCTTTCTTTCATTTTTTTCCTTTTATTCGAGTCTTCTTGTACAAAATGACTAATATGGAAATGTTTTACATAATTGCATAGGTATAACATATATCTGATTGCGGACCATCTCAGACAAGGGGGAGGGGAAGAAGGAAGGGATAGAATTTGAAACTCAAAACTTTAAATAAAAATGCATATATATATACATATATATGTATATATATATATATATATATATATATATATATATATTTGCTTTTTGGAGGGGGAAGGCAGAGCAATTGGGATTAAGTGACTTGCCCAAGGTCACATGGCTAGTAAGTGTTAAATGTCTAAGACCAGATTTGAACTCAGGTCCTGCTGACTCCCGGGCCACCTAACCACCCCTAAAATTTTTTTTAAAGAGGAAGCAGGATAAATTGACCTATAGTTAAAGGCCTTTTTCTGTTAGAAAAAGCTTGACAAATAGCAACAAGAAGAGTTAGAAAGTAAGAAGCAGGATAGTGATTGAAGGAGGTAAGTGACTTAGTTCAACTAAGTAAACTTCCAAAACCAAAGAAAAACTAGTCATCACTTTCTTATGTGCAAGGCCTGATGGACACCAGGTGATCTGAGTTGTTTTTACTTGGAAGTCAGCAGGGATGGTACTGAGTCTCAGAAAGGAAAAGACTCCACTTCTCAGGGTCTTCCATCAGTAGATGCAATATCAGTTACATGTTTTGTAGTGACGACCCCTTGTGAAGAGTCAATTCACCACAGCAATACTTATCTCGAATTGAATAGATAGATGCAATGCAAATGATAACTTTTTTATATTAGAAAAGTTTTATTGATGATCTTTTTTTATATCACTCTCATTCTCCAAAGACTCTGTCCCCCCGCCTACCACCACATGCCCAGTAAAATAAAATACTTTTATTTAAAAAAATTTTTTTTCACATCTGCATCCTCTCACTTCCAAGTTCAACCTACTGAGAAAGCAAGGAAAAAAAAAACAAAAACCGAGTTACAAACATGTATATAGTCAAGTAAAACAAATTCCTACATTGTCCACGCCCCACCCCACCAAATGTCTCAATTATTACTCTTGAGTCCATAACATCTTTACCAGAAAGTGGGGGGTTAACATGATGATGTATCTTGCATCCTCAGGAATTGTGGTTGGTCATTGTTTTGATTAGAGTTTCAAAGTTTCTTGACTTCACAATAATTGCTATTATTATATAAATTGTCCAGGTAAGCAAAATAAATCAACATATTGGCCATACCTAGAATTCATGCCTCAGTCTGTTCTGTTCTGACAGAAAGGAGTAATGCCTCACCATCAGTTCAATGAAACCATGTTTAGTCTGTCTTGATTAGTTTTCAAAATCTGACAATGATACTGTTTTATGATGTATGCAGATATTCTTTTAATTTTGTATGGATTTTGGAGAGTGCCTGCTTAAAAATGAAGAGGCAGGCTCTCTATAGTGTTAGTGTAACTTTTGAGGAGGAGTGAAATATAGGGGAAAGATTTATCATGAAAGGTTTATTTTTGGTGTGTGTGTTTGTTTTGTTTATGCTAAGAAATCCAGACATCTAGATGTCTTTGCAGATGAAAGGCATGTTCTTTTAAAATTTTGTAAAATAGGTAAACGTTGAAATCCTCTGATTCTGTGATACTGTTTCAAAGTGTAAAATGTTGAAGCTAGAAGGGACTTTAAACATCTTTAAGCACAGGTATCATTCTTGTCTCCCCTCTCTTTCAACCAATCATATCCAATCCATTGCCAAGTTCTATTGTTTTCTCCCCTTCTAACATCCGTTGGATATGCCCCTCTTCTTTTCTCTGGCACTGCCACCACTCTGGTGGGCGACCTCCATTACCTCAACCTTGGACGATTGCAATAAATAGCCTGTTGGTTGGTTGCCCTTTCTTCAATATCTTCCCACTCTGTCCTTCACTCCACTGTCAAATTGATGTTCATAAAACACAAGTCTGACCATGTCACACACACACCCATACTCCTCATTCAACTCCGGTGGCTCCCTGTTACCTTCAGGATCAAATATAAACTCCTTTTAAAACTTTTCATAACCTGGCTCCTTCCTGTGTTTCCAGTCTTCTTACACTTCCCTCCTATGTATGTACTCTATGATCCAGTGATACTCCTTGCTTTTCTTCCCACTACCCTCCATCTTCTAGTATCAGTTGTCCCCATGCCAGGAACTCTGTCCCTAATCTCTGTCTACTTGCTTCTCTGGATACCTTCAAGTCTCAACTAAAATCCTACCTTTTGCAAGAAACCTTTCCCAGTCCTTAATGCTAGCTCCTTCCCTCAGTTGATTACCTCCCGTTTATCCTGTCTCTATTTTGTTTGTACATAGTTGTTTGTGGGGAGCCAAAGAAGCCTGGTTCAGAACTCAGATATTAAATCCTAATAGTGGACTTTAAAACAAGAATCTTTTTGAGATTAACTTTTCGTCAAGTTAGCTTCTGAGTTCTTTGTTATGGGTTACACTTATAAGGTTACTTGAGTTCTGAGATCAACAGGATATACCCCAAGATTTTAGTTATTGAGAACCAAAATATTTGATTTAGCACTCAGGTATCTTTGGGTGGCCAGCTCTAAATGTGATGACTTTTGAGGATTGCAGCTTTGGCTTTGAAGTTTGCTCTCAATTGTATCCGTTTATCACTGCAGCTGCATTAGCAGGTACCTGAGACCTAGATCAAAGGTCTTACCCTAAGACTTTAGTCTCCTAGATAATAAATGCTTATCAAATTATCTAATCTGTGTTACCTCCAGGATACAACAGGCTAAGGTAATGAGGAATGGAGATTAGACCACAGAGGGCATGACTAGGAGTAGGAATTGAAGAGGTGAAGATTTAGGCTAGGGGAAGTTTCCTATCAACCAGCAAGTATTTACTGAATGAATATTTATTTCCCAGGCACTGTATTAGCCACTGGGAAGACATGTACAAAGAATTAAACAATCCCAACTCAAATGAGCTCAAATTCTAATGGGGGAGGAGGATTATAAGTAAATATAAAAATGCTTATAGCATGAATATCCATTAATAACCACAAATATATAAAAAGTAGTTAAGCACAAGGTACATTAGGAGAGAGTACATTAGCCATTGAGAGGAATCAAGAAAGGTTTCATGTAGAAAGTAATGCCAGAATGGCATTCACTGAGGAGGAGGGAAGAGGTGATGTATTCTAGGCATGGAGGATGGTCAGTGCAAAGAAAGGGAGATAAAGTGTCATGTGTGAGGAACAAAGAAAAGGCCAATTTGGTGGTGGAGCCAATATTGGAGAGAAAATGTAGAAACTTGCTTGAACTCTCCCAAATTCCTCTTCAAGCAACTTTAAATCATGCCTCAAAACACAGAACCCACAAAAAGACAGGGTCAAACAATGTTCTAGCCCAAGATAACTTAGAAGAACTGCAGGGAAGATCTGTCTCTCACTTGGGTCAAAGGGAAGTGCAGCCTAATGGAGATGGCATTCAGGTAATTCAGGTGAGCAACTCTGGCCTGAGACCCTGGCCAGAGCATAGTTGGCTAGCTGTGAGTCCCCCAGCCCCTGACACAGGCACAGGCCAGAGGCCCCAGTGCATCAGGCAAACTTATAGCAGGAGAGGCCTCCCAATAGAGAACAATAGACTAGTGTTTAGGACCAGAGGCACCCCACCACCACCACTTGCTCCACAGCAGGCCAGTGACCAGGCCCCTCATATCCTGGCATAAGAGGTACCCCAGTAACAGACTCCAACTTTAAAAGTCATGAAATTGACTAGAAAGTGAACAAAAAACAAAACCAAAAAGCCTTAGCATAGAAAGATACTATGGCAACAGGGAAGATCAAAACACAAACTCAGAAGAGGACGTCAATGTCAAAATACCTTCATGCAAAGTCACAAAGAGAAATATGAAATGGTTACAGGCTCAAAAATAACTCCTGGATGGAGTTCTAAAAGGATTTAAAAATCAAATAAAAAGTAGAAAAAAACTGGAAAAAGAAATGAGAGTTATGCCAGAGGATTGTGAAAAAAAGTCAATGACTCTTGGTAAAGGAAGCACAAAAAAATGGAAGATGTACAAAAATTCAATGAAGAAACCAACTCCTTAAAAAGTAGAATTGGCCAAATGGAAAAGAAGACACAAAAGCTAACTATAAAGAAAATAATTCCTTAAAAATTAGAATTGGGCAAAAATAGAAAGCTAATGACTCCATGAGACATCAAGAATCAATTTTTTAAAATCAAAAATTTTTTTAAAAATAGAAGAAAATGTTAAGTATTTCTTTGAAAAAAACTGACCTGGAAAATAGATTCAGGAGAGATAATTTAAGAATTAGTGTAGTGCTTGAAAGCCAGGATAAAAAAAAAAAAGATCCTAGCCAGCATCTTTCAAGAAATTATCAAAGAAAACTGCCTGATATTCTAGAACCAGATGGTGAAATAGTCATTGAAAGAATCCACTGATCACCTCCTGAAAGAAATTCCAAAGGGAAAACTCTCAGAAATATAGCAAAATTTTAGAATTCCAGGTTAAAGAGAACATACTGCAGGCAGCCAGAAAAAAATTCAAATATTGAGGAGCCACAGTCAGCATTACACAGGCTTTACTAGCTTGTACATTAAAGGATCAGAGGGCATGGAATATGATATTCTGGGAGGCAAAGGAGCTTAGATTACAACCAAGAATCATCTACCCAGCAAAACTGAATATAACCCTTCAGGGTAAAAAATAGAAATTCAATGAAATAGAAGACTTTTCAAACATTTGTGATGAAATGTCCAGAGCTAAACAGAAAATTTTATTTTCAAATACAAGACTTAAGAGGCATAAAAAGATAAACAGGAAAGAGAATTAAATGTAAGTTATTTAATAAAGATAAACTGTTTACATCCCTACATGGGAAGATGATACTTCTAACTCTTAAGAACTATATCACTACTAATGCAGTTAGAAAGAGTATACATAGATAGAGGGTGTGGGTATAAGTTGACTTGATGGGATGGTATAAAAAATTTAAATTGGAGGGTGACAAAAAGGGTTGCACTGGCAAAAGAGGGAAGGGAGAGACAGAACAGGATAAATTATCTCACATGAAGAGTCACAAAAGATTATAGTGGAGGGAAAGAAGGGAAAGAGGTAAGCATTACTTTAACCTTACTCTTTCGGGATTTGGTTCAAAGAGGAATAACACACATTCCGTTGAGTATAGAAATCTCTCTTACCCTATAGGGAAGTAGAAGGGAAGTGGAGACAAGAAAAGGTGGGGGTGAGGGGGAAGACTGAGAGAAAGAGGGCTCTTTGAGGTAGGTATTAATTGGGCATGCAACTAAAAACCAGAAAATTAAAAATTCTCAATTAGACACCAAATTGGAAATCTTGAAAACCAAAGGAGAATTAATAAATTAAAAATAACATTGAACTAATAAGTAAAACAAGGAGCTGGTTTTACACGGGAAAAAATGAAAAAAAAAAATGGTTAATTTGATTAAAAAAAAGAAAGAAAAAATCCAAATGACCAATAGCAAAAGTGAAAAGGATGAATTTGCCACTAATGAAGAGGAAATCAAAGCAACAATTAGGAGCTATTTTGATCAATTGTGTGCCAATAAATCTGACAACCTAAATGAAATAGATGAACTTTTTACAAAAAAAAAAAAATTTACAAAAATATAAATTGCCCAGATTACCAGAAGAGGAAACATATTATTTAAGTAACCCTATCTTAGAAAAAGAAATTGAACAAGCTCCCTAAAATGAACTCTCTAAGAAAAAATTCTCAGGACTGGATGGATTCACAAGTAAATTCTGCAATACAGTTAAAGAACAATTCCAATTCTATTTAAACTATTTGGGAAAATAGGTGAAGGAGTCCTACCAAATTCCTTTTATGACACAAATATAGTACTGATACCTAAAACAGGAAGAAGCAAAAGAGAGAAAGAAAACTATAGAGAAATTTCCCTAATGAATTTGATGCAAAAATTTTAAACAAAATGCTAGCAAGGAAAATACAACAGTATATCAAAAGGATCATACACTATGACCGGGAGTACTGTTTGATAAACCCAAAGACTCCAGCTTCTGGGATAAGATCTCACTACTTGACAAAAACTGCTGGGAATACTAGAAAATAGTATGATAGAAACTAGGCATAGGCTGACATCTCACACCCCATACCAAAATAAGGTCAAAATGGGTACATGAGTTAGACATAAAGGATGATACTATAAGCAAATTAAGAAAGGAAGGAATAGTTTACCTGTCAGATCTATGGAAAAGGGAAGAATTTATTACCAAACAAGAGATAGAGAACAATATGAACTACAAAATGGATCATTTTGATTACATTATATTAAAAAGTTTTTGCAGTGCAACCAAGATAGGAGGAAAGCAGAAAGCTTAGAAAATGATTTTTATAGCAGAGTGTCTCTGATAAAGGCCTCATTTCTGAAATATATAGAGAACTGATTCAAATTTATAAGAATACAAGTCTTTCCCCAAGTGATAATGGTCAAAGGATATGAAAAGGCAGTTTTCAGATGAAGAAATAAAAGCTATTTGTAGCCATATGAAAAAATGCTCTAAATTATTATTGACTAGAGAAATGAAAATTAAAACAACTCTGAGGTACCACCTCACATATATTAGATTGGCTAATGTGACAGAAAAAAGAAAATAATAAATGTTGGGGAGGGGATGTGGGAAAACTGGGACACTAATGCACTATTGGTAGAGTTGTGAACTGATCCAGCCATTCTGGAGAGCAATTTGGAATTGTACCCAAAGGGCTATAAAACTGTGCACACCCTTTAATCCAATAATTACCACTACTAGATTTATATCCCAAAGAGAAAAAAAAAGGAAGTGGGAGGCATATGGGGAGGGGGGAAGGACCTATTTGTACAAAAATATTTATATTACTTCTTTTTGTAGTGACAAAGAATTGGAAATTATGGGGCTGTCTATCAATTGGGGAATGGCTGAACAAGTTGTGATATATGATTGTAATAAAATATTACTGTGCTATAAGAAATGATGAGCAAGCTTATTTCAGAAAAACCTGGAAACTCATATGAACTGATACAAAGTGAAATACAAAGAATCAGGAGAACATTGTACATGATAATAGCAATACTGTATGATAATCAACTGTGAATGACAGCTATTCTTAGCAATACAGTGACAAGACAATTCCAAAGGACTCATGATAAAAAATGCTATCCACCTCCAGAGAAAGAACTGATGGAGTCTGAATGCAGATTGAATCTAACTGTTTTTCCCTTTCTGCATTTTTTTCATGTTTTCCCCCCTTTTAGGTCTGTGTCTTTTTTGCTTTTTTTTTTTTGGAGGGCAACTGGGGTTAAGTAACTTGCCCAAGGTCACACGGCTAGGTTTTTGTTTGTGTGTGCGTTAAGTGTCTGAGGCCGGATCCGAACTCAAATCCTTCTGACTCCAGGGCCGACGCTCTACTCACTGCACCACCTAGCCGCCCTGGTCTGTGTCTTTTTTCACAACATGACTAATATAGTTTAAAAAAAAAGAAAGGGGGGAAGAAAAAGAAACACAAAGGGCCAGTTTGGTTATACCACTGAGTCTAATTCTAACAATTCTTGATCTAAGGGTAAAGGATTGCCTTTGGAGGTAGTCAAAGATAACTAATGGGGTCTTTGAGAAAGGCTGGTTGACCACTTGTTGGTATGTTGGACTAGATTTGACTTTTAAATCTTTTCCAATTCTGCGGTTTTCTCTTTCTGTGAGGTCACATCAATTTGAAGCCAGGAATAACTCAACTCTTCGCCCCAAATCACCAGTTTGTAAAACTACTTCAGTTCTCCAACTCAACACTTAGGGAAATATATGATATGTAAAACCATAGACCTGGAATGGCCCAGGGAGAGGTATGAAAGTGATTGCTCAAGGATACACACTAATGATAGAGTATGGACTAGAACTCAGATCTCCTGATTTCCATGCTACTGCTCTTTCCATTATGTAGCCTGGCAGTCTTCCCCTAAAGGGAAAGGTAGTTAAGAAACCTATTCATAGTTCCCTTTCAAAGTTCTCATTTTTCTTCTTGCCTTTCTCTCCTCCCACTCTATGGCAAGTATTTGAATTAAATATATTATTTTTTTTTTTTTGGTATAGAAAACTCTTGGTAAGTGAATACTGTCCACTCATAAAGATCAGCACTTGCTCAGTAACTCGGTCTTAAGAAGGAAATAAGCATCTATTAAGTACTACTATGAGCCAGATACTGTGCTAAGTGCTTTACAAACATTATTTCATTTGGGGCTCCCAACCACCCTGTGATGTAGGTGCTTGTCCCCATGTTACAGTTGAGGCAGCTGAGGCAAACAAGTTAATTGACTTGCCTTGGGTCATACAGCCAGTAAGTATCTAAAGTTAGATTTGAGCTTAGGTTTTCTTGGCATTAGGTCAGAAACTCTATATCCACCAGCCACCTAGCTGTCGCTTTGAGAATTGCCTGAGAAATGAAGTCAAGTGATTTTCCCAGGGTCATACAGTAAGAATGTTTCAGAGACAGGATTTGAACCCAGGTTGTCCTGACTCTGAGGCCAGCTTTCTATCCTTACACTATCTTTCTGCATGTATAAAGTGAATAATAAATATTTGTTAAATGAACAAATATACACAAAGATAAAACTGCTAATAAATATCCCCAAACCAGCTCATAGAAGAACCTGGAGAATTATATGAGGGCAAAATGTAACATGGCATGGATTGATTTGCACATTTAACAAATGATAGCTTCCTAACTTTGTGCAAGGCACCATTCTTGGAGATACAAAGACAAAAATGAAACAGCTCCTGGCCTCAAGGAACTTACTTGCAGTGCGTACATAGATGAATAAATATAAAGAAATTTGAGGAAGACAAGATCACTTAACAAGTAGGGAATTCCAGATGGCCAGGTGGCACCAAACTGAGCTTTTAAGGAAACTGCAGATTCTAGGAGGCAGAAGTAAACAACATGCTAAATGCATAAAAGACAATGTTCCCAAAAATGCATGCAGGATATGGAGAGCCTAGGTGAGAGAGCAGGTAATAAGCTAGTGTCCTCAGAATGGAGAAAAAGTTATGGAAAGTAATATGAAATAAGACTAGAAAGGTAGGATGGAGCCAAATTTTCAAGAGTTTAAATTCTGTGATGAGAATTTAGAACTGTGCCCCCCAAATTACTGAACTGTGCATATCCTTTGACCAGCAATATCACTACTAGACCTGTTCCCCAAGAGATCAAAGGAGGAAATGTGTGAAAGTATTTATTGTGTCTATTTTGTGCTGGCAAAAAAATGGAAACTAAGGAGGTCCCCATCATTTGGATATGATTGAACAAATTATGGTATATGAATATTAATGGGAAATTATCATGCTATAAGGAATGATGGAAAGATAATTTTCAAGAAACCTGGGAGCACTTGTATGAAGTGATATACAATGAAGTGAGAAGAGTAATTTTAAAAATAACAACATTGTCAAGGCAGTTTTGAAATACCTCAGAACATTGGTTAAGACTAGCTATGATTTCACTGGACAAATGAAGAAGAATGCCGTCCAACTCCTGACAGAAAGGGGATGAACTCAGAATGGAGAATGAGGCATATTTTTGTATGTGGTCAATGTGGGGATTTGTTTTGCTCAACTATTCAATTTTTGTCACAAGGGTTGTTTTTTTTTTCTTTTTATCTTCCCTCTGTGGTGGAGGAAGTGGAAATGAAAAAATAAATTTTTGCTATTTGAAAAAAAATTAATTAAAAAATACTGTGCTGAGAAGTTTGTATTTTCTTGCAGAGACAATAGGGAGTTAAAAAAGATTTTTGAATAAGGCCAAGATATGGGCGGATTACTACATGGAAACTAACTAAGCTGAGACAGTGCTCCCTTAGTTTACAAAGTAATTGACAATGCTTTGAGGTTGTTTGCTAGCTTATATCTTGGGGCTGGTCAGGACTTGTAAAAGAGAGATTTGGGAAAGACAAAGATATCTTCCTGCCCACTGGACACTAGACACTTTGCAGCAGAGATCATGGAAATAATTTTAATACTATGGAACAATTATGTGAATTGTGAAGCTGTCCCTTTAAATCTGTTTAAAAACTTTGTCCTGTTATTTAAATATTTTCAAAACATTGCATTCTGTGGGAACATTCATTTCAAAGAGGGCAATCTATATTAGTAGCCAGGGTGTAAAAAAAAAAGAAAGAAAACAACCTCTTCAAAACTCTAGGGACCCTGTAAGCTTTGGTAGGGAGCCCAATTTTCTGAGTCAGTTTGAGAGTGGGTTGGGCACTAGGGTAACAGAGTTACAAGAGCCTCCCTCAAATGATGTTATTATTTAGAATCCAATATGTAATATAAATTTAAGATTTGGGCTCCTGGGACAACTGTTTCTTTTTTCATTATACTAATCTGATACAAATCTTACACTAAGTCCAACCTTAGGAGGCATAACAAACCCAGAATGCACAACAATGAATGTTTTGGATCACAGACTCTGGAAAGGCTATGTGTGTGAAGAGGTCTGGGAGTGGTTTGTGGAGAGTTCTGAGAGATGACTGAATGAGAAGGAAGAAGAAGCTATTTATTGTTAGGTGGGTGTCTTCATCTTGGGAAGGTGTAAGGAGATGCTGATGCCTACATTCATCCCAGCTCTTTTATTCAGAGAGACTGACAATTGGTCCATTAGTACTGAAGCAAAGATACGAATATCTGTGATTCAATGAGAATGTTGCCTTGGAGACATTTCCCCTTATCCCTCTCCCTTGCCCTCCAGTGGTGAGCAGACAGCCGTAGCATAATGACTCCATCATCTAAGTAGAAAAGACTTTTCTTGTCTTTGAAGTCAGAAACTAAGAACTAGCTGTCATATCTCCAGTGGACTTTTCTGGTCAGCCCATCCTATTCCTCTCTCTCTCTCTCTCTCTCTCTCTCTCTCTCTCTCTCTCTCTCTCTCTCTCTCTCTTTCTCTCTCTTTCTCTCTTTCTCTCTCCTCATCTCTCTCCTTCCTTCCCTCTCTCTTTCTCTCTCTCTCCCTCTCTCTCTCTCCATTCTTTTTAATATCAGACATCCCACTGCTAGATAAAAGAAAAACAACATGATGACCTGAGTTGTTAATTTGGGGGCAATAAAGTCAGGGGAATGGGGTGGTTGGTATATGAATCTGGAATAAAAAGCTCAAGTATTATCTAGGACCTAGTATGAGACTGGAAAATGGAAAGACTTCTGACCAATGGATATAGTTAGAGTCATTTTCCACCTGGTGGAATTCCACAGCTTAGTAGTTTTTAGTCAGCTCAAGGTGATAAGCTGAGAAAGAAGGAGCAGAGAAAAATCTTAAATTGAACCTTCATCCTTTAGACACACATATAAGCTTGTGTCTGCATATCTACACCCACCCCCCCCCCCACACACAGACACACACATACATAACACACTTTTTTGCAGGCAAGGACAAAAGGGACGAGAGGGACATCCAGAGTTCCCCTACCTCTAAGCACCAGAGCCTGGACTATAAGTGCATAAATATGAGTTAATTTAGAAACATTTAGATATCTGATGGGAAGAGAAAGGGCTGAACAAGGCAATCAGGTAGAGAGAAGGAAATAATGATTGGAAAAAAAGATAATTGCATGGTTTCCCCCACAGATTAACACTGTCCTTTTTACCAGGAGACAAGAGAAGAAGGAAGGGGGTCAGAAGGAAAGTGTCAGAAATTTGTAGTGCTCAGAGAATCAACTGGGAATTTTCAGAGCAATTTAATGCTTTCTCTCTGATTAAATTAGAAGTGGTTCTGTCTCCAGAGAAAAGATAAAAGGCTTGAGGGGAGCCACCTATTAGGGATTTTGACACAAAACTAATAGGAGATCTCAGTTTCAGTATAGCTGTAGTTTAATATTAGATACCAAGAAAAGTTCAGAGCAAAGGTGAGAAAGCCATTCTGCAGTAATTTGCGCTCAAAATAAGTTAAGAATACTAAGAAGCAAACAAAACAAGGCCTAGTAAGAACTCAGATTCTTAAAAAATAATTTAAACTACCACAGTTATAAAATGTATAGCATTCATCAAAATAAGAATGGGGAAAGGCATTGGTGGTGAAGGTAATAGGTAACATTTTACAGTCAGAACACTCTCTTGACTGGAAAAGAAAGATAGTTATAAAGAAAAGAAACACAATAGGAAATGTCAAATTTTTTCAAACTTATTTTTGTCTGAATTACAAGGGAAGAAGGCCTGTAGATACACACACCTGCATGTATGTGTATGTATATGTTTGTATGTGTATATATGTGCATGTATGTATATCATACATATATACAAATGTATATGCGTGTGTTTTTTTTTATCATACCATTACAGGACAAGATAGCTGCCACTATCATCTATGTCATTGTAACATCTACTCAAATTTATATAAAACTTTTTTTTTTGTTTTTCAATAAAGCACATCACAACACTGTGAGGTAGATAGGGCAAGTATTATCTCCATTTCACAGATAAGAAAATTGGGCTCCCATGAAGTGATTTGTCCATGGTCACATGGTTAATAAGTATGAGAAGTGGGATTTAAACCCAGGTCTGACATGCTGAGTCAAAGTTTAATGACTTTTCCACTACTGAGCTGCCTTATTCTGAGAACTGAGAATAAAAGATATTATATTTCTGTTCTGGCAAAAATGGAGTTATGGGATGTAACATTCTGCCTGTAATCTGTAACCTTATTATTTTTTCCCACTCGGAATCTTAAGTCTCAATTTTCCAGTAGATACCACTTTCCTTGGTTTTCTAGAGGTTCCTCCAATATCCAGATACCCCAAAAGGGCATTTGTCTCTCTTGCTTCATTGCCTAATGAGCAGAAACTAACCTTTTAGAGGACTGAAAGCACTATAGGAAATTATATACTGTTGGGGAGGAGGGCATAGTAATAGATGAAAATGTTAATACTTAGTCTTGTTTCTACCTCCACAACTTTTCTCCTATATGTAAGGATAAGGTTAAAACCTCCCCACCCTATTTTAGCTGTGATTACCATAGCTAGATGACTGTTTCAATTAGTCAAAAGACTAAGTGCTAAAAAAATTTTGAAAGCCATCTAATGAAGTGAAAGTATGCCATATAGGTCTGTTCCAACTGGACATGGGATTTTTATCCTCCACCTTCTTTGTCATGTATAAAAATATTAAGTTAGCTAGGATGGGAAGCTTTCCCAGAAATTTAACCATATTGCTTTTCAGTGTATCCCTGAGAAGGAATTTGTGTCTAAGGGGAGGGGGTGTGGAGAGGTGTTGGCCAGAGGGCCTTTCCCATCACTTCCTCCCTTGACTGGAAGAAGGTCTAGATGATGGACTTCTGATCCTCCTTTTAGTGTCTTAGCATTGGGAACAGCATATGCTCCCATCTTCCCACTGATTTTCTAGATGGCACCCCCAGATTGATTGGTTGCAGTGTCTTCATTATGAGGAATCAAAGACCAACTGGGCTCGTGGCTCCACACTAAGATCAGCAAAAAGACTACTTATTGTGCCTGAGACGGATGTTGCAAGTACCCCCCTTCCCCATAGAATGAAAGAAAATAACTTCTAGCAACCAGGATCCATGTTACCCCATATGCTCTGTAAGCTTGTGCCTACTTTCTCTTAGACTATTCTTTTTGTTTTTGCTTTTAAGTGACTTGTCCAAGGTCACATGGCTAGTTTTTGTATTAAATGTCTATGGCCAGATTTGAACTCAGGTCCTCCTGACTCCAGGGCTGGTACTCTATTCACTGTGCCACCTAGCCATCCCATCTTAGACTGTTCTTTAGTGCAAGTGTGTCACAGACTTTTGGGGAGATGTTTTGTATCAATTCTTATGGTACCACCTTAGTAAATATGCCTTTCTAAAAGCTATTTAATGCTGATTGATTAAATTCTCAACAGATAATATTGCAGGATTGATACATGGGGGTTTGAGTTAATAACATTAGAGTGCTTAATAATATGAGCTGATTGATTTACAAATAACTATATTTCACCACACAATCACTGCAGATTTATGCCAATTTTTGCAGAAAAGGTGGGGTGCGACCATTAAGTGAAGCTTTTAAAAATTGTGCTGATCTTACTTAAAGAACATTTTTTTACTAAACTGTCTTTGGTGCAAGATTAGGATGCACAGAATGCTTGTGAATGTACATTAAAATTGTATGATGACAATGTACATGCACTGGGAATTCTAAGCTCATGGCTCACACTGCACAAGAGGTATATGTGTGTCCATATGCTTCTGGTGAATACATTGCTTCTATGTTTACCTTTTAAGCAGTATAATGAATAGAATTATACTGTGAGACAATTATGCTGTCAAAAGTTATAAACCATTTTTGAACTGAAGAAAATAGGGTTCAGTAGTTATGCGGAGGTGACGATTATATGGTATTCCTATAGTCAAATAATAATCCTCAACACTAGTTATAGGCCATTTGCTTACTATATTTAGCTCCTTCTGGTTAACTTTCTTCTTAATTTGGGCATCTATATAAACTAATTTCTAATTCTGTTACCGTAGAAACGGCTGGCAAGTATTCACTCAATTACTCTGATAGAAATATTATTTCTTTCACTTGACTATGCCTTCTAACCTATCTATGCCTGCCCAACTTATGCTGTTCTCCACACCCTCCCAGAAGTTCACCAAAGGAAGTATACCCAATGTGCTAGAGGCCTTTTTCAATTTGTTTCTGCAACCAAATATCTGTAGCTTAAGAAGAAATTTCCTTCTTTGAATTCTTCTCTACCTCAGTCCACTCAAGTGAATCCCACTTGAATTCCCACTATTTTTCCTGGCTAGAGAGGAAAACAAAAACAAACCAACAATCAAAATCTTTAACCACAGTCACAGGCAGCCTTATCACAAATCACAGAGAAAGAATGAAGGTATCACAGTCCAGCCTCATGGTTCATATCTTAAACCAATTTGATCTAAACAAACATTTTTTTTTAATATCTACTGTGTATAAGGTGCTGTGCTATGTGTAGATGAAAAATAACAGTTCCTGCCCATAAGGATTTTGTAACCTAGTATGGGGATAATGCCTCATGGAAAATTAACTTTTGGAGTTCTAGAAATCACAAGCCTATAAAATGATGGTGTGTATCATATTGGTATTTGTCTTAAGTACTTACGTTTACCTATGGGGGGGTGCCCTTTTCCCAATTCTAGACCACAGTGCTTCACATTTGTTCAACTTTTTTTCATGCTTTTCTTAAATATTTCATTAGGGATCCAATGTGTTGGGGGTTTTCTTTTCTTTTCTTTCTTTCTTTTTTTGATTCATTTTCTTAGTTTTGTAAAAAAAAATAATGCATGGGTAACTGGGTGGAACAGTGGATAGAGTGCCTGTGCCTGGAATCAGGAAGATTCATCTTCTTGAGTTCAAATCTGGTCTTAAACACGTATTAGCTGTGCGATCCTAGGCAAGTCATTTAAATTTATTTGCCTTGGTTTCCTCATCTGTAAAATGAGCTGGAGGAAAAATGGCAAACCACTCCAGTATCTTTGCCAAGAAAATCCCATATGGAGTCACGAAGCATCAGACATGACTGAAGTGAATGGACAACAACCAATGAACACTTTAACTATCTTATCCCTCCTTAGAGCTGTTAACTAGAGTTGGGTGACTGGGGCTTTCTACTAGGGTGTCAAAATTTAGAGGGTACAAATATTTAATGTTGTATACTCTGAAGCCAGAAATTCTTCTTTACTGTGTGTTTATCACCTAGTTGAGGTAGGTAGCTCAGTGGATAGAGTTCTGGGACTAAAGTCAGGAAGACCTAAATTCAAATTTCGCCTCAGACATTTACTAGCTATGTGACCCTGGGCAACTCACTTAACCTCTGTCTGCCTTAATCTAATGAAGAAGGAAATGGCAAGCCATTCCAGTATATTCACTAAGAAAACCCCATGGACATTATGATCCATGGGGTCATGAAGAGTTGGACACAAATGAACAACAATAAATAGCACCTAGTTAAATTAATTAATTGATATAAGAAATTACCAGATAAGTTGATAGTTAATAGCAGCCATCTGCAAACCATTGTTTTCTAGTTACCCCTCCAGCTCAACTTAATTGCTTCTTGTATTATTTTCATATCATGAATTACAAAGTTGATTTGAGGGTACAGTTCACAGAGCTTGACCTGGGTGCCAAAATTTCCAATTTCGTATCTCCAACCCTCATTCTCAATATATGACCAGTCTGCCTCCTTTTCTGGTCTTATGTCACTTTGATAATATCTTTTGTGCCACTCATCATGTGCAACCTGTCATTAGTAATATGCTGAAGTCTACCTTTTTCCACCATACATTTCTCCATTGCCTTGAGATTGTTGAGTTCCATGATTCATAGCTATTTAGCATTACTGGGAGAATATTGGTGCTAAAAAAGATTAGGTCTTGCCATGTTGAGTTTGCTGGAGTACATTGGAAGCGCTATACAATTTCCCAAGTGAATTCTAGCCATATGAAATTGGTGAGATTATTTGGAATACATATTTAGCACAGAACATTATCAGATATTTAAAACAAGTTTTAACTTTCTGAAAATAACTGACAGTGATTTAGAGGGGTTGCTATGGCCTATATATCAGGCAGATTTGAAATGACAACCAAGATCTTTGTTTAAAATGATAGCCTATAAAAATGTAGATCCTCCTCTACTTTTAACAGATAAAAGTTAGTTATTTTACTACACATACCATTACAATGAAATCTTATTTTTAAAAAAATGATTTCCAAGCCCCAGCCACTAATCCAGTTAAGCAATGTTCTATAAACAAATTTCTATTGCATTGAAAGTAATCTGGCCAGTTGCTTAGAGATCACTGTAATCATAGTAACCTGTAATGATCTATTCCTATACAAACAGGAAAAATAAACTAAATTTCACACCCTTGGAGAAAGCATCAGGAATTTGGGGCTTAATGGAGTCTTATGGGAAATCTAATCCAATTCTTTCATTTTACAGATTAAGAAAACAGACTTTTTTTTTAAAGTGAGGTTAAATGATTTGCCCAAAGTCCCATAAGTAGAGACCAAAGCCATAATTGAACCCTTGTCTCCTGTATCCCAATTCCGTTTTATGTGTAATAATTTATTTCTCCTTATTTCTCAAGTAAAATGAGGGCAATATAAAATAGCTAGGTGGTACAGTGGACAGAGCACTGGGTTTGGAATCAGGAAGACTCATTTTTACAAGTTCAAATCTAAGCACCAGATATTTATTAGTTGTATGACCCTGGGCAAGTCACTTGATCTGGTTTGCCTCAGTTTCCTCACCTGTAAAATGAGCTGGAGAAGGAAATGGCAGACCACTCCAGTATCTTTGCCAAGAAAACTCCAAATGGGGTCACTTAAGATTCAGACTTGATTGAAAAATGACTTAACTACAAAGATGAGGGCAATAATCACATTGCCCTTATCAGAAAGGAATTAACATTATTTTGTTATTGTTGTTGTTGATGGAGCTTTGTTCACTGGGAATGGCTATTTGGATGAATTTTAAGATGTCTTTCACATTGAGCCAGTATACACAGTGGTCTCTTCAACCCCTAAAGTAAATATGGTGGTAACCCAAGCATCAATAGACGTTTGTACAAAACGACATAGTGTTCTTTCTTGATCTGGGCTCAAATGCTTTTCTGGCTTGATTCTTACTGCTTTGTGGGTGTAACAGCTACACTCCCTCTTAATTCACTTTAAACTAGCCACACTCAATCCTGAATGTCTGGGCCAAATTGGCGGAGTGTTGTTAAGATAATACCAGCAAATCAATGCTCATGTCCAGAGAGTGTTTTGTTATCTTTTAAAATTAAACACACTCTTGTGGCTTTCTGTTGTGGCTTGGGATCTGCTTTAGGCCTGAAACATTTAAAATTCCATTTTAAGAAATGAACTTTAATTTCTTCGGTTTAAGAAATTTCCAGTGAAGAAACTCTCTACCAACACATATCAGTAACTGTTCCGAACTTTTAGTCCCAAGAGAGTTGTTTGGCAGTGTTCAAAAGTTAAATGACTTGATCAGGGTCCCATAACCAATGTGTCAGAAGCAGGTCTTGACTTTAAATGTTTCTAATTTGAGGCCAGTCTGTTTCTCAAACACAACAGTAAATATTCACTATACCTTTTTCTCTGGGATCATACTTTATGATCCCTATTATTCCAAGCCAGAAAATAAAAGCACAAGTCCAAAGGGACATTCGGCAATAAGCCTCATACTAAACCAAGGTACAGTGGGCCACTGATAGTCACACATCCCATAAACAAGCCACTGCTTCAAAGCAGGACAGTCCATAAAGCATGGTGAAGTTTGTTCTCACTCTTGTCTTCCCTGACAATAGAGAAATTGTCAAATAGAAAGAGCGGTAATCTGTTCACATTACCCTCAGGTGGTAACCTTATTTTCAGGATCATCACAACTGGGAAATTAATTCAAAATGATGAAAAACCACAGATGAAATCATTCAGTTAGGTTTTCCCAATTTTAGTAATTTCCCATTTCTAGTAACAGTTAGTAGTTGTTTTACTAGAATCAGAAGACCTGGTTCTGAGACCCAGCTTTGTGCCCCATTGTTTAAATCCCTAAATTTCTTTGAGCTTTCAGATTTCTCATCTGTAAATCAAAGCTAAAAATACCTACAATATCTTTTGCACAGGCTTATTAGGTAAAGAGATAGGCCAATGTAAACTACTAATTATCCCCATTGATAGTAGGGAAAAAAGAATGCTTCTTATTCGGAGAACTTTGACAGTAATCCTTGAATCTTTATGAGCCTTAGTTTCCTAATCTATGAAATGCAGGGAATGAGGGGGCTGGATTGGATGGTCTCTGTGGTCCTTTTGAACTCTTGCATCCTGTGAACTTGTAGGCTTTCTTTTCTCACTCAAATATTAATCAACTGATCAGTCAATAAGCATTTATTAAACAACTACAATATACCTGGTCTTGTGCCAGGTGCCAGGGGTAACAATGACAAAAGAAGAAACAATCCCTTTCCTCAGAGAGTTTAATTTCACTGTTAGGCCACCAAAATTAATTGGGGCATAGACCTAGAGTTAAAAGAGACCTTACAAGTCATCTAATCTAACCTCATTTTATAATTGTGGAAAATAAGGCCCGAAGAGGTTAAGAGATTTGACCAGAGCCTCAGAGCTAGGATCTGAACCCCGGTGCCTTGATTCCAAACCTATCACTCTTTCCTCGGTTGCATCTTGCTTCACAATAGTTTGGGGGTGGATAGTGGTAGAATCAGGGAAGACTTGCATTTAAATCTTGCATCTGACACATACCAGCTGTATGCCCCTGGACAAGTCAGTCATTTCATCTCTCACTATCCTTAGGAAACTCTAAAATGACACATTTCAGATCTGCATTAGTGAAAGGAGTTTTCTGATTGACAATTCCTACAATAAGGAAGTGACAGATTTGGATCCTTCCCCCTCTTCTCCCCCCACTCCCCCGCAAAAAAGAATGTCAATTTTAGTTGTAACAATGGCTTGGTAGGTGAGGAAGTTCGAAGTGACACTGTGACTATTGCCCCCTCTCTTTGGCATTGTTATGCCAGTTCCTTTTCCGCTGCCACTCTTCATCTCCCTCTCCATTTGGCCCCTCTGTGATGCTTTTCCCATCCTTGTTCTTCTCATGGAAGAGTTTGACTCAAGAAGCAGGCAGGGTTGAGAGAAAAAGGTTTTTTTTAGAGCACTTTTTTAAGACTAGAGGAGACCTGAGCATGTTTGTAGGAAGGACTCACCTGAAGAAGGACAGAGGCTTCTTTATGGAATAAAGGATGAGGAGCAGATGCATTTTGAAAATGAAAATAGGTGGCTGGGTAGCCTTGGTAAGGAGAAAAGGAGACAAAGGAAGATGGGGGTGGGGAGTTAGAGGTGTCCTCTAGTGGTTGATGTAGATAATGGGTACCTCCTGGACTGTGATGGGGAGGACAGATTCCAGAGACTTTAAAAGATTCTTCAGTATGTCTTGCAGATATTTCCATGCCTGTAGGCATGGGGACAACCTAGATAAAGTGGAAACTAAAATTGTCATCATCGTCAATCCTGATGGCTCCTCAGGAAAGTTTAAATGGAGCAACCACACCAGGATGGGCCTAGCCGCAGAAACTAGCTACCTCATTAAATAGCTATACTTCCTGGGGAGCTTTGATTTGCACATCTCATGAGAATCTACATGCTATTATTATTAATCCAGGGATAATAGTCTAGAGCTACCATAAAAGGGGGTGGGAAGTAAGTCAGTCAAAAACATTAAGTGCTTATTATGTGTCAGGAACTGTGCTAAGTGCTAGGCAGGGATTAATTCAGCTACCTGAGAATTTTCCCTTTGGCTTCCTTTTTTTCAGTATTACAGTATTTATTTTCTCTCCTTCCCACTTTCACCACTGGCAAAAAAAATGCAGTCAGGCAAACAAATTTCCTCATTGGCCATGTACAAAAATGCATGTCTCATGCTACACTTTATCCATTACTTCTTTGTCAGGAGGCAGTATGCATGATCATTCATTCCCTGGAATCATGGTTGGTCATTGAATTGATCAGAGTTTTTGAGTCTTTCAAAGTTTTTTGTCTTGCCAATATTGTTATTGAATAAATGGTTCTCCTGACTCTATTCTGCATCAGTTCATTGAAGTCTTCTCATGTTTCTCTGAAACTGCCCCTTTCATCATTTCTTATAGTCAGTTTTTTTTTTTTTCTGTTGAATGCTCATTTTACCAGACTTTTTCTTGACTCAACTCTTGTTAAAGCAGGGCTCTGGTTTCAGGGTGGAGGATGGACTGTCCCAAGCTTCAGAGTTTTTGTGCAGCTGTTTTCAGAGATACTTCTATGGACCTGTAAATTTTCAGTTGTTCGAAGGTGGTATGATTTAAGGAGATGTGTTTACTACTCTCCTGGCCTGTACTCTGGTTTAGGAGTGACTACAAGCCCTCTTTTCTACCCTGGAACAGTGAGGAGGGTCCCCTGCTCCACTGTGTCTGAAAAGCTTTGTTGTGCTAGTGTCCCTCTTCACCCTGGGACTGCCACCTAGGACTATGAAAGGGATTCAAGTGTGGGCAAAGCAACAGAATCCTTACTCAGTGCTAGCAAAGAGACTCCTATAATCTCTTTCTGACCAGTTGTTTGACCCCTTACTGTCTGGACTGAGAGTTCTGGAAACCATCACTGCAGCCACTGAGTCAGTAGCACCCAGGCCTATTCCTGGTTTGCTGGGGTTGGGACTGAGCTGGTGTGGCCTGAGCTCAGATCTTTCCTAATGACATAAATTACCTTGGGCTGGAAATTTGTTTCACTTCATCTTTTTGTGGGTTCTGCCACTCTAGAATTTGTTTGGAGTCATCATTTAAAGTTATTTGGAGGGTCTTGAGGAGAGTCCCAGCCTTTACTCAGTCATCTTAGCTCTGTCTCCTTTTCATCATTTCTTTTTGCTTTTTGGAGGGCAATTAGGGTTAAGTGACTTGTCCAAGGTCACATGGCTAGTTTTTTGCTTGCTTGCTTGTTTGTTTGTTTTGTTTTGTTTTATGTTAAGTGTCTAGGGCTGGATTTGAACTCAGGTCCTCCTGACTCCAGGGCCAGTGCTCTATTCATTGTGCCACCTAACCACCCCTCTTTTCATCATTTCTTAAAGAGCAAAAGTATTCCATTATATTCATATACCATAATTTGTTCAACTATTCCCCATATGATGAATACCACCTTAGTTTCTAGTTCTTTACCTTTACAAAAAGAACTACAAATATTTTTGAACTTGTGGGTGCTTTTATTCTTTTTTTTGAACAGTACTACTAGTGTTATTGCTGAGTCAAAGGGTATGCACAATTTACTGCCTTTTAATATATAGTTCCATAAATTGCTTTCCAGAATGGCTGGACCAATTCACAGTAATTAATAGGCATTAATTTGGTTCTTTTCCTACAGTCCCTCTAATATTTATCATCTTCCTTTTTTGTCAGCATTGCCAATCTGATCAATATGAAGTAGAACCTCAGAGTTATTTTAATTTGATTTTCTCTAATTATTAGTGTTTTCGAATATTTTTTATGTGGTTGATAGCTTTGAATTCCTCTTTTGGAAAATGCCTCTTCATATTCTTTGACTATTTATCAGTTAAGGAGCTTTATGACCAAAGCTCTGCTCCCTCACCCAGATGAAGTGTGATATCTTGCTTTCCTTCTCCAGGCCTCTGCCCTTCTCTTAGCTCAGACAAGGTTGACTACCCCACTTATCAATTATGTAAGTCATGTAAGCAATGGGTGGTTCTCTTGGCCTCAACCTTGGGACCTTCTTCTGAGCTGTAATTACTAAAAACTTGTCAGCTGACCTTGCCTGGCTTGGCACAACATAATTTCTCAGAAATCTCCACCCAGTTAAGTCTAACTTCCTTGGTGCATTCTTCACAAGCAAGATCTTCAGGAGTGAAGGAACTGGAAAGGTAGGAAGTATAGAGTTCATAATTAGGTCATTTTGAAAGTTTAATATAGTTATAGAGCAACTGCAAGTGATTAAGAGATCTCAGGTATGGCAGGATTACTGAAGGACAGTGGAATAGAGGCAGGGTATGCTAAGATTAGTTCTAACCTGTTGGAGAGCTGATTGTTAAACTTTTAGTGTGAGCATTTATGCCTTAGTTGTAAATAAGAAGGCAAATGAGGATGCTTGAATTAAGTGCCTGATTTATTATTTTTTATTATTTATATTTAAGAAAGTTAGTAATTCAGTTAAACTTAAAATTGTTTCCTGTGTATAGGAAAGCCTATTGTTAAACATTTACCAGCGGTGAATAGAGTACCAGCCCTGAAGTCAGAAGGAGCTGAGTTCAAATCCAACCTCAGACACCTAATACTAGCCATGTGACCTTGGGCAAGCAACTTAGCCCCAATTTCCCTGCCTTCTCCCCTCCAAAAGCAAAGCAAAATAAAACATTTACCAGCACCAGGTATTGAGAATTATTAAAGTTGATATGTTGAAGAACTGTGAGGTCAAAGTATTAGAAAGGTCATCACCTGGGATTTTAAAGTTGCTGAGTATGATAATAGGGAAGAGGGTGAAGAAGATAATGAACCAGGTGCCTTCCATTAATTTACTTCTGTCAGGTAATATATTATTATGTTGTTGTCTAAAGCAAAATAAACTGTTTTTACTGTGATATATAATTAAAATAATAGCATTGCTGTCAAACAGATGCCATTTTGTTTGGTTCTTTATAAGGAAACATTTTCAGATGCCTAAATGGGTCTGTGTTCTCATCAAGTTGGATGTTTCCCCCAACACTTTTACGAGTCAAAATCCATCCATGCCTTTGTGACTCTTGTGTGTTCCATTCTAGAAGTTCACCACTTTGGGCTTCACCCAACTTGCTAGAGGCCTTCCTTGGTTTCTCCTGACATTTAGGGGATAATAGAGCAGCCCTCTGGCTGTCCACCTCTTATCCCTTGGAAGGCAATATAATAAAGAATGAAGTAACCTGTATCATGAGTCACTGTACATTCAAAACATACACATTTCTCAGAATTAATGTCATGGACTTCTAATGGCTGTCCTCTTTACTAATTTTTTTGAAAAGTATATTATTACTATCTAGTCAGCTGAATTTGGTTTATTGGCATGCACCCAGCGACTACAGATATTTAACCTTGGGAAAAAGATAGAGATGTTGGGGGTAGCTATGTGGTGCCGTGAATAGAGCACTGGCCCTGGATTCAGGAGGACCTGAGTTCAAATGTGACCTCAGACACTTAACACAAAAAACTATCTGTGTGACCTTGGGCAAGTCACTTAATCCCAATTACCCCTGCAAAAAGAAAAAAAACAAAAATAACAACAGAAAAAGAAAATGTAGAGAGATTGGACTTCAAAGCTTTTATGGAATTTAGATATTCAGAACAAAATTATATGTATGCATTTGAAGTACACAAGTTATTTTGGGGAAATACAGTCTTTTAGTTTCAATTATGTTGATTTAATTCATTTTGGCAAGCAATAAAATGGTACAGATGGTGATGGGCAGTCGTTTCACACCAAACAATCCACATTTTTTAACCTCACGTTTTCATCATCGTCTCTACCTTTTGTTACCTAATTGCGTCTTGAGGTGAATAAATATACCAGGTATAAGCCTCCTGACTGGCTGCCAAATGAATATTCCTCTAAAGACTCTAAAGTCCAAAGACTCTAAAACATTTTTGCTCCTGTTCCCAGGCTGCTCAATGTCAGTAAAGAAAGGCTTGAAGTGAAGTTGATTTTACCTCCAACAAATTTATGGCACATAACTATAGCAGGGAACTCAGTGCTGCTCAGCAATCCTGTCCCTTCCAGCAACTATTCTAAACCTTTTCCTCTCTTCACAAGTCCTCATCTATGCCAAATTCTCCACCCCCACTCCCCACACACTTCCAGCAGATGACTTAGCCTCCTATTTCAACCGAAACCATCTGACAGGAATTCCCTCAACTCTTTCTCAAAACTCCTCGTCGTTGTCCCCCCAACTATCGCTTTCTCTCCTATTTCAGTGGATATCCCTAATTCTTTCTGAGGATCCTGTACTGTCCATTCTCACCCACCTTTTTCCCAGTCTTGTTCCAGAAAAAAATGTCATCTCTTTCATGTATGTTAAATCTCTCTGACTTTACTGTCTCTTTATCTGACTATAAATGTGCTCACGTCTCCCTAGTCCTTTAAAAAAAAATCCCCCTTGGTTCTATGTCATCCAGATTTTCTCCTATCCTTGTCCTCCCATTTACTGCCAAACTTCTTGAAAAAGTTGCTGTACCAGATGTCTCCATTTTCTCACATCCACTTTCTCCTGAGCCCTTTGCAATCAGGTTTCTGTCTCCACTGATGTACTCAAATTGCTCTCTGTCAAAAAAAATCTCCTAATTGCCAAATTCAATGATCTCTCCCCTCACTGTCCTTCCCCCATGCTGTTCTACTTGATTTATCTGCAATATTTTATAATTTTAACCTCTTTTTGGAAATTTTTCTCCTTTGGCTTCCAAGCCAACATATTATCTCTCAAACTATCTCCTTTATTCCTCCATTTTGGAGAAGGGCAAGTATTTCCATTTCTATTTTTTCTCCCTCCAAACCATGCTTCATATAGATATTAGACATTTTCATTATTCACAGATAATATAATTCCTTGCCTCAAAATCTATTTAATGCATGAAGCAGTTAGATGGCACAACGTTGTACCTAGGACCAGAAATTCCCAAGTTCAAATCTAGCCTCAGACATTTGCTAGCTGCGTGACCTGGGCAAGTCACTTAATTTCTTCCAGTATCAGTTTCCTTATCTGCAAAATAGAGATAATCCAGCACCTACCACCCAGGGATATTGTGACGATTAAATGAGATATATGTCAAGAACTTAGCACAGTGACTGGCATATAGTAGGCCTTTAGTAAGTGATTGTTTCCTTCCTTCTTAAGAGAATAACAGCTGTACAAATCAATAACTACCTTTAGACTGTAATGCCTATGGGGACATCATTTTGTCTTATCTAAATTCTGTATCTCATTGAGCACCTGAGTCAGGTATTAGAACAACTAGGGCAGTTAGCACTTGATAAATGTTTAATGAAATAAATTGAATTGAGTTAGTGAGAGAAATTATTAATAATCAGTGATTTGGGGAGATCCAGAGTTCTGCCCTTTTTCTAAAGTACTGATTTTAAAAGTTCAGTGTCTTGAAGGACATTACTGATAATGAGATTGGACTAGATTTCTTGTTCAGAATCCACCCAGGTGGGGAAGCCATTGTACTTTACAGGTTTGGCCTGGGATAAATCCTTTGAATAGATTGTTCAAGGCTGGGGGTAACTTAAGAGATAAATGATAATCAAAGTTCAGGTCAAGCCCCTCATTGTAATATTCATTCTCTCATTAACTGTTAGCCAGTCAGAGTTAATTGCCACCCCCAGAGATACTTGTTGCAAAATTCTGCCCCATCCCCCCAGTTTTCTGCTTTCCTTCTAATCTTGGTTGAAATAATTTTGTTTGTACAAAATCTTTTTAATTTTATATAATCAAAATTATCTATTTTACATTTTGTAATGCTCTCTCTATATCTTTGTTGCTAAATTCTTCCTTATCTATTAATTTGACCAATAAACCATTCTATGCTCTCTTAATCTGCTTATTGGTCACCTTTTATGTGTAAATCATATATCCATTTTGATCTTATCTTGGTATAAGGTATGAGATGTTAACCTAGTCCCTGCCTTACTGTTTTCCAGTTTTCCCAGCAGTTTTTGTCAGATAATGAATTTTTGTTCCAAAAGCTTGACTGTGGGGTTTATTATATACTAGATTACTATTGTCATTTACTATAATGTAATTTGTACCTAATCTTTTCCACTCATCCACCATTCTATTTTTTGGCAAGTACAAGACTGTTTTGATAATTACTACTTTGTAATACAGTTTGAGATCTGATATAGTTAGTCTACCTTCTCTCAAAATTTTTTTTCATTCATTCCTTTGATATCCTTGAGCTTTTGTTCTTCCAGAATAATTTTAAAAATATTTTTTCTAGATCTATAAAATAATTTTTTGATAGCTTGATTGCTATGGTACTGAATAGATTAATTTGGGTAAAATTGTCATTTTTATCATACTGACTCAGCCTGCCCATGAGCAATGAATATTTTTCCAGTTGTTTGGATCTGACTTTATCTATGTGAAAAGTATTTTATAGTTGTGTTCATATAGTTCCTGAGTTTGTCTTGGCAGGTAGACTCCCAAGTATTTCATGTTGTCTACAGTTAATTTAAATGTAATTTCTGTATCTCTTGCTGTTAGAATTTGTTGATAATATCTAAAAATTTTCATGATTTATGCGGGTTAATTTTGTCCTACAACTTTGTTAAAGTTGTTAATAATGTTAAATAGTTTTTTAGTTGATTCTCTGTGACTTTCTAAGTATAACATCATATATAATATTATAATTTTTATATTTATAATATTATAATTATATTATATATAACATATAATATATAATTATAATACATTATAATTATATATAATATATAAAATATAACATATAATATATAATTATAATACATTATAATTATATATTATAATTAAAATTATAAAATATTGCAGATAAATCAAGTAGAACAGCATGGGCGAAGGACAGTGAGGGGAGAGATCATCGAATTTGGCAATTAGGAGATTTTTTTTTGACAGAGAGCAATTTGAGTACATCAGTGGAGACAGAAACCTGATTGCAAAGGGCTCGGGAGAAAGTGGATGTGAGAAAATGGAGACATCTGGTACAGCAACTTTTTAAAGAAGTTTGGCATATAACATCTGCAAAGAGTGATAGTTTTCTTTCTTCGTTGTTTATTCTAATTCCTTCAATTTCTTTTTCTTCTCTCATTGCTATAGCTAACATTTCTAGTACAAGATTAAATAATATAGGTAAAAATGGGCATCCTTGCTTCACCTCAGGTTGTTTCCATGACTTGAGGATGGGTATTTCCATTTCATTGTTTTGAATGAGTCTTTATGACTGTACCTCATTGTTTTCTTCTATATGTAACAACTGGAAAATCTGCCACACATGCTTTTTTTATTATTTCTATCAGTGCCTTTTGGGGGAAAGGACTTTCCCAAGATATCATCTAGAGTATATATATATTTTAGTGCCAGAATGAGTGAATTGCTGAAACCACAAAGATAGTAACATATTGTCAAATTTGATCAAGAACATAAACATGTAATCAATTATAGGGGAAATTATGTTAGATTTCTTAAGAACCTGAATCTGTCTATACATGTCTCATCAGAAATTCAAATTATAGAATCATTGATTTAGAGCAAGGAGGGACATTTGAGGGCATCTTGTCCAACTCTCTCACTTTACAGATGAGGAAACTAGTCCATAGAGTTTATTAAATGCCTTGTCCAAGGTCACAGGTAGTAAATGTAGAAAAAGGATTTGAACTCATTCCCTTTTACTTTCAAATCCAGCATTCTTTCTAATGTAATTTGCTGCTAAACTAAGGCCATAGTTTCCTCATATGTAATAGGAAGAACTAAATAAGGCTTAAAATGCTACAGATCTATATCTGTGACTGAGAATTATGAATTTTCTTGGGGGCTTATGTCTTGCCAGTGGACTTTGATGACTGGAAGAGAGAATGAGGCACATGACTTTGTACAATTCTGCCTCACTTAAATCCAGTTTATGCCCAAGTCAAGACATCACCTCATGATGTCATTGATCCTCTTAGAAAACCAGGGGTGAACAACAGCAAGAAGGTAGGAAACTAGACTACCAAGAATTAAGGAGTGAGGTAGCAGTAAGGAAATAAAGGCAGTGAGTATATACAGCTTTTCTCTAGGAATTTAACTGAGAAATAGAGTAGAGTTGTAGGATGATAGCCTGAAGGGATAGTAGGATCTAATGATAATTTTTTAAAGGATGGGTAAGATTTGGCAATGTTTGAAGGCAGTAGGAAAGGAACCAGTAGATAGAGACAAAATTGAGGAGAAGGGAGAGATGATTAAAGCAGCAATCTACTGGAGATGAAAGGAGGGGATGAAATCAAGGGCACATATAGAGAAGTTGGACTTGGCAAGGTGGAGGACCACCTCATTATTATATTATAGTAGAGCAAAGGAGGAGACTGTGAGGGATGATAAGGGGTTTTTGAAATGAAGAGGGGGAAAAGAGAAATCACCACAAATGGTTTCAATTTTCTTTGTAAATTAAATGATGCTCTCTGTAGAGAGAGCGAGGGAAAGGGGAAGTATAGGATACTTGAAGAGAAAAGAAAAAGGTTTGGAATAAGTTGTGTGAGGAGTGAGATAAGAAATCATTTAGGGAGGGAAAAGAATTGCTTGGCTGAAGTGAAGTTCCAGTTGATATTCAATAGCATTAATTTGTAGTTTGCCTAGTTAGTTGAATTGCATGATTTCTTCCAGCTTCGTTCAGTGAATAGGAGTGGGTAGTAGGAATAATCTAGGCTAGGGTATAAAGATTCAAAATTAGAATATGGTATAGACATCTTCCATATCTGACAAGCTCTGGTTAACTATAGAGTCAAGATAAATATATACATAGATAGATAGATATGTACATATCTATATATGTGTGTATGTGTGTTTTATATATATTTATTTGTGTATGCATGTGTGTGTGTGTGTGTGTGTGTGTGTGTGTGTGTGTGTGTGTGTGTGTGGAGAGAGAGAGAGAGAGAGAGAGAGAGAGAGAGAGAGAGAGATGGAGTCAGAGAAAAAAAGTGACCTGACACATTAATTAACTGTTAATGTGTTGGTATAGCTATTTTGGAAAGCAGTTTGAAACTATATCCCCAAAGTTACAATTGTGTATGTCTTTGAACCTGAATAAGGTTACTAAGCCTATACCACTAAAGAGATCAGAGAAAGAGGACATGAGGCTGAGGCTCATGAAAAAGTATCTAACTGGATAACCCCCTAACAACCAAATGAGAAAATGGATTTTTCAAATGTTCCTTACTTTAAACAAGAATTATCTCAAGTCTGACTCATCTTAATCCCCCACTAAAAAGCTTTAAGATACATGTGACTATCAGGCAAGATGATTCTTTACTGAGAAAATGCTAATTATTTACAAATTAGGTCCTAAATATTTCACGTATATAAATAATACAAAGTAATGTGCAGAGCTCTATTAGATTAAAATAAAGTCCGTGGTGGGAGCTGTTTGATAGAGAATTTAAAATAAAGGAGAAGTAGGAACAGTGAAGAAAAAGCATGCTCCTCACCTCATTGTCTTCCCTCTGCTCCTGTTTTTTAGTATATAAAAGACTACTAATATTTCCTGCCCCATTGGTGAGTTAATACAATGAGGAGAATTGGGCTCTCCTTAATTTTTCTTGACTTTCCATAGCTGTGGCAGTTTATAGATTGAGAGCTGCACTGTGTTTAGGTCAGAACATATTTTAGAGAGTACACATTCCTAGCCATTTCACTCTTTCAGCCCTGCATCCTAAATATCCTCGGAAAGAAACGTAACAGGCATGCTGTGAGAATGCCTGCAGAATGCTCTTCCCTGGGGGAACGTAAGGGATTTGTTTTCATGGTTATGAAATCTGCAAAGTGGAAAATGCAGAGTTGGAAAGTGACAGACAAGGAAGAGCAGAAGTTAGGTTTAGATCAACATGTTATACTATATATCACAATAAGTATGAAATGTACTTCATCTGAACATAAAAAAATGACACACACACACACACACACACACAAAACAACCCTGAAAAGAATGAAATCAGGTACTTTTCACATATAAAATGAAACTAACCAATGAAAGGTCAATTTATGAGCATACATAATGGACTTTGCTTGAAACCATCCTCCACGTGAACTTTGGAGAATGTATTCAACAATAGTTTTCTATCTTGATCAATTGATGAATCAGAATTGGGTATGCATTCAAAAAGCATTGACTGCCTAAAACCAGGTCTCTGTTACGTGTTGAGTGTGGTGAAGATTGCTGCAAGCCTCAGGGTAGTGAGAGCGTTAGTAGTAGTGGTTACAGGGACCTGCTTGCCCTAGCTTTCTATCCGTTTACTAGCTTTAACAAATGACTTTGAACATAATAGTTCCCTTCCTTTGCCTGTTTTTATTTGTTCTCTTAGTAGAACAGACTAGTTCAAAACCTTGTGAGATCTCAGTAGTCCCAGGTATGGGAATCCTGGTAGAGAGTTTGCCGCCAGTACTGCCTCAAGGGGTTGCCTATTGGACTCAGTCTAGCAATATATCATACCTACCTGCAGAGATGCCAGTTTCTTTTCTTCTTCTTCTTCTTCTTCTTCTTCTTCTTCTTCTTCTTCTTCTTCTTCTTCTTCTTCTTCTTCTTCTTCTTCTTCTTCTTCTTCTTCTTCTTCTTCTCCTTCTCCTTCTCCTTCTCCTTCTCCTTCTCCTTCTCCTTCTCCTTCTCCTCCTTCTCCTTCTCCTTCTCCTTCTCCTTCTCCTTCTCCTTCTCCTTCTCCTTCTCCTTCTCCTTCTCCTTCTCCTTCTCCTTCTCCTTCTCCTTCTCCTTCTCCTTCTCCTTCTCCTTCTCCTTCTTCTTCTTCTTCTTCTTCTTCTTCTTCTTCTTCTTCTTCTTCTTCTTCTTTTTTGCTTTTTTGGAGGGCAATTGGGGTTAAGTAACTTGCCCAAGGTCACACGGCTAGGTTTTTGTTTCTGTTTGTGTTAAATGTCTGAGGTCGGATCCGAACTCAGGTCCTTCTGACTCCAGGGCCGACGCTTTACTCACTGCATCACCTAGCTGCCCCCAGAGATGCCAGTTTCTGAAGCAAATTTTATCCATCAGGTATGCTGCCTTTGAAAATAAATCTAAATTGTCTAAATAAATAAATCTAAATGTCTAAATGCTTTGTAGCCAGTTCTTTCAATTTGAACTAAAATCCTAGGACCAAAGTAGGATAATGTGTCCCTGTTTTGGAGGGATGTGTTCATCCTTATTTTCCTGCTATATTTTTCTCAGTAAATATTCCTTTGCAAAAAAAAAGTGATATTAATTCTTGAATGATACTGGGTCAATAAATGATAAGGAATATACTAACTGATATTAGGGAGAACACAACAGAATGTGGGCTCAAGTCAATGCTATTGAAAGATTCCCCCACCCTGGGGCATTTTGGTAATGTAAAAAAAATATATATATATATATATATATATATATATGTATGTTTATATATGCCTGCATATATATATATATATATATATAAATTAATTTTTTAAAAGTTTGATTTAAAAAACTTCCCTCAACTTCTTCCATTCTACCTCTAGAACCCTGAGATGGAAAAGTAACTATTCTCTTGGGCATTTGACTCATCAGTCGAGTAGGATTTGAGATCAGGTAAGAAGGATTTGAGATCAGGAGCCTCAGAGTTTATAAAGGCTGCACCAAAATATAGCTATGAGAAGAATTCTAAACTAAGCAAAGAATAGAGGAAACATAAAATGTAAAATGCACTATTTTAATTACATAAAATCATTTATACAGACACAATCAAGAAAAATAGAGAAACTGTAGAAAAGGAAAGGGTATTTTTTGCATCAAATCAATAAAAATCTGATAGCTAAATACATAGAAAATGAACACAAATAGCAAAGAACCAAGTCAGTCTTCAATAGATAAATAAAGTATAATGAGGCAAGCCCTCCAAGTCATTTTGGTTGGGGCACATCTGATGGCATACTCACCAGTCCCCAGCAAGAGTGGCAGAGGTGGTGGCATCAGTGGTAGCCCCATCTTCCCCTAGGACCCAAGTATTCTCATCCTTAAGGTTTCATTCTTGCCCTGGCTCTACTTTCTTGAGTCTTATGGCTCTAGAGAGACTTCTTCCTCTCTTGGATCAAATAGAGGCTAAGCTTTCAATCTTGGTCTCCAAAACTCCACAGGCTTTAAGTAAATAAATAACAGGAAATTTATGTCTAACAGTAGATCTCCAAAATCCTTTTATAAAAGGATATGAAAAAAGTTTTCAGAAGAAATTGTAAACCATATGTGATCATTTGAAAATGTGCTCCAGAGCACTCATATTAAGTTCAAACAACTTTAAGGATTCACTTCATAATCTCCAAATTGGCAAAGATGACAAAAGATGGAAACAGTCATGGAAGGCTTGTGGGAAGACAGGCACAGTAATACACTATTGGCAGAAATGTCAATTGGCCCAACTATTCTGGAGATCAGTTTGGAATTCTGAGGTTGAAGTGATTACACTTGTCAGGTAGGTGGTTGAGTGGATAGAGAGCTGTTCCTGGAAATCAGGAGAACTTGAGTTCAAATTCTGCCTCAGACATTTACTATCTGTGTGACCTTGAGCAAGTCACTTAACCTCTGTTTGCCTCAGTTTTCTCAAATGTAAAATGGGGATGATAAAAGCCTTTTCCTTGAAGGGTTGTTGTTAGGATAATATTAGATAATAAGTGTAAAGCACTTAGTGCAGTGCCTGGTGGATGATAGGTGCTATAGAAATGCTAGCTTGGAAAATAATAATAATTACTACTTCTACTACTAACCTGTCTATACTCTTTGTCCAGATATCCCACTACTGCACATGTATTCCCAGGAGTCAAAGATAAAATGTAAGAGGTGCTTTATAGGATATGTCAAAATATTTTCAGGTCAGAGTCTATATGTGCATATTTTGTGTGTGTGTGTGTGTGTGTGTTTGTGTGTGTGTGTGTGTGTGTGTGTGTGTGTGTGTCTGTTAACAAAGGTCTGGAAGCAAAGTGGGTGATTGGTGAATGATTGAAAAAACTATGGCTTTTGAATATAATAGAATATTATTGTATAGTAAAAACCAGTCCATCCATAAAATTTTTGTTAAGTGCTAGATGCTGGAAACACAAAGAAATGACAGATATGAGGAATTTGGTGAAATGTAAGAAGATTTGTATGAACTTATGCAGAGTGTAAAAAGCAAAATGAAAAGAACAATAAGCATGATAACTACAACAATAATAAAAATATCATTAAAAATACTGAACTCTAAAAAACTAATGATGGCATTTACTAGCTATGTGACCCTGGGCAAGTCACTTAACCCCAACCATCTCAAAAATATAAAAATTAATGATGTTCTTAGACAGAAAAGATAATAGAATATATCCCCCTTCTCTTGACAGAGAGGCCATAACCTAATAGGGAAGAACATTGTATACACTGTCACATTCAGTGACTATATTGGGTGTTTTTGCTCATTTTTGTTATAACTATTACTGTTATAATGGAAGGTCCCATCTGAAGAAGGGTTGTGTAGGGGTGTATTTCCAGGAGTTAAAGTGATTCAAAGGAATGAGACATCTGTAAAATGCATTATATATTAAAAATAATTATAAAGAAGAGATGAAATGACATCCAACCTATGATACTTCCTCGTGCCACATTGGACGTGGGAGGGACAGACTGAAGCCTACCGGCATTTCAGATCCCGAGTGAGCAGAAGAAATAGGTTGAAACTGAGCCAAGCCAAAGAAAGTTTCAATGTGGGAACAAGTTACTTGACATTCTTAGAACAATGAACTGAGAGGTCTTAACTGCACATGATGAATGAAATAACCTCTCACTTAGATCCTGGTGGGGTTGAACTGAGAAGTGAATTTTCAGTTTAGCTCTCATCTTCAAGTGGGTAAAGAGAGTGAGAAAGACAGAGATCAGCCCAGAAAGCTTTGAGAGGGATCAGCTCAAGTATCAAATGGAATGTGTGGCATACACACACACATATATGTATACATACATATATACATGTGTTACATGCTAACTAATATTCTGCTTTTATAATCATTAATTTAACTCCTTTAAATACTTATTCCAACATGTCTTTAAATAAGGAGTAAGTCAATGAAGCACAGCCAGTGACATAATGAAAGAGAAGAATTTTTCCTAGGGGCTACATTGTGATCTGTTAGCTAGGCCAATGAAACAAAGCAATAACTTTATTCATTCATTCATTCATTCATTCATTCATTCATTCATTCACTTATTTATTTATTTATTCATTCATTCATTCATCTATCTATCTATCTATCTATCTATATATCTATCTATCGATCTACCTATTTATTTATTTGCTTTTTGGAGGGCAATTGGGGTTAAGTAACTTGCCCAAGGTCACACAGCTAAGTTTTTGTTTGTGTGTGTTAAGTGTTTGAGGCTGGATCCGAACTCAGGTCCTTCTGACTCCAGGGCCGATGCTCTACTCACTGCCACCTAACCGCCCCAATACCATAATTTATGTACCCATAAAAGAGTACAACTAAGGAAAAAAAGAGGTAGTCATTTTTCTGAAAGAGAGCTATGGGCTTATCCCAGAGGGCTCTGTTGCTAGGTCATGAGCATGATATTTTGAAATGTATATTTGGTAGAACCTGTCTTTGCTATTGGATAAGATCTGGTACCAGTTATAGCACTCCCTGGTTGCTGAAAGGGAGGGAGGAAGGAAAGAAGGAAAGAAAGAAGCAAGGAAAGAAAAAGAAAAAAAAGAAAGAAAGTGAGAAAGAGAAAAAATGGATAAAAGGAAAGAAAGTGAAAAAAGGAAAGAAGGAAAAAAGAAAGGGAGGAAAAAAGGGGAGAAAAAGAATGAAAGGAAGAAGGAAAAAAGAGAGAGAGAGAGAGAAAACATCTCTCTTCTTTGCCTGTATTTGTAGGAGGGGGAAACATTTGTCTATATCATACCTATCCCTATAAAACTGGACACAAGATTCTTTCCTTGGGTTTCTACAAGCTTGACTTCTAATGTGTAAATTGAGAAATTATCCCGATTATTTTGTAGTTTCAATTACTCTGCATACTTCTATAATATTTATTATGACTCTGCAATGAAACATGGTTCAAATTCTAGCTCTGACACTTACTATTCGTACGATTTAGGGTGAGTCATCTCACCTCTCCAGGCTTGTTTTCACTGTAATGTGAGTGAATTGAATCTCCAAATTTATGATCCTCTAATCTTACAGAAATTATTACCATTAACACAGTTTCTATTCCCTTAGGGTTTATATATCTTAAATACTAGGTAGCATTGGCTACCATTCACACAGTCCTACTTGGCTGTAAGAATCTGGGTCTTTGGGAATCTCATATTCATCCTGGTGATTTGGGCATGCCTTGCTGGGTAGAAATACTGAGTAAGTGCTGTGCTACATGTTTCTCAGAGATTATTTACCTTCTGTTCCTTAGCTCTGTCTCTCATCAGGGAGCAGCATCAACTTGTTTTCAAGGGTACTGTAGATTTCTTCTCAATCATAATTTAGCTTTGAGCCCCCACGTACTAGGGCAGTCCTGCCTTTTTCTTTGGACTTACCATTTCAGTGTGTCTTAGTCACATGAATTTTGCATAACTGAGTTTTCTCTTACTGAAACATATACTCATGTTCTAATATAAGCAACACAGTTTTAGCACAGAATTGATAATCAGATTGATAGTACATACTAATAAAAGGCAAAGGATAATTAATGTTTTCAAGGCATCTACATTAATGTCTCCTAGACCTCAAGCACCCCTAAATAAGAGCACAGACACAGGAGTTCCAGGAAATGCACAATGTGTCCTCCTTTAAAGAGACAGAGGAATGTAAACAACATTGTTTACATTGCATGTTTGACTTACACTTCTAGTAGGATGCAAATAGAGAAACTCTGATAGCATTTTGGACCTGGAACTCATGGCATGGGAAAGGGTTTTGGGATCTGGTTGGACTCAGAAGACAGAAGCTTTTCTTGATTGGGACTGTCCAGTTACTGGCAGTATCCTTCAAATTTTTTTCTGATTATAGACTGCTCATTGACTGTGGTAATGGTGAGTGATCAGCAAAACAAAGAGAAGCTGATGGTCCTATAGCCTGGTTCCTTCTCTGATGCTTCTTCTGTGTCATGACACTTCCTCTCCTGCTCCCCAAACTTCAGACCTCAACTGGTAGGAACAAATTTTAAACAGTGAAAGGTGGGCACTGTGTAAAAATAGATTATAAGACTTAGAGCTAGAAGTAACTTATTCAAATAATTTCATTATATAGATGAGCAAACTGAGGTTCAGATTTCACCTGACTTAAAGTCCTGCCCTCTACTTAGCCTGCCATAAGAGGTAAAAATATTGCTAAATGATTGAAGTAAAGACCATTGCTGTTCTGCCTGATAGAACCTTGAGAACTTAGTCTCATTTGTCCTTCTATATATCCCAACAGACAAAAAGCATATGAATCAGTAGATTAACAATAGAAACTAGAAATCAGTTCAGTGGGTTTGTGTTTTTTTCCTATTATATCATGATCCTTGACTGATGACAGTGCAATGGAACAGGTCAACTGCATTATGCATTCCGTGAGGGCAAAGACCATGTTAAATTTTTCTTTATTGATCCCAAAGAGTTTATCATAGTATCTTCCACTCTTTTTAAAAAAAAGCTTTTATTGATATGTTTTGCTTTTACTTTACATTTACAGATGACTCCTAGTTTGAGACCACTTTCAGAAAGGTTTCTTATAGCAAAGTAACACTAAGACCACAATCTCATCTGAAGACTCATGCAACATTTCATATGATTGCATCCCTCCTTCTCTATTTAAATAAAAAATGACAAATCGGTTATCTCTTCCTTCTACTCCTCTACCCTTTTTTTAAAAAGAAGAGAACAAATTAGTTGTAAAAATATGCATAGTCAAGCAAAACAAATTACCTCAATGACCGAATAAAAAAAAATCATATATATGAATGTATATAGTGGTGTGTGTGTGCATATATCTCACTGCGGTGTGTGTGTGTGCATATATCTCACTGCGTTTAGCTCCATCACCTCTCTGTAATGGGATAACATGCTTCATCACTGATTCTCTGAAATCATACATGGTCATTTGGTTTCAAGGCCACAGGTTCCCCACCCCTGGAAAATTGTTCTACTTCATTCTACATCAGTTCATAGAAGTATTTCTGTCTTTTTGAATTCACCCATTTCTTCATTTCTTACAACACAATAGTACTACATCACATTCAAACATTCTTTAATTGATAAGAATTCCTTTAGTTTCTGATTGTAGGGTGTGTGTGTATATGTATGTATGTGTGTGTGTGTGTGTTGCTCATGTAGTTTCTGTGTGTCTAGATGTGGTTCATAGGGAGGTGCAAACAGATATGTCTAATGGTCTCCCCTGACCATCCTTCTCCAAGGGAGTCTTTGATTCCTGTCAGGAGAGGAAGCAGAAGGCTAGGGGACATGAGACTGGCCCTCTGCTCTCCTCAGAGAAAGGTACTAGAATAGAATTATATCTCTTTGCCTCCTTAAATAATGTTAATGTAGGGAAAATAATTTTTAGGTTCAAGCTAATATACTGGTTGCTATTCCTTAAGAGTGAAAGAGTGCCCTTTATGTCCAAAGCTTGAATCTTTCCCACAAAGAACATATGTAGTAAATAGAAAATATACCCATTTTTATCCAAGCCAATAACAAACAGAAATCAAAGCAGTTATAGAGATGAGAAATATCAGACAAAACACAGAGTAAATAAGCTCTCCCATGGTGAACAAGATATCTCAAGTTAACCAATAGAGCCCCAGAGATCACCCAAGAGAAAATTTTCAGAAGTCTCTACTGTAATAAGCTAGGGATAGGGAAAGGATTGAAATTTTGACTTCTTCCCAGAGTTCCTCCCCTTCATGCCCCATTTCAGCGAACTCAAGAGAATCTGGAACTACATTTGTCTTCCTTCTTGAGGTTTGAAACGAGAAGACCAGGACCTATCTTCTTCCAAGCTCTTGCCAACCCCACACCTCTTGTGGATGAGGATCACCATTCAAAGTAATCTGTTGGGGTGGCTAGGTGGCCCAGTGAGTAGAGTGTTGGCCCTGGAGTCAGAAGGACCTCAGTTCGGATCTGACCTCAGACACTTAATGCACACACAAACAAAAACCTAGCCGTGTGACCTTGGGCAAGTTACTTAACCCCAATTGCCCTCCAAAAAGCAAAAAAAAAAAAAAAATCAAAGTAATCTGTCTCCATCAGTGAAGAGAGTCTTATGCAAATGGACTTCAAGACATGAGTTACACTGTTTTCAACACAAAAAGAGTGGCTATAGATATTTTTGTACATATAGCTCTGTTTCCTTTTTAAAAACTCTTTGGTTTATAGATCTAGTAGTGGCATTTCTGGGTCAAAGGATGTGTATGATTTTATAGTCATTTGAGCATCATTTCAAATTGTGGAATGGTTTAGATCAGTTCACAACTCTACCAACAATGCATTAGTGTTCCAATTTTCCCATATCCTTTCCAACATTTGTCTTTTTTCTTTTCTCACAATAGTAATTCTTGTTTGAGTCATTGACTTAATCTCATATAACATGGTTATATTGTTGTATGTGTGTGTTTTTAAGTCAGTGGGCAAATCAATAGAGGAGCAATAGAGAATTTCTTTGGACACATATCTGAAACACATACTCTCTTATAACAAGATGTCATATATAATTTTGTGCAACCAGAATAAGATTCAGGATGACTTGGGAGGAGGATCAAAGGTTAGAGAAATTTAGTAAGCTGGAATGTGTATGAGCATATACCCATGACATCTAAAATACTAATGTTCTTCACTTCAGTCATTGGCAATATTTTTATAACACATAGCTGGGTGAGGAAGAGTGTGGGACTAGAAAAAGAGCACTTCCTTCTTTTCCCATACAGTTAAGTAGCAAAATGGAACCAGTGGGGAGAGAGCACTAGCATTGGTGGCAGTGGCTGGATAAGAGGCAGGAGCTGGGGTGCCACCTTCTGGCCTGAAAAGACTATGATAGAAGACTTCTGCTCTAAGTCATAGCACAAAAAGCTGAGGATTATTGAAACAAATACTCAGTAATTATTATGGTAACACATTATTTATTATTGAAACACATAATCAGTAACAACATATAAACTACCACCAAATAAAATGACAGAAGCTTCAGGAGACACAGATGGTGCTGGGACTGGTATGGGAAACCCTGGATACAGTCTGACTCTCAGTCATTTGCTAGTAATTCCTGCCTCTGATAATGGCAGCATGGGTATGAACAAGTCACTTTCCTGAGGACGAGAATATCTGTAGTATCTAATTCAGGTGGTACAATGGATAGAGTGCTAGGCCCAGAGTCGGAAAGATCTGAGTTCAAATCTAATCTCAGACACTAACTTAGCTGTGTGACTCTGGGTGGGTCATTTAACTTCTGCTTGCCTCAGTTTCCTTATCTGTAAAACAGGGATATTAACACTTACCTCCTAGGGTTGTTTTGAGAATCAATTGAGATAACCTTTGTAAGCTGCTTAGCATAGTACCTGGGGCATATTAGGTACTATAAAAATGCTAGCTATTATTGGCAACTATTTATTAAGCACCTACTATGTGCTGGTAACTGCATCAAAGTCGTTGCTAAGTTGAAATGAAGTGATACAGGGTGTCCTAAAAGTCTTTGTGCAATGTTAAGCTTTAATAGTTATTAAATAATAATTATTTCATTATAACATTATATTGCTCATACTAATAGTTATTAACTTAATGGTTATTATATTAGTTACTAAAGGATTAAACTGCACTAAAATGTTTGGGACTCCTTGTACATGGAACACTTTTTGCAAACTTTAAAGTGCTATGTAAATGTTAGCTTTTATCATCATTATTATTATTTGCAAACTCTTTGAACTCGAGTTTCCTCATCTCTCTAATGGGGTTAATAATATTTGCTGTATTGATCTCACTGTACTATTGTGAGGGAAGACCTTTGAAAAACTTAAAGCACTATGAGTTATTAATCAGTTGGTTGCTTCCTTTTCTCTCTCTCCTCCTCTGTTTATCTGGTGACCATGCTACTTTCTGCCCTCATTACCTTTCACCAGCACTATTACAAGAGCTTCCTAATTCTTCTTCCTACCTCAAGTCTCTCTTCTTTTCAAATCTGTCCTCCATGTAGCTTCTCAATACCCTTCCAAAAGCACAATTTCACTATTGCCTCCAGGACAATATAGAACCTTCTTCCTATCCTAAGACATTTCATAATCTGCCTCCAGCCTACTTTCCTTTTTACATTATTTCCCCCCTTACCTCCCCTTACCCTACATTTCGAACAAACTGACCTGCTTGCCTTTTCCTTAAGGGTGACCTTTCTACTTCCATCTTCATACTTTTGCATAGTCTGGAACTTTTCTCCTCATTTCCATCTCTGAGAATTACTAGCTCCCTCTAAGAATCAATTTAAAGCCTCCCAGTTGTTGGTCTTCCTCCCCATTCACTTAACCCTAATTTATTTTATGTGTATATTTCTATCTCTCTACACGTTCACAATTTTACATATAAATTTACATATATCTTGAGGGCAAGTATGTGTGTATATGTCTTTTTGTTCTCTTTGTATCCTCAGTGCTTAGCACAGAGTCTGACACATAGAAGGCACTTAATAAATGCTAGCCGACTGACTTTTGGTTTTATCATTGTATCTAAATTGCCTAGCACAGTGGTGGTACCCATAAATGCTTAACACATGCTTACTGAATTGAATCAGAATAAATTTGAAATGATAGTCTTATTGTCCCATTCTTATTTTTTAAAGATCAGGATGAAATAGTAAAGGCCAATAAAATTTATTTAATTTAACCATTCTTAGGGGTGAAATTGGAGTCTTTTCAAGTTGTAGGAGTAGAATGTTGCTCAATATACTGAAATCAGACCTTAAAGGATTTCTGGAACAAAGATTCAAGTAGCTAAAGATCAAATCATTGAGTCAGAAAGATTCAAGAGACAGCCTACTCTAATTCCCTAAGTGAACTTCTATAGACCTGATTCCTGGAATTTCCCATCTAGGCAGGATTACCTGAGCTTGTGTCTTTGCAAAGGTAGGAGAGCAGGATGACAATGAAATTCTCCTGCAGCTGCAGCCTCTGATTTCCTGGGGAATCGTTTTTCTACACATGGAAAGGATCTTTTTATTTTAATTTTTTAATATGGTGAATCTGAGGTTCATCCAAAAGCAATAAAAATTATTAAATAAATGAAAAATTAATTCCAAGAACAGATGCACCTAGTTGTATGGCCTTAAGCAAGTAATTTGACGTCTCTAGGCAGGGGTTTCCTTATCTGTAAAAGGAATGGGGTGGAAGAAGAGTTGAACTAGTACTTGGACTTGACCAATTCTCAAAGTCCACAGAACCCATTTGGGGTTTTCTTGGCAAAGATACTAGAGTGGTTTGCCATTTCCTTGTCCAGCTCATTTTACAAATGAGGAAACTGAGGCAAACAGGGTTAAGTGAATTGCTCAGGGTCACCCAGATAGTAATCCCTGAGGCTGGGATTTGAACTCAGGAAGATAAGTCTTTCTGACTCCAGGCTCAACATTCTATCCATTTCACCATCTAACTGCCCGAAAGGTCAGCATCTTAACCTTCAATTTCAAATGGGCACACACTTTCCTTAGTTGGGTCTTGGCAATCATTTTAAGAGGTAGGAAGATAATCATAACATCCAGACAAGAGTTAAGTTTAGTTACCACCCTTATTCTATTTAAAATGAAGGCCTTAGGGAGAGGGTTCTGGGAAGATGGCAGAGTAGGTAAGAAAACCTTTGGTTCTCCAAATTTCCTCCATAAAAAGAGACAGAACATCACCTCAGGGCAGCAGAAATAAACACAGGGTAAAGCAGTTGTCCTCCTAAGACAATTTGAGAAAAGCCCAGGAAAGATCCAACCTCCAGGGGCAGAGGTTTGGCATGAGTGAAGTGCAAACACCAGGCCTACTCTGCAAAAAAAACAAACAAGCCCAGGGGCCATCTGGATTGAGAGGCTGACTCAAGCTAAGAAGCTTTTACCTCACAGACAGTGTGTGGGGGTCTGATGACTGAGTAGAAGACTGAAAGATCTACTGTGAGGGATTCCAAGTGTCGGAGAGGTCTTGGGCTGTGGATGCCGCCAGAAGGAGCTAGCATACACCCAGTGAGTGCAGTAGTAGAGGGGCAAGGACCCAGCTGGCTGTGGACACTTGCAGGAGAGCAGAGTCCCTGGCTTCAGTTTCAGCACAGAGAGGACAGCTGTAGTTTGCAGCCCCTGGAGGGACCTCAGGAAATAAGATCATTTGTGGAATAATGTGGCTGGGGGTCCTAACTGTGGTTTAGGAGTAGAGAGGACAGCCCAAGGCTGAGCCCTGGGACAGACCTCAGAAAATAACAGTAATTCATTATACTAATAGCTGCTAGAAACAAAATAAAACAAAAAATATATAAAAATGAGTAAGCAAAGGAGAAAGAACCCAACCATAGATAGTTACTATGGGGATAGAAAAGATTTGGATTCATATTCAGAGGAAGATAATGGAGCTAAAAAAAAAGCCACTCCTTTTTAATGATAAATGTCAAATGGTCCCAAGTACAAAAGGAATTCTTGGAAGAACTGAAAAAGGACTTTAAAAACAAATAAGAGAGAAGATTCTGGGAAGATGGCAGAATAGGTCAGAAAATTCCAAGCTCTCCAGATTTCCTCTACCAACAAGACAAAAATAACTCCTCACAGCAAATGTAGAGCAGATAAAAATAAACAAGAGTTGGGGCAGAACAGTAGTCCTCCCAGTACAAGTGGAGGAGAAATGGAAGAAGAATCCCAGGACTAAGGTTTGGTCTATGTGAAGTACAAACAGCTACACATTAGTTCCACTGAAACAGCAAGTGGTGAGTCCTGGGGCTAGCATCGTTAGGAGGGAGCCTCAGCCTCAACCACAGGAATTTTCATCTCCCAGACAGTGTGGGGAGTCTGGCATCTGAGCAGGGCAAGATTGAGGGAGCCTCTGCTGATAAGAGATGCCAGATCCAGCTGTGCTGCTGAGACACATGGCTCTGGGTGAGAAGGAACCAGCACATGCCTGATGAGTGCAGAAGCAATGGGGCAGGATGCTACTGGCTGTGGGTACTTACAGAAGGGTGGAGTTCTTGGTTTGGGTTCTAGGCCAGAGGGGAGTACTAAAGGAGGACCTGAGGCCAGAGGTACCATCTCCCATACTCCAGGACTAGAGGTGATTAAAACAAATTGCTATAAGTAATAAAAAAAATGAGCGGACAAAGGAGAAATAACTCAACCATAAAAAGTTACTGTGGGAATAGAGAAGACCAGGATTCATGTCCCTAGGAGGAGAGTGAAGCAAAAAAAGACTCTCCTACCCAAAGAGTAACATTAGTCACCTGGCCAAAAAGAATTCATAGAAGTACTTTAAAAAGACTTTAAAAATCAAATGAGAGAGATTGAGGAAATTTTTTTTTTAAAAAAGAACAATCTAAGATAAACAAGATTATGAAAAGAAAATTAACCAAATAGAAAAGAAGATCCAGAATCTTAAGGAAGAAAATGACTCTTTGAAAATTGGAATTGGGCAAAGGGAAACTAGTGAAATTACAAGAGACCAAGAAATAATAAAACAAAATATAAAGAATGAAAAAAACAGGAAAAAATGTGAAACATCTTATAAGAACAACTGATCTGGAGAACAGATCAAGAAGAAAGAACATAAGAATAATTGGACTACCTGAAAGCTGCAAAAAAAGAATCTTGTTACAATAATATAAGAAATAATTAAAGAAAATTGTCCTGAAGTGTTAGAAGAGGAGGAGAAAGTAGAAATAGCAAAAATCCACTGATCACCACCTAAAAGAGATCCTACAAGGACAACCTACATAAATATCATAGCTAAATTCTGAAACCCCTAGCTCAAGGAGAAAATATTATGAGAAACACAAAAAAATTCAAATATGGCAGAGCCACAATTAAAATCACACAAGACCTAGCAGTGGCAACAGTAAAAGATCAAAGTGTTAGAACATTATTTTTGAAGAGCAAAAGAACTGGGGTTGTGACTAAGAATATCATACCCAGCAAAGTTAAGCTGAACAGGAAAAAAAATGGATATTCAATGAATTACCAAACTTTCAGGATTTTATTGCAAAAAGACTTGAACTTAATAGAAAATTTGACATACAAGATCCGAGAAAAATATAAGATAAACATTAAAGACTAATTACAAGGGATTCAATAAGGACAGACTACTAACTTTTTGTATGGGGAAATATAAACTATATATCTAAGATTGTAATTTGTAATCATGTAGTCTGAAAGAAAGATTGGGGTAGAGCTGAGCATGATGTGATTCTAAAAAGTAATACCATCTAAGAAAAAGTAAAAAGAGTAATTATCTTATAAAATGAGGTGCAAGAGGAAGAACAGACACAGAGGAATTAGATAGGAGATGGCTGGTAGTTCTGGAATCCTATTCTAATCAGGAATGGGTTATAGAGGGAACAATACATATATATCTAGAAGGGTATAAAAGTCTTTTAATTTCAGAAAGAAATAAAAGGCTAAGGGGACAGGGAGATGGGAGGAATTTTTAGAGGGAACTCTAATCATATCAGATCTGAGTTAAAGAGAGAACAAAATATACATTTAGAAGGGAATAAAAGACTTCTAAATTTATAAAGAAATAAAGTGAGGGAATAAGATAAGGGGTTATAAAATGGTGTCTAAATTAATGGGAATGGAATGATGAGGGAACAACATATATGTTTGGAAGGCTATAAAAGTCTTCTAAATTCAGAGAGGAACAAGAGGGTAAGGGGGAAAGGTGGAGGGGGGAGAAGGATAAGAGAGGAATCCTTGGAGGGGATTATAGATTAAGTAATAGGAGGGCAAGATAGCAGGTTGAGGTAAAGTATAGGAGTCAGGATGGATAAGAGATACACTCAAAAAAAATAAAGATCAGGAGTATAATTTATTGGGGGGGGGAAACAGGGGGCATTAATCACGATCTCAGACAAAGTTAAAACTAAAATAGATTTAATTAAAAGAAAAAAATAGGGAAACTACATTATATGTCATCCCTATCAGTATTGTTTTAGACTATTTAAAATAACTAGACAGTGTAAGGTTGGAATATTGCTGTGGTGTAAGAGATAATGAGTTGGCAGATTTAGAAAAACATGGAAAGACTTGGATTTATGAAGGAAGATGTTTTCTACCTTCAGAGAAACAGAGAGTACAAATAATCTAGTAGTGCTAGAACCTTACTCTTATTGGAAATGAGTTAAAGAGGGAACAACATATCTAGAGGGGTATAAAAGTTTTCTAAATTCAGAAAGAAAGAAGAGGGCAAGGGGATAAGGGAGGGGCTTTTAGAGAGGTGGGTGGGTTAAGGAATAGGAGGGCAAGGTGGTGGGTAGAAGTAAAGCAGAGGAGTGAGGAGGGATAGGGTGAATAGGGTCAGAAGGATAGTGAAGAAAACTAGGAAGGAGGAAGATACGCAACAAACAATTGTAGCTTAGAATGTGAATGGGACACATTTACCCATTAAATGGATATGGAGAGCAGATTAAAATTTTAAATTCAATAATGTGTTGCTTTCAGGAAGTGCTATAAAAATGAGAGATACACACAAAGATAAAATAAAGGACAAGAGTAGAATTTAGTATGAAAAAAAATCAGGGATAGTAATCATGAATCTCAAACAAAGTTAAAGTTAAAATAGATTAATCAAAAGTGAAAAATAAACTACGTTGTGTGTCAGCAATATTATTCAGTATTGTTTTACACCATTTAAAATACCTAGATAGTATAAAATACCTAAGCATATACTTGCCAAAAGAGATGTGGGAACTATGTGAACACAAATATAAAATACTTTTTATGCAAATAAAATGAGATCTCAATAATTGAAGTAATATTTATTCTTCATGGGTAGGTAAAGCCAATATAATTTTTAAATGACAGTTTTACCTAACTAACCTATTTATTCAATGTCATCCCAATTAAATTACTAAAAACTTATTTTACTGAGTTAGAAAAAATAACAACAAAGTTAATTTGGAAGAACAAAAGGTCAGGAAATTCAGAGTAACCAGGGAAAAAAGATGTAAAGGAAGTAGATTCAGCAGTATCAGACCTTAAACTATATTATGAGGTGAGAACATTGTATAAAAAGAAAAATTTTAATTATTTTAAATAAAAATTTTTGTATAAATAAAACCTGTGTAACCAAGAATAGAAGTCATATAGAAAATTAGGGGAAAATCTTTCATAGACAATCTCTTGGATAGGATGTGATTGGATTGGAATATTGCTGTGGTATAGGAAATGATGAACTGGTTGATTTAGAAAAACATGGAAAGACTTGAACTTATGAAGGAAGACACTGGTCCACCTTCAGAGAAACAGATGATAGGAGAAAAAAGCATAGCATGGTCTTACATATATTTGTATTTTTATAGATATCTCTATATATTCATTCTTAATTGTAGCCTTCTTTTCAGTGGTAGGGGGAGGAGAGAATGAAATAAAGTAAAAAGTACATAGCAGAGAATGAAAGAAAACAAACATGGAAGCAAAGAAAAGCTGGGGAACTTTGAAAACAATGTGTAATATTTATTACATATATAGATTTTCTTGACATGGAAATTTATAATTTATAATTTTATTTTATATTTATATATATAAATATATATTTATATTTTATATTATTTTTGTTATATTATATTTTATATTATTTTATATTAAATCCTCTCTCATTATCTGCTATGTATATGGCAATGTTTTTTTTTTCTCATGCAGTAATTAAGTTTAAAATTTAAAAATTTAGTTTAAATTAATTAAGTTTAACGTAATTAAGTTTAAAATTTAAAAATTTACAAAAACAAAATGAAGGCCTTAGCCTTTACTCTTTCCATTTTCCCAAGGGTAATGTCTGGAAAGAGTTTTAGACAGGAGAAACAGTATTTTTCAATAGTTCTAGGGAGACTAAAAAGCAGGTTTGTAAAATTTATCTATCTATCTATCTATCTATCTATCTATCTATCTATCTACCTATCTATCTACATATCTATATCTATTCCACAGATCCATAATGACAGAATATACAATTGATTATATTAAATGGTTTAAACAGGTCAAATCAGATTGGAATTTCTCTTTTAGTCACAACTTCTATGTGATTGTCTCACTAGATTGAACAAAGGCCTTTCCAAATCTTCCAATTCTATCATTGATTTTAATAGTATTTTCTATATGAGTGACTTTAGATAAATCATTTTCTATAATGATAATAAGGAAACAAATATATCACTTTTGTAAAATGTTTTAAGATTTGCTTGGCACTTTGAGGACAACACTAAACTGAGAAAACTGAGGCTCAAAGAGGTTAAATTTCTGAACCAAGGACACACAATGCATAAGCAAGGATTTAATCACAATAGTCTCTGGGCTCTGAATTCCACTTTCACTTGTGTAATTCCCAAGTGTATAGGAATGAATAATAAACAAATATAACATTTGAAAACACATAGGCTTTGCCCTTCAGTGTTTAATGACACAGCAGGATAACATTATCCTTCCTGTGTGTGGAGAGGAATAAAAAGCCTGACCAATTGTCCTTTCTTCCCCTCTGTGAACAGACCTTTGAAGACTAAGTTTCAGAAGTTGGGAGCCAGGAGCTATAAAGACAGAGCATATGTGAACACACTTTAATTAGTGTCTTGGGGAGAAAACAGCTATTCTCAAAGCACTGCTCCTCTAGCTCCCGAGAGATTCACACCTGGGTCATTAAATCCTCATCAATCGTGGAGGAGCTGCTGCTCCAGATGACTTTTCCTTGGTTAGTCATCTGAGAGAAGGCCTGGTGCCTCACCCAGGGCAATAATCTGAAGGAAAAAAACTCAAGAGCCATAACCTAACCTTCAGAAGAAAAAAGTAAGGGAGAGGGCTGGGGGGGAGGGGGAGGAGAGAGGTAAAGAAAGGGAAGTATGGCAGTGAGAAGGGGAACTACATTCAATTGAACTAACATTCTTGCCTACTATGGCTAGTCACTAGTACACTAAGCAATTAGAGTACAAAGATAAAAGCTAAACAGTACCTGTCCTCGGGAAACTTATATTTTACTGGGTTATTTGTGGTTGGACTTTTGTCCATGGGGTTTTCTTGGCAGAGCTATCTGGAATGGTTTGCCATTTTGTAATGGTAATGGGAAGCTCAAGATCTTCCCAGCCCCTTGGCCAATTGATAGGCTTAGGTGACTCTGAGAACCTTCCCTGATTTGAAAACATACTCTGCCCCCTAATAGGCTGAATGTAGTCACATGGAGCCTGTGACAGGAGGCTTGGTTTTCAGGAATGCCCACACCTTGTTACTTTGTGATTGGGTAGTGGGTCACAAGGGTTATGATGTTCTCTGACCCAGGAGAAGGCTATATATACCCTGATGTGAGGTTTTGCTTTGGGGTTCACTTTGGGAAGAGTTGTGTGATTTGGCCAGATGAGACTCTGGGCAGCCATTAAGCCCCACCCCTCCACTGCCACTGCCACTGCCACTGGCCAGATGTTGGTGCTTCTCTTTCTGGTAACAACGTATGGATATAATGGTTAGACAGCTGGAAGCCCTGTCTGCTGGTCTTTTTCTCTGTATTTGTCTGCTTGTAACTTCTGTTTGTATTCTCTGCAGTTCAGGGTTCTGACTCCACCCCCCCCCCGCCCCAAACTAGGTAAATGACATATGTTTGATTAAAATACGATTGTTAACCCATTCTGAGTTCCTTTCCTTTAGAAAAGCAGATCTAGGGTCGGCTAGGTGGCACAATGAATAGAGCACAGGCCTTGGAGTCAGGAGGACCTGAGTTTAAATCACCTCAGACACTTAACACTTACTAGCCATGTGACCTTGGGCAAGTCACTTAACCCCCATTGCCCTGCATTTCCCCCTATAAAAAAGAGAGAAAGAGAGAGAGAAAGAAAGAAAGAAAGAAAAAAAGAAAAAGAGACATCCCTTCATTTAAAGGTTCAAATCCAGCCTCAGACACTTAATAGTTAACTAACTGTGTGACTTTGGGCAAGTCACTTAACCCCACTTGCCCCTCCAAAAAGAAAAAACAAGGAAAAAAAGCAGATCTAAGAACCTGTGCTAGCAGCTATCCTGGGTGTGCTAGGGTGCTTACTGCTATACATGTCCCTCTCCCTTTTTACAGATGAGGAAGCTGAGGCAAATAGGGGTTAAGTGACTTGCCCAGAGTCACACAGCTAATAAGTATAATTTAGCTAATAAGACCAGATTTTATGCAGATAAATAAATATAAGGTCATTTGAAGGAGAAAACATTAACAATGAAGGGAATGAGGAGAGTTAGAGAAGGCTTTTTTTTTTTTTTTGGTAAAAGGTAGCACCTGAGTTTGACATTTGAAGTAGGGTAAGTGGTCAGAGAGGCTAGGTTGAGGAGGGTGACAATTCCTGGTATGTACAAACATATAAAGGTTAGATGTAGAATGCTGAGTTCAGGGAACAGGTCCGGGTTAGCTGTGTCACAGAACAGGAAATGTATACAGAACAAATACAAAGTAATTTGGCAAGGAATATTAGCATGGGGTTATCAAGAAATGTCTCTTGTAAGAAGTGACATTTAAGCTGAACTTTGAGCAAAGTTATAGATTCTGAGAAATGTGAGGAATGAGTACATTCCAGTTATGGGAAATGACCTCTGGAAATGCATGGTAAGTAGCTACGTCATGTCATGTACCAAGAAAAACACATAGCCCAAACTGGCCATACCATAGACTGTGTGAAGGGGAGTGGTGTGGAATGGGCCTGGAAAGGTTGGTTGGAGTTTAATGTGAAGGGATTTAAAAGACAAACAGAATGAGTCTCTACTTGATTCCCAGAGATGAGAGGAGTGACATACTCCATCCTGTGCTTTAGGAATGTTATTTTAATACCTTGTGGAGGATTGATTGGAGATGGGAGAGAGGAGACTGCAAGTTAGGGGAACAATGAAGAGCTTATTGATGAGGGCTATTTGAAAAGAGAGAAGGACTAAGAATGTGAGTGATGTCTTGGAATTAGATTGAAGAGGCTTGGATACTGGATGTGGAAGGTGAGGGAGAGTGATGACGTTAGGGTGCCTGAGTTTGTAAACCTGGAGCCTGGCAGGTTTATTGTTCGATAAAATAAGTCCACGTGTCATCTTCATAGTGATGAAAATTGAGTCCTTGGGATCGATTAGAACAGAGAGAGAGAGAGGGAGAGAGAGAAGTTATAGAGAAAAAAAAACAGAAGAGGACCACAAAATGATAAATCTGAAGGGTGAGTGAATCAACCAGTCACAACATAGCAAAAGGCAGAGAGAGGAATCAAACTCAGATCCCCTCACTCCAAATTCTACATCCTTTCTACATTATGCTACCTTTCTAGAGTTAAATCAGGCCTGGGCAAATATTCAAGTTGTGGGAGCTGGGAGGGAAGACCATGAGCAGAGGAAGCACTCAAAGTGAAGAATGGGTGAGAAATCCTTTTAATTTTTTTTTCTGTAAGAATTATCTTGTGTCAGGTTCTTCCCCTTTCTTTTTGTTTACTTTTCTGAATTTTCAGGCTTATTATTTGATATGGTGGGAAGAAGCTGCTTCTAGTAAACCTCTCTGTGATCATCTCAGGGTTCCACCTAATATTAAATCTTACCATTTAACCCCTATGTCTGGAGATGATATAATAGTATTTTGTCCAAGACAACTATTGACCTTAGGATTAGAAGTTCCCAAGCTCCTCTCTTGCTTTGCATGGAAATTAATTTGAGCCAAAGTAAAAGGTAAGTGAAGAAGACAAGATGATTATTTTTCACTGAATGGTCTTGAGTTCCTGATAAACACATATGTATGTGTACATATTTAGAGAGAGAGAGAGAGAGAGAGAGAGAGAGAGAGAGAGAGAGAGAGAGATATCTGTATCAGAGGAACAGAGACAGAAACAGAGACAAAGGCAGGGAGTCAGAAAAAAGACATCTAGCTACCTAGACAGATGGATAGATAGAGACTTAGCCAGGCATAGCACCCAAATTCCCATTCCCACTACACCAGGTAGATATCTGTCTATCTATCTGCCTATCATCTAATTGTTTCTCTATCTGTAAGTCTGTCAGTTTATCTAATCTATCATTTATCTCATCTGTTAACATCAAAACTCCCTAGTTTAGGGGATATAGTTTCTACAGGGAACATTTCCCTTTCTCCTTAACACTTTCATCTTTGCCATTTTCAATAGCTGATTGATATTTATTAAGTGCCTGCTATGTATCGGGCACTGGACGTGCAAAAAGAGTCAAAGGAGCTCACAGTCTAATGAGAGAGACACCAAGTAAACACACATCTACACACAAGCTCTTTATGGTATAACTAAGGGAATAATTTCAAAATGCCAGGCACTATCACTCAATAAACATTTCCTAGATACCTGCTGTGTGCCAGGTGCTGTGACAAAAGACAGTCCCTGCCCTCAAGGTGCTAACAGTCTAATGGGTCTAAAATTAAGAGGGATGGGAACAGGTGGAAGATGGGATTTTAGTTGAGATTAAAAGGAAGCCAACTCAAAGTTGTTTTTATTATTTTTTTTATTTATCAAATGCTTTATTAACTTTTAGTTTACATCATTCATTTCCACAAGATTTTGAGTTACATATTTTTCTCCCTGTTTTCCCCCTACCCACCACCCCAAAATAGCTATCCCACTGGATATCCCCTCCTCCAATCTGCTCTCTCTCATACCTTCCCCCATGCCCCCTCCAATTTTCCAGTAGGGCACAGTGGATCTCTATGCCCCAGTGCCTGTATATCTTATTTCCCAGGTATATGTAAAATAATATTAATAATATATATTTAAACATTTGATTTTAAAGCTTTAAATGCCAGATTCATTCCTTTCCTCCCTGTCACCCACCTTTACTGGGAAGATAAGCAATTCAATTTTCCCTTGCTTCTTCTATATGAGATAGTTTACCCCATTCTGTCTCTCCCCATCTCCTCTCTCTCACCTCTTAATTTCACCTTTTAAATATCATCCCTTCCTATTAAATTGGTCCTGTGCCCTGTATCTATGTATACCTGTACACATATATACACACATTCACATATGTATTCATACTCCCTATACACACACACACACACACTTTTCTATTCCCTTCAACTATTCTAATACTGAGAAAAGTTTCATAAGTTACAATTATCACTTTTCCATGTAGGAATGTAAATAGTTCAATTTTGATAAGTTCCCTATGATTTCTTTTCCATGTTTACCTTCTCATGCTTCTCTTGCTTCTTGTATCTGAATGTCAAATTTTCTATTCAACTCTGGTTTTTTCATCAAGAATGTTTGAAAGTACTCTATTCCATTGAATGACCATATTTTCCCCTGAAACATGATACTCAGTTTTGCTGGGTAGGTGATTCTTGGTTTTAATCCCAGCTCTTTTGACCTCCAGAATATCATATTCCAAGGCTTTCGATCCCTCAGTGTAGAAGCTGCCCGATCTTGTGTTATACTGATTGTGTTTCCACAATATTAAAATTGTTTCTTCCTTGCTGCTTGTAATATTTTCTCCTTGATTTAGGAATTCCAGAACCTGGCTATAATATTCCTAGGAGATTTCTTTTTTTTTTCTTTTTTTTTGGGGGGGAGGGGGTTTGGAGGGCAATTGGGTGTAAATGACTTACCCAAGGTCACATGGCTAGTTTTTGTGTTAATTGGCAGAGGTCAGATTTGAACTCAGGTCCTTCTGACTCCAAGCTGGGGCTCTATTCCCTGTGCCACCTATCCACCCCAAGGAGTTTTCCTTTTGGTATCTTTTTCAGGAGGTGATCAGTGGATTCTTTCAACCTCTCTTTTACCTTCTGGTTCTAAAACATCAGGTCAATTTTCCTTGAGAATTTCTTGAAGGATGATTTCTAGTTCTTTTTTTGATCATGGTCTTCAGGTAGTCCAATAATTTTTAAATTATCTCTCCTGAATCTATTTTCCAGGTCAGTGGTTTTCCCAATGAGATATTTCACATTACCTTCTATTTTTCATTTGTTTGGATCTGTTTAATAGTATCTTGATTTCTCATAAAGTCACTAGCTTCCATTTGCTCCAATCTAATTCTGAAGGAATCATTCTCTTCAGTGAGCTTTTGAGATTCTTTTTCCATCTGGAAAATTTGGCTTTTTAAGGCATTTTTCTCCTCATTGCATTTTTAAGCCTCTTTTTCCATTTGAGTTAGTCTATTTTTTAAGGTGTTATTTTCTTCAGTTAGGTTGTTGACTCTCATTTCATAGTTTTCTTGCATCATTCTCATTTCTCTTCCCAATTTTTCCTCCACTTCTCTTCTTTGGTTTTCAAAATCCTTCTTAAGGTCCTCTATGGCCTGTAACCAGCTTGTATTTTTCTTGGAAGCTTTTGCTGCAGGAATTCTGACTTCATTGCCTTCCTCCTATTCCATACTTTGATCCTTTTTTGTCCCCAAAATAGGAGTGTAAAGTTGGGTTGCTCTGTTTGCTTTGCTTCCCTTGTTTGCTCATGTTGCCACTCAATTACTTGACTTTTGAGCTTTTTGCCACAGTAGGACTCTGCTACCAGCCCAGGGAGCTTTGTCTCAATCACTGGGGTTTTCTCAGTTGCTGGAGCTGTTAGTTGGGTGCCCTCTCTGAAGCCACAACATGGCAAGCTGGTCACACACCACAGGACCTCCACCCTAGATCATAATCCAGATCCAAGAAGGTTAAAGAAGAGTGCTTACCCCTCAGATGGGTCTCTTGGTCCCCATACAACCTGCAAGCCAGGAGCTGAAGCTGCCATGTGGCAGCAGCTGCACAGCTTCTCCTACATGGCTTCTCCCTTCAGGGGGTAAAGGCCAGACCACACTCCCAAACTACAAGATCCCAAAGTCCACACTGCACTGACCTCTCACTTTGTTCTTAGCATCTATGGGTTGATAATTCTGGAAACTGCCACAGCTGCTGGTGATTTGAAGTCCCTCCAAGCGGTGGCTGGTTGTGGCTGCCCTGAGGCTAAAACCTTGGCTTGCACGGGGCTCAGCTCCCAGAGTTCTATACTGGCCACTTCCTGCTGGCCTGTTGGGCTGTCCTCAGTGGGAGGTTAGCTTCTCTGTATCATTTTGTGGGTTCTGTAGCTCCAAAGTTTTCTAGAGTCATTTTTTACATTAATTGGAGGAGGTGGAAGTTTGAGCTGCGTAGAAGTCCTGTTTCTACTCCATCATCTTGACTCTACCCCCCCCCCCCAAGTTGTTTTTATTTAAATGACAATAACAGCCATTTCTGGACCAACGGAGTGTTGGAGCACTCATGCTTTCTCATTCCACTGAGGGGTTTCTCTTAGCCCTTGACTTCTACATGAAGATAACTTTCAGTCCCAGAGGAGCCTGGTCTAGGCTTTTAGTTTCTCACACTCTATGGACCTTTCAACTCTCATCCCCAAACCCCAGTGAAAATTACTTAAAGCTTTGTGTTTAGCTCTTGTCTAGGGTCTCTCTAGAGGGGGGGGGAGTATAAAGGTACTTAGATTAGGTATAGGGTATATATCTACTTCCTGCTTCTAAACAAAATACTTCACACAGGAGACTCACAAAAGGCTTGAACAAGCAGCAAAAGGAACACAAACTACTGTTATGGTCTCCTGAAAGGCTGAACTTTATCATAAGAACATGAAACAGTTTTGGAATTGATGAATAGGCATTTTACAATTCATCTCAGTTCTGCACTGTCCAAATAATTCCCTATTGTTTCATGTTTTCTGGAAAAACAGAAGAGAATCAGAAGTTTTCTTTTGTGTTCATGGTCATTTTATTCCAGAAAGGTAAAACAATCCTCCTGCTGCCAGACCTCTTAGACTTAGGGATGTGGAATCTCAAGACCTCTTAGACTCACATGGTTGACTTCTGGGCAAGAAACATCCATCTATTCAGTCACCTATAATCAGGAAAGTAATAAAACAGAAGAAACAATTAAAACCCTGCCTCATGCTTGCCTAAAAAAGAGATAGAGACTGTACCCATGACTTCATTTGTATAGAGAATTCACAGGTAAAGAAGCTTTTTCTATCAGTGCTAGTAAGTACCTTTTCTAAAACTTAAAATCTTATATTTGCCTAAAACAGTGTTATTAAACTCACATGCAAACAGGTTCCTGCTTCCATACCTTTTTTTTTTTTTTAAAGCAATTGGGGTTAAGTAACTTGCTCAAGGTTACATGGCTAGTCATTATTTATGTGTGGGTGCTCATTTTCTGAGGCCGGATTTGATCTCGGGTCATCCCAACTCTGAGGCCGGTGCTCTTACTCACTGCGCCACCTAGCCACTCCTTTAGGGCAATTGGGGTTAAGTAACTTGCCCAAAGTTACACGGCTAGGTTTTTGTTCGTGTGGATTAAGTGTCTGAGGCCAGCTCTGAACTCAGGTCCTTCTGACTCCAGGGCCGGCGCTCTATTCACTGCGCCACCTAGCCGCCCCTCCATACCTTTTTTTTGAAAACCATATATTAATATTATCTGTTTTATATTGAGTTTTTCTTTATTTTGTTAAATATTTCCCAATTACATTTTAATCTGGTTCTCCCTGGGTTTGACATCCCTGTCTAGAGTACTGAGAGGTTATACATTATATCCATCAGAAATGGTTCGGAAGTCAGGAAGACCTGAGTTCAAATCTGGCTTCAGACACATACTTTGCTGTGTGACCCTAGGCAAGTCACTCAACCCTTTTTGCCTTAGTTTTCTCATCCATAAAATGAGCTGGAGAAGGAAATGGAAAACTGCTCTAGTGTCTTTGCTAAGAAAAACCCAAATGGGTGATGAAGAGTCAGACATGACTGAAACTCTTCAACACCAAAAAAATCAGAGGAGGCTTGATTCCAAGTTTTTCTGACTTTAGGACCAGCTATCTATCCACTCCATTATACCACCTTTCCTATTCTAAGCAGGAAATGTGGTTTAGCTTCCATATGTTTATAGACAACATAATTCCAAGAGGGGGAAAGTTTTCAATCATTCTTCCCAGAGGGAGACTTGAAGGGTCTTGATTCCCTAGGCATATAGGAGAAAGAGCAAGCCAAAGGGCAGTCATTCCCTTTCTAAAGTATTTAAAGTAAATGGCTCTTTCTGCTCAGTCATCAATAGGGAGGGGAATTCATCAAAGTAAAAGAGAAACCATTTACTGGGGATGCATTAAAGGTGCATCCCTATGTAAGCTACATGGGGTACAACCCATTACAACACTGGAATTTTTCTTATTAGTGATGTAGAATATTTTTTCTTCATAGTTGTTGCTCATTAAGGTTATCCTTTTCCACTGATAATGGAGCATGGCTAAAGATATGGAATGGTTTGGGGGTATGGAATAGGAGAGATAAGTGACTTCATGATGGATGGTCTTTATTTTTTCATTAAAGTCTCCACTGAGATAAGACCATTTTCTCAGAGGGATTAAGGTGAAATTGGGAACTTTAAAAGACTTCTAGAACAGACTGTTAGGACATCATTTCTGGGGTTGAGAGTCGGTCAAGGAAGAGGAAAATGATTGACATGTATCAGTGAAATTAGATATCAGGGTTTTTATTGAACCTATTGAGCACATTTGTGTGACTTTCTCCAGCAAGATTAGCTTGGGAGTAGGAACACAGAAGGGAGATGGTGAGATTTAGGACTGAGGATTGATAAGGCATGAACATTGGAAGGACATCAGGAAAAGGGAACAAAGGAGAGTAGAGAACAGTATATAGTTGAACTAGCTAATCATATGGTCAAAATTGTGAAGGGAGAAAAAAATATACCCAGAATACAGATGAGGAACAGGTGAGAATAGGGAAGGATAGATGGAAGGGAAAGAAATAAATAAGCATTGATATAGGGCCTGCTATGTGCAGGTTATATCCTAAGCACTTTACAAGTATTATCTCATTTGAGCAAGAGAGGTGCTGCTATTTTCCCCATTTTATAGTTGAGGAAACTGAGTCAAACAGAAGTTAAGTAACTTGCCCAGAGTCAGAGAGCAAAATGTCTGAGGGTGAATTTTAACTCAGTCTCTAGGCCCAGTACATTGTCTACTGTGCCAACTAGTTTTGGGTGGATAATGCAGGTTTACAGAGGACAGAGAATGAATGAGCAAGAGATGGAAGGAAATGCGATTACTATCGTGGAAGTAATTTCAGAATTGAGGGTCATGGAAGTAGAACAATTTGAAGTCATGTTAAGGTTGATGGGATGTCCAATTCTGTGGACAACTGAGGGACAATGGAGATGGAAGCCCGGAGAGTTGAGGAAGTTGATGTACTGAGAGCCCCAGGATGTTTTTAGAGATCCTCAACATCAATACTGAACTCAACTTGGGGGCAATGTGAAGAGAGAGACTGTGAGCCAGGCACTAGACTATTTTGAGTCAGGCAAGTGACCATGGGATTGACAGATGACAGAAAAAAAGGACCTGGAAATACTGATAGAGCTAGATGGAGTAAACCTCACAGCAAGGAAGGTTCTGAGTGATGGTAGCAGAGGGAGGGTCTAGAAGTGGCAGTATGGAGAAAGCAGTATATCCACCCATTCCCACCAGCCCGGGATGTTGGTGGGCAGGAAAGAAGGAGCAACTAATATTGGAAAGGAAGACCAAGGCAGGTTGATGGCACAGTGGATAGAGTGCTGGGCCTTAGACACTTCCTAGCTGAGTGGTCCTGGCCAAGTCACTCAACCTTTGTCTGTCTCAGTTTCTTATAGAAGGGTGGTAATAACAGCACCTACTTCTCATGACATGAGGATCAAATGAGATAATAATTGTAAAATGCTTAGTTCAGTGCCTGGCACATAGTAAGTACTATGTTATTTATTATTATCCAGAGGAAGCCAAGTTCCTCTCAGCACAAGATAGAAGGAGCATGATAAAAGGTTCTTTTCAACTCAACAAACATTTATTTAACACTTTATCTTGCAATGCACTGGAAACAATACAAAGAAAAGAAGAAATAGTCTCTTAACTCAAGGAGACTACATTCTTCTAGAGATGCAGCATGTGTATTCAAATAGTAAATGGAAAGTATATTCATGTAGCAGCCCCAACTTTTATTCAGATGTTTACAGATTTGTCACTAAAAGGCAGCTTCTTCCTCAGGTTCTAGGGATAACCCCCCTGGGGCTATACCTCTAATAGACTGGTGTACAAGCCTTTATCCATTTGATTTCCATTAACAATTAGCCACTAGACACAATTAACTTTTAGGAAAGGCATCTACTCCAATACTGTTGAGTACAACTCCACCCTCCCCTTCCCCTAATTGTTCTGTAAGCAGGCAAAACTCCACCCTTCCCCTCCCCTAATTGATCCATGGGTGGGAGTTTCAGCCTAGGGTACACTTTGAGGGGGGGAAATTCAAATGTACACTGACCAATCATTGATTGTAGTTTCGGCTTACATAACCTGGCTATTGAATCTCTTTAAAAACCTGCACAAGATCTGTGCCAACCCACTGTCTGATTTGGGTATGTTACCTTGACAGTCCCACGGTAATAAAATCCACTTCCAAATTCTAATCCTAGGGATCTTCTGTCTTGCTCCTTTAAGCTCAACAATATCATCACAAGAACAGTTATAACAAGACATCTCTCACTAATGTGGGGCATATTCTTTCAGTGTCTTTATAGAATGTGTTTCTGTTCCTTGCTGGGCATTTCTTTATGGCCCCCTAACTCCCCACTGAAAGCCACATGGCATTGATAGGAGGGGAGGAGAGAAATTCCCTTCTCCCTTCATCAGGGATCTCCTACACAAGCAGCTCCCTGCTTGCAATCTCTCCTATTCTCAACCTTGTAAATTCAATCAAGATTTTTGAGTAGGGGACTGACACTCAGAACTGTCTTAAGACTATCAATTTGTCCATTGTAAGGAAAATAGAGAGGTGAGAGACTGGAGAAAATAAGACCAACTAAGAGACTGCAGCAATATTTCAGGCAAAATTCAGTGGGGAGGAAGGTAGAGATTATGAAAGTAAAGAAAAAGAGAAAATTATGTTCTAAATGTTATAGAGATCTAGAACAAAGGGGAATTTGCTTGTGATGGAGGGAAAATTCCATAGCACACGGTGGAAAGGGAGTGAAGAGGAAGACAGGAAATTGGGAAAGCATACTGATGAATGGAATAGGGATGAGAATATTAACAGAGATAGCAAGGATATCATGTTTCAAGGATATAGTTCCAAGTTTGGAACTGTGAATCACATGGATTAGGGAGGAGAAGGTAAGAAGATAGGGGGAAGTAACAATGGGCTGGGTATTCAGTTGATAAGAATTGAACAAGGAAGGTTAATGATATAACTTCCTGCACTCTGCAGCTGCCCCTCCCCCTGCTGTTTTGAATAATGAGGGCTTTTGGCAGAGGAGCAGGAGAGAAAGTGTTGATCACAGAAGTGATGTGATACAGCTATGGGAGAGAGATGCTGTGATACAAGAGGGACACTCTTTGATCCTTTTTTGATTCTTGCCAGGGTTGTCTGTTGAACTCACTCATCCTAATTTACCAACCGTGAGCTAGCTGTGGCTAGAGGAGGTTGAACTCGGACAGAAAACAGCTTCTATCTTCTTCCAAATCCATGGGCTGAATCACAGGCATTAGTCACAGGTCCAGAGTACTCCCAGAGTTTCTGCCTATTTATCTAAACTAAAGGCTGGCTCTATTAGAAGCATGGTCACACCTTTGCTCACTCACAGAGTTCACAATTATGAAGATCTACATTCAAATTATATATTTCTTGAAACTCCTGAGTTTGTACTGACCTTAGTTCAGAGTTCAGGAGGGTGGTGAGCTTCTTGATATTTGCTATATGTTCTATTATGCTTTTATATTGTTTACTTATTGATGTTATGTTAACAATAAATGCTGTAGACAGTAGGTAAGCATGCTTTCTGCTTCTGTGTAGAGTTGGTTATATTTTCACAATGTTATGTGACTAGCACTCACTGAAATATAATAAAGTCAGAAAGGAGGCAAGTTTTGTTAGTGGGTCGGAGCTCAGAGTTAATTTCTAAAAAAATCAGAAGCCCACGTGTGTGTGTGTGTGTGTGTGTGTGTGTGTGTGTGTGTGTGTGTGTGTGTGTGTAGAAAAAAACAAAATGTGTCATAGAAAAGGAAAAAAGTTTCAGTTGAGTTTTTGATATATTTATTTTACTTTCTGCCCACTATTTACTTAACCATGAGTCAAATGGTTCCAAAGGAGGTTAGCTCAGCAAAGAGGATGTTGAAAAGAATCAAAGATCTAGGTTTAACTGAATAGTTTCTGAGAAAATGAATAGATTAGGGACATAATTGACAAAGGGACAGTTTTGTTTAAAAAAACAAAATAAACAACCTAATTCCTAAGGAAAAATTAACAGCTATAAAAAAGGTACAAAGTACTAAAGGTTGACTTTTCTTTTTAACTGTATGGCACCAATTGATACAAATGAAAGCTTCTCAACTGGATAGAATAAGATTATGCACTATTAAAGACCATACTGAATGTTTGGGGGAGGAAGGGGAAAGAATAAAGAGATTCTGGCAGTTGAAATCTAGGAAATATGGTGATTCAGAAAGGCTTCTGGTAATACACCAGCTTTAAAAAGAAAAAAAAAAGTCAGGAAATTTACCAAAGCCACAGAGAATAATAGCTATTTATCACAGTCACTTTGAAAATTGCAGCTATTCCCTTTAAAGCACAGAAATAAATACACATTTTGGGAAAAGGTTGTCAAGACTACTGGGGGCAGAATTTTATTTCTTTTCTCATTTATGTGTTTGTAAAGCCTGTTTCTTGTTTATGTGTTTGTTCAACCCTAGTTCTTCACCTCCTTAAAGAAAGACAAAAATAAAAGTTTCAGGGTATCACTAGGACCATCCTCTACCTCTCCCAATGCATATACTTACTTCTCAGAGGAGAAAGCAAGTTGGTAAAGTTATCAGACTCTTCTCACCACCTTCCATTTAGCCTTGATTTTTAAGAAGACCTTCCCACTAAAAATAAATTCCTGGCCGAGAAAAAAAAGATCTTGATAAAGATTTTCATTTTTTATATTCTTAAAGACTTTCCTTATCTAATTTATGTTTGAATCCATTTAAATATCAAGGACACTTCCTTACAATTTTAGGGAATTTTAACACTTCGAACAATTATTTCAACATTTTCAAGATTGCTAACCCAATTATTTACCAGTGTCAGGATTTTCCCTGAGATATATCAGATGTTCCTTGAAGGTATTTTCATAGATTTAGAACTGGAAGAAATATTCGTGGCTGTGGAGCATTTTATAGATGAGAAGCCTAAGAGCTGGAGTTATTAAGTGACTTGCCCAAGGCCACAAAGGTAGTAAATGTTAGAAGAGAAATTTGAACTCACTTCCTCTGAATTCATAGCTCGCCTATTTTTCTACTATAACACATTGCTTTTGTAGGGAAAATGATACAGGATGCCAAAGCTTACTCTTTGGGGTCTTCCTTCTTATTTATTGTAATCATGCCTCATCAAATATTTTACATCCCATCCTTATATCTTTAAAAGCAGAAAATATTAAATTTTCTTTGTGTGGTTGTTGTTCAAATGTTTTTAGTTGTACCCAACTCTTCATGACCCCATTTTGGATTTTCTTGGCAGAAATATTGGAGTAGTGTGCCATTTCCTTCTCCAGGTTATTTTCCAGATGAAGAAACTGAGGTAAATGGTTAAATTGACTTGCCCAGGGTCACACAGCTAGTAAGTATCTGAGGTTGTATTTAAACTAAAAAAAAATGAATCTTCCTGACTCTAGACCCAGTGCTTTATCCACTGCACCATCTAACTGTCCCAAAGTTTCTTTAAGTATTCTTAAATTCTGCTTTAATATAAGCCCACAAAATCTCTCCTATTCTAACCCTGTTTTACAGAGGAGGGTATCGTGAGCAAAGTCCATATAGAAGGATATTCTTTTCAGGGGTGCTTCACCTGGAGTCTACAAATTTTTAAAATACCCTATAAATAACTATATTTCAGTATAATTGGCTTCCTTCATAATCCTACATGTCTTATTTCATGCATCTTAAAACCTTATTCTGAGTAGGAATTCTGAGAAATTTCTAAAAAAAAGAGAGAGAGAGAAATGTCTGAGAAGAAATAGGTTTCACCAGACTGCCAGAGAGGTCTATCACACACACACACACACACACACACACACACACACACACACACACACACGGTTAAGAACCCTGTTAGATGATGACATGGTGACGTTTTTTAGCTGTTCTTATTTGAGGATGATACAAATAAGAAATCCTTAGTGAGCTCAACATCCTTTCCTGGATTAATCAAAACATAGGAAAAATGAGTAGATAAAGAATTTACCTTGGAAATAATCACATGCATTTGGATGGGCAGCTTATTAAGTTAGTCCTTCAGTATATATTCTTAAAAAGGCACTGAAGATTAACAATGAGCCAGACCCAGAACTGGAGAAGGGGAGGGGGAGATTGCATTTGGGAAATTGTAAAGCACTTCCAGTTTTTCCCAACTGTGCTATTCCTATGGCTGAATCCCATCATGGTAATGCACAAGTTCTCCTGGCAATACTATATGATTGTGAATCATGGAACATCACAATCTCAGGAAAATCATAATTGCAATTATGTAAATAGGCAAAGTAGAGATTCATGGTAGGTTCAAGTAAGTTGAACTATTTCATATTACCAAAGATGGCTTACTTTGACCATACATATTGGTGTAATATACATCGTTGAGAAAACATATATCAATGGAAAACAGGGTAAGTCAAATATGTTACAGCATTTGTGAAGCATAACAGATGGATGTACTGAGTGTCACATTGGCATCTACAAAATATTGAAAGAACCAGAGGAAGGCCTTTAGCACACTGAGGAGATTGGACAAGTATCACATAGGATGGGAAGGCATGGAGGAGTTGCAATATGTCCTGTTGGAAAGGAAAGAGGAAGGAAGAGAGGGAGGGAAAGGGAATAAGCATTTATATAGCACCTATTATGTTCCAGGCACTGTGCTATGTACTTTCTAAAAATATTTCATTTGATCCCACAGCATCCCTGCAAGGTGGGTGCCATTATATCCATTTAATGGTGGAAGAAATTGAAACAGACAGAGCTTAAGTGCCTTGCCCAATGTCACACAGCTAGTAAATATCTGAGGCCACATTTGAACTCAGACCTTCCTGACTTTAAACCCAGTGCTCTGTCCAATGTGCCTCTACAATGATTATACTGTGAATCTGTTGGTGACATCTCTAGACATGGGATTCAACTTCTAAGGTTAGAATCCCTGAGTTCCAACCCCTGTTTTTCTATTTACTAGTTAGGTGACCATAGGCAAGTCTTGGAAATCCCAGTATTTTGGAGTTGGATGGGTCTTTAGGGATCATCTAGTCCACCCTCTCACTTTTTAGAGAAGGAAACTGAGGCTCAGACAGGAAAAATGACTTGCCCAAAGTCATATAGATTTTTAACCAAGTTTGTTTACATCCAAATCCAGTGTTCTTTTCACTAGGCAGCAAAGAAACAAATAGAATGCTGCATTTGAGGTCATAATGACGCAGGCAAAAATTCATCTCTGACATACATGAGCTACATGACCATAAGCAAGTTACTCAATGGAAGAATTCAAGTCTCCTTATCTCTAAATGAAGGTAAAAACCTATTGTTGTCTACACAGGATTGTTGAGCTGATCAATTAACTAATGTAATGTGATTAGAAAAATTTTAATTGCTCTAGAACAGTTTTTACTACTCTGAGTCTGAATTTTCTTCTCTTTAAAATGGAGATAGCAATACCTGTTGCACTTAGCTCACAGAGTTATGATGATTTAGATAAATTATATATATAGAAAAGTTACACAAATAGCAAATTATTATTGTTGTCATCAAGTTATGCTTGCAGTGAAAGAAAACAGTCCCACTTAGGAGTTCAAAAATACCTGTAGCTGGGTGATTTTTAAATGGCAGCCAAAAGCAAAATTGTATAGTTATTGAAATTTATCTTTTGAAACTGCCCTCATTTCTGAATACTGATTTGCCATATAAAATCCCTCCCTCTTTCCTTCTTTTCCTCCTTCCTTCCTCCTTCTTTCCCTTCCTCCCTTCTTCTTTCCATTTCTCCTTCCCTCCCTTTTTCCCTCTCTCCCCTTCCTTCCTTCTTCCTTCCTCCCTTCTTTCCTTCCTTCCTCCCTTCTTTCCTTCCTTCCTTCCTTCCTTCCTTCCTTCCCTCCTTCCATAGGAAGTTCCCTCTGTCTCCTCTCAACACCTCCCTTCAAAACCCTAAAAACAAACCTCTCTCCATTAAGAAATTAAATCTATGACATTTGATATATCAATTTACGTTAAGGTGTTAGGAACTTAATGTTGTCTCTCTCAGGAATAATTGCATTATAAAAAGGAACTACTTAATATAAAGGAATGATTATGCTAATTGTGGAATTCTATATTTGGATGGAAGAGATGTTATTGAACTAGGTCAGCAATGGAGCAATATGTAGAAATTCTGCATTACTATGACCCCAGAAATGATTATGGAAATCATAAAAACTGTAAGCAAAAAAGTAGAAGGGGCACAAATGGGTCTCTAAATGAAGTAAAGTCTCAATTATCCCAGGATGTTTATGACCCTATAAAACAATGCACTATATTGGTAACAATACCATCATTGATTGGTTACTGAAGTATTTGGGGGCACTTTTCATTTTTTTTTCATCTGGACCTGAGATTTCATTGATATAGGATGCTCCTGGCAAAAAAACAAATAAAAGCCCTCAGTTAATTTGGTCTGACACCTTTTTTGTAACTTACATTCTTAGAGTCACTTTGGAGAACTGAGAGGTTTATTCAGCCAGAATCAGGACTTGAACTCATTTCTTCCTGACACCAAGATTGGATCTCTATTCACTATATTATACCATCTCCAAGTGCCATAATAAATACTACTGAGGGATGTTGAATAATTATATTAGGACATAAATATTTATCCTCAGAGTGTGGGTTGCCCTCTCAGTAGGCTTTGTTCCTCCTGCCCTACTTCTGAAGTTCTTTCAAGAAACAGCCTGAGATAATTTGTTTGTTTTTTAGGAATTAAAGTATTTTCAATAAACAAAAAACTATTTTCTCTCCCTCTGTCCCCTACTGAAAAAGAAGTGAAAACCCTTATAACAAATATTCACAGTTATTAAGCAAAAATGAATTCCTGTATTGATCATGTATACAAAATATATGTCTCAATCTGAACCCTTAGTCTGTCTCCTCTCTGTGGGTGGGGTGGCTAGTGGCAGGCTTCACCATGAATCTTCTAGAATTTGATTGTTCATTGCATTGGTCAGAGTTCCTAAGTCTTTCCAAGTGGTTTATTTTTACAATACTGGTTTTTTTTTATTTTATAAATTGTTCTCTTGGTTCTCACTTCACTCTGCATCAGTTCATACATGTCTTCCCAGAATTCTCTGAATCCATCCCCTTCATCATTTCAAACAGTACAACAGTAGTCCAAAACATTCATATGCCATAATTTGTTCAGTGGTTTCCCAATTGAAGGACTTCCCCTTAATTTTTTTGTCCTTTGTTACCACAGCAAGAGTTGCTATAAATGTTTTTGGTATTTTTTGTATATATAGGTCCTTTTATTTCTCTGATCTCTTTGGGGTATAGATCTAGTAGTGTTACCACTGGATCAAAGGGTTCATATTTTCAGTTCAGTATTTTGGTAGAATGGTTCCAAGTTGCTTTCCAGGAGGACTGGGCCAGTTCCACCAACAGTATGTTAATGTAGCACTTTTCCTACAGCTCCTCCAGGATCTGTCATTTTCCATTATTGTCAACTTTGTCAGTCTGATGAGTATGAGATGGTACCTCAGATTTGTTTTAATTTGCATTTCTCTAATTATTAGTGATTATGGCTATTGGTAGCTTGAATTTCTTCCCCTGAGAACTGCATATTCATATCCTTTATTATTTGGGAAATAGCTCTTACTCATAAATTTGACCCAACTCCCTACATATCTTAGAAATGGGAGCTTTATCAGAGAAACTTGTTAAAAATTTTTTCCCAGTTACCTGTTTCCCTTATAATTTGCATTGGTTTTGTTCATGCAAAAAGTTTTTAAGCTTACATAGTAAAAATTGTCCATTTTATCTTCTATGATCTTCTCTATCCTTTGGTCATGAAGTCTTCCTTTGTTCATAGATATAAAAGGTATTTTTTTCTTCCTTCCTCCTCTGATTTGTTTATGATGTCACTCTTCATTTCTAAATCATGTAAGCCAGCCAGTCAGTCATCTAGCATTTATTTATTACCTGCTATATGCCAGGCATATGTAATGGGAATACAAAGAAAGGCAAAAGATAGTCCTGGTTCTCAAGGAGCTTGTAGTCTAATGGAGGAGACAACATAGAATTCACTATCTACAAGCAATTTATCCTGAAGGAGAACAGGAAAGATAGATGGATAGAGAAGATTTGCTCTTATAAGATAAAAATCCAAATGTGAAACCCTTTGACCTGATTTTCTAATTCATCTACTAGAGGGTATTAACATCAAACTAGAAATAAGGGCACCTGTATTCTCCAGTAGCAGACGAGGATATACTGGCTATCTCCTGTAACAATGATGGTAGGAGGGGAGAGGGGCCAGATAGTGTCCAAATGCTTACACTTTATGTATTTAGTTAAAAAGCATTCCAATGAAACTAAATAATTTTCTACAGAAAAGCAGTGTTCATCATCCCTCCTCTCTCTCTGCCCATTTTTTCCCACAATGCCATGACTCTTTAAAGACTCTTACTATCATACAACCAGTATGTGAGTTTAGACATTCTCTTCACTGATACAAAGATGCTGAGGATATCAGGGCCCATGGATGTCAGATCTCTACCCAACTCACTCTGAAGTGGAGGAATCAAGCTCAAAAATATGTGACTTTCTTGGGGTCATAAAGATAAATGTATATTATAAATTCCTTTCCCAAGCCACTAGAAAGAACAAGAAATGAATGGATGAAGCATTTATTATGCACTTGCTGTGTGCTAGGCACTGTGTTAAGCAGTTGTATCACTAATACAAAAACTGAGACAATCCCTGCCCTCAAGAAACTTATAACAAAGAAAGAAAAACACATATCAGGAAGTGGTAACTTAGAGTTCGAGGTTCAATCTAGGGAGTCAAAGGAATGGAGAATTCATCCATAATACTGATAATTGATAATCACTTTCCAGAAGAAACAGTACTACTAATTTGATTACTGTGCCCAAAATAAAAGATTGAAAGTTGTGGTTGTAGTCTGTCCTTTGTTCCCGAAGGGGACCATGACATCAGGAAGATGATGCCATAACATGCAAGTAAACTGGACTTAAGTGAGGGAGGATCTGTGCAAAGTCACCAGCCTCACTTTCTCCTCTGGAACCATCTGAGTCCAGTGGCCAGATTAGATCAGGACAAGTGGAGATGGCCCAGAAAAGGTTGAAAGTAAGAGAAGGGAGAGAGTACACATCCTGGGGCAGGACAGATGACCAGATGACTTATGTGTATGGCTGGAGGGGATGGAATCCATAGTCTGCTCTTGTCTGAGGCTATCTAGATATAGGAGGTAAGGCAAGTATGCACTCAGCCAATCACCAATCAGGACAGCTCAGGTCCAGGGTTACTTTCCCTTAGTGACAGAGACATGGATTCTGGAGGTCTGGCATGCAGGGTACTAGGGCAGGTGAAAGCTGTCTCTCTGTTGCAGACTGTGCAGTATGGTATCCAAATACTTACTTTGAAGATATTTATATACAATGGGGGCTGACAGTCCCATTCTGGATCCAAGTCTGATTGGCTCCCCTGACAAATGTTCAGTTTTTAGTGTGAACACCTACACCTCAGAAATAGACAAACACTGCAAATCAGGGCTTGATTTATTGTTTTGTCGATTGTCTAGACTTAAGAAAGTGATGGAGAAAATGATAACAATGCAGATTGAACTTAAAAGTGTGTCATGAGCACATTTTTTTGGGAAAGACACTTGTTTAAAATGTATCAGCACACCCCCAAGTCTAAGAAGCGAGGCTTTCTGTGCTGAGGAATTTATAATAGCAAAAGCCATGACTAGGCAGGCCAACTGAAGCTTTTCTTCAGAGAACCAAATTTGAAGTCTTGACAGTAATTATTTCTTCAGCAGGTAGAAACAAGTGAGTTTGGGTGTGACACAGTACAAAGAGAACCAGGCTCTGGAACCCTGGCTCTGCTACCTGTGAAATCTTGAACATATCACTTAACCTCTCTTGGATTCAGTTTCCTCATCCATAAAATGAAGGCATTGGACTATTCTGTTAATAGTTCTTCCATTTTATAAATTTATGATTGTATAATCCTTTCATTTTATAGCAAAAATAATTAGATAAAATAGGAATGCCCCCTACCTCCAAAACATAGTATTTTCTTTTGAGTTATTTTCAGGATAATTATTGGCTCTTTGCCTTCAGCAGGTGCTAATAATACCACCCTGAGATAACAGTTACCCCCCAAGGTCATCGAATTAATGCCATCCTTGTGTTAATTGTAAGAAATTGTTTAGAATTTCTAGTGCTTTGTGCCTAGCATACAGTAAGTGCTTAATAAATGCTTATTGGTAGATGACAGTGTAGACTTCTTTATTAGATAATAACCCATTTGGGCTGCTGACAGTGTTGGCTGCATGCCAAGGCTCAGTGGCTCAAAAAACCAGTCATGAGTTCAAAATAATAATTTTTGAGTGCAGCCACATGGAGGCTGCAAGGTACAGTGGGAAGAATGCCTCCTGGGTCTATAATAATTCACCTGTTCCATTTACCATCTGTGTTACCTTAGGCAAGTTACTTAACTTCTATGGTCCTCAGTTTCCTTCTCTGAAAAAAATGAAGTTAACTAGACAATGTCTAAGGTCCCTTGTAGATCTAAATTATTCTAAGATTCTTTGATTCTACCCTAGTCAATCAGTACTTTTCAAACATCCAGGCCTATCAGAAAGCAATACTTTATAGATGAATAACATCAGAACAATCAAATTCCCTATAGTCTATATCTTTCATTTAACCCAGAAGGAACATACATGAATTATACATTTATAGAATCATCTGGAGCTAGAAAGGACCTTGTAAGTTATCTACTCTGATCCCCCCTCATTTTATATATAAGAAAACTGAGGCTCAGGATGGTTGTGACTTGTCCAAGTTTTCAAAGATAATTTGAATCCAGGTCCTCAGACTCCAAATCTAGTGTTAGTTCTTTTATGTACCACATTTCCTCTTTTTTTGCCTTTAGCTCTTAGTAGCATGGTATTTGCCACATTTACATCCATTTAGAAAGTATTTGCTGCTACATGACAGGGAGTAGGCAGGAGAGGCTAATCACTTCTCCAACGTTTGGGTTTACCTACTCCAACCAAGAGTACTTATTATTCCAGGACCAGAATTGCTTATTTTGGATCTGTGTATCTATACCTTTCTTTATGTCCAGAGGGATTGTAGTGGAAGGTCAGAAAGCCATTGCACACAGTTAAATAGATGGAGATAGAAGCAAAAGTTAAGGAGACCCCGAAGGACATGATGAGATCTATGTCAGCCCCAATCTCATTTGATAAACTAAGTGTTGCATAGGGGAAAAAACACTTAGCTGAGAGGCAGTCCTTGCTATCATGTGGGTTTGAGCAAGTCACTTAATGGTACTGAGCCTCGATTTCCTCATTTGTAAAAATTGAGGGAAAGGAGGAAAGTTGGTCTGGGTGATCTCTAAAGCCCCTTCTACTCTAACATTCTGATTCTGAAAGCTGGTGAATAATATGTGGTTAAAAGGTTTGATGGATCCAACTCACTATGGACAATGTATAACTTTTCTAAAATAGTAGAAAACCCAGAAATCTTAGTCTCTGCCATTCACTAGACAGTCTTCCTGAGTGATGGTGAATTCTTTGAACTAAATATTGTAGGAATCTCTGATTCTGCTGTTCTTTTATAGACACTGCCACAGATTAGTCATATGTCTGAAGTATAAAAATTCGAACTAAAAGTCAGCATGTACTCATGTCAGTAAAAAGGGAATAAGAAATGGAAAATATATGCATTAGAATATGTTTACAGGTCAATTGTCAACCAAAAATTTCAGTTTATTTAAATTATAGGTCTCAGTTTAATAGGTTCAATATGGTCTCTTGGTAGGAATACAGTAATTAGAATTTCATATGTATATATGAATTGTACCAGTCTTATATTTCATAGTGGGATATAGCCCTTAGTCAATACTTTTAGGATGATAGTTCATAGGAAAACCTAGAATCTCACTTAAAGTCAATAAATGATTATCTTTCTCCACATGAGAAGGGAGAGAATCAATGAATTTTTGACTAGGTGTAAAAATTCAATAGATTGAACACTTTTATAGTCAAAACCTCAACCCTGGAATAAATTGTCTTCAGATAAGTAAAGGACAGATTCTCCTTGAATCTGTTAGGAAGTAGGGTGCATATAATATCAGGTTTGGAGGAAAGATAAGCCTAGTTTCAATACCTATTTAATGATCATGTGATTCTCAGTAGGTTACCTAACTCTCTATGTGGATGTGATATTGTAAGATCCTCTTTTTCTCATTTTTTTCGTTGTTTTCCTTGAGATTCTTGAAATTTTGTTCCTCCAAATTGAATTTATTTATTATTTTTCTAGAACTATAAAGTAATATTTTGGCACTTTGATTGTATGGCACTGAATAAGTGAATCAATGAAAGTGTTATTGTTATTTTTGTCATATTTCTCTGATTATTTAAGTTTGTCTTTATTTCTTTAGAGTGGCCTATTATATTCAAAATAGTTCCTTTAGTTGCCCAAATATTTTATTCATTGTGAAATGATTTTAGATGGAATTTCTATTTCTAGCTCTTCTTGCTCGGTTTTGTTGATGATAATTTACACACTGATGATTTACATGGATTTATTTTATATCCTGCAAATTTACTGAAAAATATGATTTCAATTAATTTTTAGTTGACTTTGACATTCTGTAGATAGACTACCATACCATTAGAAAAAATATATAGCTTTGTTTCTTCTTTGCCCATGTTTATTCCCTCAATTTCTTTTTCTTGTTTTCTTGTTGTGGTTAGCATTTCTAGAACTATGTTAAATAATAGCATATTTAACCTATCCATATTGCTGCGTGCAGATTCCTACTCCACTCAGAAGTAGAGTAGTTGTAGCTGTAGTAGGAGAGGAAATTTCAGTGTAGGGAAAAGCTAAAAAAAAGAATAAATTTTCTGCATATTGGTATATGAATACCTGTTCCTGGATGTTAGAAGTCAGTGTCAGTCTGAGGGAAAAAAATGCAAAGCTTAGAGATCCGGACAGTATCAACTATTTGACCTTCTTCAAGCTATCATCATACTCCCATTGTTTCTTCTCCTCTGAGGCCTGGTTTCTTTTTTTCATCCCATATCGAAACATTGTCAGGAAAGTATCTCATACCATCTGTTTAAAACTTAGCATGAATTTGTCCCTGTTATCTCTCCCAGGTGATTTTGCTTTTTAAATAAAGCTTTCTCATCCTTTAAAGGTGTTTCAGTTTGGCCTATGGAGAACTTTTTTTTTTTAAAACAAGGACACTTTCTAGATCCAGACAACCATTTCCCTATATGCCTGACCTTGCTGACACACTTGTCCAAGTTCCATCTTTCGTCATGCCATAAATGCATACACTTTGATTAAGAAGTTAAGAAAATAACTTTACAATCACATAGAGTATACAGTCTGATATTTGTTCTTTGCTTATCTCATCTAACAGCCCCATTTCTGGAAAGCATTTTGCTGTTAACAGATAGAGTATTCATTATTCATTCTGGCCATTTCCACTAAGGTTTCTCAACATACATCTATTTATCAGAGGCGGAAACTGAAAATGTTCCATAAATACCGTGTTATTGAAACATGAAACAGATTGCAATAGATTATGCAAATCAAGTCAGACATCTTGTCCCCAAATTTTATCTCAAAGAGAAAATATATTGTGAGGTTGAATTTGTCCTAACAAAGATTTCAAAAAGTAAATTTTGCTGATTTAGAACAAAAATTAATTTTCTTAAATAGAGAATGAGAATGTCATTTTCCCCTAAAGTGGTAGCTAATGATTCAGTGGGTAGAACTTTACAATTTAGTATGATTTTCCTCTGCTGCCTCTCCCAGAGAATTTTGCTTTTTAAATATTATCTCTAATTAAAAAGCAGGAACTCTACTCTGATGGGAAGAAAAGAAGTGGGCATTGTGGAGGGGAAAAGAAGCTCAGTTTCCTTAACTGTGAGATGTGAATAATAGCACCAGTTTTTCAGGATTATTATGAGGCTTAAATGAGGTAATATTTGTAAAAGTTGCTTATCACTGTGCTTGGAACATAGTGATAAAATCGTAATAAAACTGCCCCCAGCCCCAATATTCTGACTTCTTTATGGGCCTCACTGAATAGCAGGCAGGGCCTTATTTAACCACAAAATCTGGCTTTCACCATACCACAGGCCCCCAGACTCAATCAGAGACCTCACTGATCAGTAATTCCATTGCCCCTACCTTGTTCCTCCCCCCATCCCCCACTCAATAGCCTAACTTCCTCATATATGCTTCACTGCCCCACTAGAACAGCAGGTGTGTCCATGTGATGGAATGCTAGCCACTGCCTCTAGCTAGCCACTGCCCCCAGGCCCATTCCTCATATTTCCCACAGAAACAGCAGGTGTGTCCATGTACTCAACCACAACCACATCCATCTAATCTCAGACAGGACCACAACGGCCAACCAATCAGAAAGCAGCTTCACCAGGGTGCCCGAGCAGGATGTGGACCTCAGAACAATTAAAGGGACTTTCCCTGTGCAATAATAGCAAAAGCTGTCTTTTAGGTGAACTTACGATATAAAGAGTCTTATTATAATAACATGATCATACAAATATGCCCCCCAATGAGTTTTTCTGTATGTATTGTGGGTAGTCGCATGCTCAGCTCCACTGAGGCTGGGATTCCTCCCCCATAACCTAATACTGTAATATACCCCTCCCCTATTACCTAATCCCTTAATAAACTCCTCTTGCCTTTTTAATACTCAAAATTTCTGTTGTGTAATCAGCATCACTATAAATTGCCTCTCTAGTTCTACTGAAGTTGCCAGTTCCTCTTGTAACTCAGCCTGCTGGAGAGCGTAATTATCAATAGATGCCTTCACTTGGATTAGAGGTAGAGTCTGAGACAACCCCACAACATACCATGAAATCACAATAGTAGGTGCTATATAAATGTTTACTCCCTTTCCATAGTGTGTGTTCAACACACAATTTGTTGAAGAGCTTATTTTCTTTGTTTTAATGAATTAGTCCAATTATATTGACAAGGGTAAAAAAGGTATTCCTGCATAAAGGCATTTCATTTAACGTGATAGTGTAATACAGTGAGTGGCCTTTGCCCATGATTGTAGGAAACAGAGGAAGTCTTAAGATTTTTTTCTAGCCCCGATTTGATGCTGGAGGTTGACTTTTTGCTGAATCCATTTCTATAGTTATAAAAAGGGGAGAATAAAAAAATAAGTGATTTTTAGTGGACTCTATGGTCAACATAAGTCAACAGTGCTTTGTGTATTTTTGGTTGCCTATTGTCTCCTTAGTTAGATTGTAAGCTCCTTGAGAGCTTGTTCAGTAATTCAGTCATGTCTGATTCTTTTGTGACCTTTTTTTGTTTTGTTTTGTTTTGTTTTTGGCACTATACTAGAGTGGTTTGCCATTTCCTTTTCCAGTGGATTAAGGCAAACAGAATTTAAGTAACTTATTCAGAATCATACAGCTAGTGAGTATCTGAGGTCACATTTGAACTCAGGTCTTTCTGACTCCAGGCCCAGGCCTCTATCCACTGAATCACATAGCTGCTTCCTCCTTGGGAGAAACTATCTTTTCCATCTTTTTGCTTAGCACAGTGCCTTGTACACAGTAGGAGCTTAATAAATATTTATTGATAAGAGAAAAGCAAATGCAAGGGTGAGGTGGGGTGGGCAAACAATAGTAGTGTTTTGGTATTGGAAGGCTGTTATATGGAAAAGGATTTATTCCACTTGATCCAGCAGAAAGAAGTAAGAACAATGGATAGAAGGCATAGAAAAGTGTGTTTCAGCTCCATGTAAGGAAATCTTCCTCCCAATAAGAGTAATTTCAAGTTAGAACAGGCTGTCTTTGGTGGTAGTGAGCTTCCTTTCGCCTGATGTTTTCAAGTAAAGACTGCATACCATTTGTTGGGGATGTGGTAGGAGTAAGTCCTGTTGAAGTTCAGGTTATGCCTGGTGGCCTCTCAGGTGCCTTCCAACTCAGATTCTGTAATTCTTGATCTACCAGACAGTATCTATGCATAGACTCATGATATTTTGTCAGATTTGGTAGCAGTTTTGGCTCTAAACATATCAAATGGAAAATCATTTGTGATTTTTTTTTTTGTAATCAGTATAATGTTCTTGCCACTGTAACTTTTTGCAGAAGAATTTATGGGAGCACAGTTATCTCTAATTGCCTCAAAGCACTCAACTATAAATCCACCTTGACATTTACCACCAGGAATTTTTCAAGCCTTGTTTATTCAAGGAAATCATTTCCAGATGCACTGTACTGCCTCTCCCATTCCTTTTTTTTCCTCCTTTACTTTACCAGAGAATGAAGAGGTAGAGGGAATCTGTGAGGAACTTGGCAAAATCTCCAGATCAAGTTGATTTCTTCTTTTATACTTGGAAACTTCAATCTAAAAGTAGGCACAGCAGTGAAGAACATGTTGGAAAATACGTCTCAGGCTTAAGAAACAGAAGAGATCAAAGGTGTATAGAATATTCACAAATCCTGCCTATGTGTTCAGAATACTTTCTTTTAAAATAGATTTAAAGTTTCAGGAAATGGTGAGAGAACCAGACAACATCATAAGAAATGAGACTGTATAGTAACAGATATGAAATGATTGGTTATGGTTATGGGAGTCGTATCAGGACAGGCTGGTTGTGTTCAGGCAGACCATTGACCTGTAAATGTCAAAATCAACATGAAGTTAGAAGAGATGAAGGTGAGAAGACACTGGAAGGTAAAAATCTCTCTATTCCTCTTCCCTCCAAAACCTTGGGTCACAATCTCCCCATACCATGTTATTCTCCAAATCCCCTACTTTTTATTCAATTTTCCACTACCGTGGTCCAGCTACTCATCTCCTGTCTTGAGGATTATTGCCGAATAGACTTTTAACTGTTCTCTCTCCTTCCAGTCTCTCTCCAGTTCAGTCCATATCTTATAACAATGACAAAATGATATTCCTAATGTGGCCATCTAAATGTGCATACCACTCCCAAGCTCAAGAACTTCAGGGTGTCTTTACTGTTTGCTGTATAAAATATAAATTATTTAGTTTGGTATTCAAAACTCTCTTGAATCTGGCTCCAGCCTAGATTTGCAGCCTTATTTCATACTTCTTCTCCTCAGGGACCCCATACTCTTAGTGCTCTGGATGATTAGCTGTTGTTTGCCTTTATCTGTCTCCTCAATTTTGATTGAATTTGACAAGCATTTATTAAATATCATTTCTGTGCTAGATAAATGTGGGGGATATAAAAGCAAAATGAAATAATTCATGTGTTCAATGATTTTATATTCTATTGGCATCTCTCCTACTTCTGTGCCTTTGTGAATACTACCCACCATAGTTGATCCCCATCTCTGCCTAGTCATTAAGCACAAACTCTATACAATTCACTCTGCTGGAGACATAAAGGTATATAAATCAACCACTCACATCTAAATTAAGATCCTAAAATCTTCTAGTCCAGCTCCCTCATTTTAGAGATGAAGAATCCAAGATCAAGAGATTTTAACCCTTGTTCTCTGACACTAACTTGAGTGATCTTTCCTTACTATAGATCATAAGGTCCTTGGATGCAGTATCTATATAATATCTAGTTCAACCTTCTCCTCCAGTTTTGCATATGAGGAAACCGAGGTCTAGAGAATGATTTGCCCAGGGTCAAAGTAGTGGTAAGCAGCAAAACTGGTATCTGAACCCTGGTTCTCTGATACCAAATCTAGCACTTGTTCCCCTAATCACATTGTCTCACTTTGAAGGTTCATTCCAGCTCCAGATCCTATGAGGAACATGGGAACATTGTACAATGGAGAGCTTTGGTTTTCTTTTTTTTCATATTATTAATTGGTGACTGGTTACTAAAATGTCATTTGACCATAACATTCTCAAATGACCCACCAGTTAAATCTACAAAGATGGAAGGGAGACACCAAACCAATCAGTTGTCTAGGTTCTCTTGATTTAGGCACTAATTCACTATTTTGATCAGAGCTTTCTTTCCCAAATGGCAGAACCAACAGAAGCAAAAGAAATATTTTGCTGTACAACTACAAAGCATACCTGTCCCCCTGCTGCCTCCCTTAGCAGCTGCTCCCAACATACTGGAGAACATTTCAAAAAGGCGCCACTTGGTCAGAAACCAGGGAACATAAAGTGTGGAAAGACTGAACCCCGTATCTCTAACTCCCTATCGCTAATGGAATATCCTGTTCTACATATCTTCCTATTAAGGTGTGACCTGCAGCTTCAAACTTGGAATGGATTTAGCTCAAATCATTCTCAGATGCCATTTCCTTTTTTGTGGACCTACTCCTTCCCCTCTATTCAACTTTTTCTTTTTCAATAGCAGGTGATAAACCTTCTCACAACCAACCAGTGACCTGATTTAGAGTGCAAGAAAATATTTTATTAGAAAATGAAGAGTGGTGGTGAGGTGGCTCACTGAACAGAGCACTGGCCCTGGAGTCAGGAGGACCTGTGTTCAAATCCGGTCTTAAACACTCAACATTTACTAGCCATGTGACCTTGAGCAAGTCACTTAGCTCCAATTGCCCTGCCTCCCCCCTTCCAAAAAGCAAAAAAAAAAAAAGAAAAAAATGAAGAATCTTAAGGGCAAAAATTTTGAAAAAGAGACAAATTACAAACATATAACAATCCCAGAATCTAACTTGCCCCATTTTAGGAGCTGTCTTCCATAAAAATTTCCTTTTCTGATTCCCCCATTAGTGCCTTTACTTCTAAACTACCTTATATTTAAATTTTTGTATACATTATATTTATTTATGTGCTGAATATATTTTTTACTAGTAGAATTTTAAAATTAGAATATTCTCATTAGAATATAAGCTCCTTCTGAGTAGGAAGTATTTCATTCTTTGTACTTGTACCCCCAGCAGCTACCTGTTACATAGTAGGTTGCTTGAATATTTGTCGATTGATTAATGGCACTTTGCCAATGGAATAAACAGAAAGTGTCAGAAAGGTTATACACACACATACACACACACACACACACATATATGTTATGGGTAAGGATGTGAGATATAGTAGAAAATACACTGTATTTGATTCAGAAGGCCTGGTTTTTTCTTCAAATTTGCCTTTGTTGCTTCCTTTCTGTGTTACCTTGGGAAACTTGTTTTCTCTCTTTGGGGTGGTTCAAGGGCCATATTCATTCTGTAGCATCCAATACTTCATATTATAAATCACCACCAACAACAAAAAAATGAATTTGACTGAATGTGACCTCTGATCTGGAAGACAGAGAAGCAGAGCCAAGGAAGAAGACTCAATGGAGAAGTTCATGTGTCTCTGAAAGGGTGTGGGGGCATTTCTAGAGAGGAAAGTTTGGCTTGGGGCCACTTCTTTCTTGAGACTTAGGCAGACTGTGTATTCTGTTCTATCCCTAGATTAGGGAGACAGTAGACATAGGAATAGCCTAGCTGCTTTTATACAGCTACTACTGGAACTCTGGAATGTAGAAAGGCAGTGACTGCTGCCAGTGAATTATCAGGCTGACCCAATCTCCTTGGATAGAGTGCCAGGCATGGAGTCAGGAAGACCTGTGTTCAAATCTGGCCTCAGACACTTCTGTGACTATAGGCAAATCCTTTAACACTACTTGCCTCAGTTTCCTCATCTGTAAAATGATCTGGGGAAGGAAATGGCAAACCATGCCAGTATCTTTGCTAAGAAAACCCAAATGGGGGTCACAAAAAGCTGGATGTGACTTAAAAGACTGAATGATAACAATCTCCTTGCCTTTGGAAAAATTTAGTGGTTTACCAAATGAGGAGTTCCAGGGAAATTTCCCTAAGAGTGTGGTTGTATTGTCTAGGCACAGCTAGCATGGAAATATTCATGATATAGACATATCTTTGCGTATTTCCCAGGATCCGCTGCCCTTTGGGGAACTGTGTGTTATATCCATGTTTTTCTTTCTTAGCCACCTTGTGTGCCATGTCTATCCTTGGCCAGTCTTCAATTCAGGTGACTCTGTAACGACAAAGCCAATGAGACAAAGCCCTGGCTGCATTGCTGTTGCTGCCATAGCTAAGTGGTTCAGTGGATAGAATGCAGGACCTAGAGTCAGAAAGACCTGAGTTTGAATCCTGCCTCAGATATATGCTACTCTGCAAGTCATAACTTCTTCTAGCTTCAGTTCACTCACTCGTAAAAAGAAGAAGTCAGACTCAGTGGTCTCTAAGGCCTCAGCTCTAAATCGGAAATTCTTTGATCATTCTGAGGTCTTATGATTATTTCCTTTACCTAAAAAACCTCCCATTTCACTCTCCCCACCCCATCCCCTTTCAGTCTGCAGAATAAACAGAACATTGAATATAATCACTTTCACTGTCTGATTTTTTTTTCTGTATCACGCTAACAAAATGCCTGTGGCAAATTCCAAGTTACAAGGTCATAGATTTCTTAATCATGACCAACACTGTCTTTAACAGAATTTCAACAAGAACTATAAATGGCAAAGCAGCACCATCTGCTTCACATAGGATTATGTCAGCAGGAGAAGCAGAGTTGTCAGGAGTCATAGTCTTGGGGTTTCTTCAGGATGAATATTTCTAGAAGTCTGTGTGAATTCATTATCCTGATTTCTTGGTATTCCTTTGGATTGACATTCCTTGTATACTACCCAGTTCTGATCTAAACTCTTATTATGAAGTCATTTATGAATTCTTCTAAGTTTCATCATTGGTCTTTTTTTCTTAAACTAAATTTGGGGATCTCATCAGAGAGGGTATCTCAATGAGGAGCTTCTACAAATGCAGATTGGCAACTATCCTGCAACTTATATAATCTTATAGAATTTCCCAGGACACCAAGAGGTTAAGTGACATGCCAAGGGTCACCAGCCAGTATGTGTCAGAGAAAGGACTTCAACCCAGGTCTTCCTAACTGAAGGTCAGCCCTCTATCCACTGTGCCATTCTGTTTTTCTATCAGCGTTGTGCTCAGCAATCTCTCTGCTTTTCTGTGGCACCAAGAAGTACAGGCAGTCCCTGAATTATAAATGGGCTGTGTCCAAAAGTTTGCAAGTCATTTGTTTGGAACTAGCAACAAATAGGAAACCATAGAAACCATATGATAAATGGTGGTCAGGATCGCAAGCCAGCCCACAAAAGCCTCTTCAACCCATAATGAGCCTAAAGCATAGCACTTAGAGGACCATAGAACCATAATTAGTGACTGTATTTCAATGGGACAATGTGTGCTGAGTTCCTATTTGTCATGCCAGGGATACATGGTCCCCCTGGTGCAGGCCCTGGCAGCTGAAACCGTGACTTTTTGATGTCCTTGCCACTGGCAACTCCCAAGGCTGTGGTAGGAATTCCATCTGGAGAGAGGTGTTGAGGAGCTGGGGCAGGGGTGCTGTGGTTACTGGGGCATTGTGACTTTGGACATGATGAGGCAGAGGAGGAGGAGGAGGAAGACAGAGGCTGGGGCCAGTGAGAAAGGGTGTCTACAGTTCAGGGGTTTCCCTTCCTCTTATTCTCATTTTATGATACTACTTGTGTTTTCCTTTCACATCGTTCTCTTTCCAAGGGACCCTGTAAAGAATGGGATCTGAGACTCTGGTAGGTAGGGGTAGGGAAGAGTGATAGTAGCAGCTTCCATACAGCTCTCTCTTTCCCCCCTTCCTGTCAGTACTATAAAACACTATAGACTGTGCTTTGTTGTAGGGGTAGGGACCCCAGAATAAACAGTGGAAGCTATAAGTCATAATGAGATGGGGTGCAGCCTCCCCTTCTCTTTCTGCTTCCCCTTCACCATCAGTCCTTTCTGACCACTGCTGAGCATAGATCTGAACAGCACTGGGGCAAAGCGAGAATCAGGGACTAGGGCTGGTATGATCAGAATCAGTAGTGGGGCTGTCTAGCCTAGTAATGGAAAGCATGTGGGATTTGGAGGCTGAGGACCAGATCCCAGCTTTACCACTTTCTGTGTGAAGTCTTTGAGTTGGACAAGTTACTTGGCTCCCTGGGCCCCAGGTTAAATGAAGGGGTCAGACAAGATGGTTTTCCAAGGTCCTTCCCAGATCAAAGTCTATGATCCTCTTATCCTAGTCACACGGTTAAGCATGGGGGGCTGGCATCAGAGAGAAAGCCCAAGGGAGAGTGATGAGGGCAAGGGAGTAGAATCCTATTGTACATAATTCTCCTTCTGTATCCTTCTAACCATAAGTGTGCTCATGTTCTTTCCTCTATCCTAATAAATATGTTTATTCTATCACTGCTCCTATGTATTCTTCTGTCCCTATGGGGTTGCTTTGTTTATACCTGTTTTAGTGAATATGAACACTCCAGCAAACCCCCTCATCCATCCTCATCTCCTACTTAGCCTACACAAATATATCTCTCTATACTACTTACACTTGGGTGCTTTTGATACTGTGGTCAACCTACAATTGAATATTTGGCAAACCTGAATACTTTCTCCACCAATGCAAATCATATTAACTGTAAGCCTTTTCATCCTGTTTGATTCTTGTCCATGTTTCCTTATAAATCCTCCAAAAGATCTATACATGATGGAGACCTTCTTTTTCTTCTTTTATTATCCCCAAAATACCAATGTACCACCTGGGCTGACCATCTGTTGGTTCTCATTTTAGCCATATGACTTGGTTGACTTCCTTTTCCAATAACAGATATCTTCAACAATATCTATTTCACCTTTTCTTGCATTTATTGCATACTGTAGTTTACTTATTATGCTTACCATGCAGGTTCCTATTCTTTGGATTTTTAAAAATAATTTTCGTTCTTCCAAGTTTTCAAATATTTCATGAATCCCCCATAGCATCACTGGGAGAATGTTGTTATAAAAGGGAAGGGTTTTCAGAGGGCAGTCAGGTTGGGGTCCTTGAACAGTGTTGGACACTTTCCCAAAGGTAATGCCAGATGATCTCTCACTCAATTCTGCATCCAGCTCATTGCCCATCCAATAGATCCAGACTAGTTGTTTGTCTAGCTACTTGTCATACTTTGGGACAATATGCATTTTTCATCTACTTTGTTTTATTGGTGTGGATAATTAGATGTTTCTTTTTTCTTGAATTGCTATGGATTTATTAGAAAATTCTGTAGTATTTCAGAGCTCAATGCATAATACTGTGTTACCTTTAAATTATAGTGTAACATTTGTGGCACCCCATTCTGTCATCTGGGATCCCAGAAAATTTACCATAACTTCAAGATACTTTGTGGGTTCATATCCACACAGTTTGTGAGCACCTACTAATGTGTTTATTTTTACTTGTCAGACAGAAGACAATTAATTTGAAGCAAAGGCATTAATTAAATAACATAGTATAAAAAGTAGCAATAGGACATTTCCCTCAAAAGCCTGGGGCATACTCTAGGAAAAAATATACATGCTATCTGTAGGAAAAGTGGATGAATACCTATTGGAACTCATTCATAGAGTTTATTCCTACAGAATATGTGTCCAGAACTCATACCTGGAGGGGGCCAATATACTTTTGGCACTGTGGAGCTACTGATGTTATCTAGTAATGTCACTGTAGTATAATTTCTGGACCTATTCCCATTGCTTTTCAGTGCTGAATTTGCACCAGGGTAGAGGGTTGATTTCCTCACCCTCCTTTTCTTCCTCCTCCTCTTCTCTCTCTTTCTCTCCCTCTCTCACTGCTTGTCTTTCTATTTCTCTGTCTCTCTGTCTCACTTTCTTTCTATGACTCTCATTCTGTCTCTCCTCGGCATTATCTGATGTCTTCACCTGAGGTACAACCTCTTCTCCCCTAAATGGAGAGAACTCTGTCATTTCTTTAAGTTTATTACTCAAAGATAAAGTTTCAGCTCATTTAGAAAGGCAGAACCCTCATACACATTCAAGTAATAAAGAAAAGTAAGCTGTTTTCACTTCATAAGGGATATCCGTTAGTTCCCAGAATCTTTGTCTTTGGAGATCAAACTTTTGGGGAACATAGAACAGCCAGATTGCTAATCAGAATATACAACACTTTGTCTGTTGTCTTTTGAACTTCTTCCTACTAGCAGGATCAGTTTATCTGTCCTAAACCTGTATCTGACTTAGGGTTAGAAATTCTCCATCTTCCTCTGATCATTTATAGATTGACAAACTGCATCCCTTTCAGTTAATTTGAGGGAATGCGTTTTGTCCCAGCTAAGGGCTGTTTGGGAATTCTCAGCTTCTTGAAAACCTTTGGGCTTTGACATATAGATGAATCTATGCCCACATACTTGTTAAACCGAGAGGGCTAGGTCATTGTTTTCCTTTCTTTTATTATATATATGTGATTGGCAATAAGCCTATAAGGCTTTCAGCTACTCTTTAGGAACATTTAGAGACCCCAGATCAAAGAAGGACCTTTTATTTTGCTTGAATAACACCAGCAAATACCTTGGTAAACAATTGATAGTACACATTCCTAGTTTTCTGTCAATAACTACCTAATTATTACTGTGAATTTGCCCAGATTACTACATTTGGCATTTGACATAGCTTAAGAAGGTAAAACAGTTCTCCCAAATCCTTTTTAAACATTTTTTTTTTAACAAGGTAAGCTTTTTCAACTTTTCTTTGACAAGATGGAAGGTGACAGGTGACACCTTGTTAAATGTAATCACCACTAGTTCTTTTTCTTTAACAGTGAAAAAGACCCAGGCTCAGAATTCTATTGAAAGAAAGTGGTTTCTAGACACCCTGGTGAGAAGCAGTTAAGTTGCAAAGATCTTTTCTTGAAACCTGTGACTTTTTGTTCTAAAATAAGAGGCCATATTTGTGGCAACTCGCAACCTAAATCATTTTTGCTTTTGTTTTTCAGGCAGGTGTAGCACTTTCCAGACATTCTGGTTCAACAGTCAGAAGTGGAACGATCATCAATTTATCTCTGAAGCAGTCATATGGGGAGTCTTTTCTTATGTTTCAGATTTTCTTGAAGAGGGAATTTCCAAAGGGAAGAGCTTGTGTTCCAAAGTTGGTTTCAAGCCAAAGTGTGAATAGATGAAGCTTGTTTCTAGCTCCATCCTATCTCCCCTTTCAAGACCTGTTTGTTCTCCCTTTCAGTCTGACAGGGCTTGGCTCTCAGCTAATGATCACAGATGGAAGATGAGCTGATAGACTAATGCCTGCCAAGATTTTAACTGATGGAAACTGAAGGTGTTACTACTCCCAGGGGTATTTGCATTCTAATTCATTGAATATGAAGACAAAAAACCCCTACAAGTTCAAATAAATTAATCTCTAAACTGTGTGATTTCAGGCATCATGACAATCATCATTAAAGAATATATTTGGTACTGGAGGGGAGTGTGGGTTTCCTATTATAATACAGAGGCAGTTGCTTAGTGTACTGAACTTTAACAAATTAAATGCCTATAATACATCAATCAATAAAAAACAAAAAAATGAAAAAAGCAACAACCCATTGTGATCAACATGAAACAAAGACAAAAAGAAATAGTCCCTGTCCTCATGGAGTTCACATTCTATTAGGGGAGACAAATATGTGTTTGTATGTATATGTATGCATGTATGTGTATGTGTGTATGCAGTGTATTCCTATCCAAGGTTACTTTATGTCTGTTTTGGACATTTTAACTGTGTACAAATATGTCATAATTAAATAAATATATAAATGAATAATATGTAAATGTGAAAAATATATGCATATAAATCATACAAACACAAAGTAATCTTGAATGTGTGCATGTCTGTATAAACACACACACACACACACACACACACACACACAGGACCAGCAAAAGCTTCCTGCTTCCTTACTTTTAAGTAATGGCTCTGAAAGGAAGCCATACCTCTTCTCATGACATAGTAGTATGTTCAGTACCCTTGTCCATGAAATTCTTGTATCTAGGGTGAGGTTGTTAGGGATTATTTTTTCTCAATAAAACAAATTCTTTTTTTTTTTTTTTTGCTTTTTGGAGGGCAATTGGGGTTAAGTGACTTGCCCAAGGTCACACAGCTAGTAAGTATAAAGTGTCTGAGATTGGATTTGAACTCAGGTCCTCCTGACTCCAGGGTTGGTGTTCTATCCACTGCGCCACCTAGCTGCCCCAACAAAACAAATTCTTATTCTCATATTTTGTATGCTCTGTGAGTTTGGTACTTAAGCTACCTCCATAGTAATCTACAAGAGATTTGACCAAAGCCCCAGGCAGCTGTATCTCTAAAAACAAAGGGCTATATCTTCAACTTCCAGACTGTCTTATTATTATTATTTTTAAAAGGAGTTCCTTGTGTTCCTTTCACTGAAGTAGATGAACAGCTTGGCTTAAACTTAGAGGGTTACCTTGGGGCACTGAGAGGATATGTGACTTGTTCACAGGTCTAACTAAAATGTTTTCAGAGATGGGATTTTTTACCCAGGAATTCCTGATTCCAAGATCATCCCCTCTAGGAATAGCATGATAGAATAGAAGAGCCAGACTTGAAATTAGGAAGTCTTGGGTTGAAAGAGAGAACCTGAGCAAATAACTTAACCTCTTTGAATATCAGTTCCCTCTCCTATGAAGTCAGGTTAATAGCGGCAGCTAGGTGGCACAGTGAATAAAGCCCGAACACTGGAGTCAGGTGGATCTGAGTTAAAATCTGGCCTCAGATACTTGATATACTTATTAGCTGTATGACCTTGGGCAAGTCACTTGACTTTAATTTCCTTGCTTTTCTCCCTCCAAAAACAACAACAACAACAACAACAACAAAAAAAAAAAAGGAAAAGAAATCAGGGTGGTAGCATACACCTCACAGGTTTGTTGGGAGGATCAAATGAGATAATGCATATAAAGTTCTTTACATTTTTTTCCCTCTTTTGGACCAGATCTGTGATTTCATTGGTGAAAGGAACTCCCATTGAAGATATTCCTTTTTCCAATGAATATTGGCACATGACTGACAACTTATAGTCTTAGAGAGTTAACTAGAGCGTTAAAAAGTTGACTAACTTGGGGCAGATAGGTGGAGCAATGAATAGAGCACTGGCCCTGGAGTCAGGAGGACCTGAATTCAAATCCGGCCTCAGACACTTAACACAAAAACTAGCTGTGTGACCTTGGCCAAGTCACAACCCTGATTGCTCTCCAAAAACAAAAAAAAAAAGTTAACTGACTGAGATCACTGAGTCATGTATCAGTCAGAGGTGGGACTTAAACCCAGATGTTCTGCCTCAGTCCCTCTCTCTGTCCACTATGTGAAAGCTGCCTTAAAGCACTATGATAAATGTCAGTTGTTAATAATAGTAATTGTTGTTGTTGAAGATCCATTCTTTTTCTCCTTGTTGAATGGAGTTCAGATGGAAATTGTCCTGGGACAAATTACTCTTTTGCTTTTCTTTTATATTTGGTGTCTTGTGGACTATGATTGCGCCAATGAACAGATACTGGCTTTTTGTATAGAAATAAAAGTATTAGGTTATAAGCTCCTTCTCTCTACACTCCCTAAAACCAATCTCCACATGACACCAGTAGCAGACGGGATGACAGGGATGATGGCGATGATAAGTACTTTATCCTATTCTTGAATTATTTTTAATCTCTTCCACTAGGTCTTTATAAAATTTTCATTTTGTGGTAGCTTGGAGATTATGAGTAATTGGTATGGTGACAGCTATTATAAACATTATTCTGAAATCTCTGTGTATCAGAGCACAAGCTGTCTACTTCTCAGTTGATCCAGTTTGTGTTTTTGTTGTGCTGGACTTCTTGCAGCCACATAGATGACCAGAAATTTTCCACACATTTTTCTTTGGGGGTGAAGTCTCTTTCACCTTTGCTTTCTTCTCAAGCCTCTTAGTAACTTTTTTGATTGATGCTAAATTATTTATTTTGTTTTTTATTACCCTTTGACTCCTATATGAACTTAACTTTTTACCTTTTGCCTTCATGTATTGAAGAAAAAACGAAATCTAGAATTCTGATACATTTTTGTTTTCTGAAGTCTCTTTCAGATACCTTCCTCCCTCCCTCCCTCTCCCTTTCTCTTCTTTCTTTCTTTCTTTCTTTCTTTCTTTCTTTCTTTCTTTCTTTCTTTCTTTCTTTCTTTCTTTCTTTCCTTCTCTCTCTCTCTTTCTTTTTCTTTCTTTTTTTCTTCCTTCCTTCCTTTAATGCATATGGCATTCAAATTTTCTACTGTATCCACCTACTGAACATTTGTAAAATCCCCCAGTGCTTTTGCTCTGCTCTTCAGCATCTTTCTCAAATGGTTTCTATGCTGCTGGTATTTGGCATCTGCCTTTGGTGGCATTTCTTGATAACTCTTCATTTCATCCTTTGGTTTTTATTATTGTAAGAGGTGTAATGTATATCTATGAGCAGATAGTAAAATATTTTCACACTTTCTGTTTAATACTAAGGGAGAATATGTTTGTTTATAATGATTTTAGCAGCTCTTAGGTTTTTAAAAAACTCTTGTGTTATAATTGGTCTGCCAGTTGGATTATTCAGATCAAACTCAAAAAGAACTTTTCAGAATTCCAGCCCAAATAAGCCCTTCTCTTTTTCAAAATCTATATTAATATATCAGTGTTTCTTTTTTCCCCAAGTGTCTTTAGGGATGATTTCTAGAGTTTTTGTAAAGTAAAAGTTTCTGATGACATCAAGTTCTTTCTTCAACTTTTCCCTCTTCAGATATTAGTGGTGTCTCACTTTCCTCTCTTATTTAATCTAATTTAGGTTTAGGGTTAAGCTTTTTGTTTTTTGTTTTTTGTTTTTTTTTTTAAACAAATGCTTTATTAACTTCTGTTTTACATCATTCATTTCCGCCAGATTTTGAGTTACAATCATTTTCCCCCCATTATTCCTCTACCCAACCTCCCAGAATAGTAGTCCCACAAGATATCACTTCCTCCAATCTGCTCTCTCCCATACCTTCTCCCATACCCCCATCGACTTTTCCATTAGAGGAAGGTGAATCTTTGTGTCCCAATGCCTGCACATCTTATCTCCCTATTACAAGCGAAAGAGTATTACTAATAGTATTTATATATATTTGAAACATTTAATGTTATGACCTCGAATTTCAGATCCATTTCCTTCCTCCCTTGTCACCCATTCCTTCTTGGGAGATAAGCAATTCAGTATATGTTGTACATGTCTAGCTGTGCAAAACATTATCATAGTAGATATATTGTACAAGACTGCTTATAATTCCCTCCCACTCATCCCACCCCCCACCTGGTCCATTCCCTACATAATCCTGTCCCTCTTCTATAGTGGGTACTTCCAACCTCCCCTCCCCCAAGGATGCCCTCCCATCCATCATCCCTCCTCTCATCCCCCTTCCCCTATCCTGCTGCAGGTTGAGATATCCCATTTAGTATGTATGTCATTTTCTCCCTGAACCAGATTCAATGGGAATGTGGTTTTGTCTTTTTAGCCTTCCTTATTCTCCCCCTCCTTTGCAACCACTTCCCCTTGCTTCTTCTACATGGGATAGTTTACCCTACCCTGTCTCTCCCCATCTCCTCTTGCCACTTTCCTCTCTCACCTCATAATTTCATCCCTTGAGTATTCTCCCTTCCCAACAAATTCAACCTATGCCCTCTATCCATATAACTGTAACCATATACACACACATTCACATATGTATTCATATGACCACACCCCCTTCTTCCATTATTTTCATAGTGAGAAACATATCATCAGTCACAATTATTGCTTTTCCATATAGGAATGTAAATAGTTCAACTTTGATAAGTTCCTTTTGATTTCTTTTCCCTGATTACCTTCTCAGGCATCTCTTCCTTCTTGTGTCTGGATGTCAAATTTTCTATTCAACTCTGGTTTTTTCCTCAAGAATGCTTGAAAGTCCTCTATTCCACTGAATGACCATATTTTCCCCTGAAACAAAATACTCAGTTTTGCTGGGTAGGTGACCCTTGGGTTCATTCCCAGTTCTTTTGCCCTCTGGAATATCATATTCCATGCCCTTCGATCCCTCAGTGTAGAAGCTGCCAGGTCCTGGGCTATTCTGATTGTGTTTCCACAATATTGAAATTGTTTCTTCCTGGCTGCTTGGAGTATTTTCTCCTTGATCTGGGGATTCTGGAACCTGGCTATAATATTTCTGGGAGTTTCCTTTTTGGGATCTTTTTCAGGAGGTGATCGGTGGATTCTTTCAACCTCTATTTTGCCCTCTGGATCTAAAACATCAGGGCAGTTTTCCTTGAGAATTTCTTGAAGGGTGATTTCTAGGTTCTTTCCTTGATCATGGCTTTCAGGTAGTCCAATAATTTTTAAATTGTCTCTCCTGGATCTATTTTCCAGGTCAGTGGTTTCTCCCATGAGATATTTCACATTGCCTTCTAATCTTTCGTTTGTTTGGATCTGCTTAACAGCATCTTGATTTCTCATAAAGTCATTAGCTTCCATTTGCTCCAGTCTAACTCTGAAGGAATGAATCTCCTCAGTGAACTTTTGAGATTCTTTTTCCATCTGGCAAATTTGACTTTTTAAGGCATTCTTCTCCTCATTGCCCTTTTGGGCCTCCTTTGCCATTTGAGTTAGTCTATTTTTTAAGGTGTTGTTTTCCTCAGTCAGGCTGTTGACCCTCATTTCATACTTTTCCTGCATCCTTCTCATTTCTCTTTCCAATTTTTCCTCCACTTCTCTTATTTGATTTTTAAAGTCCTTCTTAAGGTCCTCTATGGCCTGCAACCCGCTCATGTTTTCCCCTGGGGCTTTTGGAGCAGGGCTTCTGACCTCACAGTCCTTTTCCCGCTCTATGCCCCCAAAATAGGAGTCTAGGGTTGCATTTTTCTGTTTCCTTTGCCTTGGCATGTTGCCACTTAATTGCTTGACTTTTGGGCTTGTTGCCACACTATGGCTTTAAGGCCAGTAGAGGAATTTTCGTCCCGAACGTGTGGGGGCAACTTCCGTTTCTGGAAGCTGTAAACCCACCCACGACTTCCACCCTAGATCACAATCCAGATCCAGGGAGGTTAAAGCAAGAGCGATTACCCCCCAAGACTGATCACTGGATCTCCCCACGATTTGTAGGCTGGGAGCCGGAAATGCCTCTGAAAACTACAAAATGGCTTGTCTCCTCAGTGGCTTCTAGCCCCCAGGGGAGGGAGCTGAGGCATTCCCCAAATACAGGCCCCAAAGTCCATAGGACACTAACCTCTTACTTTGTCCTAGGCAAGTCTATGTTGATAATTCTGGAATCGCCACAGCTCCTGGTGTTCTGGGGTTCCTCCAGCCGGCTGCTGGCCCTGCCGCCCTGGAGCTAAAACCTCGGCTCACGCGGACCTGGGCTCGGCTCGGCTCGGCTCGTGCACTCTGCGCTCTGCGCGCTGCTGGCTCCCAGACCGCTGCGCTGGTCCTTCCTGCAGGGCTGCTGGGCTGTCCTCAGCGGGAGGTTAGCTTCTCTGTGTCGTTCTGTGGGTGTTGGGGCTCCAGAAGTTGTTCACAGTCCTTTTTTACATAGTTTGTAGGGAATCTGGGGGCAGAGAGGCTTGGAAGAGCTGTTTCTACTCCGCCATCTTGGCTCCGCCCCCCTTTTGGTTTTTTTTAATGATTGCTTTGAAATAGTCAGTGATGAACTGTTGTGTATTGAAGTTAATAGAAGCCAGGGATGTCCAAAAGTAGGGGTGAGGAAAGAAGGTTAAAGCATTTCTGGCATTTGGAGTGTTGATTTGTTCCTATGTATCTTGCTTTCTTGTGGTACTAAAATAAGAAAGACCACCACTCATTCTACTATCCTCTCTTTCAAGCTGATCAATATGACAGATTTGTGTAGGCCTCTATGCCACCTTACCTAATTCTTTAGCATATAGCATCAATTTCAACACATTCCTTGGAGTACTGATGCAATCTGAGGTATTGCTAAAATATAACTGGCCAGATCAGAGTTCCTGCCAGGTCTCCACAGGTACTTCAGCAGTCCTTGGGCATGCCAAGTCCTTTTTATATACATTACAAAGAGGCCACCATTCCATTCCTTGCAATTGTCTCTTCCCACCTGACCTTCCTCACAGCTGTGTAAATGATAAGTTGGGCTTCAATTGCTGTTTTGTAAGGTACATAAAAAGGGGTATGACCACATGTTCCTGTGTGAATTAAGAAAAAAAGATGATGATGCATTTTGATTAAATTTTTCTTTTTCTTGTAGGTCATTTTCTCTGTTAAATTAAGAACTTTTTAGATAGGAATCTGTGTTTTATGCGTACTTAAAAAAAAAAAAAGATCGCAAAATGAAAAATGTTACCTTGTCCTGCCAAAAGGTTGGGTTTTTTGTCATATAGTAAATGACAAATTTTGAACCACTTTGCATAATGTACGAGACCCCAAAATAAAGGGTTTGATATACCATGTAATTTCTCTCTGGGTCACATTTCTGTTCTGAACAAACTTTTAGGTTTGCGGTTTATAAGCAAAATAACTTGACTGTTTACTTGTGGTTATCTGTGGTCCATGTCTATGACTGAGGGGGAAAAACTACTTTGAGAAGGAATCAAAATGGGGCACACAGTTGCCAACAATTACTGAATTCTATTTGCCTGACTAAACATTTGATTCAACCACCTCTTTGAAACTGTTGGGTATTGTCAAAATAAGGAGACTTTTTCAGGAAAATCTGTTGCTACATGTTAGCTAAAATAGCCCCAAATGTTTTATTATGCAGTCTCTTCATCTCAACTTACTTGTGTGCTGTGAGATCAGCATAGAGAGAGGTATATATACAGCTAGGTCCCCAATAACTACCCTCATTAACTTTATGGTGCTTTGCCAACTGTTCCCATCACTCTCCTCTTCTTCTTCAGCCCCTTCCCATAATTGAAGCCCCTTTTTTACCCACTTGATCACATTTCACCACTAGATCCCTATATCTTCTCTAAGGCTTCTACTTAATTTGTTCCAGGGCTTCTGACCTGCTCCTTCCCAATGTTCCATTTTTTCATATGGAACAGAAGCCATCTCAAGAATTGTGTCTGTTCAAGTGGTAGTCTCTGATTCACAGAATAATAACTGCTCACCTTTCTCTAGGGCTCAAGGCTTACATATTGCTTTCCTCATAACAACTCTATGAGGTGGGTAATGCAAGTTCTGTTATTTTCAATTTACAGACAAAAGAAGCCAAGAGTCAGAGAGACTGAGGAGGTAGTATCACCTGATTAGATTCACTCATTACTCATTTAGTTCATGTTCATGGACTAATTTTTTTTATTAATTTATATTCCACAATTAGTTGTCTCTATAAATAATAGCATGTACAAGTAAAATACTATTTAAAATATAACTTTAAAATGAATATAGTTATATACACATATATACATATGTCAACCCAAAGTACAACTTTATCAATTCAATACGGAATAGTTGAAGAAGAAATATAAGCACTTAAGCATGTTGGCGTAATGTCGCTCACTGCAATAAACTGTTACCAGTTGATACTTAGCTAAACACTGGTATTCTTTTTGCTTCCAGTTTCAAGACCCAAGACCCTGGGTAGCTGTGGAGATACATCAGAACTTTTCAGAACCTGAGGATTGAGAGCATGGTGTCAGCCCAGAGATCAATTCAGTCATAGAGCAGTAATAAGAAACCTATGATCAATGAAGGCCAAGGACGTGATAAGTAGTCTGGAATTGGAACACATGCAAGTAACACAAGCTATAGCAAGACAGTAAAGTGAAGCCCCTCATTCTCTCTCACAGGCTTTACCTAATCAGTTACCCAGGCCTGCCAATTCTTACTTCATGCTCTTTCTTCTCCTACCTATAGGATTGTTTCTTCTTAATTTCCTCTATTGGATCATCATCGAGGTTATACCCACTAATAGTAGGTGATCCCCAAGGTTCTGTCCTGGGCCTTTTTCTCTTCTACTTCTGTATAATTTCAAATGGTGATCTCATTAGCTTTCATGGAATCAATGACCATCTCTCTGCTGATGATTCTTGAGTCTCTTTATTCAGCCTTTACCTCTCTCCTGACCTCCAGCCTCACATCTCCTGCTGCCTATCAGACATTTCATCCTATATGTCCTAAAGACACCTTCAAGTCAACATGTCCAAAATTGAATTCATTTTCCACCCAAGCTCTCCTCTCTCCCTAACTGCTCTATTACTGTCAAGGGCACCACGCCATCGTTCTGATCACTCAAATTCATAACCTGGGGGTCATCCTTTACTCCTAGTCTAGCTCACCCTCCCCATACCCAATCAGTTAACAAGTCCTGTTCTTTTTCTCTCCTCTGACACTGTGGTACAGACCCTTTATCACTGCAAGCCTGGACAATTGCAATGGGCTGCTGATTTACCTTAAATCCCTCCCTGCTTCAGGCAGATTTCTATTTAGCTAACAAGCTGATCCTTCTAAAGTGCAGATCTGATTACATTACCTACCTCCCCCAGACCCCTGCCCAATAAATTCCAGTGGCTCCTTATTATTTCCAGGATTAAACATGAAATCTCTGTCTGGCTTTTAAAACTGGTCATAATCTGGGTCCTTCCTACTTCTCCAGCCTTTTTATACTTTCCTTCCTTCCATGAACTATACCATTCAGTAACACTGACCTCCTTGCTGTTCCTCACAATGTGACGCTGCATTTTCACTGTCTGTCCCCCATGCCTGGAATTCTTTCCCTCCTCTTCTCCATCTCCTGGCCTCTTTTCAGTCCCAGCTACAATTCCACCTTTTAGAGTAAGCCTTGTCCAACCCTTCTGATTTCCAGTTTTTTCCTTCTTTTACTTACTTCCTCTTGATCCAATATATAGCTTGCTTTGTGTGTATTTGCCTGTAGTCTTTCCCATTAGGTTGTAAGCTCATTGAGAGGAAGGACTATCTTTTGCATCTTTTCTGTATCCCTAGCACTTAGCACAGTGCCTAGAACACCGTAGATGCTTAATAATTGCCTGTTCACTTGAAATGAGGACAGTGCCATGAAGATACTGAAAAGGAAGGCATGAGGGTGGTTAAAAATCAGGACAAGTAGTCAGGATTCTAGGGAATTCATAAGAATCAGAAAGATCAGGGTAGAACTGATGTAGAGACAACCTAGAGCCCCAGTGATTTCACACTTGAGAAAAAAAAAAAGAAAGGATTGGCATTAGGTTGATAATGAATATTCAAATTACAGAAAACTACAGGATTAATTCAAACAAACAAACAAGAACAGTACTTCTGAAGCCAGCCTTGGACTTACAGGTGAATGAAGGGAAATCTGACCAGAGGCAACGTGTGGTTAGGAAATGCTTGTTAATCTGGATCCCTTTCTCTTCTTCACTTTCTCTTGTCTGCATTGCTCTGGGTCTGTCCACAGACTTTGCTTCTTCCTACTTTTTTTTTTTTTTTTAGTTTCCTTGAATAAACAACTTTGGCATCTGCATCCTTGCTCAGGCTGTTTCTGCCTCTTTGAGACCATGGGCCAGAACTTGGTGTGAAAGCATGTAATCCTGACTAATTACCCCAGTAGGGACAGCATGTCATGCATGCTTGTGTCTAGCTATTCTCAGTAGCCAGCAGGCCTCATACCTTCCTCATCAGAGGCAAATTATCTTTTTGCTTGTAGCTTCTTTCTGTTCTCCAGCTTGGCCACATCAAACCCTTGCATTCTGTATCCAGCAAAGAAAGAGAAGGGGAAAAAAAGCCACGGAATTTGGCCTGTAGCATCAATCCCTTGTGATGGTCTTGTTTCAGACACATTATTCTTTCAATGCCATTACCCATCTCCCTTCTCTTTTTCTAGTTTGTGTTTATGTAGTTTAGCTAAAGATTATACTTCACTCAAGTTCTTTAGATTCTGGGTTTTTTTCAGCTTACTTTCTGGTGAAACCTCTGGCAATTTCCTTAGGAGGTCTGGCCCTTTACTCTGCTGCCCATTTTTAAACACAATTTGAACAGAGCAGACCAGAAGAGTTTTAAAATCCAGCTACACATTTAGTTCCAGCCCAGAGATATAGGAAAGCCAAATCTGTTTTGGCAATGCATCAGGGCATAGAGTAGGGAGGAGATAGAGAGCTGAGGAGTCAGGTCAGGCAATGGGACAAGAGAGATGTCTTTGTGTAATGGAGGCAACAGAAGACAGGAAAGGAGCAAGGTCAGCGATGAAAGGGATATTGGGGACATTCAGATAGAAAGGACACAGAAAAGACTAGCATGTTTTGACAAGTCAACAGTTTTGTTTATGAAGACACAGTTCCATAACCATTCATTTCATTTCTGATCTTTTAAATTTACCCTAGATAGATAGATGTGGAAAAATCTGTATCCCTACAAAATATAGTGTGGTGGCAGTAGATTGTAATGTAGTGTGATTATGTCCTAAAAAATAATTAGAACCTAGGTCCAAGGGAAGTGAATGTTAATATGCTGATAATAAATATGCCAGTGACAGGACAAAAGAAAAATATGCTGTTGATGATGTGTAGACAGACATAGATATAGACATAGATATGCACACACATATATGTATATGTATATTTACTTCCATATAGATATATACACACGTGTGTGCATATATGTTTATATGTAGATATGTAAGTGTATGTTTGTATATAGATGAGAATCTTTGATTTCATTGTTGTAGGGAACTCAGTGTCACAATTCCTTGCACTGATGAAGGTTAGCAGCTCCTCTCTAATTTATGGTCTTAGGGAGCTGCTAAAAACATTGACTGAGAGACCATGATCTATCCAGGGTCACATAGCTAGTATATGGGGGTGGCATCACTTGAACCCAGACCTACATACAATAGTTGTTTGATACCCTTTCAATATCCATATTCCTTGAACATTACTTGGCTTCAGTTTCTCCCTCTGTAAAATGGGGCCATTGGACTGGTGATTTTGGAGCTCCCTGCTAACTCTGATGGTTTATAATTCTGTAATCCTACTTAGAGAGTTTTGATATTAGTCCAGAGGAACATTTGTCCAGTAGGACAGTGTGGAAGACATACACATTACTATAAAGAATTCACATATGTATGTTCTTGAGAATTATATTTTCATTCCTTTTCATACAAGGCACAGAACAAGCTATACATGAACACTATAAATATGAATACACCTGTACGCCAAAGTTACAATTCTCCTATTTTGTCTATTTTGGGTTACATATATAAACATACCACATGTAGCATAAATTACAAAAGATTGAAGAGCCATAAACACGAACTTGATATCAACCTTCTCCCTTTGATGGGACCTCACCCAGAAAAGTCCTGTAACCAAGAATGGAGTGAATTTCTGACTCTCTCAGGTTGGATCCTAGGCCCCAGAGTCAGGAAGACCTGACTGAGTTCAAATCCAGCCTCAGATAATTACTAGCCATGTGACCCTGGGCAAGTCACTTAACTTCTGTTTGCATCAATTTTCTATCTGTACAATGGGAATAGTAATAGCACCTACTTTCCCAAGGTGATTGTGAGGACCAAATGAGACAATAATAGTAAAGCCTGCAGAGTGCCTGGCACTTTGTAAGTGCTATATAAAAGCTAGCTATTGTCATTTCCATCATTATTATTATATCAGTGACATTTACTGTTAAAATAAAACTTCTACAAATTGAAGCCTTGTGAACCTGAATGCTTCTAAGGGGGAGCAGTTGATTACCTTTTGGGACAGTCAGATACTAAAGTTCATAGGTTCCACCTGAGTAGGGGCAATGAATGAGCTAAGTGAAAGGGCCTCAAAGTAAACTTGAGTCTTGAGGGAGTCTCTGGCATAAGTCTCTGTGAAAGTTCTTGGTGGAAGAATTTTTGGGGGCAGGATACAGGTTGCAACCTGTGTAAAAGTATGATAGATGGAATAACCTATAGAGGTACTTCATATGTCATTATTTCAAGGATCTGTAATTTTTAAGTGCTGGTAGACATATACAACATATACTGAATTACTTATCTTCCCAGAGGAATATATTCCTTCATCTGATACTGAGAGCCTTTCTGTTACTCACCTAGTTTTACTTGCTATACAGGCTGGTTTTGAGAAAAGCCCTTTGCTTATCTTTAAGCCCCAAATAAAGGTGGGTTGTTAGTATCACAGGAGAATTTCTCTACCTGGAAATATTATTTGCCTCATTGACAACTTAGAGGTAAGCTTCTCCAAATTTATCTAGGCAGATTCTCAAACAGTAGGCATAGGGTTTGGGGCTAAATTCGTACTGAGAGCCCAATAAGAGCTACAAGAACTTGTGCTCCATGTAGATAGCCTTCCTGACCTAGGGTTTCTGCCATGTCTAGATGAAGCCAGTGGAGAAACCATATTGTTTCTACTTTGAATTCAATAGATTTGTGTAATATCTTTAATTGTATTAAATCTTTCATCCAAACACTAATGAACAATTCAACTCTGATATTACAAACAAATCCTTTTCTTGGGTAAATCTTGTAAAGGTTAATCATTAACTGTAGCTCAGATAGCTAAATATTACTTGTGACTAGTAAAATGTAAGTCAATAGCAAAGGTTATCTCCTATTTGCATTTGTTTCCCAGCTCTCAACACAGTGCCTGGAGCAAAGTAGGTGTTGAATATATATTTGTTGATGGATTGATTGATTGATTGAAGAGCAGAAAGTGAACTGTTAGCCTAGATAGAGACCTCCCTTTTAAGAAGGTGATTATGACAGTTAAACCTTTGCTTGAGACAACAATTCTATTAACAGGTCAACACACTTCCTTCTTGCTATTAGTTATGGAAAGATCACAGAAACCATTCTTCAGTGTTTCTGACTACTATTAAATTTTCTTTTGGCTGTACTTACAGTTCTGTTATTGGTTCTTCTTATTATGATATTGGCTAGACCTTGAAATAAAAGAGGGTTTTTTTCATGGCTATAGTTTTTCCTAGCTTGTGGTTATACCATGGAAGGTCCAATTTTATTCCACATTTGTACTGTTTCTTAATAAATACTGGAAAGAATCTTAGTTGCAAAGCCACATGTTGGTATCTCCAACTTTAGCATCTCATCTCCATCTTTGTAACCCTTGGATATCTCTCACTCTTTATCTACCTACTTAAACTAAGCTTAAATGCTGACTTTCCCTTAAAGGCCTCTGTAGATCTTTTCTTGAATTATAGTTGGGTACAGATACTATTGGTGCAGCTACATGGCACAGTGGCTAGAGTGCCAGACTTCGAGCCAAAGAGACTCATCTTCCTGAGTTCAAATCCAACCTCAGGCACTTAACTACTTGTGTGACCCTAGGCAAGTCACTTTACCATGTTTGCCTCAGTTTCCTCATCTATAAAATGATCTGGAGAAGAAAATGGCAAACCACTCCAGTATCTTTGCCAAGAAAACCTCAGATGAGGTCACGAAGTATCAGATATCATAAACAACAACAGATGGCCTACATTGGGTGTGACTAGATTTTTTTTATATTTCTTAAGAATCTAGGTAGCAAATCTCTGTCATCATCATCCTCATTATACCCAGGCAGTGACTTTAGGTCAATCACTTGTTCTTCCTGGGCTTCAGTTTTCTCCACTATAAGATGAGGAGTTTGAGACTAGATGGACCCTAAGATCTCTTCCAACTCTAATTTACAATGTGATAATCCTTATTTTATAATACTTAGCACAGTGTCTTGCACAAAGCAAGTATTTAATACATGTTTATATGCCAAATTGAACCCCAGCATTCTAGGGAAAGTTATTTAAGCCATTTTACATCACTAAAAATTAAAACTTTGGCAAGATAGGGCCAAACCAATAATGGGAATGGACAAGTAGTTATCTGAAAACAATTAGTTCTGTTATCGGTTCATGCAAAATGTGCCTTTCCCACCCCACTCCCAATTTAGAAATAGAAACAGCAGGAGATTAATCAGTCATATACTGAAATGTTCATTGCTTTTGTGCTGTTCCTACATCATTCTGGGCCTATTCACATGACTAATAAATATACTCCTTTAAAAGAAAATTATTTGAATATTATTAATTTAATAAAGGGATAAAGGATAAAGAAATTAGTGATTGTTTAATGCTGTCAGCTCTCTAGAATTTATTTCTTAGGGTAACTGCAAAAGGACAACCAGGATACTGGCAGATGTTTAACAACTAGCTCCCCACAAAATGTGTATAGAACACCCTCCTTATAAGTTTAATCTGTGTTACTGACATTTCTCCATTACTTTCTTAAGTCTGGACAATTAACAAAAACAATAACTCGAGCTCTGATTTATGTTTGCCAATTTCTGCAGGTATAAATGCTCAAACTGAAAATTTAACAATTGGCTCAGGTTTGAGCTGTCTCTAGCACATATCTGGTATGAATATATGATTTTTGCTTAGTATAGGTTGGAGTTGGGTGGGGAGGGGAGGTTTTTAGCAAGTTAGCTTTGAAATAAAAGCTGTTGCATTAGTCATAAACATAAAGAAGCTTGGACAACTTCAAATGTCTAGAAAAGCTATGAATGTACATTTGGGTGGGTTATAGTAAATATATCTTAACTTAATTTTATTGCTTTGGAATTTGTGATCATGTGAGGAGCCAAGGCTGAAGTTTATATTTACTTTTACAGTAGCTATGATGATAAGGCACATTAAACAAATTAACAGAGACCAAGAATACAGAGAGCAGAAACTGAGCCTACCTAAGTGAGTAAATAGTGGATCCCTTTAGGGAGATTCACTCATTCTGGTTTGTAAGCAAATCTAATTTCATCCTTAGAATATACTCAGGAAGCTCTCTACTAACAGCATTAGATTGGTTATTTGAGTTACTTTGATGGGTATGGGAGTAGGAAAGTCTCTTCAAAAGGTTACCAGGGTCTCAGAGCTAAAAAGTGGTAGGTCCCAGACTTGACCCCCAGATTTTCTGACCCCTAAGTTCATTACTCATTCCACTATACCATGGCTGCCTAAGAAAAGTTGTAAAGGAGCCAGCAACTTGTTTATGGCACTGATTATCTCCCCCTGTTATTACTGCGTCAGACCACCTCTGACTTCTAGGGCACTTAGATTGTGTCCCTCCTCCTAATCCTTCCAAACCCAGATGAAAAATTCACTCCTTGACCTTTCTCCACTATTTGTCCTTTTCCAACCCAGGCTCTACCCTGCTTTTTCAAATCCAAAGTCAAGTTTTTCTTTGGTCTCAAACCCTTAGGATCCATTTTCTGGTAACAAGTGCTAATGGATTATTAATGTTTAATACCCTTCCCCCAAGCCAGGAAATAAGAAAAAGAATGGAGGGTTTTGGGGGAAGGAAAAATGTGTTCATTTAAAACTCAGCTCAGATAAAGGATTGGGGTGTGGCTGCTGGGGATCATTGGACCTTTCAATTACTCTCCAATTATACCTCTTTATCCCCACTTCTGTGTAGGACAGGCCTGGATTTGTGATTCTCTCTCTCTCTCTCTCTCTCTCTCTCTCTCTCTCTCTCTCTCTCTCTCTCTCCCTCTCCCTCCTTCCCTCCCTCCCACCCTCCCTTTAATCTCTACTTTAATCCTTCACTATTAGCACTTCAAGAACTTTATTGTTATATGGTAAAATCCTGACAAAGTACAGGGATTATAGGATTTAGAGCTGAAAGGCACCATAGAGATCAAGTCCAATCTCTTCTTTTGAGGGAAGAGCCCCAGAGAGACCAAGCAACTTCTTACTGGGTCATACAGGCAAGAAATAGGGCACAGATCTGAACCCAGGTTCCCTTACTCCGAATCCAGTGTGTGTATCACCATGTTACTAATATCTTTCCTTCTACCATGAATAACTGAGCAGTGAGCACATTTTATACCTTGGTTTTATATCCTTATACCTTATATATATATGGCTTTTATTTTATACCCTCCTCATCTTTTTAAAAAATTGCTTAAAGAAATTGGTTGTGGGGAGCACTAGTATCACAGTAAAATTATGCTTGATGCTGGCGGCAACCTTTGTCAGGCCTGTGTGGGCTTTGAGACCACCTCTGTGTGAGCTTGTTGAGTTATGGAAGGTGGCTTTTTTTATTTCCCTTATGGCAGTCATTGTAATAATGTCAGGCACAGTGTGTACTTCCAGCTCTATAGAAATAAAGAACAGTATCTAAAATGTTAACTGGATTTATTGGTTGAAAGTATAATACAGACACCAAATCTGAAAAAAGCCACAAGGGGATTTGGCTCCTTGTTTTTTGGATTCCAAATACAAAAAGACATTACACTGTAGAGAAAAACAAACCACATTAAAAAAAATCCTCCTTTATTCACTACAAGGTCAAATCCTGAAACTGAAACTTAAATACTTTGGCCACATATGAGGAGATGGGATTCATTGGAAAAGGCCTTGATATTGGGAGAGATTGAAGGAAAAAGGGGCGGCAGAAGATGATGTGGATAGATAGTGTCATAGAAACAATGAACATAAGCTTGGACAGAATTTTGAGGGATACTGGAGGGTAGAAGGGCCTGGGTACTATGGTCCATGGTGTCATGAAGAGTCAGACATAACTAAACAGCAACAATCTCTTCTATGAGGAAGAAAGAGTTTTTGTTTCTGTGAAGCTCTGAAATTACTGGAGTACTGAGAGTACTCCATGAGTGGGGTATATATGTGTCCATGGTATGCCCAAGGTCAAGTCCCTAAATGGATTGAGGGAGAAGGTACAGCTGAAAACAGAAGAGAGAAAGATAACCAGCTTAGAAATCACAGAAGCATAGTTCTATAACCAGAAGGTACTTTATAGCTTATCTTGTCCAACCCCTTCCTTTCACTTATGAGAGAGCTGAGCTAGAAAGAGTTAGTGACTTATCCAAGGTCACATGGGTCATACATAGCAAATCTGGAATTTGAATTCAATTCAAATTGTGAATTGTGGCTCCAAATATGATGCTTTCCCCATGGTACCATGCTACATCTCTCCACCACATAGGAGATCAAGATTCGGATGTATTACCTTATAGATATATGAAGAGTGCAGTTATAATTTGATGTTCGTGTTTCCCAGGTGTTGTGCTGAGACCACCTATTCACTTTATAAATTACCATTTGGTTAAATAATTTTAACTTAGTGCCTATGTGCAAGTAAATTCTTATAGACTACTAATGGTTCTATCATTTTTTAGTGAGGTAGTCATTTATCTCTACCATATATGTCTGGTGTAGATTTCACCAAAATCTACTAAAATGAAAAAGATGTGTCAAATTAAGTTTTTTGTCAAGATGGTAGTTAAATACAAATTAAATTAATCAGAATTCAATTAAATGAAATTCAATAAGAATTAAGCACTTACTGTGTACCAGACAATGCTCAAAATTTTTCAAATTTTGAGTCCCTACCCTCAAACTGCTTACATTCTTTTAGGGGAAACAATGCTTTTGTAGATGAATACAGGGTAAATATAAAGTAATTTGGTATGGAAGGTATGAGGTGAGGAACCCTACTAGGAAAGCCTCTTAAAAGAAGGAGAGCGGAGATAAAGATTTGAGTTGCTTTGGCTGGAATGTAGAGTTCCACATTAGAAAAAGGGAGCAATTGGGGCGGCTAGGTGGCTCAGTGAGTAGAGCTCCAGCCCTGGAGTCAGAGGGACCTGGGTTCAGATCTGACCTCAGACACTTAACAAACAGAAACAAAAACCTAGCCATGTGACCTTGGACAAGTTACTTAACCTCAATTGCCCTCCAAAAAAGCAAAAAAAAAAAAAAGAGCAATTGCAGTGAGTAAGAGTGTTGGCCCCAGAGTCAAGAGGACCCAGGACCGCTTCCGGCCTCAGTACTTAGCACCCACACATAAATAACTATCTGTGTAACCTTGAGCAAGTTACTTAACCCCAATTGCTTTAAAAAAAAAATGAAAAAGGGAGTAATGTACCCAAAGGTGGCACAGATGGTGAACATTTTAATTTATTTTTATAAAAAAATTTTTTGGTGAACATTTTTAAATGTTATGTGGGGTAAAGAAAACCCCATTCAAATCAAGAACACAGAGGTTTCTCAGGATAAAAACAGGAAATTTTTATTCTCTTCCCCTGAGGGAAGAGGGAGGTCCTCTCCATGATGGATCAGTGAGAGGAGGTGTGTTACAGAAGATGGAACAAGAATTTATACCCTAAAGCAGTCAAAGCCACTTCATCTCCGTCCCTTCTCCCATTGGCTGGGAGGCAGGCTAACAATCTGAGCTTAAAATCTCCTCAAATGATAAGGAACAAAGAAACCCATCGCCATTACTCAGTGGCTGGGAGGTGGGCATACAGTCTAGGTGCAAAATCTCCTCCAATGATAAGGAACAAGGAAATAGGGGATAGCCAATCCAAAAGTACATATCCTTATGTGGCAAACACCAAAGTGAAGAAAGGAGAAGGGATCTAAGAGATTCCTAAAATTCCTAAAGGGCTTAAGGCTGATTGACTGCAAGGGAAAGGGGGAAAGGTCCTAGGGTGTGTAATTTCTTAGGAAACCCAGGACTCAGGTCTGTCCAGTCTTACGAAAATCTGTCTCTGGTTTCAAGATAGTCTTTCTCCCTTCTCCTCATTCTGAGGAGTCTTCACAGAGGGTGCAGAGAGAGACTGTACACCACTCGATGTCAAATCATTTGTATTTTATACTGGACACAATAGCAAGCCAGAGAAGATTAGGTTTGTGTTTTAAGATGCCCTAAAGTTATGGAATAAATATGGTCAAAATTAGTTACCACCTTCAAAAATTATAGAATAAATCAGAAAGATCCATCTATGACTGCAACAATCTCTTAGCCAATTGTGTCTTTTCCCTTACAATTATCTCATACACTACTGCCAGATAATTCCTAATTATGAAAGTGATCTGAATCCCAAAGGCCATTAGTATGGGACTCTTTCCTCATTGGTGGAGATCAAAGACCATGCTTGCATGAGGAGCTAGGCAGAGCTGGTGAGGGAGACAAGAGAGTCCTCCAGACTTTTTCCAAACCTCTTCTTTTTTTTTTCTTCCACTTTCTAAAATTCTCTTCTGTCTTCCAGTTTCAGGAGAGAAGGTGCATGATGCCAACCCCACTCCAGGTTGCTGAAGGAAGGTAAGACTCTGGGAAGAAGCCAACATGAGAGGCCAATAAATATGCACAGTTGAAACATTTATCATAAACTCTGGCACTCACAGCTCATCAGTATTCTCAGCAGCCTCTGCCCCTCTGAGTAGAAGGCTGGAGGGCAGAACCAAAAACTTGTCCGAAACTCTCCATAAGCTCATAACCCAAACATTTCTCACCAGCTGCCCTTCTTGGATTCCCCTAGACCATTCCCATGCCCCTTCCTCCCTTTGCCCTTTGCCTTCCTTTTGTGTGTTGTCTTCCCCCATTCTTTTGTAAACTTTGTTTTTCTTATTTGTATCTCCAATGCTTCCCATAGTACCTGGTACATAGTATGAACTTAATAAAGTGTTTATTGAATTGAATCGAATCAAAATCTTTACTACGTGCATTATAATTTCTCATTACATTACATATATTATGTTTTCTAATACATATAACACATATACATATAATTTAGAGGCAGCATAGTATCATAGGCAGAGAGCTGGCCTTGGGATAAGGAAGAGTGGTTCCAGCTCTGATTCTCACACCTACTGCAGTCTCCTTGCCATGGCCTCATTCTCTGACCATCTCTACCCTACAGGAAACTGTAGCTCACCCTTGGCTCCCGAGCCAAGGATAAATGAGCCTTTTGTCTTATCTTGCCAAGCAATGGTCCTTAGGCCACTGCTACTTCCTCTAGTCTTTTTACCATGTCTCCTCTCTCTCCCTAATCCTTCTTTCTAGCATGTCTCTATGGGCTGTCTTTTCACATTAGAATGTAAGCCCTTTGAGGGCAGAGGCTGTCATGTTTGCTTATATTTGTATCCCTAGAACTTAACACAATACCTGACACATAGAAAACATGTCATGCATGTTTTACCTAGATATTGATCTGTCCTGGCTATGTAACACTGGGCAAGCAAGCTTCTCAGAGCTTCCAGGCATCTCTAAGATTATAGGTTGCAGATCTCCATTAGCAAAGAGAATTCTTTTTTTGTGAGCTTCCTATGCTATAGAAATCACTGATTCTAAAAAAAAAAAAAAGAAAAGAAAAAGACATCAAGTCAGAGGAAGTGGAAATCTGGCTTTGTATTACCTAGCCAGGTGGCAAAGTAGGTAGAGCTCTGGGCCTGGCTTCAGGAAGACCTGAGTTCAAATCTAGACTCACATCTTTCCTAGCTGTGTGACCCTGGACAAGTCTCTTTACCTCTTTTGGTATCAGTTTCTCGCTCTGTAAAATGGATAATAATAATAATACCTACCTCCTGGGGTTGTTGTGGGAATCAAATGAGATAAAATTTGTGAAGTGCATAGCACAGTCTCCATCACATAATAAATACTATTTAAGTGCTAATTATTTTCATTGTGATAATTTTGATGGTAGCGTAATTAAACTGGAAGGAACTTTGAGGAATCATCTGGCAAATGTTCAAGGTTCCTTTCACATACAGATACATAAATGCAACTTGCAGCGGGGGGGAAATGTTCTCATACAAAAGTGATATTATGATACTTTCAATTTCAAACTAGCTTTTAGTTGTATTTATACTGCTTGAGTCAGAATGGCCCAGTGAAGAGCTGTCTGGCCTCATGAAGACTGAACTCGTGGCATTCACACACTAACCAACTCGCCTAACCATTCATATTACAGGAAAAGTTCATAATTAAGAAGGAAAATAGCCATTTTTAGAGGGGAGAATGGTGCAGCACTGAGTGCATAGAATTGTATATTTTGAGTTCATTGACTCATATAGTCTATGAGTAGTTAGAACTATATATTTTTCATTGAGAAAATGAACTATTTGAGGAATTAAAAAAACTGATATATTAAAATATTTATTGAGAAACAACCATGTGACTATACATAGAAATATGAAGAAAAAGTACTGTTAAGAATGCTTTTAATTTCAAAAAATAATCCTATATTTTAAGAAATGCTGAAACAAAACACTCAGAAGTATGGACTTCTTGTTTTAGGGAAATCAAGTATTTTTGTTGTTTAGAGTGCCATCTAGTGATATGTATAAGTAATAGCATCAAGGATACCTGGGTGAGGCTCCTGAACAAAGTTTATATACATGCATGGGTAAGTCAAGTCTACTGAAGTTCCAGGCTCCAAGTTATAGTGTCCAATAGTTTTTATATTCACTATGTTCTTTCCAGGAGACCCAACTCTGCAGAAAAAGAAACAGAAATATTAGCGGCTAAGGAATTAACCCGAATGCTCAACATACATATGCACTATTCATTTGGTTCTGTTACCCAGAGAGATTCTCTATGACCTCGATACAAATTCAGCCTCATTTGAAAGGCATACAACATATGTCTTTTAAAATATATACATATGAATGCAAGCTCTTGCTTTATGCCTGATTTATGCCTTTAACTTTAGAGTGTTTCTTAGCCTGTGGGATAATTTCTCCCCTTGACTACAATGCATAGGTTTCCAGCTCAACTCAATTGATATAGATAGTAGCATAAATATTTGATAGCAGAAGAATTAGAATTTGTGCCCCTATCATGGCAACCAGAACAAAAACATTTTATTACAAAATTGAGGAGTCCTTAGTTTTTTAGTTTGAACCTTTCTTTTGAAATTTATATTGCAGCAATTTTCTGCAGAAGGACATACAATCAGCATGAAATGTAACCAAAATCATTACCAAGAAATTACTTTAGGAAACCCTAGTTGGGACACTGTCAATACTGAGACATTTTAAATGCCTGGATTACATTTTTCTTAGTAGTTGTTTTAAAAAATAAAATAAGAGATACTTTGGAAATGTTGGAGAAAAAATAGAGTAGAGAGGCTATCAGTTTGATGAGATCTGTTTACCCTTCCTTTTAGAGGTTTTGGCTCTAACTATATCTTGAATTTGAATCCTAATAGGGCAGATGTTCCCCCTCCCCCTTAAAATGATACTGTGACTCTAAACTATTCAGATCTTTTGACCCAGAGATCTCTTTACTGGTCATACATCCCAAGAAAGTCAATGACGGAGAGCAAGATCCCAAGCATATTAAAATATTCACAGCAAAACTTCTGGTGGTAGCAACCCACCCCCCTGCAAAAACCCAAAGCAAAATGACAAACTATTAAACTTCTGATTTATCCCAGTCTCCTCCTTCCCCCAACACAGTAGCTCAGTGGACAGTGGCTAAGAAAATTATGGTCAAAGGAATATTGTTATGCCATAAGACAACAAATATAAGGAAGTCAAAGAAAACAAGCAAAGACATGTATAAAGTGATAGAGTGAAATGAGGAAAACAATATACACAGCACTTTTGTTGTTGTTGTGGTTCAGTTGTGTCAGCTTCTTTGTGACCTATTTAGGGTTTTCTTGGTAAAAGTATTGAAATGGTTTGCTGTTTCCTTCTCCAGCTCATTTTACAGATGAGGAAATTGAGTTTGTCTGATGAAGTAAACAGGGTTAGGTGACTTGCCCAGGGTCACATAGTAAGGCTGGATTTGAACTCAGGTTTATGATGATTCTAGGGTCAGCACTCTATCCACTGTACCACCTAGCTGCCCATACACAATACTATGGTAATGTAAATGATTACAACAAGAAAATGAGGCCAAAGTTGGATTGAATGCAGTCAGCCATCTTGTTCCTTGAGGAGAAATGATGAAACATAGTTCTCTCTATTAGAGAAGTGAGGCTTACTACTACAGAATGTTTACATATGCTGTTCTATCAGTGGCATAAAAATAAAAAGCATCAGTAATGTGTTCTGTAAAAATAGATAAAGAATCAAGTACATAAGCATTTATTAAGCACTTCTATGTGCCAGGTACTATGCTGTGTTAAAAATACAAATAGAAACAGAAAGATAGTTCCTGCCCTCAAGGAGCTTACATTTTAATGAGGAAGACAAAATCCAAGGTTTGGTGGGAAAATAAGAGTTGTGTGACTTTGAACAAGTCATTTTAACTTGAGTCTCAACTTCCTTAGCTGCAATAATAATACTTGAACTACTGGCCTCACAGGATTATTTTGAGGTCATTATTTTATGAACTTTGAAGTCATGTAGATGTGTTTATTATAGTTCTTACTCCTATGAATCAAGGAACTGTAATTTCTTTGGTGTGGACCTTTTCCTCACAACTTTTCTATAGCTTGTGTTTTTAAGAGTTGCCATGGCTAAAAATGTCATTCTCGGAAGCCAGTCTGGTAATGGACTTCTTTAGTTTAGGCTGCTCCTTTGAGGATGGGCAAACAATCCATCACCAGTCTCGCATTCAAAGTCTTTCCAGCTTATTGGAGCCTTCCCAGAATTAGCATTCTGCTAAAGTAGCTTTGAGGATCCAGAGTCACCTTCACACTACAATGAGTCAGAATAGAAATAAAGTGGAAGATTATTGTAATTACAGAACAATGCCACCAACGACAATAAATATAGCTGCCATTAGAATTCTGGTTCCCCTTAGGCCCATTCCCCACTTCCCAATGGTGGAAGGGAGGGCCCTGTCAATATTCCTGACCTAGAAACTGGACAAGGCTGCTTCCATCCGTTGGATGAACAACAAGTCTCCAAATATAATCTTTCTGTTAAGATGGAAGACCTCTAGGCCTTACCGACTGTCCTGCTGCTACGCCCTGAACATTGCCATCTGACTTGCCAAAGTACCCCTGGGTATTGCCATTCAAACAGCTGTGGCATCCTTAGGAGTTTTAGGCCTTTCCATTTGCTGCTGAATTTTCTTCTTATGGGTTTTCACCCTCAGTTAGATAAAGGGCTTCTTGAGAACAGGTATTATCTCTCTCTTCTGTTTTCTGTTCTTATCACCAGTACTTAACACTGTCATTGGTGCATATTAAGTACTTAATAAATGTTTTTATATTAATTAATTAATTTCATTCTTACATCAATGTAATCCTTGGCATAGGTCACTGGCATAGCACTTAATTCAAGTTGTTTAATCTGTAAGAAATCAGTTGTTATTCATGAACCTTCCATTTGCTTCCATCTTCCAGCTCAAACGACCAATTAAGGAGCTTCAGTTGGAATTGGTACATTTATTTGTGCTATTTTTGCGTGAAGATTATTTCTTGTTAAAATTTGATTAGAGCCATCATACTCACTGCTATATTGTGTACAGTACTGAGAAATTTTTGGTAGAGGTGCTTTTAGATGGGGTAAAAATAAAACATTTCTTTGAGTATCAGATATTCTGATACTCACATTCCCTGCCTCTTCCTTCAATCCATCCATCACTGAGAATATTTTAAAAATGTTCTTCACATTTAATTATATAATGAGTCCATCATATGAGAATACTTTCCCTTAAAGTCTAAGGAATTTTCTAAGTGAAAATAAGATGTTTTAAATATTTTTTGGCAGTTTCACAAAAAGATGGTTATTTCATAATCCCTTGTTTTTGTCACTAGAGTTTGCCTTATTTGTGGTTATGATTGTGAGGGCCCAGAAGTGATATCCTGATTCTCAAAATGCCTCCTTTACCTTTAAGTACAGATAAAGCATTTCATTCTATAATTAGGGTTGAAGCTTAATAATATTTACAAGTTCACACTAAGGTATATATGACTGATATTGCAGGTTTTACCAAGATTGTCAAGGGAAAGGTAGCAAGTAGCTGGAGTGAACATGGGGTTTCAAGGGCCTCTCCAAGAGGGTAGGACCCATCCCATCCCTCCCTCACTTGTATCATAGTTTTTCTTAGGGTTGGCCATTTGGGCATACCATAATGGTCTTAAAATTGGTCAGTTGGGTTGGTGTCCTTTGGAGAGACCACTTTGCAAATCACAGGCAGGTTAGGTAGTATAAATAGGTATCTCTAAGAAAAATATTGTTTTTATTAATTTCACTAATAAATGACAAAGGAATTTGTTTGCTAATGTGTTTTCATAGTGATTATCTCATTTGATTCTCACAATAACCCCTCAGTATCATAGGTAGTTTTATAATTCTTATTAATAGATGAAAAAATTGAGGTTCAGGAAGATTAAATGCCTTGCCCAAGTTTCTTCAGGTGAGTCAGATTCAGAACTTGAACTCAGATCTCTTGAATTCTATGGCTGGCCCTGTACCTCCTATACTATATACAGTATGAAAAACAAACAAACAAACCCATAGTGGTCTGAATATAGGCAATATTTTGTGTCTTTTCTCTTCATATCAAGACCTAATAGCTTAAGACCACATTAAGACTTTTGGAATATCCTGTATAAAAACCTGAACACAGCCTGTGATTATTATTATTTGGTTAGATATAGTTTTATTTTTAAAATACTATTACTTGGTTAGATATAGTTTTATTTTTTAAGTTTCAAATTATTTTAGGGATAAAGGTCAGCCTAAATTCAACCAATACTATCATTTCATGCCAGAAGAAGACCTACTTCAGTCACAACTCTCTAATGTGATCATATTTTCCCCTTTATTTTTCCTGATGGTAAAATTGTTGATCAGTGGCCTCAATATTAACTTATCTCTTACCACATTATACAGCTATAAATCTGAAAATCTAATGAGCCCCCTGAGACTAATGTGAGGCTTCTAAGTGAAGTAAATACTTTGTTAATCCTAGTCCTCTGAGGTTAGAGGCCTCAATTATAATGTCCAGTCATTGGAATTAAAGGGATAGTGAGATATGGATGAAGACATGGGGGGAGAAGTCAATTAATCAGGAATTCTATTTAAAAACCAGAGGATTACAAATTATATTTTAAAAAATTATTTTATAGCCTGTGAATAAATTCTTGAGGACTGAAATCTATTCTAGTCTTTTGACTGCTTAATTTTTATGATGGAAATATAATGAATAATATGCATATAAATTTGTATATGAATTTAGCATAATTTGAAAGTACAAAATGTATGCAACCTTTTTTTTTTGTTTTTTGCTTTTTGGAGGGCAATTGGGGTTAAGTGACTTGCCCAAGGTTGTTAAGTGTTGTTAAGTGTCTTGAGGCCAGATTTAAACTCAGGTCCTCCTGATTCCAGGGCCAATGCTATATTCACTGCACCACCTAGCTTTCCTATGTTAGGCAAATGTGAGAATATAAACAAATACTATTAAAGCAGCATTTCTCTAGTGCAACTGAGGTAAATTTTTTTATTACCTCTGATATTAAAAAAGCTACTCCTTTAATAATACTGCCAGAAATCACACAGATACACAGGTAGAGTGGCAAGGTAGACAAACTCTGATTTCCTGACTTTTCATCTAGCATCTTTTACCACCTAGCTGTTTGACCTTAGGGAATTCAATTTGATTCAACCAAAATTTATTGAAAACCTACAAGTACAAGCAAAGTACTGTGTTTGGTGCTAAAAAGGCTACTAAGATGAACAAAACAAGATCCTTGTCTTTTTTTTTCCTGCAGGGCAATTGGGGTTAAGTAACTTGCCCAAGGTCACAGGGCTAGGTTTTTGTTTGTGTGTGCATTGAGTGTCTGAGGCCAGATCCGAACTCAGGTCCTTCTGACTCGAGGGCTAACGCTCTACTCACTGCGCCACCTAGCCACCCCCTAAGATCCTTCTTTTTAAGAAGCATAGAAGAAGGGATAAGCTTCTTGTGATCCCAGCTGCCAAGGAGGCTGAGATTGGCAGATCTCTAGAGTTTGAGAGTTTTAAGCTTCAGTGGAGTGGGTTAAGTTATTCAGGTGTCTGCACTGTTTGGTATCAATATAGGGAGCCCCCAAGACAGGTGGAGTCATCAGGTTGCCAAAGGAGCAGCATAGCAGCCCAGGTTGGAAACTGAGCAGGTCAAAGTTTTGGGATAAGGTCTTTGGGTAGCTTCTTCAGGTCCTAGGTGAGATGGGAAGATGAGAGACAGAGAGACATAGAGAGAGAAAGAGACAGAGACTTGGCTAGGAATGTGTGGATAATAGTGCTAGAAGTGGAATATGAACTCAGGTCTTCTGGCATCAAGCCTAGTATTTTACTATACCATGCTGCCTTTCTAAAGACCAAATACTGAGGCAAAATGGATACCTAAAGCATCCCATCTAGGAGGTTTAGAATATGCAGACCAGAAGAACTTTCTCCTATAGAGAAATTCTTCATTATCACATCTCAACAGGAGAGCTCTATTTGAAGAGAAACTTTTATTCAGAATTCTTCATTCCCCCCCTTTGCCTGTGGGTAACGATTTCTCATTCCTATAAAGGGCCCTTGATTTTCTCCCCCATTCTCTCTTTGGAACATTTGATAAAACTCAACGAGGCTAATTTAGAGTTAGAGCATAAAAATGAATGTCCCATTCATCAGACAGCATATCTTCCAGGTGCTTTAGTGGGACCATTAAGTAACAAAAAAGGGACATTGAAAAAAAATCAAACATTCTTTAATGTAATTCAAGAAAAAAAATGTTTTCAGTGGGTTAGAAGAAACTAGTGAATTTAAGAGGTAAAAAAAATTCTGCGATTCCATGTTATTACATTGAATAGGGAAGCTGGAGCTCTGGGCCTGGAATCAGGAAGACCAGGGTTCAAATATGATCACTGACACTAGTTTTGTGATTCTGGACAAGTCACTTAACCTCTGTTTGCCTCAGTATCCTCAACTGTAAAATGAAGATGATAGTAGCACCTATTTTTGGAACTGTTGTAAGGATCAAATGAAATATTATTTGTGAAAAACATTTAGCACACATAGGAGATGAACACAGGAGACGCTAGGTACATACTTAGGCCTTTATTACATAATAGAAACAATTCTCTTTCAGCTATGAGAAAATACTAGTAATATGGGCAAGTAATTTGTGACTGTTGAGCAGCCCCATTTCCAAGTTTGGGGCATTTGAAGTGGCCTGAAGTGGAATTTCTCATTACTGGAAAAAGTGGCCCCTGGTCCTCCACCCTTGCTAAGAGTAGAGATGGAGAGGGGAAAGAAGGAAAAGGCAGGGTGGGGGAGAAGTGCTGAGAGTCCACACTAGTTCATGTAGCTTCTCCTCTGTTGATCTTTTATAATTGGATTGATTCAATTCCATAAACATTTCTTAGGTGCCTATTGGGGATCCAAAGTCAGGAAAGCAGCCTTTGCCCTCAGGGAGCTTTCATTCCAGTAGAAGACATCCTATTCCAGGTTTAGGAAAAAAGAACCTTACCAGGAGCAAGAGAGGGGATTGTAGATGGAAAACAGTGCCAAGGCTCTAGGATGCCATAGGCCACAGAAGTTCTTTGTGGGCAGAGCCACTTTTTCATCCACTATTACCTTTGAGTTTGTTCTTTTCTCTGATTCCAGAAGGCCAAGGCACTGGGGCACCACAACAAGGGTTTAAGGTTTACAAAGCCCTTTCCTCATACCTCTTCAGTCTTGATCCTCTCTATACTCTCCAATGGCTTATTTGCTGTTCCTTGAACCCCACACACCATCTCTCTCTGCCTTTGGTCTGACTGTCTCTGCCCAGAATGTTTTCCTTCCTCATCCCCACCTCTTAGAATTCCCATCTTCCTTTAAGACTCAGTTCCAGCACCACCCTCTGCAAGAGGCTTGTCTCAGTCCTTCCAACTGCTAGACCCTTCCCCTCTACCTTCCTTCTTGTTCTGTTATGACAGACTCTTTGTGACCCTATTTAGGGTTTTCTTGGCAAATATACTAGAGTGGTTTGCTATTTCCTTCCCCTGCTCATTTTACAGATGAGGAAACTGAGGTAAACAGGTTAAATGACTTGCTTAAGGTCATACAGCTAGTAAGTGTCTGAGGCCATATCTGAACTCAGGAAAATAAATCTTCCTGACTCTAGGCCTATCTATGCACTATGGCACCACTAAGCTGCCCTATCTTCCTTGTAGTCTGCACATATTTATGTGACATCTCCTCTATTAGAAAGCATCATCTTGAGAATAGGGACTTTTTTTTGTCTCTCTTTGTAACCTCAACACTTGGCATAGTGTATGGCATACAAGGGCTTAATAAATACTTTTGATTGACAGGTTGATTGACATACCCTTTGAGTAGTTATGACTTACAATTCCCCCCATTTTACAAATTAGGTGCTCAGGTGAACTTGGATTCAGTCAAAAGGCTGCACTTGAAGACCTAGAGGGCCACACGTGACTTCGGGGCCACAGGTTCCTCATCCCTGTTCTAGTGCATCAATAGTTGCGCCTGGTGAACCAAAGAATGAGAAATTGCTACCTGGAGCCACACTCCCTATTGGGATAATATGCCTTTAATGATGAAGCCAAGGAAATTTCCACAATGGCTGGATTGTAGGATAATAGAAAGTCAGTGCTAGAAGGCAAAGTCAAGCAATTGCTACCCTAGCCTCTTGTATATCATTAAAATCATGAAAGAAACTCGTTACTTTAAGGGCATGCTGTGACTGGAATGAGTCAGCGAAAACAAAACAGTGCCTCCTCTCAGGAAGGGGCACAAGCCTGTGGGCACTGGACAGTAACTCCAGCTAAAATTCTTCTTTATAATCAGACCCTTGCTAAATCACCTAATATTGGTCCCTGCCTTCGTGGAGGGAAAAAACAACACCAAAAAACCTAACATAGCTCATTCCAGGCAAGCGAAAACTACTCATTATTAAACACCAATAAGAATTCAGATTCTGACAACTTTGGGGATTCCAGCATCTATATCAGTATGCCTTAACAACCCTCTGGACCAGGACATTTCTGAGTGGATTCAATCTGTCTCCTCACAAAAACATTCATTCTATCTGCTGGCTAACAAGCCTTTACACACTTAAAGACTGTTATCATACCACTCTCGCTCATGCTGTCTAAGTAATTCTTTTCATGCAGTTATTTGCTTTCCTCCCATTAAATCATTGGACTGTCCTCTACAAATTCCTCCTCTCCCTTCAAGCTGTGGAGCCCAGAACTTGATAGCTTGACAGTATATTAGTATCTGATCTCTGTTGAGTTAGTGGAAGGGTAAATCTATCTATCTGAATATACACACATATATTTATATATAAATGCATATATGTATATATACATATAGCTATATCTATCCTCTATCTATATCCACCCACCTATCTTTCTATCTCTCTGTTTTGTATCTGTATTTATTTTGGTCTGAATCTGTGATTTCATTGGTATAATTCTAGTGAGGAATCTCCCCCTACCAATGCTGATGGGTAGCTGCTAGGTAGATTATAGTCTTAGAGAGTTGCCTGGGAAACTGAGGTTGTCTTGTCCAGGGTGACAGATGTTTGGACTTGAACCAGCATCTCTTTGACTCCCAGGATCCACTATCCACTATGCTATTCTGTCTTTCCCAGGTTATTATTTTTTAAAACAGCATCATATTGGAGATGGAGTTCAATATAACTCCTGGAGGCTCTTCTTTTTCCTTTGGTCCTTTTAAAAGTGACATGGCTTTGGCCATTGGAGCTGCCAGATTTAGGGAGAATCTAGGAGGAATGTGAAAGCAGCAGTTTCTTTATTCAGTGCTAAGGCTTCAGTGCTAAGAATGCATGCATGCATTCTTCTGGGTGGAAAATTCTCAAAGAGAATTGTAATACATCTATTTTAGCAAAAAGTTTTCAAGAGAAGCTAGTTAATCCTTTGCAGTAAGCCAATGTTAATGATTAAGGCAGTACATAGTGTAGTGGAAAGAATACATGGAAAAGAGATGGAAAATCTATTCTGCTGCTCATTAAGTGTATGACCTTAAGGCAAATCACTTAGTGTGTCTGGGCCTCAGTTTTCCCATCTGTAAAATGATTTCCAAGTCCACTCTAGGACTCTGTGATTTTATTTAAAGTTCTTATGTAGGGTTAGGATAGGATAAGGAGTAGTGTTGGTATAAGCAGGTAAGTTATTTAAAAGGAAAGCTCTTAAACTTACACTGGCAAACGAGAAGACAAGAGACACAAAGAACCCCATGTTTAATGTATCTATTTTGCAAATTAGGAGTTTCACAAAAATTAAAGATAGATGTAATTTACATACACTATTTTCCTAAGATTTGTGCCTAGTAGCCTTAAAAATCAAAATATTTAAAACATCACTCTAAGAGAAAAAAGATAGTAAGAGCAAGTAAAATGATTGAGGTTAAATGTCTAAAAGACACTCCTGTGTTTATGCTTTCTATTCCCCACATCAAACATATATTTCTTCCCTAGGAGATAGATTATTTTCACAATTATTCTGCAAGAAGTCCAAAGAGCTATCTCCTATAGGCTTATTCAAGTCTTTATGTCTAGTGAGATACACCCCAACTGAAGGAAAATTTGAAGTTGACTGACATCCAATCCAATGTCCTTTCCATGCAGCATGCAGTGGTGGAAAGAATTCTTTCTGGTTGTCCAAAAATGAAACTTAGGTTCAAATCTTACTTTAGGTATTTACTACCTGTGTCACTGTGGGAAAGAGGTTCAATTTCCTCATCTATAAAATGGGAATAATGGTAATTATTAACCACCAACTTCCCAACTACTGTGAGGAAAGCTCTTTGAAAAACCTTCAAATACTATAGAAATATGAATTTTCATAATGATTATTATTATTGCTGTACTAATTGCTAGTGCAGCTCCTTTTGCTTCAGTCTAAAAGGAAGTTACTTTGACTTTAGCACTGATACCACTATTTACACTTGATATAATAATAGTGACTGAATAGTGTTTATAGTGATTTTTATTAAGTAACCTACAGAGTAATGGGAAGACAAATGATGGCAATAAATAGGTTATAGCATGCTGATACTAAAAGAAGTATTATCAAGGACAGGTGTGACTGGAGGAGGTAGGTGTTATAGTAGCTAAGAGTTTAAGCTTGGCAGAAATGGGGGGATAGTAAGGATATAGATATGGGGGCAGAATGTAAATGGAGAGAAGGGTGGGTATCAGGTGCTCAGGCCCTTTGATATAAAATAATTGTGATAGCTACAGCTTTATCAGTCAATCAGTTAGTCAACAAGCATTTATTAAACACTTAATCATGTCCTATGCACTATGCTAAGTATTGGGGGTATAAAGAAAAGCACGATAAAAACAAAAACAATAACAACAAAAACTGAATAGTACCTGTTCTCCAGCATTTAGGTGAGTGCTGGACCTGAAGTCAGGAAGACTCGGTTTCATGAGTTCAAATCTGGCCTCAGACACTAACTGTGTGACCCTGGGCAAGTCACTTAACCCTTAATCCTGCCTCAGTTTCCTCATCATAAAATGAACTAGAAAAAGAAATGACAAACCACTCTGGTATCTTTGCCAAGAGAACCCTAAATGGGGTCGTGGAGAATCAGACATGGCTGAACAGCAACACATGTTCTCAAGAAGGATATGTTCTAATGGGGGAGACAACATGTAATATCTAATGTTCTTTAAAATACATACAGAGTACATGAAGGTAATAAGTGCTAGGTGCCTGAATGAAAGAGAAGGTATTAGCAGCTGGGGGTGGGGAGTATAGGGAAAGGCCTCCTGTGGAAGGTGAAATGTGAGCTAAGAGTCTGGAAGGAAGACAAGGAGACTACTAGATAGAAGTACCTTGAGGAAGTGGGCTAGTGTAGTTGGATCATGGATCATGTGGGAGAAGATAAGATGTCAGAAGGGATCAGGTTATGCAAAGCTTTGAATGCTAGGCAGAAGAGTTTATATTAGACCCTGGAGGTCATAGGGAGACCCTGAAGCTTCTTGAGTGGAGGAGTGACATGGTCATACTTAGTCTTTAGTAAATCCCCTTGGCAGCTGAGTGGAAGATAGACAGGAAGCGGAGAGATTTGAGACAGAATTTATAGACTCTTTTTCACAAGCATCTTTTTTTTTTTAAAGCAATTGGGGTTAAGTAACTTGCTCAAGTTTACACGGCTAGTCATTATTTATGTGTGGGTGCTCATTTTCTGAGGCCGGATCTGATCTCAGGTCATCCCAACTCCGAGGCCAGCGCTCTTACTCTTACTCTACACCTAGCCGCCCCTTTAGGGCAATTGGGGTTAAGTAACTTGCCCAAGGTTACAGGGCTAGGTTTTTGTTTGTGTGGATTAAGTGTCTGAGGCCGGCTCTGAACTCAGGTCCTTCTGACTCCAGGGCCGGCGCTCTATTCACTGCGCCACCTAGCCGCCCCTCACAAGCATCTTAAGGAATATAGAAGATAGGAAAATCAAGAATTGAGAAACAAGATTGGGGGGGGGGTGGGAATAATAATATTGTGAAGACAGGGGATGATGAGAAAATTTTCCAGATACCAAGAGGAAGGTATTGGTCATCATGAGGGCTCCAGAAATGCCAAATAAGCAGAAAACAGATGGAAGCAATCAGAAGATGAACTGAGTCAGTGCTGTGAAGGTGTTGCAGGACTGCTGTGAAGACATCAGGGGATGCCCTACCCAGTCCAGCCCTAGAAGCCTGGAATAGATTGTGCAGGGTTATGTCAATGTAATATTGAAAACACTATTATCATAGTTTATAAAACACCTTGATGAACATGGTATTACTTGATCCTTTCCACAGTCTTATTGGGGATGCAGGGCAGATACTATCAGAACATATATAGGGTAGATGCATCAGAAGAGGAAACTGAGACTCACAAGAATTTGTCACTTTTCCCCATGTCACATAGTGTAATTGACACAGTTGGTATTTGAATCTAGGTTTTCTGACTTCAAGTCACATAACAGTTTCCAGGGATCCATTAACTGAGCAGTTCCATCTCTACCCACACTCTTCTTTAGTTCCTAATTTACAGCATGTTATGGGAAATTTAATAAATGTGTTATGAAAAAAAAGCAGATGGTACTGTAGGACAGAATAATGGACAGGTTTGGGGATTTTGGAAAATCTCTTTAAAATTCTTCTTACTCAAGGAAAATTGAGGATAAAAATAGCTTAGTAAGGATAATGAGAGACATTGCATTGCAGGATAGTGAATAGGGATCACTCTTTGGATTCAGAAAGACCTGGGTTAAAATCCTGCCTTTGATCCATACTAGCTAAGTGACCATGGCCAACGCATTTCACTTGTCACTTCCCGAGGCCATTTGCTAAGGTGGCAAGTTGTAGATGAGCTGGTGATCTATATTGATGGATAGAAGTCCTTATAAAGTAAAACTTGTAATAATAGTCTGCATCTCCATAATGTTTTCAGATTTGTAAAGCACTTTACATATATTATCTCTTTTGAACTTCATAATATACCTGGGAAGGATTATTTTTTTGTTTAAATTCATGATTTTAGCAATGGTAGTAACTCCTAGTATGGGAACTCCTTTCATGAGAGTAGATCAGCCTTTCATTTAGAACTTGTCTTGAAGTGTTGCCTTAGACATTGGAAAGGTCTCATCTATAGTCACACAGCTAGTGTCTGTCTGAGGCAGGATTTGAACTCATGTATTCCTTATCCAAGACCAGTCCTCTATTCATTACACCTCTCTCTGTCTCTCATGAAATAGATATTATTTCTTCCTCATTTTGTGGATAAAGAAATTGAGACTCAGAGAGGTCAAATCACTTGTTCATGATCATACACTATCAGAAATGGGAATTGAACACAGATATATCTTGACTTCAAGATGAGTGCTCTTGCAGTCCTGTTAGAAAAGTGTCCTATAATACACAGTAGCATTAAAAAATAAAATTGAATTTAAACTTTTTTGTTGTTTTAAACTTGACAAAAACCAACAAATGTTAATAATTCCAATATACAAAGAGGAACAAAAAAGAGAATTGTATATAAAACCACAAATCTCTGTGATGTACAGATTTTTAAAAGTAAATTCAACATGTTAGTTCCTAAGGTGCTTTGTCTGTGTCTCCCCCTAAACTTCCTTCTGTTCTGTGAATTTTTAGAAATGCTTCAATGACCTTCTTTTCTTGACATCTATCTTTATCCCTTCTTCTCCCTGATTCTATACCCCTCCAAAATAAATACACATGCATATCCACACGTACATGCAAAGATGTAAATGCACACATACACAAACAAAAAAAAAAACCCAACCCTTTCCTTATTAAGTAATAAGTATAGGCAAGCAAAATAAATTCATATATTGTCTATGTCCAAAAATTTATGCCTCATTTTGTACCTGTAATCTATCACCTCCCTGTCGCGAGCTGGAAAACATACTTTATTATCAGTCCTCTGGTGTGGTGGGTTGTTCATTGCATTGATCAGAATTGTCTTTTCAAAGATGGTTTGGTTTTTTTCCCCACAATGTTGTAGTCATTGTATATTGTTCTTCTGATTCTGCCCTTTCACTCTGCATCAGTTCACACAAGTTTTCCCAAATCTTTTCATTTCATAATTTTTTATGGTTTAATAATGTTTCATTACAATTGTATACATAATTTGTTCAATGATTTCCCAATCAGTGGACACCCTCCCCTACTTTAATTTCCATTTCTTTGCTATAATTAAAAAAAAGTGCTACTATGGCTATCTTTGAGCATATGGGCTCTTTCCCTTTGTTTTTGATGTCTTTGAGGTATATGCCTAGTAGTGATATCACTCAATAAAGGGTAGAATACTCATTTTAGTGACTTTTTTGGGTAGTGTTCCAAACTGCATCTCGGAATGGTTAGATCAATTCATATCTCCATTGATAGTTGCTCATTAATGTTCTTTCTTTCCCCACATCATCTCCACAATTTGTCATTTTCCTTTTTGTCACCTTTGTCAGTCTATCTAAACCTCAGAGTTGTTTTAATTTCCATTTCTCTTATACTTTGTGATTTGGAGCATTTTCATTTTTTTCGTTTTGATTTTGGCCTTTGACCATTTATCTATCTACTGGGGAATGGTTTTTATTAATATATATCTTAGGTACAAGACCTTTATCATTAAAAATTGCTGCAAAATTTTTTTTCTCCAGTTATCTGTTTTCTTTCTAATTTTAATAGCATTGGTTTTGTTCATGCAAAAGTCTTATAATTTTTTGTAATCAACAAAGCCATTCTAATATCTTAAAGGCTAGTTTAAAAAGTAATTTCCAGAAGGAAGTGTAACCTGGGTTTCTCCGGGATGCCTACTTCTAGCATGGAGAAGTATAAACCATAGGACCTTTTACAAAGGAATATATTTGCTTCAAGATAAGTAGAATCATAAATATACAAGCTTACTCCTTCAACATGTGGAAAGTATGATCTCCCTTCCCCCTTACACCTCAAGTTTTGGGAAGGAGAAGAGTATTAGTTCCCTTTCCATAGAACCTAGCATCAATTCTAAGTCCAAAACCCTCCTTGGGTTTCAAGTCCCTGGGCATCCTATTGTGAGAAACATGCTTCTGGGGATCACAGAACTTCCCAGGCAGGGTCAGGGAGTTATTCCGGATGAACTTCTGCTGTCCAGCGCTTCCCTGGGGGCCCTTAGGAAGATCCACATGATATGCCCCTTAAAATGGCAAACCTCTTCTCACTGAAAGCACTCACAAAGAGAGTGGGCAGAGGAAGACATTGATTATACTTCCCATGAGGAAGTGGGTGTGGTGCTCACTAGGCACATACACACTGATACAGAAGCATGAGTAAGGTTATACAGTTCTGTCCTTCCTGTTAGAGTTAGGGTTAGTTCAAATTCTTCAGATTCCCCACTTTAGTTCCCTACATTCCTTCTTTATACCTATTTCATAGGCATGGTAGTCAGGATACTTGTGACTGGGCATGACCTCTAGGGTCCAAGACATTTGTTGATGCCTCCACCTTTCTAGGTCCCCCTGGGGCCAGGATGGCCATTGTCTTAGTAAGACAAGATAAGCAAGCTTCCCCACAGCTGTTGATTATCTCCCAATAACTTTTCTGGGAGCAAAACAAGACAACATAACATCCCCTCTTACACTATCTTCTCAGGTCTTCCATGTTACTGCTGACTGGCTGTGCCACCCTGCCTGCAATCCTGGCTCCCAGGTCACCATGGCTTCCTCATCCCACTTTTGGCACCTGAAGCCAAGGAGGACAAACAACACAGAACAGAATCAAATACTTGCAGGCCCATTTCTCAGAACTAGGGTAGAAGATGCAAAGCAGCAGACAGTCCTTTCCCTTTCATTGGTTCATGGCTTCAACATTGGCCACCATGGATAAGAGTTGCCAAAACCAAAACAGGGCAAGGATGAAAAAGGGCAGTAGGCTACATCTGTCCAGTTTTAAAGATCCAGAAAACCAATCAAAGAGGCTTCCCACCACCCACATGGTAGAGGAAGCAGGGTTCCATGCTAGACAAAAGAGGCATGCTTAAAAGGCCTTTCCAAGGGTATGTTCATGCTAGAACTAGACATACCAGAGAAGCCTGGCTGTTGTTGTTTAAAAACTTTTCAGTCACATCTGACTCTATTACATGATTTAAAAAAATGATCTGATTGATTGATTTCTGTTTACTAGTGCTTCATTTCTTTTCCTTTAGTCCTAAGAAGTAGCTTCATTTGAAGTACCATGTATTTCAGACTAAACTCTAAAATAGCAGATCGGAAGGAAAAGGCTCCTTTATTGTCAGTTCCTTGAGAGCAACTGTTTTTCTTCTTCTTCTTCTTCTTCTTCTTCTTCTTTTTTTTTTTTTTTTTTGTATTTCCTGGCATTGAATAATTGCTTAATAAATGCTTGTTGATTGATTGATTGAGGAGTGAGAAAAAGGCAGCTGGGAAATGATGTCCCAAGAACACTGGTCTGGAAGTCAAAAGAATTGGCCTCTAGTTCCAGCTCTGTTACTCCTTTCTGTTTGATGTGGGAAAATCTCTCAGGCCCTCAGTTTCTTATCTATAAAATGAAAGGCCGGCCTCAGTGAATTCCAAGATCCCTTCCAGCTTGGACAGACAGTCTAGGTATTTATACTTTTCTTGTGTTTTACTCCAGTCTTTCTTTTTTAATGCCTCTCTGAGGTTTGGGGTTAAATCCAGACTTGAGGTGGGCAGGGAAGGAGAAGAGACTAACCTTCTTCAACTTTAATTATAACTCTTACATTTTCAAAGAGGGAAGAAGCTGTCCCAGAGTGGCCCCCTCACCCTTTGTCCTCTTGGATCTTGGGTAAATATGGTTCTGTGAGTTCTACCCATAAACTCAATTTCAGGTTACAAAAAATGTCAGCAGCTGGCAGAATTCAAATGAGAGAGCTGAAAAATAACATAGTATTTAAAAATAATAATGACCATCAAGATAAACAGGACATTGTTCATTAAAGATAGAAAAAAATAACACATGCCATTATAAGCCCATCAGGCTGCTAGCAGAACACAGGAAAAAATACTGAGATTAAAAAAAAATCTCCCTTTCCCACAAATAGACAACTTATTTTAGTTAGGGAGTAAGGTGGTACCATCTGTAGGATCCACCCATCACTAGAAGATGTTTCTGTAAATAGAAATAAATTATAGTTGATGAGAAATTCCACATCTGCTATAGAATCTGCCCTTAGCTTATCTGTGCCTTGAGTATTACCAAGATTTCAGAGTTGTATATGCAGCTATCATTCTGCCTAAACATTTTCTAAAAGGAACGGAAGGATATTAACATAATGATAAAAGTAAATTTGTGTCAGAAGCTTTCTCTTGAAACAAAAGTCTTGGGATAACTTTGGGTACTTTTCACTTTGCTAGACCAATACCCTCACCCAGAGGAAACCTGGGAACTTCAAGATGTGGCACTGACTCAAGGTTGCCACTAGCTTCCCTAGCAAGTACTATGATTCACAAAGCTTCAGAACACAGAACTGTAAGGTTTTTGTTTCTGTTTTTTTGATTGACTTTGTAAAGGGCACAGAAAAGACTCATATTCAAATTTATAGAATCAAGATATTCTTCCACACTCCTTCCCCCTCCCTTGTTCTAGAACCCTAAGACTTATAGAATTGCCCTGAGTAGTGCCCCAGGAAGACAGAATCCTAGAAGTCTCTTCTCCACATTAATGCTCCCCCAGATCCTTTTGTATGAACCAGTTTGCTTCTTTGCCAGCAGCTCTCCACTAAAATCTGCTCCTTCTTGGAGATGCCTGGCTCCGATTTGGATCTCTTCCACTCCTAACAGTAGTTCTGGTCTCATGCTCACAGACATCACTGTTCTACATCTCCACTCAGTGGTTGTGGCCCTCCACTAATACTGTTGTTCAGTATTAGTATGCTTTGTTGGTTTCTGAAGTTCAGCTCTTCCACAAAGTGACATTTATTACCTTCTCTTCTGGGGTCAGTTATCTAGCAGCTGTCCTATGGAAAAATTACACTGTAACCTTGGCTGACAGTATTACAACTATCACATAGAGTGCCTTGGAAATTTTGAAACCTCTTGGTTATTTTATTAAGGGTATTCATATTTTTATATGCGGCCACAGTTCCACCTACCAAAAAAGGGTCTCTTCACGTGGCTGTGGGAGAGCCTCTGTCTAGGTCAGCTAAAATGGTGCAACAGTCCTGGTTTCTTCTTCCCTCCACCAGTAAAGGGTGGTACTTCATCCAATCACCCACTTAATCTTGTGGTTTGAAGGGGACACATCCTTGCTTTTTACTCCATCTCCCATCTGCCCCTATGGCACCTAGTCTGAATTGTACATAGTACCCTGGGACATTCCTTGAAAGGGTCTCCAGGAGGGAAAGAGGAAGATTAGAATTACCTGCTCTAGACACTGGAACTTTGGGTCTCTTGAAATTAGCTTTCATGGGCATCATCTCAAGACCAAAAGCTACTACTAGGGCTGTGTCTACCAGGATACACTGATAAAAAAAAAAAAAATATTTTATTCAAAAAAACCTTCTTAACCACAAAATATTTCAAGGGTAAGACAATTTTGTGTGTGTGTGCAGAACTATCCTGTTTCTGAAATAGTTGTTGGTCTTGCTTCACCAGGCTCTGTTTATGCTGTGGAGCCTGGAGGATCAGCCTGGGGCTCTTGAGGTGAATTGTTGTTTGATTATGGTCAGGAAGGGTATTTGCATAGCTATTTTCTTTACAAAGGCTGTGCCCAGGGGGTGCTGTTGTCATACCTGGTCAAATCAGTTTGGCTGGATGAGCAAGTCTAAATGGTCTATTTTCAGGGAAAACATTCTGAGTGTCTTAATGATGGTGAAATCGTTTGTCTTTCCCTTTTTTTTTTTCTCACTCCCCAAGTATTTTTAAGCTGTCAAGCTGGCAGCCTGAAAGAAAAAACAAAAATGATACATTTATTCATGAAAAAGAATAAGCATATAACTGGGGACCCACTGTTTAAAGCTGTGGTGACTATAATAAGTATATATAAATTTAAAACTACTAAATTTAAAATGCATGGAATAAAACCCGTGCTATTTTTCTTCCTGATCTTTAGAAAAAAACAAACAACATTCTTCTCTTCATTTGAAAAGATGTTAAAATGTAAAGCATATTCAACAAAGAATATTGAAATCCATATTACAAAGAATATCAAAAGCGAGCAAATGAGTCAGAGGCTTTTTGCTATTTGTCACTGTCTAAATTTCTCAGTCACATGAAGGCTTATTGAAAGCCTATCTGCTTTATTAGAACACTGGGAAAGAATTCTAGAGTGAACTGTGCAGCAATATTTTCTTGTTAAAAACATTTCTGCTTTATTAGTGGTGATAAAAATAAATGGAGAAGGGTTAGACTTCATCCAATGTGGAAAAAACTCTTTAAAATATTTTTTTGGGGGAAAAATTACATTTTTTGGAGAAAATCTGAATGCAAATCTTCAATCAGTTTTTGTTTAGCAATTTTTAATTAGGAAGGAAAGGACACTGGATTAAAAAAAAGTTATAAAATATGGGCACCACTGAGTAGAGGGAAAAGAAGTAAAATATAAAATAAGGGTTTTTTTTTCCCCAGAATATTTAATTTCTAAGATCGGTTAGGATTTTTTTTACTTGTGTTTTTATTTATTTCATCTCTTATTTATTCACATTCATATTTCATTTATTTTGTCTTACAGTGTTGTAAGAAATTTTGATTTCCTTTGATTAAATTTTATTTTGGGGGGTTCAGGGTCATGTCTCCTGGTTAGGAGGTTACTTGGCTGGCAGTCCAAGTCTCAAAGAATGTTAAGGTTTACTTAAGGCCTCAAATAGTCCTGACAAAAGGAATCAAAAGCCATGAAAAAAGAAATATAGCATCAAATTTTAATTAAACCTTCTCAAGTGATTTAACTAGTTCTATTTATGGAAGGATCCTAACTGACTCAGATTCCGCACTTATCTTTGGGACATGTAAAGCTCTACTCTCAGTGAGTTGTGAACTCTGAACATCGGAAACTTCACTTTACTATATAACTGTCTAGCTAAGTTTGTTCAACTTTTATAGCCTTAGAAGATGATGTGTGAGGTGTTTGGGATGAAAAACCCCATCCAAAATTTAATCAAGTACATGGAGATTTCTTAGGATAAGAACAGGAAATTTTATTCTATTCCTGGGAGAAGAGGTTGGTCCTCCCCATGGCTGATCGCGAAGAGGAGGAGGCTTGTTACAAAAGGCAGAACAAGAATTTATACCCTAACAGCAGTCAAGCTCCCACCCCCGGGAATTGTGCCTTCCTCACCACTGGCTGAGAGGCAGGCTCAGGTCTTGGTGAGGAAATCTTCCCCAACGGCAAGTAACAGGGAAGCCTGCCACTATCCCTCAGTGGCTGGAAGGTGGGCTTACAAAGAACAGGGAAATGGGGAATAGCCAGTTCAAATGTACCTATCCTTATTTGGCAAAAGCCAAAATGAAGAAGGGAGGAACTAAGTTCCCAGCAAGGTTGGAGGTCAAAAAACCCTAAAGAGCCTAATGCTGATGAGGGTGTGGCCAACAAGGGTGGAGGTCAAAAGACTCCTGAAAGGGCTTGCTGCAAGTAAAATTGTTGGGGCATAGGGAGGGGGGAGAAGATGAAGAAGGGATCTTTAGAGGGTAGGGTGACAGAGTAGGTAAAATAAGAGCATAGAAGGGTGTTTAGATTTATGGGAATGGGAGGATAGGGGAGGGATCCTTGGAGGGGGGCCAGGCAAGTCATAGGAAGTCAAGGTAGTGGGTAAAAGTAAAGTAGAGGAGGCAGGAGGGATAGGAAACCAGAGATATGTATATACATAAAAACAAAGATCAGGAGTAGAATAGATTTGGGAATGTATATGTCTATATATGTATGTATATATGTGTATGTGTATGTATATATCTGTAGCTATGGAGCATATCTAAACTTTATTGTGGCCTTGGGGAGGTGTTGGGGGAAGGGGAAAAAAGAACAAAGTAAAAAAGTGCACAAGAGAGAACAAAAGAAAACTCAGTAGGAAGCAAAGACGGACAATTCTCAACACAAATATTACTTATCGCACAGGCTTTCTTGAAATGAAAATTGGTTGTTACATATTTTGAATCCTCTCTTCGTGTTCTGCTATACACATGACATGCTTTTATTTCTTTCTAACTCTGTATAAAAAAAAGAAAAAAAGAAGATGATGAGTGAGATCACGATTTTAATTCACTAAGTCTTTTTAACTTTTTTGGTTCAAGAGGAGACGGTACAAAATGGTGTGATCAAAAATTATTTTTCTGTCTTTCTGACATAATTGGGATCTATCTAAGCTTTGTGAGAACCCTAATCAAAACTTGAAGTTATTTTTCCAAGACTAGTATCTCTGCTTAAACATGACTAAACCTAGGTTTTAACCTCTGCAGTCTCTGTGTTGTGATAGCATTATTCAGCAGCACTTACCTATCATATGAAGTCAGTAGGAACATTTTTTCTAGTAACAGCAGATTTATTTTTTAAAATTAATTTTGATTAGTATCTTTTGCTTTTATTTTTAAATTACCTTCATTTCCAAACACATCTCTTTTCCCTTTTCTCCCTCCCTAGCAAGCCATTCCTTATAACAAAGAATTTAAAAGAAAAGGGGAAAAAAGTAATTTAGCAAGACTAACCCATATATGTGATTATATATTCAATATTTCTCACTTAAAATCACCCACTTAGCAAAGAAGGGAGGAAGGTACAATTCACAATTTTAAAAATATTTAAATAATATGACAAAGTTCTTAGATATAAAGTGGCTTCTTTATGGCCAATATAATAATTACACAAAATAATTATTAACAATTGGTATTCCTTGTAAACATCTTTGCAAATCTCTAGGTTGTCCCTTTTGTAACCTCAATTCCCAGTTTTCACAGAACCCTGTGCTTTTAGCCCATTTTTTTTGCTAGGAAAGCATAAGGTAAATCCTCCCATCTTGGGATGTCCATTTCTCTCTCTCTCTCTCAAGCCCTTCTGCCTCCAAATAGAAATTTGATATTTTGTGATCCCATCCTGGTCACCAAATGCAGCACCAACACAATATTCACAGCACCTACAGCAGCTATGAATATGCCAGCATGATTCTGAATTGCAAAATATAACAGATTCTCCACACTGAAGACAGAACCAAAACATTTATTCAAACACCAGAAAGCCAAATCCATCATAACAACAAAGAAATCTATATACAATAACCATGTAGGGGGTACCACCATCCCCAAATCTTCCCCTTGATAGGGTCTTCCCACAAATGAACACTCACAGCTCACTGCCTGCTTCCTCTCTCTCCCTTAGCAACTGCTCTGATCAACTTCCTCTCAGCTCTCTTCTACCCTTCCTCTCCTCCCTTCATGCTCTACCCATTCAGCAAGCTCTTCCCACCACAGGCTTTATGTGACTCAAACTCATGTGTCTTAGGCTTCTTTGTGACTTAAGCAGGTCACATGGGCCGATTAATGGATGGGAAAGATTTTCCCATTTACATTACCATCACAACTTTCAAGATTTTTTTTCCTTTTGGAGGGCAATTGGGGTTAAGTAACTTGCCCAAGGTCACATGGCTAGGTTTTTTTTTTGTTTGTGTGTGTTAAGTGTCTGAGGCCGAATCCGAACTCAGGTCCTTCTGACTCCAGGGCCAGCACTCTATTCACTGTGCCACCTAGCCGCCCCTCAAGATTTTTTTACGTTGTTCTTCCTGTTTATATTACTGTTGTCATTATGTGGATTAGATTTATATCTTACAAGCACACATGGACTTCTCTCTCACTTTAATATCAACACTGTTCAAAACCCTGCCTATGAGAGTCAGGAGGTGAAGGTCTGCAGGTTAGAGGTCACAGTAGAAGTCCAATGGACAGTACTCACTACCAAGAGCTAGTGTGAGTGGGTTGTCAATAACCAACAAAATTGAGAAAGTAGGGAGCTGAGGAAGAAACCAGAGAGACCACCTTCAAGGGAGTGAGCAGCAGTAGAAATAAAATATAACCCAAGTTGACCCAAATTTGGCACTAGGGAAGCAAATCAAGTTGTATAGGGTAGATAAAGAGTGAAGTCAAAAGTATAAACCACAAAGGATCTGGAAATATAGGAAGTTCAGTCACAGTGAAGACATACCATTGGGTGATGAGTGTCTATACTAGCTTCAGGTCTTTAAGGAATATAGACAAAAGCCTTACACTAAGTTGTACTATAGGGTATATTGAATGACATTCAGCCTAACATGTATATATTCATATAGGAAGGTTCCAAGGTGGAAAGAACATGGACTAGGTGGGAGTCATTAAACCTGGCTTCTACTTTGGGTTCCATCCAAGTAATCTTGTGAACTCGGTTCACAATTTTAAGTTACTTAAATCTTCAAGACAGTTTCTGTATCTGTAAAATAATAGCATTAGGCTAGATGGTTTCTAGTGTCCCTCCTAGTCCAAAGGCTGTGATCAATATCCATACTTCTTTCTTTTTCTTCATACCTAGTGTAACAGCAAACACCCTAGCATACCCAGGATGGCAGCTAGCACAGGTTCTTATATCTGCTTTTCTAAAGGAATGGGTTAACAATCTTACTTTCATCAATCAAACATATATCATTTACGTAGTTCAGGGAAAAAAGTCAGCATCCTGAACTGCAGAGAATACAAACAGAAGTTACAACAGAAAATAACACAATTAAGCATACAGGGCTTCCAGCTGTCTGACCATTACATCCATACCTAGTTAGTTACCAGAGAGGGAAGCACCAACATCTGGGTTTTCAAAGCCAGGGGGCTCAACAGCTGCCCAGAGTCTCATCTGACCAAATCACACAACTCTTCCTAAAGTGAGCCCCAAAGCAAAACCTCACATCAGGGTATATATAGCCTTCTCCTGGCTCAAAGAATGTCACAAGCCTCTTGACCCATTGCCCAATCACAACGTAACAAGGTGTGGGGCATTCCTGAAAAACAAGCCTCCTGCCATAGGCTCCGTGTGACCACATTCAGCCTATTAGAGGGCAGAATATATTTTCAAATAAGGAAAGGTTCTCAGAGTCATTTAAGCCTATCAAGGGGAACAGTGGGCAGGGAAGATCTTCAGATTCCCAGAAGAATGTCATATATGTCAATTGGGAAAAGAGTGAGCTGTTCCTTGGGTAGTAACTAGAGAAATAGCAAGAGGAAAGGTCCCAGCCCAAATCTGGCAAATAGATTATATTGGTCCACTACCACAAGATAAAGGATGCAGATTTATATGTACTTGTGTTGACACCTATTCAGGTGTACAAGTGGCTTGTCCTTATAAGAATGCAACCCAGAAAAACACCTGTAAAACTCTAGATCTCATAAGTCTATATTATGGAACCTCAATGCAGATTCACAGTGACAATGGGTCACATTCAAAAGGTAATGAAATGAAGAGGTATTGTATGCTAAACAATATAGAATGGATACATTATATTCCATATTATCCACAAGCATCTGGGTTAATTGAAAGAATGAATGGATTATTGAAAGAACAGTTAAGGAAGTTAAGTTCCAATAATTTGTATTGAAGTGTCAGTTATGTTCCCATAGTGCTAGCTCCTACACAGGGCCCTCAGAAACCACCTGTGAAGCTATGACCATTGTGAAGCCTCACCCAGCCGGTAGCCTAAGCAAACATCCTGGTAACCAAGACAAGATCTGCTGTTAGCTTGCACACCTCTATGTAGCAACAGTTGCCTTACTAATCCTTTGTTTTATCAATTATAACTACCCACTGATGTCCTTATAAAAGCTTGCTCCACAGGCTGCTCAGGGCTGCTTTCCCTTGGTCTTTACCTGGGAGACAGTCGCTGTGTGGCTAATAAATACTCCTCAAATTCTAATTGGCTTTGCTATGCTGTATTTTTCTTGGTCGTCCCTTACAGTATCAACATTGGAAGTATAATTTGTTCATGGCTTTATGTAATTTGAATAATACACCACTGGGAGGAAGTATACCTCTAGCCAGAATGATGACCCTAAATCTGCAAATTAGAAAACAACAAACACACAAGATCCCAAATATTGAGTACTGGACTTTGAGGCCAGATGTCCTGGCACTGTACCCAGGAACACCTGGTTTGGTGGGGTATGATTTACATTGTTTAGAGGACTTTTGGTTGGACAGAAAAGAAATAAGAAAAATCTCCACTGGAATATGTATATGGATCCCTAAAAATCACTTTGGCCTGATTTTACCCAAATCAGCATTAGCAGTTCAAGGAATACATGTACTGGCTGAAGTAATAGATTCTAATTATCAAGGAGAAATTGTTGTGACATTCCATAATTTAGGTGAAGAGCCCATACAGATTTATAAAAATGATAGGATAGTTCAATACCACTTGTAAAAACTGACCCTCCTTCCAAAATAACTATCAGAGGAATTGAAGGATTTGGTTCTACTGATAGAATGAAATTGGGAGCTAAAGTATGGGTAAAATGGATGATGTTCCAGACTGTGGAGATTATTGCACATGGGAAGAATAACACTGTAACTATTATTTATTCAGGAGAAGATGATTACAAAATTGTACCCTTCACTCATATTCTACTGTGAGTGAGGCTACAATAGTGGCCTCATGGACTCCAGTAGCATGGCTGATTGTTTCTGGTTATTGTCTCTGCTTCTTCTTGGCTTTTTGTCTGTTCACCTTGTTTGCTAGATTTCTTTACACAGGCTTGGTACCCTCCACCTGTAGATACCTGATAGCTTAAGCTGGATATCACCCCTTGTCCACAGCTGTGACATGTCACTGCTGGACCTGGCATCAAACACATTCCAAATGCTGGCTAAAGAACTGACCTCTCAAATGGGCCCCCTTGGGACAGGGACAGCTTTATGTTCAATTTCAGCAGCAAGTAGCCATGGAAGAAGAGATCTTCACCCCTTACCCCAAGATTTTGGGATCCTATTTGTCTGGGGAGGAATGATGGGGAGCTTGTGCTCAAGCCCCGCCCTAAAATATTTTTTTTCTGTGTTTACTGTGTGCTATCCTTGTTATATTGTTATAAAATTCTGTTGACATCAGTTATTCCTAAAACTCCTATTAACCTATGTAATGAAATGTATTATTAATGTATTTTTGCCAAGGAGATTTTAGGGCCAAACATTATGCTAATGAGATTTGAAGATCTTCCATGCCCCTTGAACTTGCTGACATAGCAGGAAGTGGTGGGGCAAGAAGGAGCCTGAGCAGAGTCAGAGTTGGGCCAGAGCCAGTACAGTGACTGGAAGCAGGGGCAGTTATGGCTTGAATTCTTTTTTTTGAGCCAGCTAGGGTTTCTGCTAAGGACTCCTGCTGAGGACTGCCAGGGACAGGACCTGTGGTGGGGCTGGAGCTGCTGGGAGTAAGCTTCCTGGAAGCTGAGCAGTTGCCTTGAGTGAGGAGAGGAGGATCTTTGCCTGAGGTAGCCTGTTCTGTTTTGAAGGCTTGAGAATGTGAGTGTTTACTGCATTAACTATGTGTGCCAACTCTGTAGCTACTCTGATGGCTTTCACTTTCTTGTTTTGGGACTGGTATTTGAACAAATGTTCTAGCTATATCCACCATGTAGAGAGCCTGTTACATTTTGTGATTAATAACCATATCAGCATATTTATAGTTACCGTAAGCATTGTGATTTGTTGATACACCTAGCTACTGCCCTGCCCATCAGCTTTTCTAATACAGGTTAGTTTGCTCCTTTCTCTGAGGAGTTGTTGATTAAAGGTAATTATCTATCTATGGCATCCTCTACCACATCCTATACTGAAACCTCACTGTAATGGCATGGGAATGATCCTGGGTTCTCAAAGGCTGTGCTAATAGAATATAACCACTAACAGATTCTACCAAACTGGAAAGGCTTTGGGGTCTGCAAAGCAGCTTTCTGAAGTCCTGCTTGGCTGGGTATGGACAAGCTTATCATCAACAGGTTGGCCATTTGGTGATGGATTATTTGACTCCATAAACTAGATAAAAATATGAAATGGTGCTTAGTCTTATAGGTATAGGTACCCTGACTTCTTTGGCAGTATTATCAAAGTGATGACAAGAAAGTCAGAGTATGACAGGAATCACAAAGGTTTTATATAGTCTTCAGTATTAACTTTGTCGATATTTTTATTCTTTTTCTAGTGAACAGTCATTTGATACACTAAAGTAGAAGCTAAAATAAAACATATAGAAGAAATAATTTAGTGCAATGGATTGAGTATGGGACTTAGAGTTAAGATCTGAGTCCCAACTTCAAGTCCTGCCTTAGGCATTAACCAGCTGTGTGACCCTGAGTGAGTCAAATTTTCTATCTCAGCTTTCTCCTCAGTAAAATGGGGCATACCTACCTCCTACAGTTGTTGAGATCAAATGCATTAACATATTTAAATGCTATATAAATGCCAATCATTTTTGTTGTAGGTGTTGTTTGATAGACTTGTAAATATATGTACTTCAAACCTCCTTATATCATCTGCATAGAGGGCTCAAATGAATATTGATGATCACTCAGGAGTCCATGTGAGAGCAAGCCATTGAGTTTTACTTTCTAGCCACTATTCAGAGATGACAGAGTTGAAAAAATATATTTCTTTTACTAATTATTATTTCCTTTTATCCCTGTTCAGGGCACATAATGTCTAAACTTGAAAAATACATGTTGATGTGATAGCACTCCTTTTCCCCTATTAATACCATTACCAAAGTTTAGCATATTATGGCAGTATGCCAACAGTAGCATTGAGATAATTTTCAGGGTCCTCCAAAGTGGTTTCTACCACCCAGGATTTTAGAACATTTACAGAGTAGATGAATTTTGTGTATGGCTGGCAACCCTCCACCTCAGCACTCCATCATGGTTCCTGGAGCCCTCTTTTGCCCATCTACCAGCTATCTAATAGCATCTGGCTATCTAAAGCACTCATTATCATAAGCACCAGTCCCAGATCTGACCTCTTGACACTTGAAAGTTACGCAAGCTCTAAAATTATTCTTCTTGCCTCTGCCAATTCCTAATCAAAATTTTTATTCTCACACATCTTAGGTGAAGCTAGACAGTCTGGTTATGTGATTAAAAATATCCCATAAGAAGTTAATAAGTAATCATCAAAGGAGCAATTTTAATTTCAAACAAGAAACTTGCTAACCTTAGTGTGGCTCTGATTCGTGGCACCCGTAAGAGACACAGATTCTCCCCATTCCCAGCCCCATCATATTCATCCAGATTCTCTGGAGAAGGACAAGGAAGCAGCTTTCTTTTGGTTGGTAGGGGATGGGGGGGAAGAGGGCACATTTTTCCATAAAGGATTAACTGGATCTTTAGAGGATTGCCTCTAGACAGTAGGGCATTCCCCTTTGTATTTACTTAATATTTTTTGTATTATGTTTCACCTGAGTAGAATGAAAAATCCTTGAAGAGAGACTGTTTTTATTGCTGTCTTTATGTCTGCCACAGAGTAGGCAATTTTGTTGTTCAGTTGTGCTTAACTCTTCGGGGTTTGCCATTTCTTTCTCAAGCTTGTTTTACAGATGAGGAAACTGAGGCAAACAGGGTTACACGACTTGGTGAGGCCAGGTTTGAATTTACAAAGATGAGAATTCCTGACTCCGTGTCCAGCACTCTATCCTCTTCTGTACCTAGCTGCCTGAGTGGACAATAAATGTTTGTTAATTGCTGGATTGATTTTTTTAAAAATGATTTTTGAATGAATGAAGAGAGAGGTATAGAGTTGGCCCTAGGGGCAATTGTGATTGAGAAGAACTTTTCTTGGGTGTTTGTTATATTAATGGTGTATATAACGTCTTCCCCTCCCATTAAGAGGTCTCAGGTGGAGCCCATTAAGGGAAACTTGCTTAGGGGAGGTTTGCTTGTAGGGAAGCTTTCACACCTTTTGCTAATTTCATATCTTCTGGCTTTGAGAAGTGTATAAATGCTCTGAGTTGATATTTTGTTTGGGGGGCTTACTTGTGAGAATGATCTTGTAATTCCCTGGCTGAGATTCTGAGTGGCCAAAGGTTCAGAGCTCCCTGACTGCTCAGATTCAAAGGCTTTCTCATTCCAGGGATGTATGTAAAGTGTATGATAATATGCTTTGATTCAGGCAGTTAGAGCCCTATCTGTTGGTCTTTATTTCTCTCCTATTTTCTCTGCAGTTCAGGGTGCTGACTTTCTCCCTGAACTAGTGAATGTAATTAAATAAGATTGTAGACCCCTTAAACAGCTATCTTTCCTAGTAAAGCAGATCTAAGAACCTGTGCTAACAGCCATCCTGGGTATGCCAGTGTGGTTGCCCCTACAGTGTTCTTCTAATTCTCTTTCTAGAGACCTCTCTTGTTTCTTGGGCATCTGTGAGAGAACAGAAAAAACCCTGGGGCTACAGTTGGGAGACCTGGGTTTGAATCGCAGCTCTTTTTTAGTTGTGATCTTTTAGGCAAGTCTTCTCACCTCTCTGATTATAACCTCCTCAAAAGCAAGGAGTGTCTTTTTGCCTTGTTTTGTATCCCCAGTATTTATCACTGGCACATAGTAGGGGCTCAATAAATTTATTATTGATTGATAGTTCCCTTGTCTATAAAATGGGAATTACAAAACCTGTCTTACCCTCCTAGCTGGGTGGTTATGAAAGAAACCCTTTGTAAACCATTACATAATGCCAGCTTTCCCAAGAGACATGGAAAATAGCTGTGCACCACAACACCTGCCATACCTCGTCTTGTGTTAAGACCTGAACCCTTTGATGAAAATTGAGTGGAGGTGCTCTAAACCAACTATATACACTTCATAGAGAGGAATCCATATCATACTAAAAATAATTAAACTGATCCAGAAAAACACGTATTTATTTTTGTTCTGGATCACTCCCCTCCTCCAAATACCACCAATTATCATCAATCTTTTTTTTTTTTTGGAGGAGGGAAGGCAGGGCAGTTGGGGTTAAATGACTTGCCCAAGGTCTCATGGCTAGTAAGTGTTAAGTGTCTGAGGCCTCAGGTTGGATCTGAACTCAGGTCTTCCTGACTCCAGGGCAGGTGCTCCATTCACTGTACTACCTAGCTGACCCAATTATCATCATTCTTGATGAGAAGTATTATGATAGTGAACAGATAGCTGGCCTTGGAGCCAAGAAGACCTAGGGTCAAGTCTTATTTCTGATACATCTTGGCTATGTGACCCTAGGCAAGTCACTTAACTTCTCTTTGCATTAGGGAACTAAGTTCCAGGAGGAGATGGTGATCCTTATCAGTAAGGGAATTTCCTCATTTAGAAATTGCTTCTGCTATCTAGGGCTTAGCACAGTGACTAGCACATAGTAGTCACTTGATAAATGTTGCTTGATTGATTAATGAAATCAAAGGAACAGTCTTATTAAAGTCATCAAGAACAAAAGTTTTATGCAACGATTTGTAATTATTAAAGTGTTTTGCACATACCAATTATGTTCTAACATATTATGACTATTCCTAATCAGGGAATTCTTAATAGCCTCCAACTTAAATTTCTTGACTACAATTTGAATTCCTTTTTTCTTGCTTCCTATTTCTGGCAAGGTCTGATTCCTTATTTCTGCTTCCTGAAATCCCTGATTTCCTTCTCGACTCAGTTCAAGAGTTTCTGTTTGAAGCATATACTTATTTCCACCCCGCTTCCCTATAATGAGAATGGGAATTTTAAGATCTTTCCTGCCCCTTAATAGATCTAAGGGGAGTTTGAAGACCTCCCCTGCTTTGAAAGTAAACTCTGCCCCCTAATAGGCTGAATGTAATCACATGGAGCCTGTGATGGAGGGAAGTTGCTGAAGGGAAGCAGAGCCCACAGGAAAATGGTCAGAGATAGCTGATGATGGGGGAAAGAGGCATTCAGGAAAGGAGATAGAGAGGTTTGTGAGTAAATATTGATCTCATATTGGTTTGTGGGAAGGCTGAAGAATAGCATGGCTCTCAGTGTTATTATGGCTTCTGAATATCTTTGGTACTATGATGGAATCTCCTTATTGGTTTTGGGATTTGGTTTTCTGGTGTCTAAATTAATCCTTCAGTCCTATCCTCTATCTAGAGAATCTGGTATATTTTGAGATTGAATATCATGCAATATTTATAGTCACAGTCTTTATAGTGATCATGGGCACTGTAAATATTACATTGGCCCTACACCCTCCCATCTATAAGTGTTTTACCAGTCAAAGTTACCTTGTATATCTGCTTTATGGGTGTCATATGTGTGTGATAGATACACACATATATGTATGTAGTAAGCCAAAATATTTGATTCTTGGGGTCAGTTCTTATGCAGATGTCCTTGATGATGCAGCTTTGAAGTCTGCTCTCGAGAGCATCCTTTGTTACGTGAATACATGGGATAGGAGTTAACTGACCTTTCCTAAGACTTTTTGGTACATAGATAATATGGCTTTATCCAATTTTGAGTTACTTCCAGGATATGACAGACTAAGATAATGATAAGAATACACCAGGATATGACATACTAAGTTATTGATAAGAGTACTTGAATATTTGTCTGCTTGATCTTTAAAAACCTCTTTCAAAGAATCAGTAAATTGGAGTTCTTTCCTACAAACTACCTGCCTGGTTAATTCTTTATCACATAAATATATAAAGATATTTATATATTTATCACATCTATATTTATATATTTATCACATCTTCACTCACACTTGGGGCTGGCACCCACGTGGCCCACAATATATGTATATATACATATATATACACACATATACTTACATACATACATATATTTATATAGTAAACCGAGGGCAGACACCCTCTTGAGGGAATTTAGAACTTTTTTTCCCCCAAAGGGAGTGGCTTTGGGCAAGTCACTTAACCCTGATTGCCCTCCAAAAAGCAAAAAACAAAAACAAAACAAAACAAAAAAACCCAAAATAAAAAACAACAAGCAAGGCTAGCAAACTGTGCCTCCTCCATGCCTCTATTAATCAACTGATTTAAAACCCAGAATTGCAAAGCAAAACCACTTTCATGGGGTTCTGAATTTCTGGCAGCCAACAACAACATTAGGTACTTCTTTCTCTTTTCTTAGCCTTTAATTTCAGATATAAATGAATGTTGGAGGAAGTGAAGGGGATGGAGGTAGAATTGGAGTGGGTAGTTCATTTTCTTTATATTTCCTAGATAAAAAAGTGATCTAGAGGTATGATCTAGAGAATGAATTATTGCCCTCAGCAAAAGGCCTCTGACATCCCTCAAATAGCTCTTGTAAAGAAAATGAATAGAAGGCGAATTGTAATGGTTCCAGGTAACCCTTACCCATCTGTCAAGTGAAAATAACAATTCAGAATAATAAGCGATGCCAACTTTTGTATGGTTTTTCTGTAATAAGATGTGTGACATGAGAAGACAGGCTAGTCATTTTGTGAGAATGAAGTTTAACTGATGGATAGCCTATAGTTAAATGTTAACAGATTCCTGTGGAAGTTTTATGGAACAACATGAACGAGAATTGTGTAAGATAAGAGGACATAGAGAGTTGCAATCTTCACTGTTGGAAGGACTACCCAGTGGATGAAATTACAAATTGAATAACCCAAGTATCTTTCCACCATATATTGTTTAGACACAAATGGCTTAAAATAAAAGTTGATAAAATTTTGCCTAACCTTGCTCTATCTAATGCCATACCATTAGCTTTTAAGGTTTAAATATAATTCACTCTCAAGTGATCACCCCACGATGTCATTGGGCCTCTTAAAAAATGAAGGATGAACAACAATTACAACTTTTTATTTTCATGTTGGAAGAAGAGTAATTCAGTTGCTATTTGGTATTTTCTTCAAGATAGGCAACGCAAGGCCCAAGTTTTATGGCAGTAATAGTGGTTGCTCATTTAATCACAGAATTAAGATGCTTGAAGGAACAGTTAAAATTCCTCTTGTCTAGTCCCCCACTTCTAAGAGGTTCAGCTTCAAAGCTACATCATACTTTTAAAGTTCTCCATCAGTAGATATCCCACAACTTCCCTCTATTTCCACATAGCAGGTGATTAATAAATGTTAAATTGATCTCTTCTATTGTTCAGTTGCCAGGAACATTTAAAAATCTTCTAAGACTCCTTAGGCTGGACTTTAGATAAAAATGGGATGCCTGGTCTGAAGGAAAGAATCAATGAATAGAGGTCTTATAAAGCCACTGTTAACTGGCAACCAACCATGCAGAAGGTACATGAGTGCCTCAGGCCATTGCTTCAGGATTAGCAAAGGATCCTGCTGGGATCTGGTCCTGATTGGTCTAATGTCATGATTCCCACCTACTGTTATTTTTTATAATCCTCCTTCAATGGGAGGTGGAACCGAAATGTCACTTCCGATACTAAGCATTAGAGACCAATGGAGTTCAAAATGTTTATCCTGGTTCTGAAACCAAGCACTTTCCACTCCAAGACTTTTCAAACAGAATTCAAAACAGTGGTCCAGGAGCAGGATTTCAAGGGATGGCCAAACAAAAGCTTGCCAACTCCATGGTTTTCAGTCAAAAGAACTCCTGCAACAGTCTTTTGAAACTCAGTTCCAAGAAAATAACATTCCAGTACCAGAGTTTGAATCACATTTCCTCTATCCACACAGTTTCTACAGTCTTGCCAGATAGAGCACTAACCCTCTACTTCCTGATCTCTCTCTTTTTCTTTAATCCCAACTGCCCTGATTTTTATATGCTAATTATCTCCATCTGCAATATCTTCTGAACCTCTTTAGCATGGCTTGGCCTAAACCCACATCTTCACATTTCACCAAAGGCACACAAATAAAGGGATCCTTGCCTTGTGGCAGGAGGCCAAGGATGAAGAAAGAGAAGATTGAAGCTTTTCAGAAAATATAAATGTAGATACAAATTTGAAATCAGAAATAAAATACTGTAGTCTTTTTCTTGGAGACAGTAACAGGGAACAACAGGAACCTGTTCCATTTTTCATTAGTCATAAAGATGAATGGTTCCATGGAAAGCTTAAATCATGGAATTTCCCCATGTATGATTCCCCAGACATGTAACAAAAACAATATCACCTCATTTGAATGAATCAGTGCAAGTGGTATTATTTATCCTCTAGAATATCTGTAGACCGCAGCTAAGCACTACTTCTGCCATCACTGTAAAAGTTATGTGGCATACCATGTGAAACATCATACTGTGTGGTGAAGGAAATAATGATATCCCTGAAAAATGAACTACATGGGTTTTTTTTCCAAAATAATATGTTTTCTTTGGATCCAATGACTTTGTTTTCAAAGTTGACAGCCTCCCTATATTTAGTGAAGTGGTATCATTTCATGTTTTCTCTATAGGCAGTAAAGAAGGTTGTAAGATTATCCTGAAACAAGTGTGAGGACAATTATTCCATAGAAAAGGTTTTGAATAGAGCCTGAATGGAAGCTCAGCTTCTGTCCATATTGAATCATAGATATACGTGGCTTTGTAGTCAATGACTATTTATGTTTTATTTTGTCTTAATTATCTTTTAAATTCCTTTGAAAAGGCAAGGGTTATCATTTGAGGATGACACCCTTAAATACAGGTTCACTCTGAGTCAGACACATTACCATGTCCTGAAGCCCCAAAGAAATCAGATCTCATCAAAATGGACTAATGAAATAGAATTTTAGCATTGCAGAGGATGACTATGTAGTCCAAAAATAAATATAGCTATCATGTGGTAAATGGGTCTTTTATCCAGGGCATTACATGGAGGGAAGACATATAATTCTTCCCTGGGAATGGACAAGCTTGTTGAATATCTGCTTCCCATGGCTATTGCTGTCTTTGTACCTCAACTCATGATCCTCAGGAAGTATAGGGTCCAGATGCCCTCACACGCTTCTTTGGAGGGATAGATCACTCCCTCCTAGCACCCATGGGGGTGGGACTGTCCCCCATGCAACTCTTTTGTTCTCTCCCTTTCCATTTGCCTGCCCAAATAAATCTGTCTCAGGTGCGCTCTAATCCAGGTTCAGCCTTGGGTTCAACCAACAGGAAAAGATCCTCTTCTAAAATAGCCTGACAAATGGTTTTCTATCTTTTTCTTGAATACTTCAAGTGAGGAGCAATTCACAGCCTTCCTCAGGCAGCCCATTCTGCCCTGGGATAGCTATAATTATTAGGAAGTTTTTCCTTATATCAAGTTTAAAACTCCCACCAAGTGCACCTGATTCTGCTTCTTATTTTCAAATAAGATAAACATAAACCCTATCAAATGAATGTGACAACCTTTCCAGTACCTTGAAGACAGGTGTCATATCTGCCCCCTCCTCCAAATCTTCTCTACTACTGCCTAGCTATTCCTAATTCCTTCAGTTCATCCTCAAAGGACATGGACATGAGAAGATTTGCCATTCTGTCAACTCTCTTCTGAATTTTCTCCAGCTTATCCATACTCTTCTTAAAATGTTTTGGAGGAAGAGAAGTATAGTGGAAAGAATGTTGATTGCATTAAAAGTTAGAAAGCCTGGGTTCTAGCACTAATGTCACCATGCTAGCTTTGGGCAGGTTGCTTAGCTACCTTGTGCCTCAGTTTCTTCATTGATAAAACAAAATTGATTGAATTTGATGATTATTCCTTTGAACTCTAATATGGTGTTGAGTCTATGAAGAAGATACTGGGGTAAAACTCAGTGAAAAGCTAACAACTGCTCCCTTCGTTCTGCCCCCAGTCAATCATTAATGAACCAACAACATACAAAAAGAGTCCAAGTTCTCCAATCTCTAGGTCAGCCTCTGCTTTATTTTCACTCTACATTTTTTTTTACTAATTTATCGGTAAATTACTACTTCCTTTTTTTTTTTTTAAAGCAATTGGGGTTAAGTAACTTGCTCAAGGTTACATGGCTAGTCATTATTTATGCGTGGGTGCTCATTTTCTGAGGCCGGATCTGATCTCGGGTCATCCCAACTCCTAGGCCTGTGCTCTTACTCACTGTGCCACCTAGCCGCCCCTTTAGGGCAATTGGGGTTAAGTAACTTGCCCAAGGTTACACGGCTAGGTTTTTGTTTGTGTGGATTAAGTGTCTGAGGCCGGCTCCGAACTCAGGTCCTTCTGACTCCAGGGCCGGCGCTCTATTCACTGTGCCACTTCGCCGCCCCAAATTACTACTTCTTTATTAGTAGTAAATTACTACTATTACTACTTCTGGCAAGTTTTGTTGACTTAAAAAAATAAACTTCTCATTAAATGAAGTCCAAGTCTCACTAAGACAAGAAAACCCTTTCTCATTCAGCTGTAGATATGTATTTGACATAGACCCATGACATTTTAGAGACAGAAGAAACCTTAAAGACTTTTCTTTCTCCTTAATTCATTTCTGGCTGAAAACATTTCAAGGCTGTCTATAAGTCATCTATGTCAGGTGAAACAATGAATGTTGTATATTCAGGAGTCCAGCTATTAGATTCAACTAAGAGCCAAAAGATAGCTCTATGAGTTACTCAAAAGCTTTCGATAGATTCTTATTGCCTATCAAAATATCAATGGATCTTTACAACTGAGCCCTAAGAGACTTTGAATTTTAACTGACAGTAACAATGTGATTTGGGCTTAATGTAAGGAAGTGCTTTTTAACAATTAGAGCTGTTTGAAAATGGAATTAATCATATTACGAAGTGGTTATTTGACTAAGGTGTTTACAAAACCAGAGGACCATCTGGGAAGATACTATTGAAGACATTTTGCATCATGTAGAGAGTTGAAATAGATGGCCTCTACCATGCATTTGGGCTTGAAAGTTCTGAATCTGTGATTCCATTCCTTTCTAACTATATGTCTCAACCCTTTTGTAATACTTATACAATTCCCTGACCATGACTTATGGCTCAGTGTTGCTCCAGCCATGTCTTCAGGTAAAAATGTGTCAGTGGAAAGAGCATTATCTTTGGCGTAAAGGAGTTATGTAAGAATCTGGGAACTGCCACTTATCACTTGTGTGGTCTTGGGTGGGTCACTTAACTTCCTTGGGCCTCAGTTACTTCATCTGTGAAATGAAGGTGTTGGATTAGATGGTCCCTTATACCTTTAAATCTGTGATTCTTTTAATATCTTCTCTGACCATCTTTATTACCCATCCTTCAAGATTCATCTCCACAATGCCATTTCTCATTCCCTAGTTTATAAAGAGTCTTGCCTCTATAGTTCTGCACCACTTTCCCCCCCATCTATATAGTGCTTACTAAGATACTACCTTATATTCTAGTTCCTTGTCTAGGGGTCTTATCTCACTAGATCATAAACTCCACAAAGTTGAGGGTTATTTCTTATGCATCTGCATAGCTCCTAAAGCATCTACCATAGTACCTTACATTTACTATTAACATGTAGTACTATCTCCACCAGCAATTATCCACATCATTTCCCCCCTTCTCAACTAAGCTTCTTGAAAAAGCTGCCTGTGCTCCATGCCTCTACTTCCTCTTCTCTCTCTATCTTCTAAAGCCCCTGAAATCTGGCTTCCAACCTTATCATTCAACTAAACTGCTTTCCAGAAGTTCAGGTAACTGCTCCAAATGATCTCTTGCTGATGATCTCTAACTGTTGATTGAATAATCTTTTCTCAATCCTATCCCTTATTGCCTCTCTGCAGCATTTGATCCCATTGGCCATCTTCTCCTGGATGTTCACCCCTCTCTGGGTCTTCATAGCTCTGTTCTCTTGGTTCTGCTCTTACCTCTGTATTACTGGTCATTTCAGCACCTTTTTTTCTGAATCTTTATCTACAAGTATCTTCCAAAGTTCTGTGCTAGACCCTCCTCTCTTTTTTTTTCCTTTCTCCACACTCTCTTAGTTGATCTCATCTATTCCTCTCAGTTCAGTTATCATCTCTATTCAGTCCTTTTTTGTCTCCTGAGCTTCAGCCCCACATCAATGATTTATTAAATATTTTGACCTGGATTCATCTAGGCATTTCAAGCTCAGTGCATCCAAAACAGAATTCATTACCTTTTCCCCCAAACACAATCCCCTTCTCCTTTACTGTCATCCTTCTAGTCATACAGGTTCAAAACCTTGGTATCATTACATTTCTTCCTTTACCCCACATACTCAGTCACTTGTTCAATCTTGTAATTTCTTTCTCTACAGCATCTCTTACATATACCCTCTTCATTCACATAAACACTATCCCATTTCTGGCCATCATTACCTCTTATTTGCACTATTTTAATAGCCTTCTAATTGGATTCTATCTCATGGCTCTACCTACTCCAATTCATTCACCATGCAGCTACCAAAATAATTTTCCTAAAGTATAGGTTCCACCCCTGTGTCATTCCACTCTGCAAGCCTTACTTAGTAAACTAAAGTGACTCCTATTTCCTTTAGGATCAAAGATTAACTTCTCTGTCATTTGAAGCTTGTCATAGCTGGGCTCCTTTTTGCCTTTCTGGTCTTTTAACACATTTCTCATTTCACGCACCTTCAGGTCTACCCATATGACCCTACTTGCTATTGCTCACACACATCCCTCTTTCTTTCATCTTTTTATTTTTTGCACTCCATGGCTGAAATGTTCTGTCTTGTAACCTCTAACTCTTAGAAACATTGGCTTCCTTTAGCAAGTCCAACCTTTTTTAGGAATCCTTTCCCAGTCCCCTAACCTGTTAATGCCTTCCACTCTATGCTACCTTCCATCTGAATATATGTATATGTGAATATGTATATGTGCATATCTGTATACACACACATACATTGACACAAAGAGAGAGAGAGAGAGAGAGAGAGAGAGAGAGAGAGAGAGAGAGAGAGAACATATGTATCATTTTATAAAAATGTTTTCTTCTCTAGAATGTAAGCTCTTTGACCGGTAGTCAAAAATAAGTAGTGTTTTTTCTTTCTTTGTATCTCTAATGATTGTTGTTTTTTTGGTTGATAGTAAGAGATCAATAAATATATGTTTAATGAATTCATCTTGAATTAAAATAAAGTCTTTTATGAGAGGAATAATAATTTCTGCCACAATTTGGAAATCACATAAGAATTATTTTTTCTTGCTGGTAGTATTCAAATTGATAGGCATGATTCCAACAGGTATTTTGGCATAAGTAAAACTGAAAATTTAGGGAATATTTTTGTGAAAAATAAACTCATATTGACTGTACCATTCATTTTCTAGCAGAGTATTCTGAATATAGCAAAATATTAACTTTACCTTCTCAAATTAAAATCACTTACTATATGTAACCCTAATAAAGATTATCTAATGAAATTTATAGATGGTGATTTTTTTCTGATAGAACAATCTATTCTAGCAATGTGAAGATTTGAGAAACTGAAAGTACATAAACATGCTCTGATTTCCTGTCACATTTGTGATGCAGTATATTACATTTTATTTTAATGTCAGTGTTATGTTTTGTCATTCATTCATCATAGGCAAAATAATTCAGATACCTGGTAAATATTAAGGTAGCTATGAATATCTGCAAATTTATTGCCTAACATTTACATATATTTTTGGTATCCAGTTCTATTTTTTTTAAATAGAAGTATTATTTTAGCTCTAATTTGATATAATATAGCTTAAAGCTTAAATGAATTCTTAATTAGCTATGTGGTTTCCTTTTGCTATGTTTTACATCACCAATGCAATACCCATAGCAGCTGCTATGAATATGCATGTATATTTCCAGGGTAAATTTGCAAAATATAAATAACTCTCTTCCTCAAAGGCAAAACCAAAATATTTATTCAGATACCATAAAGCCAATTCCACTAAAGTAACAAAGAAGTTTATACACATCACCAATCCAGGGAACACCACCATCCCCAAGCTTTCCCTCTGTTAGGCCTCCCCACATACAGCTCTCCTAGACAAAATTCCTCCTTCTCTTACTCACACTAGTTATTCTCTCCCAGCTCTGCCTCACTCTTTCTACTTGTTCCACCCTTTAGGCTCCACCCATTCGGCAAGCTCCTTCCATGTGACTCAAGTTCTGTGTGACTCAGGCTCCATCACAGCAGTCAGATGGGCCCACACTCAAAGCAGGTCCCATTTTGTTAATATTACATTATTTTAGCTCTAATTTGATATGATAATATTGACTAAAACTTAGTTGAGATCTTAATTAGCTATATGGCTTCTTTTTGCTATGTCTATAAAAGAATTCTATCATCTCAAAAGGCAATTAATTAACAAAGTTACTAGAATGATCATGCCTGGCATATAGTAAATGCTTAATAAATATTTGATTGACTTTTAAAAAATTGCCATCAAACTCTGGCCAATTATTTTTGTCTTTGATGTTTAATGTTATAGATAAAAAATTAAAAAAATACTTATTAATCAAGAAAAATCATAATAATTGCCTAGAAGAACTAGAAAATAGACATCAGGGACAGAGTTAAAGTAGGAATAAATGGTCAAAGAATGATGAACTTATAAGTACATCCCTTTGCCAATCTTTTTTTTTTCTTTTTTGGAGGGGGAAGGTAGGGCAATTGGGGTTAGGTGACTTGCCCAAGGTCACATGGCTAGTTTTTTGTGTTAAGTGTCTGAGGCTGGATTTGAACTCAGGTCCTCCTGACTCCAGGATCAGTGCTCTATTCACTGCCACCTAGTGGCCCCTCCCCCCACCTTTACCAATCTTAATAAGGAACTCTGTCTGAATTACCTTAGATTCAGTTTTGACCTTGACTAACTTCGCTTTTGTTGTTTAAATATCTCACTACAAAATTCTCCCATTTCCCTAGCCATAAATCATTGGGCTACTCAGTTTGATTTGAGGTTATAAATAGCAATGTAGCCATAATAGGATTTTGCCAAAATATTATACTGTTAAAAACATTTATGATCTTTGTGGAATGTCGATTGGACGGGTTGATTCATGTATTTGCCATCAGACTGAGGAAATTTGAAAGGAGCTGACAGTTTCTTAATGCATTTTCAAATGTAATGCTTGCAAGTAGCCATGATTTTCTCAAGACCCCATCAAACTCTATGATTGATATAAAAATGAGTCTACATTCATAACTAGAAGGGCTCTCTAGTCCAATTCTCACACACACACACACACACACACACACACACACACACAATCACCATTGCCATCACCAATTTATACATTAGAACACTAAAACCCAGAAGGGTTAAGTGACTTCTATAGGTAATAAGTGGACAGAGATGAAATTTAAGCCCAGATCTCCTGCCTCAAAACCCAGGGCTTTTTAAATTGTACTGTGTTGCCTCCCTTGCACCATGCTATCTACCTGATGTAATAGTTATTTCAAATTGAAGGGCAAGAAGGATATATTTAAGTGCCCCCCTGCAATATTGTTGCTAATTTAGGTTTTTCCAATTTTTAGAAACACTTCCAAATAAGAAAAATTATTATTTTCAGACAAGGAACAACAATATTTAAACCTGTGTGTTCTAGTTCATTTTCTGTGAAAGAAAATGCATATAGATGGGCTGGCCAATACCTAATTTTAGAAAGCAGCCCCAAGCATGATCCCTTCATTTATTGTTACATTGCAATCCATATCCTTGGTAGCAAAGGCAATTTTAGTACCTGATAGGTTTTCTTTTCAATGACTGTCTATGAATGATTTTATCCTTATATAACCACTGGGGGAGCTCTTAAGTGAGGTTAGAATTAGATACTAGTAGCATTCCTACTTTGCTAGTGTATCCTGTACTTTGCTAATTACACAGACTCAGTTGAAGTTTTATTTGCTGGGCTACAACACTTATATAAAATGCTCAGTCCCTATCTCTTTCCTTCCCTCCACCCCCCATACTATAGAAAAATAAAAGATTTATTAAATTAAAACTAAAGATTAATTTCATTAGAAATGCAACTGAAAACCTATGAAATTGATATACTGCCCAGTCCCTTCAGACTAAAAGTGACTTTTCACCACTAACCCAAGAACTTTGTGAATTGATGATTTCTTTCACAAAGAGTAACTAATATAAACCAGGCAGATTTAGGAATAGTCTCTTATATTTGGCCCTAGATATTTCTCTGGCACTTATGAACCTATTAAAAAAATTTTGGCTTTATTAATTTGTTTGTTTACTTTTAGTTTACAAGATTTAGTTCCACGATTCAGAGTTTCAAATTTTCTCCCCAACTTCCCCTCCCCCACTGTGGTGGCATGTAATCAAGTATAGGATCTGCAAATTCTTTCACATTAGACATTAGTCAGGTTATAAAGAAGGCTTGTAACTGATGGAATGTACAATGGGAAAGTGGAAACAAAGCCAAACGAGAAAGAAAAGAGAGCAGGTAGTTTGCTTCAATCTGCATTTAGTTCTTTCTCTGGATGTGGATATCTCTCTCCATCATGAGTCTTTTGGAGTTGTCTTAGAACCCTGCATTGCTGAGAGGAGCCCAGTCTGTCAAAGTTGGTCATCACACATACGTTGTGTCTGTAATTGTGTACAAATTTCTCCTGGTTCTGCTCCTCTCACTCAGTATCAATTTGTATAAGCCTCTCCAGGTAAATATGAAGTCTGTCTGTTCCTCATTTCTTATAGCACAATAATATTCCATTACATTCATATAACACAATTTGTTCAGCCATTCCCCAATCGATGGGCATCCCCTTAATTTCCAATTCTTTGCCACCACAAAAAGAGCTGCTATAAATATATTTGTATATACAGGTCTTCCTCCAACTTCTATGATCTCTTTGGGATATAACCCTAGAAGTGGTATTGCTGGGGCAAAGGGTATGCAATTGTTTATAGCTCTTTGAGCATAGTTGTGAACCTATTTCTAAATCAGTATTCTGGACCAGATGATATCTAATATCCCATTCAGTTCTAAAATTTAGGAATCTATCATTTAAATTTAAATATAATTACATCGATTGAATTAATGAACATCATTAGTTCATAATAGTTTTTGCCACCAAAGTATTTGGCAGCATCAAACTGTTTGACATCAGTGGAAATGACAATAAAAGAGAAACATTACCATCTGCTTTGCTGCTGTACCCTAAGGACATGCATGGGATTTTTTCCCATCAGACTTGTAGTTGAAATCTTCCAAATGTGTCATGTCCCCTATTATAATGTGAGCTCTTTGAGAGCAGGGACTGTCTTGCTATTCCCTTTGTATCCCCAGGGTTTAGCATAGTGCTTTGCACAAAGTAAATGCTTAATAAATGCTTTTTTCATTCATTCATAATAGATTCACTTGATATATAGAATTAAATTATTTATATATACCTCAATCATATTTCTGTCAATCTATCATCTATCTCTATAAAATGAAAGACCTTTGTAGGCTAATTCCAGGTGCCATATGGATTCAGTATTACATCTCATCCCAGAAGTGATTTATTTTGGAGCAATCCAATTACCAACAGTCTGGTGACACATTCCAGTTTCTCTGCTGCATTTTGAGCTGCTTCACGATTTGTTCATTTCTGCTGCAATCATTTGTATTACTCCTCACTCCACACAAAATAGCATCTTCTATTGAATTAATCAGAACTTCAAAGCTACTGAACCATGTTTTCTGTGTCTAAATATTTTATATTAGAATGAGAGCACTGTGAATATTCAAACTGGAAAGATGGTTTCACAACAGTCACGTATAGAGATGCATTTTGATTTTAACTCAACTTTTTTTTAATGAACCACAGACTATTCAAAGCCATGTTGTATTGAGAGCATTAGGGGCTAAAAGGAGAGTCACATATGAAGATTTAAAAGGCACAAATGGAGTAGAAAAAGTAGTGTTCACCCAAGTTTGTGTACTTTGACAGAATATTATCCCAAAGGTATTGAGATTCACTAGAAATAACATTGGTATTAGAAGTAGGGAGACCTCAGTTCTAGCCCCAACTAACTATATAGTAGCTTTACAATCATAGGCAATAATATTACTAATGAATTCATATACATACACACATATATCATTCTATAGTTTTTAATTATAATAAAAACATCTAATTTAATTCATTAATTCATCATTTATTTAATTGGCAAGAGATAGTATGATATAATGGATGGACAGCCAGCCTTGGAGTTAGGAAGACCTGAGTTCAAGTCTTATCTCTGTAGTATACCTGCTGTATGATCCTTTGTAGGTCACTTATCCTCTGAGTGCTCCAGAGAGCTCTCTTTCACTATAAGCTGTAGAACAGTTGGAAATCTGCATAGGAGGAGGTAGTTTCCTCAAAGGGAACTTTCTATACTAATGGGGAAGGGAAGGGGAGGGAAAGAAGAAGCATTTATATAGTGCCTACAGTGTGCCACTCACAGTGATTGATAAGTACTTTTTACAAATACTATCTCATTTGAGCCTCACAAAAACCTTGGGAGGTAGGTGCTGTTATCATGCCCATTTTACGGTTGAGAAAACTGAGGCAAACAGCAGTTAAGTGACTTGTCCAGCATCACACAGCTAGTAAGTGTCTGAAGCTGAATTTTAACTCAGGTCTTCTGGACTCAAGACCCGGTAGTATACCCACTATGTCAGTAGCTGCTTCTAATGAAATTACAAGTCTCAACTCCTCCATATTGTGGACCCCTTTCCCCCGCCAGTAAATACCAGGTAATGTGTTAAGCACTGGGGACTTAAAGACAAAAAAGTCCAGACAGTTTAAATAACTTTCCCAAGATCATAACAAATCTGCTTCCAAGGACGAAGCTCTTTCTTTTATAGCTTAGCTCCTGCCCAAGAAGGGTGGGTGAGGGGCAGCCTGGGGCTTCCTTCTGTGAAGGGAGGGAGACATGATTCTTGACTGTTGGACAGGATGCTGAGCTGAATGTTATATATCTGAGTGAGGTACTTACTGCGTTAGTTCTAGAGACTCTTGAGGAAAGTCACATGGGCAGAGGACACTTCAGTGAAGAGAGGGAGAAAGGTTTTGGAATGGCAGGCATGCTTTCAAAGGTGGCCCAATCATGTCTTTGCATTTGCTTGAAATTCCAGGGACTAATAGGATGGACTTCATCTCAGGGAGAGTGTGATTTTCCCTCCTAGTTGGAGCTAAGATCTTATCTTCCTCCCAACTGAAGAGCTCATTCACTCTAATACACACACAAACACACACACACACATACATACATATATATGTATATATATATATATATTAGCATATTCTAATCTATATAATTTCCCCTGATTTCTGTTTGCTGTTTGCCATTTGCTGGAATAACTAGATTTACTCCCTATTTGCTATTTGTGATGATCTTTTGAGAAACTTGCATTTGGTAGGAAGGAGTTAAGCTGGCAAATGTTGACTAAGGGATACCCTCACCCATAAGAGCACCTGGAAAAATGGCTTTTTTTCTAAAGCTAGACTTATATCACTAGACCTGATAGATACTTGAGGTGGGACAGACATAATTCTGAGCTCATACTTTTCTCAGAGACTAAAGAAAAATGTGCTTGCCCAACTTTGGAAATGTTCCTGGAGCCTGTTTCACTACCTGCTTCCCATTTCCCTGTCCTAGCATTCTGATGGTGCAAAGCACTGCCCTTAGCTCTCCTCCTCTCTGTAAAAGTAGTCTAGGCCTCAGATCTTATATATCTCTATTATTCATTAAAATCCATATAGGTAACATATATTATACTTATGTAATCATTATTTAATTTCTTCAGGTCTTAATTTTCTCCTGTCAAATGAAGGAATTAGACTAGATTTTATTTCTAAGGTTTCAGTTACAGCATTCTGTGAGTAGGACTTTGATGTTTCACACCTTTAAAATGATCAGTCTTCTCTTTGCCAATAAACTAAACCCCTATGATTAAAGCAATGTGGAGATTCCATCTGCCAATTCAAGCCATAACACAACTAAATCTTGGAGTCTTTGAGGAGCAATGAGACTAAATGATTTTCCTGTGGACACACAGGAAGTATCAGAGGATTTGAATCGAGTTTCTTCCTACATTGAGCCAACTACTATATCCCCTATGCTATGTTGTTGTCACCAATTCACTAGATTAATCATAAAATCATTTGGTTAAATGTCAAGAAGTTAAATGTTAAGAAGTTAAATGTTCAAGAAGTGAGAATGCCAGATTGTTAGGTGTTTGCCCAATATGAATAAATGGAAGATACTGGCAGAGTCAGATAAAGTTAACAGTGGCCAGTCAAGGCTCCATCACTGTGAAATGGATTTTTCAGTGGAGACAACCAGAAAATATCCACCACATTCTCAAGGTCCCGGTCTTTGTTTTTGATATATCTCCTTGGGAAAACAGTCATGAGAAAAGGCTAGTAGTAATCTTTGAATATTAAAGACAAATAATTTTATCTACCTAATTATAGGAATAATAATAACTTTATATAGCATGTCAAAGTTTGTAGAACTTGTTACTTATATCATCACATTTTATCCTCATAACAACCCCAAGCGTTGTAATTTTATAGACTAGAAAACTGAGGCAAACAAAGGTGTTCATCTCAACAAGCATTTGTTGAGAACATGCTAAGTACTGTGCTAAGTGCTATAGACACAAATAAAGTAAAAAAGATAGTTCCTGTCTTCAAGGAACTTGCATTCTAGTGGGGGAGATATCTAAATACCTATGTAGGTATATGATATATTACAGAGTGGATGGAGGGTAATCTGAAAGAGGAAGGGATTAGTAGCTGGATATAGGAAGGACTAGGAAAAACCTTCTGGAGTCTGTGTCATTTGAGCTAAGACCTGAAGGAAGTGAGGGAAGAAAAGAGGGTGAGGTGAGGATGAGAGTGGGGAACATTTAAGGACTAGGGGATAGCTAGTGGAAAGGTGCCAAATGAAGGATGGAATATTGTGTTCAAGTTGCTCCTACTAAGTAAGTCACAGTTGCTGAATTATAGTGTGTGTGTGAAAGACAATAAAATGTAAGAAGACTAAAGGCTGGAAAGGTAGAAAGAGGGTAAGTTATGAAGGGCTTTAAATGTTAATCAGAGGACACTGTTCCATCCTGGAGGTAATAAGGAGCCCCTGCAATTCAGTGAGCAATAGAATGATGCCTTAAGTAGATGCTTGGAGGATGGATTAGATTGCAGAGTGACTTGAGACAAGGAGACCACTTAGAAGGCTATAGAAATGGTCTAGTTGAAAGTTGAATTAGGGTTTTGACAGTAAGAATGGATAGAAAAGTCTAGAAATATGATTTAGCAGTGAATTGGAAATATGTGGTGAGTGAGAATGAGTAACCAAGGATGAGCCTGGTAAATCGTAGGATGTTAGTATACTCAATACCAGTAGGTAAGTTGGGAAGAGGGGAGTGTTTTGGGGAAAAAGAATGAATTATCTTTTGGATGTGTTGAGTTGAAGTTCCCATGGGACATCCTATTTGAAATGTCCAAAAAAGCAGCTAGTGATACGTGTGTGAGTATGGCTTAGCAGAGAGGCTAAGGTTGGAATATATATGTCTGGGAATCATCTGCATAGAAATACTAATTGAACCCTTAGGAGTTAATAAAACCACAGATAGCGTAGAGGGAGGAGAGAAGACAGAGGTCACAGCCTTGTCTTGTCTACAATAGGCATGAAAAAGAAAGGTATGACACATGCTGTAATGAAAAGAACACCAGACTTGGAGTCCAACCACCAGAATTCACATCTTAACTCTGTTACTTATAACCTAGAAAACTTTGGGCAACTCATTTCATTTCTCTGGCTCTCAATTTCTTCCTTGCTAGCATGTAAACACATAAACCCTTTTTTCTTTGACAGAACACGCTGAGGCTCTTTTGGAGATTTAAAAATAAATAACAATAATAGTTCATAGTTCGGTGATGCTTTAAGATTTACAAAGAGCTTTATATATATTTTCTTATTTGATTCTCATAACCCTAGGCATGAGGTACTATTGCTATCCCCACTTTACAGAAGAATAAGCTAAGACTGAGAAGTTAAGTGACTTGCCCAAAGTCATACAACTAGTGAGTGTCTGAAGCAGGATTTAAACTTAGGTCTTCCTGATTCCAAGTCTAGCACTCTATAAGCCAGGCCTGCTCAACCTTCAACCCATGTGTCCCTTACAGCTCCGTACTGCTTGTGCTTGTCAAAGGATTTCAGGTGGCCTTCAAAAAATGTAGAGGATGTAAATTTAGACCTGTGCAACATACTGTCCACTGGCCATATATTTGTACAGGCCTGCTATAAACTATGACACCCCCTGTGGTCAGCATTACAAAATACATTGCTTATGTTGGAAGCTATTTTGGACAACGAACAGAGAAATTGTTTACTGTTGTAAGTATGCAAACCCTAAACACAATAGATTTCTTCCCTTTTTTAATGCACTTCATTTTTTTTCTGTGTGGAATGAATATCTTAGAAGGTTTTCCCTAGGAAAAGGACAGTGCCAGACTAAGCTTGAATAAGGCCAGTTTCCTGGTAATTGGTTTGGTAAAGAAACAGAATAAGACTCATAGGTCATTCAACAGTTAACCAGAAGAGATTTACTTAGCTATATATCAGGAGGATATTCAACAAAGACAGATATTAAAGAGGCCTCAGTTTGATTCTGCTGTTGTTCTTCAAGATTCAGCTCAAGCATCACCTTCCACATGGAGCCCTTATTTCCCCAACTGCTAGTATACTTTTTCCCTAGTACCTATAGTTATTTTTACATATTATGCATGCATTCATATATGCACACGTTGTCTCTCCCGTTAGAATATAAGCTTCTTTTGGACAGGAATGTTTCTTTGTATTCTTGGTGTTTAGAGCAGTGTCTGGCATAAATGCCTCTTGATTAAGATGGATTGTACCAGTGGAAAGATTGCTGTAATAAATGAGGACACAGACCCAATGAACTAATATTTGCTACATGGGTCAAAAACATTTAAGCCAGATTGTAACTTCTAATTAAGCACATAAGATATTCTTATCACCTACTATTTAATAATTTCTTGGAACAGGTGCATTAAAATGAGTTTGCTTTCATAATGGGGACATTATTTTTAGATATGGCATCCAAATATGATACTTTTGGATATCACTTTACATCCCCCTGCCTCTATTTTCATATGTGAAACTTTGATTAATTGCAAGAACAGATTAGAAGGCTGACATGGTGAGAGAGAATAAATGTCAGAGGTATTCCTTAAACAGAGGGAGGAAAAATCTGCCATAAGTGGGAGGTAGCATGCTGAAATGGACACAAAACATCTCACAAAATGGAAGAAAAACAGGGTAATTGACTGTTCTTTGGTCAGAGTCACAGAAGGTCACCTTTACTGAAAAAAATTCTTTGTACCTTTTTTATCAGAAAATTGCTTGCCATTTGGAAAGCTGACATGTTATCCCTGGCCTTCAATAGTACACTTCAGTCTAAACAATTACATTGCCTCATCCAGCATGATGCTGTTGGAGGTTTAAAAAAACAAACCTGTTCCTGTAGCTAAAAGGTAATTATATGAAATCTCACCTTCAGTTTCAATGGCAATTTATGTTCTCAAAAGCCCCAGAGTTAGCTACATGGCGAGATAACTATTGCATCTACATTTTTCATGAAAGAATTTCATTGTTTTTCCACCTGTTCTTTCTTTCTCCTTCACTACAGGGCTAGTATATTTGTATTATAGTATATATTCAGAAATCTATTCAGAAGGGCAAGGTCAATTCTACTTGGCTTCACCAAAAACCTGTTTATGTTCCAGGACAAAGGGAGGACATTGCCACTGTAATTTTGTAAGGTGTATATGCTCAACTCTCTGCAGTTTTCTCTCTCATGAACACTTATGGAGACAATATGGCTTCTGCCCAATCCTTCTTGGCTCTGTGACTATTTCCTGTCTAATCAAGACAGCCTTTGACAGAGCCTGGGATCCTCCCTGATCATTAGAAAGTCCCACTAGTCCAAGCATGTATGAACTAGCCTTTGGACATCCTTGGGAGAATTTTTCTCACAGTTCTCAGCCTCCTTTTCTCCCCCTCTGTGTAGTGAGGATGGAGCTGGGGATGTTTGTGGCTCCACACAAGAACTCACTTAGAAAACCCAGTTTAATTCCTTCTGATGGTGGATAAGAACATCTTATGAAAGGTACAACTTTACTATGAACAATTACTTTATATGCTTTATAGGAGTAAAACATCTTAGGTGTAGGTATCGATACAATTTCTTGAGGGGACAGTTAAAACAAATTGAAGCTTTAATACACAGATTAATTTTAAACTGGGAATATGTGAAGTTATATCAGATTTGGAGTGAGTAGAATATATGAAACAGTGAAACCATTAGAAGTGAGAAATTACTTAATCAGAAATGATATTCCTTTATGTTCCCCAAAGGACTTAACATTTTAATATGTATTTATTTTATCTGTGTAAATGTTATTCCATCTTTGCTGTACTGTAAATTTAATTAAGGGAGGGGGCATATTTTATTTATCTTTGTATTTCTGCCAGTTCCTAGAAAAATATGTTGTACATAGTAGGCTTTTTGATATTTGTTGGATGAAAGAATGGAAAGTTCTTTAGATTTTGCAAATCATACTTTAACTTCTTCAAAAATTAGTCAAAAAAAAGATCAGATGAGTACAAATTTGGGTAGAGATTTATTTATGACACAATTAAAATTGAATCTAAATCCTGTCAGAGCTTGTTAACAGGCAGTTCTCAAAAGAGAAAGACAAGCTATTAAGCGCTATATGAAAAAGTGCTCCAAATCACTAAAAACTAGAAAAAAACAAATGAAATCAATTCTGAGGTTCAGAATCATACCCATCATATTGGCAAAAATTATAAAAATGGAAAGTGACATGTTGGAGATACTCTGGCAAACTAATAAACAATTGGTAGAACAGTCATTCTGGAAAGCAATTTGAAACCATTCCCCAAAAGTCACCAAATTATTCATAGCCCTTGACCTAGTAATACCACTACTAGGCTTAAATGTCATAGAGGCAAAAGAAAGAAATAAAAGAATTTTAAAAATATTTATAAATGCTTTTTTGTAATGGTAAGGAACTAGAAACTAGGGTCATATTCGTCATTTGTGGAATAGTTGAACAAATTATGGCATATGGATGTAATGGAATATTATTGAGTCATAAGAAATAATAAAAGGTACAATTTCAGACAAACCTGAGAAACCTCATATGAACTGATGCAGAGTGAAGTGAGCAGAACCCAGAGAACAACTTATGCAATAACAATTGCATTGTAAAAACAACATAGAAAGACTTAAGAACATTAATAAATGCCTTGATTCCAGAGGACTAGTAATGAAACAAGTTATCTACCTCCTGTCAGTGAAGTAATGAATTCAAGTTCATAATGAGGCATTTATGTTTGGACATGATCAATGTGGGGATTTCTTTAACTTGACTACGCACATGTGATACAAGAGTTTTGTTTTCTTCCTTTCAATTTAGGGAAGAGTTAGGAGGGGAAAGAGGAGCTAGCTATAGGATTACCACCCCCCAAAAAAGTAAAAAAGAGGGTCAATGAATAATTTTATTTTTTAAATTCACAGATGGTTTGTAGGAAATACAGACAAGAAGTACATTTAAAAAAAAACATGTCTAATTCTTTGTATTCTTGAATGGAGAAGCAAGTTGTACCTTTACAGATTCATGGATACATATGTAATCCTTTTTTTCTTTTCTTTGTACATGAATATTCTCATCTTCTCTGATAGTTGTTAAGTAAAGGATAAAAATAAAATAAAACATTCAATACTAATCATTTGAAATGGTCCTTCATGGTTTCTTGCTCAGAGTTGCCAGGAAGAATCAACCAATAAGCTGTTTTCCACAAAGATTATAACATAGACATTCACATGTACCAACATCAGGTGGTACTTTGTCTTTTTAATGAAAATCTCTTTGTGTCTCTGGAACAAAAGTCTCATAATTCTTCTGTTCTGAGGCACAGAAAAGGAAGGGGATGACTAGAGAAAAGGAGGTGAAGGTTAGACATAAAAGTAACCACACATTGAAGACAAACTCCCACTTCACCTGCTTTCTGGAGATAATTAAAATAAAACTTTTAGTAAAAATGCACAAATTAAAATGCAGAAAATGTCAACAGAAACTAGAAAGGGCTAATTTATTTAACACAGAATTTCAATACTTCTATGTGGGTAGAAAGGCTACATTGAAGTCAGTTGTGATGATGATGTTCTAGTGGTTCTATGACAACAAAGGGACAGGGATTTAAAAAGGAAAGAATACAGAAACATTTCTCTCCTGCTGAGAGGAATGGGGTATGGAGAATAGAGGAAAAGTAGTGGTAGTTAGGCATAAATAAGTTCTGAATTGTAGCTAAAGGGTCTAATTGGTCTTTACCACTTAGCAGCAAAGTGGGTACCTTTTAGAATAAGTTGTCAGGTTGCAGTAATGAAAAAAATTTCATCCACAATATATATATATATATATATATATATATATATATATATATTTAAGGCTAAACTTATTGGATTAATTTGGGGGCACAGTTGGCTGTAAGCAGTCTCAAATGTACAAGGTTACTGAAAATATCGCCTTGGAGTACAGTTGAGGCACATTGCTCAGATTTGTGGGGGATCTCTGAATTTGAATCTTTTGCTGATCTTGCCCTTGTAAGGCTTGACAGTTGGGACACAGATGCTCAGAGTTGACAGCAGTCTAAATATAAGACAAAGGAATCTTACTTTTAGAAAGTAATATGTGCTTTGAGATTCCTTTCAGTTTTTCCTACTTTTAAGAGCTCTAACATTTAGGGTTCTTGGGGTAATAAACCAAATTTAAAATTTAACTTTATTAGCTTTATTATAATTATATTTGTACATATAAATTATATTATTATTTAAAAATTTACTTTCTTGAAGCTGAATTTTAGGGTATATGAGCTTGAATCTGTGAAAAGACATTCTTATTAGTGCATAGTTCCAGGACTGGAGGAATGACTTTTTAAATGGTTACTTAATCTGTGAAGTCATTGCTTTTGTAATTTGTTGGGGCAGGCAGAGACTAGATCAGTCTTAGGAATCCTAGGTCAGGGTGAACAAGAAGTCATTGGGACATTAAAAATATTTTTTTTCTGAACTTAATAATCACTAAATAAAATAGCATTCCTATGCATTTTTGTTATTCAGTTGTTTCAGTCATATTTAAACCGCCATGATACCATTTTGGGGTATTCTTGGAGTGGTTTGCCATTTCTTTGTGCACCTCATTTTAGAGGTTAGGGTGAGGCAGTTTTCCCAGGATCACACAGCTAGTAAGTGTCTGAAGCCAGATTTGAAGTTATAAAGATGAGCCTAAAGTCCAGTGTTCTATCTACTGTGCCAGCTAGCTACCCTCTCTACATATTCCATATATTAATAAAATAGAAAAAAAAATTTCAGAAACTGAAAATTTCTATTATGTAGGGTTTGATTTTCTTTTAAAGTATGTAATAAATTCAAAATGTAACTTTCACCCTTTCATTTTCTATTTCTTTTCTTTTTCTTCCTTTTGCATTCTATACTTAGTCCTCCTTTCCCTTCTATCTCCACTGTCCTCTCCCCTACTACATTTTTCTAAGCAAGAGGATTGATCAGTTTGTTTTCTTTCAAGGGAAATGGAGACCTAGGAATTTCTCCCAATGAGAAATTATTCTCTGAGCCTAGCCATTTAGTATAGGGTAGTCTTCCATTCCCTACCTGAGCCACACCTGTATGAAAGCCTAATTTCTCTCTGGAATTTCAGTCCTACATTATCAACTGCCTGCTAAACAGCTCTACCTAGAAATCCCATTAGCATCTAAAACTCAATAGATTTAGAATGGAACTCATTTTCTTCCTCACCCCACCCCTAAACCTTCCTGCTTTTGTGGAGGATATCATGTGGTAGAGTGGTAAGAGCACCGACTCTAGGAGTTAGGGAACCTGGATTCAGAAGCCTCTAATGCTTACTACTTGTGTGACCTTGAGAAAATTATCCTTCCTGAGACTCAGTTTCCTTATCTGTAGGGTGGGAGGGTGAACAAGGTGGCTTCTGAGGTCTCTTCTAGATCTATGATCCTTCCAGGCAACCTAGGAATCATCCTTTATTCTTCCCTCTCTCACCCTACAGCTTTATCTAATCAGTGGCCAAATCTTATGGATGCTGCACCCACAAAATCTCTTCCTTCCATCTACTTCTATCCATTTAAATGACTGATGCTATAGATTATCCCTCATATAATAGCCTACTCAGTCTTCTCCCTGTTTCTGGTATGTACCACTCCACTCTTTGGGGTATATAGGATGTTCAAGGAGGATTACAATCTCAGGTATGAGGACTTGCTGAGCCCTTTTCAGGACTGTTCATCCACCTTTGATGTCCACCTGTCACCCAATGCTCACCTGTGGCTTCAAGAAGCTGTAGCATGCCTGGCAGCCACACCTCTGTAAAATTACCTCAGTGGATGGGCTAAATCAGGTTGAGGGTGACTGCTGGGCCTCAAACACCTTGGCGAGTTAGGGGGATTTGTCTACACCTAGTATGTGAAGACAGGAGGATGGGAACAATTTGTGCTATGGCCATGGAGGTGTCTGAAGCAGGTGTTATGGAGCTTGGTCCGACATTGACTATACCAATGTCATTCACTGCATTCTAGGCCATCACCAGACATCTTGACTTTTGTCTTGCCACTGAACTTTGATGATTCTGGAAAAATGACTTTATGCAATTTTGCCTCAGTTAAATCCAATTCACTTAAAAGTCAAGACATCACACCATGATGTCATTGGCTCTCTTTGAAAACAAAGGACAAAAAACAACTCCAATCCTTATTCCACCCAGGTCAAATTAATATTCCTAAAATGGAGATCTGAACACATTATTCCATTGCTTAATCATCTATTACACCTAGAATAAAAAGCAAACTCCTCAGCCTGGCAATTGAAGCCCTCCACAATCTGGCTCCCACCTACTTTTCCAGGCATTTCTTGGTGCTCCACTTCATTTCCTTTAGCTTGCCAAATTGTCCAACTAGCTGCTCCCTGAATTTACCAGTATGTCTCCCACTTTTGTGCTTCTGCATAGTTTGTCCTTCATGCCTGGAATGTATGCCTTACAACTCTTAGAATCTGTAGTTTCTTCAAGATTCATCTCAGATGTTGGGTCCTACCTTGTCTTTCCTAACCACCAACCCTCTCCCTCCACATACAGCCAAGTTGTTAGTGTTCTCGTTTTTTCAGTAACCTTGCATTTATCTGTTGACATGTTTGATCTTCCCAGTAGAATGTAAGATCTTTGAAGGCATGGACACTTTCCCTTTTTCCTTTGTATTCCCAAATCCCACTTCCCATATAGAAGATCCTTAATAAGTGCTTGTTGAATTGAATTAATTTCTGATGCAATCTTCCCAAAATATTGGTTTTTGTCAAGTCTGATGAGTCTAGTGCAATTCATCTAATAAATCTTTCTGAATTTTTGAAAAAAGAAATTACTGAGTTAGAACATGTGCCCCAGGCTACATTTTGTAGAAACAGATTGAGTCTTTTCAGTGGAATGATAATGATGAGGGGCTGAGTGATTTTTAAGTGAGAATGACAAAAAGCAAAATAAATTGTAGAATCTTAAAAAAGATGAGAGGAGGTATTTTCAAACCAGCTCATTAGGATGCAACCTGAATAAAGCTTAGTGATTTGTATATAGTACACAGAAGCCTAAAAAATGTAAAACTAAAAGCAGCCACTGAATTTTTGGTAATTCTGAATTTAGCTGTGCTTTGAACTAACTAGCTACTAAAATGAGAGGGCTCTTATGGCTACAACAGGATATTATATGACTAGAAAGAACATGAATTTGGGAGCTTAAAGCCTTGATTATTATATAGACTTTAATTGAAGGTTTTCTATCTGTCTCAGTTTGTCAATCTATGGCATAAGATCTCTAAAAATCAGAATGAATTTATACTTTATTCATATACGCTCAGACATTTCAGGAAAATACAGTGGATTTTTAAAAAGCAGGAGAACTTATTCTTTGAATTTGTCTATTATTCCCTTATTTTTTAAACCAATCTGTGTACTATCACATCTTTATTGCCCTGGATACATTTACTGTGTACACTTGTAATCATGGCCATTTTGTAGATGAACAAGTATTTACTCTATGTATTAACTATATGAGACAGGGGGGACATATTTGACTTTGTAATCCTTGATGTCAGTGATTGATCATATTAATGTGTTGGGTGGGCCTTTTGCCATCAGTACTTCCACGGTAATCATCTAGAAGAAATTTCTAAGTGGCTGACTCAGCTTAACAGCCCATCTGTCCTTTCCCCAACTGCCCCCATCCTCTTCCAATCCAAAACACATAAGTCACTCCAGAGTATGTACAGAGGCAAGATGCCTAGAAAATGAGTTCAGATAATGAGCTTCCATTTTCTCCCTCAGTATCTAGTGTTTATAGCCATGTTGTGATGAGAAAATAATATTTTGGCCTAGTGGAAATACTGCTTGCAAAGATGCAGCAAAGACATAATTTCAAGAGGAAAATACATTGGTAGACAAGCTGGCATCTTCTTTTTCCACTTTGATGTAATTCCTGAGTGCAGTCTATAACTAAAGTGACAAAAATGTTTTTGAACATTTGGATTTTGACCAGAGTGACAGTAGAGTAGGACAGTTAGTCTGTACCTTGGACAATGATTCGATTTAATACTATTTTCATCAGCTCAGAAGGAACCAAACTTGGTACTCAGTTAACAATCTGTTAAACTTCAATCCTAGTAGATGGAGCACATCCTCTGACCCCTGACCCTACATTGTTTACTGTTTTACCATTGCTTCCTTATGAAATACCCTTGCAATGTCATGGGGTGTAACAGCAAGCACCCTTGCACACCCAGGATGGCCTGCTAGCACAGGTTCTTTGATCTGCTTTTATAAATGAAAGGCAACTTTAAAGGGATCAACAATGTTACTTTAAGTACAGATGAATAGAAAAAAGTGAGTATCCAAGAAAGAATTCAATAGACAGGGCTCTAACTGTATAAACAGAATAAAACAATCACCTACATATATCACCAGACAGGGAAAGAACCAACATCTGAGTAGTCAGGGGCTCTTAACAAACAACTACTCAGAGTCCAGTCCAGGGGATCAAGAGGTTCTTCTCACTAGTAAGCCCCCAAAACAAAATGCCAACATCCCAGAATATATAGCAAAGACTCAGACCCTGATTGGCTCAGAGCCAGAAGGCATGAAACCTACCAACTCAGCACAGCTGTGAATTATCAGGGTTCAAAGAAGATTAATCCTTCAGATGTTTACAATTTAGTCTGAGCCTGGGAAACTGAATTCCAAAAGTTACCTTGAGGGCACACATTTCAGAATTTTAGAACTAGAAAAGACTTCGGCAGCCATATTGCCTAACTTCATAACTAAAAACAAATTCCCATAAAAACAAACCCAATATATGCCCAGCCAGCCTCCAGTTGAAGACTTCCCTCCCGAGGGAACCTAGCAACTGCCAAGACAGCCTATTCTACTATTGGCAAATGTGACTGTAAGCAAGTTTTCCTAATGCAGACCCCAAACTGGTCCCTTTGCAATTTCCATCCATTATTGCTTGATCTGACCCCCTGGAGCCAAAAAGTACAAACCTAATCCAAATTCCCATTTCAAATTACAGTCCTACATTGATTTGAAGACAGCCCTCATGTTCCCACTTAGTCCTCTTTTCTTGAGGATAAAGGTCTTTCAGTTCCTTTAGCCTATTTTCATGTGCCATCGACTCAAAAGACCCTTAATTTTCTGTTTTAACAATGTCCTGAAACCATGGCTTCCCTAACTGATCACAGTATTTTAAATGAGTCCTGACAAGGTCAGAGGACAGAACACTATCACCTTCTGATTACTGGAATTTATACCTTTATTTAATGTAGCCCAAGATGACGTCAGTTTTGGGGGAGTTATCACATAACCCTACTGTTATTACTATATTGAATTTGTGGTCCAAGAGTTTGTCTGCTTCAAACAAATTACTATCTAACCATTGATCATCCATCTTGTTTTTGAAAAATGGCTATTTCAAAATCCAATATATTTTACATTTATTGCCATTGAATTGTTATTCAATCATGTCTAGCCCATTACTATCTCTTTGAATTCTAACTTTTTCGTAAGCTGTGTTAGCTAATTCTCCAAGCTTTTTGAAATATGAAAATTTTGTGACCATACTATCTGTCTTTATCCAAATAATTGATTGAAATGCCAAATAACTGGGCAGCTGGGTGGTGCACTGAATAGACCGCTGGTCCTGAACTCAGGAGGACATGAGTTCAAATCTAGCCTCAGACACTTAATACTTACTAGCTGTGTGAGCCTGGGCAAGTCATATAACCCCAATTGCCCTGTCTTCCCCCCTCCAGAAAGACAAAAAAATCCTTCTAGAAATGCCAAGCAGCACAGGGCTAACTATAGATCCATGGGACATACCAAAGGAGACCTTCTACCAAGCTGAACTTGTATCATTAATGGTTATTATTTGGACCTGGCCCTTCAACCAGTTCTTAATCTAATCTATCTAACTGTATTCAAGTCTAGTTCATAGGCTCCCAAAGTGGGTGAAACTACCTCCTGGACAGTGCTGGAATGATCCAGGGGGGTAGTAGTAGCCTCGGGGACAATTGGGGCATTGAATAAAAATAAGGGGGCAGTGGAAGCATGAGGAAAGAAGAGAAGATAAGAAGATTTTGAAAAACCATTCATACATGTTTCATCTGTTGTGTAACAGAGTTAAAAGTCATAGCAATTACATTATTTTCCAAATAAACACACAAAATGCAAATTATAACCAATCAGGGGTCAAGTCTGCAGACAGGTCTTACAAGCAAGTGTTGGTAGGCAATCATGTTGCACATTGTTGGGAAGTCCAGCTTTCATTGGCAGGAATACATGCGTGTAATGACTTATTTCCAATATGATATTATGCACGTATTGGCAATACATGTAAGCAGTAAAAAAAGATCTACATTGGACATATCCAAAAAAAATTTTGTCTCATTCTGAATTCTGAGTCCTTCACCTCTCTACAAGAAGATGGGTAATATGTTTTATTGTTAGTCTTCTGGAATCATGGTTGATCATTATTTTTATAAGATTTGAGTATAATAGTGTTCCATTCATTTATATACCATAGACTATTCATCAGTTCCACAATTTGTGGACACCCCTTAAAGTCCCAATTTTTACCACCTCAAAAAGAGCTAGATACACTTTTATACATCCTTAGAATCTGTCTTGCTTAGAACTAATCTCTTCCTTAATCTGGTCTCTCTCTAATTCTTTCCTCCTGCTTCTTCCCTTGCCCTCCTATGTTCCTATCAGGACTTCTGTAATCAATTCTCTCTCTCTCTCTCTCTCTCTCTCTCTCTCTCTCTCTCTCTCTCTCTCTCTCTCTCCCCCCCACCCCTCTGTCTTCCTTCTTTTGAGTAGTTCATATGAGAGTGAATTTCCAATGTTACCCCCCAACACCCTCTCTCCCTTGTTTATATAGATGTCTAATTGTGAACCTTAATTATATGAGATAGTTTTCCCTAACTTTCCCTTTCCTTCTCCTCTCTACATGTATTCTCATTCTTCTCTTTTTACAATCTTTTCTTGAAATCATTAAGACATAACAGAACTTGGGGTGGCTAGGTGGCACAGTGAGTAGAGCGCTGGCCCTGGAGTCAGGAGGACCTGAGTTCAAATCCGGCCTCAGATCCGTAATACTAGCCATGTGACCTTGGGCAAGTCACTTAACCCCAATTACCCTGCCTTCCCCCCTCCAAAGGGGGGAAAAACGTAACAGAACCATTCTCCTGACTCTTGTTAATTATAGGATTCAGAGAAGATACATATTATCTCCCATATTTGAATGTAAGTGGTTTATCCTTGTTTAGTCCTTTATCATTATTCATTTATATTTACCACTTTATGTTTCTCTTCACTCTTATATTTAAATTTCAAAGTTTCTCCACAGCTTTGACATTTTTATCAGGAATGCTTGTAAATCCTCTATTTTTATTAAAAATACATTTTCCTCTTGTAGCATTATACTTAGTTTTGCTTGGGAAGTTATGTTTGGCAATTAACCCAATATCCTTTGCCTTCTGGAATATTGTGTTCCAAGTTCTCTGTTCCTTCTTAGTTGTGGCTACTGAATTATGTGTAGTTCTGACTATAGCTTCTCTTTTTCTGACTGCTTGCACTATTTTTTCTTTGATCTAGAAGCTCTGGATTTTGGCTCTGATGTTCCTAGGATTTTTTATTTTGGTGCTTCTTTCAGAACATAATTGGTGGATTCTTTGTCATTCCACTTTGCCTTCTGGTTCCAAGAGATCTGGGCAGTTTACTTTTAAGATTTCTTGAAACATGAGGCATTGGCTCTTTTTTGTTTCATAACATTCAGATAGTCTAATAATTCTTAAATTTATCCCCCTCAAACTGTTTTCACATTCAGTTGCTTTTGCTGTGAGATACTTTAAATTTTCTTTTATTTTTTTAAACTTTTGTTTTAATATTTCTTGTTGCCTCATAGAGTCATTGGCTTCTATTTGGTCCACTCTAATTTTCATGGAGTTTGCTGTTTGGACAAAGTTTTGTCCCTCTTGTGCCAAACTATTAATTCCCTTTCCAATTCTTTCTTTTCCAGCTCTCATTTCTTTTCCTTTTTTTTTCTCAAGTACTGTCATTTAATTTATAAAAACATTGTAAACTCTTTAAAAAAACTATTACTTTATCTCTTTCAGGAAATCTAAAGCTGTTTTTCTCTGATATTGTGCTCATTTTGTTTGTATTTGTTTCTTCTACCTTCCCTTTGTGGTGGGAATCTTTATTTTCTCATTTTTTAGCCTATTTCCTAAAATATCAAGGCCATTCAAGTCACATTATACCCTGCTGAAGAGAAAGGTTTTTGTAAGGAGGCAAGGATGGGTGCAGCTATCCAAGCTATTTCCCTGAAGGGAGTCAGATTAAAATGTAATTGAGAAGTGTTTAACAAAATAAATAGAAATATAATAGAATATAGATAATGTTAATATATGGTTTTCTCAGTCAATGAATAATCCTTATGTGTGATTTAATGACCTTGTTTCTATTTAAGTTTGACACTATGTACTATAGTATCAAATATCCTTTCTGTGTTATTGCTAAACAAAGCTTTTGTTTACTGTTGAATGACCTTCAAGTGTCTCATTTTATCCTCATTGTTGTTATTGTTCAGTCAAGTCTTACTCTTTATGACCTGATTTGGGGTTTTCTTGCCAGAGATACAGGAGTGCTTTGCCATTTCCTTTTCTAGCTCATTTTACAGATGAGGAAACTGAGGCATACAAGATTAACTGATTTACCCAACTATTAAGTGTCTGAGGACTGATTTGAATTCAGGTCTTCCTGACTACAGGCCTGGTGCTATTTCCACTGTGCCACCTAGCTGCCCTTTTATACTGGACCTAAACTAACAAGGGTCATGCCTGAGTCAGACCCAACCATTATATTGTTCTAAAGTAATGTTCTAAATAACTTGCTGAGTGTCACCTCTTGGGTTGTTATTCATTATGGTCAGTGAGGACTAATATAAAGACAAGGGTCCATTCTCAAGCTCCATTAAAAGTAGCAAGGTGGCTAGACTGACCTTGGGCAAGTCACTTAACTTTTGTTTGCCTCAGTTTCCTCAATTGTAAAATGAGTAGGATAACAGCACCTATTTCACAACATCATGAGGATCAAATGAGATATCAGTGCATAGTAGGAGCTATATAAATGTTTTTTCCCTTCTGTTCCCCAAGGCCATAGTGTAAAAGGGAGAAGAACCCCCTGGTTTATTGCTTTGTGTGGTGATAGCTGACAAAGCTAGTGATGAATGGAGGAAGTTTCTCATTTGAGGTGTCTGGAATTTCATCAAAACACATAAAAATGTTTAATTCTACAAGAAAAAGCATGGAGCTCAATTTCCCTCTTCAAGCTCAGGAGAGGGCCATGGGTTTTCAGGACTTTACAATCAGAAGGTCATCAATAGAGGTCATCTAATGAAAATTCCTCACTTTCTTGACAAGAACACTGAGACCCAGAGAGGATATGGACTTCTCCCAGGTCACATCATTGTAAACTGAGGATTTGAACCCAGGTTTTCTGACTCTGTTGCTATTTATGATATAGTTTGGAGTACTGGGGACCCCAAAATGCAAAGGTACAGGGTGGGTCTGCCTTGAAAGAATTCCATCATTCTAACCTTGTTTCAGTCAGAGACAAAGTTTATTGTGTTGCCAATAGAAGTGGGAGGGATTCTGAGAATTTGCACAATTTAATGGGGGTAAGATTGGTATTTTTATACAGAAAGACTGTGAGAAAATCTGTATGGGATCAAGGAGTGGCAAGTAAGCTAATTAAGTAACCAGGATAGATTGGGGTAGAGGCAGAGGGACCAGTGATCTAGGAAAATTCAGGGAATGGATTGCTGATTTATATGGGAAAATTCAGGGTCCACTTCCCATCACCCCATCATATCCACTATAGCAGTGCATTTGTTTAAGAGGAAGGAGAAATGATGAATCTCCTAATGTTCATATTCCATTTCTTTCCTCAAGAAGTGTTGTGTGTTTGATATCTTTAGAAGGTTTGTGGTAAGCCCTGTAGAAACTTATGACTTCCTCCTAGGGACCATGCTTGCTTGTACTTCAAGTCTCTTCTACTAGTAATTAAGTACCCCTCAGTCTTGGATAATTGAAAAAAAGTGGGACACTCATAATTGAATTTTCTGTGAAATACAATTCTTTTCTTTTTTTGCCTTTTGCAGGGCAATTAGGGTTAAGTAACTTGCCCAACGTTGCACAGCTAGGTTTTTGTTTGTGTGTGTTAAATGTCTGAGGCCAGAACCGAACTCAGGTCCTTCTGACTCTAGGGCCAACGGTCTACTCACTGTGCCACCTAGCCACCCCCTTGCCACTCCTTGAAACAAAATTTTTACATTATTAGCTCATACTGATCAACCTCTAACTTCTACTTATAAACGATCTGACGACATAGTTGGGATACAGTTCAAATTAATGCAAATACCCAGTTACAAGGTACATACTCTTGTTGGTGAGACCAACTGTTATCAAATCTGCTTATGAGAGCAACAGCAGGCCTGTCCCCAGACTTTTCCACAACTCTTGGCCAATTGCTACCTGATCTAGCCTATTTCAGAGGGGAAATAGTAATTGCCTGCTTAATACCCAGCTATTAGCTCTGAGCATCCTCTGCTATAAAGAGACTGTTTTGAGTTTCTTTAAGCATATATTGTAATTGGCCAGGTTATTGTGGAACACTGAGCCCTGGCATTCTATCCTTACCTCATAGTTAAAAGAAAATGAAAGAAGCACCCAGTGATTCCTCTCTCTGTCAATGCTCCTCCCTTATGATTGATAGCCTCTATTTTATATTCCAACAGGGCTAACAACAATTGATTCCTTTTTGAATGGGTTGGGCTCCTTTCCCTGCCAGAAGCTTCTAACCATCACAGAACAAAACAAAGAACACTGTAGTTCTTAAACTAAAATGTACCCTAGTTTCCTCCCAAAGGGGGCAGCTGAGCTCTTGGGCATTATGGAGAAAATCATCTGATTGGTGCAGCTGCTGAAAGAAACTGCCTGTTTCTTACTCCCGCCTCTGTGTTAGCCTAGGGGATACCCTCTTAGTATGTACATCCTAAGATGTATTGCTTCAGTATGTATGATGATATTGCCTTTCATTATATAGGTATGCATGTATATGTGAATGTGTGTGTATGCATTGAAATTACATATCAAGTGGTCAAGGAAAGAGAAATTCTCATCTTCTCCAAACCCCTCCCCAAGTGGACACTCCAACATGATGGCTTATTTCAACCTGGTTGGGATATGAATAGAAATGAATAGAAGGCAGGGCTATTAGTACCTAGATCATTTTTTTCTACCTCATGTTACTAGGAAAAAATTAAACCTATTTCAGCATGGCTAAGGTTGTGGCCTTCACTTAGCCATTGGTGAACACCTGTATCATTGGTTGTTTAGAAGGATGAATTTAGGGCTGCCTGATCCGAGATTTTTCCTTTGCTTTTCTCAATTGTATTTGAACAGGATTTCAGCCACCTGGATCTTATCCAAGTTCTTGAGTCTGTGTGTGAGATAGAAAGCAATTTTTCTTTCCACATGTGTGTTTGTTTTTAGCCTAACATGTTTGAGCACTGAAACACCATGGTGATGAAAAAAAAAGATCATTTTGGGGGTATTTTCAGCCCATACAAAATCAGGAAGCACAGAAAATCATGTAAACTTGATGTCAAAAGACCCCTGAGCCAAAGAAGTTTGGACAAGTATTGGGAATTGTGCAATATCAAATGTGGAGAATTATAGGCTTTCCATAATTGCTCCTTTTGCCATGCATAGTCAATTGATTCTTCCATAGCAGGGAGACTAGACTATTGGAAACTTCATTCATTCCTCATGTGTTTCATTTATTAAGCACTTAGTGCCAGGCACTAATACAAAGCAAAAGCAAAAGCCAGTCCTTGCATTCCAGTTTGAGAGATGACATGTACATAAGTAGGCATATATAGAAGAGACATACAGGATGGAAGGTAACCTTACAGTGGTAAGAAGCTGGAGAGACTAAGGAACACTTCTTGCAGAAGATGATGTTTAAGCTGGTCTTAAAATTCAGTTCACTCTGAAGCTCATAGATTAGACCACAATAGGTGCCTGCCCAAGCTCCACTTAATGGTTGTATTTTGGGCCCTCTTGGCTTAGAGTGAATGTCAATGGTAACTGTTTCTCCTTGGAACAGTGGAACAGCAACCCTAAGGGTCTTCCCCTCCCAGGTTGATATGTTTTTTTTTCTTTTTTCTAATTAAAGGGGCCATTCCTTGACTCATTTCTTAAAGAGACCTATTCACTGAATAGGTATTACCTCACTCTAAGGGAGTACATGAAAAGGCCTTAGCCTAAAAGGACCAGGGTCTCCCATTGCATCCTGGGCCATCTCTAATCATCCTGATGAATATCTGGTCACTGGATCCAGATGATTGGAAGAGAAAGTGAGGCTGGTGACCTTGCACAGCCCTCCCTCATTCAAATCAAAGTCAACTGTAAGTCATGTCATCATTTCCCTGATGTCAGGGACCTCTTCAAAAATGAAGGACAAACACAGCAACAAAGGAAGCCAGGGATTCTAAAAGGCAGAAGTGAGGGAGGAGAATATTCCAGACATGGGGGACAGCCAGTACAAATGCATGGAGATGGGAGATGGAGAATTATAAGGAATAACAACTGGTTACAAATATTCATATTTAGACTATTTGAAGTTATAATTATATTAAATATGGTCATTGGTTCTAGCCAATAGAAATATGCCATGTATACAGAGCAACAGCTTTGCAGGATTCATTATTTGCACCAATTGGAACCCAACTGTATGCTTAACAGGACACAAGATGCAAAGAAGTATAAAACAGGATCTCTGCCCTATTGGAATCATTAAGTCATGGCTCTCAGAGTTGCAAGAGACCTCAGAAATCACCAGATTTTGCCTGTATCCAAATAGGAGCCTTTATCAAAAACACCTCTGACAGTCATACAGATTCCATTTGAAGACCTTTGGTAATGGAGGACTCAGTACATAATGAAGCAACCCATTCCATTTTTTGACAATTCTAATTGTTAGTCATATGCACACGAGAAGTTAAATGGCAACACAGTTTTTAAATATAACTAGCTTAGAGTAAAAGAGATATTACAAAGTAGTAAACAGTTAAGAGCCAAATGGATATACAGGGAATAAAATAAATTTTGAGGTGGGGAAGATCACTGTAGGCTAGAAGGCATGATGGAGAAAGCAGCTGTGGAAGAAATGGAACTTGGACCTTGAAGAATTAATAGGCTTTGGACGGCAGTGGAGAGTGTGAGGACATTCTAGGTAGTGGGACCAACTTAAGGGTTCAGAGGAGGAAGTAGAATTAGGTTTATTTTTTTAAGAGTAGAATACTCAGGGGAGGGGAAAGCAAAGGGTTTGTATGAGGTATCAAATAGGCTAGAACAGTAGTTTTGAGTCAGATTATTAAAAGTCACGAATATTATGGCATATAGACTCAATCTGGTGGGTATTTACTTTAATCCTTCAGTTTTACAAGTAATGAGCCATTAAAGGTTAGTGAGCAGGGGGGGGGGTGACATAATAAAATCAGATGATTCAGGAAGATTAATCTGGCAGGGGTAGAGATGATGGATTAGAATGGAGAAAGGCTGGAAGCAGTGAGATAAGTTATGAAGGTATTGTGATAATTAAAGCATGAGATGATTAAATCCTAACTAAGGGAGTAGCAATGGGAATAGAAAAGAAGAGATATGTAAGTTGATGATCATTTTTAAAGTTTAATTAGCTGTAAGTATAAGCTTAATTGGTTTTGTTAATGTTTAAAGTTAAATTAATAATAAATTACTTAGAAAAAAGAAAAGAAGGAAAGTGAATGTGAGACAGCCCATGGCTGGTCCCACTCTTTAGAGATGTAGATTTAGGCCAAATGTAAGGCTCGCTTATGATCATAAATTTAAAGCTGAGAGGAACCTTTGAGAATATCTAGTCCAACTCTCTGTTTTTATAGATGAGGAACTGAGAAAAATTAAGGAACTTTACCAAGGTAATAGAGTTAGGAAGTAGAAGAGACAGGGTTCAAAGTAGGGTCCTTTCACTTCAAATCTACCATGTTGTTTTCTATGGTGCCTGCCTTTTTTTTTTTTTTTGGAGGTGGGGGAGAAAGTAGGGCAATTGGGGTTAAGTGACTTGCCCAAGGTCACATGCCTAGTTTTTTGTGTTTAGTGTCTGGAGGCCAGATTTGAACTCAGGTCCTCCTGACTCCAGTGCTCTATTCACTCACCACCTGTCTTTTTTTTTGTACCTTCCTTTCTAAGTAGAATGACCTCTTTTGGGATGGAGTAGCCTCTCTCTTTCACTAAAATTCATCAGACAAAGGCTATATGACCACTGGTAGGCTATGTGATAGAGGGCATTCTTGATCAGTCCCTTTTTAGAGCAGATGGCCTTTAGAGATTCTCTGTGTTGTTGATTGTGCCTTAGCTATGGAAAGGAGAGTCTGGGGAATCTTTTTTTTCTACAGAGAACAAATGAAGTGGGACCATCAGAAGATTACAAATTTAAAGCTGGATGGTATCTTAGAAGTCATGAAGTCTAACTCTCATTTACAGATGAGGAAACGGAAGCCTTGAAGGACCTTTCCCAAGGTCACAGCTGGTAAGTAACAGAGGTGAGATTTGAATCAGGTTTTTGAAGGTCTTTTTGCTTTTTGGAGGGCAGCTGGGGTTGGGTGACTTGGTCACAGGGCTAGAGAATCGGGTTTTCTTATGTCACACCCAGCACTCTTTTCACTCTACCATGGTGCTTCAGTCCTGCCGCTCAGAAAAAGGAAAGACCCAAAACATCTCTTTTGATAATCTGGCAGGTATTTAGTTTTCAGATTATTGAAAAAATTGAGTTTTTGAAATACTCTCTTAAACAGATTGTAGCATCAGTGGGATTGCAAGATCAAAGATAAGGGAGAAGGTCCAGGTTTATCTGAGTAGGTGGGAGTGAGCCAGCTTTCTTAATGGAATAGGCTGAGACCACATATGGCTTCAGACAATTTTCTTATATTGTAGCAATACTAATGTTATAGTTGCATTATCTGGAGTAGAATGTGAACGCTTGGCAGTTCAGTTCGAGTAAAGACCTGTTTCTGGTATCTTATCCTGCCAGGTGATCTTCAAATGGAAGTGATTCAGTTTCCTGGCGTAACACTGGTAGACTGTCTAGGGTTCATAGGCATACAATAATGAGGTCAGCACAAGGGCCCTGTAGACCTTCAGTTTGGTGGTCAGTCTAATACTTCTTATTTCTCACACTTTCCTTTGGAGCCTCCAAAACACTGAGCTAGCTCTGGCAATGCGTGTGTCAATGTCATTATCAACGTGCACATCCCTGGAAAGTACGATACCAAGGGAAGTGAACTTATCTACAGCATTCTAAACTTCTCCATTTGCCGTGACTAATGGTTCTGCCTATGGATGGTGCAGTGGTGTCTGATGGAGCACCTGTGTTTTCTTGGTGTTAATTGTTAGGCCAAAATTAGCACAAGCAGCAGAGAATCCATCCATACTTCGTTGCATCTCAGTTTCAGAGGCTGCATTGAGTGCCAAGGACTAAGCATTCAAAGTCTGCTGAAGAGAGCAACTCCGATGGGCTAGCCATATTGTTTGAATGTAAAATATACATTTGCTAAAAAGACTAATTTATGGAGAACTCACACAGGGTAAGCATTCACATGGTGGTCAGAAGAAGTGATACAAGGATACTCTCAAAGTTTCTCTTAAGAACTTTGTAATTGACTGTGTGCCATGAAGACACTAGCACAGGACAGCTCAGAATGGTGTGCCCTTATCAGAGAAGGTGCTGTGCTCTACGAGCAAAGCAGAAAGAGATAGTAAATAGTAAATAGTAAAAACTCAAAAGAAATAGTAAATTTAAAAAATCCTCCCCAAATGTTCACATGGACTATTTGTGCCTGACCTATGGTAGAACCTTCCAATCTTGTATTGTTCTGATCAGTAACAGTCAGACACACTATAACTTGACTCTAGCATAGTGATGTCATTTTGGTCCTCTTCAAGAATGAAGGACAACAACCAACCAACTAATGTTATAGGTGTTATAGATATCATTAGCAGACAAGCAGGGAAAGCTATGTGTCACAGTGAATAGAGCACCACACCTGAAATCAGGAAGACATGACTTCAAATCCAGCCTCAGACATTTACTAACTGAGTGACCCTAGGAAAGTCACTTAACCCTGTTAGCTTCAGTTTCCTCATCTGTAAAATGAGCAAGAGAAGGAAATGGCAAACCACTCTAGTATCTTTGCCAAGAAAATCCTAAATAGGGTCATGAAGAGTCAGAAATACCTGAAATGACTGAATAACAAAAAGCTGACAGTCAGTCAAGAAGAAATCATTCAAAGGAAACATCTTTTGCCTATCAATTTTTTTTCTTGTTAATTTATCAAACATTACTTCTTTCCTACTGTGATTCATGCAGGGCCCTACTTCTTTTTAAAATAAGAAATTTGAATAGAACAACAGGGCTATAAATAGCATTTGGAAAAGTTTCTTTATACTAATTGATGCTACAAACCTACCAGATGCCTCTCACAGATTGTCATAAGATAGGTTGCTTTGTAAAAAGTCACTTTAAAAAACATTAAACATAGTATATGCAATTGACTTGGTATTTCATATTTCACACTAAATTTTAATTTATCATAGAATAATAGAGGTGAATGGAATCTTTAAGATAATTTACTCTGACTTTTTTTTACACAGCTCAGAAATTCTTTCTTCAGCATCTTTAAGGGATGATCATTCAGCCTTTTGCTTAAAAGCCTCCAGAGACAGAGAGTTCATTGTCTTATGATGATATCCATTATATTATCTGTTTCAATTGATAGAAAGATCTTTTGTGCATTGAGCTAAAATCTCCCTCCTTGTAATTTCTCCTTATTGATCTGATCCTGATTCTGTTCTCTAGAACAATATGAAATAAGCCTTATCTATCTTTCACATGGCAAACCTTCCAAACTGGAAGACACATATGAGGTCTTCTCTACTTTTTCCTCCACCTTCCTCCTCTGCCCCTCCCCCCCAAGGCTAAGCTAGGTGGCACAGTGGATAGAACGCTGAATTTGGAATCAAGAACACTCATCTTCATGAATTCAAATCTGGTCTTAGACCCTTACTAGCTGTATGACCCTGGGCGAGTCACTTAAACCTGTTTGCCTCAGTTTCCTCATCTGTAAAATGAGCTAGAGAAGGAAATGGCAAACCACTCTAGTATCCTTGCTGAGAAAATTCCAAATGGGGTCATGAAGAATTTGAAATGACTGAAAAATGGCTGAGCAACAACAAAAGTTCTCAGCTCTTTCAATTATTTTTATATGTCATACTTTCTAGACACTTCCTTTCCTTGCTTGTTTCCTGTTGGATACCTTTCATCCAAAGATGATTTCTAGTTTATCAGTGTCCTCCTAAGACTGTGGGGTAAATAGGGACAAGTCTTTGGCAGAAGTGGTTTTCAAAGGTAGTCATTTTAGACAACAGTACTTGATGGCAGAAGTGATTGGATTGTTTTTCTACATAGGAAAAAAAAAGGGTGGCCATGGGGAAAATTGGGGAAGGGAGGTTGGTAGCCAGTGCAAAACACCATAAGGCTTCTTGAAAAAGTTCCAAAGAGGATGAGATATTTTAAATATCACTCCAAAGATTAACTTTTAATATGCAAGCAGAAAGAGTTACAATATACTATGAAACAAACAAAAGTTTCTTCTCCTTAGGAAAGGAATCTTCCAAAATGGAGTTTTAGGTGGTTTTAATATGCAATAAGTTAGTGAATCCAGTCCCACACAAGGGCTTGGTTTATCATCTATCCTTATTATTCCAGGAAAAAATTCATATATTGTGCCACTTTTAATCTCGAGATAGGCTGAACAGTAATAAAAGGCACCAACACTAGAAAGGCCAACCACACTATTAAGCTTTTAGATACAAAGAATTTTGCTTTTGTCTTCTATAAAGTCCTAAGTTCACAATAGCAAAAATGTAACATGGACAAATGTATCTATACTATTTTTAAAATATTTATTTTAGTTGTTTCCCAAGAACCCTGCTATTGATTCTCTACAAGTTCTTGAGTACTGAAACCAAATCCAAATTCCTGCATGAGTTTGGACTAGATGATTCTAAGCTAGTTTCTAACTTCAAAATCCTATGATTCTAAATTTAAAGACATGGTCTCTATCCTCAAGGAATTTATAATCTAATTAGGGAAGCAAGACATAAACATGTGTATATAAGTGAAAAATGATATTATTAAATTAACATATGAATGGCAGAGATATTAAGTACTATTTCCAGTGAGAAAAGGGAAGTGTTACTGTTGTCAGAAATCATCACAAAAGTGTCCATTTAAGAGAAGGAATGCAACCTGGGTTTTAAGGGATGGCTAAGATTTAGTTATATAATGATGTTCATTTTAAAAGGTTTTATGTAGCAACATTTCATTTTAAAATGTCTTTTTTATCATATTGCTGTAAATAAATTCCAGCTAACAGAAAAAAAATCCTTAGTTAAGAATTTTCACTGTAATCATTTTTATGAAAGATTAAAGTCATTTTCCCCAACTACCTTCAAGGAAGAAGGAGAGATAGAAATGATTTTAATGTTTGTTTATAAATGTGGGGGTTTGTTTTCAGAAAATCCCCACAGAAAATTCCATTAACTCAAAATGTAATCTTTTTTTTAAATGTCCTTAAAGTTAGACCAGACTTGAATTATTTGAAGGCATTCTTTCATTAGAGATAATTTTGTTTTCTATCCCCTAAATCAAAAGCTTTCTGATTGCTTAAGGAAACAGCATGTAATAAATAATTTAGATCCACTTGCTGAGTTGCATTACTGCAAAGGTAAACTGGGGATTTGTGGAGGAAAGAGTTATTTACATTCAAATGTGCAACCTATTTTATACACTTGTTGATCAATATTCTGGGGAAACATCAATGAAATTAACACTGGAAAATTGCTTTCCATATTAGAAGAGACCTTCAAAAACTCAATTATTCTTGATTTTTATTGTTTCATACTTTGTTGACTTTGGTATCCAAGGAAGAATTGTTTCCACACATTAAATGAATCATTTTTAGCTTTCAGATAATAAATATTGCTAACATCACAATAATTTTTAGATCCTAAGGGAGACATTTTGCTAACCTACTGATTTAACCTAAACTTTTATGTGGGATATGTCTATGCATCTGAACAAGTTTAATATTTATGTCATATGTGCTCTTCACACAAAGAGTCCAGGATATATAATTGGGATGTCACATATCTTTTGGTTCAAACTCCTGCCTAGACTTGTGGGAGAAAATATATCCACTTGATAGTATCATAGTCTACAAATTCCTCAACCACATCATTACACTGCTATATAGTTAAATGATGACCAAGATAGCAGAAAGACATTTTATTAAAAGAAGTTCAAAAAGCACTGTAGGGGCGGCTAGGTGGCACAGTGAGTAGAGAGCTGGCCCTGGAGTCAGAAGGACCTGAGTTCGGATCCGGCCTCAAACACTTAACGCACACACAAACAAAAACCTAGCTGTGTGACCTTGGGCAAGTTACTTAACCTCAATTGCCCTCCCCCCCCCAAAAAAAGCAAAAAGTACTGTATATTTTGCAACAAATAATAACAAATTAATTTTCTACAGTATCACCTGATCTTTCAGTGTTCCACAATAAGTATTTCCTGATTTTCTAAAAAATGACTTCTACTATCATCAAGGCAAAACAGTATACTGGTACTGGCAAGAGCATTGGACTTGGAGTCAGAAAATCTGAGTTGATAAGCCTGGGTCTTCCAGGTACTAGCTGTATGATGGTGGGCAAGTCATTTTATCTCTTTGAAGAATATCAGTTGCCTTATTATGTAAAATGGTAAGAATTCCTTCAGTAGACCTCCAAGAGGCAACTTTAAGACTAGACTTTGCACAATAGTTGTGGATTGGTTTTCTTATTGGGAATTCTCTAAAACAATGAAATTAATGACTGGACACAAAGATAAATAGGTGTTGTACCCACCTCACAGATTGTTGTTAGGATCAAATGAGATAATGAAAAAAAAAGAGATTTACATCAATAATCAAAACTATTTGGAATTGGCTAAGAAATAGAGTGGTAGATCAGTGGAATAGATTAGGTATCCAAGACACAATAGTCAATGACTATAGTAATCTACTGTTTGATGAACACAAAGACTCTAGCTTCTGGGATAAGAACTTGACAAAAACTTCTGAGAAAATTGGAAAATCATATGGCAGAAAGTAGGCATAGACCAATATCATCTCACATCCTATACCAAGATAAGGTCAAAATGAGTACATGATTTAGACATAAAGAGTGATGCCATAAGCATATTAGGAGAGCAAGGAATAGTTTACCTGTCAGATCTATGGAGAAGGGAAGAATTTGTTGCCAAATAAGATAGAGAGAACATTATGAAATGCAAAATAGATAACTTTGATTAAAAAGGTTTTGTGCAAACAAAGTCAATGCAAATAAGATGAGAAGGAAATCAGAAAGCTGGGAAACCATTTTTACAGCCAGTATCTCTGAAAAAGACCTAATTTCTACAATATATAGAGAATGTAGTCAAATCTATAACAATATAAGTTTTTCCCCATAGGAAGTTTTTAGATGAAGAAATTAAAGCTATCTGTAGTCACATGAAAAAATGTTCTACATCACTATTGTTTAGAAAAATGTAAATTAAAAAAACTCTGAGGTACCACCTCACATATCAGATTGGTTAATATGACTAAAGGAAAATGATAAATGTTGGAGAAGATGTGGGAAACTTGGAACTCTAATGTATTGTTGGTGGAGTTGTGAATTGATTGATTCAACTGCTCTGAAGAGCAATTTGGAACTATGCCCAAAGGGCTATAAAACTGTGTACCCTTTAATCCTGCAATATCTCTACTAGGTTTGTATCCCAGAGAGATTATAAAAAATAAAAAGGACCCACATGTACAAAAATATTTATAGCAGTTCTTTTTATGGTGGCAAAGACTGAAAATTGAGGGGATGTCCTTCAATTAGGGAATGCTAAACTAGTTGTGGTATATGAATGTAATGGAATACTATTTTGCTATAAGAAATGATGAGCAGGCAGACTTCAGAAAAACTTGGAAAAGCTTGCATGAACTGATGCTGAGTGAAGTGAGCAGAACCAGAACATTGTACACAGTAACAGTGAAATTGTGTGATGACCAACTTTGATAGACTTAGCTCATGTCAGCAATTTAGCGATCTAAGACAATTCCAAAAGGCTCATGATGGAAAATATCCACATTTGGAGAAAAAAAAAAAACTATGGAATCAATGCAGATCAAAGCATACTATTTTCTCTCTCTCTTTTTAAAAACTTTCTCATGTTTTTTCCCTTTTGCTCTGATTCTTTTTTCACAACATGACTAATGTGGAAATATGTTTAATATGATGGTACAAGTATAGTCTATTTCAGATTGCTTGCTGTATTGGCGAGGGAGAGAGGGAGAAAATTTTGGAACTCAAAATCTTACAAAAGCGAATGTTGAAAACTATTATTACATAGTAATTGGAAAAATAAATACTATTGATTGGCGGGGGGGAGAGCTTTAAAACTATAGAGCACTATTACATAAACATAAAGGAGCAGATTGGTTTGGGTCTGTGTCGGGAGAGAGTCAGTTGATCAATGAACAGTTATCAGGTACCTATAATGTGCCAAGCACTGTTCTAAGCTCTTGACAAGCTCACAATCTAATGAGAGAGAACACATGCAAATAACTAGATACAATAAATTATATACAGGAAAAACTGAGTCAGGAGGACCGGTTTTTTTTTTGTTTGTTTGTTTTGTTTTGTTTTGTTTGTCCAGATACTCTATGACCTTGGCCAAATCACTTACCCTTTCTAGGCCTCAGCTTCACATGCTTGAATCAAGATTGAATTAGTTGAGGCCTATGATTCCTTCTGATTCTAAGATCTTATGATGTTCTGCGCTCCCTTCCCAGGCATGGGTGACTGTATTATTCTCTGAAGCATGTACTAGCTGGAGTTCTCTCAGCAATTCATGGCACACAGCTCCTACTGAGTACCCTCAGTACTATCAGGAGATCCCGACTGTATCCTTCTCCCTTCTACTGAATCAGTAATTATAGCTCTTCCAGTGGAACCCAAGTCTTTTGAAATAAATAAGGGACCAGATATGACATTCCCCTCTTTTTAAATGTTTACATCTTAATTGCTTTTGCATATATTCACCCTCAGACCACATTGTGCCTTATCAAATAATGACATATGAAGGAAGATACTATCTTCATGCAGAGAAAGAACTGATAAATAGATGTATAAAATGATTTTACAAATATATATGTTTAAACACATACAGATATACATGCACACATATTTGTGTCTACTGGCAGCCATCTCTAGGGTGGGGGGAGAAAAAAAGGGAAAAATAAATCTACATGATAAATTAATTACACATTTATTACATATTTATTATATATTTAATATAATCTCCAACTTGTACATAATAGATTTGCAGTTTCATGTGTAATTAGCTTTTAAAAATTCTACTGTGTTATGGAGATGTTTGTTTTATTTCATAAATTAAAAATAAAATTAAAAAAATAATGCCAGACTCCCAGATCTTTCAGAGTTTTACTCTGCCCTGGACTATAGTAATGCCCATAGCACTGATCTTATTGGCAAATAGGATGAATGAAAACTCATCCCAACCTTGTGATCCTTTACCTCTTGTCAGAGCTGCAACTAAAATGGTTTTAACTGGAACAAAAGTAGTTGTTACCTCCCCCCCTCCCCCCACCCCGGCCACACACACACACTCTCCCCCAGAGCAGAGGACAGTTATAGTCCAATGGGAGGGGGATCGTAGTACCATGAATCTGTACAGAGAACAGTTTGCTCCAGAGAAATCACTCCATTCTGTTGTTCTGCCTGGTTACAACGCCATCGAACAAGATGCCCCCGTGCCAGGTAGCCCCTGTTGTCCTCTGCCTCCTCTCCTACTTCCTTTGGTGTGTTGTCTCCCCCATTAAGCACCCCCAATTAGATTGTCTGCTTCTCGAAGTGCTTAGCACAGTGCTGGTATACAGTCGGTGCTTAACAAATGCTTATTGGAGTTGGAATTGATAGGTAGGATTGTGCTGGGAGACAGAGAGGCACTTCCCCAGACAGTCTGGCTGGTACACTTTTAGGAGTTATGGTGCAGTTCCAGGAGATGGGCACAATAATGGGAGCCTGAGAATGGAAGTTTTGTCATGTACGAGGGAGTATGGTAGTGCCAACAGTGTGGAGGACAGTATGTCCTCCTAGGACAATCATCTCCAAAGTTTAGAAGGGAGAAGTGTTCCCTCCAGGTGTCAGTTCCCAGAAGCAAAATGCCAATCACTCCTCTGGCTGTGGTTTTCAAATTAGGTATCCCCTTTCTGAGGTCTGTCCCAATGGTCCAAGGGCTGTCAAAGTACTCCAGTCATCAGTTTATTTTCCTCCCTCCCTCCCTCCCTTCTTCCCACCCTTCTTTTCTGTCTCTCTTTCTCTGTGTGACTCTGTCTCTCTAATATTTAGAAATTTGAATAAAGTAATTAAATTAAGAAATATCTAAAAATGATAAATAAAATTAAGAAAATTCTATTTCTTTGCTTATGTTTTTCCTGGAGCAACAACCAGAAGGTATTATATATATATATATACACACACACATATATATACACACATATATATATACACACATATATATATACACATACACAGAGACACATATGCATATATACATACACTTTCATACATACATACACATATATATGTATATACGACACACACGACATATATGTATATATTTGTGCTGTGCTTTTTTCAGCTATGTTCCCTATACAAAATGAATTAGTTATGCTGTGGGTTATTCATTGCTAGTATGTAGACATAGGCCTAATCTAGCTATAAACTCTGGCTAGCAATACATTCTGCCAAGTGACTATCTCTGTATTCATTCACACTTTCTATATAAGTCATTAAGACCATCTTTGAACATAAATTCTAAAATTATCTATTTATAGTCTGCTGCTTACTTTTTTATTTGCAATCCATGGCCTAAAGCATTCATATGGACTTGTTTGATGTCTTGGAGGCTCTTCAAATAGTTAACAGCTCCTGTTTTTACCCAGATTCATTCATTCTTCTTGTCTGTCTCTGTGTCTCTCTTTGTCTGTCTCTTTATGTCTCTCTGTCTCTCTCTGTCTCTGTCTCTGTCTCTCTCTCCACCCTGCCCTCATAATCTATCTTGTTTTAGTGGCCCTAGGAGTATTAGATTTCACTCTCAAACAGCCCAAGTGTTCCTATAAACAAGTGAACATCAAATATTATCCAGGATAATAACAATCCATTCCTGCCTTCAAGAAGCTGACAGTCTATAAAGAGAAATAATATTTACATATATAAGAATATATGCAAGGGATGACTAGGTGGAGCAGTGAATAGAGCACTGGCCTTGGAGTCAGGAGGACCTGAGTTCAAATCTGACCTCAGAAACTTAACACAAAAACTAGCCATGTGATCTTGGGCAAGTCACTTAACCCCAACTGCCCTCCAAAAAGAAAAAAAAAAGAATTATGTGCAAAGTAATCTGAGGGGGTATTAGTAGCTGGGGGAATCGGGAAAGACTTTGAGCAGGAGGTGGCAGTAAAGCTAGACTTTGGAGGAAAACATGCATTCTAAGACTTGGAAGTAAGGACAGAATGCATTTCAGACCTATGGGGGTAGCCTGTGCCATTGAGGCTGGAGATAAAATTTAATATAATAGTAACAGCAAGAGAGTCATTTTGACTGGACCATAGAATGCACGAAAGGAGTAATGGGCTAGGAGAGGTAGGCTAGAACCCTGTTGTGAAGGGCTTTTAATTCCAAAAATTTTGTATTTTCTTGGAGAGATGCTTTATGAGGAGAGGGAAGGAAGAGAGGGGAAGGTAGAATAGAGGTACATGGTTAGCTCCAGGCTTTAGGAACATCACTTTGGCAGTTGTGTAGAGGATGGTCAGGAGCTGAGGAGCCTATTTAGGAGGCTGCTATAGTAATCCAGGTAAAAAGCAATGTGGCCTTGTGAGTGGAAAAGAGGAGACAGATGCTATCAATGTTTTTAGAGGCAGAATCGATGAGTCTTGGCAACAGACCAAGATAAAAAAGAGTAGAGGTTAACAGGTTGTAAATCTGAGTGCCTGGAAGAATGATGGCACCCAGTGCAGAAACAGAGGTAGCCCTGAGGGTGAGGGAAGGAGCTGATAGCTGATGTTGCTAATTCAGCAAAAACAGCAAATGCTCCTGTTCCCAATAGGTACTTAAACACCTTTGTGTTCATTTGCTGTTTCTTGATGAAGAAATCAAATTTGTGAGAATGAAAGTAGAGAGGCTTAACTGATTTTATTTTTTCAAACATATTATTTTTTCTAATTACATATAAGAACAATTTTTAACATTTTTTAAAATTTGAGTTCAAAATTCTCTTTCACCTTTCCTCTCTACCCTACTCCCTGAGGATCATTGAATGGGTGTTGCCTCAGACAAACTGAGACCTGGGAAAGACCTTAGCTAAAAGAGGCCAAGGTCTCCCACTTGTCATGTTAATGGGAGTTGAAGATCTTCCCTGACCATTAATAGGCCTTACATGGAGCCAAACTAGAGAAGCCTGATTAGGGGAGACTTGCTTTTAAGGAAGGCCCACACCTTTTGTTACTTTGTAATTAGGCAGTGGGTCACAAGGGTTGTGATGCCCTCTGACCCTGGAGAAATACACACACACACACACACACACACACACACACACACACAACTGAGGTTAGCAGTTTTCTTTGGGACTCACTCATTGGCAAAGTGTTCATGTGATTTGACCAGATGGGTGCTTCTCATTCTGGTATGTATGTATTACCTTGTTCAGATAGTTGGATCTATCTGTTGATCTTGCTAATTTCTCAGATAGTTAGAAGCCCTGTCCATTGGTGTTTTTTTCTCTGCTTCTATTTTCTCTATTTTATTTGTTTGGATTTTCTCTGAAGCTCAGGGTGCTGATTTTTCCCCTGAACTAATGTAATTAAAAAAGTTTTTTGACCCCTTGAACAGCTATCTTTTCTAGTAAAGCAGATCTAAGAACCTGTGCTAGCAGCCATCCTGGGTATGCCAGTGTGGTCACTGCTGCATCATTGCATCTGGGATCATCTCCAGTCATCCTGAGCTATGTCTTGCCACTGGACTCAGATGACCCTGGAGGAAAGAATAAGGCTGATGACTTTGCAAAGCCTTGCTTTACTTAAATCCGGTTCACTTACAGGTTAAGACATCACTCTCCTGATGTGATTTGTCCTCTTCGAGAACAAAAGACAATTCCTGAGATGGCAAACAAATTAATATAGATTATACATGTGAAGTCATGCCAAACATATTTCCATATTAGTCATGTTGTAAAAGAAGACACAGACTACCTTCCAAAAAAATACTCAAGAAAAATAAGGAAAACTAAAAAAAATAAACCAACTATGCTCCAATGTGCATTCAGACTTCATTGGTTTTTTCTCTGGAGGTAGAAAGTATTTTTCATGATGAGCCCTTTGGAGTTGCCCTAGGTCATTATATTGCTTAACATAGCTAAATCATTCATAATTGATCATCCTTACAATATTGATGTCACTGGGTACAATGTTCTCCTGGTTCTGCTCACTTTACTTTGTATCAGTTCGTGTAAGTCTTGCCAGGTTTTTCTGAAATCATCCTGCTCATCATTTCTTATACTCATATACCACAACTTGTTTACTCATTCCCCAGCTGATGGACATCCCCTCAATTTCCAATTCTTTGCCGCCACAAAAAGAGCAGCTGTAAATATTTTTGTACATATAAGTCTTTTCCTTTAAATTTTTTTTTAAAATCTTCTTGGAACACAAATCTAGGGTATTGCTTAATCAAAGGGTATGCTCAGTTTTATAGCCCTTTGGGAGTAGTTCCAAATTGCTCTTCAGACTGGTTGGATCAGGTTGCAATTCCACCAACAGTGTATTATTGTCCCAATTTTTCCACATCCCCTCCACCATTTGTCATTTTCATTTTCTATCACATTAGCCAATCAGATAGGTGTGATGTGGTGCCTCAGAGTTGTTTTAATTTGCATTTCTCTAATCAATGTTGATCAGAGCCCTTTTTCTTATGACTATAGATAGCTTTGATTTCTTTGTCTGAAATGTGCCTGTTCATATCCTTTTAAGTGATTTTAAAAAGGAGGTCAATTTTGCAGAGATTAGATTTAAGGCAGCTCTGTGGAACAGTGGATGGAACACTGCATCTAGAGTCAGGATATGGCCTCAGAGTCTAGCTTTCTGCTGCAATCTGCCTCAGTTTCCTTATCTGTAAAAATGGGGATAATAAAAGTGCTAGCCTGCCAGGGTTGTTATGAAGATAAAATGAGATAATATTTGTAAAGCTCTTTGTAATCCTTGAAATGCTATGTAAATGCTAGCTTTTATTATTGTTAATTCCACCAATAACAAAGGAACAAGGAAGTAAGGCCTAAAGAAAGCTAGCTAACTTGCCCAGGGGATCACTTTAGCTTGATTTCATTAGTTGGTAATTTATCTGCAAGACTAATATCTGAAACTCTAACTGTTAATACTGCAAGCTCAATATTAATACATTTGCTATCTTATAATTGACTCTTGGTCAATTAACCTCCATTTCCTCATCTGTAGAAAGAGAATTAGTCTAAATTATATCAAAGGCCCTTTCCAGACCAACAGTCAGTGAGTCAGTGAGTCTGTAAACTTGACCTTTTCCATGGCTCCAGTGACAAATGTGTTGAGATTTGTTTCAGTGTACAAAATAGTCTGAGTGGCTCACAAGTTCTATATGCTTTCATATATAAGTGATTGATTCTTAGGGCCTTTCTTTGCTTAGTTTTTCCATGTTTTTTGCCTGCTGACTTCCACCTTCTACCTGTCTCCTGCTTTCTCATCTGAAGTCGTCAGATCTAACATCTTTGTCAACCTTCCCCCAGTCTGTGAACAAAAATGCTGATGGCTTCCCCAACTTTGGACCCTTTCCTCTCCACTCCAACCTCGCTGATATAGCCCAAGAGCTAAATTTGAGGGGCAGCTAGGTGGCATAGTGAATAGAACACGGGCCCTGGAGTCAGGAGGACCTGAGTTCAAATTCAGCCTCAAACACTTGACACACTTACTAGCTGTGTGACCCTGAGCAAATCACTTAACCCCAAATGCCTTTCCTCCCCATCCAAAAAAAGCAAAAAAAAAAAAAAAAAAAGAGCTAACCTTGACCTATTCCAGGCTCTAGGGTAGGGGTGGGGGACCTGGAGCCTCAAGGCCACATGTAGTTCTCTAGGTCTTCAAGTGCAACAATTTGACTGAGTCCAAGCTTCACAGAATACATCCCCTTAATAAAAGGATTTATCCAGTAAAAGCTTGACTCAGTCAAAAGGGGGAACCAAAGTTTCCTAGAAGGTCTCTTGAAGTCTTGAGGCTTCAGGTTCTACACCCCTGCTTTGGCTGTTAACCCTTTACCTCCCTGCTTACCCTTTCTGGTTGCAATGGAAGTGTAGGATGATTTCTTTTTATTTTGGAGTAGTATTTAAGGAAGGCAATGCAACCATATGTGCTTTTACTTTTTATCTCCATTCTTTAAATAATAGGCTTTTATTTAACATTTCATTTTCATTTCACTCAGCTTTAGGTACCATCTGTGATTCAGATATCAGCTTTCTGAGGATGAATTTTCTGTGTTCCTTTAAAGCCCCAGCAATGTCTTGCCTGTCAGGTGATGTTCTACTTACTGCTGCTATCATCAAACATTTAGCCATCATCACCTTTAGAAATGTGTTTGTGTATGGAGACTAATCACAAAAGATATTTCCTGTCTTCCTGTACCTTATGGAAGAAGGGCAGCTGCCTTTAATGAGAGCTTAATGTTTAATCTCTCTGGAATCACTGTAGGTGACAAGGCAAGGCAGCCGCTGATCAACAGAGAAAAAATTCCCAGGGGGCCTTGGACCCGTACTGAGATCTTGGCAGGCAGAGCGAAAACTTGGGAAATAAAAAGAATCCACATGGAGGGGGTGGTACTATGTTGGGGTGGGAGGAAAGGAGTTGATTAAGACTGTGTAGAGTGTTCCCAAATGCCAATGGAAAGGATTAGCAAGCTATAGGCTGCAGTTGGAGTGGAGAGTCAGAGGGGACTCATGATAGTCTGACAATGTACAAGTTCCCCACCCCTGGGCCACACTTGAGGACCTAGAGGACCACATATGGCCTTGAGGCTGCAGGCTCCCTACCTCTGTTTTAGGGGAACCCTGATGACCCTGTTACTCAACTGAGGGTTAAGCAGATTACATCTTTCTATTTTTTTTTAATGGGGGAAGGTAGGGCAATTGGGGTTAAGTGACTTGCCCAAGGTCACATGGCTAGTAAGTGTTAAGTGTCTGACATTGGATTTGAACTCAGGTCCTCCTGACTCTAGGGTCAAGTGCTCTATTCACTGTGCCACCTAGCCACCCCAGCCGATTACATCTTGCACCAAGAGCTTAAATGTGCTCCACCTATGCTGGGGGGAGGAGGGAATCAACAGCTTCTCCATGTCTGTACACAAGCTGAGGACAGTTTCCCTTACACCTGTAAGTTTCCCCTGGAGGTTTCTATCCTATTTCACACCCTGGGAGTTACAATGGCTGCACCTATTTTTATGGGGGGGGGGGGGAAGAATGATGTGTGACAGGGCAGAGAATGATTACATTTGATTTCTTTGTTATTTACACTGGGGTTTTTTTAATCTCTTAATTAAATGTTTTCCCTCCTAGAGGGAAGGAGCTATTAAATTTCTGTTTTGTATCCACAGTGCCTAGCATGGTGGATGGCATATGTTGAAGTAAGTGCTTATTAAATACTTGATGAGTTGAACTCATAATTGTATTCAGATTGGTGGCTTCTAAATGGTTTAGTTAGGGTTAGAGTTATAAAGTGTTGTACTGGATGGGGGCTAATGCCAAGAATAATAGATAAGTAATAATAAGTAATAATAAAAATAATAATAATAAGTAATAATAGCTACCATTTCTGTAGCACTTTAAGGATTGCAAGTGCTTTACAAATGTCTCCTATCATCTTCGTGACAATCCTGGGAGGTAGGTGTTATTAATACCCCCATTTTAGAGATGAGAAAATGAAAGGCTGATAGATATTAAGTGACTTGTCCAGGGTCCCAAAGCTGGGAAACATCTGAGGCTGCATTTAAATGCTCTTCTTCTTTAAGTTCGGCATTCTATCTCTCCTGTACCACCCAAAACATCTATAATAAACCTGGGGAAAGTATAAAGAGGCTCCAGATGTAGAGTTCTTAGTTTCCAGGGGCCCATGTTACAACTATTGGATCATATGAAACAGAACACTAATGAATTTCACAAATCAAACCATTGTTAAGCATTCTTGAGAAGCTTGCAAAAGTTGCATCCTCTTTTTATCCTAACTTGGCTATCACAGAGTGAATTAAGCCTTCTGATTCATAGCATGTAAATGGATTCAGAAAAAAGCCATTTGGCAGAATGCAACGCAATGTGCCACATTATCCTCCAACATGGGCTGTGTCTTCACAAGAGAGATGAAGGGCCAACGGCATAGCTGCTCATTCCTTTCGCACATTTTAACAATTGAGAAGCATGGCAGCCAATGGATTCAGCCCTGGTGATAGCCCTGGTGATAGCTTAGAATTACTATCACCATTACCTCTCTAAAGAGGGTAATGAACATGTCCCCATTTTACAGACTAGGAAACTGAGGCTTTAGGAGGTTGTGATTTAGAATCAGAGAATGTTAGCCCTTATGATGCCTTAGTGACCCAAAACCCTCATTTTACAGTTGAGGAACCTGAATTTCAGAGAGGGTAAATGATTTGTCTAAGGTCACGTAGCTACATAGCAGAATAACTTACTTCCGAATTAGAGTTGGCAGTTATCTTGACTCTACAGTCAGTTCTCTGGAATTTGGGGTGCATTTTGCCAAATGGGTACACTGTCCTCCATAACACCTAACTTTCTGTTACCACCTTGTACAGTATTGATAAATAAAATATGTGTGTAGGATCCACCAGACACAGAGACTCAAGAACAGAGAAGAGAAATAGTATCCCTCCTTTCCATGCCTCTCTTGTAATCCTGATGATATCACCTCTAATGCACTAAGCTAGCAGCTAGGTCATTGATTATGGGCAGAGGCTCTGCTTTTTGGTTGTGGCAGATTGAGTCCCTTAAGACCCTCATTGTTACCATTTTTTTCTGAGTAATTGAAAAATAGCTTTGTTATTCATAAGGACTTATAGATATTTACATTGTGTTAGGGCAGTTAGGTAGTGAGGTGTATAGAGTGCCTGGCCTGGAATCAGGAAGACTCATCTTCCTGAGTTCAAATCAGGTCTCAGGCACCTTGGCAAGTCACTTACCTCTGTTTGCCTCAGTTTCCTCATCTATAAAATGAGCTGGAGAAGGAATTGGCAAATCACTCTAGCATCTTTGCTAAGAACATCCCAAATGGGGTCGCAAAGAGTCAGACACGATTGAAAAGTTTCAACAACAACATAGTTAATGAATTAGTAATAGTAAAAATATATCAGGTTTGTAGTCAGAAAGACCTGGATTCAGATTCCAACTTGCTCTAACTTGTGAGTAAGCCAGTGGTGGGCTGTGATGAGTTTTGAGATCCCTTCCAGCACTAAATCATGGGTTATTCAACTTTTTTCCAATTTAAATTGCTTATGACTTACTTTCCTATGCAGTTACTCAAGTTTATGCATTGAAGGTGTTCTGCACAAAAGTTTAGTATTTTGGATAGGAAACAAAAGGTATGGCAGGGTATGAAGGATGCAATTCGTATGTGTGATACATTTGTAACTGAAGATGAAAGAAACTTGTGTTCCAGCTTTATACACTGTGCTCAGGTCTGCACTCTAGCTTCTGCCCACGTTTCTATAGATATGTGCCTGCCAGAAGGACATAATGATCTGTGCTTGGTCCTGTTAAAGACTTTTGAGAGCTAAAAGATGTAGGGCAATGCGGGATTTATCTGAAATGGGAGAAGAATAACCACATTTCTGCTTTTAAAAAAATTGTCAGCACTTAGGGAGCCCTAGTAAAAAGGCAGCCACAAGCAAACACAGACACTTTGAAAAGACATCCTGTTATTTGCCTGGGAGGCCTCAATTAAATTCAACAAGGATTGCCACACACTGTGTTGGATGCTGAGGATATGAAGACAAAACCAAAAGCATCCCCTACCCTCTAGGAGCATATATTTTATTGAAATAATTCTAAGCAGTTGGATGGCACTGTGGCTGAAGCACTAGACTTAGAGTGCAGAAGACTTGAGTTTGAATCCTACTTCAGACACTTAATGTGTGATGGATGCTAGGTCACTGAACCTTTCTCAGTTTCAGTACCCTCATCTGTAAAATAGATACAATAATAGCATTTACCTCACAGGGTGGTTGTAAAGATCAAATGAGATAATATACAGAAAGCATTTCACAAACCCTAAAGTGTTATGATTATTTTTATTATGTTTTCATTCATTTGTACATTTTTGCAGGGTTTTGGAGGGAAGGTATGAGATGGAGGTAGCCAGTCAGTAGGGAGCCACAGCAGCCTACCTACTGCCTCTGGGATTGGCCTTGTTCATCTTACTTTAGAGAAGTCACCTGATTCAAGGCATAAGGCTTTTTGCTACAAAATTTGTTTTAGAATTTAAAAATTAACGATTATTAAACATGCATATTTAAATATACAAACAAGAGTAACAAGAATATATATAATTAAGCATGCCTTGTTATACATAGTTCATTTTAAAATTTACTAACTTTAATAGAATTGTTCTATTTCTCTGTTCTACTTCTGAACTTTTTTTTCTTTTCTGTGTATTTTTCTATGCTTTGCTTCAATTACTTTTGCTTGACCCAGACATGATTTTATCACTGCTGGGATCTCTCAGTGTGAAAACTTTTCACAAATGGCAGATAGACAATTAATTCATCTCATCAACTCATGGTCTTAGGAGGTTGCTAGGGACATCAAGTGATTAAGGGCCTTACCTAAAGTCCCATAGCTGATCTGAGGCAAAAGCAGAACTTCAACCCAGATCTTCCTGATGTCAAAGCTGGCTCACTATCAATTAAGCCACACTACCTTTCATTTTCTGTTATTATCATCAGTATTACTTAGAATTACTATCACCATTACTGACATAGTTCTAGTCAATGGGTATATTGTTTTTTGGGTCTACTTTATTCAGTCTATATCACTTTATATAAGCTTTCCCACATCTCTTGTATTTTCATATTCATCATTTCTTATTGCATGATAATATTCCATTGTTTCCAGATTTTTGCAATTTTAAAGGATAGTATAAAGAATGTTTTTATATAGTTAGGTGGGACTTTTCTATATTTTTTCATGCTCTGTTAAAATATCCCCAGATCAAGTAATTGAGAATGCAGTTCACCCATATACATCACTAAATATTAGCAACTACCAACCCATAAGCTTCCTCTCGCATCTATAGGAAATCTTTATGAGGGTCATTTATACATGAATTGAGGAATCTTTGATGAGAGTGTTTGTAGGGAGCATACAGAATTTTCCAGAGGATATTAAAAATGGAACACATCATTACCATTTACTAATGGGTTGAAATGTAGAAAGTCTGAGAGCTCATTGTGCTTACTGTTTGTTGAGTAAGAAAAATCATTCTACTTGTTGAAACAAAATTCCACCTTATTGGCCCCTTTGCAGCAAATGGTCTGTTTTCTATGTATTGAGATCATTAGGGATTCTTTGGCAGATATGACAAAAGAAATGACTGCTTAATAATCTTCAGATAATAAACATCACATGGAAAATAAAATAAGGAGATTTATCTCAATGAAAGTATTCACTACTGTAATAGAAGAAATCCAGGTCAAAGTCTGGGACAAGGAGGGATTCCCTGGGGGTGGTGATATCTTCCATTTACTTTTGTTTGTGAATGATAATATCATTACATCAAATGTGAAGATATTGAAGAGCCTCCTGAAAAGATTTTTAATTATTCAAAGGAGCTAGGTCTGACTGTCTACAAAGGAAAGACCAAATGGAAGAAGAGTGTCTTTTGCCCAGATTTCACCATATTTCTGAATAGACATCCCATAGACTTAGTTCAACAGTATATCCTTGTGGCACAGTCAGTACAGATGGACAATGAATTGAGCCCAAATTGGAAAGGGGGAAGACAAGCTGTACTGTTTTTAAGAAATTGCAAAGCACTTTTATTGACCCCAAGCTTCCCAAAACATCCAAGTCCTGGTTTTTCAATATAAGCATTTGCTATGCAGGAAGACCTAAGACGTCACTGCAGAGCAAAGGGAAGGTATGTGGTCAGTATAAGCAGGCTGCAATACAGGAAGTCCAGCAAAGAACAAGTAAATGATGTCATCAAGAAAGTTTATACCAGAAAGAGAAGATGGTGTGGTCATGGGATTTGAGAGAGGTATGGCACATAGATGACCATAGTGTTCTAATGGTACTTTCATGATGTTGGAGGAAAGGAAGGTCTCCAGCACATTGGATAGACCCCCAGTGGCAGAACATGACTTCTGAGGTCCCCTGCATTTCTGGGCTGGGTTGGATCTACATCATTGGAGGAAAAGCTTGAATTGATCAGATCACAAATTTGTTTGGGAATACTTCTCATAAAACACCCAGGGTTCCATGTAGACACCCAGTTCTGCTTTTATATCCTTAGCTGGGGTCAAAGAACTCCTATGAAGTGCCCCCCTGTTTGTGGTATTTTCCATGGCATACAGTCCAAATTCATATCCTCAAGCAGTTTTCAGGTTTTCTTCCATTAACATGTTCCTTTTTCTACTAGAGGACAGCATAGTGTAGAGTAGTGAAGCTAGTAGTCAAGATTTCCTGCCTCAAAATCCTGCTTCTGGCACTATGAGCTACGTGACTATGGGCAAAATCACTAAACCTCTCTCAACCTTTATTTTCCCATTTGTAAAGTGGGCATAATAGTACCTACATCACTGTCTCAAATGAGATAATATCTGTAAAGTGGTTTGTGTACTTAGAAATGTTATATAAATGTAGGTTATTATTACATCCATTATACAGTGTTACTGAGGCAACTGTCATAAGGAAAGGATGTTCCATTGAAAGGAAAATGTATAAATGTTAAAAAGGAAGATGGTTTATTATAGCATTTCTTTCAAACTTATAATAGTCTATGCATATGTATTACTAAAAGATTTTGAATAGCAATAGTTATTTGTGGTACTTGTGTGTTTAAACAGGAGTTCACTGATGTATTAATAGCATAGGACATATTTGAATGATCTTTCCAGTTGGAATTTAGGAGAGCAGTGTATTATAACAGAATGTAAATTTGAACTTAACTAATTATAGGCCTGTTGTATGACCTTGAGCATGTCACATAAATTTTTCTCTATTAATTTACTTTCTCAAATTGAAGAATTAGAGTCATGATTACTTTTTGCTGCTGTTCAGTCATTCAATTGTGTCTGACTCTTTGTGAACACTGGGTCCTTCTACCCTCCACTGTCTTTTGAAGTCTGTCCAGTTTCATGTGTGTTTCCATGATACTATCAATCCATCTCATCCTCTGTTGTCCCCTTTTCCTTTTGCCTTCAGTATTTCCCAACATAAGTCTTTTCCAATGAGTCCTGTCATCTCATTATGTGGCCAAAGTATTTAAGCTTCATTTTCAATAGTCAATTTTCTAGTGAATAGCCTGAGTTGCTTAATTGACTGATTTGCCCTCCTTGCTGTCCAAGTGACTCTCAAAAGCCTTCCCCAGCACCACAATTCAGAAGCTTTAATTCTGCGACACTCAGCCTTCCTTATAGCCCAACTCTCACAGCCATACACTGCTACTGGAAAATCTATAACTTTGACCATACAGACCTTTGTCAACAAGGCGATGTCTCTGCTTTTTAGTATGCTGTCCAGGTTTGCCATAACTTTCCTTGTAAAGAGCAAGTATCTTTCAGTTTCATGTCTGCAGTGCTCTTTGAGTCTGAGAATATAAAATTAGACACTGCTTCCATTTCTTCTCCCTCTGTTTGCCAGGAAGAGATGGGACCAAGATCTTAATTTTTCATAATTGCTTAGGACCATAGATTTAGAGCTGGAAGGGACCTCCAGAGTGTTATCTAGTAAAACCTCTTCAGTTAGTCAGTCAATAAGCATTTATTAAGGGCTTACTATATATCATGACTATGCCTATGATTTTAGCACATTATTTCACAGTTGAGGAAACTGAGGCCCAGGGAGATTAATGACTTACCCAGGGTGATACAGGTAGTAAGTAACAGAGCTTAGATTCAAACTCATGTCCTCAAACTCCAAACCCAGTCCTCTTTTCACTATATTATGCTGCTTGTAATAAATTAACATGGAGTAATTGGGCCATTTAGCACTTTGAGAATACTGAATGATACAGAAAGGCAAACAATATTATCTTCTAATTTTTATTATCTTTTAGGCCTTTCCATTTGTCTTGAGATTGTCTCCATAAATATTAATCAGATAAATTACCATCTTGGATCTCTGGTGAAATTGCTCTGATTTAATATCGGGTCTGTTGACCACTTGCTATCTGTCGTTACTACATTCATTATTGGCACACATGTTCCCTTGGGCTTCCCACAAAGCTATGTCTTTACCTTCTGTTGCTCATCTGCTTGAACATTTTTATTGAATAATTGTAGAAAATGATGATTTAACTCCACTCAAATCTCTTCAGGCAACTTTTCTGAGACAACTATTCAAGTGTAATTCCAAGCTTTCCATGTTCATTCATGTTCATGAGGTAGTCCCACAGCTCTGATAAATCATAGACTCATAAGTTTTTGACCCATACCAGATAATGCTCAACTTCTGGATGACCTTGGAAAATGCTCTCTACCTGTTTTATCCTTGGGTAAGTCTGCCAACCTCCCTACCCACCACTTTCTACATCCATAAAATAGGCTATTGGATTAGATGACTCTGAGACCCCTTCCAACTCATGATCCTTGTGCTGCTTATACTTAATACAGAATCAACTGAAGAACTGAGTTAGAGAGTATTTCCTTCCCCAGTAGGAGTTGTTAGGTTGCTACAATATTCTGACTCATTTTGTTCAATGAGTGTTACCTGGAGAATTTGTGCTAATAGATGGTGATACCAAAAAAAGTGACAAATTGATTTACTTTATATCTCCCATTCTGTCCTCATATTTTCTAATTTGTCCTCTTTGCTTCACTAACTGTGACCACCTCCTTAGTTGAAGCCTTGATCACCTTTCCTGGACTATTGTAATATCTTCCTCATTGATCTCCCAGATTTCAGTTCCAGTGATGATGATGATTATGATGATGATGATGATGATGATGATGATGAAAATGGCATCGGGATGGCATAGTGGATAGAATACCAAACCTGCAGTCAGAAAGACCTGAGTTCAAATTCAGTCTCAGACACTAATTAGTTATATGGCTCTGAGCAAGTCACTTAATCTGTTTGCCTCAGTTTCCTCATCAGTAAAATAGAGATAATAATAGCACCTACTTCTCAGGGTTGTATTGATCCAATGAGATAATATATATTGAAGTACCTAGAACACAGTAGGTGCTATATAAATATCAGCAATGATAATGCTGATTGCTGGCATTTATATGAGTAGAACTTTAAGGTTTGAAAAGCTCTTTACATATATTATCTGTAGTCCATCTTCCACATAGCTGACAAAATTATTTCCCTAAAGCACAGGTAAGACTGTTACTGCCTTCTCAAGAAACTTCAATGGCTCCCAATTGCCTCTAGGATAAAGTCCAAACTTCTCAGAGTGATGTTTAAAGTTTTTCAAGCTTTAAAACCCTATATAAATGCCAGATATTGTTAGCCCAGCCTACCTCTTTAGATTTTTAAAAATATTACTTCTTTGGTATAAATTCTAGCCAAACTGGCCTGATTGCTTATCCCTTAAGTTAGGTCTTCTATGCTCTGCTTTTGTGCCTTGACCTGTGATTCAATCCTTCCTCATCTTGGTCCCCTGGAATCCTTCATATCCTCCAGAACTCAAATCAAATACCACTGCCTGTATAGATAAAGTCTTTCCTTTTCCCTCAAGTTCTTAGTGAGGTCTCCCTCTTCCAATAATCATACTTATCCATTTCACATGTTAGAAAATAGAATTCAAGCTCCCCTAGGGGAAAGACTTTTTTTTTCAGTTTTGCCATTGAATCACCAACACAGAAGCAGCACACTGTCTCAATAAATATACATTGAATTGAATATTTTACATCACTATGCCAATATGTATTTCTAATTTTAGAACAGTGAAAAGAGCATGGGATTTGACTTCTGGTTTTATGATCTTTGATATGATCTTTTTGTTATGATCATGGGAAAAGCACTTGACCTCTCTCTTTGGGCCTCAGTTTTCTCATTTGTGAAATTATGGGTTCATACTAAATGATGGCCAGCTCTAAATCTTATGGCCATTAATTCTGTGTACTGTAGGGGGTCTTAGCAGATGCAGTTTTACTTGAGGGATTTAGAACTCTGACTTCATGGAAGAGGGTAGGAAAGAAGAACAGCCTCTATAGGCGAGAAGGTAAGGTAGAATACAAATTCTTTAAGGACAGAGATAATTTTTCTTATATATCTTTGCTTCTCTATGATATGGCACAGTTCTGTGTACATAGCAGGTACTTAATAAATGCTTGGTGAATGGAATGGAACAGAATGCAGTGGAGCAGCCTTGGCCTTCTTCCTGCCCTTGCACAGACACATTGCTGAGATATAAATTAAATAATTCAGCTTCTGCATGCTCCTTAACTGCAACCAAGAGCAAGGTAGGCACTTAGGGAAGCAAATGATGATTATAAAACACTTATAATTACAGAAATATGCACAACTGATATCTAATATAACAATCATCACACCTCAAGCAAACTTAGTGAACATGTTCAGCACATAAAGCAACAAACCCTGTTCTTGTCTAAAAATGAGCCCCAAATAACCTCTTCACTCCTTGAAGGCAAGGACTATTTCATTTTTTGTCTTTTTCTTTTCTTTTCTTTTTTTTTGTTTTTTGGAGGGCAATTGGGGATAAGTAACTTGCCCAAGGTCACACAGCTAGGTTTTGTTTGTGTGTGTATTAAGTGTCTGAGGGCGGATGTGAACTCAGGTCCTTCTGACTCCAGGGGCTGACACTCTACTCACTGTGCCACCTAGCCACCCCTGTCTTTTTATTTTCAATGGCTTCCATAGTGCTTGGTGTATCATAGGGGCATAATAAATGCTCGTTTATTGATTGATTAGTTCTCTGGAATAATTGTTTAACCTTGACTGAGATCCTTCTAACATTTCCCAGAAAAAATTAAATTCTAATTTCTACAATGAAGTCATGTGATCATAACTTTAGTTCTAGAAGAGACCTTTGACATCATCTAGTCCAGGGGTGGGGAACCTGTAACCTCAAGGCCACATTTAGCGCTCTAGGTCCTCAAGTTTGGCCCTTAGAATCCAGACTTCACAGAACAAATCCTTTTAATAAAAGGAACCTAGGGGGCGGCTAGGTGGCAGCTAGGTGGCTCAGTGAGTAGAGCGTCGGCCCTGGAGTCAGAAGGACCTGAGTTCGGATCCGGCCTCAGACACTTAACGCACATACAAACAAAAACCTAGCCATGTGACCTTGGGCAAGTTACTTAACCCCAATTGCCCTCCAAAAAGCTAAAAAAAAAAAAAAAAGGAACCTAGAAGGAACCTAGAAGACCACAGGTTCCCCACCCCTTATTCTAGTCCAAACTCAACATTGTTTAAAAATATTTTAATTGATATCTTTTGTTTAGTATCAACTGTCTTTCCCAATACAACCCTTGACCCACTTCTACTATGTAACTATTCCTCATAGCAAAGAATAAACAAGAGGAAAAAATCAGTTGTGTAAAATTAGCCAACACAGTGAAATAGTCTGACATACAATATTCCATTCCTGTAGTCCTCCCCCTCTGCAAAGAAGGAGAGGGAGATACCTTCTCATTTGTTTTGGGGATTGGTCATTATAGTTAGAAGCCATTATGAGCTTGGTCATTATCGTTTTTTCAGAATTCAGTTCTTATTTTAATTGTTTATCTTTTGTTGTAATTAAGTAATTGTATTGTGCTTAAACACAGTGTCAGACACGTGATAGTCACATAATAAATGCTCATTGATGTGTATAATATTTTCCTGGTTCTGCTTATTTCATACAAGTTTTTGCTTGAATCTCTGTATTCTTCCTATTCGTTATTTCTCTTCACTTTTGCAACTTATAAGGATTTTAATTTTTGAAGATTTCACGTTGTAAAGATTTTTACTTCTTTCTCCTGTGAATTTAACAGCAATTACTCTACATCTGGTAAATTATTTCATTTAAGGATTAGGGAGTTAAAGTGGTTTAGAGAAAATGACTAATCCCTATTATTGGTCACATCTCAATCTATTTTCCTCATTTTTTTTAAGATGAAGGACCTGAGTCCCATTCTAGGTCAAGAAGTCAAGTTATTTACCCAAAGTTATACTGGTAGTAAGTGGCAGAGATTTTATTTGAATTGAAGTCTTTTGACTCCCAAGCCATTGTTGCTGTTCTTTCCATGGATCTTTAAAGTCCCTTCCCCTCTAAAGCTATGGTCCAATGGATGCATTGAAGTATGTTTTCTCTTCTAGCATATCACATTGTTTTGCACCTATTTGCCCTGAATACCTCAAATTACTATTCTTATATTCTTTCAACTTGAAACGACTTATTGCAAAGATGAATGGGAAAAAAAATTAAACCTACTTTGATTTGCTTTGCTTTTCCCCTCAGCCTTGCTTCAATAGATTTAGTATCAGTGTCAAAACTCTGGCAATGTTTTTGTCATTTTCCTTACAACTTTCCTGTGACTAGCCATGGTGACTCATTCCCCATCACACAGGGTGAAGATGCAAAGAATATTCCACAGAAAAGTGAAAACATCAACTTAAGTGAGAACTCTGTTATCCAAAGTGTTTCTCTTCAGTTCATCTGATTCATCAACTGAGATGCCACATGCTTTTCAAAAACAAAGCTGTCTTCCTCTGTTTCACTTTTGTGTAGCATTTTATTTTGGGATGGGACAGAATCATAGGAATATGTTTTATTCATCTCTATATCCTTCAGAACTCCTATCCCATACCCTCCATATAGCAGCCATCCAAAAATTTATTGAATTAATTCAGAATATGTAAAACTCAGGCCTATTTGTATGGGCAAGGTTATTGTTTTAACTGCTATCCTCACATCAAGAAAGCCTAGTGTATAAAATCTGATGTAGATCCATGTCTAGGTTACTGGGGAAGGTCAGAAAAGCTAGATAGTGGATCAACATTTAAAATGCAGTCAGAAAATACTATCAATCATCTCTTTATGTTATATGACAATATCTCAGTTATACAGAATTCTTAGAGAATAAGTAGTTTTGGGATATTTGATGTTTTATACCTAAGGAGTTTCTATTTTAAGTACCATTTTGGTTGTTGTTTTAAAACATAACCACTATTAAGTATCTAGTAATTGCTCACAGCCCTCTTTAATCTTTTTGGTTCCTTCTCTCTTCCCTTTGAGTGCCCACTGTTCCCTTAATATTTATTTGGTTTACAGATGTCCCCACTGCAGTAGCCCAGTAGGATGATCTAGGGCTGACCCTTCTCCTACATAAAAATTGATCAGACTTGTGTTCTATTCCTAAAGATCAATAAGCAATACAGATTTCTGAAGGGATCCAAAACACCTGATCCAGGAATCAGGCTGGTCCTAGATAAGCTAGCTCTGGACTTTCCAGAGGCCAGTCCAAAGTGTCCAGTCCTGGTTTTCTCTGTGATGTGACTGAAAACCAGAGCCTTCCTGATATCCTGTGATCCAGGGTTGTGCCCTGTTCTGGGATTCTGGCCAGAAGTTATTAGCTCACCTATACATTCTTAGATACTATTCATATGGCTTGGAAATCATCAGAGGACATAATAATTGTCAAGGCCTAAATTGACCTCACTGTCTGACATCTTGAATTTGAACAAAGCAGTATTAGAAAACTAAGTGACGTATAGTTACCCTCTTTGTTTTATTACTCTATAAAAACCTTGCTCATGGTATCAATAAACAGATTGCATTGATCAATCACTCCTGGACAATGATTTTTTTGTACTTTCTCAGGCTAGTGTGTCATTTTAGAGCTGGCTTAAGAAACCACTCAAGTTATCTCTACAGATTTCATCAAATTTGATAAGTTCAAGATAAATAGATGTCATTGGTTAACCTGTCCTAGGTGTCACCACTTGCATTTTAACTGGAGTCTATATCTGAATCCAACATATTTACCCAAAGGATAACCCTGCTATTGATACTGACTTTAGAGTTGTGCACTGTGTTGTGAGGAAGATATTTTGGGAAAGACAAGTCCCCAAATTACACTTAAAAGAGGTTTAGTTGCATGTAGGATTGACCCCACTCAAATGAATAAACTCCATTAGTAGTCAAGATGTAAATAGCAAGTCAGTTGATCAAACAATAAGATTTTAAGTGCCTACTATGTGCCAGGCACTGTATTAGGTGCTAGGGATATACAAAGGCAAAAATGAAATAGTTCCTGCCCTCAAAGAGCTTATATTCTATCAGGAGAAACAAGATTTAAACATAAAAGTATATTCAAAATATATTCAAGAAAAATATAGAGCAGTTGATGGGTAATGACACTAGCAGCTGGAGGGCATTGAGAGGTAAAGGTAAGGAGGGAGGGAGTACCTTCCAGACGTGAAATAGCATATGTGAGAAATAGCAAGAAAGGCCAGTTTGGCTGAACTGTAGAGTACATGACAACGTGTTATGTGTAAAAGGCCTGAAAAATTGAATTGGAGCCAGGTTGTAAAAAGCATTCAATGCCAAATAAAGGAATTTGTATTCTGTCTTAATGATTAAAGGGGGCCAACAGACTTTTTATGAGCAAAGAGGTGATATGTTCAGACCTATAGTTTTGTTAAATCACACTGAAAGCTGTGTGTGGGAGGGACTGGAAGAGAAGCAAGACCAATCAGGATACTATTGCAATAGTCCAGGAAAGTGTGATGACAGCCTGAACTAGGCCAGTGGCCTTGTGAGTAGAGAGAAAGGAAAATATGTGAGAAATGTGGAGGAAGAAGCCATCAAATTTGGCAATTGACTGACTATGTATGGTGAGGAAGAGTGAAGAGCATTATAAGGTTGAACACCTTGGTAGTGATTGCCCAGAACAGAAACAGGGAAATTTGGAGAGGCGTGAATTTGGACATATAGAATTTTGTTGACCTAAATGACATTCATTTTGAAATGTCAAATAGACAGTTGGTGACTTGGGACCAGGACTTTGAAGAGAGTCCAGGGCTGAATATCTGTGAGTCATCTTTATAGAGATGGCAGCAAAATTCAGGGCAACTGATGATATCACCGAGAGAGAAAAAGCACATGTAGAGAGAAGAATTTCTAGAAAAGACTCGTGGCGATATATCTGGTTGTTGTTGTTTGTAGTTGAGGAAGCCCAAAATAACTATACTATATCAGGGTCAATGTACAGGGTTGTCAGACTGTGACTGATCAGACTAATAAGAGCTTGGGGGCTTTACAACAGGTTGGGCACAAATAGTCCATAATATATCTAGATATGGAATGATAAGTCCAGAGTTAGGGGAAGAGCATGGATGTTGATCCAGAAAAGGAGAAGGAGAAGGAACAGTCAAACAAGAAATAGAAGAACCAGGTACTGTCACAAAACTCAGAGGAGAGACAATCTCTGGGAGGAAAGCTGTGTCAAAATTGTTAAATGTGAGAGAGTTCAAGAAGGATGAGATAATTATATTTGGCATGTAAGAAATCATTGGCAACTTGAGAAATTTTAATCAAGTAGTAAGGTTGGAAGCCAGATTGTGAAGGGTAAAGAAGAGAGGGAGGGATGGGATAGAACTAAACAAAAATAAAAATCATCTGGAAGGAACAAAAAGACAAGATTCTCAAGGGAAATAGTGGGGATGGTGGTGGTGGGGAATGGTAAGGAATGGGGCCTAGTACTTTTGTACTTTTTTCTGTTTTTCTATTCCTTTTTTTCTGTTCTGTATGAGTAAATGTCATGTTGGTTGATGTTTATCTAATTCATCATAATAAAAAAGAAAAAAATTGAAAAGGAGTGAGAGGAAAGAAAGTGGGAGTAATAAACATAGACAAATTTTTTTCCTAAAAGTTGGTTTATGAATGGGAATAGAGATATAGAATGTTGGCTTAGGGAATAGTAAAGTAATAAGTATTTTTCAAAGGATGAGGAAAATGTGGGCATGTTTTAGGAAACAAGGAAAGAGCCAGAGCAGTAAATTGGCAGAAACAGAGATTAGAGATTGAGGGGTTGATTGCTGGAGCAGTTCAACAGAAGAAACAAGAAGGGATAGAATCAACAATACAAGTAGGAAGAAGACTACTTCTTCACTAGAAAATGCACTAGAAGAGAAGGAAATGAAGGTTTAAGTTAAGGGATTTTGAGATGCTGAATACAGAAGAAAAGGGATCATGTGGAGAATGGCCTATTTTTTTTTAGTATGAATAGAAGCTATCTGTTGAGATGGCAAGAGGAAGTATAATGTGGGAGACTTGAAGAGAGAAGAGGTTTGGAATAGACTCTTTGAGGAATAGGCTAGAGATTCTCTTAGGGAAGATGGAAAGGAATGCCTTACTGCAGTGAGAACCCAGTTTAGATTGGATACTTAAATTTGTAGTGGAACCACTCAGCATGGTTACATGATTTCCTCAAGCATTGTTCATCAACACAAGAGGAGGAATAAAAAAAGTAGATTGTGTAAATAATACAGTGTTGGGGTTTGGCTAGGCATGAGAGGTAATAGGACAAAAATGAAAAAGATTGAACAGTAAAGGTTAGTTTGCCATGAAACTTAGGTCAAAGGACCTTGGTTTAGATACTAGTCATGCCACTTGCTATCTGTGACCTTGGGCAAATCACTTACCTTCTCTGAAACTCCATTTTCTTAGCTATAAAATGAAGTCATTGGTCTAGATGACTTCTGAAACTCCTTCTATATCTAGATGTATACCCCTATAAACTTTCTCAACTGTTAGGAAACATGACCTTCTATATTATGTGTGAGAAAGGAAATCCATTAAAAAAACAAACACTACTTGGTGAAATGGAACTCATTAAATCATGTTTTCCATTAATTATGGAACTTAATATAAAATGTCACTTTATCATTTCTCATTAAAAAAAACCCTCAGGTAGTTTTTATTTGCTAATTTAACTACCAAATCTGAGAACCCTCAATGCTAATAGCCAAGATAACACTGTCAGGAGGGAAACTCCTGGATTTCAGCTAGAAAACCATAAATTTAATTTAATCTTGTATCCTTTTGTCCAATAGCAGAGAGAGCTTTTATGCTGTGATTGACATATAAGATCTTCAGAGCTCATTTCTGTGACAGGGAAATGAAATGTCCCAACAAAAAAAAAAAAAAACAGTATGAGAAAGGATTCAGGAGTACAAGCTCAATACCCAGTGAGTTAAAAATATATGTCAGCCAGACTTCTAGGTTGGAAGAAAACAAAAAGAACAGTATATTTTTGAAGCATTTTAAATAGTGCAAAGTGAAAAGGATAAATGAAGGCACAGGAATAGGATGGATTACCTAAAGAAAACTTTCTAGAAGTTTCACAGCAAGGAGTGAAACTTCCCTAAGACAGAACTGAAGATTTGATAGTTGAGTTGCTTGACTTTTGTTGGTCAAGCTACCAGTAACAGGGGATGCACGATTCTGGAATTTCTGAAGATTGATTGGATGATGTCCTACAGATGAATTCAGAAAGAGTGAAGTATTGCTTTTCCTTCAGAGATGATTGATTTTCTCAAGAAATGGGCCAATAGAAGAGTTGGAGGTAGAAAGAAAAGGAATGAACTAGCTCTTTTTCCCCCTCACCTCTTTCCTTATGACTGAAACAAAATTGAGTATTGCTGTACGTTTTTCACACTCTCTGAAAGGTAGTAGAATAAATAAAAGATCTCCAAAGCAAAGTTAACACCTTGTTTCCCAGCTGCTGAAATTATAGCAAGGCATAGTCCCCACCGGTGAGAAGAGAGAGTCCCATACCAATAGATTTGGGGAGTAGGATTATAAAACCATGAATACATTCTCACCTGGGCAGCTAGGTGGTGCAGTGGGTTGAGGACCTGTAGCCAGGAAGACTCATCTTCCTGAGTTCAAATCTGGTCTCTGACACTTACTAGCTATGTGACCCTGGGCAAATAATTTAATCTTGTTTGCCTCAGTTTCCTCATTTATAAAATGATCTGGAGAAGGAAATCGAAACCCACTCCAGTATCTTTGCCAAGAAAACCTCCAAAGGGGCTCATGAAGAGTTAGTCATGATTGAAAACTGAACAACAACATTCTGACCTAATTTTTAAAAAAATGTTTAAAGAGGTTGTTATAATTAACATCCTCGTCATTTTATGGGGTGTGTGTGTGTGTGTGTGTGTGTGTGTGTGTGAGAGAGAGAGAGAGAGAGAGAGAGAGAGAGAGAGAGTGTGCATGTGTTCTTGGGAGTCACTCAGCCCAATTACATGTATCCTACCTTGAATATTACCCCAGGTTTGAGGCAGTTTATGCTTATGGGGCAGAATCTACTCAGAACCATCTCTTAGGACCTCCCATAAAAGTTTTTTTTTTAAAACCAGGCAATCAGAGGACACATTAGTTAAAAAAGCAAAAGACATTTAATTAAACTGCTTAGCAAGATAAATGATGAGGAAAATATCTCTTAAATGTTTTGTTCATTCTTTGTTTTCAAAGGGGATCGATGCCAACAGGGTCATATCTTGACTTGCATGTGAATTGGATTTAAATGAGGCAGAGTTGTGCAAGGTACCATAATACCAATGGAGGTGAAGGCATATTTAGGGAATACATTTGGCCATTGAGCATTATCAAAGGAACCCATATGGCCAAAGAATGCTTGTGGCTCTGATAACTAATGCCTCCCTGTGTGCCCAGGGTAATTTATACCTTTGTGCTACAGAACCACCTATGGCCTTTGGCGATGCCTTAGGGTAAGTTGCTTTTTCTGCTCAGCTGGGATTCTCTCCTACTCTGTTCTTGTTCCTTTGCTGTTCTCTTCTTGGTGTTTCTGTTGTTGCTATCGCTCTGTAGTAAGATCTGTTCCTCTTTGGCCTTTCTCCTGTAGAGAGAGGGGTCTGTACTGTGCTATGGCTCTTTGGCCTGGTACCAAAGCCTTCTTAATATTGCTGCTCCTCTGCCTACATATCCTTCCCTGCTGGAACTCTAGGCTCTGTGGTTGTCATCTAGAGCAGGGCTTCTTTTTCCACTCATGACCCCTTTTCACCTTTCTGCAATATCCATTGGCATTGCTTGGTGTGACAGCAAATGCAATGCAAAGTGTGCATGCTTTATGTTCAGAACCAAAGCTGCAGTGAAGTTGTATGATGTAAGATGGACAAGTGCTATCAGAAACACCTTGGATTCATTGCACATTTGATTTTGAATTAATTTTTGGTCATTACACATTCAGAAACCTTTAACTGTTACCAGATTTTTTTGCGACCCCATATAGGTTTGTCAACACACAGTTTTAAGAAGCACTGATCTAGAAAGCGCTGCCTCTGTTATTGCTTTTGTCTCCAGAGCTATCTGTCACTGACTGCTTCTCCACCAAGCTCCTGCTATCTGCTGAGATTCTACCGTGAAGTCCCAGCTGAGGTCCCACTTCCTGCAGGAAGCCTTCCCTCATCCCTCTTACTTGTAATGCTTTCCCCTTTGTTGATTATCTCTGGTTTATCCTGTACAAGTTTGTACATAGTTGTTTGCAAAACTAATGGGGAGCCACCTCATAGAACATGAGCTCCTTGTGAGCAGGGCCTGTCTTTTCCCATATGACATCATTAAAGGACATAGATGGCTCTATAGCACCAGAGGCATAAATTGCCTGGGAGGGCAATGAAAAACCACACACACAGAGGCAAGAGCTGCCCTAGCCATAAGTGTTCTCTGGCCACATATGTGCCTTTGTATGTATCCTTAGCACTTTTCAGGGTACCAGACACATAGTAGGGGCTTAATAAATGTTTATTGACTGACTGCCTATTGCTATTTTCCAAGGCCAACATACATGGGGTTTGTTGACACATTTTGAGTTCTATTATTAGTCCTCTTTAAATATTAGCTGGTATACAAAAAGTCCACTCAAGAAACTGTGGAGGGAGGCTTGTTGTTCAGGAAGGCCCATACCTTGTTACTTTGTGATTGGGCAGTGGGTCATGAGGGCTGTGATGTTCTCTGACCCAGGAGAAGGCTATATATGCCCTCATGTGAGGTTTTGCTTTGGGGCTCACTTTGGAAGAGTTGTGTGATTTGGCCAGATGAGACTCTGGGCAGCCATTGAGCCCCCTGGCTTTGAAAAGCCAGATGTTGGTGCTTCTCTCTCTGGTAACTAACTAGGTATGGTGTAATGGTCAGACAGCTGGAAGCCCTGTCTAATTGTGTTATTTTCTGTTGTAACTTCTGTTTGTATTCTCTGAAGTTCAGGGTACTGATTTTCCCCCTAAACTAGGTAAATGATATATGTTTGATTGATTAAAGTAAGACTGTTAACCCATTTTGAGTTGCTTTCCTTTAGAAAAGGAGATCTAAGAACCTGTGCTAGCAGTATGCTGGGGTGCTTGCTGCTACATGGTGTTACTAAACCAAGTCACCTTCGATTCATCCTGGGTATTTCACTTACCAAAATTGCAAAGAAACTAAGGAGAGGATATTAATTTCTACTCCAAATCCATAATTCTTCTGGCTTTTATGCAGATAATTTCAGGAGTAAGACTAAAAAAGTCCAGGTCAAGTTGGTGATATTTGTTCTATTTTTATTTTCTCCCACAATCAAAATTGCTATGTTCTTTTCATATCTTGCAGGAACCACTGTGTTAATCAGTCAAACAATCAATCAACAAGCATTTATTAAATGCTTACAATGGGCCAGACAATTTTCTGGGCTCTGGGGATGCAAAAATCAAAAGTAAAAAGATCCTGCTCTCAAGCAGTTAGGGGATCAGGGTTTCGTGTAGGTTTCAAAGATGCAGAAACATGAGCTGGGCCTTTAAGGAAAAAAAGCATTCTAAAGGCAGAGCTAAGAAAGTAGCTGATTCTAGCCATGAGATATGGCTAGTTCAAAGACCTGAAATGCAAAGTGGTACTAAGATTGTCCATTTGTTATCTTTCATTTTTATATTTAACCAATCCATTCCCCTTTCTGGTCATTCATGCTTTCAGTATATGCTAATTCTTAAGCACAGATCATCATTGGTAATAAAAATAGTCAACATTTCTATAGAAATTCAGTGTTTAAAAGTGATTTACATATCTCTGAGCCTCATGCCAACCTTTTCTCTCTTTTTTTGGAGGGGGAAGGCAAGGCAATTGGGGTTAAGTGACTTCCCCAAGGTCACACAGCTAGTAAGTGTGTCAGGTGTCTGAGGCTGGATTTGAATTTAGGTCCTCCTGACTCCAGGGCCAGTGCTCTATTCACTGAGCCACATAGCTGCCCCTCACAGCAACACAGCAACCTTTTAAAGAGTTGTCTCTAGGCATTATTGTGGCCATTTTCCAGGTGAAGAAACTAAGTCTCAGAGAGGGTAAATGACTTGCCAAGTGTCACACAACTAATAAATGTCAAAGGCTGAACTCTATCCTTGATACCTCCTGATTCTAAGTTCTTTCTTCCATACTATATTGAGTCAGATTAGGAGCATGCTATAACTTCCTCACATTTGCCATATAGCTTCCATTTTTTCCTTTGAATTTCTTTAACTTGTTTTTTTGATTCTTCCTAGATGATAGCGTCCCATAATTTTCAGCATCATTTAGAGAATATTCATGATAAAAAGGTAAAATTTTACAGCAGTGAGCTGTTTTGAGAAAATTCAGAGAACTGTGCAATTTCCTCAAAGCAATCCAGCCTATTTCCTCTTACTCATTTCTAGAACTAGTTCATTTTTCATCTGTAGTTCCAGTCTGTGTATGTATATATGTGCATGTGTATATATGTACACACACACACACATATATATATACACACGTGTGTATCTGGTAGTATTGTGAGCCTTGAGTATAGTAGAATATATATATATATGTATGTATATGTATGTGTATATATATTACATATATATATATTATATGTGTATACCTATGTATAGCTATGCAACCTTTATGAAAGAGACTTGTTCCTGACATGATTTGTTCCATGAAGTTTGGATTCAGTCACAGGACTGCACCTGAGGACCTAGGGGGCCACACAGGGTCTTGAGGCCACAGGTTCTCCACCCCTGGTAGGCATTCTTGAGACCTCTCATCTCCTTGGCTTTTTGTTTACACCTAGGTAGAACCTGGGAACTATAGTATCTGGAGCTTTCTGAAGAATTATCACCTGTTCTCTTATAAGTAGAATACTGTAATGGTAATAGGAATTTGAAGATCTGCCCTGCCCCTTGATAGGCTGAGGTGAATTTGAGGATCTTTCCTGATTTGAAAATAAGCTCTCCCCGCTAATAGGCTGCATGTGCTCACCTGGAGCCTGTGGTGGGAGGCTTGCTTTTTAGGAAGGCACAACTTGTGTTACATTGTATTCAAGTGGATCATGATGGGTTGTGATATTCTCTGACCCTGGAGAAGGATATCACTTTGGGAAGAGTTGTATGATTTGGCCAGATGAGACTGGGCAGCTGTTGAGCCCCAAGCTTTGAAAACCCAGATGCTGGTGCTTCTTTCTCTGGTAACTAACTAGGTATGGATATAATGGTCAGACAGCTGGAAACCCTGTCTGCTGATCTGTTTCTCCGTCTGCTTGTAACTTCTGCTTGTGTTCTCTGAAGTTCAGGGTGCTGACTTTTCCCCTTGAACTAGGTAAATGATAAATGTTTGATTAAAGTATGATTGTTAACCCTTTTTGAGTTGCTTTCCTTTAGAAAAGCAGATCAAAGAACCTGTGCTAGCAGCCATCCTGGTCATGTTAGGGTGATGGCTGCCACAAATAGTTAAACTTATAATCCTTCAACCTATGTAACTGGAAACTACTACGAAGTAAAGGACACAAAAGGAATCATTTTTGAGTCCGCAGTCAAAAGACTGCTTAGTGGACCCCCCTCCTACAGAAACCCATATAGTCTCCGTGCCCTATAGTACTGCCCTATATAGAACCTCCCCTTCCCTTGGACCTTCACCACCACCCTCTACCCCCCAAAAGAGGAGTGAGGCCTCTCCCAAAAAGGTTGGATGCCAGGGTTGGTGCCACTATGTTGGTGTTTCCTCTAAGTGCCCTCTACCTCTACTGTGTTGCTCTTTCCCTGGAAGCTCTGGTCCAATGTTGCTACACTCACTGACCATTGCTGTGCCCTACTCTCAACTCTTGTCACAGACCCTCTTATCGTTGTCATTGGGCCATGTTAAGTGCCCTCTCACTGTTATGTATTTGAGCTCTGTTGCTTCACACAATTCATTCTCTTCCAGTGGATGATGCTTATTATTTTCTCTCTAGGCATCTAGTTCTCAGATAGCAAGTCTAGAGAAAGTAACAGTGTTCTTTGGCAGCTTTGGCCTAGCTTGCCTCTCATCTTATGAAAGTCCTTTTTTTTGCACTTGGGTGCCACAGCTCTACTTTCTAAACAAAGGGTTGCTTCAGGTGGGTGTGAGATTTCTACTTCCTATACCATTCAAATGAATTTCTGTCTTCCACTTTGAGTTAGCTCATGGTGAGTTGTGCCATTGGCTACCTTCTTCCTCTGGCACCTGGACAGTGTACCTTCCATATGCATCAACACTTCCTGCTGAGCTTTGGGGTTCTAATAGGCTTTCCTGCTCCCTCTGAATTTGTCTTTCCTTCTATGATCTTCAAGGGCAGATGGCCTCATTACGCAAACCACTCTGGACTGCTTCTTGGATGGTCTCCCAAGAAAGAGAAAGAGACAGAATTTTTAGTTCTCAACTACTGGTCCCAGAGAGGTCACCCTATAGGATTATTATATTTATCCTTTGTATATCTGCATAAAACTATAGCTTTATAGCTATAACTATTTCTATATTTATAACTATGGAAAATATTAATGGCCATTCATTTCCATGGGGTAGCAGAGGTAAATAGTAATAGGATTTACAGACTGAGGGTTGGAATGTACCTCGAAGGTCAACTCCCTCATTTTATGTGAGAAAACTGAAGACTGGAGAGTTCAGTGACTTATCCAATGTCTCACAGGTAGTAAACAGCAGAACTGAAATTTGAACCCAAATCTTCTGCCTGCAGATGCCACTACTTTTTACTGCAAATAGAGAGTTAAATGGAGCTTGAAATAGCAGACATCCCAGTCTTTGCAATACGTTCAGGCCATTCAGTGATTCAAGGTATCACAATGCAAATAGGAAATAGGCAAATGGACAGGATCAGGCAAGTGAGTAACAACTCTGCCAAATCTTCTGTAGCTCACTAGACTTATCAATATATAATCAAATTAAGCCACCTGTGCCTCCAACCACAGGGTACACAATTAGAGTTATAAGAATCATATATGAGTATTTCCTAATTCATGTATAGCTAGCTTAAAGAAATCAACATAGCCCAACCAACTGTCATATTTGGGGGACAGGGATGGGTCATTTTTTTCTGATCACCCTTGTCCTGATGGCAGCTTTAGATGGCCAGAACCTCTTGAGTGGTATAAGCAACTTGGGGTGTTATATTTCCAGTCCTATATTCCACTTCATCTGCAATTGTGAAAATTATAATTTTCTTTTATCAAATCAAAGCTTTATTCTTTATGTCCCCTCCCCAATCATAGACACAGAGCCCTATTGGCAGCTAAGAGATGTTCCATTCCCTTTCCCTCCCCCGTGCAGATGATTAAACCAACCAAGCTCCTTTGCTTTGCTACGAATTTCACTGAGGGGTCTTTGCAATTAGCATTTGGTGCAATTAGTCCAATGTCATTTGGAAATAGAATTGAAAGAATCTTCCCATTAACAGGGACCCCTTTTGTTTGGACACTGTGGAGGACCATGTTTCTAATCATATTTCCCACATATTCCATCCATGAACAGAACCCTTGAAGCATGAAGGACGGCTGGGGAATGCATGTCACTTTAGGATCAAAGTTACATGGTACTTTCATTTGGACTTCAGGGACCTGAAGGAAGTCACATTACTGCAAACATTGCTGCAGGGATTAAAAATAATTTAGTTGATAACATCCAATTTCCTACATTCCATCTGGAAAGTGCTTATAAGGGAGTGCTGATAGAAATAGACCTTGATATGCCCTCTGAATCACATGCAAGTAACTAGGTCACACTAATGAGCGAAAATAACATGGGAACGGCACCCGAGCAAGTGAATAGGGCTGTGAGTCTGTGCCAAATTATTGTATTAATGCCTACTCTGTCAAGATTGTTTCCAGTGCAAGCTGAATGCAGAAGGAAATTTTGCATGATTATTCTTCTAAAATGAAGTTTTATTGTGAATCACAGCTGTTGGAATCATCATCATCATAATTAGCAGCACATCTTTCATGAGCACCCACTGTGTGCAAGGCACAAGGAGAGTGGAGATAATGCTATTGCTGCCCTGGAGGTGGTGAATGGCAAATTCTCTATGCTGGGAACTCTATCGGGAGTGCTGTTGAGTGTTTTGCATGCTGTCATATGACCTTGGGCATATCATTAGTTGTCTTCATCTCAGGATTGTACTAGATCAGAATAATAACTAACAAATACGGTACCTTGTAGTCCTCCTTTCATTTTATCCCCACAGTGTAAGACCATAAGATCGTAGCTTTAGAGTTGAAAGAGACTTCAGAAGCCATCGGAAGTCCAATTTTCTCATTTTACAGATGAGGAAACTGAGGCCTAGAGAGGTTAAGAGATTTCTAAAGGAGGGAATGGAGGTCCAGAGAGATGAAGTGACCTAATGGCATGTCACACAAAACACTCAACAGCACTCCAGCTAGAGTTCCCAGCACAGAGAATTTGCCATTCACTCCCTCCAGGGCAGCAGTAGCATCATCTCCACTCCTTGTGGGTGCTCATGAAAGATGTGCTGCTAATTATAATGATGAAATAATATCTGTAGTACTTAGGTCACTAATGCAAATCTCTTAACCTCTCTAGGTCTCAGTTTCCTCCTCTACAGATATTATTATCTGTTTTCCAGATGAGTGAACTGAGACTCAAAGACAGTAAATGATTTGCCTAAGGTCTCACAATTAGTAAAGGAGGCATGATTTGAGCCACTTCTAACTCCAACTCTAGCACTCTTTCCAATACACTACACCAACTCCCCAAAATGAGAATAGAAGGTGATTCTTCTATGATGCAAGTTCTTTGAGGATCAGAACTGTTTTCCATTTCTCTTTTTGTATCTCCAGTGCCTAGACTAGGGTCTTGGACATATTTTGGTGGATCTGTAGTTTCATAAATGTGGGTGATCCTTTCAACAATACAGATCCTAAACTTTATACATCCTCTTATCCTGTGTGACTCTTGTCTATGTTCTCCCATAAAATCTTCCATAGGAAGGCCAGTTGACATGTTTGAGCATCCTCTTGTGAGCTTGACTTTGTATGAGCCAATGGAGTACACGGGCTGCATAGTGATTCGTTATCTTTCACTCTCACCTTTTATTCTGGTCATACATTGCTCTGATGACATTCAACATATACATTGTGCAATTTTTTTTTTTTGGCTTGTAATGCCTTACAGCTGACTCATATCTACCATGTATCTCCCCATCCCTCTTTGGGTGGTCTACTTTACTTCTCAGGAGACAGCTGTATTCCATAACTTGAAGCTAAGTAACATCCTTAGAAAAATATAATTGTAAAAAAAAAGATAATTCTTTTCTCCCTTATTCTTATTTACAAAATAACTATTATATTTTTAAAAGGAATAGTAAGTTGTACATAATAAATTTGTGGTTTCATGTGCAATCATTTAAAAAATTCTACTGCTATAGAAATGCTTGTTTCATTTCATAAATTAAAAATAAAATGAATAATTAAAAAAAGATAGTACTTTTTAAAGGGAAAACTTGCCACCTCTGGGGTTGACATTCATCCATTCCACTCCCCACCATACACACACACACACACACACACACACACACACACACACACACACACAGCTCCTGCATCCCCAGAGCCTCTCCAGGATATATAGGTAGCAAGCACTACTGGGGGTGCCCTTCCTCCACTCCCTTCCCCCTTTGCCCCCTCCTCAGATCAGGATTCCCCCAGACCTCCCAGACTATTTGACTACTCCCACTGTGGATGACAGTAATCAATTCTGTTCCTTCTGGGGAAATGGGGGATTACCAGGCCTTATGATGTGCCCTACTACTACAGCCTTCCACAAGATTTTGAGGCTTTTCTAGCCACCTTTTTATGTTGTCTTCCCTGATTAGAGTGTGAACTCCTTAAGAACAGAAACTAACCTTTTCTGTTTGTATCTCCAGTGCTTAGCACAATGATAGGCATATTAATAAATGCCTTTTCATTCATTGATTCATCCATACTGTACAGCTTTCCAAAGGCAATTAAATTCACTCCCTTTTTTATTCATTTCTTGGACCAATTCATTGTTCATATGCAGCATCTATTCAAAATAGAGGTAGTGATAGACTGACTCCATGGGTTGTCCATCTGAGCACACACTATTGTTTAGACAATAGAAATTCTTTAGATAATTAGGCTGGACTCTTTTGAGATCATAGAGCTCTGTCTTCCATTACTTCCACACAGTATTCTTATTAAACAGTAATAGCATACATTTTAAATGAGAAAACTAATCATGCCTTCAACTTTGACCTGCATACTCTATAATTACTATATTATCAATTCATGTATTGCTACAAGGTTCAGTTTTGGAGTCTGGGTGGTTTTTTCAATCAGAGCCCATCTATCTATATCTTAGGCAGTATATTGTAATGGACTCAGCAGGGACCCTACTTGTAATCCCACTTTGATGATTTATTTTCTGGGTGGTCTTGGTTAGTTATTTTGATTTCTCTTAGGTTCAGTGTCCTTATCAGTAAATTTTTATTAATTATTTATTTTAGTCTTCAACATTCATTTCCACAAGATTTTGAGTTCCAAATTTTCTCCTCATCTCTCCCCTCCCTCCCACCCCAAGATGGCATGCATTCTGATTATCCCTTCCCCCAGTCTGCCCTCCCCTCTATGACCCCTCCTCCCATTTCTCTCTTCCTCATTTTCTTGTATGGCAAGATAGATTTCTCTACCCCATTGCCTGTATATCTTATTTCCCAGTTGCATGTAAAAACAGTTTTTAACATTCATTTTTTATTCTTAATTAAACAAATGCTTTATTAACTTCTGGTTTACATAATTCATTTCCACCAAATTTTGAGTTACAATTTTCCCCCCATTTTTACCCTACCCACCACCCCAGAATAGCAGTCCCACTAGATATTCCCTCATCCAATCTGCTCTCTCCCATATCTTCTCCCATACCCCCTTCGACTTTGCCATTAGGGCAAGGTGAATCTCTGAGCCCCAGTGCCTGGACATCTTTTGAAACATTTAATTTTAAAACTTCGATTTTCAGATCCATTCCCTTCCTTCCTTGTCACCCACTCCCTCTAAGAAGATAAGCAATTCAGTATGTGTTGTACATGTATAGCTATGCAAAACATTACCATAGTAGATATACTGTAAAAGACTGCTTATATTTCCCTCCCACCCATCTCACCTCCCACCTGGTCCATTCCGTACTTTGATCCTGTCCCTCTTTGATAGTGGGTACTTCCAACCCCCCCTCTCCCCAGAATGCCCTCCCCTCCATCCTTCCCCCTCTCATCCCTCTTTCCCCTAGTCTCCTGCAGGGTGAGATATCCCATTTAGTATGTATGTGATTTTCTCCTTGAAACAACTTCAATGAGAATATGGTTTTGCTTTTTTGCCTTCCTATTCTTCCCCTCCCCTGCAACTACTTCCCCTTGCCTCTTCTACATGAGATAATTTACCCTACCCTGTCTCTCCCCATCTCCTCTTGCCACTTTCCTCTCTCACCTCTTGACTTCACCCCTTAAGAATCATCCCTTCCCATCAAATTCAACCTGTGCCCTCTATCCATGTATACCTGTAAACATATGCCCATACACTCTTATTCAATTATTTTCATAATGTGAAAGGTTTCATCAGACACAGTTATTGTTTTTCCATGTAGGAATGTAAATAGTTCAACTTTGATAAGTTCCTTTTGATTTCTTTTCCTCGATTACCTTCTCAAGCATGTCTTGCTTCTTGTGTCTGAATGTCAAATTTTCTATTTAGCTCTGTTTTTTTCCTCAAGAATGCTTGAAAGTCCTCTATTCCACTGAATGACCATATGTTCTCCTGAAACAAGATACTCAGTTTTGCTGGGTAGGTGACCCTTGGCTTCAATCCCAGCTCTTTTGCCCTCTGGAATATTATATTCCATGCCCTTCAATCCCTCAGTGTAGAAGCTGCCAAGTGCTGTGCTATTCTGATTGTGTTTCCACAGTATTGAAATTGTTTCTTCCTGGCTGCTTATAGTATTTTCTCCTTGATCTGGGGATTCTGGAACATGGCTATAATATTCCTAGGAGTTTTCTTTTGGGGATCCTTTTCAGGAGGTGATTGGTGGATTCTTTCAACCTCCATTTCCCCCTCTGGGTCTAACACATCAGGGAAATTTTCCTTGAGAATTTCTTTAAGGATGATTTCTAGGTTCTTTCTTTGATCATGGCTTTCAGGTAGTCCAACAATTTTTAAATTATCTCTCCTCGATCTATTTTCCAGGTCAGTGGTTTTTCCCATGAGATATTTCACATTGCCTTCTATTCTTTCATTTGTTTGGATCTGTTTTACAGCATCTTGATTTCTCATAAAGTCACTAGCTTCCATTTGCTCCAGTCTAACTCTGAGGGAATGAATCTCCTCATTGAGCTTTTGAGATTCTTTTTCCATCTGGCAAATTCGACTTTTTAAGGCATTCTTCTCCTCATTGCCTTTCTGAGCCTCTTTTACCATTTGAGTTAGTCTATTTTTTAAGGTGTTATTTTCCTCAGTCAGGCTGACTGTCATTTCATACTTTTATTGCATCTTTATCATTTCTCTTCCCAATTTTTCCCCCATTTCTCTTATCTGCTTCTTAAGGTCCTCTATGGCCTATAGCCAGCTTGTATTTTCATTTGGGGCTTTTGGTGCAGGAGTTCTGACCTTACAGTCCTCCTCCAAGCTTTGATCCTCTTTGCCCCTAAAATAGGAGTCCAATGTTGAATTTTTCTGTTTATTTTGTTTCTTTGGCCTAGGCATGTTGCCACTTAATTACTTGATTTTGGGGCTTGTTGCCACAGTAGGACTCTGCCACCAGACAGGAGAGCTTATGTCCCAAACGTGGGACAATTTCCGCCAGTTGGGTGGCCTCTGTAAAGCCTCCACCTGCTCTGGCAAATTGGATACCCACCCCAAACTTCCCCCTCCCTCCAGACCACAATCCAGATCCAGGCAGTTTAAAGCAAGAGCGATTAACCCCCAGACTGATTGCTGGATCTCCCTACAGTTCACAGACCAGGAGCTAGAGCCACCACTGGCACTGCAAAATGGCTTCTGTGCTGAGTTACTTCAGCAGCTTTTCGCCCCCAGGAGAGGATGCCAATGTGTTCCCCAAATACTGGTCCCAAAGTCCATAGGGCACTAACCTCTCACTTTGTTCTAGGCATATCTGTGCTGATAATTCTGGAATCACCACAGCTGCTAGTGTTCTGGGGTCCCTCCAGCCAGCTGCTGGCCTGGCCACCCTAGGGCTAAAACCAAGGCTCACGAGGGCCTGGGCTTGGCTCCCAGAGTGCTGTGCTGTTGGTTCCCAGCGTGCTGTGCTGCCTGCTCTCAGAGAGCTCGCTCGATGCTCCCTGCAGGGCTGCTGGGTTCTCCTCAGTGGGAGGTTAGTTTCTCTGTGTAGTTCTGTGGGTGCTGGGCCTCCAGAAGTTGTTCAAAGTACCCTTTTACTTTATTTGGAAGTTTTGTGGGGCAGAGCACCTTGGAAGTGCTGTTTCTACTCCGCCATCTTGGCTCTGCCCCCTTAACATTTGTTTTTAAAACTTTAAGTTCCACATTCTCTCCCTTCCTCCCTCCCCACCCACCCTCGTTGAGAAGGCAAGTAATTCCGTATAGGTTACACATGTGTAGTTATGCAAAACACTTCCATAATATTCATGTTGTGAAAAACTAATTATATTTCCCTCCATCCTATCTTGCCCCAACATTTATTCTGTTCTCTCCTTTGACCCAGACCCTTTTCAAAAGTGTTTGCTTCTGACTACCCTCTCCCCTAATCTGCCCTCCCTTCTATAATTCCTCCCCCTTATCCTCTTCCCCCTACCTTCCTGTAGGGTAAGATACCCAGTTGAGTGTTTATGTTATTCCCTCCTTAAGCCAAATCCAAAGAAAGTAAGGTTCACTCATTCCCTCTCCCCTCTCCCCTCCATTGTAAAAGTTTGTAGGAATGTAAACAGTTCAACTTTAATATGTGCCTTTTGATTTCTCTTTCCTGTTTACCTTTTCATGCTTTTCTTGATTCTTGTATTTGAAAGTCAAAATTTCTATTCAGCTCTGGTCTTTTCATCAAGAATGCTTAAAAGTCCTTTCTTTGGTTGAATATCCATTTTTCCCCCTGAAGTATCATACTCAGTTTTGCTGGATAGGTGATTCTTGGTTTTAATCCTAACTCCTCTGACCTCCAGAATATCATATTCCAAGACCTTCAGTTCCTTAATGTAGAAACTACTAGATCTTGTGTTATCCTGATTGTGTTCCCACAATATTTGCATTGTTTCTTTCTGGCTGCTTGCAATATTTTCTTCTTGACCTGGGAACTCTGGAATTTGGCTACAATATTCCTAGGAGTTTTCCTTTTGGAATCTCTTTCATGAGGTGATCAGTGAATTCTTTCAATTTCTATTCTCCCCTCTGGTTCTAGAATATCAGAGAAGTTTTCCTTGAAAATTGCTTGAAAGATGATGTCTAAACTCTTTTTTTATCATAGTTTCAGGTAGTCCAATAATTTTTAAACTATCTCTCCTGGATCCCTTTTCCAGGTCAGTGGTTTTTCCAATGAGATATTTCATGTTGTCTTCTATTTTCCCCATTCTTTTGGTTCTGTTTTATAATTTTTTGGTTTCTCATAAAGTTACTAGCTTCCATTTGCTCCATTCTAATTTTGAAGGAATTGTTTTCTTCAGGGGCTTTTGGACCTCCTTTTCCATTTGGCTAATTCTGATTTTTAAGGCATTCTATCTATCTAAAGCATTCTATGTATCTAAGCATTCTATTCTATCTAAAGTCTCATTGGCTTTTTGGACCTCTTTTGCTATTTTCGTTAGTCTATTTTTTTGTTTTTGCTTTTTTTGCTTTTTGGAGAGGGGAAGGTAGGGCAATTGGGGTTAAGTGACTTGCCCATGGTCATACAGCTAGTTTTGTGTTAAGTTTCTGAGGCCAGATTTGAACTTAGGTCCTCCTGACTCCAAGGCTGGTGCTCTATTCACCCCGAAATGGTTAGTCTATTTTTAAGGTGTTATTTTCTTCAGTTTTTTTGGGGGGGGGTCTCCTTTAGCAAGCTGTTGACTGTTTTTTTCATGATTTTCTTGAATCATTCTCATTTCTCTTCCCAATTTTTCCTGTCCTTCTCTTGCTTGATTTTCAAAATCCTTTTTGGCCTCTTCTATGGCCTCTGACCAATTCATATTTTTCTTGGGGGCTTTAGATGTAGGGGCTTTGACTTTGTTGTTTTCTTCTGGTCATATGTTTTGATCTTCTTCATCACCAAAGTAAGATTCTATGGTCTGATTTCTTTTTACACTGTTTGCTCATTTTCCTGGCCAGCTACTTAACTTTTTATTAAGGAAGGTCTCTGCTTCCTGTGTGTGTGTGTGTGGGGGGGGTATACTCTCTCAATCTTCAGGGGTTTTGTGCAGCTGTTTTCAGAGATACTTCTAGGGGTCTGTATATTTTCAGTTCTTCTAAGGCGGTATGATCAAAGGAGAGGTATTTACTCATTTCCTGGACTATGCTCTGGTCTTTGAGTGACCACAAGCACTATTTTCTGCCTTGGAACTGTGAGGAGGACTCCTTCTTCACCAAAGAGTAGCACCAATTCGATATTTACAGCACCTATGGTGGCTATGAATATGCAGGCATAATTCTGAATTACAAAATATAATAGACTCTCCAAATGGAAGACAGAACCAAAACCTTTTTTCAAACGCTAGAAAGCCAAATTCATCATAGCAACAAAGAAATCTATACACAATAACAACACAGGGGGCACTGCCATCTCCAAGCTTTCCCTTTGCTAGGACCTTCCCACAAATGAACACTCACAGCTCACTGCCTGCTTCCTCTCCCTCTCTGGGCTCTAACTGCACTGACCAACTTCCTTTGGGCTCTGCTCTACCCTTCTTGCTCTGCCTGTTTGGCAAGCTCCTCCCACCAGACCCATGTGCCTCAGGCAGGTCACATGGGCCTATTAATGGATGGAAAAGATCTTCCCATTTACATTACCATTATACACAGACACAAGCTCTGCATCACCAGTGCTCCTCATCACCCCAGAACCCCCACCCAGGACTACGACCTAGATCCAGATATGGACAAAGCAAAAGAATCCTGCCTCAGCACCAGCAAAGAGATCCCTGCAATCTCTCTCTGATCAGCCACTTGATCCCCACATAGTCTGTGGGCTGGGAGCTCTGAAAGCAGCTACTGCTGCTGCTGCCACTGCCATCTCTACCACCCCGGGACTGGGGCTAGATCACCCTCCTCTCTCACCCAGGTTGAACAGAGTTTTCCCAATGACCTTCTATGCTGTTTTTGACATTTATGGGCTGAAAAGTCTGGAGACTACACCAGTTGCCAGTGATTGATTTTCCTGACGCCTGATCTGGCCCTGTCTATGCCAGTATGGTATATAGTGGACTGTGCTCCACTCCTAACCTGGTATGATAGAACATTTCTATCAACCTTCCCAGATGTCTTGGGCTGGAGATTTGTTTCAATCAGTCATTTTGTGGGTTCTGCAGCTATGGAATTTATTTAGAGTCATTTTTATAGGTATTTGGAGGGGTTTGGGGGAGAACTCAAGCAAGTCCCTGCTTTTATCCCTCCATCTTGGCTCTGTCTCTATGTAGTTTTTTCTTCTTCTTCTTCTTCTTCTTCTTCTTCTTCTTCTTCTTCTTCTTTTTTTTTTTTTTTTGCTTTTTGGAGGGCAATTGGGGTTAAGTGACTTGCCCAAAGTCACATGGCTAGTAATTGTGTCAAGTGTCTGAGGCCGGATTTGAACTCAAGTTCTCCTGATTCCAGGGCCGGTGCTCTATTCACTGAACCACCTAGCCGCCCCTGTAGTCTGTATTATCCAATGGAATGAAAAGAAAGGTACCTACTATATACAGAACATTTTGTTAAGTGCTGGGGAAATACAAAGTTTTGTAAAGATAAGGTCCCTGCCCCTCAGGGAGTTTACTGTCTAGTAAGTACATAGAAAATAAATTCTGAGAGGACAATTATCACTTGAGGGTAATTCTTTTTGTCTAGAACCTTCTATAAGAGGTAGAATAAGATAGTAGATAGATAGCCATCATTACTAGACAATGGATTGAATGTCTCTGTACAATCTATGTGTGATTGCCTTGAATGTAGACGTTTCTGTCTCTCAGCTTCAGATTTCACAAGCTGTTCTGAATACATATAAATCTTTCACCTTTGCAAGGCAATAATTTTAAAGGAAAAATCAATAGGCAAAAATGGTACTTCTACCATGACAACTCTGTATTTCAACTGAATTTAAAAGCCTGATGCCTTCCTTCCACATCCCCCTCTTTTGCTCTACCCTTATAGTTTCTAGGATGAAAAGCAATGAGATTCATCCAACTTGATATCAAAGTAAAATCATCAGTAGATGACTATATAACTCGTTCCTAACCATTTGACAACTCTTGTGGGATCAAAGTTTTGTTATGACAAGGATACTCTTCCATGAAAACTTTCGTGGTTATTAACTGCTTCCACCTGAAATTTGCTTAGAAATATATAACTACCTTATTCAAGAAGGATATGTTTTTCCTGTTCTAGCTAGTTTTTATGTTACAGGTTTCAAAAAAGTCGTTTCCTTTGAGGTAATTGAGAATGATGAAATGGTGACATAAATAGGTTTTTCTATTAGAAAGACAGGATTATGCCAAGAATCAAGTTAATGGCTAGACTTGATATCAGGTTGTTTCTTGTAAGTGAAGAGCTGACACTCATTTAAAAGGGGTGACTTTCACGTAGGTGTATTTAATCCTGTTAGCCCATCTTAGATGTTGTAAAATCACAGGTTGATAAAATAAATCAATAAAAAACAATTATTAAAAGCCTACTATGTACCAGATACTGCCCTAGGCAGTAAGGATTCAAATAATAATTGTAACATAACCAGACTGTGGAGCAATAGTGAGGACCCTGGTTAAAGTCATGTTTATTAATTAGCAATGAATATAGTCAGTCCACTGTTGTGCCTTCCTCCTGGGATGCTCTGTAGCCTGAGAGGAATACAGATAAATCCAATAACTACAGTAACACATTCAAGAAGAGAGTAAGTATATCAGGCATTAAAGTATACATTTCATACACTTTCCACCCTAGCAGGCTCTAGGTATCATTGAAAGATGAAATTAGGCAACCATATAATTCCTTCCTACCTGTATGGATACTGTGTTTTGTTGCCTCTACAGCCTGTTTCCCCTATCTCTCTAGTGTGCTCGTTCTATAGCTGGCTCGGCCTGATACCAGCAGTACCTACCATTTGAAAAATGTGAATTCATGTTCCTTTGTGTTTAACCAACTATGAGATTTTGGCAGTAGAACTGGGAAATGGTGCCTAGTTTTGTGCATGCTACACTTGCCATTAATTTTTCTCTCTGGTGTTATTCCCTTGTATACTTCAAGGCCTTTATTTGTTTAATAAGAGTAATAGAGCTATCCATCCAACTATGCCCAAATAATGCTGTGAGAATTAACTAATGCACATTTGAGAATCCCTTTCCCAAACATCAAGCACAGTGGGGAAATGGCCTGATTTGTTGTTGTTGTTTTCTTTTTGTTTGTTTTTTTTTTTCCTTTTTGGCAGGGGGAAGGTAGGGCAATTGGGGTTAAATGACTTGCCCAAGGTCACACAGCTAGTTTTGTGCTAAGTGTCTGAGGCTGAAGCCTGATTTGTTTTTTTCCAGAAGCAAAGCTGGAATCCATTTCTGTCAAATGAATTTAACAATTTCTTGCAACAGTAACAGATGACAACTAACTTCTGATAAGAGCATCTCAAGGATGGAAAAGACCTCAGAAGTGCTCTAGTCCAAGCTATCCTTGAACAAGAATTCCCTCTACGGCATTCTTATATAGCAGTGAAACAAGAGTAACAGGTTGGAATTCCAGCTCTTCCACTCACTGCCTGTGTGACCTTAATCCTTTAAGAGTGAGTCCCTTAAACTGTTTGGCTCAGTTTCCTATAAAGTGAAGGGGTTGGACTAGATGGTCTCTGAGGTATTTCCAACTAAATATATATCACCTTATCCAGCACATTTCCATCCAGTTTTCGTTTGAAGGCCTTTTTTTAGGGGGAACCCACTACTTTCAGGGACAGCCTATTATACTCTAGGGTAGCTCTTTTTCCTGAAACCAAGTCAAAATCTGCTTTTCTGCCTCTTCTATCCTACTTTCCTGGTTCTGCTTCTGGGGACAAATAGAATATATCTCACCTACATTATGCCTTATGAGATACTAAATAGCTCTTATGACTTATGACTCCCCCTAAGTTTTCTCTTCTCTATGCCCAGTTTCTTCAATTGATCCTTGTTTGTCATTTTCTGAAGACCTTCTACCTTGTTGGTCTTCTTCCTCAAGCTCATTAATATCTTTCCTAAAACATGGGATTCAGAACTGAACCCTACATTACAAAAGAATGTAGGCTCCTTCAATTTAATGCAAATACTTTGAGAGAAGGAATTGTTCCATTCTTTGTATTTATGTCTCCAGTACCTACTCTTTGCAGGGCAGATAGGACCAATTTATTAAATGCTTATTAATTGATTGATGTTCTAGATATAAGCTGTCTATAGAGTTCAATGAGACTCCCCCCTCTCTATAATCCTGAACATTGTGCTTCTCTCAATGCAGTCCAAGTCTGCACTAAGTTGTACTAATTACCTTATCATGCAGTGGGTTCACATTGAATGGGCAAAATACTAAAATCCCCACATCTTTTTCCAAGGAACTGCTGACTAGCTATGGCTCCTTCATATTTTACATATCAAGCTGATTTTTTTAAACCAAAGTTCTACCTATTAAATGCCATGTTATTAGAGTCATGTCAGTGTTCTAGCCTGTGGAGATATTTTCAGATCCTGACTGTCATCTAGTGTGTTAACTATCGTTCCCAGCTTTGGGTCATTTACAAATTTGATATGCATAACTTGCTCTAGAGATTTTCCTTCCAGGACAATATTGAGCTATTAATGATTATTCTTTAGGTCTAATAATTTAATCCGTTCTGGATTAATCTATCTATACTCTCATTTAGCCCACATCTTTCCACTATTATTCACAAGGAAGGCATGATAGACTTTTTCAAAGTCTACTGGGGAGTAGAGGGAGCCAGAGTTGGTCTGTATCTATAATTTCATTGCTATGGGGAGCTCTACTGTGAAAATCTCTTCTAATAATGTAGGTCCACATTTGTTCTGTAATTTATCGTTTTACAGAGTTGCATGGGGGCACTGAGATTAAGTGACTCACCCAGAGTCACACAATCAGCATGTGGCATATGAGGGACTGCAAGCCAAATTTTACTGGCCCCTAAATTGGCCCTCTGATTACCATGCCATATTACCTCTCTGGTTAATCTTGCCTAATGTTAGTGAGCAGGAAGACACATTCCTCAAATCTATTCATAAAACTACATTTTAAGCCCACAAGATCAGGAGAAAATACCCTTTGAAAATTAAGAATGATCTAACCATTCTGGAAGGGCAACTGGGTGGCATAGTGGACAGAGTGTCAGGCCTGACATTTCGTAAAGGCAAATCTGGTCTCAGGTACTAGCTGTGTGACCTTGGGTAAATGATTTAATCCTGTTTGCCTTAGTTTCCTCATCTGTAAATTGGAATAGGAAATGATAAACCAATGTATGTTTGCTAGGAAGACCCCAAATGGGGTCACAAAGTTGAACTCAACTAAACAAAAACAAAAGCTATTCTAGAAAGCATTTTGGAAAAACATCCCCAAAGGCACCAAAATGTGTATACTTTCTGAATCAGTGATACCACTCATAAATACCTACCCCTCAAAGGTCAAAGACAGAAGAAAACAACCTATATGTATAACACTATTTATAGCAGTACTTTTATTGAAGTGATGAAGAGAAAACAAAGAGAGCACATCGGTTGGAGAATGGATGAATTGAGAATTGATGGGAAACGAATATACTTATGTAATATGAATGTAATAGGAAAAAGGGAAAGGAGGGGAATATATCTATCAAGGTCCTACTATGTATTATAGCATGATGCTAAGCACTTTACAAATATCTCGCTTGATTCTCATAACAATTCTGCAAAGCAGGTACAGTTACTATCTCCATTGTACAGTTGAAGTAACTGAGGCATAGAGAGGTTAAGGGGTTTGCCCAGGGTCACACAATTAGTATCTGAGGTTGGATTTGAACTCAATTCTTCCTGACTCCAGGCTCAGAGCTCTATTCACTTTGCCCCCTGGTTGCCTCTAATAATAGTAGAATATTATTGCAACATGAGAAATGATTTTAAAAAAGGGTGGATTCAGAGAAATTTGGGAAGATTTGTATGAACTGATGTGGTATGAAATGAACAGAACTAGAAAGAGCAGTTTATACAAGGAATAGATATAAATGGAAAAGAAAACAATTCTGAAAGATTCTGGAACTCTGGTCAGTGCAATTACTAGATGACTGGTCATGAAGCACACTTCTCACCTGGCAGAGATAATGGGCAAAATTTATAATAGATATGCATTCTCAGGTATGGTCAATGTACTGATTTTTTTTTTTTTTTTGCTTAACTATACTTATTTATTACAAGGGAAGTCTTTTATTTGATGGGGAGGGAAAGTTGGTGGGTAGGAATACTGATAAAGAAAGAGAAGAAAAGAACATCAATGAAATAAAAAAAAGTATACAGAAGGGGCAGCTAGGTGGCACAGTGAATAGAGCACCAGCCCTGGAGTCAGAAGGACCTAAGTTCAAATCTGCCTCAGACACTTAACACAAAAACTAGCCTTGTGACCTTGGGCAAGTCACTTTATCCCAATTGCCCTACCTTCCCCCCTCCAAAAAGCAAAACAAAAAATATATATCCAGAAGAAAGCACAGATAGGTTCAGCAGGGAGCACAGAAAGAAGGTAGGGAAGTTTTGTATTATGTTGTTTAATATACACTTTTAAAAGTCAAAACTATATGACAAGTTCATAGTTTTACATGTGATGCTCTTTTTATCCCACATTGTGGCAAAAAATGCTTCTAACAAACATGCATAGTTAAACAAAGTAAATTGGTAAATTTTTTAAAAAGTACATGTATTTCTATATTAGTCATGTTGTTAAAAAAAGGCACATACCAAAAAACAAATAAATACAAATAGTATGCTTCAATGTGCATTCAGACTCCATCAGTTCTTTCTCTGGAGGTGGATCCAATTTTTCCATAATGAGTCCTTTGGAATTGTCTTGGATCTTTGTTTTGTTGAGAATAGCTAAGTTATTCACAGTTGCTCGCCATACAATATTGCTGGTACAGTGTACAATATTTTCTTTCTTCTGCTCACTTCACTTTGCATTAGTTTGTGTAAGTCTTTCCAGGTTTTTCTGAAATCCACCTGCTTATCATTTCTTATAGCACAATAGTATTCCTTTACTATCTATCATATATCACAGCTTGTTCAGTCATCCCAGTTGATGGGCATCTCCTCAGTTTCCAATTCTTTGCCACTACAAAAAGAGATGCTATAAATATTTTTGTACAAATAAGTCCTTCTTCTCTCTCCTATTTATCTCTTTGGGATATAGACATAGTAGTGGTATTGCTGGGTCAAAGGGTATGCATAGCTTTATAGCCCTTTGGGGACAATTCCAAATTGCTCTCCAGAATGACTGGATCATTTCACAACTCCACCAATAATACATTAGTGTCCCAATTTCCTTCTCCCCCAATATTTATTATTTTCTTTTTTTCTGTCATTTTGGCCAATCTGATATATGTGAGATGGTACCTCAGAGTTGTTTTCATTTGTATTTCTCCAATTAATAATAATTTAGAGCATTTTTTTCACATGACTATAGATAACCTTGATTTCTTTATTAGAAAACAGGCTTTTCATACCATTTACCAATTGGGGAAAAGACTTGTATTCTTATAAATTTAACTCAGTTCTCTACATATTTGAGAAATGAAGCCTTTGTCAGAGATATTTGCTATAAAAATGTTTCCCAGCTTTCTTTATAATTTTGGTTCTATTTGTACAAGCCCTCTTTAATTTAATATAATCAAAATTATCCATTTTACATTTTGAAATGCTTTCTGTTTTTTGTTTGGTCAAAAATTCTTCTCTTCTCTATAGACCTGACAAGTAAAACATTCCTTGCTTTCCTAATTTGTTTATGTTATCACCCTTTATGTCTAAATCATGTACCCATTTTGACCTTATCTTGGTATATGGTATAAGATGTTAGTCTATACCTAATTTTTGCCAAACTGGTTTCCAATTTTCCCAGCAGTTTTTGTCAAATAGTGAGTTCTTGTTCCAAAAGTTTGGGTCTTTGGACTTATCAAATACTAGATTATTATGATCATTTACTACTATGCCTCATGTACCTAATCTATTCCACTGATCCACCACTCTGTTTCTTAGTACCAGATTGTTTTGATGACTACTGCTTTATGATACAGTTTGAGATATAATCATTTTTTCATTTATTTCCTTAGTATTCTTGATCTTTTATTATTTTTTAAAATAGTATACTACGTTTTCCATCATGATTTTTTTACCAAAGAATCTTTTTGTTATAAACTTAAATATTAAAATTTAAATACAAAATAAGAAAAGAAAGAAGTATTGTCATATGCACAGCTGAACGTCAGAGAGGATTCAAAATAATCAGCAATAAATTTCCATTTCAAGAAAAGCCTATATAGAAAATACTACACATTGTATTGAAAGCAATTCATCTTTTCTTTTTTCCTTATAAGTTTTCTTTTGTTCTCTGCTATGCACTTATTACTTTGTTCCTTTCTTCCCCCTTCTTTTCTCCTCCCTGCCCTGCCCCACCAGAAGGCTCTCTCTCTCTCTCCCTCTCTCTCTCCCTCCCTCCCTCTCTCTCTCTCTCTCTCTCTCTCTCTCTCTCTCTCTCTCTCTGTATATTTATATATTGACTTTTTATTCTTTCAGATGACTGTTGTTATTCATTTTTTCTAGCTCTGTAAAACAATTTTGGTAGTTCTATGATTTATTGAATAAGTAAATTAATTTAGGTAGAATTGTCATTTATGTTATATTAGCTAATATTTTTTTTTTTGCCTTTTTTTGGAGGGGGAAAGGCAGGGCAATTGGGGTTAAGTGACTTGCCCAAGGTCACATGCCTAGTAACTGTTAAGTGTCTGAGGCCAGATTTGAACTCAGGTCCTCCTGACTCCAGGGCCAGTGCTCTAGTCACTTCACCACCTAGCCGCCCCAATATTTGGCTTTATTATATTGTTATTGTATAAATGGTTCTCCTGGTTCTGTTCACTTCATTTTGCATCAGTTCATGCAAGTCTTTTCATGTTTCTTTGAAACTGCCCTTGCATAATTCCTTACAGTACAATAGTATTCCATTATACTCATATACTATAATTTATGTAGCCATTCCCAATTTATGGGTATCCCCTTATTTTCAAGTTTTATCATCCTAAAAAACTTTTATTTTTGTACATATGGTTCTTTTTCCTCCGTCTCTGATCTCTTTGGGTTATAGTAGTATTGTTCAACCAAAAGGTATACACAGTTTAATAACTTTTGAGGCATGGTTCCAAATTGCTTTCCCAAATGGCTTTACAAAGTCATAGCTCCACCCACAATGGAATCTTGCTTTTTTAATTTGTATCTTCCATGCTTAGCAAAGTGTTTGGCACATAATAAGCACTCAATAAGTAAGTACTTAAATAATTTATTATTATTATTCCATTACTGAGCAAAAATATTACAGGGTGTCTGATTTGTACTTATGGTACTTGTGGGCAATAAGGTTTGCCTAGGTACAATGTTTGAATTATGTGAGGAATCACCAGAAATTGAATCACATATCTTTGGTATGCCAATCAATAGTCATAGACTCATAGACTGATAATGCTGAAGGGGATTTCCAGGGTTCTCTAGTCCTCCTTACACTTCACAAGAGAGCTAGGACTACTTCTGTTGCCCACAGAAAAAAAATCATTCCACTAGTTCACACAGAGCCTTGGTTCAGTTTCTTTTAAATGGAAAATGTCGCCAAATTTACCTTTTATCTTTGACTCCCAGAGGAACAAGTCAGAGGAGAGAGGGGGACAGTTTGCCCTGTTGTTTGAACCTTAAATGCAAGTCACCGATTGGATAAATTGTAAGTCTATTGTAGCTGTGCCTTGATTAATCCCATGTTAATTAAGCAGAAAAATGTGTGTAACAATGATGCATCTCTCACCCTACAATGCATAAGAATATTGATGTCAACAAGTATAATGCCAGAAAATGGAAAAAACAATCTCCTTTTAGTTTATTAGCATATCCTTAATTCAATTTAATTCTACAACCACTTATTAAGAACTTACTATGTGTCAGGAATTATGCTAGGGAATGAGGAAACAAAGATACAGACAGAATGGTTTTCTGTCAAGATTTCCATTAATTTTTTTATAGCTGATAGATAAGACATTTCTTCATGTCTTAGCTATTGTCCATTGGGTATTTATTAAAGTCTTTTGTTTATTATCATTGTCCTTATGAATATTTATTGACTGACAAGAGCGTGTTAGAATATGAACAGAATTCAGAAGTTATCATTTTCCATCAGGGTACATTTTCTAATCTAAATTAGCCAGGCAGATGGGTAAGGAAAAAATAATGTGGGAGTAGAACAAAACGTGAGAGTAGCAATCCCTCACTTTATGATGGTCTAAATGTATCAGAAAACTGTCAGCTGTTTCAGACAGTTAATCTCCTTTTGGGGTATACTGTGAAGTATGCATATATATGTATATGCATTTCTCTTATGTGTTTATGTTTTACTGTTCAAAAGAGAGTGAGCCACATAGGAATCTTAACCTTTATTTAAGGCAGAATTTTAATCCTGTTTGGGTCCCTGAGGGAGGAGAAAGTAGAGATCTATAATTATGGTCCAGTCTCCTGATAATGACACAGCTAGTGCTAAGCTGTGGCCTGCGTAAAAATTTGCATAATAATACCAATATCTCATATTTATATGTCGATTTATTATTTATAGTAGCTAGCATTTATAGAAAACTCTGAAGTCTGCAAAGTGTTTTACATATATGGTAGGTTCTGTTATTATCTCGATTTCACAGATGAAGAAACGCAGGTTAAGAGAGAGATTAAAGTGACTTTTTCAGAACCACCTAGTCGGTAAATGTTAGAAGCAGAATTTGTTCTGCATTCTACCCACTGAGTGGCCTGGCTCTTTATAAACTTCTGTACTCACAACATCCCTTCGAGGTTCTTAACTCAAATATTTGGTCTACATTTTACAAATAAAAAAAAAAGGATCCAGATAGGATAGCAAACTTCAGAATTAGGATTTAGAAAGAGGTCACATAATTCTATGTCCAAAGTTCTTTCCAAGATATGTCACAGCCCTGGACAAGTCACTTAAACTCTGTTTGATTTAGTTTTTTCCTCTATAGGATGAGGAAATTAAATCAATAATTATATATGCATCCCAGGGTTTTTGAGATGATTAAAGAAGATAATAACTGAAAAGCACATAGCACAGTGCCTGGCCCACAGTGCTATGCAAATATTAGCTATCATTAGATATACCATGTAGCTGAATCACACTGACACACAGGTACACACATAAGCTTGCATACACATACAGAGTAATATAGGTATACATATACATAGTCTAATAGATTTGATTTCAGCAATATGGATGTGCCATCTCATGATGCACCTTGCAAACCATTCACGTCTGCCGGACTCGTCCCATTCTCATTCATGAGCTGCCATGAATTTGTAACAGTGTTTCCAACCAACCTCCCAAGGACCTTCCTCAAGTTACCTTGGGGTATGTATCATACCAAGATACACACACGCACACACACACACATATGTATACACCAAGGGAGCATGAAGACATCCTATCCTTTTTTTTTTCTAGTCATACTCTCCAATGACATTCATTACCATGTTTTTCCTGCTTAATAACTTAATTAGAGGAAACTAGGTGGTGACGTAGGTAGAGTGCTAGACCAGGAGACAGAAAGACCTGAGTTGAAATCCAACCTTTGTAGTTCTAGCTAAATTACTTAAACTTGTGTTTGCCTCAGCTTAAGTAATTGTAAATTATTATAATAATTGTAATAGTATGTGGTATAATTATATTAAAATACATATTTATAATTTAGATTTCTATATAATTTATATTGCATATACATATATTATATATTATAGTATAATAGTAATTATAAAATATTATAATGATAATAGTAATTATAAAATAAAATATGGCATAATAATAGTAATTGTAAAAAAGTTGTAAAAATAGCAATTGTAAAAAGATGGGCCTGTGTTTCAGGGAAAAATTTATGTCTTTTCTCCTCCTCCTTTATATATAATACATACATTCCTACACACACACACACATATATACACACACAAACATATTAAATCAGTTCTAGAATCACTACATCTGTATTATACAACTGGTAAATATGTAATTGTAACATTACATTTATTTCCTGAATTTCACAGGGTGGTAAAGTAAATTAGTCAGTAGGAGAAAATTTTGTGTCCTATTTAATTTTCTTCCAAAATATGTTTTATGTTATATATGTGAAGTACCTATTAAATCTTTTCTCCTATCAATCTTTTGTCTTTCCACAGAATTTCCTTTCTTTTATTCCTTTTAATTAATGTTTTATTAAAAATTTAATTAACATTTTAATGATGTATTAGTATCTAGATCTAAATCTTTTGGCCCATTGATGGAAACTTACCTGTCTACAAATAACCAACTGGTTCCTGCCTAAATAGGGCCATTTAAGGGTCAAGGAACTTTGGAAAAGGGCTAATAATCATTTAAATGTTCACTTACCTCTTATTTTTGATAAACAGACAACAATGCTTAAATCCATTAAAATGTGTGGTTAGTTCCAACTCTCCCCTACCCTAAGAATGTGGAAAAGCAAACTCCATTCCTGGCAGGTAGTAGGTGCTTAATAAATGTTTATTGATTGATTGACATAGCTATACCTCAGGGGCCTCTAAGGCAAGGGTTCTTAATAGGAGAAGTGAAATAGTCAAACCAAGAATAGAGAATGATTGTAATGTTAATGGTATATGAGATCTTCCCAGCCCATTAATAGGGCTCACACGGAGCTCATTAAGGGAAGCTTGCTTAGAGGAGGTTTGCTTGTAGGAAGGTTTTCACATCTTTTGCTAATTTCTAATTAGGCACTGAGACAAGAGGGTTGTGATGCTTTCTGGTTCTGAGAATTGTATATAGATACATACATACATACGTACACACATACATACATATACATAACACACATATACATACATATACACACATACATACATATACATACACACATATACAGACATACATACACACACACACATATATGAGTTGGTATTTTGCTTTGGGGGCTCGCTTATGAGAAGGATCTTGTGATTCCCTGGTCGAGATTCTGAGTGGCCATGTGATCAGAGCTTCCTGACTGCTCATATGTAAAGGCTCTCTCCATCCAGGGAGGTATGTAAAGTACCTAACAATATTGCTTTGATTCTGGCAGTCAGAGCCCTGTCTGGTGGTGTTTATTTCTCTGCTTGTATTTTCTCTGTTTGTATTTTCTCTTAAGTTCAGGGTGCTGACTTTTCCCCTAAACTAGTGAATATAATAAAAAAGATGGATGACCCCTTAAACAGCTATCTTTCCTAGTAAAGCAGATCTAAGAAACTATGCTAGCAGCCAGTCTGGGTATGCCGCTGTGATTGCTGCTACAATGATCTAGAGAGAGGCTTTTTGAAGGCATCCCCTTCTTCATGTTAATGCAACTAAAGTTAAAGAGTGCTTCCCACCACATGGTTAGGACACTAGAACAAGTTACAGAATATTAAAGCATCTTCCACAGTGTCTCCAAGGCTACTCTATTACATAACATTACCAGTCTTCCCAAAGTAGGTTCCCCAGCCTTCAGACATGGGGAGTTGTATCAGAGGCATTCTGTGCATGTGACAGGCTCTCTTACACATCCTTCATGTAGATGCCAAAATAATCTTGAAGGCATAGAGCTGACTTTGTTACTCTCTTGTTTAAACAACAACAATAAAACACTCTTCAATGGTTCTATATGATCTCTAGAATAAAATATAAATTCCTCTACTTTGGCGTAAGGCCCTCTACCTTTCTATGTTTTTTTTTTTTGATTATTCTATATTCTAACCAAGTTGGACTAATAGCTGTTCTCCAAACTGATGATTTTATCTCTGATTTTGTATAAACACCTGCACCTGGATTATATGTCTGCCTTAACTCTACCTCTCAGAATTTTTAGCTTTCTTCAAGGCTCAACTGAGATGTGTGATCTTCCTCTATGAAGTCTTCTATTACTCCACCCCCCTTTTCCCCCAGTTGTTAGTCCTCTCTTCTCCCTCCAAATACCTTTGTATCTACTTTTCTGTGAACATTTTGTATCTCCCCAGTAGAATGTAATCTCCTTGGAGTCAGATGCTATGGTGGTGTCACCCTTTTAAATTCCATAGCAAATAAGTGAAACAAAACCTAGTGTAAAATATTATGGGCCAAATCAGAGTGTGGCAAGGCTTGCCTCATATCAATTAATTAAGCATTTATTAAGCATACTATCCACCAGAGCAGCTGGGAACTGATGACACAAAGACAGAAAAAGAAATGATCCCTGCCCTCTAGGATTCTACATTCTTTTTGGGAATATAAAAACATATATAAAAATATACAGCAAAATATAAAGAAAATAAATAGAACCTATAGAAAGTAATTAAATACAAGGTAATTAGGAAGGAAGGGTATTCTCTTTATTTCTCTCTTGATTGCAATTATTTTTTACTTCTTTGACTTCTCCATCATGACCCCAGTAAACTCATCACTGGGAAATCTTAGCATCTTACGTGATGCAGTCAACCTTATTGGTCATATCTCATGCTCTCCACATATCTTTTGCCCCTCTGATTGGAGGATGGAGTCATTTTGTTGTTATTAAGTTGTTTGTTTTTTAGTTGTATCTTTTTATGACCCCATTTGAGGTTTGTTGATTTCATGCTCCAGCTCATTTTACAGATGAGGAAACTGAGGCAAATAGGGTTAAATGACTTGCCCAGGGTGTAACATGAATTTTAGTGTGAGGTGGATTTTAGTGTGTGTAAAGTGAATTTTTGTTACTATTTCTTAGAGATCAGTTTCCCAGGATTCATAACATAACAATCTCTTGTTTCCAGGTGTTAGATATGGATTCCCACAGTTATGGTTCAAAACATCTCCACTACACTTTCGTATCTTTATATAACCTTGCAGAAATACAAACATTTGTGCTTAAGTCATAAATATGTAGTGCTGAGTTGATAAGGTAATGCTAAGACTTAAGGTAACGTTGTGAAGTCACCCCTTGCAATATGCCTTCTTTGTCTGTTGCCCCTATAAAACAGGTGTTCAGTGCTCAGTCAATGGGGAACCTTAGGATTGAATGCACGCATGTTGATCGTGCCTTGATTGGCCCCCATTGAGGCTTGAGGGGATTTAGGGGATGCACAGGAAGTGCCTGTCTTACCTGACGCAGGGGTAGTTGCTCAGCTTTCTCACCAGCTGCTGCCAGAAGGGTGATTAGGGAATGCTGTAGGAGTTTGTCCTCCCATTATCAGCAATCCTCTTCTGAGAAACTAGACTACAATAAAGTAAGATTATTAATCCCTTCTTAGTGTCTTTCCTGTCTGACCAGATCGAGTGAACCTGTGCTAGCAGCCATCCTGTGTGCTGTGTTTATTTGTCTTACACAGGGTCACAAAGCTAGCAAGTGTCTGAGGCCAGATTTGAACTCAGAAAGATGAGTCTTTCCAATTCCAGGCTCAGAGCTCTATCCACTATACCCCCAGCTGCCCATAAGAAGAGGAGCAGAATGGACATCATCTCCTCACACATCTGGCTGCATGTGTCTCGGATTTCTTTGACTTCTCTGGCAGCATTTTTTTTTGTTTTATATGTTGTCTTTCCTCATTAGATTAAGGTTCCTTAAGGTCAGAGACTGTCTTTCTTTTTCATATTTGTATCCCCAGTACTTAATACAGGACTGGGCAAATAGTAGGTGCTTAACAAATATTTGTTGATTATTGACTAGTGACAATAGAAGTAGGGAAGATCAAGAAGGGCTTTATGAGAAGATGATGTTTGAGCTGCATTTTTGAAGGAAGAGAAGAAATCTGTTGTTTTTTGTCCTTCGTTCTTAAAGAGGACCATGATATCAGGAAGGTGATGTCTTGAATTGCAAGCGAATTGGATTTAAGTGAGGCAGGGCTGTGCAAAGTCACCTCACTCTCTCCTCAAGAGCCACCTTGGTCCAGTGGCAAGATATAGATCAGGACAACGGGAGATGGCCCTGGTTGCAGTGTGAGATCTTGGCCTTTTTAAGCTAAGGTCTTTCCCAATGGGATTTCAGTGATCTGGTCTTGGCCACACAAAGAAGTCACCTGGGGAATCAACTTCATAACTGGTGATCTAACCACCCACTAGAACTGGAAGTCTAACTTCATGATGTACTTTTACCTATCAGACATTTGTGATAATTTTAGCTAAATTGGTTGGTGAACCTTTTATTTTAATCATGGAGAAATTTAAAATTCTTCATCGTTATAGTTTCTTTAAAATGTCAACTAAATTACTTGTCATTTTAGGTGGTCCCTTCTATTTATTGCCAAATAATTGCCTTTAATCTATAGCTCATTAAATATATATCCTAATTACCTGCTATGCAGTAGCTGTCTTAAAATGATGATCTTTTTCCTAGTTGAGGGCTGTTGTGCAATGTCAATAAATTAAACTGTCTGCTAATCATCTCTAATCTTTAAAATCAGAAAAAAAGCTTTTTTTTTTGCTTTCAAGATCAGAAATTTCATTGGACAATTAGCCTTTGGAAACAAGGCTTCATGGTTTTCCTTTTATCTTAAAGAGATCACATTAGAATTTTTCAAACACTATTGAGATAAATTCAGACCCATTAAATGATTTGATCTTTTCTAGGGATGTTCTGAATTATTTTTTGTGAGGAGAAAAAATATATTTAGAGACATTATTTCCTCCTTACGTTGATCTTACCTTTAAATCTATTGCAAAGTAAAGAATCCTAACTAGAAAAATCAAGATAATGATTCATGGTTTCTAAAAACTGTAAGAATTCTATTCACCCCCCTTCCTCACTCATTTAATTAATTCAAATTCACAAAAAACTGTATTGATTGTCTGCAGTTAAGCATTTGTTAAACACTTAGTACATACAGAGTACTTTTTCTAGACCATGAAGATAAAAAAGATGAAAATAATACAGGCCTTGCCCTCTAGGAACTTAGCAGAGAAGTAGAGAAGATAAGACACTGACCTCTCTAGCTTCCCTTAAGTCCAAACTAAAATTCCACTGTCTACAGGAACCTTCCCCAATTCTTCTTAATTCCAATGCCTTCCCTCTGTTAATTATTTCCTTTTCATCCTTATATAGCTTATTTTGTCTATGTTTGTTGTCTCCACCAATAGATCTAAGCTCTTTGAGGGCAGAGACAGTCTTTTGTCCTTTTTTTGCATGCCCAGCACTCAGCACAGTACCTTGCATATAGTAGGTGCTTAATAAATGTTTATTGATTGAAAAGTACACAAATAATAATTCAATGTAGGATATTTTAAGTATATAGGACAGGTACAAATGAAATACTATGGGAACATAGAAAAAAAGCAAAATTATTTGATCTTTCTACATGTAGAGTGAAATACTATTTTGTAAGAAACTATCCAGGATATTGGGCAGTAGAGTGGTGCAGTGAATACACTGGAGCCAGGAAGATTTGAGTTCAAATGTGGCCTCAGACATTTACTGGCTGTGTGACCCTGGACAAATCGCTTAACTTGTTTTCCATCTGTAAACTTAGCTAGAGAAACCACTTCAGTATCTTTGCCAAGAAAACCCTAATTGGGGTTATAGAGAGTTGGATACAACAGAAAAAATGATTTAACAAGAACTCTCCAGGATATTATATGCTTCACACATTTTCATTAGGTCTATGCTATTCATATCCCAACTTTAGGATGGTGGCATTGGAAATGAAAGAGAAGAGATGTAACAGAAATTTCCAATTTCTCACACAATAATCTTTATTGTTCTTTGCATATTGAAATGTTGATATTTGTTGATGATTGCTAAGTTCATAGTAAAAAAGAAAACTTTTCAAAAAGGAAAAGAAGGGATGCAAAAAGTTTTATGAGATAAGAACTAATACAATTGGTCAAACGATTAGATGTTTGGATTCTAGAAAGGAGGAGCCAATTCAATTCAGTTAATATTTATTGTTAAATATTAGTAAAATATTAATATTGGGTGGGAGAATGAAGGTATCATTAACAGAATTATTAACATTAATATAAAGGTTAGAAGACAAGCCTCTAGGAGGGAAATGATGAGTTTTGCTATAGACAGAATGAGTTTGAAGGGATGGAAAGATACCAACATGAAAATATGCAGCAGGTTATTAGAACTGCAGGATCTAAGATTCAAGTGAATGGGCAAGATTAGAGGTGTAGATGGGGGAACCATCTACCAATGCAAGATTAAAGTTCTGAAAATTGATGTTATTTCTGAAGGGAAAAATAAAAGAGAACATAACAAAAAGGCTACAGATAAAAATCTCTGAAGAATAACCAATATGGGGAGTAGGAAGAGGAATCAGAACCAATAAAGGAATACTGAGTGTCAAGAGGTTTTTCCCATGAGGATAATACCAAGGAGGATAGGAGAAAGTTACAAGGATGAAGCTGTCAGCAGGTTCAGATGTCCCAGAAAAGTCAAGAAAAAGAAGGAATGAGAAAAAGTCACTGATTTAAATGATGGATTATATATTTAAAAAGAAATACTGTGTCGTTTCTTAACAAATGTTAACTAAGGCTTGACATGTTAAAGTGGAACAAAATTGCCTCAGGTATCAAAACAGGTTATGGCTACTGTAGCCCCAGCCCCGGAGCTTGTGGGAGGGCTCCTTTTTAGACTGCCCTTAATCTTTGTCCTTTTATGTGACCTGCCCCCTTCACAATCTCCGTGAGAAAATTTCAAGATATACATTACATACTTCAATATTTCAATGGATGTGGGATCTTTTCAATGTGGACACAGCCTCCAGTGGTACAAATGAAAACTCATCCATCCCTGTTTTCTTGTTCTCTGTTATCCTTATCTGTGTCTTTCCCTAAGCCTGACACAGATGGGGTCTTTTCTCTTGATCTCTTTGCCCTAGATAGCTACTGGGGCAGGAGAGTATCATTCTGTTAGCCCTCATTCTCCCCAAATGACCAGCTCATCTTTTATGGTTATATGTCTCTTCAATAATATCTTTTACTTTGATTCTTGTGCACAGTTATGTGACAGTGGCATGTTACAGTCTACTTAGTCCCTTTATCCATCCTTCTTTGCTCCGTATGTGAGCCACACTTTGATTTCTCATTGATCATCATATTCCATAGTTGGCAACCATATAACATCACTGGAAGAATATTGGTGTCATAAAGTTAGTGTCTGGTTTCAGGAAGCAGCCTACGGTCATTGTACGTGCTGGGCAATTTCCTAAATGCAATCCAGTCTACTTCCCCCCCTTCCCGCCGACCTCCCCCCCCCCCCCGCCCCCGTCAATTCTAGGACCAGTTTCTTTTCCATCTGCACAGTTTGTATGATGTACTTACGAGCTAGATCTGTGGGCTGTCCATCCAATTGCATATAATTTCTAGGATAATAGGAATTCTTTATCTATGGGTTTTAGCTCTATAGAAAGTTGGGCTAGGGCGGCTAGGTGGCTCAGTGAATAGAGCGCCGGCCCTGGAATCAGAAGGACCTGAGTTCGGAGCCGGCCTCCGACACTTAATCCGCACAAACAAAAACCTAGCCGTGTAACCTTGGGCAAGTTACTTAACCCCAATTGCCCTAAAGGGGCGGCTAGGTGGCGCAGTGAGTAAGAGCACAGGCCTAGGAGTTGGGATGACCCGAGATCAGATCCGGCCTCAGAAAATGAGCACCCACGCATAAATAATGACTAGCCGTGTAACCTTGAGCAAGTTACTTGACCCCAATTGCTTAAAAAAAAAAAAGTTGGGCTAAACTCCAGTAGTTATTGATTTAATTTAGCAGCTATGCAATACTCTTTTTTGCAATTAGCAAAATTTCATATATAAATGAATCATCTGCAGGTCCTCAGCACCTATAGGGAATTTGTTTTTGATTTGGAGTGTACCCTAGACATTTTTCTTAAGAGTGGCAAACACCCCAGGCAAACACATATCTGCTTGTTCTAATTCTTGCTTGGTATCAATAATCAGGAAATTTTAGACTCAACAAAAAAGGAGCCTGCTATGTTCTTACATATGCATGAGAGACATCTTATTAAAAGAGAGCCTTTAAGGCTACAATATGGTTTACTGAATCAGATGCACTTTATAGTCAACAGAGAAGTACCACAGGATCTTACATTCTCTGTATCTTTTGATCAGTGGTATGCAGTTTGCTACTGAGTATCTTCTGGGAAAGCTTGCCTGTACCCTTCTCATATTCAGGATGCCCTAGGCACATTTGTAAATTATTCTCATACATATTTTGTAGAAATGAAAAAATAGGTATATAAATTGGTGGGTTTTGATGTCAATATGTACTTTGAGGACATTTATAGGATAGTCTAGGTTGATTGGGAAACTAACTAGCATGGAAATACGCTGCAACTTCTAAAAGTTAATTTACCCTAGAATATAACATGATGTGTGGTTGGGAGGAAGGTAGTGTCTCTAGAATCAGCAAGCAGGAAGTGTGTCCTCATAAACTCTGCTTCACAGTGGGAAGTGAGTTCCTACAGGTAATCAGAATTGGGGAAAGGTATGACCATAGAGGGACAGCTAGGTGCTACAGTGGATAGAATGCTAGGTCTGGAGTGAGGAAAGACTCATCTTTTTGAGTACAAATTTGGCCTCAGACATTGACTTGTTGTGTGACCCTGGGCAAGCCACTCAACCCAATTTGCCTCAATTTCCTTATCTGTAAAATAAGTTGGGAGAAGGAAATGGCAAACCACTTCAGTATCTTTGCCAATGAAACCCCAAATTGGGTCTTGAAGAGTTGGACACAACTGAAAATGACTGAAAAACAAAAACAATGCCCACATGTTTTTGGTTACATCAAAAATGATTGAAGTCATAAACAGTGAAATCAGGCTTAAGGTAAGTTCTTTTTTATGGTGACTGGTAACTTGGAATGTAGCCAAGCTCTGGAATGAGTGATAAAGCCTGAGACTGAGATTTAATATTTCATGTTAGTTCACATAAATATCTAGAAAGCTTTGTATCATCCCATATCCCAGCGTGAGAATGATTCTTAAAATGCGAATTTTTCAACGGGAAGGCAAAATGAAGTTCAAACATTTTTTCATGATTTGATCTTATTACTTAAAAAACATCAATCACTTGAATACTCTGAATTCTAAATGCTATTAACATAAATAATGCTGGCATTCAAATGAAAATGTTATTGTATGTACTAAGTCTTAGAACATTTAACAGAAACCTAAAGTTGATCCCAACCACTTGAAGGATTGATGCATCCAGATTTCCCATCATCAGTGAGTTAATGAATCAATAAGCATTTAACTAGTGCCATGCCTGGTGCAGGGAATATAACTATAAAAGTGAGACAATTCCTGTCCTCTAGGAGCTTACATTCTAATGAGGGATGCATCATGACACATAAATAAATATAGCACATATTCAATGTGATTTGGAGGGAGAGCACTAATAATTTGAATGATCTGGAAACGGTTCCTTGAAGGAGATGGCTTTTTGGGTGAGTGAATGTAGCCTCTGGTTCGGAGAGGTTGAGGTGAAAAAGAACATTCTAGGCATGGTGGAAAGACTTGTAAAAGCTCACGGGAAAGAACTGGAATGTTGTGTGTAGGGATTAGTGAGTAGGCCGGTTTGACCAGAGGGCAGTTACACCTGAGCTGTGTTTTAGAAATATCATTTTGACAGCTGTATGAAGAATGAATTGGAGAGGAGAGAGAGACAGAAATTATTGTAATAGTCTAGGTAAAGAGGTGATAAGGAACCAAATAAGGGTGGTAGCCTTGTGAGTGGAGACAAGGTGAGTGTGTGTGTGTGTGTGTGTGTGTGTGTGAATTTCACAATTATTGACCATTTGTATGCACAGCTGTGTAAGAAAACTAAAAAGATTATTCACCTGATTATCAGCATCATTCTTTTAACAACAGTAGCTTTTATTCCTCAGAGAGGCTATAATAGAAAGCCTTGGTGCAATGTGTCCTAAACTAATAATGTTATGCAAGGTTATTTTTGCTAATGTACTCATGTTACATTTGTTACTCCATCTGTCATCAAGGTTTCCTCCTTTGCTTACCCAACCCAATGATATTACTGCAAATTATGTAAAATGTACACAGTAAATCCAGTGAAGTGTGTCATTGCATTTAGTGAGGACTTACGACATACTTAGAAAATATAATTTTAATTACAACCATAGGAATATAATATTGCTGTCAGAAGCTCTCATAATACAAAGGTTCTGGGTATTGTGAGGAATTTTTTTTCTTGGTTCATATGCCTCACCCAGGAAACCTGGGCAAATCTCTGTATGAAAATTCCCAGCCTACTGAGATTGACTCCCCACCTGCAGCTTGCCATTTATAATTAAAGAGAAAAGTAAATTGGATTCAAAGAAGGAGGAAAATAAAATTGAAATACTTGGAGGAGAAACCCAATAGTCCCAAGGAACCTCTAGAGTAAGTCCTTAGAATCACACATAATCCTAAACGTAAGATCTTCTCTGACTGATTGACTTCTGTGATTTTAGCTCCCTAAAGTCCCATCTTTTTCTTGTTATGTCTCTTGCTAATTATAGTGGGGTGGAAGGAGGGGTCAGAGAAATGACAGGTGGACAAGTGACAGTTTTCTCTGTCTCTGTCTTTCTATCTTTCTCTGTCTCTGTCTCTCCTTTCCCTCCCTCTTGGTCATTGCTTTCTCCAAAACTATAGGACAGCTTCCTCTCCCACATACCTATCAGACAAATAAGATGTCTCTCTTTTGGAGTACAATTTCTGCCATGCCAAGCAAAAGTTGAAACTCCAAGAGTTCTTGTCTGGTGCTGTTGTTAGCTCTATGGTGCATCACAGCTCTCCCACCAAGATGTCCCTTCTCTAGGCACTCTTCCCTTCTCTTTCAGAGGATCAAGATGTTGTAAAAGTGAGCTCAAAGCCCCTGCAGCTTTGGCTGGTTTATATATTGATGAATCAATCACACAAATGACAAGCATTTATTAAGCACCTAATATATGCTAGTCATTGTGCTAGGTTCTGTGGGTAGCAAAACAAAGGGAAACCATCCCCATTCTCAAGGAGCTGACATTCTTTCAGTGGAGACAAAATTTGCATATAAAAGTAAATAGAAAATAAATACAAGGTATTTTAAAGTGGGAAGAGGTTTTAGGAGCAGTATCTTAATTCCTTCCCACATAAAGACTAGGCTGGTTTTTTGAAACATCCCTCAAGACTTGGTAGGCCCAGGGGACTAAAGTCTCTGGGTGTTGACATCGTTTCCAGAGTGAAAAGGAGCTAAAAGAGTACTTGGAGACTCTCAGTTACTGTTGGTAGATCAAGAAGGTAGCTTGGCACAGCTGAATCAGTTTCAAGTTAATGTCTTAATACCTATCCTTTTTGAATGTGCTGCTTCTGCTATAAGTACATATCTTTTTGTAAACTATTGAATGACTTCCCAGGGTCTCATTTTGTTCCACCATTGAACCAAAGTTACCATGGGAATGGCCTGAGTCAGGTTTGGCCTAGAACAGAGGCAATTAGCAGTGTTTGGTTTTTAATTTAAAAAAAATGTGTGTGGGGGTAGCTCTGGGTCAGAAAACAAAATGGAGAAGATAATGCCTGATTTGAGTATTGAAGAAAGTTAGGAATTCTCAAAAGTAAGGATGAGACAGGATACTTTCCAGACACGGAAAATGGCCAGTGCTAAAGCCCAGAGACAAGCTATGGAATAAGGTGTGTGAAACATCAATATAGCTAGTTTGTCTGGATTGTAGATCACAGGAAGGGGAGAAATATATAACAAGCTTTAGAAGGTAGGTTGGGGCCAGTGTGTGAGGAACTTTGAAAGCCAAATAGAGGACTTCATATTTTACCAGAATTAAAAATTATGATAGCACAATAATAATAGCATCTAACTTCCAGGGTTGTTTTGAGGATCAAATGAAATCGTATTTGTTAGAAGTGCTTAGCACAGTGTCTGCTACTATATAAAATGCCATTTCCCTTTCCCTTTTCTTTCAGATAATCAGCATATTGTAAGGATGAGCTCAAAACCTCTTAAGCTTTGGTTACCTATTGATCAATCAATTGATTGGTTATATATTGATCTGGTTATATATTGGTTAGTTATATATTGATCAATCAGTCACCCAAATGACAAGCATTTATTAAGTACCTAATACATGCTGGTCACTGGGCTAGGTTCTGTGGGTACCAGAACAAAGGGAAACAGCCCCTGTTCCCTTTCATATAGCACATTCTATGTGCCAAGCACTTTACAAATAGCATCTTATTTGATCTTCACAACTTTGAGAGGCAGATGTTATTATTATCCCTGTTTTACAATTGATGATGCTGAGGGGTTTTTTTTAAAAGGGATTTTCCCAGACACCTAATAAGTGTCTGAGGTCTGATTTGAACTCAGGTCCTCCTGACTTCTGTTCTGGCGATTTATCCAGTGAGCTGCCTGAATTCTTCCTATTGATATTGCCTCATTAGATCCACTGGAATTTATTGAGTAGAAAAGTGATATAGTCACACATGTACTTAAGCAATATCTTTGTTTCCTGTGTAGGAGATAAATTTCAATGGGAAAAGATTTGAAGGGAGTCCAGTGGACATTGCAATAGTCCAGGTAAGTAGAGATGATAAAACAGTGACTGTATGAATAGAGAGGAGGGGACAGACACAAGAAATGTTATAGAGGTAGAAATTGCAGTGTTTAGCAACTTATTAGATATGTGAGATGAGCAAGAGAAAGAAACAGAAGGCTGTAATATTGGGAGACTGGAGGATGGTGATGGCTGTGGGAGATTTTGTTGTCATTTCCTGTCCTTTGTTTTTGAAGAGGACTAATGATGTCACAGATGATGTCTTGACTTACCAGTGAATTGGGTTTAAGTGATGCAGAGTCGCACAAAGTCAACAGCCTCTCACCCTCTCTTTCAGAGATAAAAGTCAGGACAGCTGGCAATAGCAGGGGATATAGTGAATGACCTTGGTATCTTTGATGTCTGACCAACCTCTGAGCGCTCCACAGAATCTTCTTTAGCCACATTGATGGCCATTGGAACAAATGTTTTCATCTGCCTGTTCTTCCAGGGTGTTTGTGATGAAAAACCTCATCCAAAATTTCATCAAGAATATGGAGATCTCTTAGGATAGGAACAGGAATTTATTCTCTTCCCAGGGAGAAAAGGTGGTCTTCCCCATGACTGATCATGAGGAGAAGGCACATTACAAAAGGCAGAACAAGAATTTATACCCTAATGAAGTCAAATCCCTCCCCCCCACCCCCATCCTTTCTCCCATTGACTGAGAGGTGGGCTCAAATCTCAGCTGGAAAATCTTCCCCAAAGGCAAACAACTATCTCTCAGTGGCTGAGAGACAGGTTTACAAAGAACAAGGATGCTGATTGACAGCAAAGGAAAGGGGAAAGGGTCCCAAAGCAATGGGGGAGGAGTGAGCTTCAGCTGTCCCTGACTCCCACTGGCTGGGAGGAGGGGCCCACAGAGGTGGGAAATCAGAAATCCTCCGGAAAGGGCTCGCTGCTGATTGACAGAAGAAGTAAAGGGGTGGGGGAGGGGAGAGGGAAGTTCTGAGAAGTTTTCACTTTCCCCCAGACAAATGGGAGTCTTCACATGCTTGGGGTGGAAACCTGAAAGGTTTGAGGCCTGCCTGTTATTCTCAACTTGATTTAGCTCTTCTGCCAAGATGGTTTTACCTTGGGCTGGGTTGTTATACGTACCACAGGTTCTTGGAGCCACAGGTCAGGGTGGAGGTGGACACCAGAAGTGGATGAACAGCCCTGAAAAGGAATTGGCCAGCTCTTCCCGGTCCTCCCCCCTCCCCCAAGAAATAAAAGAGGGGTGGGTCTAGTGGGAAAAGAGAATGAGTTTCCTTGGAGACTGGATGAGTCTGAGATGCCTTTAGGACCTCCTATTTGGAATGTCCAGTGATTAGCTGGAGATACTGGACTGCATGCAACTCATACATGAAATGACAAGAATATGCCTAGGCAGAAATCAGAGAAAATGTGTGAGATTAAAATTGGCCAGTATACAGCAATCTAACCTAGATCAGCAATCTAATCTAAGCTAGAGTGAGATCCCTAGAGGACACAGATTCCAAGGTTCAGGATACTTGGGAGAATTTTGCTTTGAAGTTTTTGGGGGAACTTTGCACAAATGAAAAAAAAATCACCCAGTGGAATGAAAGGGGCTTAATTCATGACTCAGGAAAGGAACAGAGAGTCTACTGGACAGGAAAAATACCAACCCACTGAGAAGGTCTTTATCTACCCAGCACCTGCAACCAGCCCCTAAACCCATTGATCTTATGCCTGAGGCAAGGATAATTACTTTTCTAAATGAGTCATACAAAAGCCTTTGGGTTTTGAATTTAGTAGAGTGTGGAAGAACCCACTCTTCTCTTGAAGAACAGATAGGATTATACCTAAAGATATCAGCTGAAGCCAGAATCTGGAAGCCAAAAGTAATCCCCACAGTTATGTACCCAGTGGGGTCATACCTGGCAGAGACTCTATGACCAGCAGGGCATCTTCCAGTGTAGACTCTGCATCCAATAAACAACAGCAAGCACCAGGTTCATTGAGCAGCTCGATCCGTCCATCTCTGAAAAGCATCAACAACCTACCACATTATAAATGTGTTTGTCCATGTGCCCCAGCCATGAATGCTCTTTACACACATGCCTCTCCATGCATATTCTCTGAGTGTGTCCACACTTTCCACTGGTGGTGTGTCTATTCATGGAAGGAGGTACCTCAGGTTTAAGGGGGAAATTTTTTATTGCTACTTTTTTTTTACTATGCCATTTCATTTAAATGCCTTTGCTTAAACTAGTTATGCTCTCTATCAAAAGTAAGCACAATGATGGAGGGTCATAAACTATGCTTTAAGTGTAAGGAGGTCAACAGAGTACAGCGAAACTTTGATGCCTTCTCTGGGGGACTCGCCCATATGTTAGTCATGCCCCCAGATTCTACAGTGGTAAAGAAGATAGAGCAATGAACTTGAAGTCAGACACAACTGAAATGACCAAACAATGACAGAACATGTTAGGTCATATGCTGAACTCTGGGAAAACAAAGGCAGAAAACAATCCCTGCTCTCAATGTGTAGCTGTTCTTCACACAGGCTCTGGTATAGTTAACATTTCATGTAACTCTTTGGAAAAGCTGTGTAAAGTCTATATGACTTTATTTCCCACCCAATGTCACAGTTTTAGCCACTTTTTGTTGTTGTTGTCCTGTGTTTTCTAAGAGGACCAGTGGCTTGATTGGCATGGAACTGGATTTCAGTGATGCAGGGTTGTGCCAAAGTCATTTGCTTCCTCCATCCTTCCACTGTACACTGAAACTGGGTGCAATTCCACTGACTTCACCTTGATTTGAGGTGCATATGAGCCCCCTCCATGGACAAAGTCTTGTTCAGATCTTTTGCAACTCCAGTATCTTAGGGACTTCTGCCTTTTTTTTTTTTTTTTTTTGCTTTTTGGAGCACTGACTCCAGGGTTGGTGATCTATTCACTGCACCATCTAGCCACCCCTGGGACTTCTGACTTTTGAACAAATTATAATCCCTCATCATATGTGCTCCCACATGCAAAGGGCCATTTCTACAAACTGATTCCCCCAAACAACTCTGGATGGAATAGTTCTTCAATTAAACATACACTTAAAAACTATTTACCCCATGACCTTGGGCTCTACAGTTTTGTTATCTGGTATATTTAAAGAAAAAGATGAATACATGATTAATACCTCTGGTATCAACCCCTGTTGCTTTAAGTGATCTCTCTCCTTAATTCTTGCTCATTTCCATTCTCTCCTCATTTGCTTTTGTTAACATACCCTGCTTCACTCATCCACACATTCTTTCCCAAATAAGAAGAGGAAAACTTGAATTAGCAAGAAGGGCAAAGATTTCAATTTGCCATAATGTCTTTCTGTTGCACCATGTATACTTAGTAAAGAGTTCAATTATTCTGAAAGGAATGAAAAGGAAATCTCTCCATACATATGTAAATAAGTAGGTTTTGGAGTTATGTAAAAAAGTGCAATAAGCTGACTTCCCTTAGGAGCTGAAGAAGGGGACTTTCCTTCCTCCTCTAGCCCCTTTCTCTTCTACTCCTAAAACAATGTTGTATATGGATTTGGAGACTCTTAACAGGAGAACCAACAGAGCAGTCAGGGAAAACTGTTTTTGATTCAGTCATTCCTAGATATGGTGCATCTCATACTGGATAGATGTATTTGGGTGCATTTTGAAAAAAAATTCTTTTAAAGAAATGCAATGCAAAGAGAGACAGGGAGATATAGGAACAGGCAGACAGACTGTCAGAGAGGCTCAGTGGATAGAGTGCCTTAACATAGTGAGAAGACATGGGCTTAGATCTTGCCTTTGATATTTACTAGGCAGATGATCGAGGATGTGCAGTTAAATATTTCACAAACAACTCTCTGAAAATTCAGAGTACACTTTTAAACTTAAACTGCATTATGAATATTTTCCCACCACTTTCTTAAATCGAGACAATTTTAAGTTTAATCTGCATTATTAACTTCTCCCGATCACTTTCTTAAGTCAAAACAAACAACAAAACAAATCAAATTATGATTTGTAGCACTTACTGATTTCTGAGATGTAAATACTCATATGGAAAATTTAACAATCAGCTTTTGGGTCAAGGTCATAGGAACCACCTCCAGCATACTTTAGTTGTATATCTGACTCCATAAAAATCACTTAATCTCTGTGTGCCTTGGTGGACTTGCCAGGACTTAATTATCAGGTCTTAATCTGGCTGTTCATGCTGTTGGTAGAAGGAATTCCTTGAGTACAGATCCACAGATCCACAGATTCACTCGTATATACACAGTGCCTAGTTCAGTGGAACAAGAATGGGGCTTAGAGGAGGAGGCCTAGGGTCAAACTGTACCTCGTCCGCTTACAGCATAGATGAAGGTATTATTATTATTATTCTTTTTGGAAGGGGGAAGGCAGGACAATTGGGGTTAAGTGACTTGCCCAAGGTCACACAGCTAGTTTTTTGTGTTAAGTGTCTGAGGTCAGATTTGAACTCAAGTCCTCCTGACTCCAGGGCCAGTGCTCTATTCACTGCACCACCTAGCTGCCCAGATGAAGGTATTATTAATAGCTCTTGTTGACTATGTCAACTGCTGTTGCTTTAAGTGATCTCAATTCTTGCATAGATATATGTACTATTACATATATGTGTGTGTATGTGTGTATATATATGCACATATATGCATATTTATTGTGTGTGTTTGTATCTTTATTATCCCCTCTGCTGTTTGGATAATTAAAGGTTAAGGCTGATGAAGCCTCTCACCTTATGCTAGTCCCTTTTTTATTGTTTTGTCAAAGTAATATTTGCCTTGAATATTTGTTGTTCTCCAGATGGAAAAGAAAATTATATTTAGGTTCTACTTTATCATGATGAGTTTTTCAATCACAATAGATGACAGGGTGGTGTGTTGAACAAAGGAATAACTGGTGAAAAATCTGCAAAGCTGATTTTTTTCTTATTCTGTTGTCACATAAAAAATAGTTTTGTAAGGGCTTCCTATGTTTTCTTTCATTCATTTTAAGTACATTCCATCTAAAATTAGAAATTTTGTTCCAGAAGAGTGATTTATAATTTTTCCTCCTTTCAAATAATCATGGGCCCATGTGTTTTAGACATTGCCCTTTGGATACAGAGTTATCAGTGTGAGTTTGAAGGAAATTCAGAGTTTTTTTTCCATTTGAGATAGACAATAGCTAGTAATTAAAGTATAAAATTCTTTCAGTGAATCATTTTTAAATTAGAGAGAGCATATGTTCCTTTATTCAGTTCCATAGTTACAGATGTTAATTCAGCTCTAATTGGTAACTATCAATATCCAAAAAACTTTCCACTGTTGTGTCTTCTATGTGTTTAGTGTATAAATATTGCTAATCTTTTCAAAAAACCTTTTTTATTCACCAAGGATCTGTTTTCTTGGAAATAAGTGAAGCCAATAAGATTCACTTGCTTTCCTTTATTGTACTTTCCATGTGTAATAACACCCTGTTACAATAGCTAGCTATTTTAAGCATAGGGGCAATATAATGGGCCCCAAGGTCCATCTGGTTCCCTCCTCTTCAGTTTTAGGGAGTTTTTTTAGATGGATTATTACGGGTTCTATCACGATTACACTGTTCCCCCAGTTAGGAAAATAGCTAAATTTTAAGCAGAGGCTGTGTTTTGCTGCCTAACTTTATTTTTATATCCATCTCTAGTTAGCCTCTAGATTTTTAGGGGTTGAAGAAAAATTCAGTTTACTGGAAACGTTGAGCAACAAAACAAATTATATTAGCGTCTGTGGATAGAGAGGCACTGGGAGAAGTTGGTGAAGAAGATAACCTTTTCTTGAGACTCCCCTCAATCTGGGTTTCCTGCTCTGATATATGGAATAGATGTCCTTCCTATACCACAACTCAGTCTTACTTTTGTTCCTCAGGGTTGTGCTGGGTCATAATGTTTGTTCCATCCTCTTAGCTCACAGTTCCTCAGAATCTCTCTGTGGCTCTTATAAAGTTCCTTCCTCTCAGGCAAATTCATTAGGGCATAGCCAACGCTCTCAGAAAATAGCTTTGATTGATTGAAGGAGGTATACTGGTCCTTTTCACTGTCAGCTTTGATAAACTGATACCATCAAGAAATGTTCTTACCTAACAAAGGCAATCACTTTAAATTGAGTAGGGTAATCAATCAGGCCCCACCCTTACAAAGTTATTTCTCAGGAAATATATATATATATATATATATATTTTTTTTTTAACCTAACTCAGGGAATATTTTTTCAGAAGAAGAAAAAAAATCTATCCTATCTATCTATCTATCTATCTATCTATCTATCTATCTATCATCTATCTATCCATCATGCTTATATCTTGGTCTCAACTCTGCTTATATAAAATGACCAGATGCCACCTTCTATGGGACTGCTTCATTTTGAATATTGCCCCCTTTTTTTTTTTTGTATATTCTGGAAAAGTAATAGAAAGTACCTTCCTCTATGTCCTCTGATTAATATGCATTAACATTTCTTTTTTAAAATTGTAATTCTATGTTTATTTTTAGTTTACAATATTCATTTCCACAAGATTTTGAGTTACAAATTTTCTCCCTGTCTTTCCCCTACCCATCACCCCAAAACAGCGATCCCACTGAAAACCCCTTCCCCCAATCTGCTCTCTCCTATATCCTATATCCTTCCCCATTCCCCCTCCAATTTTCCAGTAGGGCAAGATGGATCTCCATACCCTAGTGCCCGTATATCTTATTTCCTAGTTGCATGTAAAAGAAAATAATAATAATAATAATAAAAACATTTGATTATAAACTTTGAATTCCAGATTCTTTCCCTTCCTCCCTTGTCACCCACCCTTACTGGGAAGATAAGCAATTCAATATAGGTTGTACATGTGTAGCTATGCAAAACATTTCTATAGTGGATATATTGTGAAAGGCTGACTATATTTCCCTCCATCCTACTCTTCCCCCAACTTGTTCTATTTTCTACTTTGACCCTGTCCCTTTTCAGAAGTATGCTTCTAACTATCCTCCCCCCAAACTGCCTTCCCTTCCATCATGCCTCCTTTTATCCCCTTCCCCCCACTTTCCTGTAGGGTAAGATACCCAATTTAGTGTGTATGTTATTCTCTTCTTAAGCCAAATGCAATGAGAGTAAGTTTAACCCATTCCCTTTTGCCTTACTGTTCCTCCCCTCCACTGTAACAGTTTTTCCTTGCCTCTTTTATATGAGATAATTTATCTTATTCTGTCTCTCCTTGTCTCCTCTCATTATCTTCCTTTCTCACCTCTTAATTTTATTTTTTAAATATCATCCCTTCCTATTCAATTGATCATGTGCTTTCTGTCTATGTATACATGTACACATATATACACATCCTCACATATGTATTCATATGCCCATATACCCTCCTATATAGACATATATAGACAACTATCCTCATACTAAGAAAAGTTTTGTAAGTTAACAATTATCGTTTTTCCATGTAGGAATGTAAATAGTTCAACTTTGATAAGTTCCTTATGATTTATTTTTCCTGTTTACCTTCTCATGCTTCTCTTGCTTCTTGTATTTGAATGTCAAATTTTATATTCATCTCTGTTTTTTTTTTCATCAAGAATGCTTGAAAGTCCTCTATTTCATTGAATATCCATGTTTCCTCTGAAACATGATGCTCAGTTTTGCTGGGTAGGTGATTCTTGGTTTTAATCCCGGCTCCTTTGACCTCTGGAATATCATATTCTAAGTCCTTTGATCCCTTAATGTAGAAGCTCCTAGATCTTTTGTTATCCTGATTGTGTTTCCACAATATTCAAATTGTTTCTTCCTGACTGCTTGCAGTTTTTTCTCATTGATCTAGGAACTCTGGAACCTGGCTATAATTTTCCTAGGAGTTTTCTTTTTGGGATCTTTTTCAAGAGCTGATTGGTGAATTCTTTCAATTTCTATTTTGCCGTCTAGTTCTAAAATATCAGGGTAATTTTCCTTGAGAATTTCTTGAAGGATGATTTCTAGGTTCTTTTTTTTTTTTATCATGGCTTTCAGGTAGTCCAATAATTTTAAAATGATCTCTCCTGGATATGTTTTCCAGATCAGTGGTTTTTCCAATGGGATACTTCACATTGCCTTCTATTTTTTTCATTTGTTTGGATCTACTTAATTGTATCTTGATCTCTCATAAAGTCTTTAGCTTCCATTTGCTCCAATCTAATTCTGAAGGAATTATTCTTTTCAGTGAACTTTTGAAATTCTTTTTCCATCTGGCAAATTTGGCTTTTTAAGGCATACTTCTCCTCATTGGCTTTTTTGGGCTTCTTTTTCCATTTGAGTTAGTCTATTTTTTAAGGTGTTATTTTCTTCAGTCAGGTTGTTGACTCTCTTTTCATGATTTCCTTGCATCTTTCTCATTTCTCTTCCCAACTTTTCCCCTACTTCTCTTACTTGATTTTCAAAATCCTTCTTGAGCTCCTCCATGGCCTCTAAACAGTTCATATTTTTCTTGGAAGCTTTTGGTGCAGGAGTTCTGACTTTGTTGTCTTCCTCCCTTTCCATGCTTTGATCCTTTCTGACGCCCAAAAAGGAATCTAAGGTTTTATGGCTGTGCTGGCTTTGCTTCCTTTGCTTGCTCAGGTTGCCACTCAATTACTTGACTTTTGAACTCTTTGCCACAGTAGAACTCTGCTTCCAAAGAGAAGAGCTTTGTCCCAAATTGCTGTGGTTTTTGCTGCCCGAGCTATTAGTTGGGCACCTTCTCTATAGATACCCCAAGCTCTGGCTCACTGATCACATACCCCAGGACCTCTACCCCACACAGTGATCTAGATCCAAGTAAGTTAAAGGAAGAGCAATTACCTTCTGAATGGTTGCTTGGTCCCCCTACCATCTGCAGGCTAGGAGCTCTGAAGCAGCCATGTGGAGATGGCTGCAGGGCCACAGCGCCTCTGCTTCTCACCCTGGGAGCAGTGGCTAGATCATGCTCTCAGTCTCCCTCTTCCCACAAAGTTCACATTGACCTTTTACTTGTCTTTGGCATTTATAGGTTGATAATCCTGGAAACCACCACAGCTGCCGGGGATCCACTCTCCTGAGGTCTACTCCAGCTACTGCTGGTTGGGCTAAAACCATGGGCTCATGGAGCCTGTGCTGGACTCCCACCACACTCCCACACAATGCACCCTTCCTGTAGGCCTGGCCAGCTGCCTTCAGTGGGAGATTTGTTTTTCTCTGTCACTTTGTGGGTTTTGTAGCTCTAAATTTTGTTTAGAATCATATTGTATGGGTATTTGAGGTGGTTATGGGGGGAGCTTGCAGAGTTTTCCTGCTTCTATGCTGCCATCTTGGCTCTGCCTCCCTATATTAATGTTTCTTAACTGAGTATTGGTAGCTGGTTTTGAGAACTGAAATTTTTCCTTAAAAAAGTTTTAAAACCAAGGTCTTCAAAATTCACCCATTCTATAAGGAGTAAGTTTTTATGACTCCTTTCTTTGTTAGTCAAGGTTCTTTATTCAGTTAGTGATAATAATTAATAATAATAACTGATATTTATAGAGAGCTTTAAGGTTTTCAAAATGTTTACATGTGGTATCTCATTTAATCACATAAAAATCCTGTGGGGGAGGTGCTGTTATTATTACCATTTTGCAAATGGGAAAACTGAAGCAGAATGAATTTAAGTAACTTGCTCAGGGTTATACAAACTAGTAATTGTCCTAGGCAAGAATTGAACTGTAAGGATCCAGGACTGTACTTCTCTCTCTCTCTCTCTCTCCCCCCTTATTCCTTTCTTTTTACTATTAGAAGACACCCTGTTTGCCAGAGTTTAAGGCCCAGCAAGTGAGCTTGGCATAATAACCATTCTTTGCACTCACCCTCTGGATGAATTCTGCTGCTGCCATATCACAGAAATGATGGTCCCTGAGCTGGGGCAAGCACCAGCATGCCCAGACACGGAGCTCTGCTATCGATGGACTTTTTGTCACTAGACAACCTTGCCTCACTGTTCCTGTTGTGTCTCACCATTATTACTGTACCACATTGTTTGGTTCTTTCTCTAGTCACAAATCTATAAATCAAGGCTTAGCCCCACTGGCCTGGGTCTCCTACTAGATGAGTTCCTGACATGTGTCTAATTTCCCTTCCCCAATGGAATACAGGTAGCTTTTTGCTTATAACCTGTGTGAGCTCTTTGGTATTTTTGGAGTTAACAGAGGTTTCAAAATCTCTGTGATTCTTCGGTCATTTTACCAGAGTTGACAGAGCTCAGTTCTTTTTGACCCCGTATCTATTGCTCCATTCATTTTGCCAACTATTAGAACTTAATAATTGCTACCTATGTACCAAGGCACTGTGCTAAGTAGAGATCCAGATATAAAATGAAAAACTGTCCTTGTTCTCTAGGAATTTAAATTTGTAGGGAGGAGGAATGGGAGGATATAAAGAATGTCACAATTGGGCACCATTCTGCCATCTATAACTTATATTACTACTCTCCTCCTTGTATTTAATTAAACTAGCACTTTTTAAGTTCTTCCTTTGCAAAAGGCCCGGTGCTAGGCACTAGGGATACAAGGACAAACATTGAACAGTCTTTGCTTTCAAGGAGCTTGTATGGCACTGGGGGAGCTTCATGATATTCTCCATGATCCATCTAAATTGGACCATTCTCCAGTCTCTGTATAGCTCCGATTTGTCCACTTCTTTGTTTACATTTTTTTCTATGCTTACAGTACCCTTATAACATAACACTTAGTTTGCTCTTATCATGCATCTGTTATGTTCTATTTTGCTTTAGTCATTTGTGCATGGGCAGCTGGGGGTGCAGTGGATAGAGTGCCAGGTCTGGATTCAGGAAGATTCATCTCCTCATATCCGGAGTTCATATCCGGCCTCAGACACTTCCTACCTCTGTGACACTGGGTAAGTCACTTAACCTTGTCCGCCTCAGTTTCCTCATCTGTAAAATGAGCTAGAGAAGAAAATGGCAAACCACTCTAGTATGTCTGCCAAGAAAACCTCAAATTGGGTCACACAGAGGTCTACATGACTAGAAACAACTGAACTACATTTGTGTATATGTCATAGAATCAGGCTCATAGATTTGGATCTGGAAGGGACTTGGCAGGTCGTATAGTCCAACCCCTTAATCTTAGAGGTGAGGAAACTGACCCTAGATAAATAAAATGCCTTGCCTAAGGTCATCCAGTAAGGAAGTAGTAGAAGTAGGATCTGAACTCAAGTTTTTACCTTCAAATCCAGAACTTTTCCTACAGTTTCATACCTCCTTTCAAATGTATATTCCTTATATTCCTCAGTCTCAGTTCAGTTCAGTATGACTGTAACCTATTCATCTAAGTTCCATACATAGAGCTTACCCTGGAAAGTTACTGAATTTGGGACTGCTAAGTGTAATGTTGATGGGATATAAGATCTTTATCTCCTGTAATAGGCCTCAGGTGGAGCCCATTAAGGGAAACTTGGTTAGGGGAGGCTTGCTTGTAGGAAGCTTGCTTGTAGGAAGGCTTGCTTGTAGGAAGCTTGCTTGTAGGAAGCTTGCTTGTAGGAAGCTTGCTTGTAGGAAGCTTGCTTGTAGGAAGCTTGCTTGTAGGAAGCTTGCTTGTAGGAAGCTTGCTTGTAGGAAGCTTTCACACCTTTTGTTAATTTCTAATTAGGCACTGAGTCTACAAGGTTGTCATACCCTCTGATTCTAAAAAGGGTATATATACACTGAAGTTAGCATTTTGCTTTGGGGCTCACTCATTGGAAGAGTGTTCTTGTGATTTGACCATATGAGACTCTGGGTAGCTGTTAAGGAGCCCCTGGCTTTGAAAAATCCAGATGTTGGTGCTTCTCTCTGTGTATGTATGTATTGTCTTGGTCAGACAGATCTGTCTGTTGATCTGTACTAATTTCTTAGATAGTTAGAAGTCCTGTGTGTGGGTGTTTATTTCTCTGCTTGTATTTTCTCTGTTTTCTTGTTTGGATTTTCTCTGAAGTTCAGGGTATTGTTTTTTCCCCTGAACTAATGAATATAATTAAAAAGATGGCTGACCCCTTAAACAGCTATCTTTTCTAGTAAAGCAGATCTAAGAACCTGTGCTAGCAACCATCCTGGGTATGCCAGTGTGGTTGATGCTACTCTAAGTACTTAATGAAAGTATTTTGATTTGGATGAAATGATAAATCACATACTATAAGCATACCTTGCTTTCCACAAAAGGTGTTATTCTGAAAGTGTTATATCCAAAATTTATGAATTAAATCCCTTGATTCTCCTCCACATATCCAGAAGGATTTATCCTTAAATTCTATTGCTGTTCCTCATGGGATAATGGCTCCTAACCCCTGAAAGTACTGGATTTTGACTTCCAATTTTATTACCATAAGCCTGTGAGTAAAGTAAACATGAAAGCTGCAGAGAAAAACCCCAGAGAAATCTGGAAACAAACAAGTAAGCAAACAAGCGGTTCTCAAAGGGGGAGGAAGGAAAGTTGATATCTATTTCATCTATCACTGAGCCACCACAAAAACTGTGCTGAAGGCTGGTTGGTGCTTGGCAACCACTTCTAACAGCATTGCATTGTCTTGGCTGATGCAATGGTGTAATGGGAATGTAAATTTATGTTGTTGCCATTTTTCTAATATTGTATTGTGTAAGATCTTTCCTGCCCCTAGGTTCAGTGCACCTGGAGCCTGTGGTGGGAGGCTTTTTTTTTCAGGAGATACTTTGTGATTGGGCAGTAGATCAAGAGGGTTGTTACATTCTCTGAGCCAGGAGAAGGCTGTATAATCCCTGATGTGAGGTATTGTTTTGGGGCTCATTTTGAGAAGTGTTGTGTGATTTGACCAGATGAGACTCTGGGCACTTCCCCCGCTTTGAAAACTCAGATGTTGATGTTTCCCTCTCTGGTAACTGACTAGGTATGGATATAATGGTCAAGACAGTTGGAGGCCTGTCTGCTTGATATGTTTTTATGTTTTCTTGTAACTTCTACTTTGTAACTTCTGTCTGAAGTTTGGAGTGCTGACTTTTTCCCCTGAACAAGGTAAATGATATGTTTGCTTGATTAAAGTAAGGTTGTTAACCCATTTTGAGTTGCTTTCCTTTAGAAAAGCAGATCTAAGAACCTGTGTTGGCAGCTACCCTGTGTACACTGGGGTGCTTGCTGCTACAAATGGACACAGAATTGGAATACTGTTGAATTTCCACCTGGCAGATCCCATCACCTGAGGCAACTGAATATTATAAGTCTAATTAGAAATGCCAGGCCTGTTTAATTTCTAAGTTTGCTTCTCTATATATAGTAATTCCCTTGTCCAATGGCTAACAAATTTCCAATTCCTGATCCTTTAATCCTTGTGGATGAGTTACCCTCTCCTTAGGTAAAAACCCATTCTTCTCTGTAATGGGAACCAGGGCTGTCAAAACTTTGCATGTACATTGGTGAGATCTGATGTTGGTGGCAGGGTGATCTCATTAGAATAATTTTCTCTCTTTGGCTCTTTGTCCCCATCTGGAGTTAATTCAGGAAAATCTCCTGAAATTTCTATGTGAAGTGTGAAAAAGTGTGAAGTCATGCCTTAGTTCTTCAAATGTGGTTCAGAGGGTTTTTAGCTTCCTCTTAAAATAATCAAGGATGACTTTGCATGATGAAAAGGAAAAAAAATGCAAGTCAGGCATGAAACAGTTCTGATTTTACCCTACTAAAAATCCAGAAGACATATAGGAATCATAAGAGCCAATGACAAAAAAAAAACAACAACATACAAAACACTAAAATAACCCATCAGTTCTTCTTGGAAGGGAACTGAATTTTGGATTGTTATCAGGACAACTTTTTTGATATGTCAGGGAAGCCCTTTTTCCCCTAGAGTCCTACATAATCCTCTCCAAGAGTCATCGTGCCTTGGTTTAGATTCACCTTTGGCGGCTACTGGAAAATCAGTTCCTTCCCCTCAGAGCCATGCTGTCTGAGTATCTTACTGTAATAATTGGAGGTGAAAAAGTGGTATGTTCTTTTCTCTTGTCATCTCCCCTCTCCTACCTCACTATGATATGTCTTTAGTCCTTCAGTTTAAGGGGGCACACTGATGATTCTTTTCCTTCTCCAAGAAATATCCTCTTGGGGAAATATCCTCTAGTAAGTGAGTACCCTAACTCTGGAATCTACCACTAGTTGTTCCTGAATTGGAGGGAAAGAAGGAATCTCTTCCCTGCTCACATTCTTGCTACATTGCTGAAGAAGGGTGTGAGTATCAATTAAATGTAATTTAATTGTTGGTACTTTAAATGAGAGGCAGAGTGGTAGATAGAGAGTTGGTCCTGAAGTCAAGATATCTGGGTTCAAATCTGACATATCTAACATATCTCTGACATATCCTGTGTGACCCTGGGCAAGTTACTTAACTGTTCGCACTCTAGGTGCTCAGAGAAGATGCTGACCTTCATTTCTAGTGGGAGTCTCTTCATCTGGGAGTTCCCTACTTCAGTGAAATCAAAGGTCCAGTCTCTGAATTCTGTATTCTAAAGGTAAGATCTTTGTCCAATGACCAACAAATTGGCGAGGAATTGAACCATAACAATCTTGACATTCTCACTACAAAGGAAACCAGAAGCTATGAGTAAATTGTAGCTAAATGTAAAGATGGGTCATATTTTCTTGCAAAGGTCAATGATATCCTAAGGTGAAACATTTCATGAGACACTTCAATATCTAGACACTACAGTGCTTGTGATAAGCATGGCAAAAAGACAGACCCAAAAATATCTGTTGCTTATGTATCAATATCTACTATAGAGATTGAGGAAACAGAAATTCCATGCAGACCTTCATTAGATGCTTCTAACCACGTTAGTATTTGGTGTCTTCAGCTCAAAGAGCATCACCACACTTCAAAAATGCTTGTTGACTGGCTTCAAGAAATCAGTTGGAAAATATAGGCTCCCAAAGTGTGTGATACTGCCCTGTGGGGGGCCCTGGAGCTACCTGGTGGGGCGGTGGTAGCCTTGGGTGCAATGATGAGGGGGGCATTGAATAAAAATAAGGGGGCAGTAGAAGCATGAGGAAAGAAGAGAACATTTTGAAAAACCATTCATACATGTGTCATCTGTTGTGCAACAGAGTTAAAGTCATAGTGATTGCATTATTTTCCAAGCACAAAAGTGAAAGTTATAACTAATCAGTGGTCGAGTCCGCTGTCAGGTCTTAACAAGTAAGTAAGTATTGGCAGGTGAGCATGTCATGCATTTTTGGGAAATCCAGCATGTGTTGGCAGGAATATGTGGTGTAATGACTTGTTTACAATACGATATTATGCACTTACATGATGCAATATTGCATCATCAAAATTTCAATGCAAGGTGTGCATTGAACTTGCAACAGATAATTTTACAAATTTACAACAGATAATTAAATTTAAGATGTGTCATTTCAAAAAAATTACATATTTTTTGAAATGATGCAAATTTCAAAAAAAAAGTTAAAGGGTTAAAGAAAGTAGAGTTCCAAAGAGACGCTGAATATTTTTTTTTAAAGGGGGCACTAGGTCAAATAAGCTTGGGAACCTCTGGTTTAGGATTAAGAAAAAAAAAGATAAAAGGCTTGACTCATAAGTCTCAAATAAGATCAATACTATCTTCAAGAAGAGAGTTGGAAAGTGAGCATATAGTGAGCACAAATATCCAGCAACCTGAAATTAGCCATATTTTAATCAGCAGGAAAGGACCTGCTTCCTTTATGTGAATCACTCCCGAGTCAACCAACTCATTCCATTGGTTTATTTGAGCAAAAGTAAAAATCAATTTCAATTGAGAAGAATGGATAAAGATGAGAGGGCGATATGGTACAAAATATCTCTTGGAAATGGGTGATACTTGAATGCTTTACTGTGGGCAAGGACCTGGAGAGCTGTACCTGTCAATGCATATCCTTACTCTTTTTTATATTTAGTAAAAGGTTTATTATCATGATGATTAATGGTCCCCTTGCCTCAGTGTCCCCAGAAGGTAAACTTTTACTTGGGGCCAGCATGCACATGGCCCACAATGAAGATGCTTTTCTACTAAGAGGAATTCCCTTGACTTGTGAAATGCAGCACAAGAGGGATAAGTACAATTAGAAAAATGAGAACATTTCAGGTCACCTGTATTAAAGCTCTCTTTATATGAGAGCACTAAGAGAGGTAGCATGCTATGTATATTAAATACCAGTATACATTGTATTGTCTGATGTGCTCCAACCCTGAATATGTCTATGTTCCCTCCATCAAAGTCTGCTTCTCCTGCTTCCTTGTGCAACTGTGAGTCCTGAATTCTTAAAAACCATGCTTTTTGAACAACAATCTCTGGCAGATCCTTCACGGCCAGAAAGATTATACTGTGGTCACCTGGACGTGTGCTGCCTGTAAGTTCAGAAAAGCATCCTCACTGCATGATGAAGATTGTGGGCTTCAAAAACATGTGAAAATCATCTACTATGTTGTAACCTCACTTGTATAATCACAGATATTTTATGAAAGTATGGCTATCCTCTCATCTGGGAGGGTCCATTGCAAGAAAAATTACTCTGACAAATAGTCAATAAGAATTTATTAAGTGCCTTCTATGAGCCAGGCACCCAGCTAAGAACTAAGTACTGCAAGCACCTTACAGTCTGATGGGGGAAAACAATAATGAAAGGAAGCTGAAAAGGGGAGGGTGCACCAGAGGGGACCTGATTTAGAGGCATGATGTTTATTGAGTCAAACCAAGCAGAGCAGCTGATGGAAAATGTGGTCCTCTCAAAAGTTTTGAGCTCTCTATAAAGGAAGGCTTTGGGAGAAATTTCTCACTCCACCCTCCAGTCCTTCAATTAGAGGGCAGGGGCCTCTGGGAAAGTCTGAGAGGATGTGTCAATCTGAATGATTGATGGGATTTCAGGTGATGAGTTTGTCTTAGGGGAATGTAAACTGTTCATGGAATTGAAACCAAGCAGAGTCACTGATGGAAAATAAAGAGAGCATGATTAAATGATTTGAGCACTAATTTTTATACATAATTTCTTTCCTATCTGATATATATTCCTGACCATTGCATGGAAAAATAACTTGGTATTAATGCCAAGATTCAAACCCTAGAGAAAGGTCATTGGAAGCAGTCATTAGAAAACCATGTCCTTTGGAAACAGCAGAGTGTGACATCTTGCTAGGTGCTAATCACCATGCTTTCTACAAAGTTAAAGAGAAAATCCAGCCTGTGGTCCTTTAATCCTGCCTGAAGGTTGTGATTGAGCAGAGTAAAGGGCATCAGAAGGAAAAAAAAGTAACAGGGGGTTAGAGAGCAATGCTGTGAGGATAAATGCACTTCTAATCAGACCACATTAAAATCTGCGGTCTTTGTTAACTTGTTCTCTATATCAGTCCTTTAGTGAGGCGAATGCATCCACTTGGAAGCTGGATGTTTTGAGTGTGTTACATTGTCCTTTACAGTCTTCCATCTTTGAGGTATTGATAGTGCTGAGCTTCAAACCAGTGTTTGATTGAAAACTTGAAAGCTACCAAAGTGTAAATCCAGCAGAAGACTAAGTAACATAGGAAAGGGACATAGGCCTTGGACTTTGGCTTTTCGTAGGTTTTAATGGCTGCTAGGAGCAAAGAGAATCTGAGCATTCTTTCCCTTTGCCTATTGACAAATAAGAATATAAGTCCTCTTCTTGGTCTCTTTCACTGACTTCCAACGTGAATACGACATAAATACAGCCACTTGAAATGTTTTCCCAATTCTTCTTTCTGATAACATTTATCTCACCAGTAAAAAAAAAAAAAGATTATTTTTAATTGAAGACTGCGTACATTTAAACTCTTATTTTACAGAATCTTCACTTGAAAGGAAGAAAAGAAACTCATGCACAACATTATGTCTAAAAGACATTTCCTAAAGGATAATCTTCATTATTATGGTTCATGAGACTAACAATATGGAAGACTAGACATTACTTCAGTCCCTGCTAACTCTCAGAAAAGTTGTGAGGCACCTCAGAGAGGCACCTAATCTAACCCTACCTAAACAAGCACCCCATATACAATATAAATTAAGAGGTCTCTTTGGGGAAGATTTCCTACTGAGTTCCCCAATCATCTTAATGAGATTACTCACGTGATATTTTCTTGTGACAAATGAGTATAGGCATATTCACCAGCATCTACCTGATAAATCACAGGTAACTCAAGATGATTGGCTAGGATTCTTATCTCAGGAACTGCTGCTTCCAATGATCTCTAAAAGTGAGCTGTGAGGTCATTTCATTGTTTAGTCTTTAAAAGAGACCAGAACATAGAATGGATCTGCATTATGGGATTGGGAAAGCAGTGCTGTGTAATTTTTCTTCTTTTCTCCCCCAAGAAAAGTGAATGGTGGGTGACTTGTTGTTGCTGTTTGTCCTCGTTTCAAAGCAGTCCAATAACATCACAGGGGAATGTCTTCACGTGCTTGGATAGACATTCCCCTAATTCACTGATGGGTTTGAGGTCTCTCAATTATCTCTCAACCTGGTTTCTCCTGTCTGTTGGACAATTTACCAGGGTGGGGCCAGTGCACATGCTATAGGATCTTAGAGCCACAGGTGAGAGTTGCTGAAGGTGGACACTAAAGGTGGATGAGCAGCTTTGAAAAGGGCTTAGTATGCCCTCACACCAGAAGTGTTAACCCAGACAAATTTGCTTATTCTCAGCCAGAGAGGATATGTGTAATGACAAACTTCTTCCTACCCTCTTTTCACTTAGGAGCAACTGATGATAACTTGTTAACAGAAATACACAGCAGTGGTAGACGTATGTTTGTACGTATCTTGAAAGGGTAATTTGTAGACATTTTTCATGAACACAAGACTTTTATGGAGGAGTGGGGACTTTTAATTCCCTGGGCAGTATGAGCCTAGAATCTACCCTTCTAGTTAGAGAAAGGAGATTTCCTGCACAATACTAGCATTGGGAGTTGCCATGTGGGTGACACCAAATTTGAGAAATCCTGAATTCTTGAGTTTGGCAATTGGACTTTCTAAAAGAGAAGGGGATTCCTTGATAACAATATGTTCCTTGAAGAAAGAAGAGGGTTATATATCTTGTTATTACACAAAATCCTACTCCAGCAAGTTTCTTGTGTAATACAGATCCAAAGGGAAAGGGAATACTTATTCAGTAAGTTCTCAAAATATGCTTTACTTTTTAGTCCAAACTACAGAGTGGTGGTAGGTATTGGGAGTTGGGAAGGTTATATAGAGCTCTGTGGAAAAGAGGTACTCTCTAGAATGTCAAAAGTATTGCATCTTACCCACTTACCAGCTTACAGATATCTTCTTAGGCTGAGGATAAGCAAATGCCTGAGTTAGCATTTCTGGTGTGAATGCTTGCCAGCCCCTCTCACCTGTGGCTTCAAGAAGTTGGTAAACCAAGTTAAGTTCTCCACTGGGGAAGGGGATGGGATTTTGGAGTATTTTATGTGTTTTATGAATCTGTTTATGGACTCTTGTGAATATTTTTTCCAGCTTATGCATTTTCTGCAGAGTGAAACAATGGTGGTCCCATAACAGATATGCAATTGATACATTAGGTGCTTATAAGGTAGTTAGAGACCCCCAATTCCCCACATTTTGGGAAAACTAGACATGAACTATGCCTCCATGCAATGAAAAAATATTTTTTCTCGAGCAAGTCCAAATGAAAGAAATAAACCCCTAGGACTAAATTCAGTATGTGTGAATTCAGATTATTGGTGAGGGTGGGCATGTGTCTTGGGAAACAGATTATAATACCAAACAAATGTTTTTTTATTCACCTTTTGCTTGAAGATCTCTAGGAAGGAAAAAGCCACAACTTTCTCATTTCTACTTCAGGATAACTCTAATTATTAAGAAGTTAGGGCTAAATATATATATATATGTACATATATATATGCCTATGAACCTCAGATCTTTTTTTTAAAAAAAGCATTTGTTAGCAGTACTATCCTCTTCTTCCCCACTGACTGTTTCTCTATATGTAACTTAATTATTTCAGAGTAATCATAGCAGTCACCAAGGATGGTTCTAATAGCTAGCTGGGAAACAGCTAACTTTAATAAGTCACTTATCTTTTGAAATTTTTCTAGTGACTTCATGTAGCTATCCATTTTTAGTATGTGCATTCCCTAAATAACCTTGTCCCTTAACTTGCGATATTTGTATATAAATATTTTTTTCTAGTGACTGTATTGTCTATCCTAAATGATAGCCATCTGCAGTGTTTAGAATATATATGGCCTTCATAACATTACCCCTAAACAAGTAATGTTTCTGTATATATTTATAAATAATAACTAAAACCCTAACATAAAGTAGGGAAATTCAGTGAAACTTCATTTAGACAATCACCAAATATACCAAATAGATGATGTACTTATTTGTGTATATGCCTTACCCCACTAATCTTCCCCCTTGCCTAGAATTGTGGGTGCTTTAACAATAGTAGGTGCTTAATAAATGTTCATAGAAGCTAAAGTAAACTATGGAAGACATTTCCACTTATAATGCTATTCACATATTATTATGTTTTTGCAGAACTGATTCCTGTCATTAAGTAGAGCATTCGATAGTTTTTTGTCCAGTTCTTTACAGACAGTATGTCTTGTCTATCTGTCTCAGTCTCTCTCAAACTCTGTCTCTGTCTCTCTCTTTCTCCAGAGTCTCAAAATTGACTCATAGTCTTCTGTTTATATCCATACTGGGATATACTTTTAGCTGCACAAACTTAGCTGGAGTAACCCAAAACTCACCCCCAATCCTGCAAAAAACAGCAGACTTTGACTCAGCCTCACCATGTGAGGAAGAAGGGGGGTAGGGAAATTGATGGTGTGTGTGTGTGTGTGTGTGTGTGTGTGTGTGTAGAATTGGACTTCTTTTGCCTGTGACCTTCCCTTCACTGTGGTAATCCAAGGCTGTAGAGACTCTGCCCGTGCCATCTATCTACCCTCCTCCAACCCTGGAAGAAGCAGCAGAAGCTGATTCAGCCTAGACAGAACAAAAAAGGAAACAGTGGGAATTATAGGGAGTCTCAGTCCCAGTGTGAGCAGCCACACTGAAATCTACCTGGGGCCAGTCCTATCTTCCAAGAAAATATTTAGGGCATGAACAGAGGCCAGTGAAAATTATATTCCCAAACCTATATGAGATGAGGTTGAGGCAGTTTTGGAGTCTATTCAGGAGGGTGTACCTACCATCAAAGGAGGAAGAAACAGAAAGTGAAATGGGAACATAAGTTTAAAAAAAGGCTAAAACCACCAAAGATTTCAAGAGGAAGAAAAATTTAATTAACAATCTAGAGTGACCAGCAGAGAGAATGAGAAGGAAGGACAAGTACTGAAGTGGGACACTATAGCCCTTCAAATCTGCTTCCAGAAGGAGATAGTGGTATCACAGTTTCCCAGACTGGGGGTGGCATTACATTTGTAAAGATGGCTTCCCAGTTTTCCCTTTTTGTATAGGAAACATTCCATCTCTCTTTCAAAGGTTCTAAGATGGTGATTAGGATAGAGCAAGTTCTTATCTGTTCTGTGAACTTTCAGATCTAAACTTTTGGGATCTTTGAGAGCAGTAAGATTTGCTGAGGGGAATGAGAGTATGAAATTAGAAGACCTTCCAATTTGCTTAAAGTTACCTAACAAGCAGATGTAGAAAGTCTTATCTATGAGGCCCTGTGCTACAGGAATGTTTGATCTTAGAAGATTGTTAATCCATGAAGTTATTATTGGGAAAAGGGAGATATTCTTGGCAAATTTTAGTGGAGAAAGCAAAATAAAACAAAACAATTAATACTAGACAAATGATATGAACATGAGTCTACCCAGGGAGTCGTGTCTCTTAAAGTGTCTAGCAGGTGTCGGGAAAATGGTGTTGGGTTATTTTCTCAGAACAAAGATAAAAGACCTTATGAAGGGGCTTAATGACATTTTCCTTGTGATTCTTCATAGGAATCTAACTCAGATTCTATAGAGAAAGGGGAATAAACTTCTCATCATAATAACACATTTATTTGTTGCTTGAATGCTATATGAATGTTATTTCATAAACTATCTGGTACTGGCTAAGAAACACAGTGGTGGATCAGTAGAATAGATTAGGTACACAATCACGGTAGTAAATAACTAGAGTAATAGATTATACAGTATATATATATGTATATATATATATATATACATATATATATGTATAATATTATAGTAGTAGAGTATTTGATAAACCCAAAGATCCAAGCTTGGGGGCAAAGACTTACCATTTTTACAAAAATTGCTGGGAAAACTGGAAATCAGGTGTAGACTAACATCTCAAACCATATACTACAATAAGTTCAAAATGGGCAAATAATTTAGACATAAAGGGTGATATAAATAAATTAGGGGAGAATAGAAAATTTTACCTGTCATATCTATGGATAAAGGAAGAATTTATAACCAAATAAGAGATAGAAAAGATCACTGGAAACCAAATGGACAATTTTGATTACATGAAATTTAAAAGGTGTTACATTAACAAAACCTAAGCAGCCCAAATTAGAAGGAAAGCAGGAGGGGCAGCTAGGTGGCACAGTGAATAGAGCACTGGCCCTGGAGTCAGGAGGACCTGAGTTCAAATCCGACCTCAGACACTTGACACACTTACTAGCCATGTAACCTTGGACAAGTCACTTAATGCCAATTGCCCTGCTGTCTCCCCTCCAAAAAGCAAAAAAATAAAAAAAAGGAAAACAAGTTTCTCTGATAAAGGCCTCATTTCTCAAGTATATAAGGAATTAGGCCAAATTTATAAAAATAAGAGCCATTCCCTAATTGATAAATGGTCAACAGATATGAAGAGGTAGTTTACAGAAGAAGAAATCAAGCTTGAATCCTTTGTTTGTTTTAAGACAATTCAAATACCACCTTCTTCAGGTAACCTTCCTGGCCCACCCCTGCCCAGCCCAGTACAACTGTTGGAGCCTTCTCTTCTAAGGTTTCTGACATCTACTTTGAATGTATGTTGTAGATACCTATTAATTTGCCTATTGTTTCCCCCATTAGAACATAAATTGAAGGCAGGGTTTGTTTTTTCCTTTCTTTGTATTTTCAGTACTTAGAAGGCCTACCACATAGTACATAAGGGATGCTTACTGAATAATTAAAGATACATTTGCATAAATATGTGTATGTGTATATATGTTTTATAGTAAGCAATAACAACTCATTTACATTTCTCAGAATTAAGAAGGATAGCACTTGTAGTTAAAAAATTCTAAGAGGGAAGGAAAGAAACAAGCATTTATTAAGCCCCTCCTATGTGCCAAACACTGTGCTAAGTGCTTTATATATATTATCTCATTTGATCCTCATAACAATCCTGGGAAATAGGTGTGATTATTATCCCCACTTTATAATTGAAGCAATGAGCACCAAAGAAGTTAAGTGACTTGTCCAGGGTCACAAAACTTTTGGGAAAATACAAAGCATTTTAAATGTCTCCAATATTCCAATATTAGTACCAATATAATCCCGTTATTTTTTTTAAATATAAGCATTTTACTGATGTTGCTGTATGACAGCAAGACATAGAGCATTGCTACCTTCAAAAAACTAAAGACTAGCATCAAACAGAGGGCAATAAAGTGGCAGATAGTGGGCATGACCAGGTTATATAACCAATGAGGAACTCCCAAGCTGAATAGGAGTATTGTTGTTGTTGTTTGTCTTTTGTTCTGAAGAGAACCATGACATCAGAAAGATGATGCTCTGAGAGAGGGCTGTGCAAGGTCACTAGACTCACTTTCTTCTCCTGAGCCATCTGGGTCCATTTGCAAGATATAGATAAGGGTGATGGAGATGGCCCTGCTGAGTAGGAGTAAAAGATGTTGTCAAGAACTATATGACAGAAAGAGAAGATGGACTAATTTTATGGTGAGGCTGAAGGATCACAGCTGGATAGCTGGAGGATTCCACTGGTACCTTGGTGATATGGGAAGAAGGCAAGGAAGCCCTCCAACACATGGGGTTGCCCTACTACGGTGAACCCTTGGCAGGGCATGGAAGAGATTTCACAGGATGGAAAAGCCCAGATGGATTTTGATTTGCATCATTATAGGGGCCTCTTGAATCAATAACATTACAGGGCACTAAGAATAATATGAAGTTAAAAGGGATAATATATATTTAAGAAATAATTCCCAAAAGTATAAAGATAAGTACAGCTAGAGAGTATATTGTCTGAAGAAGATTTGAGGATTTTAGTCAACTGTAGGATAAACAAGAGTCAAGAGTTTGCCATGCATTTAAGAAAGCAAATATAATCTTACACTGCACCAATAGAGGCTGGTTATCTAAAATGGAAGAAGAAATAACCCTAATGTCCTCTTCTCTTAGTAGCCCTTATCTGGAGTAGTAGATTCAATTGTGAATGATACATGTTAGGAAAGAACATTAGATACTTTGGAAAACATTAAGAGGAAGGCAAATAGGGTGGTCCAAGGCCATCATGTCATATGAGAATTGGGCAATTGGAAGGACTGTGACTGCTAAGATTGGAGAAGATTCTGGTTTTAGGGAGGAAGCATGGTGCCTGGCTTCAGTGTTTTATGGGTTGTCACAAGAAAGGAGGATTAGACTTATTCTGTTTGATTGTAGATGGCCAAAATTGGAACAATATATGGAAGTTACAGAAAGACAGATTTCAACTTGATGTTATAAGGGGAAAACTTCCTAAAACTTATAACTATCTACAACTGGAATGGTTTGCCTCAGGAAGTAGTGGTTCTGCTCATTAGACATAGACAAATGAAGGCTGGTTGAATAAGTGTTGTGTATGTTGTAGGAGATATTTTTCTTCAGCTATGAATGGGTCCCTCTGAGGTTGCTTTCCACTTTGACATCCTTTATTTCTACCTCCCATTTTCTTCCTTCCTTCCTTCCTTCCTTCCTTCCTTCCTTCCTTCCTTCCTTCCTTCCTTCCTTCCTTCCTTTCTCTTTCTTTCTTCCTTTCTTTCTTTCTTTCTTTCTTTCTTTCTTTCTTTCTTTCTTTCTTTCTTTCTTTCTTTCTTTCTTTCTTTCTTTCTTTCTTTCTTCCTTCCTTCCTTCCTTCCTTCCTTCCTTCCTTCCTTTCTTCCTTTCTTTTTGCTTTTTGGAGGGCAATTGGGGTTAAGTAACTTGCCCAAGGTCACACGGCTAGGTTTTTGTATGTGTGTGTTAAGTGTCTGAGGCCAGAACCGAACTCAGGTCCTTCTGACTCCAGAGCCAGTGCTCTACTCACTGAGCCACCTAGCCGCCCCTATCTCCCATTTTCTAAAGCATTAGAGAATTTCAAGTGAGAAGGGTGTCTACAGCAACCTCACTCTTAGGATCCCTTGCTTCCTGGTAAGCAACTTGCATTTCCAGGGAAACCAAAATAACATTTTTTCCAGGAAAAGGTTGGAGACCTGGGCTAGAGGAAGATTTGGCCAGTTTAATTAGGAAATATATCTGATAAACCAAGTCTTTAGGAAGACCAGAAATGGAATGCTTTAATTTTTGTATGTTACATGCATCCATTCTCCATGATTTGCGTATGCCAGAATAGATTTGTGGTCTATTATAAAGTGATTTTTTCATATTTTTCCTAGTATACTTAAAAAATGTCTTTCTTTGTAATTGCTATCATGAACTGAGGTCCCTATATACAAGACAGTTTATTGGCAAGAATTAGAAATTAGAGCACTGGCCCTGAAGTCAGGGGGACCTGAGTTCAAATCAGGCCTCAGACACTTAATACTCACTAGCTGTGCGACCTTGGGCAAATCGCTTAACCCCAATTGCCCTAAAAAAAATTAGAAATCATGTGAAGAAACAACAATCTCAATTGAGTTCAGTGCCATCGAACAACTTTTCCAACTGACTAATAGACTAAAACCTATATGATGGAGTGATAATCATATTGAAAATGAATCAACATATTGAATGACATAGACTATTATAAGAATTTCCAATTATTTATATCAAAGAGGGTCAAACAGGTTCTTTCTTTCAAAAACTGTTTTTTAATGCTGCTGTTACTTTCTAATAATTGCCTCCAACAACCTTCCTTTATAACAAAGAAAAACAGTTAAACAAAAACAATGATGGCATTTCACAGTTTATCCAATAATGCCACTCCTTCAGTCTCCCTTTCTACCAAGAGGAGGGGAATGTTTTATTCTTGGTCCTTTATAGTCAAGGTTGATCATTGCATTTAATATGAGTTTTTATCTTTTAGCATTGCTTCCATCCACAGTAGTGTCATCATGCATATTGTTCTTCTGGTTCTTCCTTCTTCATTTTGCATCAATTCGTGCCTCCTCATGTTCCTCTGAATTTCTTACATTTGCATTTATTATGATATAATAATATTCCATTATATTCATATGTCATACTATGTTCAACCATTATCCTAGTTATTAGTCATCTTCAAGAACAAAGGACAGAAAATAGCAACAACCCCAGTTGATGGGTACCCTTTGTTTCTAAATGTTCCTTTTTTTCTACTCTAAAAATCATGCTGCTCTGAATATTTTGGCATATAAGGGGCTTTTCTAGCAGTGTTTGACCTCCTGGAGATTTATGTCCATTAGTGGAATCACTGGACCAAAGGATAAGAATAGTTTAGTAACGTCTTATTTTATTCTAAATTGTTTTCCAGAATATCGAACATTTTCCCCCCAAGTGCAACTGAATGAATGGGGGAGAAAATGGAAAAAAGAAAAATGGTTCATTTAGTTTTGCACAATGTCAGAGGTTGAATATTGATTGTAGGGAAAAATGATGAGGCAAGAAGATTAAAAGGCTGAAAGTACAGAAATAGAAGAACACCTGGGGCTGGGATAAGTTGAAGTAAGGGTAGGCACCAAATAGTATTTGGAATTGTGTCCATAAGTATCTGACAAGACTGCCTTCCTGGAAATAATTTCTTCTAAGAACTTTGTAAATTATTTCAACCATTTTTCTTTTCAAAGGAAATCATTTTGTAATAAATGGATTCTAAGAATGAGTCATGTAAATATATAGCCTTAAAATAGACAAAAGAACTCTTTAACCTAGGAATTGGACTTAAATGGAAACATTTTATTTCATATTTATACTGAATTATAGAGAGTAATAAATCATTAATTTGAATCTTGCCAATAATGTTTGTTTGTTGAATGTTTGTTGAATTGAGTTCTGATAGGAGCTAGGATGAAGTTTTCCCTTGTACCATCAGTAGGAAAAATAGAAGTTCTAAGAAATGGAGCTGAGTAAACAATGCTTTAAAGATGTTTACCAGCTAAAAATATGAGATTTTTTTGAGCACTTCACATTTTCTTACTAAGAAATCTGACGCAAATTGGACCTGACCATTGATACTTAATTAGAAATCATTTAATAGTCTTCTTATTCTGTCTGGGCATTTCTTGCAAACTCCCATCTCTCATGACATCTCTTTTTAACTATTGTAATATAACTTAACTAGTTTTCTTGATTTTCATCCACAATGATGAATAAATTAAGTAAAAAAGCTTTTTATCAAGTACTTAATATGTGCCAGGTGCTGTGATAAATAGTAAATACTATGCTAGAAGCAAGAGTGAGATAGCCTTTTGACTATGAGGAATTTACATTCTAATAAGGGTAATGCAACATTGATATGAGAGTGGGGGCCAGGGAAGGGAGTGTTTGGGGACTCCCAGGGATAGTGGTTTAGTTTATAGGACAATTAACTGGCTTACTATTTCCAGGAATAATGGTAGCACTAGTTTGATTACTGTTCAGGGATGTAGGAGTTGGGGTGGCAAGATGGTAAGGTTGGAGGGCTGAATGGGAGGAATATGAAACTGAGTCTAATAGTCTGAAATTGGGACTGAGACTGTCTGGATATAATGCTTTAGGTGGATTTGCATTCAGTCATTACCCAATTAAGGCAGTGCAGCAGAATGGTGGGAGTTCTAAAGCTGAATGGATTAATTGATATTTCATAAGTTATTCACCAACCCCCAAATAAGCTTCTAAGAAACTGTTCTGGTTGCTCAAAATACAGTGACTCTTTAATACTTCTATAATACAAAATTCTCTGTTCTTGTATTAAAAGTCCTCCACAATATAGATCAGATTTACCTTGCCAGCCTCATTTCAAATTTCCAAAAAATGGATAATTCACTGTCTCTCTTTCATGGCCTATCCACTCCTATCTCTGTGACTTTGTTTTGATGCTCACTACATTTGGAAGAGATGCAGCTAGGTTGTGAGATGATAGAGCACCAGGTTTGAAGTCAGGAAGATTGAGTTTAGATCTGGCCTCAGACACTTACTAGCTGTGTGACAAGTCATTTAACCCTGTTTGCCTTGGTTTCCTCATCTGTAAAATGAGCTGGAGAAGGAGATGGCAAAACACTCCAGTATCTTTGCTGAGAAAACCCACAAATGAGATCTTGAAGAGTTGGACATGACTGAGACAACTCAACAATAATGTCATTTCAACCTGTTGAAGTTTTTTTTTCTTTCAAAGACCAATTTAGGTGCCACCTTCTCAATGACTCCTTTAAATAAAAGTGTTATATTTCGATTTCTTGTCACGCTTTGTCAGTATTTCTCTTTTATAATAACCACTGTTTCTGTTGTTGTAGTTATCTGAATAATTGTCTTCCCTTTTAGATTGTAAATTCCTTGAGAGGATAGTCTGTGTCATAACTCTGTTTCCTTTCATTAAAACAGGACCTTGTCAAGATACCATTAAGAGCATAGGCTTTTAGAATGCAATGGTTTTTGTTGTTCACTCATGTCCAACTCTTTGTAATCCCATTTGGGGTTTTCTTGGCAAATGTTAATGTTTATGAATGTTCTTGTGGCTTTGTTAAGCCTTGTCTTCCCAAGAACAGAGACTGTGAAGTATTTGAGATGGACTGGACACTGTGACCTGCAATGTGGAGCAGGAATTGAATGGAGAGCTAGACAAGGAACTGGGAGCTATCTGCCTTTGAACTCAGATGGCAGTTGGTTAGATTAGGGTGGGAGATGGGACCATGGAAGAGGAGCTATGGAAGCTGAAAGTCTGCCCCAAGTCAAGATGAAAACACCTCTCCCTGGGTACTGAGTAGTGATGAAATTGTGATTTACTTGTGACCGAGGGGTGGATGGCTTGTGTATTTCTCACTATCCCTTAAGAAGGTACTGAGTAGTGACTGATAACTGAGTAGTGACTGATGATTGAATAGTGACTGATGATTGAATAGTGACTAATTTGTGACTTAGTGTGCCCCATGTGTGGAAGACTTTGACCTTTTGCACTTTATGATTGAATGATTAAGTCATTGATTGACTATATGATTGTACTTTGTTCAAAACTATATGACCACTTTGGTAAAAACTATGTGGCCATTTTAGTGATAAGTTGTTGAGTTATTAGGACATGATGACATGATGATTGCTATATTTTGATTTTCTGTGATAAGTTGTAACATTGTGAATGCAGTACTTTGATTTTCTGTGAATGTTTTGCTCTAATTTGTTACTGAATAAATAGAGTGTTCACTATACTATGTAATCAGAACCTTGAAAGCTGTTTACAGCAGCCATCCTCTGGGAAACTGCTTGTGCTTGGCTTTACAACATATACACATACATATACACATATACACCTACATATACTTAGATATCAATGATCATACTCATATATAGACATACACATTCATTTGCATCTCTGTAAGACCAAACTATAATTGCTTGTTCTCTGTTTCTCTGAGAGTGGATAATACCTTTCTTCATAAGTCTAAGTCTTTCCATATTTTTCTAAGTCCACCAACTCATTATTACCTACACCACAGCAATATTCCAACCTTATACTTTCTAGTTATTTTAGTCTAAAACAATATTGATTAGTATGGCTGACATATAATGTAGTTTCTCTATTTGTCTCTTTTGATTATATCTATTTTATCTTTAAGTTTGTCTGAGACCATGATGCTACCCCTGCTTTTCCCCCCTCATAAATTCTTCTCCTAATTTTATTTTATGTTTGTGTGTATATCTTATTTCCTGTCCCTCCTGACTCCTTTACTTTACTTCTATCTGCTACTTTGCCCATCTATTACTTAACCTACCCCTTTTCCAAAGATCCTTCTCTTCCCACTCTTTCCCCTCCCCTCTTCTTTCTACCTGAGCCTGCCAAATATATGTGTTATTTCCTCTTTATTTCAATTCCCATTGATCTAGATACTCTTTTATACACCCTCTTATCCTATTCCCTCACCTTCTTTCCCTCCCTTTTCCTCCCCATCCCTTTAGCCTTTGATTTCTTTCTAAATTTAGAAGACTTTTATACCATTCTAAATATATATATATGTATGTATGTATGTATGTATGTATGTATGTATGTACATATGTATTGTTCCCTCTTTAGCCCATTCATGATGAGAATAGGTTTCCAGAACTACCTGCTCCCCCCATCTAATTACTCTGTCTCACTTCTTTCTCTCACACCTTATTTATATAAGATAATTACTTTTTGGGGGAGTTGCTTTTTGGAGGAGATAAGGGAGGGCAATTGGGGTTAAGTGACTTACCCAAGGTCACACAACTAGGTTTGTGTTAAGTATCTGAGGCCGGATTTGAACTCAGGTCCTCTTAACTCCAGGGCCAGTGTTCTGTTCACTGCGCTCCCTAGCTGCCCCAATAATTAATTTTTTTTACCTTTTTCCTAGACAATATTACTTTTCAGAATCACATCAAACTCAGCTGTACCCCAAACTTTTTTGTAATTACCCAGTTACTAATAACAATCTTAGACATATGGTTTATATTTCCTAGCATAAAAAGTAAATAATCTCTCCTTATTGAATCCCTTGTAACTATGATTTGATGTTTCCTTATATTTCTCTTGAATCTTATATGTCAAATTTTCTATTGAGCTCAGGTCTTTTTACAATAAAATCCTGAAAGTCTGATAATTCATTGAATAACTTTTTTTCTTTACTCAGGATTATGCTTAACTTTGCTGGGTATGATATTTTCAGCCACAACCCCAATATTTTTACTCTTTGATAACTAGTGTTTCAAGACCTGCAATCTTTTAGTGTAGCTGCTGCTAGGTCTTGTGTGATTATAATTAGGGTCTGACATGTTTGAATTGGTTTTTGTTTGTTTGTTTGTTTCTCATGATATTTTCTCCTTGAGCTAGGAGTTTCAGAATTTAGCTGTGATAGTGATTTATTCTCAACAATTCAACAAGCATAGGGCTAAGCCTTAAGGGCATAAATAAAAGCAATAATAAAAATAGTCCTTACCTTCAAAGATCTTATATTCTAATGAAGGGAGACAACACTTAAAAGGGAGCTGAAAGTAGAGGCAGATAGGAATGTGCATGCATAGAGGCATGGTAGTTAAATATAGATAATGAAAGATGATTTCATCAAAATAGAAGTTCTAGGAAGAAGTTACTAAGGGAGTCTCAAGGGTAGAAGGAGCAGTCCCCTAGAACATATGTATCAGAGACAGAAATCTTCTGGATCCTTCTAGTCTGCTGTACCCATCTACTCTTCACAAGAAGATTCAAAGGAAAAGGAGAAAATGTCCAATAGTGGGTTGCTAGCTCTCTGTTTTAGGCTGACCCAGGAGGTGTAAGAAGACCTAGGTTTGAACCCCACTATGGAGGTACCTACTAGCTTGGTGAGGATGGGAAAGCCATTAAAGAATACTGAAAGCTCCTTGAGAGCAGAGACCATCTATTTGTATCATTAATGGTTGGCATAGGGTTAGGCACATAATAAATACTTAGCAAATAAGTGATTTTTCATTTTAAAAAGTCACTCAACTGTTCCAAGCCTCAGATTTCTGTAAAATGAGAAAATAATATATGATATGATATGACATATAATATAATAATAATATCTTTATTTCCTACCTCATAGAGTTGTATAAAGAAAGCTCTTTGTAAATCAAATTTAAACTTAATAGTTTAATGATTGGTAAGGGATCATGTTTTGTTTTGCAAACATGAATGGGGTTCAGATCTTGACTATGACATATTAATTATGTACCCATGGACAAGTTACCATCCCTCTGAACTTCAGGCTACTCTTTAAGATTGTAATTCTAAACTGTAGATGGCTCTGAATAGGTGAAAAAGGTATAATTATTGGCACTTTACATGATGAAGTTATGCAAATATGTCTAAGAAGCTTCTGGCAGATGGAAGCTTTTGTATGCTGCTTTGGAGACATAAACCATTCCCATATGGAGCACTTCCAGTTATCAGCATGAAAAAAAGTAACTTGATGGAGGTCTTTCCCCTTCCCTTGTGGGACTGCATGCCCCTCTGAGGTAAAGCTGAAGAAATTACAGCACCATAATGAAACTCATAACTCATGTCAATGCTGAGCATTTTCATTCATTTATAAATGTTTTGGAGCTATATGACTCATAATTCCACAAGCTGCCTGCTTTCAGAACTCTCAGTTATAACAGAACTCCCATTAATAGCAGCTATTCTTGTTTCTCTGCCAAGAGACAAGCTAGTTGTCATATATCATAAAGTTCAGTCTTCTCTTTGAATGGTTATGACCAAAACTCCATCCAGGGAGATTAGCTAATATAAAGAATCAATATAAATACAAAAGAAGGTTTGCTTTTCTAGAATAATCTTGAACCTTGAGATAGCGAACAAGAAATAGAACTGTAACTAGCATAAGGTGAATGGGGCTTTGATCCAGGGTACTGATAATTGACATGAAGTGGCACATATTTCCCCTATGGCAGCCATCTTGTCTCTATACTTTACCTTTCAAACACCAGTAGTTCATGTTTCCACATGGTACAACCATCCTGAATTTGCCCTGCAAGGGTCCCATCTTTATGGATATAAATAAGAAGATAATCCCTCTTGCTGTATCCAACTTTTCCCCTAATCCTTTTTTTTCTCCTCCCCCAGTCTAATAATCCTCATCACTGGAATGACTGCAGCTATTTGTTACTCTGCCCCTCCTGCCCCTCAGACAACTATTTTTACATCAAGTCAGCATATTGATGTCTTTGACAGGAAAGCACTCTCTAGGTCATTTAAAAAGTCAGTTCATGGGGAAATTTTGGCACTAACATGATAACATGATGCACATTTTCTTTCTAAGTAACAAACATCATAAAATATAGAAAAGGTAAATTTTAATAGTTAATTAAAATGAAAATGGAGATGAGCCAGGCTGTCATTAAAGGCTTAACATGAGTAGGGCACCAAACTTTACTTTTATTTGGTTTTCATGTGCCATCACTAATGAATCAGCTATCTTTAATAATACATTTCCTTTTCCATTTTACAACAGTAAGGGATTCACTTTTCTAGTTAATTAAAAGCTTCAGACATTATCCTATGCATCAACAAAGACCGAACATCTTTTAAAAGAATTAGTTGTCATATAAATGGAACTATAAATTGTCAGGTGTATTCTTAACCATTTCATAAATAATTCAATTCCATTTAGTAATCACTTATTGAGTGCCTACTAAGTATGAGATGTCTGGGGTGTTTAAGGAAGACTAGCACCTCTGGTGTGAGGGGTTACCAAATCCTTTTCAGGGCTGCTCTTTGGTATCCACCAAAGGCACTCAACTGTACTCAACTGGCTCTCAGCTCTCACCTGTGTATCCAAGAAGCTATCTCATCTGTAATGGTCACCCTGGGATAAACTTTTTTTAGAAGATGGGCTAAACCAGGTAGATGGTAACTGACAGACCTGAAACTTGTTAATGAGTTAGGGGAATATCGACTCCAAGTATGTGAAGACTTCCCCTAACAGAATGGGTGAATGAGAACAGTTTGTTCCAATGGCCATCACCATCAAAGTGACTCACTCGGGCACTGTGGAGTGCTTAGAGCTTGGTCAGACATAGAAGATGTCATTCATTGCATCAAAGGCCATTCATTGCCAGTCATCTTGATTTTTGTCTTAGAACTGGACTTCTATGACTCTGGAAGAGAGAGTGAGGCTAATGACTTTGGGCAACTCTGCCTCACTTAAATCCAGTTCAAGAGCAAATCAAGGCATCACCCTCATGACGACATTGTACCTTTTTGAAAATGAAGGATGAACGATGACAACAAAACTAAGTATAAAACAGTGGGTGTAGTCTGGGGGAGGATACCAAAATTGAGTAGGACCCACTGTCTACCTAGAAACACTCACTATGTGAATAATGACTACTGTCCTTTATAGCAATGTTCTGGCTAGATCTCTGAAGTCAAAACCCCATCACCTGGAAGGGAACTCGTTTGTTGTTGTTAAAAACCCATTTGGGGTTTTCTTGGCAAAGATACTAGAATGGTTTGCCATTTCCTTCTCTGACTCATTTTACAGTTGAGAAACTGAGGCAAACAGGATTAAGTGACTTGCCCAGGTTCACATAGCTAGTAGGTGTCTAAGACCATATTTGAACTCAAGAAGATGAGTATTCCTGAATTAAGGCCTAGTATTCTATCCATCACATCAGTTAGCTGCCCTAGGAAGGTACCTTAGAGTCCATCTGTTCTAACATTTTACCCAGAGGTTAAATGACTTTAGCAAAGTTCACATAGATGTTAAAAGACAGGATTTAAATAGAGGTCCTTTGTCTTATAATCCAGAACACTTTCTACGGCCCCACACTGCCTTCTTGATCTTTATAGAAATGATATTACATTATCCACAATAACGTGCCACCAGAAAGACAATGTGGGCTTAGACTTCAGTTCAGTATAGCAGACATATTTATTGGTTCTCACACAGAACAAGATTTTTACAATATATTCATTGACCATCAAGAGCATTTGATTTCCGGCATTTACTTATTAAGTTATACTGTCCTGAGAAGTTCATGAGAATACTCCAAGTTGGTTTATCCAGTGGAGTTGAAATTGATGACACCTTTTCTGCCATTCCTCATCACCAGTAGAGTCAGGTAGATTTCTATTTTTTGATCCAATTCTGTGCTTTCATAGGTGTGAGGAACTCTTAGTGAAGAAACTTCCTCTACCAATTAAGCAACTATTCTTCAATTTATAGTCTTTGAGATTGACTAGTATACTAATGTTAAGCTTCTTTGCCAAGGTTGTTCAGTCAGTGGATTTCAAAGGCAGGACTTAAAAAATAGGTATTACTTAATTTAAGTTGGCTCTGTGCATGGCACTCTTTTCTATTAGTAAAGCATATTGACGTAAAACAAAAACAACTCAGCAATTCTATAGGTGCAGGTCAAATATTATTATAGTGGCTCCTGATTCCTTTATTATTTTATAAGGTTCTTATGTAGTTATACTTGCTAAGTGGTTTATTAGCTAGGCTTGGGAAATCTTGGCTATTCCACAGTAGCTATCATTGCAATGATATTTAAGCCCTAGAGGAACTTTACCTGTATCTTACACAATTATAGTCGAGAATGCCTAAAAAGGACTTGAATTTGGGATCAAACCAACAATCACGGATTACTGAAAAATTCCTGGAGCTAATTTCCATTTCAGCCAGCTAAAAATATCATCAGATTTCTTGAGAGATAATCATCTAGGGGCCATTGTGCTTTTGAAGAATATATAAAGAAGAAAATATGAAAGATATTGTGGAAAATGTGGAGAGCTAGTATGGTAGATTGTGGTTCCTCTTAGGGAAACTTAATTTTAGTCCAGATATGAATAACTGAGAGAGGTGTGCAAGGCCTAGCCAAATAAGCAACAAAAATAATAGCAGACAAATAGATTAAATACTAAATAGTTCTGTTTGAACAAAAAACCAATATAAGCAAATTTTCAAAAAAAAAGATCTTGACAGTTTGGTTCTTCTCTCAAATCAATTGTATATAATCTCTGTATAATTTATTCTACACCTGGATTTATTTTCTAGGCTAGCTCATTATGAATTTTCTTGTTGGGAGGGACCTAGGACATAGGCTACTCTTAGTAAATCCAGCAAATTTTTGGGCTAAAGAACAGCTTGTCCTGGCATCAAAGCTTGCAATTCCAGCCTGGTCCACTCCTGCCAGCCCACTTCCATTTTATCAAAGGGAAGACATTAGCCTCCTGCTGTTAACTCTAATTGTCTCCCCAGGGGCTCCAAATGTGGCAAGAGGCTTCCTGAGCCACAGTTGGTGCCCCAAACTGTTCCTCCCACCAAAATTTTTCCTCTCCAAATCAGAACAGAAAAGATGGTGGGAAGCTCAAGCTACTTATTGTTTCCATGATATATCCAAGGCTGCAATCAATTCTATAATTCTTCAGGCCTCAACATGGCGGGGGGGGGGGGAATCTTGACTATATAATGGAATTTCAGAGTAGGAAAGAACCTCTGAGGCCATGTAGTCTAACCCATATGTACACAGGAATTCCCACCATAACATCCTTAATAAGCAGTCATTCAGCATGCCTGATGACCTCCATTGAGAGGAATACCAGTACACCCTAAAGCAACTCATTCTTCCCTTTTGGACAGCTCCTTTGTTGAGCTCATCATCTCAAACACAAACTTGCTTACCTGTTTCCATCCACTTCCCCTAACTTTGCCTTATGAGATCTATCAGATTAAGTCTAACAGTCATCCCCATGCAAAACCTTCAAATACTTAAGGGCAGATATCCCCCTTATAGGTTCTTGTCTCCAGAATAAATATTCCTGGGTCTGTTAACCAATCCTAATATGGAATGGTTTCCAATTTGCTTCCCATATTACAGTAATCCTGTGATTGAAATTACTTTTATAATAATAACATCATTTCTATAGTGCTTTAAATGCATTATCTTGTTTTGTCCTCATAACTTAGTAAGGGAGGTGCTTTTATTTTCCCATTTTAAAGATGAGAAGATTGAGACTGAGAAAGATTAAATGACTAGCCTAAGGTCACACAGCTAGTAATTTTCTAACTCAGATCTCCCTAACTCCAAGTCCAATATGGTATTATGTCACCTAACTGCCTATAAATTTATATTTAATAATTTTTCAATCAATGTTTAATTTTACTTGAATAACTAATTTACTAAGTACCATTTAAACAAAACTTTTTATAGACTATGTACAGTAGTTAAAAGCAACAAAACATTTTTAACACCCTCTACAAAAGAGGGGGGTTATTGCCTGTTCCACAACATTAGAGAGGGGCCTATAGCAATGAGAAGTTAAATGGCTTATGAGTGAAAGAGAGGATTTGAACTCAGGCCTGCCTGAGTTCAAGGTCTACTTTACATCTACTGTATTTTCCATACTTTCTTTTGATCAGACACAATGTTATAACTGGCATTTCAAGTAATGAGCTGAACACCCTTGGGTTTCACAATGTCCAATCGACAAGCATTTATTAAGGACCTACTATGCGCCAGGCATTGTCCTAAGGACTGGGGATACAAAGAAAGGCAAACCCCTTGAAACCCAATTCTCTAGGTGCTAATAGTCTAATGGGAGAGACAACATGTAAACAATTATGTAAAAAAAAAACAAGATATATGAAAAATAAATTAGAGACTATCTAAGAGGGAAGGCACAAAAATTAATGTTTTAATAGGGTTATATTATGAGGTATTCAGTGACATTATTGTGAAGTGACCTACTATTGGTTGCTACAAAAAAAAGATCATGACACAGTTTGGTTCTTCTCTCAAATCAATTGTATTTAATCTCTGTATAACTTATTCTACACCTGGATTTATTTTCTAGACTAGCTCATTATGAATTTTCTTGTTGGGAGGGACCTAGGACATAGGCTACTCTTAGTAAATCCAACAAATTTTTGGGCTAAAGAAGAGCTTGTCCTGGCATCAAATCTTGCTTACAAAAATAATATTAATGTTAGTGAAATGATATATTTGGAAAATATTTGGCTAACCCACCAAATTAAATAAAACCTGGGATTAATACCTACTATTATAAAATAATTCTTTTCTATGGAGAATGCTTACTGGCATATTTTATCAGAAATAGCACCTACTATTTACTATTTCACAGGAAGTGATAGGTAATGAAATTGGAAAAGTAGGTTACAGCCATGTTGTGGAGGAATTGAGTACCAGAATGAGTTTTTCTTCTAATCCATCAATCAATAAACACTTATTAAGTACTGACTATGTCCCAGTTGCTGATGATACAAAGACAAAAGTGAAACAGTCGCTGCCCTCAGGAGGCATACATTCTACCAGAAGGCATTGATGCCATACTACAGGATTCTAAGCAAGGGAATGATGTGACGTGCCTTAGAAGCTTTCATAAAAGTACCTGCACTACACGTTAATCCATCTCAATTGGAATTCCTCTTTGCTTTCTCTCATAGATATTGTATAGTGTATGAGGCTGCTGTAGAAATTGAGTGGGCTGTTCAAGCGGCTCCTCAGAAGTCAAATGGTTTCTTATGAGAAGCATGTAATGGTGAAACTTCTGCTAACATTGAAGATCAGTCCTGGTTTTGCAAAATAGTCAACCACTGTAACTCTGCAGGGTCTGAGGATTCTCTTCCCCTTCTTTCCTGACCACAGTGAATAGCATACTTGCCCTAAGCTAATTAACATTTCCTGGGGGATTATGACTCAACCCCTTCTTATTAAAGCTTCACAGTAGGCCAAATGTCCCTAGTTCTCACTGTGGTTGCCTGTGGATACCTCCCAGAAGGGTCACAGGGAAAAAGAAAAGCTAGGGACTCTAAATTCTGACACAGACAGGCACTAATTAGGTCCCAGACCATTCACAGAAATAGAGCTTTCATCTGTGGCAACACAATGCAATTAGTTAAGATCTCCTGCAATTTGCAATGAGAGCAGTTCACTGATGTTGAGATTTTCTTAGGAAGTACTTGATACCAAATTATGTTATGATGAGATTGTTTCACATACATAGGATTCACCTACTCTATCTTTAGGATAGTTGCCTTGTAATATATAATATCCATAAGTCAGTGAACCATGATGAAATGATTCCTTCAGAGAAACATAGAAGGGAAGCTATACATAGGAGCTTAAGGATCATCTGCACTCCCCACCCCCCACCTTTTCAGTTTAGAAAACTGAATATCAGATAAGTGGTAAAGCTCCTTGAAATTTCTCTACCATTTGAAACTTCTGACAAACCCTTCCTTAATTCCTTGGCTTTTGAGACATGATATTCTCCTGATTTCCCATCTATCTCTCTAACCTTAAGGTCATGGGGTCGCTACAAAGGATTTTTTGAGAACATCTAGTACAACCCTCTTATGGTAATATTGACCTATTTAGCTCTTAGCCAAGGCATTTATTGATATACCTCATATTTAGCTGGTATAGTTAGAAGAATTGATACAGAACGTTCCCTTCTTAGTCTGGGGATCACTCTCTTACAAATACACAAAGTACCCATGGGAAAAGTGGGCTCAAATATAGACTACAATAATAGCAAAACACACCTATAAAGGACATGTGTGGCAAAGGGGGTTATTCATAGCTCTTTTCTCCCTTTGTAGTGTCATCACAAATTTCCCTAACGTTCTTTGCCAGGGAAACCTTTGAGCTGACTCCCGGACTCCACCTTTATTGAAGTCTTAGTTGGTATGTTTCTCTGCCATGAGGGATCACACTCTCTAAGGTGGCCTTTCCTCAGCATCTATTTGTCCTCAGTAATGTCTCTTATTCCCAAGGCAAATGCTTCCCCTGCTGTCTGCCACTGTTAGTGGGGGAATCCCACATTATCTGTCTCAGGTCTCCCAGAATTTTCAGCCCTTTTATAAACTCTAGCTTGCCCAGACAATGTCTCAGGAGACTCATTCACTCAGCATCAGGAAAGAGCAAACATAAAAAAGGTAGATGTGGCTATGTGCCCTTGGCTGTCATGCCTAGGTAGCGGGGCTTGGTGGTGGGGGGAGGCTGAGACCCTAAATATATTCATCCTCATGCTTTTGCTATTTTGTTCAGTTCACCATTTACTGAGTCTCCCATGTTTGAAACATTGGGTTATCTTTGACTCACTTCTTATATCCAATTAGTTATCAAGTCCTGCTACTTCTCCCTTATCTCTGTCACATTTTTTTTACCCATTGACAGCACCTAGAGCAGGATTTGTTACCACCACCCACCTGAGATATTGCAATAGAATTCTAACAGTAATATCAGCCTGCCTCCTACAACTCATTCTTACTGATGCTGGTCTATCAGGGGTTTAGCACGTACCCGAGATGGAGACACTTATGTAAGAGATACCAGGGACCTGCTTCTATGAGAAAAGATTCTGAATTGGCCTACCACATGGTTTGGGAACAGCCTTTTTTCCATTGGCTCCCTCTATCTTCAAAATCTATTTGACTGAGCCTTACTGTTTCTACTGGGGGAATCCAGGAGTGAAGGATTCATTCACTCAAAGCAAAAACACCATGCAGTAAACTGGGAAGAAAGGTGTGAGGGCCACCTTCTCTCCCTTTAGTCTCCATGGCTCCAAGAAATGTGCTTGGAATTTTGGGTTGTTTCATTGTTCTTTTATTTCCAGATCCAGAGAAATCCTTGGTCTGGGACCTTGAATCATGGGGGATCTTGGAACCTAGACTGGATGTTGCAACTAGCCTAGCAAGTAAGCCCTAAGAAACCAGTGTCCTGGGTGGGGATGCTTTGACCTTGAAACTTAGTGGACTTAATGTTATGTAGGAATTGAGTTAAACTGTGTAGCTAAGTTACCTCTTTGCTCCAGAGAGAGAGAGAGAGGCTTCCTTCTCCCTTCCTCCATTTGTGTGTATGTGTAGACGTTTGTATGTTCATTCTTGCTATGCCTTTGAAGGAAATATTCCATTGTAAAAGCACCTCTGACTATTAAGTGGTTAAATGGAACTCGGTGCTTGGACCTTTTACAATTGTGGACTTGAACCAATGTCAGAGATAAGAATTAGAAGATATCACTTTCCAATGATAAGACTTAAATTTTAAATTAAGTGCATTCTAAATTCCAGTAAGAATAACATTATGTTTCAAAGAAGGATAGTTGGTCTAACTTTTACCCTTGACCTCCACAGGCTGATGGGATTGTGGTGCTGCAGAGTAATACCACAGGGAGTAGGGATAGCATGAAGGTCATTGAAACACTGGAATAATGTGGGGAGGGACATTCGAGTCAAGTTTCTTCTATTTACTAGTTTTACTTAGGACTCCCCTATGCACAGTGTTCTCTTCCAAAAGTTCATAACAAGATTAGAGCTGAAAGGAACCTCAGAGATCATTTAATACTAGCATCTCGTTTTACATATGAGAAAATTGGGGCATAGAGAGAGGAAGTGCTTCGCTTAATTTCATAGAGCCAGTTAGTGGCACAGTTAGGATTTGGAGTCAGGTCTTCTGACTACAAATTTAATGTTCTTTCCACTACATCAAATACTGGCAATGAAATCCCATAGCTCATATCAATGACAGGTTGCTTTGCCCATCATAGCTCTTCATCTCAAAAGACTGCTCTCTCCACATTTCCTAAAGTTCACCATTTGTCTAATCCATAGAAAATCTGAATTTTATATGCAACAGATGCTGCTTCAGTTTATGATGGTGAAATTAAAGTACATTTGGTATGAAATTTGGCTCGGTATCATTTCAACAGACTTGACTTTTTGTTTATTCTGCTATTGTCAATGATGAAAGAAAATTTTAGAGTATTTAGCAGAATATTTATTTCCTCTGGGCTCACTCCTTTTATTCCCTAAAGTTGTTGCAAATAGTTGATGAAGCAAGGAATGATGTCAGGAAAGATGGAAACAAACATTTGTTAAATGCCTAGTATGGGCCAGGAACTATGTTAAGTGCTTTACAAATAATATCTCATTCGACCCTCACAACAACCAAGGGAGAGAGGTATTATCATTGCCCTCATTTTATAGTTGGGGATACTGAAGCAGACAGAGGTTAAATGACTAGCCAGGGGTCACACAGCTAGTTAGTGTCTGAGGTAGGAATTGAACTCAGGTCTTCTTGTCAAGTGCTCTATCCACTGTACCACCTAGCAGCCTGTAGGTGATGGAAAAGTCTGCTTTCAATTTCACATTAATGTTCTGTGTAATTACAGGGATTCCCTTCTGGCTTGTAGTCCTTGCTGCAGCTGTACCATCTGCATATAAAACAACTACACTCCTCCTCCTCCCTGAGCCTAGGCCTTTTAAACTTTTGGGGAGTCTCGGGTCATAAAATCTACCCAGGGCTGATTTGTTTCTAGCAGCAGCCAAGACAAACATGGTGCACCTGTGCTATATTGTCAATACTTCCTTTTGGATCACATCTGGATATAATTCAAGCTTCTGAATTTGCCCTGTAAAGTGCAATGGAGTTTGAACCTTGATCCCTTTGGGGAATGACTGCCTTGTCTCTACTTCATTCATGTAGGCTAGAACAACTGTGATCCTTCTGTAAACAGTCACCAGGTTTGAACTGCAGGGTGATGCAAGCCAAGCCATCCCTAGGCATCTGGAACACACTTTCTCTCTGGGTTTCTGACAGGTCCTCATCCAGTTGACTTTCAGGGCACAGGGCCAGAACTATACACATAGATGGCCAATAGCCTGGGAAACCAGGTAGTACAGATCTTTTTAATGTCATGTTTTATTTCACTTGAGTGCCATTAGAATATTGGCTGATGAAACCAGAAAAGAAAATATTTCAAGTAAGAAAATGGTAAATCCAAGAATGAATTGTCCTCATGGGGAATTTTAACAGTATTCATGGGAAATCACTAAGTATAATAATGATAAAATGAGGTTTCGCCCTAATGAATTTTTATTTTTACATTATTCCACTTAATACCACCATGCTCTGAGTGTACTTTAATGAAACTGAAACCTATGTACATTTACTAAAGTGCATCTGGACATTGGTCCAATTCCTATCTCCATCTTGAATGAGAACTTTTGTGCACAAAATCATTTTTTCATATGCCTTAGAGCCCTTTGCTGACTGAATTAGTATAGTTACCCTGTTGCCACACCCAGCCCATCCATTGTCAATTTCAGCATAATAGGAGATCCATATTTATCTCCAAGCTCAGTACAGTGCCATACCTTAATGATATTAGATGGTAGTCTGCAGAAAAGTAGCTATTGAAAAAAATCTAAAAGAGTATAGATGTCTTGGCAAGAAAAATAATATAAGTAGATATTTAAGATAGATATCCAAACAATCAATTGGTTTTCAAAATAAAATAAATTTTTGTATGTATATAATGCATTCATTTTAGGAATTCACAGGTTCCCTCAAATTATCAGTCTGATAAGGGCAGGGAAAGTCTAGGAAATATATCCCCCTTCTAAGCTTGTAGATTTTCCATATTCTAACTGAATTTATTTTTTCCTTCTTCTTTTTACTCTACTGAGTATGTCCTCACATTCCTTGCCAGTCATGTCCCTTGCTGAGTTAAAAAAAATACACGTCTTCTTGACCATGTTCCTATATTAATCACTCCATTTTGATATATACCCTAGATCTTATGTCCTTAGTATTATTTTCTAATAAATTACATCTTAATATATCTCCTAGCAGTTTCTTCATTAACTTCCCTGTTTCCATTTTCCTCTATTAGGGTATAAATTTCTCAATGGTGAGAACCATGTCTTAAGTTTCTTTTGTTCCTTGCCACACATTTCCCTTGAATGACTGACTTTATATAGCAAAACTGGGGCTATCTAGAGACCAATTCTTTGTCTCTAGGTGCAGAATCAATCAAGAAATGGACAAAGAAACATTTGGCAGTGAAATAGCAGCCCATGAGTACCCAGCAACAAATACATAAAGCAGAACTGAGCCAAAGATACAATGGTTATGTCTGATGTGCTGTATGATTGATGTTTTTGTTACACAGCTGGAAAGGAACATTGGCCAGTATTATCAACCTGCATAAAACCAAAGAACCATGGGAGAAGCATCAGGAGAGAGAAAAGACAGGGAAGAAGAAACCTAGAGGAAAAAGGAAGACAATGACAGACAAAAAGCAATAATAGTGTCAGCAATGACCTTGATGAAGGGGCAGTGGTGGAGAATCTTAGTGTAGAATCTCAGATTTCAGGTTTGCAGATGAGAAAACCAAAGCTGATGAGGTGATGCAAGTAATAAATGGTAGAACCAGGATTTGAACCAAGATCTTTCCTCTATATCGCACTACCTGCCACTTAAGGATTGGAAGAAGTGTTGGGGGAAACATGCATCAAACACTGATCATAAAGAACATGCCCATTGTTGAAGAGACAGCATAAGCTGGTATGGCAAATAGTCATCAGCATCTCAACACTGATGTTCTGTCTTTGAAGTCTAGGGAAATGCACATCTTTATGAAGCAGTACAACAGCTGAGTTTTTAATAAAATTCCCTTGAAAGCATAAGGTACCCCCAAGGTAACAAGCTGACCATAGCAGTCGTGTATTTTGTATTGTAAAGTAGGTATTTCATAGTCTGGACCCAGCTAGCACAAAGGAATGAGGTTTGTCATGGGAACTATCCTAATATATAGACTCTTTTTTTCTCCATAGAAAGACAAAAGGCAAAAGCATAAAAAGGTTGATGACTGTCTTAAAAATGAAAATGCATGCACAAGATGGAATTCAAATCTTGACATTGACTAATTCCATGATTCTTACCATGTCAGTTGCCCCTTCTATAAAATGGAGATAATACCATATGACAGCATATTTTTAAGAATCAAATGAAATAACATATATAGAGCTTTGCAGACCTTAAAGCACTACTTAATTGTTGTTGTTGTTGTTGTTGTTGTTGTACTCTGGGTAGTGACTTAAAGCAATTTTGATATGGTGCTTTGTTTGTGTAGACCACGAGGTGGCATTTGAAGCTTGAGCTACACCAGCTTACTTCAAAGAGAGCAATTGTAAAAAAATGCCTAGCCATCTTTTGTCCTATGTCTCTAAGATCAATATTTAAAGTATAGGGGAGTGGATTAATTCTCTCTCCACCAAATAACTAATGATTTTCTTGGCTCATGTGCCCCAACTCACTTGGATTCCCTGTCTCATTCCGTTCTCAAAGTAGGCACATTTGGAATGTTTGCTAACTGCGTCTGCTACAGTGAAAATGAAAGTAAGGGATAATCTTGTCCGCCTCCAATGCAATTGATTGCATATATTCCTGGTAAAGTTTGAATTTCTAACTTCCTCCACATTCTACTCTGCCTCTTTTAATTTCCAGTTTTCTCCACCCTCTACTCTATCACTTTCATCTCAAGGTGAGTATAGGAGTGGAGAGATATACCTAATTGCCCTTTTCAGCAGTCCCTTCCAACCTGAATTCTTCCTTCAACATTCTACTGAAACTGTTCTATCAAAGGTCATAAATGACTTCTCAGTCTCTAAATCCAAAAGCTTTCCCCCCTCCAGTATTCATCCTCTTTGAACTCTGATGCATTTGAGACTATTGACTATGGTCTACTATTAGATATTATCTCTTCCCTTGGCATCTGAGGCATATACTCTCTTGGTTTTCTTCCAGCTTCTTTAGACATTTATCATTGAATTCTCATCCTTTTACCTCCTGAGGTAGATGTTTACAAGGATCTGATTTCAACCCTTTTCTTTCCTTTTTCTATGCTTTCTTTCTTGGTAATCACATTCACTTCCATTATTTTAATATCATTTCCTATATATGTGACTCCCAGATATGTATTCGCAATCTTGACCTCTCTTCTGAGCTCTAAACTGGCACAATCAGAAGAGTGTTGATTTTTATTTCATTTTTTCCTTGCTTGATTCATTTCTTCTAGGTATTCATGTAGTCCTTTGTAACCCTATTATGAGTAATTTCAAAACACTTATTACAAGTTCCTGAAGAGAATTACTATTTCTTCATATTATATAAGCAAACATTGTAAAGGAACTAGAATAATGAACACGAGTGGTTCAGGATGTGCTTTGTGGTCTATTGGGTTGGTAAAGGAGAAATGAAGGAGAATATTTTGAAAGATGGCAGCACGTCAAAGGCTAGCAGCAGTGAAGATTTTTCTGGCAATCACAAAACCATCTGGGTGAGACTAAGCCTTTGCTTCACTAATCAACTCACCAGAAAAGTAGCAATGTGACATTCCTATGGAAGACTTCGGGCAATGAAAGTTTAAGAGATTGTTTCATTTCAAAGAGCCAATCTATAAGAATATTAAAATCGTACTCTATAATAATATAATAGTACTAGACTCTAGCTTCTCTTTTCACTAAACCATGTTACTTCTATTTATATGCATGTTCAAAAGAAGAAAAAGGAAGAGGGGATTCACTTCTTATAACTAACTGACTTGCTCAGTCTCATTCCTATCCTCCTTAATGGGAGGGGAAATATGTGAACCAGTGATTCAAACAAGAAAAAAGTTAGTTGGGATGTCTGAATTTATTTATTTTTTTTTACTATGCCATAAATATATTATCTTGGGTAAGAAACTTAACTCTTTCCCATCCATTGGGAAAGTGGTATGGCACATCATAAATGTATCATTGCAATGCCTATTTTAGAAAGATGATTGAAAAATCACTGGAAGGTAATGAATCATTACAAGCATGAATTTGGTGAGGATGCCTTATCACATTTACAGATGGCAGGAAGCTCAGAGGGAAAGTTAATGTGTTGAATGTTGACAGAATTCAGATCTGAAAAGATTGAACAATGACTCAAATCTTAGGAGACAAATTTTATTAGTGATAAGCATAAAGTCTTGTGTTTAGGTTAAAGAAAAAATATCAACTGAAGAAGAAATATATGATGGGGGGTGGTAAGTGGCGGTGGTGGTGGGGACACCAAATAGCTAAACAGTAATTCATATAAAAAAGAGCAGGGGATTTTTGAGAGAGTAAAGTTCAATGTGGCACAGCAGCCAAAAGATCAAATGACATCTTAGCCTATTTAATAGAAATAATGTCTTGGATTCTACCATGATCAGACTGCATTTGGAGCATTGTGTTATGTTCTGAGTGACATGTTTATGTTCACTAACAAGTGGAGCTGATTCAAAGAAAGTCAGTGAAGATATATGAGGATTATTTTTAGAAACTAAGTATGTTTAGCCTGTGGAAGAACAAATTCAAGGGGTCTTCAAATTTCTGAATGGCTGTCATGTGGAAAAGAGATTAGTTTTACTCTACTTAAGCCCCCTTGAGTTGGGGCTGGTGGCAGAGAACAAAGACCAAAAAAAGGGCTAGGGATGGACAATTGTTCTTCCCTCCACATACAGTACTGTACATATTAAGTATATAAATGGCAAGAATGTTAAGATGATATTTTAGGGTGGTCTGAATTTTCATTCTTTGGGATTCTCGAACGCTTAGAAGCAACAAGAAACTTGGGGGTCAGATATCTTGCTTATGCTTCTTTTTCTTCTGCTGAAGTATATGACCATAATGAAATAGCATGACTTATGTAAAGAAAAGTCTCTCTCAACATATAAGAATTGAAATACTTTACCTCAGCAAGAGTTTTCTGAACATTATTTGTTATTGTTCAATTGTGTCTGACTTTGTGACCCCTTTTGGTGGTTTTCTTAGCAAAGGTACTGGAATGGTTTGCTATTTCCTTCTCCAGCTCATTTTACAGATGAGGAAACTGAGGCAAAGAGGGTTAAGTGACTTTCTCAGGGTCAAATTCATGTATATAGTGTTCTTTACCTGTGCTACTCTTGCTCTTTGAGCACACTTAGCCAGTGTCACTTCAACATAGTTGTCAAACATTTACTAATTACCTAATATGTACAAGTCCCTTTAGTACATTGGAGCAGGGATGGTAGTTCTGAATGATTGAATGGAAAAAGCATTTATTATGTTTGAGGCGGTTTGCTATATGCTAGGAATACAAATTTAAAAGTGAGACAATCTCTGTTGTCAAAAAACTTACATTTTAATGAGGGAGACACCATATACTGGGGAATGATGGTCAAGGTAATTTTGGTCTCTGGGATCACAGGAACAGTGAATTTATCCATAGGTCAGTCAATTAACTTTCCAAAAGTAAAGTCATCTGTGATTTGATTACTGTGTCCAAAGTGAGAGTTGGAAAGGGGAATAGGTAGGAAGGGAGGTGGACAAAGAAATTACTTGGTCTGGGTGGTAAAGCAGGGTGTGGTCTGGGACTGGCTTTATGCAATGGCTAGGTAAATTTGTACTCACTATTCAAGACCATTCGACTCCCAGGATGGGAGTGTGCAAAGGTGGCATGTGCTAGTCCCCATTACAGAGGTTTAAAGGTCATATTTCCACGATATAAAAAGAACTGATTCAAATTTATGAGAAAAATAGACATTCATCAATTGATAAATTGTCTAAAAGTTCTGAAGGAAAGAAACCCAGGCTATGTGAAGAATTATATGGGAAAAAAAGCTCCAAGTCACTAATAATTGTAGAAATTAAAATTAAAATAATTCTGAGATTCTACTTCACACCCATCAGAATGGCAAAGCTAACAAAAAGAGAAAATAATGAATGTTGGAGGGGCTATGCAAAAACACACATATTGATGCATTCTTGGTGGAGCTGATGGGAAAATTTTTGGAATTATATACAAAACATTACTAAACAAGGCTTTCCTTTTGACTTATCTAAACCACTGCTAGGTCTATAACCAAAAGAGATTAAAGAAAGAGGAATAGGTCCTATGTGTACAAAAAATATTTATTGCAGCTCATTTCATGGTGGTAAATTAACAATAACAAAGCATCTAGTGTTTGGGGATCTAAGAGGATATCTAATGATTGAGGAATGGCTGAATAAGTTGTGGTATAGAAATGTGATGGAATGTTATTCTATTGTAGAAAATGAGGAAATAGATTTTTTTTAAATATGAGAAGACATGTGGACTGATGCAGAAGGAAGTAAGCAGAAAAAAATTTAAATTATAATATCAGTTCTTTAAAAAGTGAACAATTTTAAGGTCTTTTATAAATTAATTAAGAATGAAATGAGCAGAACTAGAACAATTTGTACAAAACACTATAAAAACAAATAATTCTGATAACTATAAGCTATGTTCAATATAGTGACCATTTCATGATTATAGAGAACCAATAAGAAATATGATGTTACAAAGAGGTAATAGATTTAGAGTCCAGAATGAAACACACACATATGTATGTATGTGTGTATATTGGTATACACATTTAAATATATACACATATGTGTGGATATATAAATATACAATATATACTATATATATATATATACACATATACACACATATATACACTTTTATATACACATAAAAAACAGCCATTCAGGGAATTGGTTTTCTTTGACTATGCATATTTGTTAGGAGAAAATTTTTTTCTGCCAAGGGGTGGAGAATGAAATGGAGAAGAAAATAATTAAATTTCTGTAATTTTTTAAATTTAAAGGTGGGAAATATTACAGATGTGAAGTGTTGCATGCACTTTCAGGTGAGGTCACTGTATAAATTAAATTTACCTATTTAACTTTGTTATGAGACATCTCATGAAGTTGGAATAATATGTACATTTTTGTAAGGAAGAAAAATCAATAAAACTTTTTTAAAAAGCAAGTGGATTAACTGCTGGTGGCAGAAATATAAAGATAAAGAAGACTTCATCCCTGTCTTCAATGAATAGTGGAATAGAGAAGATAAGAAATATTACCAAAAACCATTAAGACAACAAAGAAAATATGTATATAAAGGAAATATGAATGAAGTATGATAATGAGAATTCATAAGAAGAGATCACTTCTAGCAGGGTTGGAAGGAAGAGGGAATCAGATTTAGGAAGGCTTCATGAAAGAGCTATCACTTTAACTATTTCAACAGGTATAGTTGGGAAGTAAGGATGATATTTCAGTAGTGGGAAAAATGGGAGCCATGGTATAGAGACAGGATATTACAGGATATGTTCAGACATGGTTAGCAGTTGTAGAAGTTAATTACCTTTTTTTTTAAGTGTTGTTAACTCAGAGAAGCAGAAAAGGTAGAGGGAAAATTAACATTTCTATGACCCATTGTTATTATGCCTATGTACTTCAAAAATATGACTGATCTTTAAAAACTTGGAGAGCACAGGAAAGACTAGAGTTCAGAGGCACTAATAAGCAAATGAAACACAATATATCTAGAAACTAGCATCCATAAGAGCATCTGGCTGGCATCCACAGGCTTCTGGACAAATTCCAACTTGAGTAATTACATTCTGTCTGCCGGCATTCCCTGTCACTTCTATTGGATGAGGTGCACTTCAATTTCTATTTGGAAAATACTGTGCAGTTTTGTTGGTACCATGTGTGATGGCGACTGTGTCATACAATAAAATGACCATAGTTCATTGGTGGAAGGAATAAAAGGATGCCTCCATTAAACTGGGGATGTGTCCTGAAAATATGACAGATGATAAAATCGCCAATATCCTACAATAAAACAGAAAAAGTTATCTCTTTCATTCTGGGAAATGGAAAGGAATTTTTTTTTAAATTTAGCTGATATTTCATGTATGTTTTGTTGTACTTAGGTACTTATAGATCTCATATTGTGATACCTACATACATATGTAAAGCCATAGTCCATTATAAAGTCATATTTCTTAGACAGTATAGTTAATAATAGATTTATTTGCTAATTTCTTTTCTTAATGATAATATCAGTTACATACTACTTCAAATGTTTACAAATATAATCTCATTTTATTCTCATAACAATCTTGAGAAGGGTTTCATATTATATATATTGTATAATATGTCATATATATTATGTATATTATTTTATAGATAAGGAAAGTGAGGCAGAAGGAAGTGAAGTAACTTGCTCAGGGTTACACAGCCAGTAAGTTTCTGAGGCTAGATTTGAACTCAGGTCTTCTTGACTGTAGGAACCATACTCTATCTACTGTGTCACCTAGCTTTTTAATTGTTATGATTATCTTTTATTTTTATATCACTTTCATCACTGAATATATCTTTATTCCTTCCTTATCCAGAGAATTGTAAGAAAGAATACAAAAATAAAGATTAAAAATCAATCAAGTGAAACAAACCAAAATATCAACTGGGTAAAAAGATAACCCAACATTCCCCTAGTCTACCATTTCTGCAAAGAAGGGAAGGAGGTATATTTTGTCATCTCTTCTTCAAGACCAACCTTGGTTATTATATTTATAAAGCACTCAGTTTAATTTTGTTGTTGTTCTTTTCATTTACATTATTGAAATCGTTCTTAATATTGTTTTTCTTGTTTCTGATTACTTTATTATGCATTTGTTCACAAAACTCTACTTGTATTCCTCCATATTCTTTTATTTTTTTGCCTTTTGGAGGGCAATTGGGATTAAGTAACTTGCCCAAAGTTACCCGGCTAGTCTTTTTGTGTTAAGTGTCTGAGGTCGGATCGAACTGAGGTCCTCCTGACTCTGGGCCGGCACTTTACTCACTGTGCCACTTAGCTGCCCTGCCTCTAAATTCTTAATAAGCATTGTTTCTCATAGCAGAGTAATCCTTTTTTTTTTTAAAGCTTCTATTGATATAGTCCTTTTCTTGCATCACTAGTATCTGATGTATACCTCCTCCCTCTCCCCAAGAACCACACCATATGACAGAAGAAACTTTTTAGAGAGGAAAACAAGTCCACATAACTGATTGCTACATTGAAAAAGTCTGAAAACATACCTAATGTGTAACATCTTTGGACCTCCCAACTCTATGAAGAGGTAGGTTTAGGGTGTCTTCTCATATTTCTTCATTCAAATGCCGCTTGATCTTTCTAATTGTGTTACATTTTTTATATTTTTATATGTCATAGTTCTTTCCATTTGCATTGTATGGTCCCTTTGTATACTTTATTAATTCTGCTTGCTTCACTTTGCATTAGTTCAATATAGATCTTCCTTGTATTCAACACATACCTAATTTTTTACAGCATAGTAGTATTCCATTACATTCACGTGCCACATTTTGTTTAGCCATTCCCCAACTGATGGGTATCTACTTTGTTTCCAATTCCTAGCTATCACAAAAAAATGCTGCTATAAATATTTTGGAGTGTATCAGGGCCTTTTTTTTTCTTATTGATGATGTCCTCTTGTATATAAGCCCAGTAATGGAGTCTCTGGTTCAAAGAGTATGGGCATTTTAATCACTTTATTTGCATAATTCCAAATTGCTTTACAAAATGATTATATCACTTTATAGTTATATCAAGAACATATTAGTATTCCTATCTTCTCATAACTCCTCTAGCACTTACTGTTACCAATTTTTTTGTCATTTTTGCCAATTTTCAGGCTATGAGGTGAAACATTGGGGTTGTTTTGATCAATGTTTCTATTCTTGTTATTGATTTGGGACATTATTTCATGTTTGTCAATATTTTGCATTTCTTCCTTTGAGAGCTCTTTGTTCATACCTTTTGATTATTTATCTTTTAAGGAATGGTTACTAGTCATATATGTTTATGGTTTGTATATCTTGAATACTAAACCTTTATCAGAGAAATTTGATACAAAGGTTTTTTTTTTCCAATTTGATCACTTCCCTTCTTATCCTAAATGCATTAATGCTATCTAAAGGGAAGCTTTTCAGTTTCAAGTAATTAATCTATTTTATCTTTTGTTATTGCCTCCATCTCTTCTTTACTTAAGAATATATCTCTTACTCATAGTTTTGAGAGGTATACAATTTGTATCTCTTCTGATTTTTAAAATAATATGATCTTCAATATTAAGGTCATGTATCCATTTAGAAGGTATTGTGGTATGAGGTATAAGTTGTTGGCCTAAGCCTAATTTCTGCTCCAGTTTTCACAGCAGTTTTTGTCAAATAGCTTTCCCCTAGATAACTTTTATTTTCCACTTTATTAAACATTAGGCTATTGATTTCTATTATTTCTTAATGTCTGTTGTCTAGTCTGTTCCCTTATCTAGCTCTCTATTCTTTAACTAATACCAGATGGTTTTGATGACTGCTGCTTTATAGTATAGAGTGAGGTCTGGACGTGCTATTCCCTCTTCATCCTTTGGCGTGGTCAAAGCATTGAATATTCCTCCATTTAGGTTGCTCTTTATTTCTTTAAGGAATACTTTATAATTGAATTTATACAAGTCTTTCATGCGCTTTGAGAGTTTGATCCCCAGATATTTTATGCATTTTGTAATTATTTGAATGTCTTTTTATTATTTCCTCTTACGTTTATGCCTTATTACATAAAAGTGTTTATTGATTTTTGAGGATTTGTTTCATAGCCTGCAATTTTACTGGAACTATTAACATCTCAATTAGTTTCCTTGCTGATTCCCTGGAGTTTTCCAAGTAAACTATCATATCAGCAAGTAAGTTTAGCTTTATCTCCTCTTTATTGCTCCTTTAATTCCTGTCTCCTGTTGCTATTGCTAGCATTTCTAGAACTATATCAAATGTTAGTAGGGAGGGTGGGCATCCTTGCTTTCCTCATGCATTTGTTTTATAAAGGTTCTAGTGTATGTATTGTATATGATGCCTGCTTTTGGTTTTAGATAGATGCTTTTTATGATATTAAAAAAGGCATAAACTTTTTAGGATTTTTAAGCATAAAAGAATGTACTTTTTCTACATCTTTTGAAATGATCATGTGGTTTTGGATGTTTTAGTTTTTAATATGATTAGTTATGTTGGTGGTTTTCCTAATGTTGAACCATCCTTGAATCCCTGATATAAATCCCAGTTGATCATAAAAAGTAATTTCTTGGAAAAAAAATGATGTAATCTGGTAAGGTTTTATTTAAATTTTTGAATCAATATTCATTAATGATATCGGCCCATAGTTTTCTTTCTATGTTTTATCTTTCCCTAGTTTAGGTATCACAACAATATTTATCGCACAATAGTATTTTAAGTCAGTTGTATGCCATAGTGTTTAACAATAGGCTTTGGGCATCTCAGTTTTAAGCACAATTCCAAAATGTTTCCAGAATACTTCTACCAATTCACATAATCTCTAAAACTGATCATTTCTCTCTTGTTGTCTTTGCCATTTTGCTAAGTGTGATATGAAATCTCTGACTTGCTTTGATGGACACATCTCTTATTTTTAGTGACTTGGAGTGACTCCAAGAAGCTGTAGCACATGCAATAGCCACATCCTAGCAAATCATCTCAGCAGAACCTAAACTGGGTTGAAAATAGGAGTTGGTGAGTTAGGAGTATGTCTGCCCCAAACCTGTGACAACTCTTCCCAGTGAAATGGGTGAATAAGAACAATTCATTCCAATGACCATAGAGGCAACTAAAGCAGGTACTGTGGTGTGTTTAGAGCTTGGGCTAAGAGTTATCCACTGCATTGCTGGCCATCACCAGTCATCTTGACATTTGCCTTGCCACTGGACTTTGTTGTCTCTGGAAGAGAGAGTAAGGCTTTGTGAAACTCTGACTCATTTAAATCCAATTCACTCGAAAGTCAAGACCATACTCTCATGATGTCATTGGTCCTATCTGAAAATGAAGGATGAATAACAATGATTTGGAACTATTTTTCATGTGGTTGTTAATAGTTGCACTTCTTTTGAAAACTTTATGCCCTTTGACCACTTATCCATGCAGGAATGGCTCTTAGTCTTATATATATTTGTATTAATTCCTTATGTATCTTGAATATCAGGCCCTCATTAGAGATATGTGAAGCAAATATTTCCCCCCAATAAACTGTTTCCAGTCTTAACCTAGTTACATTGATATTGTTTGTGCAAAAGCATTTTCATTTTATGTAATCAAAATGATTTTTTAAAAATATTTTTGTTATTGCCTCTATATCCCCTGAGACATAGTCATGAAAAGGAATGAGTTCTATTGCAATTTTAATTTTCAGGTCACATACCTATTGAGTTTATTGTGAATTATGGTGTGGGGAAGAAACTTAATCAAGACTGTTTTTAGATCAAGGTCTGTCAAAATCACCTTTACTGATTAAATAGAAGTAATTGCTTAGAGACTTTGTTGACTTAACAGAAAAACATTGTGTACTCATGAAAACCATAAGTTTAGGATTGCAGTCTTTAGTTTCTAGTCTTTATATTGTGGAAAGGAAAAATAATTTACTATGATTGATTAGATCACATTGATTGACACAATTGATATTTCATAAGAGACAAAATTATAATAGAGTATATAGATTTCAGATAATGCTTTGGACACAATTTTGTAACAAATGTATTGGAGGACCCTGGGGTTTGCCAATGAAAGCCTCATCCTTACAAGAAGATATGATATGATTTGCATGGGGTAAACCACATATAGATTTGAATAAGAACTGGTGTTGTTTCTGATACTCTTACGATATGAAGAAGAGGAAGTTTTTGATCGGTGGCTGCACAGGAACTAAGAATACATTCAAAAAGCTCTATTTTGACAAAGGCAGCTAGATGGTATAATGAAGAGAGTACTCAGCCTGGAGCCAAGAAGATATGAGTTCAAATACGATCTCAAGATCCTTACTAGCTGTGTGACCTTGGGCAAGTCATTTAACCCTATTTACTCCAATTCCCCATCTATAAAATGCTGGTGAAAGAAATGGCAAAATATTGCAGTATGTTTGCCAAGGAAACACCAAATGGGGTCACAGAGTCAGACATTTATGAAATGACTGAACAACAACAACAATTTGATGAGGTGTTTTTTCTTTCCTACTTGGTTGTGTTTGAGTTAGAGAGATGCTGTGAGTCTTCGGATCAGAAGAGGCCTTGGGCCCTCCCCATCTGGGGACAACATGGGCCCCATAAATAATAGACTTTTTTCTAATTTATATGTCTGTACCATACTTAGCAAATCACATAGACTGATACGCAATTTGAGTTCAGCCTTTTCTCTACATTTTTCTCTCTTCATATGTATAGCAAACTTGGATAAAAGCCTGGATACACATAATTCAATAGTAATAATCAATTTATAATAAAGCAAAACAATACAGTGGAAAGTTTATGCTGTATAAGGAATTGGTCAGCAGTTCAGGCTGAGCTTTAATTTAAAGCCTTTGTTGGTATTTATTAGAATCAGGGAAAAAAAGAGGTCTTGGAATTGTTTATAGTTCTAAGATTTTTGTCTAATCCTAATTTAGTCATATGTAAATAAAAACATTATAGTTTACTCTTCTAACTATATTCTTCAACCTCTTTGTTTTTTTTTTTTTGTTGTTGTTTGTTTGTTTTTTGCTTTTTGGAGGGCAATTGGGGTTAAGCGACTTATCCAAGGTCACACAGCTAGTTTTTGTGTTAAGTGTCTGAGGTTGGATCTGAACTCAGGTCCTACTGACTCCAGGGCCAGTGCTCTACTCACTGTGCCACCTAGCCACCCCAACCCTCTTTGTTTTTGGCTCATATTTATGATTTATTTTTTAGGTATGGGGAACTCTTTTTTCTGATGTAAATAAGTAACTCATAGTATACCTCAGAACCAAGACTTGAACACAAGTATTTATGACTGCAAGATCAGCTCATTACCCACCATGCCATGGTACCTCAAACTCTCTTAAACCTACAAGAATTGTGCTGATATTCTTAAAGATCTGATACATCATTTGAAAGGGTTCGTTTGTTCTTAGCTCATTTTCTTTTCCTCCTCTCTTCTTCGTTTTAACTGGAAAAAATTAAGTATAGCATTAAGAAACAGTAGAAGAAAATGATTTTTAAAAACATTTTTACTTAAACTTTGAGTTCCAAATTCTATCCCTTTCTCACCTCCTCTGTCTCTGAGATGGTAAACAATCAGATATAGGTTATAAATGTGCAATTATTAAAAACATTTCAATATTAGTCATTTTATACAAGAAGACTCTAACAAAACACAAAAAAGAAAGTGAAAAATAGCATGTCAGTATTCAATCAATATCTGTTCTTTCTCTGGAGGCAGATAGTATGCATCATCATTAGTCCTTTGGCATTGTCTTGAATCATTGTATTGTTGAGAATAGTTAGGTCCTTCACAGTTCCTCACTGAATGACATTGCTGCTACTGTGTACAATATTATCCTGGTTCTGTTCACTTCGCTCTACATCAGTTCATGTAAATCCTTCCAGGTTTTTTCTGAAATCATCCTGCTTGTCATTTCTTATAGCACAAAAATATTTTATTACAATCATATACCACAGTTTGTTTAGCCATTCCCCAATTGATGGGCAACCCTTCAAAGGAAATGGTTTTTATCTTTAAAAAGGTAAAATAACTTCAGTGAACTCAATTTGATGCCAGAATATTAAAAGAGAAAAGTGGTTACTCAAGCAACATTATTAATCCCAGCAGTCCTGCTGAGGTACAGATATAGTTAATCCTCTGAAACATGTCTCTTATTGGGTTTTAACCCTGGAGGCTCTGAGGGTGGAGTAACCACAGTAGCCTTATTTTTCTAGATCACCTGATACTAAAATCCAGATATTCTAGAAAAATCTCCTGGAACTTTTGTCACATATTAAAAATTGTAATACCACACATAGTAGAAAAATGTTTTGTCAGGCCACATTTTGTAGTACTATGTTCAGATCTGACTGCCACATTTGAAGCAGATTACTGGGAAGTTGGAACATTTTCAGAAGAGGATGATTAGGGTTATAAAAGGACCAGAGTCAGGACCATTCAAGGAACCAGGGATATTTAGCATGGAGAAGAGGAAATTTAGGGGAGACAGCTTAGCTACTTTTAAGTATTTGTGGATTAGCTGTGTTCTGCATGGGGTTAAGGGAAAGTTATGATAAAACACTAGAAGCACTGCATAGAAATTGCAGAGAGGCAGATTTAGGCTTGATGTAGGGAGAAAGACTAGTCCTCTGATTTCATTGGTGTAGGGAGTTCCTGAGTGATAAAAATCCCTCAACCAATGCAAGTTGGCACTGTATCACCAATGTAATATTCACAGCACTCATGGTGACTGTGAATATGTTAGCATAGGTCTTAATCACAAAGTATCACAGACTTCCCATATAAAAGACAGAAGCAAAACATTTATTCAGACACTGGAAAGTCAAATCCCCACACCAGAAAACCAAATCCATCATAGCAACAAAGAAGTTAGTGCATCTTATCACTGCAGGAAGCAACACCATCCCAAACCCTTTCCATAAACAGACACTCACGAGTCTAGCTGTCTGCTTGCCTGTGTCCTCTCTCTCCCTCAGCTCTAAGTGCTTTGACTCTCAGCTTCCATCTCAGCTCTGCTCCACCTGTTTGGCAAACTCCTCTCACCACAGGCTCCATGTGATTACATTTGGCCCATTAGGGGACAGGGAAGATCTTCAAACTCTCTTAGGCCTACTAAGGGACAGGGAGGATCTTAAAATTACTGTTACTATGACAGATACTTCTTTGCCACTTAGTCTCTGAGAATCACCAAGAGCAGAGATGTCAGATAGATTAAAGTAAAATTGGGAAATATTTAATGAAATAAAGAAAATGCAATAGAAAATAAATAATGTTAAAATGTATTTTTTAAAGTCAATTTGCAGCCTGCAGGGATTCTTATATGTGGTTTAGTGGCCTCTTTTCTATTTGAGTTTGACATCACTAGTCTCCTGCACTAAGGAGTTAACTGATTTGCATTGGGTTTCACAACCAGTATAAGTGAGGGGTTAGACTTGAATCCAAGTTTTCCTGGCTGGTTCTTTATTTACTAAAGACTTGAAATAAGAGCATCAAAACCCAGCAAGATTTGTCACTGAAAAGAATACTAAACAAACCCCAGTGATTTTGTTGCTCACGGTATGGGTCACAAAATCAGAAAATAAGAACCAAGCACCTAAGACATAAGCTAAGAGGCCTGCAGGTTTCATCTATCTCTTTTGTTCTGACTCCAAGTTAATATGCATGGAAGCCAGGAGTATTATGGAGACTGAGGAAAGCCTCAATTCCCTAGTCCTATGCAGTTGCTTTGTTAGAGTCCTCAGAAGGCTTTGAGAGGACACAGATAACAATGAGGAAGGGGGAGGAATTTTTAAATCCAAAGTTGGATAGATGGCTGGAACCTGGAAATCTAAGAATAGCAGTGTTAGCCAAAAGGACCAATTAATCTAATAGTGTGGGCAACTGAAGAATTCTAGCCCTCCCTTCCAAAGGAAAGGCTTACTAACTACAATACTCTAGAGCAGTAGTGTCAAATTCAAATAGAAATGGGGGCCAATAAGCCATATATAAGGTTCCTTATGGACCTTTGACTTAGAAAACTACATATTAATATTATGTTCTAGAATATTTTCTTTTGTTAAATATATCAATATAGTTAGGCTAGCCTGGGAAATGTTGTGGGTGCATGTGGCCCACAAACCATATGTTCAGCATCTCTGCTCTAGAATATGGTAGCAGAGGGCAGGAGCTGAACAAAAGAAACTGAATGGCAGAATGCCAGAAGATGGAAGCAGAGAGCAGCCCAAACACAACACAGCCAGAGACCTGCTGAGGTAATGTGATGTGCAACAAAGGGATAAAACTCTTCAGAGCCCAGAAGAGATGGCTGGCTGGGTGGTGCTGGAGGATGCCTTGGCTGTGTGCATCCCTCTATGTATGTCCTCCAAATTCATACCCAGAGCACATGGATTCCCTGAATGTATGTTTATTTATGCCCACTCCCTCATCACTCATGTTGGGGGGGGGGGAGGGTGAAGGAAGTGATGCTTGGAGCAAGGATACTGAGAAGAAGAACGTGAGTCACATGCCAAGATGAGGAGAAATGATTTTGGAAGGATGGCAGATGGAAGAAGTGACCGTCACTGCTACAAATGATAGAATCTCCTAAACTAGGATCAGATTGGAATGACAGAAACAGCAGAGGTTACAAACAACAGCATCTGAGGAATTCCTGGACTAAGTGGAGAAAGTGCATGAAAATGATGAGTTTCAGGATTGAGTGAGGCAAGACTCGAAAAAGGAAACCTGAAAAGCATGAACTGGCACTGAGAGTACATATCCTACAATCTTCCCTGAAGAAGCTCTAATCCTGTCTAGCTACTTTAGTGAATTTCCTAAGAATGTTTGGGGTTTAGTCGGTTTTTCAGTTGTGTCTGACTCTTCATGACCCTCCATTTGGGATTTTCTTAGCAGAGATTCTGGAGTGGTTTTCCATTTCCTTCTTCAGCTCATTTTACAGATGAGGATACTGAGGCAAATGGGTTCACACAGCTAGTAATTGTCCAAAGCCATATTTGAACTCACTAAAGTGAGTTCAGGTCTGGCACTCTATCCCTTCTGCCATTTGTCCTAAGAATGTCCTTGTTCCTTATTACTGGATTAAGGCTCAAGTTTTGCTTATGTCCTTATCTTTTTTTTTTTTTTTTTGATATTAGAAAATAGGGTCAGGCTGAATCGTATTAGCATAAGATTCTCCTCATTAGTGGAGATTCATTACATTAGTCTCTACTTCTCCCAATGATCTTCCTCTGTGCCTCTGCCTTTCCTTCTTTCTTATTGTTTTACTTAACTGAATAAAATACAGTAGAGAAGCACATCATTTAACATTTCTTGCATATGTTGAATAAGTATTTATGCTCCATATTTCTATTTTTACAATGAGGTAAGATAAAATTTTACATTCCTTTCTCTTAAAAAAATCACTATGTGAAGTAATTTGTGGTTTTAACATTAACTGATCCTTTTCCCCCCCTCTGTCATTAAAGAAAAATAGTTGCCCAATCTTGTTTTAGACCCAGCTGGAGATATTATTATAATGTTAAATGTCATATACATCTAGCTCATATACATTCCCTGTACTCCCCAAACTGAGCAAGCAGTTAAAGAAATGCTTCCTTAATTAAAGTTTTAATTTCAACTCAATTCTAAGTCCATTGTCACATATAAGTGGTGTTTTGTCTAATTAATTAATTAGAGCAATTACATCTGATCTCATATTTAAGACCTTCCATTAAGATTACATGAGCTTGGTGAGGTGTTACCAAATTAAAGTTCTAATTTAATAAGAAACAGTGACTGCTGAAGAAACTTGGGAAGAAAAATGAGAAACTGTTACACGTGAATTAAAACACTTAAAAAATAACACACACAAGTTACTTTTGTTATCTCTATGTTTTGTACCCAAGCCATAAAATTGCTTCCTTATTTCATTGTAAATATTTTAAGACCCCTGAACAATTGTTTTAGCATGTCATATCAAAGCAGGGGTGAAAGAAAATATCCTTCCTTGTATAGCCTAACCTAAATGTAGAGGATACCCACTGGGAAGAATGCCCTTTGATCATGTTACCAAATTAGTTATGAAACCTTTGAAATAGAAAGATCTTTACTGAAATTTTGGTAAAAGTATGTATGACCTATGAGCTGCACATCTCTGGATTTATATTGATTCAGGTTCAACATGGGGGTATTCTTGATGTTAATTACCTCATTTGATTCATTGCCCCCACTCAATTTAAAACTGGGAACTTCTAAAGTCAGTCTAAAATCCTAATTTTCAGTTGGTCCCTATGATGTTAAGAAACAAACAAAAGGCAACACCAAAATAATATAATATTTAGTTGGGATTAAAAAATCTCCTAAAATAACAGGGAGACAATTTCACATGTATTCTTGAGTAGTATAATCTTCTGCCTCCCCACCCAGAGTACATGGGAAGTTAACTCCTCCAAGACTCACATTCTGCTATTGTGAGATGTTGAATCCACAGTATAGGTAATCTTGTCATGGCTCAGGTGAGTATCTATCGATACTTTCATCCATTCTCTTATTCCACATTTCCTTTGCTATTCTCAGCCTTGCCAGTCATAGGCATTGCCTTCCGTGGTTGTCACCTGTACTGCTCATGGCCTATCTCTTTTTAGTCATAGACATGAACCCTCTTCATAGTCATAGCTGACATCTTCCTCCTCTTCATAAGTCAGCCTTCACCCAGGTAAAATCTCATGAAAATTAAAATTGGGAGGCCTTCAAAAAAGACCATCCTTGGGACCCAGAGCCTTTTGGGAAAAGTAGTTTTCTCTCCACTGGAGATTACATATATCTTTAGTTATAATTAATATTTATTTAGCATTTTATGCTTTAAAAGTACTTTACATATTTTTTTCATCTGATCTTCATGAGATCCTTGAGAAGTAACTAACAAAGGTATTATTATAACTCTTTTATAGATAAATGACATGGGAACAGAGAGGATAATTGGCCATAGTCTCTGCTAAAAAAAATCAGAGTAGAACTTAAATCCAATTATTTTTTTTAGGAAGCTTTTGTTCTATGTCTACCATTTGTGTAGATTTAAGGCTATCATGAAATAGTTTTATATCCCAAGTCTAAATTTCACATTCATTGTTTTTGTTTTTGTTGTTTGTTTGTTTTTTGTTTTAATCATCCTGCTTTCTTATAGCACAATACTATTCCATTACAAGCATATATGACTACTTGTTTGACCATTCCCCAATTGATAGACATCCCCTCAATTTCCAATTTTTTGCCACTGCGAAAAGAGTTCCTATAAATATTTTTGTACAAATAGATCCTTTTCCATTTTTAAAAAAAATCTCTTTGGGATATAGATCTAGTAGTGGTATTGATGGATCAAATGGTATGCGCAGTTTTATACCCCTTTGGGCATAGTTCCAAATTACTCTCCAGAATGGATTGGATCAATTCATGACTCCACAGTGACATGCACATGACAGTGCATTAGCATCCCAATTTTCCTACATCCCTTCCAGTATTTATAATTTTCCTCTTCTGTCATATTAGCTAATCATATAAGTATGAGGTAGTATCTTGGAGTTTTTTTTAATTTGCATTTCTCTAATCAATAGTGATTAAGAACATTTTTTTAATTTGAGTATAGATAGCTTTGATTTCTTCATCTGAAAACTGTCTGTTTATATCCTTTAGCCATTTATCAATAAGGGAATGACTTGTGTTCTTATCAATTTGACTCATTTTTCTATATATTTGAGAAATAACACCTTTATCAGAGACACTTGCTGTAAACATTTTCCCCCAGTTTTCGGTTGTCCCAATTTTGGCTGCATTGGTTTTGTTTGTGCAAAACCTTTTAAATTTAATGTAATCAAAATTATCCATTTTGTATCTTGTACTGCTCTCTAACTTTTGTTTGGTCATAAAGTCTACTCCATAGATTTGATAGTTAAACTATTCTATAGTCCCCTAATTTGCCATGGTATCACCCTTTATGTCGAAGTGTGAGGTGTTGGTCTATGCCTAATTTCTGCAAAACTGTTTTCTAGTTTCCCCCAGCAGTTTTTGTCAAAGTGAGCTCTTGTCCCCAAAATTTGGATATTTGGGTTTATTAAACACTAGATTAATTCCTGTGGTTGTTTACTACTATGTATTCTATACCTAATCTATTCTGCTGACGAACTACTAAATTTTCTCTCTAAGCTATAATATATATATATATATATATATATATATATATATACATACATACATAAATTGAACACAATACTTCAAACCATATTGCCACCCCCTCAAGTGTTCTCCTCATGCCCTGACTTTCTGGCAAATTCTCTATGAAACTTGGGTTCTGTTATTGACTCTCTTAGAGTCAAACTTTTTGCCTTATCTTCCAGTGTTTCACACATCCATTTCATTTCCTGTAGTATCCTTACCATATACTCATGGGAGTATTTCCTTTTATGTGTTGTCTTCCCCTTTAGGACATAAGCTACTTGAGAACAGAGACTGTCTTACTTGCTTGTTTTTGTATCTCTAGCATTTAGCACAATGCCTGGCACATAGGAAATAATAAATGTTCTATCTCTCTATCAACCTATCAATCATTTATCTAGCTATGTGCTCTGACTAAAGAAAAGTACATTGAGATTACTTCCTATGTATTACCAGAAACTGTGCCTCTCTCTTTTTGTTTTTTTTTTTTGGAGAGGGGAAGGTAGGGCAACTGTGATTAAGTGATTTGCCCAAGGTTATACAGCTAGTTCTGTGTTAATTGTCTGAGGCTGGATTTGAACTCAGGTCCTCCTGAGTCCAGGGCCAGTGCTCTATTCACTGCACCACCTATCTGCCCCATGTGCCTCTCTTAATGTACCCCATGATCACAGCTATTTTGACCACAATATCACACTGTTGAATCATATTAAGCTTAGATCGATCTAAAATTCCCACATCATTTTCAGACAAACTGCTGTCTAACCATGTCTTCCCAATTACTTGTGAAGTTACTTTTCTGATTCCAAATGTAAAACATTACATTTACCCTTATTAAAGTTTATTTTCTTGAATTCATTTCAATATTCTAACATGTCAAGATTAGGTTCTGTCTCTCAGGGTATTGACTATTCCTTTCAACTTTGTGTCATCTGAAAATTTGGTAAGTGCTGGAATTCTGATGCTAATTCCATATAGTACTATAGTTTCTATCTTTATACCAAAGCAAGTTTGGATAACTCAGATCCACTTTTTAATTCGATAGAAGTATGATAACTTAGCATAGAATCCCCCTTTGGTAGGCCCTCCTTGGAGGCAAGGATGATTTCATTTTTGTCTTTGTATTGCCAGTGCCTTGCATGGTAGCTTGTTCATAGTAGGTATTTAGTGAATATTGGTTGAATTGAATTAAAATGCATTTTAACATTCCAACCACTAAATCCCCCCTCATCCCTAGGACATGTTTAGCTAGTCAGACAGAAACTCTGAAGTCTTTTCCATTCTCCATTTTGCCATTTCCCTCATTCATGTGTTCTTTCCATTCTCATTTGCAGAAACCAGTCTAAAAGGTGCAAAAGGAGTTTAATTTGTGACTAAATGCTCTTAATCTTTAATTGCCCTTCTAAATACACTAGCAGTCATAAGGAAAATATAAATGAGATTTTCTGCAATAAGGAAGTGTGATAATCACGAAGATAATCCTCATAGAATTAAATTAAGGCACATTTACCCTGTCACTATCCAGAAGTTATTCATTTGCTAAATGAGACTTCAGTTTTTATAACCCAATCTACATTTTTTTAGGTTCAGATTTGTTATGCCATTCAGAGCAGTTTTAATTTTTCTTAATTAAGTAACTGCTTGGTGATATGGACTGTGATTTGAAAGACAGAACGATCATCAAAGATTTTTTACTCCTTTTTGTCCCTCCAGATTTGTAGACTTGCCTCAGTAATCTCAGAGAAGGTTCTCAGCTGTGGAATATTCAAATTACTAGAGACAAAAACTTTGTCCTAAGCCAGGAACCTCTAACTGAAATCACCACAGATGTAAGAAAAGTTTTTCTTGTCTAATAAATCAAATATGGCTCAAGAACAAAATAATTTTGTCTGGATAGCAAAAGGGAAGAAAAACAAAAGCCAATGGTATTGTGAATCAAAATAGTCTCACTTTCTCTCCTTTGGTTAGGTGTAGCAAGAATCTCCTTTATAACACCCAAGTCTTTGCTTGAACACTTCATGTGAGAGGTACCTTAACATTTTTCATCTTAGCGAATTCCATTTAGGATAGTTAGGTAGTATGGTGGATAGAGTGCTGGATATGAAGTCAGAAAGATTTTGTGCATTCAAATCTAGCCATAGATACTTACCAGCTGTGTGACCCTGGACAAGTCACTTAACCCTTTTTGCCTCAGTTTCCTCATCTGTAAAATGAGATGGAGAAGGAAATGGCAAACCATTCCACTATCTTTGCCAAGAAAACCCCAAATGGAATGATTGAGTCAGACACTGCTGAAACAACTGAACAACAACAAATATCCAGCACCACCGAGAGCCACCTCAACCTCACTCTTCCTCAGTTTCCTCATCTGAAAGAGGGGTTTTACTACATGGCATCTAAAACCCCTTCTTGCTTTAAATTTGTGACCCTATGCATCTTCCTTTTCTATATGACTACTCTTCAAATATCTAGAGATAGCAATCATATTCCATCCATTTGTCCACTTTTCTCACCCCAACCCCTCTACTCAGCTCTTTTTTTCCTGTTAGGCTTCCCCACTTCTTCCAAACATTCCTCATGTGGTTTTAGGTGCCCTTGGTATCTTTATCACCTTCATATAAAGTTATTTTTCAAGAAAACAGAATGATAGAAGGAAGTGCAAAAGCAAAAAGACATTTTGTCTTAGTCTTTTTCAGTCACATCCAACTCTTTGTGACCCTATTTAGGGTTTTCTTGGCAAAGATACTGGAGTGGTTTGCCATTTCCTTCTCCAGCCCATTTTATAGATGAGGAAACTGAGGTAAATAGGGTTAAGTGACTTGCTCAGGGTCACACAGCTAGTAAGTGTCTGAGGCCAGATTTGTACTAAGGTCTTCTTGATTCTAGGCACACTGCTCTATACACTGTTCCACCTAGTTGCCCCCACATATACAATGGAAAATATTTGAAAAGCAATGCAGGTGAAAATGTTAGGTCTGGATAACCAACAAAAAAAAAGAGAAAACAGGAATAATTTGACTTTCCAAATACTGTAAAGTAAAAAAGAATCTGTAACTATATTTCATGAATCATACAAGGAAATTTCCCCATAAATATTGAAAATGGGGGACATATTGAAATGCATAGAAATAACAGAACACCTAAAAAGAAAAAGAAAACCAACCTAAAATTCAATTTACTCAAACATATCAAGGGACCAAATGTATCAAGGACAAAGTAAATCTTACTAGCAGCCAGGAAAAAGGATATCACATGTTAAAAAATATTCATTTCTAAAACAAAGATGGATGTTTAAAAATTAAAACAAGTTTGAGTAATTCATAGAGAAAAGGTCCAATTAATTTCAAAGCAACTTAGACTTGGAAAGCTAACTGGATTATCCAAGATCTTTGAATGATTTTTTAGGAGGAAGAATAATTGAAAAATCCTAGAAGTAGACTTAGGCCATTCAAGTTATTTTTAACTTTAATCAAAAGATGTTTTACAACTATGATTAACTGCCTATAATTTTAATGTCATAACCACAGGCAGACAATAAAATAATAATAGTATTATTTTAGTTAACTATTTAGTTACATAGTAGGGTTTGAGTTGAAAAAGGGGAGGAGGAAACAATGACAAAATAATTAATTTGAATATGAGAGTTATAAGCAAAGAAGAGAGGAATGATAGAGTAAGAGTAAGAGAAGGGGATGGGTTCTTCCAATGCAAAATTACAACCTAAAAATGAAAGAGCAGTCAAATTTTCACCAAAAATGTATAAAATTATTTGTTCCAAATATAAAAACTTTGAATAATTTTTGTGTTAAGTTTGAGGAAGGATTAATATTGATGAAATAAGAGAATTGTATTCTCTTGACAAAAAAAGGATAATTTAACCAGGTATGTTAGAGGATAGGTCATATTTAGTAGCTATGTGTTGACACAAAGGGAATGGATTTCCTCATATAGAGAAAAAAGGGTTGTGAAATGAATTAAAACACAACCATTAAAAAATCAAGCAGATAAAAAGGAAGAATTACTAATGTAAAATTACTAAGTTGAACAAGTAATATGAAAATGATGAAAGTACCCAAATTAATTTATATGTTGGATGCAGTACCAATCAAAACACTAGTAGGCAATTTTTTAGAATTAAAATAATCATCAAATTTAATTGGAAGAACAGAAAAAAACCAGAAAGCATTGTGAGAGATAAAAGTAGTGAGCACTTCTTGCATGGTTATATCTCAAAGGTAATTATTAACAATATACTGAACATTTAAAAAAATAATAATAGATAAATTGAACAAAATGGACATTCAGAAGTAGGGCCACAAGCATACAATTCAAGAATATGAAATCAATCAATGAATAGACATTTATTAAGTACCTGCTGTGTGCTAAGCTGAAGCATTGGGGAGGGGAATAATTTAATAAAACTGTTGGGAAAGTTGGATAGGAATGTGGTAACATATGCGATTAGGTCCACAACTTAGATCATGTAACTAATAAATTTCAGGTGGATCAATGGAATAAATACAAAAAGATAAACTAGAGGAAAGGGGGGATAATCTGTCAGAATTCTGGAAAGGATGAAATTTCATCTCCATTTAAAAAAATACTACAAGCTCTATACTTTATTATTTCAGTGCTTCTATGGATCTTTGATCTCACTAATGTTAGTATTCCCTTCAGTTATACAGATTGTAACACCCCCACCCTCCAGTGAGGTTTGTAATTTTTTATTTTGTTTCTTTGAATATATGGGTTTTTTTTTTGATTGAGATGTAAAATAATGAACTTAAGATAAAAAAGAAACAGGTCACAGGAGCTTACAACAAGACCAACAGATGGGTGATCTCACTTCCAGCAAATATGGAGGCCAAGCAGAGTTTATTAGTGACATATATAGAATATGCAGTGTTTCTCGTTTTTCCAAGTAACTGCAAGTGTACATTTGTTTCTCTTATAGAAGTAAAGGTAAAAAGAAATGCTTTTCCCGTCATAGGTTATTAGAAAAAAAGAAATCTTCCTTTAAAAAAATGGAAGGCCTTTAATGCTAAACGAAATGGAGTTAATGAGGCAGAAGAGATTCCTGACCTCTTTCAGGAAGTTGGATGGTGGAAGAATGTGGCACAGAGGTGGAAGGAAACAGGAAGCCCTATCAAATGCTAGGAGATGAGTAATGGGATTGTTATTCAGTGAGTTCAGTCATATCTGACTCTTCATGACATCGATACTGTCCATGGAGTTTTCTTGGCAAAAATACTGAAGGTTTGTCATTTCCTTCTCCTGTGGGCTAAGGCAAATGGAGGCTAAGTGACTTGTCCAGGGTCACACAAGTGTCTGAAGCCAGATTTGAACTCAGGTCTTCCTGACTCCAGGCCCAGCACTCTATCCATTGAACCACCTACCTGCCTCTAAGTAATGGGGGCAAGGCGCTTTTAAAAAATCCTTTTTTTCTGGGGTAGCTAGATGTTGCAGTGAATAGAGCACTGGCCCTGGAGTCAGGAGGACCTGAATTCAAATCTGACCTCAGACACTTAACACACTTACTAGCTGTGTGACCTTGGGCAAGTCACTTAACCCCAATTGCTTTGCCTCCCCCCCTCCAAAAAAAGGTCCTTTTTCTGGAACTCTATAAAGAAGAAGTGGCATGTCCTCCATAGAAGAATATTGCTAATCAAACCTGAGAAAAGATCATAAAAATTTAAAAGCTAAACCCCAAAATTGGAAAAATTGTATTATGTATTAATATAATATTGTATTATGAAAATAAAGTGATACATATATCACTTGTATTATGAAAATAAAGTGATACATGAACCTAAAGACAGAATTTCTACCTTGCCCCCTTCTGACTTTAGAACATTATATATATATATATATATATATATATATATATATATATATATATAAATAGCTCCAGACACTCTCTTTCTTCTGATGATTGATGTGAGGACATACGAAGCTGCCAGAAGGAATCTAGAAAAGATTGCTAGGGATTCAGAAATCCCAAGCAAGGAATTGAAGACCTTCAGGGCACGAATGTTCTTTTTTATTATCATTGCAGATTTAAGTGAGGGCTTTCAGAAGAGAATGTGAGGAATAACAAGTAAATAGAAAGTTGAGGAGAGTGTCGAAAAAAACAGATTTGGATCTCTGGAATTTGGCTTAAAATGTAGGTCTTGGGCAAGAATGGAGTGCATCTCATTAGAGCTGATAAAATATATATTTGCTTGAAGTCTTAAGAATCTGTTCGAATATTTTGAACTGAAAAGAGAGAGGAAGAAGGAAAAAAAACCTATGTATCTGTGTATGTATACGTATGCATATATGTACAAATGTGTATGTGTTCCATATAGTCATACACATAGATATAGATATGTTCATTCTCATTTCAAAATAAATAGTTTTCCTATGTAGCTTGACAATACAGGTTGAAGAAGTTCCCAGGTTCACTGGATTACTGGATGAAATTCTAGGGGATTCTCTACTGGTTGAAGACAAGCAATAAGAACATAAGGGACTTACAATACCTGGCTGCCTGAAGGGTCATCCATGTCCTTTTAAAAGGAAACTGGTTCCACCTCTGAGAGTCAGGTCTGGGGACAAAATTTGCTCTTCCCTTTCATCTTCACACCTCTTGAAGAGTGAAGCCTCCACTGGCAATTAGCTGGCATGGCAGAAGAGCTTGGCAGCAACCACTGGAGGGCTGGATTGAGCCAGTTTCAAGAGGAGTCAAAGAATCCAGCATCTGAAAGTGAAATCTTTCTCAGCAGATGGCAGGTTCCAGAGACAAGACTAATGCTAATCATAGGGTATGATCCAATAGGAGTGGGGAAAGTGCTCTTGCTTGTGTAAAAGCAGATATAGATCTTACAATGACATGTGCTAATCTTCTGTAGTTAAAAGTGTCTTGGAAATAGATTCAGGATACTTATTTGTACCAAATACATAGTAGAAAAAGATAAGGAGGAGAGAGGAAAAGAAAGGGAAAGCAAGAGGCATTATATTTATGATTTGGTAATAATTTCTAATTTTCCTTTGGGGAGGAACAGGACAACTCTAAACTGGTTCCATCTTTTGATTCCACAATTACTGTCAATGACTTAATAATTCTCCCAGCTATCTTGTGTCATCTTTCGATACTCCTTCATCCCATCCAGTTCCCAAATCTTTTGGGTTCAGTCCCTTGAATTCAAGTTCTTGCTTTTCCCCCTGCTAGGATTCTAGTTTGGTCCATTATTATTATTATTATTATTATTATTATTATTTTGCTTTTTGGAGGGTAATCGGGGTTAAGTAACTTGCCCAAGGTCACATGGCTAGGTCTTTCTTTGTGTGTGCGTTGTGTCTGAGGTCGGATCCGAACTCAGGTCCTTCTGACTCCAGGGCCGACGCTCTACTCACTGCAACACCTAGCCACCCCTTGGTCCCTTATTATTTCTTACTGAACTTTTAGAACAGATACCTAATCAGTCCCCATCATCATTCACTCATTCCAAACCCATATTCTACAACAAGACTAATATTCTTATTTTCTTAAGACTTTCCAAAATGTAGTACCAACCTTCTTTTCCAGGCTTATCTCACTCTACTCCCCTTTTCCTACTCTGTGATATAATCAAATAGATTGCTCACTTTTCCCTGAATATATTCTGTGCTTTTCTACCTCTGTGCCTTTCCTGACTCCTTTCTCTATTCTTCAAAGGCCCCCCTTTTTTAGCTTTCTTTATTTGTTGAAATCTTGCCAATTTTAAAAATCCCAGTTCAAATCATTTTATGACACCTTCTCTGATTTCTCTTCCTTTCCTCAAATTCTCTGTTAATTATAGTCTTTTTCCCTTGTTTTCCTCTATTTTCACTTCCTGACTCTTTCTTCTTTGATGGTGGCTTCTCTGGGAGCTGTAATTTGAAGTTTTCTCAGGCTCCTCCCATGATGGACAATTCATGTAGATCAGTCTTAGTCTCTGTCCCTGGTGACTTCTTGGGGATATAAGAACTGGCCTCAGTTGAATCCTAGTCCCATTTTCTTCAGGCCTGGTAGATCCAAACACAGGAACCGGGTCTCTCTGCTACCCAGTTCTCTAGACAAGCCTCTGAATGTGGAATACTGTATGTACTTTTAGAAGCAATTGATGTATTGATTTGTTTTGTTGACCTGCTTTTGTTTTTCTCTTTCTTTTGAAATCTTTGTTTTAGGTAATAACTATGTAGGGAGGACTCAGAAATGAAGGTGATGTAAAAACAAAATATATAAATAAAAATGAGATTTAGAAAGCTAATGTGTTCACTTGAGGGAATCACATTTATAAAATGATTATTTAGAAATTTTAAAAATCATTAATTTTATTTTTATTCTTTAAAAAAAAAAGCAATTGGGGTTAAGTAACTTGCTCAAGGTTACACGGCCAGTCATTATGTGTGGGTGCTCATTTTCTGAGGCCGGATCCTATCCCGGGTCATCCCAACTCTGGGGCCAGCGTTCTTACTCACTGTGCCACCTAGCTGCCCCTATTTTTATTCTTGACAACAGGAGGGAGGGGGAAAGAAACAATCCCAACCTACCCCCACAAATTTGAAGTTAGAAAAACAGCAACCTCAAAACAACATGGAGAGAAGCATAGAAAAATAATTGCAACTGTGACCATAGAGAGGTGCAATTTTTCCTAAAGGCAGTAGAGTGAACTAGATGACCTCCCAACATCCTTACTAGTTCTCCAAGTATGAAACCCATCTTCCACAGGCATAAACACAGACATTCAGAGCTTTAGCAGTCAGGGGCAACATAGATAATAAGCTTAGCCTTGACTTTCTGTCTTGAAGCCTAACCACAAGCTGAGAAACTGAAAGGGACTCAGCAGGTAAGACCTTTGAAAGCCTTAGGCATAGGTGTCATATAAACACAAAGCACTATTCATCAACACCACACCTTAAATCTGTACAAATAACTTTCCTTTCTCAGGGAAAATAGGAAATGAAGTGAAGCCTAGCCCAAGAAAACCTGTTCATCACAATGAATACTAGGTAACACTGATTATTTAAGGAGGTCAGGGGTGGGTATTTAGTACTATTAAAGCTGTGTCATCATTCTGACTCTTAGTTAACAAATGTCAGCTAAAATTCTGGATGAGTCTCTTCTACTGAACCCCATAGCATCCTTAATTGTGGTTTAAAACCAACATTAGGGAGAAAAATCTGTTATTTTTACACCTGCTTTGAAGACCCTAGGTAACAGAGAGGGATAAGAACAACCTGGATTTGACTTGATTTATTGTTTTGTTGACTGTCTAGGTTTTAAAAAGTGATAGAGAAAATATTAATAACGCGGATCAACCTTAAAAGTGTGTCATAGGAACATTTCTTTTTTTCAAGGAGGCAGTTACCAGCACATCCTTGAAAACATCCTTACATGGAATAACATGTGAATTTTGAAACTCTTCCTGTTGAGATTTCAGACTAAAGAAGTATTAGTAACGCATATCCTGGAAATACTTTCAGTCCTGAAAAGCTTAGCCAGGTGCATTGTAGTCAGAAAACCAGTATGAATTTTGGTGGAACAAGTTCATTCTGAAATGTCACTTTGTATACAAATACACATATATAAACACAAAACATAAATATGCATATATATGCAACTATAGATATTTATATATTAAATTATATCAATCTATTTGTATATATTAAAGTAAAAATAGATATTATGTACATGATCTTAGTCAAAAGGTAGATATTTTATCTGTAAGAAGTTATCTGTGAATTATATTTGTCCATGTTAATCCTGTCTCTCATTGACAAATATAATCCAGTCACAAGTATAATATGACATGTTAGAAATAATAAAACATATTTCAAGTAGGTTGAATCCTAGCAAAGACAATGTAGTTTTTTAATACTTCCTTGATTTGGGGACTCCCCATCAACTTCTGTATGATTTGGTTGATGATCTTTCAGGGTCACTCTGTCCCCTCACCCTCCCCAAAAATCAGTGAGGCTACTCTGGTAATAAAACTGGATGGTCTTCATTTGACAGCAATACAGCACCTTGTTGGTCCCTCATTTGAAGCTAGCTTGAAGCTATATTGTTGATATATCCTTGGAATACCTGGGAGGCTTCTGTGTTATCAAAATAGTACTTTCATAGAGGAAATTATTTGACAGCTGGCTTTGAAGCCAGGAAGAGTTGAGTTCAAGTCCTGCCCCTTACATATTCTGGTTCTATGACCTTGAGCAAGTCATTGAGCCACTCAGAGTTCTAGATGGCTATCTATGACCCCAAGTTGCAAAGATGATGGCAATCTGAATTAATAGAGGAAGTTCCCTATACTAATGAAATCACATGCTCAGTCTTTATTCCTAATTATCGTTTTCATTGATGAAAAAAAAATCTTTACCTTAATTTTGAGATCCTATGTTCATATTTGCAGAGCGGGATTCTGATAATTCAGAAGGTAGCTACCATAACCAAAACATGTGGGTGGAATAAGTTGTGTAGAAAGTCACGCAACAGAAAAGAGGAAATTTAGAAATTGTCAAACAACAATCCCCTATGTGCAGTCTCTCACTTATGAGGAAATAAAGGCTTGTTACTGTGTTCTCAGCCTGCCTTAAAAGGATTACTATAGTATAAAAAGCTACCACCTCTGCTTTTCACAAGGATATCCAAACAATTCACACAGTTAATATTTGCTCTTGATATACCCACTCCACGTAATCCGGGCATTCTTCAACCATCCCTGACCTCTTTTTTCTTTTAACTTCAATTCTAAACAAAAATGTCTTTGATAGTGATGAAAGAGTAGACAGATGAACCAAGCAGGTAACTGTAAAAACACTGTGCTACAAGCTGGTTCTTGTACCAAGCAAAGCAAAACAGGTTACATTAATATGACATATTATAGAAATTAGAATAAGAATTTCAAGTAGGTTAAATCTTATGGAATAAAACATAACCCCTTTTTAAAAAAAATAAGAGAAATGAGGGAAAGCAAGCTCAGATTTAACCAATTTTCATACTGAACATATAATCTTCAAGAAGTAGGTTACTGCATCATTGGGATTTGACAAACCTATGTATTCCCCTTTCCAATTAATTTTCAAAGCTCTTTCCATTATAGACTTCTCACCTCTATGATGTTATAATGGGTGTTTATCACTTTTCACTATTTTCTCTTCCTATAAATAATGGGGTTGTTTGTGTGTGTGTGTGTGTGTGTGTGTGTGTGTGTGTGTGTAGAGGAGGGAGAACTAATCTGTAATGCATCATAGAATTGGGTCTCTTAGACATTATAAGGTATTTTGTATTCACAAAAATGCATCACTGTGATTCATTAGTTGATCCTTATAACATTTCTAGAAAGTTGATGAGTGTCATTGTTCACATCTGGCAGCCAAGGAAAATGACTCAGAAGAGAATTGCTGAGCTTGGATCTCTGTGCTAGAAGCTCTGCCTGCAGGGCCTCAGGTCACCAGCCCTGGTTGACTTTAAGGCTACCACCCTTTTTCTTTATCCAAAGTCAAATACAGAATTCATTCATTTATTCATGAAATATTTATTGATCACCTACTTTATAATACAAAAAATTCATTTCTAACATTAGATGAAGCTTGCTTTTCTCACTGTAGTTAGAAACCTTTTAAAATAAGTGTCATGGTTAAAAAAATCCTTTTGCCTCCATTTAGTTAGTGAGGGGAATGAGGGAGTGGATGCTGATTGTCAGACAGTCCAGGGGAATTAGGGCAAAGTACTGAACTGGAGGCAGCCAAAGGCTTGCTCAGACCAATTTTTGACATGCCTGAGGTTTGGGGCAAATCCTCATCATAAAAGCTGGTATTTATATAGCACTTATTATGTGTCAGATACTGTTCCAAGCACTTTCAAATATTATCTCATTTGATCCTCATAACAACCCTTGGAGGAGGTAAATGCTATTGTTATCCCCATTTTACAAATGAGGAAACTGAGGGAAATAGAAGTCAAGTGACTTGTTCACACAGCTTGTAGGTATCTGAGGTCAGACTTGAACTCATAACTTCCTGACTTCAGTCCCAGAATTCTATGCATGAGTCCACCTGGAGTTAAAACCCCATTAATTCATTGATAAGACATTAATTAAGGACTTGCAATGTACAAGGCAATATGATGAGTGCTAGGGATATAAAAGCCCAAAAGGAAACAGTTTTGTATGGGAGAAAATCATATTTTCATATATATAATTGGTTTGTATAAATAAATACCTTAATTGATGGAATAAGGCACTAACAACTAGAAAAATTAAGAGGGGTCTCATACACGATGTTGGAAGAAGCTTCTAAGTCAAGAGTGGGGAACCTGTAGCCTCAAGGCCACATGTGGTCCTCTAGGTCCTCAAGTGCGGCCCTTTGACTGAATTCCAACTTCACAGAACAAATAAATCCCTTTAATGAAAGGATTTGTTCTGTAAAACTTGGACTCCATCAAAAGGCCACACTAGAGGACCACATGTGGCAGTGAGGCTGCAGGTTCTCCACCACTGTAGGTGATGAAGGTGAAGAGGCAGGGATGGGGGACAGCTATATGAAAAGTTATGGAAGCAGAAAACAGAATAGTATACAAAGGAAACAGTAAAGAGGCCAATTGGACCAATTACTAGGCCAATTATTGCAGAATGTATGAGGGGCAATCTAGGGAAAAATTCTGGAAAGATTTATGGGAACAAGATTATGAAGGCCTCTGTAGAGGAATTTGTATTTTATGCTAGAGGCAACAGGGAGCCATTGAAGGTTCTTGAGCAGTGGAGTGACGTGGTTAGATCTGAGCATTAGGAATGTCATTGTGTGAAGGATGGATTTCATGAACACTTGCTATCTTATGCCTCACCATGCCAAGAAAGTGTCCTTAAGCTCCTGAAGGTTTGAAAGTGGAACAGAAATATGGCAGATTCTACCATGCTGAAAAAAGCTGAGTATGGCCCTGATAACCAAGCAGTTCTGTTTTCTGAGAAACAAAGGCTGGACTCCTTTTAGTGATTTAAAAAATATAGATATAGGTAGATAGATAGATAGATAGATAGATAGATAGATAGATAGATAGATAGATGTGGATGCAGATGTAGATGTAGACACAGATATATATTTTTTCCTTGAATTTAGTTTTTAGTTTTCAACATTCATTTCCATAAGATTTTGAGTTACAAATTTTCTTCCTGTCTCTCCCCTACTCCCACCCCAAGATGGCAAGCATATTGAATACCCCTTCCCCCAATTTGCCCTCTCTTATATCCCACCATTTCCCCTTACTTTCTTATAGGGCAAGATAGATTTCTATACCCCATTTGCCTATATATCTTATTTCCTAGTTGCATATAAAAACAAATTCAATATAGGTTATAGATGTGTAGTTACACAAAATATTTCCATAGTAATCATGTTGTGAAAGACTAACTACATTTCCCTCCATCCTATCCTGCCCCCTATTTATTCTATTTTCTCCTTTGACCCTGTACCTTTTCAAAAGTGTTTGCTTCTATCACCCTCTCCTCCAATCTGCCCTTCATTCTATCATCCCCCCTCTTATCCCCTTCCCCCTACTTTCCTGTATAGTAAGATACGCAGTTGAGTGTGTATATTATTCCCTTCTTAAGCCAAATCCAATGAGAGTAAAGTTGATTCATTTCCTTTCACCTCCCCGCTCTTCCCCTCCATTGCAATAGCTTTCTCTTACCTCTTTTATGAGATAATTTACCCTATTCTATTTCTCCCTTTCTCCTTCTCCCAATATATTCCTCTGTTACCTCTTAATTTTATTTATTAGATATCATCCCATCATATTCAACTCACCTTGTGCCATCTGTCTATGTATACATGCACACACATACACATACATATGTACACATACACTCACTTATATATACATATATACATATGTGTGTACATATATATGTATACATATATATTCCCTTCAACTATCCTCATACAGAGAAAAGTCTCATAAGTTACAAACATTATCTTTCCATGTAGGAATGTAAATAGTTTAACTTTAATAAATTCCTTATAATTTCTCTTTCCTGTTTACCTTTTCATGCTTCTCTTGATTCTTGTATTTGAAAGTAAAATTTTCTGTTCAGCTCTAGTCTTTTTATCAACAATGCTTTAAAGTCCTCTATTTCATTGAATATCCATATTTTCCCCTGAAATATACTCAGTTTTGCTGGATAGGTGATTCTTGGTTTTAATCCTAGCTCCTTTTACCTCTGGAATATCATATTTCAAGCCCTTTGATCCATTAATGTAGAAGTTGCTAGATATTGTGTTATCCTGTTATGTTTTCACAGTACTCAATTTTTTTCTTCCTGATTACTTGTAATATTTTCTTCCTAACCTGGGAACTCTGGAATTTGGCTATGATATTCCTGGAGTTTTCTTTTTGGGATCTTTTTCAAGAGGCTATTGGTGAATTCTTTCAATTTCAATTTTGCCCTCTGGTTCTAGAATATCAGGGTAGTTTTCTTTGAGAATTTCTTAAAAGATGATGTATAGGCTCTTTTTTATTTATCATGGCTTTCAGGTAGTCCAATATTATCTCTCCTGCATATATTTTCCCAGTCAGTGGTTTTTCCAATGAAATATGTCACATTGCCTTCTATTTTTTCATTCTTTTGGATCTGTTTTATAATATCTTGATTTCTCATAAAGTCATTAGCTTCCATTTGCTCCATTCTAATTTTGAAGGAATTATTTTCTTCAGTGAGCTTTTGAACTTCTTTTTCCATTTGGTCAATTCAGCTTTTTAAGGCATTCTTCTCCTCATTGGCTTTTTGGGCCTCTTTTGCCATTTGGGTTAGTCTATTTTTTAAGGTGTTATTTTCTTCAGTATTTTTTTTGGATCTCCTTTAGCAGGCTATTGACTCATTTTTCATGATTTTTTTTTGCATCACTCTCATTTCTCTTCCCAATTTTTCCTTTACTTCTTTTACTTGATTTTTAAAATCCTTCTTGAGCTCCTCCATGGCCTGAGACCAATTCATATTTTTCTTGGAAGCTTTTAATGCAGGAGTTTTGACTTGGTTTTCTTCTTCTTGTTTTATGTTTTGATCTTCTTTGTCACCAAAGTAGGATTCTATAGTCTGATTTCTCTTCCTTTGTTTGCTCATCTTGCCAGTCAATTACTTGACTTTTGAGTTCTTTACCACAGTAGAACTCTGCTTCCATGGGGGGAAAGTGCTGTGTCACAAATTTCTGGGGTTTTGCACAGCTGTTTTCAGAGCTTCTAGGCACCTGTCTCAGAATTGTGAGGAGGACTGCCTCTCCATAGCCTCAACAAGCTCTGCCATGCTAGTGTTCCTCACCCTAGGACTGCCACTTAAGATTGCAACCCAGATACAAGCAGGACAAAGCAAGAGAATCCTGCCTTAGCACCAGCAAAGAGATTCCAGCAATTGTCCTTTGGTCAGCCACTTGGTCCCCCACATGATCTGTGGGCCTAGACCTTTAGAAGCAGCCATTGTGATAGCCACTTGTTGCCTTTGCCACCCTGGGTTCAGGGGCCAAACTGTGCTCTTCTCTCACCTAAGGTCAATAGAGCTCCCCACTGATCTTTTATTTTCTCTTTGGCATTTATGGGTTGAGAAGACTGGAAACCACAACAGCTGCCAAGGAATCAGTCCTTTGAAGTCTGCTCTGGTGTATCTGTGCTGCCAGTCTGGGCTGGTGCAGCCCACGAAGGACGTGCTCTGCTTCAAGCCTGGTGTGATAGACCCTCTCTGTCAGCCTGCCAGACTGACTTCAGTGGGAGATTTGTTTCTCTCTGTCACTTTGTCAGTTCTGTAGCTCTAAAATTTGTTAAGAGTTTTTGCAGGTATTCGAGGTGGTTGGGGTGCCAGCTCATGGAAATTCCTGCTTTTGCTCTGCCATCTTGGCTGTGCCTATATATATGAGATTGGGAAAGAGAGCTGGCTGGTCACATGTCAGGAATGAGCGCTATTGGACAATCAGAGGGCTCTACTATTATTGCCCTATTAATAACAGGAGAAATTGAGGAGGGACTCCAGCATTTCAAGGTAGACTTTCTGTGGTGACTCTGTGGGAGGCCATGAACAAGATTTGCACTGGATAAGCAGATGTGGATGGGTTGCCATCTGAACTAATGGAGGGTATTTAATTGATGAGATTATGGTTGAATTTGAATACTCCAAGAGAAGGATGGATTAGAAAGTTGGATTCAGAGAAATTAGAGTCCCAAAGTGGGGTTTTTGATTTGTAAATAGAAAGAAGGAGACAGTTAGGAGAGATGTTATAGCCAAAGAATCAGCAAGACTTAGTAGTTGATTGGATATAGAAGAATGAAGAGTCAAAGAGGATTCCTAGAATGCAAACTGGATGATGGAAAGGATTAAAAGCCTTTTATCAAAACCCACAAAGTTAGGTCTTCCTAACTTCCTAACCAGGCCCCTTGGCCTGGGTTTTAGAGAAAAGACACTAAATTCTGGTTTGGATGTATTGAGTTGAGATGCCTAAGGAACAGCTGGAGGTGCCAAATAGGTGATTGGTAATGTTGGACTAATGTCAGAGGCAGCTAAGTGGTGCACTGGATAAACTGCTAGGACTAAAGTCAAGAACACAAGTTTAAATTCAGCCTCAGATACTTATTAGCTGTGTGACCCTGGGCAAGTCACTTAACCCCTTTGCCTCAGTTTCCTTGTCTATATAATGAGTTGGAGAAGGAAATGGCAAACACTCCAGTATCTTTGCCAAGAAAACCCCAAATGGGGTCACAAAGAGTCAGATTTGGCTGGAAAAAACGATTAAACAACAATGATAACCAAGAAGGATTTAGGGTTAAGGCTCTCTTAATCTGAGAGCCATCTGCACAGATCTAACTCACCATGTGTTACTGCTGTCCATGGGTATGCTACTGCTTAATAAGGAAATAGACACTGGGCAGTCCCAAACTCACCCCGGCCAGGAGGCACACTGCACAACACTGCACTGTGCTTGGGGACAGTGCCAAACTCTCCATGGTTCTTCAAGTGTTCACTTTCCTAGGCCAGGGATATGTTCTATGTGGGTCTAAACAGTTTAATTCTTGGTTTGAGTCCCTACACACTGAAAAAAAAACCCCAAACTCTGCCTCTTCCCATATGTCAAGGGACTTTGATCACATGAGTATGAAAAAAACAGAATTAATCACACAAGGTTGACTATCCAGGTTCTTTGTAACCAGAGAAATAAAAGAGAAGGAACATCAGGTGCTTGCTAAAACATTTGCCATTTGGTAGTTAGGTGCCACAGTGGATAGAGCACTGAACTTGGAGTCAGGAAGACCTGAGTTCAAATCTTAGCCTCAGATATTACCTAGCTGTGAGACACCTAACCTGGGCAAGTCATTCAGCCTCTCTCAGTCTTAGTTTCCTCACCTGGAAAAAGGAGATAATCACATCTATCTCCTAGGGTTATAAAGATTAAATGAGATAATATTTATAATTTTTAAAGCCTTTAAACGTTGATAAATGGTAGTTACTTAGCTATTAGCTATGGGGCTTACACATCTACTTCTGCTTCTAGACGGGGACCACCCTTAACTGGTCTATCCAGAAGGGTTCTTAACCTAGGCTTCATGGACTTAAATTTTTTTTTGATGACTGTACTTCAATATGATTTATTTCCTTTGTTATTTTATGCATTTTTTTCTGAGAAGGGGTCCATCTATTTTTGTACAGTCATTTAGTCATGTCCAAATCCTTGTGTCCCTGTGGACCATATTGTCCATGGAGTTTTCTTGGCAAAGATACTGGAGTGGTTTGCCATGTCCTTTACCAGTTCATTTTCCAGATGAGGAAACTGAAGGAAATAGGGTTGTGACTTGCTCAGAGTCACACAGTTAGTATGTATTTAAGACTAGATTTGAACTCTGGTCTTCCTGATTCTAGGCCCAGCTCATCAGATGGGGCATAGATATAATCCCTATTACATATACATATATACTCATAAAGGAACACATTAAAACAGTTATCAATCATTTACTTAATGAGAAGGATCTGTGGTTATATGGAAGTGAGATATAGAATGTAATTAGCTCTAAAAAATTAAGAATGAGTACCATATAGAGGACAGTAAAGGGGTACATGGTGGGTATGAGCGGGCTACACACAGAAGAACAAAGCAGAACAGGAGTAAAAGATATTTCCAAGGAATTAAAGATCTTGTGTCAAGAATGAGGAACATCAGGCAAAAGAGTTCCAGTAAAATCCTTCCAATGTAAGGAAAAATGCTCAGAATGTCAGGCAAGCCCTCTGTAGTTAACTTTTGGGAGGCTCTGAATAAGAGTTACACACTTAAGTGGGCATGAATCAGAAGCAGTGTTCTTCATTAGAGGGAACACCCGAATTAATGAGTTTACAGATCCATTTGAGTTTGAAGGTATTTTCAAAGGGTAAAGAGAAAATGTACTAGGGCACTGGGCATCATTGGAAGGAGGTATCATTTAGGAAAACAGACTGCACAGAACCAGGAGTCTAGGGATGTCAACATCCACCTTTGTCTGCTTCACAGTTCTGCCCAGGGATAGTCCTAGAGACCCCTCACCTCTGCCCCTTAGATTTAACTTAATGCTTGGAAAAGATGGGCCATTAGGACAGATTATTAATCAGGTGGATTTGGTTATTTTCTTTTTCTTTATTAGAACACAGTAGTAGAGGGAAGCATGAGCCACCAGTAAGTTCTACTTTCCCACCCCCACCCCTTTTTTTGGTTGCTGAGACTCTTTTCAGGAGCCACTATTTATAGTCAATGAAAACAAAATGCCCCAAATTACACTGCCCCCATGTTGCTAGGAAACTGACTCAAAAGATTCACTTGCCTGTATTCCTGTCTCAGTTGTGTAAGAACTTGTGTGTATGGGCTTTCAGACTCCCACAGTGCTCTCTCAGCCTCCTAAGGAGCTGCTTTGCCAGGGGTTCATGTATCCCCCCCCAGGAGTTCCCATACTCCTCTTCATTGCTGACAGTAATACTTTTCTGTTTTCCTCTCCTCAGAACTCAACTCTGGCATTAACTCTCTCTCTGCCACCTAGTGCATACATTGGCTGCCTTTTTTTATACATCCCAGGTCAGCTTAAGTCCTGCTCTGAGAAAAGAAGCAAGCTGTCCCTAAAATGTCAGGGGGTACTGTTAGTTTGAGCCCCGGCGTGTCCTGTTACTTTGGTGACTTTGTTCCCACTTGAGGGTGAATGATCTATTACCAGGGTAAAATGGCTTTCTAGGAGAGCTCTTTGGGAAGGTGCTGGCAACTTTACAGGTCAGCATTCTTTTTTCTTATAGGTCAATTTTTGCTCCTGGGGAATATAGTTCCCTATTTAAAATCCCACCCCAGAAATTCTGTCTATTAGCATGAAAGAGATAATTTTGTGGAGAACCTTAGGGAAACAGGGTTAGACAAGTCTAGGGAGAAGAAAGAAGGATTGAGGCCTATACAAAAAAGAATAAAAAGCCTGCCATGTAACCAGAATGGGGAAAAAGGGAATATTGAAATCTTCTTTCTTCTTCAAACCAATAATGATCTTCCTTCTTTCTACCTTTTCTCCTCTCTCCTCAGAAAGAGAAGTGAGAAGAAAAAAAAACCAAAAAAGATTAGACATGGAGAGAAGAAAGAAGGGCAGGAGGTCCAGCTTTTACAGATTGACAAAGATTTATAGACTCTCCAAGTGGAGACCCTTAAGTCTAAATTATACTGGAATAGGAATTCTCTTTAGAACATCTCTGACAAAGGGATCATCCAGCTTCCACTTGAAAATTTCTAGTTATTAGGAATTTACAATTCCAATGCAGCAACACCATTCCACTTTGGGGGAAGGTTTCCCTTATATTAAGTGGTCTTCTGTTGCCAAGGACAACAAGTCTAATCATTCTTCCACATGAAAGACCTTCAGATACTTGGACATAGCCATCACGTCCTCTGCCTCCTCTTTTCTAAGCTCAACAGCCCCAGTGCCTTCAGCTGACACAAAATGATCTTGAACTGACAGTCCTCCTCATCATCCTTGCTACCATCATTTGGATGCATTCCAGTTAATCAAGGTCTTCTTTTCTAAAAAAAAAATTAACTTAATATCTTATTTTCCCCATTTACATTTAAAAACTAACACTTTTTTTTTCAAAATTTGTGTTCCAAAATTCCTCCCTCCCTTTCTCACCTCTCCTTCTCATTGAGAAGGCAAGCAATTTGATGTAGGTTATATATGTACAGTCATATAAAACATATTTTCGTGTAAGTCATGTTATAAAAGAAGACAAAGACAAAAAATGCTAGAAAAAATAAAGTAAAGAAATAGTATGCTTGATCAGAAAGAATTCCAGTTCTTTCTCTGGAGATGAATAGCATTTTTCTCATAAGCCCTTCAGAATTTTCTTGGATCATTGTATTGCTGAGAATAGCCAAGGTATTCATAGTGGATCATCATACAATGTTGCTGTTAGTGTATACAATGTTCTCCTAGTTCTACTCATTTCAGTTTGCATCAGTTCATGCGAGTCTTTCTAAGTTTTTCTGAGAGCATCTTGCTTGTCATTTCTTATAGCACAATCATATTCAATAACAATCATATATCACAACTTGTTCAGCTCCCTAATTTATGGGCATCCTTTCAATTTCCAATTTTTTTTGCCACTACTAAAAGAGTTGCTATAAATATTTTTGTACATATAGGTCCTTTTCTTTTTTTTATGTGTTTGGGATACATAGTAGTGGTATTGCTTAGTCCAAGGGTTTAATATGGTTATATAACCTTTTGGGCATAGTTGCAAATTGCTCTCCAGAATGGTTGAATCAGTATTCAGCTTCACCAACAATGCATTAATATTTCAATTTTCCCACATCTCTGCCAACATTTGTCATTTTTAGTTTCTATCATGCTAGCTGATCTGATAGGTGTGGGGTGGTGGCTCAGAGTTGTTTTAATTTGTATTTCTCTAATTAATAGTGGTTTAGAGCATTTTTTCCATATGAGTATAGATAGCTTTGATTACTGCATCTGAAAATTGCTTATTCATATCCTTTGACCATTTCTCAATTGAGAAATGGCTCTTTATTTCCATAAATTTGACTTGGTTCTCTACATATTTGAGAAGTGAGACCTTTATCAGAGAAAGGTGCTGCAAATTTTTTCACAGTAATGATTATTAATTTTGTATTTACCTCCATCCTATTTTCCCTATTTATCCTACTTTTTCTCTCCTTTCACCCTATCCATTCTCAAAAGTGTCTACTTCTGACTTTTATCTCCTCCAATCTACCCTCTCTTCTATTAGCCCCACCCTCTTCTTTTTTCCCCTTTCCTTCCTACTTTCCTGTATGGTAAGATAGATTTCTACACTCAACTGAGTATTTATATTATTCCCTCTTTGAGCCAATTCCAATGAGAGTAAGGTTCACACATTCCCCTTTCTCTTTCCCACATCTTCCCCTCCACTATAAAAACTCTTTTGTGCCTGTTTTATGTCAGATAATTTACCCCCATTCAACCTCTCTCTTTCCCTGTCTCCCAGTGCATTCTTCTTTCTAGTTTTATTTTTTTTAGATAACCATCCCATTATATTCAACTCATACCTGTGCCCTCTGTCTATGTATACTCCTTCTAACTGCCCTAATAATGAAAAAGTTTTTGGGAGTTACAAATACCATTTTCCCATGTAGTTTAAACTTATTGAATCCCTTATGAGTTCTCCTTCCTGTCTACTTTCTTATACTTCTCTTAAGTCTTGTATTTGAAAGCCAAATTTTCTATTCAGCTCTAGTATTTTCATCAGGAATGCTTGAAAGTTATCTATCCATTTTTCCCCTGAAGGCTTATACTCAGTTTTTCTGGGTCGGTAATTCTTGTTTGTAATCCTAGCTCTTTTGCCCTCCATAATATCATATTCCAAGCCCTCTGATTCTTTAATGTAGAAACTGCTAAAAACTTGTGTTGTTTTGACTGGCTTCATGATATTTGAATTGTTTCTTCCTGGTTGCTTGCAATATTTTCTTCTTGTCCTGGTAGTGCTGGAATTTGGGAATATTCCTGGGAGTTTTCATTTAGGGATCTCTTTTAGGAGTTGATTGCTGGATTCTTTCAACTCCTATTTTGCCCTCTGGTTCTAGAATATAAGGGCAGTTTTCCTTGATAATTTCTTGAAAGGTGATGTCTAGGCTTTTTTTTTTTTTATCATGGCTTTTGGGTAATCTTATAATTCTTAAATTATGTCTCCTGGATCTATTTTCCAGGTCAGTTGTTTTCCCAAAGAGATATTTTATATAATCTTTTATTTTTTTTCATTCTTTTGGTTTTGTTTTATTTTTCTTTGAGGCTTTGGATTTAGGAGTTTTGATTTTGTTGTCTTCTGAGTTTCTGTTTTGATCTTCCCTGTCACCATGTTGACTTTGTATAGTCAGGATCTTTTTCTGCTGTTCGCTCATTTTTCTAGCCTATTTCTTGACTTTTAACTCTTTGCTAAAGTGTAGATTTTCTCTGCTTTGAAGAACTCTTTTCCACTCTGGAATTGTGACCACTAGCTCTGGGGTGTGACTGCTCCTCCTCACCTTGGGACTAAGACCTAGGACTACAACCCAGATCCAAGAATGGGCAGTGAAAGAGTCCTTCCCCTGGTGCCAGCAATCTGCAATCTCCTTCTGACCAGTTATCTGACCCCTTTTCCATCTGTGGCCTGAGAGGTCTGGAAACCACCACTGCTGCTACTGACTCAGTTGTCCCCAGGGTTTACTGCTGGTTTGCTCATGCCTGGTCTGCACTAATATAGCCTGTGCTGAATGGTGCTCCATTCTCACCCTGGTGCAACAGATCTTTCCTGCCAATCTACTAAATTGTCATGGGCTGCAGAATTTTTTTTCACTTGGTCCTTTTGTGGGTTCTGCTGCTCTGGAATTTGTTTTGAAGCAATATTTTAAACTGTTTAAAGGGGTTTTGGAGAGAGCTCAGGAGAGTCTCCACCATCTTGACTCCACCTCTTCTAGTCAAATTTTTCTTAAAATGAAATGTTGAACACAGTACTCTAGAAGTGACCTTACCAAAAGGTCAAAGTACAGTGGATATGGTTTCCCCTAATTCACTCTTTTTCCTCCCCATCAGTTGTTTTTGATAGTGGATAATTTACATTTTCTTCTATTTTTTGATAATTTGATTTTGTCCTAATATTTCTTGCTCCCTCGTGGAGTTATTGATTACTGAGTATATTTGCTTAGGTAAGGTTTGCCATTTTCTATTCTAAGCTACTTATTTTCCTTCTAATTCTTACTGCCAGAGCTTTATTTTATTTTTTTCTCTTCTATATTTTATCTAGGTGTCCCTATAGTATTGGTCCATTTTCTTCCCATTAAGTTTCAGTTTGCTCTTGTAGAATTACACTCTCCTTGAGTGTTGGATGTTAGGGATAGCTCTGTATTTATAATAATTCTTTATACAATTGATATTCTTCTGTTTATTCATCTCTCCAGCCTTGGTTCCTGAGATGGGACTTTGTGCTGTGGAGAGACTCCCTCCTGGTTGTGTTTGAGCAAGTCAGCCCTGCTCAGTTCAGACCTTGATGACCTGGGTTGCTGTGCTTACCTTTAGCTCCCAGGTTATGTCTCTGATTGGCTTTAGGGACCTGTCCTCTGAATCTCTGAAGAAGGCTAATTTGTTTTAGGAACCTTAGGGCTCTCTCTGTCATCTCAGGACAGATTATTAAAGGTCTCTAAACCACTGAGCCTGGGGATTCTGGTCTAGGCCAGGGCATGCTGAATCAAATTCATACCAACATATAAAAGCTGATCATTAAATATTCAGTACAAGTACTTACACCTTAGAAATTAGTAAATGCTCCAAATTGGAACTTGGTTGATGATTTTGATAATTATATAAATTTTAGAAAGTATGGGAGAAAATGTTATTTATGCAAATAAAGCTCCGGACTCTGAGAACTAGTTGTTAGACATTTACAAGTATACCCTTGTCCCAAGTTACTACCACAGCCTCGTTGTTTGTTCTAATTCCACAGCACTCCCAAGATATGGGACATAAGTCTCCAATCCCCTTTGGCCTTTCTTCTGTAATATATAGAGGCTACAAATATGTCTCTGGCCTTTATCTGAATGTGCTGAAAATGTATTTCTTGTTTGTCTGTACTGGCATGTCTTTTCTATGGGCAGTTAGGTGGCTCAGTGCATAGAGTACCAAGCCTGGAGTCAGGAAGACTCATCTTCCTGAGTTCAACTCTGGCTTCAGACACTTACTAGCTGTGTGACTCCCTAAGTAAGTCATTTAACCCTGTTTGCCTCAGTTTCCTCATCTGTAAAATGATCTGGAGAAGGAAATGGCAAACCACTTTAGTACCTTTGCCAAGAAAACCCCAAATGGGGTCACAAGAGTTGGACATGACTGAATAACAACAAAGGTGCACTAGTAGAAAGGGCACTAAACCTAGTCAGGAAGACCTGAGTTCAAATTTGGCCTCAGACACTTACTAGTTGTGTGACCCTGGATGAGACACTTAACCCTATTTGACTTAGTTTTCTCCTCTGTAAAAGGAACTGGAAAAGTAAATGGCAAAACCACTCCAGAATCTTTGCCAAGAAAACCCCAAGTGGAGTCACAAAGAGTTGGACATGACTGAAATGACTGAACAATAACAAAAATGTTAGTAAGTTCTTCCTTACACTGAACGTAAACCTGCCTCCTTATAAATCAGTCTATTGATCCTATTTCAGCACTCTGTAGCTACAAAGAATAAGTAAAATTCCTGTCCTACAACATGATCCTTCATATATCTGAAGACAGCTATAATGGCCCCATAATTCTTCCCTTTTTCCAGTTAAATAACCACAATTTCTTCAACCATTCCAGAACACTCACCAGGCTGGTTGCCCTTCTCTATATGTACTCCATTTTGTCAATGTCTCACTTCAAATGGGCTATTCGGCACTCGGTACAATACTCCAGATGTGGTCTGACCAGCCCAGAATGAAGGCTGCCTTCCCTGCTGTGAACATTGCACTTCTATTGATACAGCCTAAGATTTGAATTAGCTTCATATTGAGATAGCAGTCAACTGAAATCCCCAGATCTTTTTCACATAAAAATGCTGTCTGCCCATGCTTTATATTCCCCAAATACTCCTCATTCTGTTTTTACAAGGTTGAGTTTTAACTCTAAGTTCAGAGCTGCACATCTATCTCCATTAGATTTCTTGTTAATTCTAGTGCGTTAACCCTTTTGAAAGCTTGCTGAAACCCTATTGTACCTATTAGTTATCCAACCTCACTTTTGGTCAGTTGCAAATTTAATCATCATGCTTCTATTTATTTGAGTCCTTGGCAGAGATTTTGAAAAAAAAAAAAAAAAACGGAATGTTACCAGAGACCTTCCAGATGGAAATTGATCCATTATTCAAAACGTGGTTTATTCAACCAGCAGTAAATCCTCCTAACTGTATACTTCTTACATTTACTGAAGGAGGGAGACAGCAATGGTGAACAAACCTGACCTCAAGGAGTTTATGGCACAGTAAGAGAAATGGCATGTGTACAAGTAGCTATAATAGAAAATATATTGTAGTAAGTGTGTAAGTTAGGTGTGAATAAGTTGCTCTGAGATTTTTACAGTGAGGAGATCACTTCTTGCTGAACTGATCATAGGACTTAGTTCTGGAGGGGCCCTTTAGTGAGCATATTTTTTTTAACTCCCTCATCTTATAGTTGAAGAAATGGAGACCCAGAGAAATTTAATGATTTAACTGAGGTCAAATAGATCTTAATTAGCAGATGCCAGATTTAAATCTCAGGTCCCCTGATCTCAGATCCAGGGCTCTTGTTTTCATCTTGCTGATCTAGAAAGATAATTCAATTTAATTGAATTTGACAGGTATTAATTAAGTACTCCCTATGTGCCAAGAATTGTACCAGGTTCTTGGGATCATGAAACTGTAAGTGTAAAAAGGCCAGCAACAGGACAGTCCCAAGCCTTCAAGAAGGTTATGTTCTCCTGGGAATCATGGGTCAGGTGGTATATGATATGGGCCTAGAAGAATGGGTAGGGTTTCAATAGGCACAGATGGGGTGAAAGCTGTAGAAATAGGGGATGAGGTGAAAAAATTATTGGAGGCAAAAGATTTTAGACATGTTCGGAGTACACTGAGATTTTTTATTTGGCTGGAATACTTTAGGAAGACTAGTGTGGGATAAAGCTGAAAATGGAGACCATAGCCAAAATGTGGAGACTTGTAATGCCAGTCTCCTGTTCCAGGATGACAGGCTTTGTGCTGGCATTGACCTTACAGCTCATCTGAAAAATTCTTTCTAGCCTGGCTTCTTCCTTCCCTTCCAGCTTTATTATACCTTACTCCCCATCCACATACTCTACAATCCAGCTGCCCAGGCCTACTTACTATTCCTTGCACACAATGCTCCATTTCCCATCACCGTGACTTTTCACTGGTCATTTCCCACCCTGGAATGCTTCATTTATTTCCTAGCCTCCCTGAATACTCAGCTAAAATCCTTCGTTCTGCAAAAGGCCTTTTCAGATTCTTCTCATTCCTCATGCCTTCCCTCTGATATTACCTTCCATATACACTCTACATATCCTGTATGTACATAGTTATTTGTGTGCTTTCTCCCCCATTAGGGTGAGCTTCTTTAGCAGAAGGACCATGTTTTTGCCTTTATCTGTATCCCCAGCACTAAGCACAGAGCTTGGTGCAGATTAAGCACTTAATCAAATTTTTATTTTTACTAACCTGCATCTAATCCAATTTCTTCATATTACAGATGAGCAAACTGAGTTCCAGAGAGGTTAAGTAACCTGCCAAAGGTCACACAAGGAGTAAATGTCAGAGACAGGATTTGAAACAAGGTTCTTTGATTCCAAAGCTAGCACACTTTGTACCACACTATATTAGCTTAAGGAGTTTACCCTTTATTCTTAAGCAAAGAAGAACTACTGAAAGTTTTTGAGCAGAGGAGTGACATAATTATAAGTATGCATTAGGAAGATTAATCTAATAATAACATGTAGGATTGGATTAAAGGGAAGGAAACTAATGAAAGGGAGACAAGTTAGGAGAGTATTGCAATAGTTAGACAAGGGCCTAATAATAAGGGCCTAAGCTAGGGAGGTCAATTTACGGGAACCATAATGAGGGGATGAACACTAGGCATATTTCAGAGGTTGAATTGACTGGATTTCATGATTGATTGGACATGATATATAAACTATAAGCCTGAGTGAGTGAAAGGATAGTTTAGCCTTTCAGATAATTGAGATATATATAAACATTACTAGAATGACCAGTCAGGTAACTAACTATAAAAAAAGGAAATAAGACTATTTTGGTGTTACTAGACTTTAGTGAACCCATGCTGACTCCTTGTGCTTACCACTTCTTAAGAATTTTTTCTGTTCTCACCAGAAACTCTGAGGGTCTTCCCTTCCCTGATGGATTCTTTTGTGAAGGCAAAATAGACCTCAATTTCACCTCAATTCTTTTTTTCTTTTCTTTTTTGAGGGCAATTAGGGTTAAGTAACTTGCCCAAGGTCACACAGCTAGGTTTTTATTTGGGTGTGATAAGTGTTTGAGGTCAGATCCGAACTCAGGTCTTGACTCCAGGGCCAGCACTCTACTCACTGCGCCACCTAGCCGCTACTCACCTCAGTTCTTACCTAGACTTCTGAATAGGTGTTGCCTCAGACAAACTGAGTCCTGGGAATGACCTTAGCTTAAAAAGACCAAGGTCCCCCCTGAATCCTGGGTTATTTCCAGTTGTCTGTATCTATGTCTTGCCCCTGGATTCTAATGACTCTGGAGGAGAGAGTAGGGCTAATGACTTTGCACAGCTCTGCCTCACTTAAATCCGGTTCACTTGAAAGTCAAGACATCACCCTCTTGATTTCATTGGTCCTCTTTGAGAACAAAGGATGAACAACTTCCTAAGTTATTACAAATCATCTATTTGAAAATCTATTCTCTAATTGCCCCAGGATCCAACAACAAGCTTGCTAATTCATAGTTTCTAAAATACCCATTTTCCCCTTTAAAAAATTGTATTGTAATTACCTATATCTAGTCTTCTGATAATTTTTCAATAACCACAGTTTTTAAAGAAATATAGTTCTATGACCAAATATATAAATTCTTTTGGTACATTTGAAACAAAATAGTATTTGAGTAGTTCTGTTTTACGTGGCATTTGTTAACATTCTTCCATCATCTAAGCAACCTATGTATCTATTTTTTCTTTCTTCTTCTCTCTCTGAGAATTGTTGTAAAAAGTCCTTTTCTGTTTTTGTTGTTGGCACTTGGTTTTTTTCAGACAAGTTAGCTCATTCTGGACTTTAGCCTTTCTATTCTTACAGCTCAGTGCTGCTCTTTTGTATTCACCCTGGGTTATGTGCCCTCCCTACATCTTTTGTTTGTGCCCTTTTAAAATATGAGCTCATCAGAGAAATTCCTATGAAGTCACATTGGAGTTTTTCTATGTCTCTTTTTCTGTTACTCCTCATGCTTATTTATCATTGTGTTGTTGAAATTTCATTTTTCTTAAAGCCTTCCTCTTGAACTGTCTTCCCTTTCTGTGTGATCATAGTTATCTTGACTATTTACCTTTAGAAATCTATTCTTTTAGGGTACCTAAGAAGCCCAGCATTCCTTTACTTGCCTATTCAGAATGTCAAACCCATAGATTCAAAGGGACCTTAGAAGTCTGAGTCTGTCCACTTTATTTTCCAGACTAGGAAAATGAGGCATAGGGATCTTAAGTGATTTACCAACAGACAAACAGCTAGTAAGTGTCCAAAGTGGGGTATAAACCTCAGATCCTCTTGACTCCAAGTCCAGGGGCCACCCTCTACACTGCATTACCTCACATGATATTCCCACTTTTATTCCAAGCCTCTAGTTGCTATTGATTCATAAGCCAGTTCTCTGCTTCTTGGGACTGAGTTCAAAATAGCATTCTTTATTCCTTTCTCAACCTTTAAAGAGATGAAATTTTTCAGCAAGCCCTACCAAAAAATCTGTCAGAGGCTCTACTTTTTTAGCAGAATAAAATTTCCATTGTCCTTCATAAAGTAACTATGTGACCTTGACCAAGTCCTTTTACCTCTTTGGGACTCAGTGTATATTCAGTTTTAAATAATGGAGTTGAACTAAAAGATATCTAAGCCTCCTTCCAGATCTGAGTCTAGCAACATATGGATAATCGAATTTCTCATTATTAAGACCTCTCATTTCTGTCCAAGTTGTAAGATTTGCATTAAGAGGGGGTGGCTAGGTGGTGCAGTGAGTAGAGCGCCTGCCCTGGAGTCAGAAGGACCTGAGTTTGGTTCCGGCCTCAGACACTTAACACACACAAACAAAAAAAACCTAGCCGTGTGACCTTGGGCAAGTTACTTAACCCCAATTGCCCTCGAAAAAGCAAAAAAAAAAAAAAAAAGATTTGCATTAAGAAATGATGTCCAAATCCTCTGTGAGTCTGGGTTGTCTACACTATAGTCTCATAGGAACATCAGTCCTGATTCTCATTCTCTGAAATGCTTATTGTCACTCTTCCACTTCAGTTTACATATTCTTGAATTTCTGTCTTTGCCTTATTTTTTAAAATTAAAGAGCCTTCTTTTAAACAAGGTATTTCTAAAATTGCTGTATTCACTTTACAGCCATTTTTAAAGTACCTACTACATGCAAGATTCATCTTTCCAGTTAAAATCTGGCCTCAGGTACTTACTAGCTGTGTGACCCTGGGCAAGTCACTTATCCCTGTTTATCTCAGTTTCCTCATCTGTAAAAGGAGCTGGAGAAGGAAATGGCAAGCCACTCCACATCTTTAGAAAAGCCCAAACAGGGTGATGAAGAGTAGGACACAAATGAAACAAAGAACAATAACAAATGTGCAAGCCACTGAGTTAGGTACTGGGGATATGAGATTTACAGTTACAGACTTTGCTCTCAACAAACTTGCAATAAAATAGGAGAAAAAGATGTGTATAAAATATAACTGTGGATATAAGGGAGAATGAGGTCAGTTCAAAGGATCAATCCAGATTGAGAACTATAAGAAAGCTGAGGAAAGATAGAAACAGAGATCAGGGAAAGTCTTTACAGAGGTATAAGCAGGTGACCTGAACTATGAAGGAAGGGAGGTACTTCAGCAGACGGAGATGGAGGGGATTCCAATCTAGGCATGTCCTGTTATGTGAATAAAGGAGTAGATATGGGAGAATATAGTTTAAGAACAGGGAATAGAAAGCAATCAATCAAAAGCATTTATTAAGCTCTTACTATTTACCAGGTGCTGTGCTAAGCCCTGAGAGATACAAAGAAAAAATAAAAAACATCCCTGTCCTCAATGGGTTTCTATTCTAATGATATGGGGGCAGGGAGAGTGTTTTGTTTTTAGTTTATTATGGGATGAGAAGGGTAAATCAGAACCATATTGTGGATGGCCTTGAGTGCTAACATTATCCCATTCATGCTCCTTTGCCCAAAACTATACTCTGTGCCCCTGATTGGTGCGCTTCCCCTTATCTGGTCTTGGTCTCAGTCCCTGCACACACATTTCCAGCCATCTCCATGCCATCCTCTGTATGCTTACTTCCACCTTTCCAACTCTAGCTACCTGTATTATATTCCCATGTTAAAAAAACTTTCTGAGGACAATGTCTACTTGTCTTGCTTGGACTTTGTACCTCTAGTACTCAGAACAATGTCTGCCATATAGTAAGTGATCAGTAAATGCTTTTTCACTCATTCATTCATTGTCTCTCTTGGCATCCCTGCCAATCCCATCTTTCTCCAATCCACCTTCTATACACTTGCAAAACTGCTATTCTTAAAACATATTTGGTTTTGTCATTTTCCTGCTCAAAATGCTCTGGTGATTTTCAATTGCTTTTAAGAGAAAATATAAACTCATTTGTTTGGCATTTAAACCTCTTCCAAATCTGGCTCCTACCTACTTTTTTCCAGGTTTATTGCACATCAATCTCCTTTACACACTCTAGGCTCTAGCCAGCTGGCTTACTTTCTGTTCCTCGAACACAACATGGCGTCTCCCTTCTGGCTCCATTTCTGCACGATTAGCCACCTGCCTCAGGAGTGCAGAATGAGAGCAGGGAAGAGAACTCTCAACCACCCAGTTGGAGCAGCATAGAGCAGTGGATAGAACACTGTGTTTAGAATCAAGAAGGACTGGTTTCGAATCCTGCTCATACGCTTACTGGCTGGGTGACCCTGGACATGTTGTTTAACCTCTTTCTGTCTCAGTTTCTTCTTCTATAAAATGAGAGGTTTGGACTTGGTGAGTTCCAGCTCTAAATTTATAATCCTATGACTTTGGAAGTTAAAAAAAAAAAACTATGATGTCTCTGATAAAGGCCTCATTTTTAAAATATACAGAGAATTGAGTCAAATCTATAAGAATATAAGTCATTCCCCAATTGATAAATGGTCAAATGATATGAACAGGCAGTTTTCAGAGGAAGAAATTAAAGATATATATATATATATACATATATATATATATGCATATATATATAAGCATATGAAAAAATGCTCTAAATCACTATTGATTAGAGAAATGCAAATCAAAACAACTCTGAGATACCACATCTCACTAGTCAGATTGGCTAAGATGACAAAACAGGAAAATGACAAATGCTGGAGAGGATGTGGAAAAATCTGAACACTAATGCATTGTTGGTGGAGTTGTGAACTGATTCAACCATTATGGAGGAAAATTTGGAACTATGCCCAAAGGGCTATAAATAATTGCATACCCTTTGACCCAGCAATACCCCTTCTAGGGTTGCATCCTAAAGAGATCATAAAAGTACAAAAATATTTATAGTAGCTCTTTTTGTGGTGGCAAAGAATTGGAAATTAAGGGGATGCCTTCCCATCAATTGGGGAATGGCTAAACAAGTTGTGGTATATGAATGTAATGGAATACTATTGTGCTTTAAGAAATGAGGAGCAGACAGGCTTCATATTTATCTGGAGAGGCTTATACGAATGGATGCTGACTGAGAAGAGCAGAACTAGGAGAAATCTGTACACAATTACAGACACAGCATATGTGTGATGACCAACTTTGGTAGGGTGGGACTCTTCTCAGCAGTGCAGGGTTATAAGACAACTCCAAAAGACTCATGATGGAGAATCATGTCTACATGAATGTCTACATTCAGAGAAAGAACCAGAAAGAACAGAGTTTGAATGCAGATTGAAGCAAACTACCTGCTCTCTTTCTTTTTCTTGTTTGGTTTTCTTTCCTCTTTCCCATTGTTCATTCCATCCATTGCAATCCTTCTTTATAACCTGACTAATGTCTAATGTGAAAGTATTTGCAGATTCTATACTTGATTGCATGCTGCTATGGGGGTAAGAGGGGAGGAGAAGGAAGGGAAGAAAATTTGAAATTCAAGGGAATGTGGAACTGAATCTTGTAAACTAAAAATAAACAAATTAATAAAGACAAAAAATCCAATTATGAAGGGAACTAGTGATGAGAAGACAAGAAGTAATGATATGGAGGTATAAATGGGTATTGTAGTAACAATTCAGCAAGTTTTGAATGTTCCCTTAAAACTTCTGAAATATCCCAGGAACCTTTTCCCAAGATTTGAATGTTTCTTTTCAAGCAGGACATTTCCTGTGATGTAGTTTCATCTCTAGTTCTCCTATCAGCCCTGCTAGTTGCCACCTGACCTGTTATATTGGAAATGTATGAAGTACTACAGCTTTATTAGACACATTGCTAACTCATTGAGGTACCCAATTTTAAGAATATTTCCTGGAACAAATCCTAAGAGATACTGCTCCGCATGCAGAGAACACTCAGTAAAATCTATCACTGATGGGCATGTGCAATAATGTCCCAGAAAAAAAAGAAAAAGAAAGACATAGGAAAATCCCCTCAACATTCCTAAAGAAAGACTACCTTCATCCTGTGAAAATGAAATGCCCCCAACGTCCTCTTTGTTAACGGGTCTCATGTTGCTAGGAAACCAGCTTCAAATATTTCCCTGACTGTGTTTTCAGTTCCATCCTGTGAGGACTCAGGCTTCTTCACTAATTCCCCAAGAATTTCAGACTCCTTCCACTTTTTCCACTTGCCTGATTACTAATTTGGAGGCTCAATCCCTGGCATCCCAAGGGAGAATCTTAGCTCATTGCCCCATACTGGGGGAAGATTCTGTACCTGGAATGGAGTCCCTGTGGCTGGCAGCCTGGGACCACACCCTACAGGCTAACACACTGCTGGTCATTCTATTACCTAAGACTGTCAGTTAGAAACACCAGAGTCTAAAAGCTATGTGGGATGCCAACTGAGCCTTGTATAGGAGGGACACGGAAAGCATGCTGGGGCACAGAGTGCCATCTACTGCCAGGGCACAACTGTTTTCTGCTTTCTGTCTTTTAGGCAATGAAATAAACATCTGTCTTTTTAGAGAATAAACTCCTAAAGTTGTTAGTCCAATAACAGTCCTTGAAACTAATTTAAAAATCCCCAATATTTACATAACACTTTACATAATAACAACATGGAGACCTTGTGGAACACTGAAAAAATACACTGGATTTAGAGACAGAGGACATGCATTGGAATCCAGGTTCTGCCACTTATTACCTATAAGGCTTAAGCAAGTCAGTCTCTCTGAGCCTCAGTTTCCTTCTCTGTAAAATTGGATCAGATTATCTCTACTGTCTCTTCCAGCTCTATTTTTATGGCCTTAAGAATAATAATAGCATCAATAATAAGATAATAGCTCCTGTTTATAGAATGCTTTACTGTTTATAGGCTACTTCCCTCGTAACAATTTTATGAGGTAGTCAGAGTAATTCCTATTTGCCAGGAATTGCATGAAATGCTGGGGATAAAAAGGAAAACAAAACTAGTGCCGGCCTCCAAGGAGGGGGAAGATCGCTATAGAGATAAATAAATATATTTATACCTAAATATATTTGTATATTTATAAGCCTATAAATAACTAGGTATGAACAAGGTACACATACACAAACGCAGAATAAATAGAAGGAAGTCTCAGGGAGAAGGCTCTAGGTGCTGGCTTCTTGCTGAAGTTGAGATCTGGATTAAGCCTTGAAGAAGACCTGGGAAGCCAAGAACAATCATGTTCAGTTTAGAGGGGATCTCAGACGAGGTGAAATGGCTGGCCCAAGGTCATACAGCTATTAGATGGCAGAACTGTGATCCAACATGTTAATCAAATCTTCACAACAATCCCCGAAGGTAGACTGTGCAAAGAGTACTCCCCCTATTCTACAGAGGAGGGAACTTAGGTGAAATATCTTGTTTAGTGTCAGTAAACTAGTTAAAAGCATGGCTGAAACTCACCCCCAGGCCCTCTGCCTCCAAGTCCAGTGCTCTTTTCATTGCATTAAGTTTGGGGGAGTAGTGGTGAGAAGGGGGAAGGGGAGAAGAAGCACATTTTAGGTTATCTGTAAGGCACTCCAGGAGATGAGGGCACATCAATATACGTTAAATAGCAAGACATTTCACTGCTAGTTCTAGCTAATAATGCAAATGAAAGCAGAAGAGGACAGAATAATAATTAAGGCTACCTTGCATCGTGTCAATGCATACCAATCTGCTCCTCACTGCACCTGGAGAGAATCCAAAGGCTCAATGCTCTTCTCCAGCATTTCTCTGATATGAATAAATAAATTGGAATGGGATTGTAAATACAGACCACTCTAATTGAGCCAAACATGTTTATCTGATGGAGTCATTTGGACTAGAACAAGGAGCACATTTTTCACTATTCAATATTGATCCTAGAAAACAATCCTGAACAAATGAGTCAAGCCTTTGAGGTGTGTGTGTAAGTGTGCTTGTATGTGTACACATGTATGTATACACACATATACAGTATATGCATGTATGCATATGTGTACACATGTGTTTATATACATATGCTGTAAATATATAACACATACCTACATATGCACACACATACCTATACATATATACATGTATACACACATACTATATATATATTAATATATATGTGATAAAAATGAATAAGAAGATCAAAAGAGAGTAGAAGGATCCTATGTAACTTGCTTTTTCTGATGGGAGAGAAGAATGCAACAGTGTTAGCTCTTACCCTCTCCTGTACTCATGGCTATGTGCATTTTGCTTGTGCATCAGTAAACTAAACATGCATTGGAATCCAGGTTCTGCCACTTATTACCTATGAGGCTTAAGCAAGTCAGTCTCTCTGAGCCTCAGTTTCCTTCTCTGTAAAATTGGATCAGATTATCTCTACTGTCTCTTCCAGCTCTATTTTTATGGCCTTAAGAATAATAATAGCATCAATAATAAGATAATAGCTCCTGTTTATATAATGCTTTACTGTTTATAGGCTACTTCCCCCTTCAACAATTTCAAACAAATGCACTATTGCTTGTGCATTTTAAGGTATGGGCATTTGGGTACAGCTTTATTCTCCATTCAGTACATGCTATCCAAGCCCAAGTCAAGTCTTTGCATCCTTGCACGGACCTATATAACATTAAAGACCACCCCTAGGAAAATGCAGAGACATATCCTCATGCATTCCTCTGTCCCCATTTCTTTTGTTCTAGGCCTTGACCAGATTCATTTCTTTTCATTGCCACCTTGATGGTCAGATTCCTTTGGATAGATTTTTCTTTGTAGAATACATTCGAGTCTTTCTTTGGGTGGTTGCTAGATGAAGGTTCACTGCAAATATGCAACACTACTGTTTAATATGCTTTCCAATGTACAATCTCTCTCATACCCTTAGGACCCATGATCTCAGTCTTATCACAACAAAAACGGATGCACAGCCCAATCCAGCAATCCTCCTAACAATGAAATGGCACCAGCAGGAAACCTTTGTTAGTGCTCCTCAACAATTCCCAGTGCCCATTCTGTAGTCACTTGTGGAGTTTTAAAAATTAACAATACAATTAAAAGAATAGAGCAAGGTTTTCCAGTACATTGGATAGATTATGAAAATACACAGATAAGAATTGAATGGACTGAGGAGGCAAGGATGATTTGTGATGCACACAATAGTAGGTAAAAACTATTGTACAGAATATTAAATCCATTGAGATCACAAATACTAATTGATGAATCAGCATACATTTACTGACTGTTATACAAAAACACAAACAAAACAGTCTCTGCCCTCAAGGAATGTACATGCTATGGAGAGAATCTATATGCTTTGTACAACTAAGCAACAGTCTTTTAAAAAATGTTTTTATTTTTTAATAGCATTTTTTTTCAATTACAGAGAAAGATAATTTTCAACGTTCATTTTCTGAAAGATTTTGAATTCTAATTTTTTTTTTCTCCTTCCTTCTTTCCCCTCCCTGCTCTCCAAGACGGCAAGCAATCTGATATAGGTCATACGTGTAAGCAAAGGTTTTTACAAAAGCCTTCCTCCCTATCTGTGTGTGGGTCAGTGGGACAGTGGCTCAGGAACTTTCTTCTCACTTTCAAAGTTAAATGCCAGTGGGTGGGGGCTGAAATAGTGACTGGCTGTGCCAAGGTAACTAGGTGTATCATCCCTGCTAATCTGTAACCAGCTTTGAATTTTTCTGTGGTTGATACTTGGGCGTCTTTTCTGGGCTAAAAAGCATTAAAGATGTTCAAATTTTCTTTGCTACGGTAGCTCTTGGGAATAGATTCATCACATTGTACATCCCAGTTTTTTTGTGCTTATACATCAAAGCACCAAAGCTTTCAAGATAAATTATTCAGTGAGGATTTAGTTTGCATTTATTGCTTTTGAATACAAATGAGAAGCTAGGAAAATGATGATGTCTTATTTCTACAGCCTATTTTCAGGGGGAAATGGAAAGGTCAACTTAGCTCCCCAAAGTGGTTGGCACTAGAGTTAGTAAGAAATTGTCCTTAAAATAATAATAGCTTATATTTACATGGCGCTTCGGTTTTGACAGGCTTTTTTTACAAGAGCCCTGGGAGGAAGAGAACCATAGGATTGAGTCATTTTCCATTGTAAAAAGGACCATGGTATAGGGAACAGAAAGCCAATTCTGGAATCAGGAATAGTTCAGGTCCAAAGTGAGCTCTGGAGTGTGACAAATGTGAGCCTTGGAGAATTGTATATTGCTTCCTGGAAGCTCTCCAAAGTTGCACAATTTGTCCATCTTGCATCGATGGAGGGAATTTCCTTACATTGGTGAAGTCACACTGCCATGTTCCCTCTCCCTGCCACAAAATGTGTTAGTGTCTTCTTTTTCTTTTTGAGGGGGGAAGGCAAGGCAACTGGGGTTAAGTGACTTGTCCAAGGTCACACAGCTAGTTAAATGTCAAGCGGCTGAGGTCGGATTCTTAGTTCCTAACTCCAGGGCTGGTGTTTTATTCACTGCTCTACCTAGCTGCCCCTCAGTATCTTTTCTAATCTTTTATCCTCCCCAGTTTCAAGTATGGTGTTCTTCACAGAGTAAATACTTAATAAGTGTCTGTCACACAGCCAGGATGACTGAGGCAGGATTTGAACTCAACTCTTTGAAACTCCAAGATCAGTGGGTACTGGAGATAATAAATATAACTGGAGTTCCTAGTGGTGAGAGGTCCCATGAACTGATGGTGTGGATGATGAAGATAGCAATCACAGTAACAGGCAGCATTTAAATAACACTTTGGGCAGCTAGGTGACACCAGAGTGCATAGGTGGCTGGGCCTGGAGTCAGGAAGACTCATCTTCCTGAGTTCAAATTCATCCTCAGACACTTAATAGCTGTGTGACCCTGGTTAGGTCCCTTAACCCTGTTTGCCTCAGTTTCTTTACCTATAAAATGAGCTGGAAGAAGAAATGGCAAACCACTCTAATATCTTTGCCAAAAAAAACCTCAATTGTTTGCAATTGTCTTTTTGTCACAAAGAGCTGGACATGATTGAAAATGATTGAATGACATCATCAACAACAAAATAGCACTTACAAAATAGCACTTTACAATTTGCAAATTGTAAATGTTTTACATGTTTTATGTTTTATCTCATTTGATCCTCACAAAAACAAGTGTAACTGTCATCCCTAATTACAGATAGGGAAAATGAGGCCAATAGAGGTTAATTGACTTTCCCAGGGTCACACAGCTAATAGTATTTGAACTCGGGTCTTCCCAGCTCCAAGACTAGCATCCTGTCCATTACATCACCTAGCCGCCGGTATGAGTTGTCTATATGCCTAGATAATCACAAGAGACACTGGGACAAAATTCTTTAACTCTGCTAACTGAGCACTTTTTTTTTTTTTTGCAAAACTCTTCCTCTATCTCATTTGACCCTCACAAACAATCTTGTGAAATAGTTGTTATTTTTAGCCCTATTTTGCAGATAAGGAAACTGAGGCAAATAGGGTTAAGTGACTTGCCCCGGGTCATACAGATACTAAGTGTCTGAGGCCAGATTTGAACTCACGAAGATGAGTCTTCTTGATTCCTGGCTCAGGACTATCCATTGTACCACCTAGCTGCCCTGTCACTCTACTGGAATACTGGAAGATATATTTTCAACTTCTGATGTTACTGGGGTTGTTATGGGGGATTGTTTGCAATTGTCTAGTGGTATTTGGCTAAGAGCAATAAGGAACAGCCAGGATTCTTGCATGTGACATCTGGAGGTGAGTGGAAGCCAACCTGAGTGTGCTATGAGTGTGAAAGGACAGGGAGTGATTGAGTGTGGAGCTTGGGAGCCTTGGCAAGGCACTTTGGGACTCATCATGAGAAGAGAGAAAAACTAAGAGTGATCAAGATGGAGGAGGCCTGGACCATTACACTGCATTTCTGGCAAGAAAATAATAATAAAAATAAACAATAATAATAGTTATAATAATAACAGTAGTGATCATTAGTATTTCTATAGTGCTTTACAAATACTATCTCATCTGATTCTTACAACAACCTGGAGGTGGGGGCTAGTATTATTCCCATTTTAGAGATGAGGAAACTGAGACTGAGAAAAAGTAATTGACTTGCCCAGGGCCACACAGCTATAATGTCTGACACTGGGTTCTAACTCCAGTTATCCTTGATTTTAAATCAGACTTTGTGGTTTAGAGAATGGACAGAGAGAAGAGACTGCACAAAAATAGGACTGGTAATATGGCTGATAGTACCTTCTTCTACCCCCCCTAAATACACAGAACATGCATAGACAAAGGAAGCAAAATGCTAAGCTGTCAGACTTTTGTATAGTAAAAGTAATCTGAATCATAAGCCGCAATGGAGTGCACCTCTAGGTCCCTGTTTTGGAAAGGGGGTGCTTAGAGGAGGGGGACTGGGTAGTTCAATAGTTATACCTATAACAACACAGAGACAAAACCCCCTGCCCCATTTCCCCATTTGACCTAGGATGGGTTGGTGGGGGTGGCCAGCAGAGAAGCAGAAGTGCTCTGAGCCCATGCAGCTGGGGACAGCAGGCTTTCCCAGTGTTGTCAGCTCTAGAAATGCCGTGACTTGTGCTTAACTCATAAAAGTCTCAGGGTATCTGTCTCGCCAGTGTGGTTGCCTCTTCATATAGGATGAGAAAGGAAGACACAGATAGACAGGATGGGATGGAGGAGCAGCTATTATAGGGCTTCATTCTTCAAGGTGTGATCAGAATGGGCCCAACAGGCAGCTTAGGAGCACAGTGAACAGAAGAAAACCTGACTTCAGTCACTGCTGTCTGTGTGACCTCATGCAAGTCATTTAACCTGTATGCCTCAGTTCCCTCAAATGTACAACAGGGATAATAATAGCACCTACCTCCTAGTGTTGTGAAGATCAAATGAGCAAATATCTGTAAGGGGCACAGCACTCTGAGTACCTAATAAATCCTTGTGTACTTCTAACAGGAGTAGACAGGTTCTGATATGGGGGCCTGGGGCTCTTGGCCTAATGGTGCAGGAAGTACTTATCCAGGTCTGAGGAGACATCCAGGAAACACCCTTCCCCAAGGCTCAGGCATATCTCAATACTCCTCCCATGATTCCACTCCATCAACAGCAGCTTAAATATTAAAAACAAAACAAAACCCTAAAAGGCTGCTAGTGGACAAAAAACGTGTCAGTGGGTGTGAAAGAATTGATCAACATTCTTCCAGCCCCACTGCTGGGTAGGAGAGACCAGATTAAGAACCACAACAAGAAAAAAAGAACTCTAAATTTAGGCCTCCACTTGGATTCTTCGGGCAGAAGAGGGACTGAAGGAATGACTGAGTAGTCCATAGGATTTCTCAGCCTTAACTGAAGTAAGGAGGATAAATTAAATAGGAATTTAAGAAAAGACTGGACAAGAAAGTTCTTGGGTAATTAATTAATCAGCCTTTTGCTCCTCTTATTCATCAGCCCAGGAAGAGACCAGGGAGCAGCAGCCCATTTCTCCTAGCTCATAGGAATCCCTACAAAAGCTAGGTGGTTTCCTTTCTGTTATGTGAAAGATGAGGTTATCTCTCCTTCCCCAGGGAGAGAAGGGAAAAGATGGCCTTTGGATTCCCCTGGTAGTCAGCTTCACTTGACTCAAGCCTCTGGACTTCTCCTCCTCTCCATCTGCTTTGCCCTGTTGGTAAAGTCTATATACCAAGAGGCCCTACTCTACCCATTGGTGACTTTTTGCCCCAACAGCTACAGGTGTTGCCCCTTCCATGGGAAGATTTCTTCTCTATCTTTCACTACTGCAGGGGTACTTATAAGTGGGAAGAGATTACTCACAGTTTATTTAGTTGTCAGAGCATAGTTATTCGTGGTATGGAAATAATTGGAAGACAGCTTTGGCATTGTGAATAAGTGTAAGGAGACGTGGTAGTTGAGTACAGACCTTGGGAACCTCAGTGGTATAGTTTGAAATTTGTCCTGAGGATGGAGAAACTGGCTAAAAGCAAGTGACTGACTGAGTGTATGGATTTAATCAGTATTATAAAAACAAAGATATTCCTTCCCTTTATTTCTTAAGAGAGACAATATATATGCTCAAAGGGCAATCAAACTGTGTATACCCTTTGATCCACCAAAACCACTACTGTATCTATATCCTAAAAAGATCATCAAACAGGGAAAAGGACCTATATGTGCAAAAAATAATTATAGCATCTCTTTCTGTGCTGGCAAAGAATTGGAAATTCGAAACGGATGCCCATCAACTTGGGGAATAGTCGAACAAGTTGTTATATATGATTGTGATGGAATACTATTGTGCTATAAGAAATGATGAGCAGGTAGATTTCAGAAAAAACCTGGGAAGACGTACATGAACTGATGCAAAATGAAGTAAGTAGAACCAGGACAATATTGTACATAGTAACAGCAACGTTGTGTGATGATCAACTGTGATTGACATAGCTCTTTTCAGCAATACAATGATCCAAGACAATTCCGAAAAACTCTTATTGGGAAATGCCATCCATGTCCAGAAAGAGAACCAATCGAGTGTGAATACAGATTACAGCATACTATTTTCACTTTTTTTCATGTTTTTTTCTTTTGTTCTGCTTCTTTCATATGGAAATATTTTTATATGATTGCACATATATAACCTATATCAAATTGCTTGCCATCTTAAGGAAGGCAGGGAATGAATGAGAAAATTTAGGACTCACAATTTTATAAAAATGAGTGTTAAAAATCATCTTTTTGTGTAATTGGAAAAAATAAAATACTGTGAGAAAGAGAGAGAGAGAGAGAGAGAGAGAGAGAGAGAGAGAGAGCGAGAGAATAGACCCAAATCAGTTCACAGGTGCTTTAGACATGTTTGAATCGATTTATTCTTTAGCCAAACTCTACTTCTCACTTTTTCCCAAATATGTCCCATGCTTTGTTTATGCTATCCTTTGTTTGTAATGCCTTTTTCCTTTATCTATCCCTATGAAAACTTTTCAAGGCCCAGTTCATGTGCCACCTTTTCCCTGAAGTCTTTTCTGACGCCTTTCTTCCTTCCTTCCTCCCCCGTCTTCCTCCCCTCCCTCCCTCCCTCCCTTCCTCCCTTCCTTCCTTCCTTCCTTCCTTCCTTCCTTCCTTCCTTCCTTCCTTCCCTCTCCCCCTCCCCCCCTTCTCTTTCTTCCTAATATGAGAATGCATCTAAACTGTAACAGTACCTAGTAAACGCTAACTGATTAACAGATGACTTTTTTTTTTTTATTATTTTCCCTTGTCATAGTTGTTTAAACTTGGGAAATTCTATTTGATTTGTAAAACTAGAAAGCTTTATTTGCTCCTTGTCCTTTTCCTTGCTTTGTTCTGTTTGGCCTGTATGTACATGGATCTACCTTTAGGTATCATCTGAAGGTCAAAGCATGTACTAAAGGAATCAGAGGGACTTTGTAAGGTCCCAACTACACAGGTCAGACACTCTTTGCTTGCTTTCTATTTCCTTAAGCTTATTTGCTTCTTATCTTTCCCTCTCTCTTTTTGGTTGCTTGAATAATTTATGGCTCTGGCAACAGCCGCATATGACTACACATGTAAGCTGCCAGAGTAACACTTGAGGGGTTTCTTGTTTTGATAGTGCTGTGGGCATCTGGTCTTGGCTCATCCCAAGAGGATATTTGATGTTACTGACTAGTAAAGAACATTTATGGTCCAGGATTCCATTTCCACACTGTCTCGACAAGGCACCAAATGCCAGGCACCACCAGATCCCTTCCAAGCTGGTCATGAAATGGGTTTTTATATATACCTTTTGTTCTATGGTTCTGTTCAATAGACTCTAGGAGGCCAACAGCTATGCAGCATGGTATTCATTTCCCCAGGAATCCTTTTATTCTTTCTTTCAGTCCTGGAACACTTTAAGTGAAAACAACAAAACATTTGGGGAAACAAGTTTCCTGTTTTCAAACAAATGGAAATAGATCAACACACATACAATTTGCAGAAAATCTTACATTCTCATTCCACAAATTCAGTTCAACAACATTCGTTAAGTGACCACTATGTGCAAGGGTTTGGTAGGAACTGGGGATTCAAAGCCAAAAAAAGGAAAAACAAAAATAATGAGGAACATCCCCAGTCCTAGGGAAGCTTAGATTACTTGAAGAAGAATCTTGGTTAGGGCAGCTATGTGGTACAATGGATAGGGCACTGGGCTTGGAAGTAGGAAGACTTTTCTTCCTGAGTTCAAATCCTGTATCAGACACTTATTAGTTGTGTCACCCTGGGGGAGTCACTTAGCCCTATTTACCTCAGTTTCCTCATCTGTAAAATGAGCTGGAGAAGGAAATGGCAAACCACCATTTCTTTGCCAAGAAAACTCCAAATGGGATCATGAAAAGTTGGACATGAGTGGCCAGCAAGAGTCTTAATTAAAATAGATTTGTGAGGAATATGTTTTGATAAAAACCATAGATGAGGGGTAGCTAGGTGTCACAGTAAATAGAGCACCAGCCCTGGACTCAGGAGGACGTGAGTTCAAATGAGGCTTCAGACACTTGACACATTTACTAGTTGTGTGACCTTGGGCAAGTCACTTAACCCCAATTGCCTTGCCTTCCCCTCTCCAAAAAGACAACAAAACAAAACAAAACAAAAACCATAGATGGTATGATTATAGATTTAGGCTGATAGGAACCAAAAGGTCATCTTGTTTAATGTTCTCATTTTGCTGGTGAGGAAACATTGGCCCAGAGATGGTGTGACTTTCTAAAAGTCTCACACACACGCACACATGCACACACACACACACACACACACACACACACACACACGCACACATACACACCCCTATCAAAATGGAAAATTTGGAAACCATGTAATCTAAAAGAGCAAAGCAGTTCCTAGTCTTTTAATTTCCCATTGCATTGTGACTGTTTCTTTGTGGAGGGATGGGGGAGATGAAGGGAGGATAAAGGACAGAAGAGAGAGATCAAACATTTTCTGACTTCCTTGAGGCTCTTGCTCATCTTCCTGGCTATTAGACATTCCCGTTTGCATCATTAAATAAATGTGCTTTTGCTACAGTGTATTCTAGTTAATTAGTGCATTAATGAGGTTTATATAGCACCTTTCCTCTGAATAACTCACATTGTGTTAAGATTCACAGCGCTCTATCACCATTACTTGTGGCTCTATTTGCGAAAATAAGTAACTTATTATTGCAAGTTAATTTCCATCTGCTACGAAAAGGAAAGTACCTTAATCTACAGCCTCACAGTGGACTATTGAAAACCCTGGGGAAGATTAGGTTATATTGTTAGTGCCTGGATGGTGCTCAGTGTGCTTTTCTCTTTTTTAAATGAGCATGCAAAATGCTGATTCACATTTGAGGCTTGTGGTAAAGTCTCCAATTTAGGACAGACCTAGCTGAGATGATTGTTTTAATTTATATATATATATATATATATATATATATATATATATATATATATATATATATATTTTTTTTTTTAAAACAAGTCAACGCCAAATCCAATTTCAGAATAAGAAAGTAGAATGGTTTCCAGATTTCTGCTCTCCATGAGATTAAGTTGAAGGTGAAAGTGAAGTAGCAAGATGCCCATTTATAGTATTTTAAAGTCCTTAAAATGAAAGAAACAAGCATTTATTAAGCACCTACTGTATGCCAAGCACTTTACAAACATTATCACATTTGATTTTAACAACAACCCTGCAAGATAGGCACTGTTATAATTCTCATCTTACAGTTGAGAAAATTGAGGCAAACAGGAGTTAAGTGACTTGCCCAGGGTCCATAGTGTCTGAGGCCAGATTTGAACTCAGGTCTTTCTGACTCCAGACCTATTGCTCTATCCACTGCATCACCTAGCTAGCTTCGATTTGCCTCAGTTTCCTCAACTGCAATAATAAAAATGATTTTAAAAAGCTAACATTTATATGTGGAGAAGGAAATGGCAAACTACTCCAGTATCTTTGCCAAGAAAATCCCAGTGGGGTCACAAAGACTTGAATATTACTGAAACATCTAAATAATAATAGACATTTATATAGCACTTACTATATGCTAGGCACAGTGTATTATCTCATTTGATAGGTGTCAGCATTATTCTCATTTTGCAGATAAAAAAAAAATTTGAGGTAAGCAGAGGTTAAGTGACTTGTCTAGGATCACACAACTAGTAAGTCTGAGGCCAGATTTGAACTTGGGTCTTCCTACCAGGTCCAGTGCTCTATCCACTGTACCACTACCTGCCTCCAGCTGTAAAGTGGGGATAATAACAATACCAGAGTGCTGTGAGGATCAAATGAGATTATATTTGTCAAAAGCATTTAGCACAGTGCTGGTTTGTAGTATTCACTTAATATATATTTGTTCCCTTCCCTTCCCTAGACCAAAGTCACATACATAAAAATGCCTGGGGTTGGTTTTGAATCCTGACACCAGACTCCCACTCTATCCACAGCCCCTGTTAGCTGCCTCTACAGAGAAGATAATGACAAAGAGCTGAATTTCAGGACATGGCACCTAGCTCCAAATCCTGGCCTCTTTACAATTCAATTTCCTTACCAGTAAATTAAGGGATTGGATGAGAGTCTTCCAGCTGTAAATTTACGATGGTGTGGTACATTCTTGAGGGAGTCTGATCACACCAAGGCATTCCACTCAGGGAGTTATTGGAACCTCTTAGATTGGGAGACAGTGTATCAATGAGGACTTTCAAAAGAAAAAAGAAAACATGGCTCCCCATCTATATCTCACTTAACCAAAGGCATTCATGGAAACCACAATGGGTCATATTCTCTCACTTAGGCTTAGTTTTTAGGCTTTAGTCCTCTTGTTTAACACATAGAAGATTTTTGGAAGAGAATTTATTATTTTTGTTACATCAACAGAGACAATGTCCTTTTGTATTGTTTTTTTTCATGAGTAAGCTAGTGAACAGTTCAATCATACTTTTATATTGTCACCCTTAGAGTTAAAATGTTGCTTATGATGCAGACTATGCCTTATGAAGCTAATGTTAGTGATAGCATGACTATCATCTTCACCAAATTAGCCTCACACTTACTGGCTATGTGACCTTGGGCAAGTCACTTAACCCTGTTTGCCTCAATTTCTTCATCTATAAAAATGATCTGGAGAAGAAAATGGCAAACCACTCCAGCATCTGTTCAAGGATAAAAAAGCTAGCATCACTGTATATCACAGGGCATGGGAAAGTGAATAAGGTATTAGAAGAAGGACTTTAAAAACCAAACAGTTTTATATTGAACCTGGAGGCAGTAGGGAGCTATTGAAAGCAGTTTGTTGAATGATGAGTAGAGGAGAAGGGTGATGATCATTTTTAGGAATGGCAGCTGAGTGGAGGATGGGCAAGAATGGGAAAAGGCTTGAAGCAGGAAGACCAAGCAGAAGGACCATAATTTAGATGTAAGGTGATTAGGGCTTAGACCAGGGTGGGTCTATGTGAATGGAAGGAAGGGACATATTAAAGAGATTCTATGAAGGTAAATTGGATAAGACTTAGCAAGAGATAGGATATGTGAGGTGAACATGAGAAAATAGTTGAGGATGATACCATGATTACCAGCCTGGTTAATGGAGCTAAGAAGCTTACATTCTATTGTGTGTATGTGTTGACGGGTAATGCAGGTGGAGGTGGCAAATGTGTACCTTAGAAAAAGCAGCTAGAAGAGGTAAGGACTGAATGATAGTTTGGGATTGCCAGGACCACCATTAGTTAAGGATGAATATTAAATCTGAAATGTTGAAAAAAGGACCATTTTTAAATGGGCCCAAATACAAATTAAAAAAGAGTTTAAATTATAGTTTAGGAAAAGATGAAGCTGTTTAAAAATACATACTGAGTAGAATTTTAAATGTAGGGAAGTCTTTTTTAACTATTAGATTTCTTTTCTTTTCCTTTTTGGAGGGGGGAATACAGAGTAACTGGACCATTAGATTTTAAGTTTCTTGAGGGCAGGTGCTATCATTTCAACTTTGTATAGCAGAAAGCTACCATGTCTTACATATGATCAATCAATATTGTTTAATGGAATTATTTGGGTTTCAAACTACTGTTTTTAAATATATATATATATATATATACATATATATATATATATATATATATATATATATACATTTCTATAGTTTCAAATATCTTTATTGTTTTCCAGCTCAGAATCTATTTTTCTTTGTTGATTTCTCATGGCAGACTCCAGGTGAGCTGACACATCTGCTAAAGGGACTGTTGAGACATTAATAAATAAATACTACTTATTTATGATTAGCAACCTTCTGTTTCATGCAACTAATGTGCCATTTTAACTAGTCAAATATTATTTGACTAGGTAAAAGATACTCTTTGCAATCTTGTCAAAACTATTTGTTTAGCATACTCTTTGGAGATGGTGCAAATGTAAATTCCATGTCTAATAAATTCTGAATAATAAGAATATTACCCAGAAGACAGAATGGTACAATGGAAAGAGAATTGGATTTGGAGTCAGAAGAGCATGTAGAGATAGAAAGGAAGAGGGCACAAAACCTGTCCCCCAGATTTGGGGGACTCTCATAGTCAATGGATATCACATGAATGAAGATGCAGCCAAGGAGATTGAGAAAGCTTAGTGAGATAACAAGGAGAGAAGCAAGACAAAGTATGTCATGAGAACCCAGAGAGGAGAGAGTATCTGGAAGGATAGGGTGGTCAACAGTCAGAAGTTCAACAGTGTCAGAAGTTCCAAAGAGGTTGAAAAAGGATGAGAATTGAGAAAAGTCCTTCAGGTTTGGAAATTAAGAATTGGATTTGGAGTTGGGAAGAATGCATAGAGAGAGAAAGGAAAAGGACCCCAGATGAAGCCTTGGGGAAGACCCATAGTTAGGAGACATGGTGTAGATGAGACTTGGCAAAGAAGACACATGGGGGAAACCAGAAGAAAGCAGGTTCATGAAAAACAGAGAGGAGAGAATATACAAAAGTTGATGATGCTTAAGGCTACAGAGGATAGAAAGAATAAGGATTGAGAAGAGACTTTCTTGAATGAGATGAAGGGATCACTGGCAACCTTGGAGAGAGTTTGTTGTTATTCAGTCATGTCTTGACTCTTTATGACCCATTTTGGGAGTTTTCTTGGAAAAGATACTAGAGTTGCTTTGCCATTTCCTTCTCCAGTTCATTTTACAGATGAAGAAACTGAAGTAAATGAGCTTAAGTGACTTGCCCAGGGTCATACAACCAGTAAGTGCCTGAGGCTGGATTTGAATTCAGGTCTTCCTGACTCCAAACCTGGCAGTCTATCCACTGTGTCACCTAGCTGCCCTTGGAGAGAGCAGTTACACTTAAATGATGACATAAGAAGCTAGATTACAAAGGATTTGAGAAATGAGTGAGAATAGGAAGTGGATAGAGCACTGGCTCTGGAGTCAGGAGGACCTGAGTTCAAATCTAGCCCCAGCAACTTACTAGATGTATGACCCTGGGCAAGTCACTCAGTGTCAATTGCCTTCAAATAAAAGAAAAACAAAAAAGAAAAAACGAGTGAGAAGTGGCGACTTTACTTGAAGTGTGGTTGGAAAGAGAGAAGTGATATCAAACAACTGCCCTTAAACTACTTTAATTCAAGTTCCCTCCCTTGCTTTTTACATTCCCCAATATATTTTCTCTTTGTCCACATGGGGCTGGACAAGTAAGAATTTTGATTAAAGACAGTTCAGTGTTTGAATGATTTTCCCTTCTCTCTAGTCAAAATTAACTAGTGCTTTGAGTGACTTGATTGGCTTCACTAGATATTTTGATGCCATGCTATTACAGGTTCGATATCTATCACTTTTTCTTCCCCTAGAAGAATACATGGAAGAGATACTGACCAAATGGGCTTTTATTGGAATTTTGTTTACTTTTCAAAAGCCCCCCAAATCATAGGGAACAGTGCAGAATTCTGCTGCACGCCCTGAAAAGGAGAAATTTCCCTGGAAAAGTATTATTCACTCATTTAGCCACTATTTAGTACATATTTAGTCTGTGAAGCACATAAAATATGGTCCTCGCCCTAGTGGCATTTATAATCTCATAGAGAGAGTGTGACACATATGTGAATGAATATACTGGTGAACAATTCATCCTTTCCTTCATTCAACAAGCATTAATAAATTGTCTACTATTTGTAAGACAAAAGCTTAACAGCCTTAACCCTTAAGGAACGTGTATTCTACAGTAACTATTGTTTTTCTTCCTTCTTTTTCAAAGAGGACCTATGACAATATGGGGATGTCTTGACTTGCTTGTGAATTGGATTTAAGTGAAGCAAAGTTTCACAAAGTTGTTATCCTCACTCTCCCAGAGTCATCAAAGTTCAGCAGCAGGATGAAAGTCAAGATGGCTGGTGATGGCCATTGGTGATGGCCATTGGTGATGGCCAGAATGCAGAGAATGACCTTGGTATCTTAGATGTCTGGCCAAGCTCTAAGCTCTCCACAGTACCTGCTTCAGCCGCCTTCGTGGACATTGGAACAAATTGTTCTCATCTGCCCATTCCACTAGGAAAGTCTTTACATGCTTGGGATAGATATATCCCTAACTCACCAACAGATCTGAAGCCTTTTGGTTATCCTCAACCTGCCTTAGCTCCTATGTGGAGATGGTTTACCCCAGTGTGGCTGCTGCACATGCTACAGATTCTTGGAACTACAGGTGAGTTTATGCCCTACAATAACAATAGTCAGAATATAAAAACAAATATTAAGTGTCTACTATTTACCAAACACTATTCTAGGCTATGTGTGTGTGGGGGTGATTCAAAATTTTAATAATACGAATTCCCAGATGATGAACTCTAGGTAGTTAAGGAGATTAAAATAAGGGTATTAGCAAGGTACAAAGTTCTTTTCAAGACATCACTTTCTGGTAGTAAGACTGAAGTTGACTGATACTTGGAAGCCATTTTCCTCCAATGTTATGTAATTTTTCCTAAAGATTGAGCAAGTAGACCCCAAGACTGTATTTGTGGGGCTCTCTGTTCTTCAGTCTCCCCTGCAAAATGAGGGAGTTTGACCCAATGACCTTCTAAGGTCCTTTGCAGAGCTGAATCTGTGATCCTAAAAGCAAGACCTTTCTTTTCATTTTTACCAGTCACCACGAGCACTTGCCAAATGATCCCAGAAATTAAAGAGGAAGAAAACAAAGCAATTTCAGTCCATGCTTCCTTTTCACATGACATCCTATTCATCAACCACCACTATGTGGCCCTATATAAGTTATACATTTGACTAAAGGCAAACATCTGTCACAGTACATTTGGCATATCATTTCTCCTAAAGGATAACTACTCATTTGGGGAGGGCTCCTCCCTCCATGAGTCAGGGGGGGATGTGAGGGACCTTTTGTCTCAAACTTTCTCAGCCAAGGCATCTTAGATGCAGAGGGAATCACTCATCTTCCTCATTGAGCCAAAGCAAGAGCAGAAATCCCACTAACACAGTGGTTCCAACCTATCTAATATTTAAGGCCTGAGGGGGAAAGTGAAGAAGAAAGGCTAAAACTGTGCAAGCTTGCGTGAGATGGGAGATTCGTGATTAATTGACTTCCATCAAGTGTCTATGTCAAGTAATTTATCACTTTGCAAGGCAATGACTCAGTGAAAAGCAAGGCTGGACAGAATCATATAATTATGACTTTCATATTCGGATTTATTTTAGACTTTTATCTTTTATAGTAACCATCCCCATTTTTTTCATGGCTCATGGGCATATTCCCCCCCAAAAATCATGTTCTTGTCTTAAAGGGCAAGTTTTCTTTTTTTGAACAGCTAAAACATACAAAGACTTTAAAAAAGAGAAAACATTTAAGTAAGGTTTAATCTTCTATTTTTCATCATAGTTGTTAAATGTTAATGATGGGGTAGTGGAGCCTGGACCCCAAAAGGCAAAGACCATGTCTGTGGAATCAACCCAGAATCCCAGCAAGGTCCCTGTGAGAAAATCTTTCCTTGTTCCAGACACATGCAAAGTTAACCCTGTAATTCCTCAGATTAAAGCTATCTCAGGAGTGCCTGGCCCATGGATTTTTGTCCCTGGTGCTTGATCCCCAAGTACCGTGCTCTGGCAACCCTCCTATCTTGTCCTTTCAACAGATATATCTCTGTTGACTCCCTGAATTTTCCCATACATTCCAGCAGCCCAGCACCCAGAATACTTGCATATACTGACTACCCCTTAATCCCACCCAGATCCTTTCACTGTCCCTTTTCTATAAAAGCATCAGTATCAACCTCATTAGTTTGCAAGTTCCCTATGGCGCTTCTCCCACTTCTGTGGACATCACAATAATCTCTTCTACTTGACTGGAAGACAGTTTGAGGGTGTGAATTCATTCCAAGCAATGCTGCCCTGTACACTGACATATTAAGGGTGCCAACACCCCTAAACCATGTCAGCACCCCCAAACTGTGTCATTAGTGTTTTTCATATTTTAACTTTTACAAAGCACTTTCACATACATTATTTTGTTAATAACAACAATAATAAACAACCTGTGATTTCTGACTCTGAGCCATGTGTTCTTTTAACTATAATCAAGCACAAGACAGAAAACTTGAGAAAATTCCAGATGTGTAGATCAAAATGAAAGGCTCAACTTAGGGAAACTGAGTCAAGAGCTAAATGCCCAGAGCCAAGGCAAAGTTTAATAATAGGATTACTATTAGAAGAACTCAAGGGCATAGGTAGTATGAATATACTAATTTCAAACTGAGGAAAAAAGGATTGGACCTAGTTCTCTGATTTTTGAAGACCCAAATAAGCTCAGAGGAAGAGAGTTCGGCTTCAGTCTGGAGGAAGAAATAGCTCGTTAGATGCTTTTTCATTCATTTATTCATCATGTTGAGTGGACCCTTTATGATGAACCAATGGAGGGCGTGAGTTCATTGTCGGGTACACAAGAGTTGTGGTCTTCATTGCTTTAGAGATTATCCATGAATTAGCATCTATGATATCATAGTTCTATCCAATGAATATCTTCTCTTTTAGTTAATGGCACTAGAAAGTTATCCAAAACTGTTGAAGCCCAGCTGAGGTACCCCAACTTCTTTTTTTAAAAAATTAATTTATTAGTTTAGTTTCAGTTAACAAGATTCAATTCCATAGTTCCTTGATTTTCAAATTTTCTTTACTTCCCTCCCCCCCCCCCCACGACAGCATATAGTCCAGTATAGATCTGCAAATACATTCATATTAGACATTAGTCCAATTACAAAGGCATATTGTACTAGGTGGGATGGAAAATGATAAAGAAGAAATAAAACCAAACAATGAAAAGAAAAAGATCTATTAGTTTGCTTCCATCAGGATTCAGGCTCAGTTCTTTCTAGTTATATCTCTGGATGTCAAATTTCTCTCTTTCATGAGTCTTTTGGGATTGACTTATATCACTGCATTGCTGAAAAGAGTCCAGTCTGTCATAGGTGGAGGTATCCCAATTTCATAATAAAAATTCTGCCTTTGGAATATCTTAACAAAAATTGTAAATTATTTATAACACCCACCAATATCAACTTTTACCTTTGTACTCGCTTTTAAAAAATTCTCTCACCGGGGGGCGGAGCCAAGATGGCGGAGTAGAAACAGCTCATTCAAGCCTCTCTGCCCCCAGATTCTCCACAAACTATGTAAAAAAGGACTCTGAAAAACTTCTGGAGCCCCAGCACCCACAGAACGACACAGAGAAACTAACCTCCCGCTGAGGACAGCCCAGCACCCTGCAGGAAGGACCAGCGCAGTGGTCTGGGAGCCGGCAGCGCGCAGAGCGCAGGAGCCGAGCCGAGCCCAGGTCCACAGGAGCCGAGGTTTTAGCCCCAGGGCGGCAGGGCCAGCAGCAGGCTGGAGGAGCCCCAGAACACCAGGAACTGTGGAGATTCCAGAATTATCAACATAGACTTGCCTAGGACAAAGTAAGAGGTTAGTGTCCCATGGACTTTGGGACCTGTATTTGGGGAATTCGTCAGCTCCCTCCCCTGGGGGCTAGAAGCCGCTGAGGAGACACGCCATTTTGTAGTTTTCAGAGGCATTTCCGGCTCCCAGCCTACAAATCGTGGGGAGATCCAGCGATCAGTCTTGGGGGGTAATCGCTCTTGCTTTAACCTCCCTGGATCTGGATTGTGATCTAGGGTGGAAGTTGTGGGTGGGTTTATAGCTTGCCAGAAGCGGAAGTTGCCCCCCACACGTTCGGGACGAAAATTCCTCTATCTGGCCTTAAAGCCATAGTGTGGCAACAAGCCCAAAAGTCAAGCAATTAAGTGGCAACATGCCAAGGCAAAGGAAACAGAAAAAATGCAACCCTAGACTCCTATTTTGGGGGCATAGAGTGGGAAAAGGACTGTGAGGTCAGAAGTCCTGCTCCAAAAGCCCCAGGGGAAAACATGAGCAGGTTGCAGGCCATAGAGGACCTTAAGAAGGACTTTAAAATCAAATAAGAGAAGTGGAGGAAAAATTGGAAAGAGAAATGAGAAGGATACAGGAAAAGTATGAAATGAGGGTCAACAGCCTGACTGAGGAAAACAACACCTTAAAAAATAGACTAACTCAAATGGCAAAGGAGGCCCAAGAGGGCAATGAGGAGAAGAATGCCTTAAAAAGTCGAATTTGCCAGATGGAAAAAGAATCTCAAAAGCTCACTGAGGAGATTCATTCTTTCAGAGTTAGACTGGAGCAAATGGAAGCTAATGACTTTATGAGAAATCAAGATGCTGTTAAGCAGATCAAAACAAATGAAAGAGTAGAAGGCAATGTGAAATATCTCATGGGAAAAACCACTGACCTGGAAAATAGATCCAGGAGAGACAATTTAAAAATTATTGGACTACCCAAAAGCCATGATCAAAGAAGAACCTAGAAATCACCCTTCAAGAAATTCTCAAGGAAAACTGCCTTGACGTTTTAGACCCAGGGGGCAAAATAGAGGTTGAAAAAATCCACAGATCACCTCCTGAAAAAGATCCCAAAAAGAAAACTCCCAGGAATATTATAGCCAGGTTCCAGAATCCCCAGATCAAGGAGAAAATACTACAAGCAGCCAGGAAGAAACAATTTCAATATTGTGGAAACACAATCAGAATAGCCAGGACCTGGCAGCTTCTACACTGAGGGATCGAAGGGCATGGAATATGATATTCCAGAGGGCAAAAGAACTGGGAATGAACCCAAGGGTCACCTACCCAGCAAAGCTGAGTATTTTGTTTCAGGGGAAAATATGGTCATTCAGTGGAATAGAGGACTTTCAAGCATTCTTGAGGAAAAAACCAGAGTTGAATAGAAAATTTGACATCCAGACGCAAGAAGTAAGAGATGCCTGAGAAGGCAATCAGGGAAAAGAAATCAAAAGGAACTTATCAAAGTCGAACTATTTACATTCCTATATGGAAAAGCAATATCTGTGACTGATGATATCTTTCTCACTATGAAAATAATGGAAGAAGGGGGTGTGGTCATACGAATACATAAGTGAATGTGTGTGTATAAGGCTACAGTTATATATGGATAGAGGGCATAGGTTGATTTTGTTGGGAAGGGAGAGTACTCAAGGGATGAAATTATGAGGTGAGAGAGGAAAGTGGCAAGAGGAGATGGGGAGAGACATGGTAGGGTAAACTATCTCATGTAGGGGAAGTGGGTGCAAAGGAGGAGGAGAATAAGGAAGGCTAAAAGGCAAAACCACATTCACATTGAATTTGGTTCAGGGAGAAAATGATATACATACTAAATGGGATATCTCAACCTGCAGCAGGATAGGGGGAAGGGGGATGAGAGGAGGGATGATGGATGGGAGGGCATTCTTGGGGTGAGGGGAGGTTGGAAGTACCCACTATAGAAGAGGGACAGGATCATGTAGGGAATGGACCAGGTGGGGGGTAGGATGAGTGGGAGGGAATTATAAGCAGCCTTGAACAATATATCTACTATGATAATGTTTTGCATAGCTAGACATGTACAACATATACTGAATTACTTATATCCCAAGAAGGAATGGGTGACAAGGGAGGAAGGAAATGGATCTGAAATTCAAGGTCGTAACATTAAATGTTTCAAATATATATATAAATACTATTATTAATAAAAAAAATAAAATAAGCACAAAACAAACAAACAAAAAAAAAAGAGTTTCAAGGGTGGTTCAATATGAATGTATATGTAGAGCCTGTATCAGATTGCATGCCATCTTTGGGAGGGAGGAGGGAAAGGAAGGGAAGAAAATTGAAAACTCAAAAGCTTATGAAAATGAATGTTGAAAACTAAAAATAAACATTTTTTTTAAAAGTTAAAAAAAAAAAATTCTCTCACCAATTTTGACAGCTAGGTGGCGCAGTAGATAGAGCACTGGGCTTAGAATCTGGAAGACTACTCTTCCTTAGTTCAAATCTGGCCTCAGACATTTAGTAGCAGTGTGACACTGGACAAGTTACTCAACACTGCTTGCCTCAGTTTCCTCATCTGGAAAATGAGCTGGACAATGAAATGTCAAACCACTCCTGTATCTTTACCCAGAAAACCCCAAATAGGTCACAAAGAGTTAGACACTGCTTAAATGACTGAACAATAATAACAACAAACCCACCAATTTCCCAGAATAATCATAATGCCTCCTAGTTTCTCTCTGTCCTAGGAACAAGTGCTGCGGAATGAGTTCTCTCTCAATAAATACTTGCACACACACGTGCATGCATGCACACACATATAAACATACATATTTACACACCCAAACATATACTTACGTACCTTTCTCTCTATATCTGAACTTACCAGACCTCATAGAGTCATGAAATATGAGAACCTTAGAGTTAGAACAGACTTTAAGAGATTAACACCATAAAGGGAGTTATAACTATAGGCTTACTTTTGACCAACAAGGGGGGATTGGCCAATAAAGTGAAAACCATGAAAATCTCGGTTAATTCTGAGTATATTCAGATCTGAACTTTAGAGCAGCAAAGTTCCTAACATTCAGAGTGTAATGGGTATAATCATAGCTTCCTGGACTTCTGGTCTGGGGCATCTCCTATGGAGCTGGGCATGTACTCCAGTCCTTTTCTATAGGATGTGAACTCTGGCACTCAGGCTTCACCCACAAGAGATGAACCAGACAGTGAGAGTTCTGATTCCAAGTGAGTCCGCACCTATCTTGGAAATAGTGGAGCTCCCCATCCATCCTGAAGCTATATCACTGCCTCCTCTTATCTGTCTCTTGTTTCCTGCTAGTCTCAACCAGTTTAGGATCAAAGAGACAGTTAGCTTGGAGAGTCAAATTGGCAGACCTGGGTTCACATTAATGTGTTTATTTTCTAGATGTCAATTAGACTCTTTTAACAACCAGAGAGCATATAGAGACCCTTGATTGAAATCCCTTACATCTCTCCCTGTCTCTCAAGTAATGCTTATTAGATGATGGGTTTCTAGTTGGGCAGGGATTTTAAATCCTTTTGGTGCCATGGGCCTCATTAGTCATCCTTCTAGTCCATTCTATACCCAAATGGAATAACCCACTATAACATAGCTGACAAGTGATCATCAATCATCAGCTTGGAGACCTCAAAGGAAGAAGAGCCCACCATCTCTTGAGGAAGCCAAGTCTACTTCTAGAAAACTAATTGTTAGGAAGTTTTTTCAAGCCTAAATTTGCCTCTTTCTAACTTCCACCCAGGATCTCCATTCTGCCATCTGGGGCCTAACAAAACAAATTTAATCCCTCTTCTACTAAGAGGGCTTCAGATTCTTGCAGAGAGCTATCATGCCCCCTTCCCCCTACCCCCAGCCCCCCCCCCGAGGTCTGCTCTTTTCCATGCTAATCCTTCAACTGATTCTTATATGTTGTGACTTCCAGGCTCTTCAGTATGGAGGTTAGCCTCCTCTGGTCACTTTTCCCAGCCTATCAATGGCTTGTGTTCTTTCTTTTTCTTGTATTTACTACCCTATATCAATAACTTTCTTAAATTATAATGCACAGAACTAAACACAGTACCTCAGATGAGTTCTGACAAAGAATAAATAAAATTAAATCATCACTTCTCTATTTTTAGAAGTCAAGCCCCTTTTAATGTAGCCCAAAATTGATTTTTTTTTATTTTGGACACAACATTACATAGCTGACTCATAGTAAGTTTGAAGTCCACTAAAACTCCCAGATCATTTTCAGAGAAACTATGGTATATATACATGCCTCTACATCTTATACTTTTGAAATTGATTTTCTTTTAGCTAAGTATGACTTTACATTTATCCCTATTGAATTTCATCTTATTAGATTTAACCCAGTCCACTAGCTTGTCCAGATCTTTCTGTATCTAGATTCCATCATCCAATGTTAGCTATTTCTCCACGTTTTTTGCCATCTGCAAATTGGATGAGAATACCATCTGTGCCTTTATCCAATATAATATTTATATTATAATAACAGAAGGAAAAAAAAAAGAAAGGTAGGGTTTGTGAGGAAGCCCCCCACAATCTGGACCATAAATGGCCCTGAGGATTTACAGATGTGTTTGGAATTAATGGTTCTTCATTCATTATTTTTTTAAAAATACATATTTCTTCTTTTACTGAACCATTTGTAGCACTGTGAAGAACTACATGTTTGAAAGAATGAAGTCAGTCTCAGTATACTGACAGGTACTACTGCCCCAGGTTTTATAGATGAAGCTCCAGTGTGATGAATCTCTAAGATGGAACTGAGCCTTTTGTGTCATGAGAGTCTTAAACACCAGGCTTATATATCCATCTCTGTCCATGACAAATAATTAAGAACTAAGAAGCATAAGAAAGAAGCACTGAATATTTAAGCCACATCAACCATCTTGGGTATCAATGTCTCATTCATCATATTCATGTACTGACTCACATATTTGTTGGGAGGTAGTACTGCTTAGTGAACAGAGCAATAAGCTTGGAGTTCAGAGAACTGTATTCAAATTCTATTCCTGAAGCTTCGTTGTGTGATGATAGGCAAGTTACCTAACCTCTCTGGGCCTCTTTGTCATCATATTTAAAATGGGGTGGTAAAGGACCTATAGTGTCTTCTCTACATGATTATTGTAAGACTCAAATGAGATCACATATGTAAAGTGCTTTACAAACTGTAAAGTATTAAATAAACATGACTTACTATTATTATTATTATTATTATAGGTGCTAATAATGCAATGTGATATGAAATAGAAAGAGATCAGGGGTCAGATGGTGAGATGGCATAAATTTCACAATTAGGAAGGGGAAGAAAGGATGGATTCTTGAAGGAAATGAATACAGTGAAAGTGATGAGGGTAATGGAAAAATAAAGGGTGAAGGCCCAAGCGTTTTAGAAAATACAGTAAAATATAAAGTCAAGAAGTTAAAATGTAACTATACTATACCACAAATTGGATCTTAAACACTAGACATAATAAACAATAAACACTATTTACAAGATTTTGTTATTATTTTTCTGTTGTTCAGTCGTATCTGACTCTTCGTGACCCTCTATGGATTTTTCTTGGCAAAGGTACTGGAGTGTTTTGCCATTTCCTTCTCTATTGAAGTAGAGGTTAAGTGACTTGCCTAGGGTCACACAGCTAGTTAATGTTTGAGGACAGATTTGAACTCAGATCTTCTTGAGTTCATAGGATTTAGAATTACTTTTTTTAAAGGAATAGATCTTAAATGCTAATTGTAATAAAAATTAAGCACTCTATTTACAAGAATCTTTCTCTTCATAAGGTTTAGAGGAACTGTTTTTTAAAGGAATGGTTAGTGTGACTCATATCTCTTTGAAAAGCTTTACAATGTCATTGGAATTTATATGCTTTTTCTTCTGATGGATGTCTTTGTAGAAAAGAGTATGTTCAGGACATTGCAGAAGACATAATGATTAAATAAGATAAGGTCCCTGATGTGTATCTCAAATTCAACAGGGGGCTGCTTCAAAGTACATGGTTAATATGTTTATCATTGGGGCGGCTAGGTGTCGCAGTGAGTAGAGAGTTGGCCCTGGAGTCAGAAGGACCTGAGTTCAGATCCGGCCTCAGACAACGCACACACAAATAAAAACCTAGCCGTGTAACATTGGGCAAGTTACTTAACCCCAATTGCCCCCCAAAAAGCAAAATAAAATAAAATGTTTATCATTATTGTTACCGCAGGTGGTGGTCGTGTTTCTCTCTCCCCTTTACTATCTCCCATTTTCTTAGTTTATTCAAAGCCACTAAGGCAACAATTTGGTATTAGGCTCCCTCCCCTTCCTTTAATATTGATCTTAAAAACCAAATCTTCTTGAAGGCAGGCATTGTTTTTGTGTAATTCCTAGCATGTAGCATGATGCCTGGCCCATGGTAGGTGTATAAGAAATGCTTATTGAATATATGAATGTCCATTAATAAATGCATGTTAAAGACATTAAAACAATTTTCAAAGTATAAAAGAGAGGAATGAATGCTAGACTTGGATCAGGAAGCCCTACATCCAAATAGTGTCTCAGACACATAATAGCCATGGAAACATGGGCAAATTAATAATGCATCCAAACTGCCATTTCTTCATTTTTAAAATGGAGATAATTATACCTGTTGTACCCTCACAGAGGCTGCTGAGAGGCTCAAATTGGGAAAAAGCATAGAAAAGCACTTTGCATGTCTTAAAGCGGTATGTAAATGCCACCTGTCACAAGTTGTCCCAAAAGTCTGAGTGCAATTATGCACTCAGACTTTTGGGACAACTTGTGATAGGTGATATTTATACAGGGCTTTTTGACTTGCAAAGTGCTTTATGAGGTTTAGTAACTTGGAACTTCAGTAAGAATTTTGAGAGACCGTGTATTAGCAGGACTTTTTCAAAAGAACTTCAGTTTTCTTATAGAATAGCTAAAATAGGTATAAATTAGCACTGTGACCATACATCAGTTGTTGCCTTCCTATGTAGAGTACTAAAAGAAATAAAGACATAAAATGACCTCAAAATGAATTGATGATGGCAGCAAACACTGAACTATTGGAAGTAGAAAGCATTTGATTGATGGGAAAGAAATGTGCCAGGCCAAAAATATATAAGCAAGGTTATTATTTTTAATAAAATTGGGGTGAAAACCAACATTAAAATAAGACTATAAACATTTGATGGATATACTTTTTATTCAAGGGTAATAATGATATAAACATATTTATGATGCCATCTATACTTCTGAATTATATTTCCAATACTATTCCGGTATATCTGAGGCTCTCAAGTTATCTCTAAGGTTGATAGCATGGGATGCTCAGGCCAGAGCTGTGTCAAAACGTAACCTAGTTTTTCTTATGAAGGCTTTGTCTCCATGAACTCACCTAACAACTGAAAACTGGTCCCTAGTCAATGGGAATGAACCAAATAGCCATATCACACAATATGCCCAGGAGAGGAGAAAATATTAATCTAGCAAAGGTAGCTCCCCAGTTTTCTAAGAAAGACACATCCACTTCAGGTGAGTCTCCCAGGACCAGGCATGCATCCCCATTTTCTCCCAAATACTAGAGGATTATTTGGATCTAAGTTGTAAGGTTGTCAGCTATCCTACAAAGGATAGAGTGTGGGACCTGAAATCAGAAAGACTCACCTTTGTGAGTTTAAATCTGGCCTCAGACACTTATTAGCTGTGTGACTCTGGACAAGTTACTTAACCCTGTTTGCCTCGGTTTCCCCATCTATAAAATGAGTGGGAGAAAGAAATGGCAGACTGCTCCATTATCTCTGCCAAGAAAAACCCCAAAAGGGTCACAGTCAGACATGACAGAAAAACAAGTTGTAAGATTCCATAGCAGCTCAAGACTTGCCAAAACAAAAAGGGTTCACTCTTCTTTTTCCTTATATTCCCCATTACATGTTGCCCAAATCCATCCATAATAGTGACACAATGCTACTTATCTCGAAAAGCTTTTCACTGTTTGTTGCCTTCGGGTAGACTCAGGTCACTGCTTTCAGCATCATCTCTGTCCCTGACCAGGGTGCTGACACATTTACCAAGATGATAAGGCACTCATAGTATTACTGCTATTGTATCATTGGACTCTATCTAAACTATTGTGTGTAAGAATGAATGGAGACTAGGGCAAAACTTCATGGCCATCCATCAAAATAAATCTCTAATCTGTTGTCTTTCCACAAATAATTACCCATTATTTGGGTTCTTTGCTTTAAAAATCTCAAAACAGTAATATTAAGTTCCTCTCCATCCTCTCCCCTCCCCCACAATGTTTGACCTTTGCATATTTGTTTCTCAAATGAGTTTAGGTAAAATTTTAAATGATTTCCCTTATTTCTGTAATTTTAGTTACAATTTCTTGAATTAATAACAAATCCACAACTCTTATAAGAATGGCTTCTTCATTTAAATATGGTTTAGGTTAAAAATGCAAATAATCATTATCATAAATTAAAAGAATAATTCCCTTGTAGGGGAAATCTGTTGCCAAAAATCAGAGATCCAAGCTCAAATGCAGAAAGGGAATAATAGTTTGTAAAATCTAACTTGGCCTTTCTCTAAAATTAATTGGATCGAAGGACAAATTCATCTATAAAAAAATGGTTGTTATCCTTTCCAATTTTTCCTGATAAAATTCCTGTATGACCTCCCTTACAAAGTCATTCTGTTTTCTTTTCCTTCTGAGATTCTTTCTTTTCCTCTTTAAACAATAATATTTCCTCTTTTAATATTTCTACTGTTTCCATAATCTCCCGTTGCTCCAAAATTATAATTTTTAATATCAACTTTTCCTATAGGATCATGCCTAAAGCATTTTTATTATAGTCAAATAGTGTTGTTGTGATTAAATCCCACTATGTAGAAATAATTCTTACGTTGGGTATGAGGAGTCACTCTAAAAGATCTCTTAGACATCTATCAACTCTAAAACTCCTTCTTTTTACTTTCTCATACATTAAATGAAAAGCTGGACTAAGTGTTATCTAAATTATCTTTCACTTGTGAAATTCTATGTAATCTCTTTCTCTTCACAGCAAAGGACAAAATGTGGAGGAAGTAGATAAGCATATCAAAAAGAAAATTGGCCTGAAATGAGGAGAATGACAGTTTGGTCACTCTTTTTTGTTGTGGTTGGTATTCTTTACTATTTCTTTATCAAAGTCTATTGCAATCAATTCCAAGGAACTATCCACATTTTTAACGGAAATATTGTTTTAGACAATATTACTTGAAAAAAGTACAACTAAAATCCTCTAGTAATGGTCTACCATTTCTTTGAGGTAATAACAAAATTTTAGAAGCTGTGTCGGGATATTACAGGATATATCCAAACAACTTGAGAGAAAGGAAGGTAGGAAGGAAGGAAAGAAGGAAGAAAGGAAAGAAGGACTTATTGAGTACTTTCTATGTGTCAGTCACTTCGCTAAGTGCTTTACATATATCTCATCTGATCCCCACAGCAGCCCTGGGAGACAGATACTATTTCTATCCCAATTTTATAATTGAAGGAACTGAGGCAAATAGAAATTAAATGGTTTTCCCAGGATCACACAGGTAGTGTGTGTTGAAGGCCACATTTAAACTCCTGTTTTCCTGATAATAGGCCAAGTGTGCTATTTAGCTGCCAAAGATTTTAAATATGAGACCCTTTATGGACTTTTTTCCATCTTGAAACCTGCCTAGCCAAATTCAGAGAGATTTATCAATAGCTTGGCCTTCAGATTACAGTTGTTGGTTTTTTTTTTACCATAGCAACTTTCAAAGATGGCATTCTACATCACAGCAGAGTTTCAGTGTATATCACTGGAAGGAATTCCTACATGGATAAAACCTCCTATCCTCAAACTCTGGAGTATTGATGATAACAACTTAGTCCTTGAAAATAGAAATGTGTACTTACTGTGATGTGCTGTAATGGTATTTGAACTAATTATCCTTCAAATGAAACTATGACATGCAAATAAAAATTGTATTATTTTAGTTGCCTTGCCCTCATATAATATAGTCTGAACATCCTTATCCTTTTGAAGATTTCTGAAGTTTTTCTTTCCTAGAGGCTCACTTTCCCTTAATCCTGGAAAATATTTGAATAATCACTCTACACCAAGGAGAGATACTAAATTCGATAATGTCAGGATTTAAGGGACTTCAAAATTTCAGATATTTTTTTATTTTAAATGAACAAAGTGTAAACAAATCTAGATCTACACAAATGTACCAGAAAATGGGTAAATATGATTCCATTGACAAGAAATGTGGTTTAAATATGTGTCAAAACACAGGTAATGCCAAAGCGAGGCAAAATAAATGATCAGGAAGATTTGGGTACAAATAACCTCAAATACATACTAGTAGGTTCCAACTCGTTCATTTAGCCTTGGTCAACTCTCTAAGATTTGCCTTCTTAGTCATACAATGATTATGCTTATACAATCAGATTCTTCATGCATTTACAAATCTACATTTAAATATTTTTAAACTTTCTACAAATGAAACTAGAAGTTAGGTATCTTCAATGATTGATAGTGGTGTTTGGGATTGTGATGTAGTATAAGCATCATTGAGCCAAGATTGAGAAAACAAAGGCCCCAGTGCTGGTTTTGCCAACATATGACAATGTCAATGTCACACATGACATTGGGCAAGTGTCAACTCCTTTGGGCCTAATTTTTCTCATCTATATAATTAGAGGGTTGAATTAGATGTTCTCTGAAGTGACTTTTAGTTCTAAAAGCCTATGAATATTATTGCTCCCATCAGAGTTTTGTCAGTTCTTTTTCCTAATAGTCAGATATCATCTTCTATATAAGACATCCATGCTGTTTTATACATGGTCATTTGCATTTACTTGGTAATTTTGGATACTGATTTGATAAACTTTTATAACAATGAAGATCTTTCAGATAAAGAAAAATGGAAAGTACTAACTGTGGTTTCTTCATCATGGTTTTCATCATTTATGCACATGAAGGTTTTATTTTTAAAATTATTACAGGGCTTTTCTTACACACAAATATGCATATGGTCATCTCAGTAGCATTTGGAAATGCATAATTCATTAGACATAATTTGCAAATTATGTTTTTGTTGTAGTTTTTTTAAAATAATAACTTGTGAAATGGAAATGCCTAGAAATTAATCTTACCATTTTCCTAAAGGGGGGAAATAAAAAACATAAATGTAGAATAAAGTTTAGTGCCTGATTTATATGGGAGCAGGTTATTCAAGTGCCTTTAATCATTAACCTGTATCAATTCTGCTTTCTTACTGGCTCTAGAAATCTTGGAAGATTGTCAGGGTACAGATGGCACACGTACTCTTTGAAATCCTAGGGAGCCACTTCTCCTAGGGTCAAAATGTCACACTAACTAAAATGATAATTCTACTACCACTGCCACTGAAAACAACAACAACGCCCAACATGTCATCACTTCCATTAGTGGGGGTGAGGGACAAAGTAGAACACCAGTCAGGAAGTCATGCAGCAGGGATTTAATGTGTTCTTAGACGATTATAGTAGCTGAAATGCCTAGCAGAAACCTTGAAACACTGGTGAATTGAACTTTGGCAATACCTCTGACAGGGTGAGCACATTCAGTGTGATAAAATAGTGCCCAAGAGTCAGAATAATGGACAGGGATGCACAGGGTTGTTAGACAGCTCTCTTCACAACTGTCATGATCACCTTGACAGGGAAGGTAGTAAAGTGAGTCAGGCCAAATCAACAAACATTATTAAGCACCTACTATGTGCCAAGAACTGTGCTAAGTAGTGGGGATACAAAGAAAATTCTCTCCCTTTATTAGCCTTCTCTCCTCCCCTTCTTGGTGAACCAGTTCGTCTCTACACTGCCCTCCTGTGTTTCATTCTGATCCCCTTATTACCAATTATTCCCAGGCAAATTCACTCTCAAACTCACTCTCACTGTTCATCGCCTCCACTTCTATGCGCATCCTACTGATCAAAGGTGGAGAAAATCATGGACTTTTTCTGACTGAGTCCTCTAGAAATTTATATTATCTTCAACTGGACCCTCACTGCTGCTAGCTACCCTACTATACTTTCCCACTCTTTAAAGGGACTCCTCCAAACCTTTTCATCAATGCTCAAACCTCCCATGGCATTCCTTCCCCTCAAACTCTCTCAGCTGAGAAACTTGACTTATATTTTACAGAAAAAATTGAGGCCATTGGCATAAAGGCCTCTACTCTCCTCTTCCTCATCTCCCATCACTCAGATGCCTTCTGGCATTTTCTCCTCTTTACCCCTCTTTCACATGATGAAGTGGCCTGTCTCCTTCCTAAGGCTAAACCCTCTACTAGTTTAAGTGATCCCATTCCTTCTCATCTCTTCCAACACACTGCTCCTTCTGTCATCTCCTCTCACTTAATTTCAATCTCTCCTTGTCTACTGGCTCATTTCCTGCTGCCTACAAGAACACCTATATCTCCCCTACCCTTAAAAACCCTTCACTTGATCCTTCCATCCCTGCTATTATCCTATTTCTTTTTTTGCCCTTTGTAGTTAAACTCCTTGAAAAGGCCATCTAAAATAGGTGCCTTCACTTTATTTTTTCTCAGACATCTTGTACTAGATGTCCAGTAAATGTACTAGATCTTCCAGTAAATATGTCCAAAAAGGAACTCATTATCTTTCCCTTTAAACCTTTTCCTCCACTTATAATCCCTATTACTCTAGAGAGCAACACCATTCTCCCAGATTCTCTGGCTCACAACCTAAAAGTCATCTGGATTCTTCACTATCTCTTTTTTTTTTTTTAAATTTATTTACTTTTAGTTTCCAATATTGTTGAGTTCCATAAGTTTGTTTGCTTTTTGGATGGGGGAAGGTAGAACAATTGGTGTTAAGTGACTTGCCCAAGGTCTCACAGCTAGTTTTGTGTTGTGTCTGAGGCTAAACTTGAACACAGGTCCTCCTGACTCCAGGGCCAGTGCTCTATTCACTGCACCACCTAGCCACCCCTTCTTCACTATCTCTTACTCTCTCATATCTGTTCTATTGCTATGGTCTGTCAGTTTTACCTTTGTAACATCTCCTGAATATATCCCTTTGTCTCCTCTGACATGACAACCATAATCGATGCAGGCCATCATCATTTCATACTGCAATAGTCTGTGGGTTTCCCTGCCTCAGGTATCTCCCCACTTCAATCCATCCTATATTCAGCTATGAAAGTGATTTTCTTAAAATGCAGATCTGATCATTTCACCTCATGACTCAATAAACTCCCGTGGCTTCCTGTTGCCTATAGAAGTAAATAACAAAATGCTCTTTTGGGCATTCAATACCCTTCCTTACTTAGCTCCCTCCTACCTTTCCAATCGTTTTATACCTTACTCCTAAGCCACCTATTCTTTGATCCAGTGACACTGGCCTCCTAGCTCTTCCATTAAAAAGACACATCTCTCAATTCTAGGCATTTTCTCTGGCTCTCCCCCATGCCTGGAATGCTCTCCCTCCTTTGTTCTGACTACTGACCTCCCTGACTTCCTTTAAGTACCAACTAAAATCTCACTTTCTACTAGAAGTCCCAGCCACTCTTAACTCTGGTGTCTTCCCCCTGCTAATTATTTCCTACCTACCCTAGATTTTCTTAATGAGCAATGAAAAGTAAAATAAAAATGATAAAGTGATACATAAAGTCAAAATATTACAAAGAACAAAACTAACAATTCAATATCAATCAAAAACTTGACTGTAGAGGATTGATAAATAGTAATTGCCTTTTTACTTTCTTTATAAGTAATCAGCTAGAAGAGAGACCCCTCAAAGAAGGGGAATGTATAAAAAAAAACCTTCTGATCTCCATGATCACAAGAAGTTGGATGCAATGAAAATGCAAATTGAATCAAACAAAATACTGAAAGTTTATACCATTAATACCATTAATAAAACGAATGAGAGAAAAGAAACATCAAGGGTGGTAATTAAAACTCTCCCTTCTCTGCAAAGCTCAAAAGTTAAGCAGCCAGATGAGATCCATAATTATTGTCTTAAGTGCTTCCCAGTGGGATATGAATTACTAAGAAGGCAGTTTACTGATTTCCTTTCAGATGTAAGTCCAGTTTCTCCTTTCTTAACAAAAGGCTACTGCCAAAAGATGAGAACACAAACAACCCCTTCAAACATAGGCAAATGATGTGTTTGTATATACTTTACATTAAACATTTACAGCTGGTATTGCTAAAACAATACACTTATAAACACTTATAAGAAAATATTATGTTGGCCAAGAAGCAAGCAGGGTGTGTCAGGAAGGCTTAGAATTGCAAAGTGCAACTTATTATCAACTTGATAAAAATTGAACAAGCTGCCCCAAGCATTATAACCTTTATGTTGCTTTTATTGATTATTGCAAAGCTTTTACCTCAGTTCCATATTCAAGGCTTTTTTCTTATATTGCAAATATACAAAATGGGTCCAAGTACAGTGATAGTACTAGAGTATTTGATTTTCACGTGAAAAACACATTATAAAAATATACATAAGCAACGCAATAACATCAAGAACAATTGATATAAAGCCTGGAATTCTTCAGGGAGATGGTTTAAGCCCACTGTGGTTCTTCCTAGCCTTACATTCATCATCTCTCTTATAAAGAAAAGAACTATGTCTTCCAAATTAGGTAGTTGAACAAAAATATCTTATTGATTGATGAACGTAAATGACATTTATTCATATGACTCCACCAAAAACATACATTAAACGGCTCACTTTTCTTATACGGAATTTTTGCCAATGATATAAAATGTATGAATTAAAGTTCTTACTGTATGTTAGGCAAATAAATTTTGAAGACTTCAAGCTTGAATCTAGAGGTTACATTGAACCAATTTGTGATGGCAATTCCTTGATCTCTTGCAGGTAAGACATATGTGGTATAAAGGTATGAGAGAAGGATATAGCTAAATCTTCTAAGATGCTTGCTGAAATTCTGGAAGAAAAGCTCAGTGTTTTATGGACGCATTCAAAATAATGAACACCTATCCAATATCAGTCTTAAATGCATATCTTTGTATGGTGGACTATAATAGATTTGGAAAATATATTAACAAAGCCTTAATAGCATTAATTAAACAAAGGGCCTATCAACTTAAAGTAGCTGTAGAAAGGTCAACAGGAATTCTTAAAACATTGATAAAGAAATAAAAAACAAAGATACTTTTGGAAAAAGTAACTATCACTTCAGAGGTATTATGCCCATTTTATAGATGACGAAAGTAAGATTCCCGGAAATTAAATGATTTGTCCCTGTTGATACAGCTACTAAGCGCTAGAGGCAGGATTCAAAAACAATTCTCTCCTGACTTCAAATGTTAATTTTTTTTTTTTTACAATATCTGAACAAGGAATTAAGCAACATTAGGTGTGATAGAAAGGGCGGTGACTTTAAATAAAGTTTTATTATATTTAAAAATGTAAAAACCATTTTTAGAGGTTGAACAGGACCCTCTTATACTCTTAAAAAATGTCAAGGACTGAAAAAAAGAACAAAGTAAAAAAAAAAAATGCACAGCAGAAAACAAAAGAAAACTCACCAGGAAGCAAAAAAAAAAAAGATGGACAATTCTCAACACAACAAGTAGTATTTATCATATAGGCTTTCTTAAAATGAAAATCTGTTGTTATTTGTTTTGGATTTTGTGATGCATACCGAATGCTTTTTTTTTCTTTCTAACTTTGCATTTAAATTCCAATATTTAAGTTTATGATTTTTGTTTCTTTTCTCTATTCAGTATTTGTGTTCTGGCTTTTGAGTCTAAAATACAATTTTGAAAAAAAAATAAAAGAGGGGCAGCTAGTTGATGCAGGGAATAGAGCTCTGGTCCTAGAGTCAAGAAGACCTGAGTTCAAATTCAGTCTTAGATACTTGACATACTTATTGTGTGACCTTGGGCAAGTCACTTAACCCCAATTACCTTGCCTTCCCCCCTCCAAAAAAAATGTCGACTACACACCCCATAGAACTTTTGTTTATGTGGGTCATATCTATCGATACTGTACTAGAAATTAAAACATCATTATTATTAAAATAGTTTTGACCTTGTGGATCACCTTTAGCCCCACACCACACTTCCAGAACCATTTCTCTTGATCAGCAGTTAAGAAGAGGAAGTCTACAAGTAAAGGCCCTAAACCCATCTACCTTCTGCTAGGAAAGTGGAAATGATTCCTGGTAGAAGTTGTGGTTTGCTATCACATTTAAGAGACATATTGAAATTTATCCTCAATAGATGGTAATTATAATGATAGTTTTGTAGGAAAATCTTCCAATGACATGCATTTTTGAAAGCATTTTAAAGAAATAAAAACCAGGGAGCAATATGTTAATAGCTTCAACATATTTTAATTCAATAAATATTTATTAAATGCTTGCTATGAGCATAACCATTTTTCATCACTCAAAAAATTCATAATAATTTTTTTCCAGAAAAAAAACATTGCTAATAAAATGTTCCTAGGGAATTGAAATGACAAAAAATGTTTCTTTTCTCCCCTCTTCTCAAAATATTCCCTTTCTATCCTCTGGTATTTTATATCAGTATTCATTGTCTTTTTAAAATTTGACTTGTGCTTTGCATTTGAAAATAACTGAAATTTGCATCCAAAATCACTAACTCCTTGAAATTCTCCATTTTTTTTTGTTTTCATAACACTGTAACCTTCTGGTTTTTCTATTTGTGATCAATCTTTCTTTTTATCCCTTGTTGCTTCCTGTGACTTCTGCTGAATAATTATGTTCTCTCCCAAGACTCAGTCCTTGATTATCTATGCATCTCTCTCTCTCTCTTTCTCTACACTTAGTTGCTCACAAAGTTCATTCCACATGGTAGTTTCAATTAATACCTCTATGAAGCTAACTTTCAAGAGTTCTTTTTTTTTTTTAGCTTTAAGTTCTATAAGCCTATGGAATCTAAAACACACACACATATGCCACTATCAAAGGACATCTCAGTGTGGACGTTCTGCCAACACCTGAAACTTAGAAAGTTATAAAAAAAACGACATCTATATAGTGATTTATGAGTTGAAAATTGCTTTACATTTCAATTGAGACACAAAAAATTTGTGTGACAGTTAATATGAGCATTGTCATCCTCGTTTTTCAGTTAACAGAAAAAACTTGTGCTAAGAAAGATTATCAGAGACAAAAAATAGGTTGTCCAGACACACATCCCTAGTAGGAAGGTTTTGAATTAAGATCTCCCATCTCCAAATTTGGTATTTTATCTACCTAGATTACTAGGACGAAAGAATTCATCACCTGATGGTGATAGATCTCTGCATTTAGCTGTTCTGCTCTTTAGACAGCAGGCTCAGTCTTCCTGGGATAAAACTCATAGCCTTTCCATTACAGAGCTTCTACTCCATTCATACAATTTTTGACAACCCAGGCTGACCTAACTTAATGATAAGAAACTGGACTAGGACTTTATGAAGGATTGCTGACAATATCAATCACTACATAAAGGAAGAGAGATAGTGTTGTTCAATGGATAGAGAGTGGATCTTGGACCTAGGGATACCTGGGTTCAAGTCTTTCCCTTAACAGGGACTGTGCCAAGCTGAGTAAGTCACTTACTTAGCCCTTCAGATCTCTTAGGAACTCTCTGGCACTGTCAATTGCAGAGAGGGTATTGGTCTGCAGTAGTAGAGGGAGATTTCTCCTGTGGGAGCTCCCTAAACTGGTAAAATCACAGGTCTGCTCCCTATCCCTATATAAAGGAAACATTCTCATCCTAACATAATGCAACAAATGATTCATCACTTTCATTGAATGGAAAGGTCCTTAAAAAAAAAAATTCTTGCTTAATTGATATCAGCTGGCTAGCTAGTATAAAAAACACCATTTTAAAATGGCACCCTCTTTTCTAGAGAGATACACCATAACCCTCTCTCTCTGTAATGTTTTCAGGTTCTTTGTTTTGTTCATTTAAACATAAGGAAAGAAAATGATTTTTCCCCCAGTGGCTGCTCTCCTAAATGAGCTGGTGAAGCTTGATAAGTCCACTTTTAGTTCTATTGGTAGACTTTTTAGCAGTCTTTGTTATCAAACAAATATTGCTTTGGTAAACAACAACAATAATATTAATATTTTACTCAAATATAAAGAAGTGCATGGCATACCTGTAGTTGTCAGCATAGAAACTCCCAGAAGAGGAAGGAAACTCCTTGTATTCATGCAAAGTAGCAACTGCTCTTCAACTCATATAGCCTTATAGAGTCACCATAGCCAGTATGTGTCAGAAGGGGACTGGAAGTGAGGTCTTGCTGATCCCAAGGGCAGCTCTCTACTCACTATTACTAGCTACTCATCACATTAGTGCACTTCATTAGAGCTCTCAACACCATCCTCATAATGGACCCAGAGGTCTATGAATATAAATATTCATAATTTCCTCTTCATCTTCAGACCAAGGACTTTACCTTATACATTCCCTGTATTTTCAGGTTCTTCTTGTTGTTGTTCAGTCAATTCAATTCAATTGTGTTCCTTAGGAAATTAATTCTGTGATCCTTCATTTTGAAAGAAAAAAAAAAGCAATTTTCAGTGCTATTTCATGTTTAAAAATCCATCACTTTTATTATGTACTTTATATTAGGAATGGAATGAGTTTTTTGTAGGATCTTCAAGGAGCCAGAAGCATCAAAGTATCTGAATTCTTAGATTTCAGGACTAAGAGAATCTGAAACCAATGTCGGTACCAGAAGCACTAAAGGGAGATACAGTCACCAGAAACTGGTATCTGGGTACACATTCCATAGGGCACATATCTTCTGGGTGGGGTTCATCTTTTACCTTACTGCAATCTTGGGATAGGACTATGGTATTGGTACCAAATGTGACCTCCTATTCTGGCCCTGAGTTCCTGATAACCACATGCTTACTGATACAAATCCCGACACTTAACACAAATCAGAATGATCAGAACTTGAAATTCTACCGTTCTGCCTTTCTCTTCCATAACTGTGGGTTGCTTAAAAAAATTTCTAGAAAAAGAGGAAAATGAGTTGTTTAAATCATTATTTCATCAAACCTTATAAACTGGAAATTTCATTTTATTGAATAGCTCACTAAATGTAAAAGTTAACCTCAGAAAACAGCATAATGTAATGATCATGCCTTATCTTAAATTCAAATGCCTGTGCTTTGAGTGTTAAGGGCAGACAACTACATGGAGCAAGGGTTGAGCTTTGGGAAGAGGCTATAAGACATTAGGGCTATTTGTAGTAACAAACCTTGGAAACTAATGCTAATGTTGCTGCCTCCTCCATACCAATTCTGTGCTCTGTCAACACAGGATTATGGAGGGGTGGGGCAGGGCTGATCAGCTGGAACCTTCCCCATTCTATGGTGGGCAAACTCCCACCTCCTGTTCCCTAATGCCTGTAATTCATGGTTGTCATCTGCTGAGCTGAAAACTCTTTTCCCCTTTAACTTTTCATCACCCTCGTATTCTTATCATCTTCTGCCCTCCTGTTCCACAGTGAGTTTTAGAATCCCTGCTCTATTGTGACCAAATTCCCCTTAATCCAAGATATTAATCAAATAACCAACAAACACTTATTAAATGCCTACTATGTAGTAGATACTGTGCTAGGATAAAGGGATACACAGATAAAAACATCTTTGTCAAACAGTGTTTGTATCCCCTGACATTCATAGAAACTTGGTACTCTCAGAAGACATTACTTTCCTGACTGCCCTCCCCAGTATAAGGTGGTCTACATCCCCTGCCCCAGACATGCTGGCTCAGGAAGATTCCAGCTGTGTGTTCTTTGTTAGGTTCTCCCACTTCCTGCTCCACCACAACTCAGATTTTCTCCTTTGAGAGTCAACTCCATTCATCTTTATCAATCAATTCAGATAATTTATTGATGTAATCTACCACTTCTACATCACTTTTCCTCCATTCAAATTGTTCAGTACCTTGCTTATAGTCTCCGTCTCCAATTTTACCCTTGCCCTTATTGTGTGTGTGTGTGTGTGTGCGCGTGTGTATGTGTGTGTGTGTGTGTGTGTGTGTGTGTGTGTGTGTGTGTGTTAGAGAAGAGAGGAAGGAGGGGTTCCAGACCTGTTATTAAACTCTCTCCATCAGTGCAGTCTGGTAACTCAACTGTAACTTATACTCATCAAGAAATACGTGGGACATTGAAACATTAAGTGACTTGCTATGGTTACACAGGTAATACAAAGTAGGACTTGAACCCAGATCTTTCTAATCCTAAGACCAGCTCACTATCCTTACATCCTCACCTAAATAGAAATGTGGTTATCCTGTTGAACAACTTGGCCTTCCAGCTCATTAACCACCTCAGCTCACAGGAGGCTGTATCTTTACTTGACATCAATCACACACAAAGGGGTGTCATACTTTAGTGTTTACCATCACCCATGATTATTCTGCCTCCATGATCTTGAATTTAACATTCTCCTCTGATCATAATCTCCTGCTATTCCATCTCACCCTCATCTTCATTCCTTCTGAACCTATTATCCAAACTCCTTTTCAACTCCACTCACTTGATTCCTCTCTGTTCTCCCAATTCATCCCAATTTGGCTTCATTTTATTCTCTTTATAACCTTGACCTCCTCCTTGATTTTTCATCTATATACCATCTTCAGTCCTTGAATTCCTTGACCCCTTATTCTATCATTGTGGTTCATCAGCCCTGAGTTATCCCCACCATCTGTTTCTCTATTCCTCTTCTCTTGTTGCTGATAATGCCTTGAGGAAATCATGTTAACTCTGAGAACTGGGCCCTCTATAAATTCATGTTATCAAATTTTAACCAGCCTCTCAATGCTACACAGAAATCTTTTTATTCTCCCCTGATTAGCTATCCTGGTCCCCAAAGTAACCATTCTAAATCTTTCCCTTTCTCCTCAAAGAATCAAACTTTTGCCATCCCTTCTCTCTCAGCCAATGATTGTGACTCTTATTTTACTAAGAAAATCTAAACCATCAAATAGAAGGTCTCTCACTGCTACTACTTCACATCTCAAACCCCTTCCAATCTCCATTTGAAACTTATTATGATATATTGTATAAGACAGTGGTCTATGCCTGATTTATGCCAAACTGCTTTCTACTTTTTCCAACAGTTTTGAGGAATATTTCAAGTCCTTAAATACTATGTTAGATTTCTTTGAAGTCCTGCTTACCAATTCTATTCCATTTATCAACTTTAAAAAATTGTAATCAATACAAAAATAATTCTGATGATTTTATAGAATCTGTAGAATAGTTGGAGAAATGATAATACTAGGCTTGCTTCACTCCTTTTTTCATTATTCACTTTAAGATTACATTTTGGTTCATTAGTGGAATTTTCTTGTTTTGTCTAGTTATATAAAGTAATTTGTTGGTAGTATAATTGGTATTATATTCAATCCTTGACTTAATTTAAGTATTGTTATCATATTGTCATTTTTTATATTGGTGCAGCCCAACCTTGAGCACTGAATACCTCTCACTAATTTAATTCTGCTTCTATTTCTGCCAAGAGGATTTTGTAATTGAATTCTTGACTAGATTATTTTTCAAGGGTTCATCCTTATATTGATTTTCTCCCTAATCCTTCTGCTCAAAAGCTGGGAAATTCAACATCCTCAATGGTCTGGCACTTTACCACTTATAAGCACACCGGTCACAATGAATCAAAAAAAAAAAACTTTAAAAAATAGATCTTAAGGTCTACCTGGTGCAAACAGTGATGATACCCTGATGACTAAAGCTATTTACAAGAATTGGGAAGACTAATGTCATTCAAGGTCTTATTGTACTTTGCACTAAACTTTATAGACAAGATTGCTCTTTTATGGTCTGTCTACCATCATCTGCTGCTTGTATTCTGATCCCAGGCCTACTCTAAGTCTCTTCATTGCTCTTTTAGCCTCTTGGTGTCAGTGGAAAAGAAATTGAGACTTTATTTCTGACTTAGTGACTACAGTTTTTTCAACCAAGCTCTTTCAGAAAAATTAGACTTTTAGACTGAGATGCCAAAAACACCAGGGCTCCTTTAGAACATCTCCCCTGTTTGTAATTCTATTATATCTAAATACCCCTTTCTTCTGAAACTCTCCTAGTACTCTGGAGGTACAGGGATATCATTATCACTTTTATTCCTCAGGATAAGTTTGCATGATTTCAGACCTAGTAGCCTTCAATATTAGAACAAGGTAGAAAAAGTGAAGAGAACAGAACCAGGAAAACAACATGGACAATGACCACTGCAATGTAAATGAAAAAAAAAAAAACTTACATGAAACTGAATGTTATGCATATATAATAGTTAGACTTGGTCCCCTAAAAAAAGAAAAGAGAATATCCACCTTCTCCCTTCTTTGTAGAGGTGGGGGACTGTGGCGGAACAACATGCATATTTCTCAACTAGGTTGTTTAGATAAATTGTTTTTTTTATCCTTATTTCTTTTTTGATTCTTTATCACAAGGAATGTCTCCCTAGGAAAGAGAGAAGAAGGAATATTTGGAAATGAAATTATGTGAAAACCATCAATGGGCAGCCAGGTGGCACAGTGGATAGAGTGCCAGGTCTGAAGTCAGGAAGAATCATCTTTGAGTTCAAAATTTGGCCTCCAAGACATTTAACTAGCTATGTGACCCTGGGCAAGTCACTTAACCCTGCTTGCCTGAGTTCCTCATCTATAAAATGAGCTGAAGAAGGAAATGGCAAACCACTCCAGTATCTTTACCAAGAAAACCCCAAATGGAGTCAGGAAGAGTCAGAAACAACTGAACAAAAATCGTCAATAGCATTTTTTTTAAAAGAACAGAATGGGATATTTTTCCACGAAGAAAACAAATGCACACATACTCCCTTACCTCTAGTTTTCAGTCTCTACCAGAGAACAAAATTAATTCCTTGCTTGTTCCCATGAAGCACTGTGGCATCTTTTACTTCAATACCTCAAGGATCTGTGATTTCATGGGCTTGCCCTTCATCGATGCATAGCACAATCCGCTTCTGCCTGACCATCACACACAACACTGGTCTGATATCCTGTTATAGTTCATTACTGGGGTTCTACTCAGTATTCTAAAGGTTTTCCCAATATTTTCTTAGCATTGTAAGAATACCAAGGGAGCATTTGGGTTATCCATAAACAAATACAAAAACCAAGCTACATTGGCGTTTATTTGTTCCATCTTTTGTGGTTTACAGGTGATGAGGGTGCATGTGAAGAACACACTCTATAGTTATCAGAAAACAATCCCTCAGTTTTTAAAGTTCCTTCTCCCTTTTCAATTCCCTTCCTTTCTAACACAATTTACCCTCTTTAATGAGGCACTGGAAATGCAGGAGAGCATAACAAGAGTCCTTAATAGGGATTAATTTTCTCCTAAAACTCCTACGATACTAGAAGTCTCTACTTAAATACTATTTAGCATTTAACTCTTTAATGCCTTTGTGGTTATTCATTATTATTTCATATGTATTAATTCTATCTCTCCAGAAATTTAGCTATCAGTTTATTGGGGTTAAGGTTTCCAAAGCCAGACAATGGTAAGTTTATTAATTCCTGCTAGGTACTGGCCCTAAATACAATTCAGGCAATTTTCACATGATAAGTGTGGCTTAGGTGTAACTCCTTAGGCCAGAGGTGCCCAACAGTTGGTCCAACACTCTGGAAGTTCCTATACCGTCCTAGGCTCTTTTACAAACAAGACATTCCACCTCGACTCCAGGCACTTTCCCTGGCTGTCCACCAAACTCAGAAAGCTCTTCTCTCCTTGGCTCCAACCACTGACCTCCCTGGCTTCATGTAAGTACCAACTAAAATCCCATTTTTCACTGGAAGGCTTACTAAACCCCTTTAAATCTGGTGCCTTTCCTCTGTTAATTATTTTCTATTCATAATGTATTAGCTTGCTTTGTATCTTTTTGTTTGCATATTGTCTTCCTCATTAGATTATAAGCTCCTTGAGGTCAGGGACTCTCTTTTGCCTCTTGTAACTCCAACACTTAGCACAGTCCCTGGCATGTAGTAGTTTAATGTTTATTGATTGAATGGAAATACTTTAAAATAAAAACACAATAGAACATATTCTAATGTGTTGTTCAATATATTGATCATATTAACATATAATATTATTGACATACCTTATATATTAATATGTTTAACTGTATAGAACAACACATTAGAAAATATGATTTTCTTTTTTTTTAATAAATGCTTTATTAATTTCTGGTTTACATCATTCATTTCCGCCAGATTTTGAGTTACAGTTTTTTCCCCATTTTTTCCCCTATCCACCACCCCAGAATAGCAGTCCCACAAGATATCCCCTCATCCAATCTGTTCTCTCCCATATCTTCTCCCATACCCCCTTCGACTTTACCATTAGGGCCAGGTGAGTCTCTGTGCCCCAATGCCTGAACATCTTATCTCCCAATTACATGCAAAATAGTATTAATAATGGTATTTATATATATTTGAAACATTTAATTTTAAAACCTCGAATTTCAGATCCATTCCCTTCCTCCCTTGTCACCCATTCCCTCTGGAAAGATAAGCAATTCAGTATGTGTTGTACATGTATAGCTATGCAAAACATTACCATAGTAGATATATTGTAAAAGACTGCTTATAATTCCCTCCCACCCATCCCACCCCCAAACTGGTCCATTCCCTACTTTGATCCTGACCCTCTTCGATAGTGGGTACTTCCAACCTCCCCCCCCCCATGGCCTCCCCTCCATCACCCCCCCTCTCATCTCCCTTCCCCCTACTCTCCTGCAGGGTGAGATATCCCATTTAGTATGTATGTCATTCTCTCCCTGAGCCAGATTCAATGAGAATATGGTTTTGCCTTTTTGCCTTCCTGTTCTTCCCCTACCCTGCAGCCACTTCCCCTTGCTTCTTCTACATGAGATAGTTCACCCTACCCTGTCTCTCCCCATCTAGAAAATATGATTTTCTAAGTCAATAAATCTCCTACAGGGTTCCTTTGTACGGTTTTGTGACATATTTCTATTTGAATTTGATATTATTGGCATAGGCTAGTAGTGTGAAAAGAATAATACTTATCTGCATGTATAGGAGCTAGGATATTTGTTTTAAAATTTGTCACTTTTGTTACCTAGTTAAGACATACTGACGTGTGTATGAATATGACAGTTGGAGTTAGGGTAGTGTATCTGGACCTATAATTTCATTGCCATAAAGTAGTGATGTCAAACTCAGATAGAAACAGGGTCCATTAAAGCATACAGAAGGATCCCTGCAGGCACATATTGAATTAGAAAACCAATATTAACCCTATCTATGTCCTACTCTATTTTCATTTATTTTGTTAAACATTTCCCAATTACATTTTAATCTCATTTTTGGCTATACTTGGGAGTATTGTGTGTATGACACCTCTAGTATAGGGATCTCCCAATAAAGAAACTTCAGAAAGGCATTTGTAAGTTCAAATCTTAAGAAGTTTCCCCAGACACTGAGAGGATAAATGACTTATGTATGATTACACAGCTAGAATGTGTCAGAGGTCTGGACTTGAACCTAGATCTTCCTGACCCTTTGATGCAACCCTTCCCTTCCCACGCCCTCTCCTTCCCCTTCCCTTTCCCCTTCTCTCTCCTTCCCCTTCCATATCCTTTCCCTTACTTTCTCTCCTCTTCCCTCCTCTTTCCCTTCCTTTCCCTGCAATATCCTTTCCTTTGTCTTCCCTTCCCTTCCTTTTCCCTTCCTTTCCTATCCTTTCCCTTCCATTGTCTTCCTTTCCCTTCTGTTCCTCCTCCATATCTTCCCCTTCCATTTCCTTTCCTTTCCCTTTCCTTCTCTCCTCTTCCCTTCTCCTTTCCTTCCCATGCCATGTTTTTCCCTTCCCTTCCCTTCCCTTCCTTTCCCTTCCCTTCCCTTCCTTTCCCTTCCCTTCCCTTCCCTTCCCTTCCCTTCCCTTCCCTTCCCTTCCCTTCCCTTCCCTTCCCTTCCCTTCCCTTCCCTTCCCTTTCCTTCCCTTCCCTTCTCTTCCCTTCCCTTCCCTTCCCTTCTCTTCCCTTCCTTTCCCTGGTATACCCTTTCCTTTCCCCTCCATGTTTCACTTTCTCTCTTTTTCTGTCTGTTCTTCTGCCTGTCTTTCTCCCCCCCCCTTCTACTGGCCTCCTCCTTACCTCCTTTCACTTCATTCCTTACCCTCTTCCTCTCTCTTTTTTTCTCTATAAATTTGAGGCTAGGTTCTTCATAGAACTATTTATAAAATATGAAATTACCATCCCAAAGCACAGCATTAAGTTCACATAATTTAGAATATTTTTCACACTAATGGTTTCAGGATTTGATCATTCTAAATGTTAAGAAAGGGTACACACATAAATCTGTATTTAGATACCAAGTCTAGGTAATTTCCCCAAGGGAGAATACAGTTATAGCTCTATATAGTCATGATGTATGACAGCAAGGTGAAGGGTAGGAACCGAGGCACTGAGAACAGTGTTTATTGGGAATAGAGAAAAATGGCTTTATGGCTACAGCAGCTTTCACATAGGAATTGGAAATTCATTTTCTAGACAATTTTAAGGGTCTATGACCAAACTCAATCCTTTTTCCTAGCTGTCAATATTTCTGTTAGACATACTTTTGGACTCTATGATCTTTTCATGTGTTTAAAGAATCTTGAGTTTTTCAAACTTTTGACCACCTCCACCCCACCCACCCCTTATTCTTAGGACTTAGAATTTGGCCACTTACCTATTGGCAGGCAGCCCACAGAAACCCAGAATTGATCCAAGTGGCAAAAATTAAAACAAATGTTATCTACCTGCTAAGTAGTGTAAAACAGAATGGAGATCCTTCCTGTAATCTTAACACATCACAAAGATGGTTTCTGTTCTAGAAACTATAAAGTGTCTAGTTTTTTAAAAGTCTGGCTTTTAGTATTGCTATGGACAATTGAAAAAAATAATTAATGAATATTTGCCTATTTCTTTTTTAAAATTTATTTTCTGAACTTAAGAAATAAAACAAGCATAACAGTAGAATAGGAAAAGAAAAAGATGGTGGGGTAGCTAGATGGTGCCCTGGAGTTAGGAGAACCTGACTCAAGTCTGACTTCAGATATTTGACAATGACTAGCTGTGTGACCTTGGGCAAGTCACTTAACCCCATTTGCCCTGCCTTCCCCCTCAAAAAAGCAAAAAATGAAACTGTAAATCTATTATGTATAACTTTCAATTTCTTTTAAATATATGAAGTTATCATGTAACTTTATTTTTCATTTCTTTCTTCCATCCCTCACCTTCTCCTAGAGATTGAAAGATTTTAAAGGGAATCATCATTTAAATTTACCTTATATCATTAATTTGAGTTTGTCTTATATGTAATCCATCATCAGAAAATGGTTATTCAATATTAGGCTTTACATGGCAATGTGTTATGTTAATGAAAAAGGATCTCCATGGCACTGGAAAGAAGGGGCAAGGGAAGAATATGGCTGTAGGGTTAGGTTTTGACATAAGCTGAGGTTGTGTCTTTAAGTCTGCTAATGTAGCCTCACTGCCAGTATTGTGGAAGGAGGGGGAGAGGTGCTGAATGAGCTCAGGGTTGGTGAACATTTTCATGGGTTTGGAATTTTTTTAAACTTTTTTTTTTTAATTCTGGGTGTCCTAGACCATGGAAACAGATGAAGTCACACTGTTTTTGATGCATAATTTCAGTTTTGGAGAGGTTTGGGGGGTCTTAGGGATCAGAGAAAATGTGTAATCTGCCATATTGTTGCTCATGAAACCCAGTCTTTGGGCGTATCCAGACTAGGTTATTGTGTTCATTTGCTTTTGTATATCATGTATTAATCTATTCCACTGATCATTCTTTCTATTTCTTACCCAGTGCATTCTTTTTTGGATGATTACAGCTTTGTAGTATAGTTTGAGATCTAGTACTGCTAATCGTCTGGGTACTTTAACCCAAAATGCTATGACTAGGATATTTTTATAGGAAGAGGGCAGTAAAGACTGGAGTGATGGGGTAGCTAGGTGGAGCAGTGAAGAGAACACTGGGCCTGGAGTCAGAAGGACCTGAGTTCAAATCTGGCACTTAATACTTACTAGCCACATGACCTTGGGCAAGTCACTTAACCCCAATTGTCTTGCCTTCTCCCCTAGGGAAAAAAAAGGCAAAAAAAAAAAAACCTGGGGTGGTTTTCTTTGGAAAAACAACTATATGATTTTATAGGCTTCAGAGAGTTTATATGTGGGGATATAATTAGGTAAGAGTAACTTGGTCCCCAAATATAGTAACATTAATTTTTACTTTTTTTGCCTTTTTTTTTGGAGGGCAATTGGGGTTAAGCGACTTGCCCAAGGTCACACAGCTAGTGTGTGTGTGTGTGTGTGTGTGTGTTAAGTGTTTGAGTCCAGATTTGAACTCACGTCCTCCTGACTCCAGGGCTGGTGCTCTATTCATTGCACCAACTAGCCGCCCCAACATTAATTAATTCTTAAAACATACAATTCTTTAAATTAATATATTTAAAAGGGAAATGATCATTTGAACAAAATATCAGTGACATAAAATACAAAGTAGCCAAATTTGATGCAAATATCTAAAAGGCATAAATAATTAACAATAATGACAAAGGAGCTATATATTGTATTGAAAATTCACTCAACTTGAATCAAACCCACCAAAGGAAAATATACATGTTTATTTATAATATAAAATAAAATAACAGCGTCTTCATTACAGTCTCTGTTTCCCATCACTATTTGGAAAGTGCTGCTTTGGGGGGAAAACACATTTATCTGAGCTGAAGGAAGAAACAGATACATGAAGAACAGGAGTAACATTCCAAAGTGAGATGGAAAAAGAAATAAAATCCTTTCCTCCCTCCTCTTTCTCCTTATATTTTCTCTTCTTTTTCTTTCTCTTCTTACTAATTATTATCACCATTATTTTATTTGTATTTTAATATTACATTTAAAGTAAATTAAATTTAATATTAAATGTAATGTTTAATTTAAATTGAATTTAATATTAAATATTTTAGCATTAAAATATTAACACAGTAGTAATTGCTGACATTGACAATTTGCAAAGTACTTTGCAAACATTATCTCATTTGATTATTGAAATAATTTTGCAATAGTAAAAAATGTGAATGTGATCATTTCCATTTTACAGAGGAAGAAACTGATGCACAGGTCACTAAATTCACTTGGCCAAAGGGGCACTGATAATAAATGGCAGAGCCGGAATTCAAACCCAAGACTTGTGAGTCTAAATTTCCTGCTCTTTGCAGCATGTTATTGCTGCCTACTCAGACACTCAATGGGAAATGCAACAATAATGAAGCAAGCCCACTAAATCCTATGAGCAGGAAAGATGACCTGGAAATTTAGTGCAGGTACTCATTAGATAATGCCCAGCAATCGGGTTAGTTTTCAAGTTTTCAAATTCTGTAATCATTAAGATAGTTAGTTTCTGTATATCTGGTATATCTGGACTTTAATTCCCATTGATTTAAATGGGACTTTTTCAAATTTTATTACTAATAACATTTTTAGGATAGGGATAGAAATTAGAGCTATGATTTCATAGGTAGAGGGAAAACTTTCTTCACATATGGAGAGCAGCACCTTATGGGTGATTTATAATCTTAGAGAGTTGCCTGGGTACGTACGCTGAGAGGTTAAATGACTTGCCCTAGGTCATACGACTAATAAATGTCAAAGGATTTGACAGGATTTGAACCCAGTTCTTCCAAATTCTGAGACCAACTCTCTATTCACTATACAGTGCAATGCAATGCTGCCTCTTGCTAAAACAACTATTTTATTAAAAGTAAAAGGGCAGGAGTTATCTATCCTGATTTTCACATTCCAACCATAAAATGTCAGCCCTCTTTAAAATAAAGTAGCTAGGTAGTCCAGTTAGTGAATAGAGCACCAGGCCTGAAGTCAGGAAGATGTGAGTTCAAATACAGCTTCAGACCCTTACTAGCTGTGCAGCCCTGGACAAGTCACTTTCTCATTGTCTGCCTCAATTTCCTCATCTGTAAAATAGAGTTAAATAACACCTACTTCAGGATCAAATGAGATCTTTGTAAAGCACTTAGCGAAGTGCCTGGAACATTGTAGGTGCTTAATAAATGCTTTGTTTCCTTTCTATATGGCACTGATTCAGATATATAAAACACCGTGCTTTATGTCTTTGAGGAAGTTTTTCAGATCAGAAGAACAGACTCCCTCAGGTATATAAAAAAGAAATTGTTCTCATGCTCATAAAACATTGGACATCCAAAGTCTTACTATAAATCTTAAATTTCACTCATCAATTGCTAGAAAATAGGAGCTTAATAGTTCAGGAATTCTGGGAGAAATAAAGATTTACTTCAAAGAATCCATTCTTAGTTATAACAAAATTTCTATCTTCAAGAGACTGTCATCACACAATACAACTGCAGACAATTTGAAGCTACAGATCATTAGCTCTATATCCTCAGAAAAGCACATTCATTTGATAAATCATGTGGTAGCTTGGTGAATAATGCATTAATCTTTTGGAATATAGAGAACTCCTGACTCAGTCATACAGGTGTTACAGATGTTTCTTTCATGATAAAGAACAAAAACCACATCTACTAGAAATTTTAAAATGAGCTGTTTCTCTGGCTGAAAAGGAAGTCTGAACAATTTCTTGAGAGAAATTAGCATGCAACAACAAAATTAGGCAGTAATCAAATTGTTTTTAGGTCATTTTTCAAGGCAACAGCAAATTGAGAAAGAATAAGCATTCTCTTGATTCCAATTTGCTTAAAGATTGCAGGCTTTAGATTCAAATTACATTATAGTTGTTTCTTTATCCTGAAAAACTCAAGGCACAAGGAATGTAAAACCTAAGTGTTCATAAAAAAAAACTGAACTTAAAGATTTCAGGATTTATAGAGTACAATATTTTCTAGTTATCCTCCATAATTGTTTTGTAAATAGCAAGCTTCAGATTATATTTAGCCACACTTCTTAAACACTGTAATGAAGGTACCATTCCATCAATGTGGATACCATGTCCAATATCCATGCTCCTTCCTATATAACTCTTGTCCATGTCTTTCCACAAATCATCCATAGAGGGAGACAGGGGAATCTGATATTGTGGAGACCTTCTATCTAGGTCATCTAACATTATATCTATATCTAACTGGTACAATAATTGAGCTTGATTATCTCTCATTATTACTAGATGACCAGTTTACCTCTTTGAGTGGTCATACATCACTTGAAAAATATCCTTTGTGTCACTTGTAGCCAATGTATTGTTGGTGATATCCTGCAGCTTATGATGTCTCTCCATTGTCCTTGGGAGGACACACATGTTGAATTCATCAGGGATTATGAAGATGCAATGATGAGGAACAGGAGCTTATGATTAGAGAGAGAAGTTTCAGAGTTCATGATCATGGAGCAAGTACAGTTTTGAAAGATGATGAAATAGAAGTTGTGATCATTGCTGTGGGTGACTGTGAAAGAGTGAAGATATAGGTTTGGGGAGTTGAGGACATGGATGAACTGGGAGGGCAGGTAGTTTGATGGGATAGTACAATGTATATTAAAGTTTCTAAGTATGAGGGTAAGGGTTGGAGTGGAGAGATCTCTGATCTAGGTACTGAACTCCTTGGACAAGGAAGAAAAATGACTCAGAAGCCAGTAGGTTATGGCAACACAACTCGGGACCAAGTAGGTAGATTATTAGAGTGAAATTTAAAGGAAGAGAAATTAGAATGCTGATTGTGGTAGAGGGAACTTTTTTCTCCTGGCCCATTATGTCAAGGATCATTGAGAAGGATTACCAAGTACTGGAGCAGCTGACCAGAGTTGTAGGTTCTTCTGGTCAAGGGTTCAGGAGGGAGCAAAGCTTCCCTTTGTACCAGAATATAGGGAAAGCATGAAGGAAAGACAAAGTAATGTTTGTTACCAACAGAGTGGGACTTTGAATGGAACAAGAGGATGGAAGGGAAAAGACTTATGATTATGATAGATAATCATGAGAGTATGAAGAAAGGTAGTGGGAAAAGGAATTATTTTTTTATTCAGACGATGTCAACTGAATTATTAGGGATAAGAGGATCAAGGCCTAGGAGTCTGCCCCTGAGAGCATGGGTTAAGAATCAATTGATAAGGCACACCAGGTTCTTGTGATGTCTAAGCAGAAAATTGGTGCTGAGGAGAGCAGGATAAGGGGTAGTATCAGCTTTCACAACTAATTGATCCAAACTCAAAGGGGGGGGGGCGGGGCATAGATGACTGAATAGCAGTTAGCAGGAAGTTTTGACTGGTCAGGAAACAACTGATGCTCAGTGGAAGCACGAGTAAGACTTCAGCCATCAGGGGCAGATTCATTTGAGGGGTAGGGAAGTATAGGGTGAGTGTCAGTCCTCACCTCTATTTCTCAATCTCTTATCTGTCCATCTCAGTCCTACACCTCCTTCTATGCCCCCACTTCCATTACAGCCTCTGGAACAGCAGCTCTGACCTGTTAAACTCATGATCCTTCCAATATTATAGCATTCAAGAAAGCCTTCTTCTTCCTAATCAATCAGCCAATCAATAAACATTTATTAAACATTAACTAATGCCAGACATTATGCTAACATTTTGAGATAAAAAGAAAAGATTAAATACAAAAATAGTCCCTTCCCTCAAGGAATTTACCTACTAATGGGGGAGACAATGTGTAAACAAAGAGATAAATACATGCTTGATACCCAATCTAAGGAAGGTAACCTTGGAGGAGAAGACTCAAGTAAATAGGAAACTGGGAAGGGCTCCTATGGAAAGAGGTGTTTGAGCTGAGTCAACATAGCCCATGCTTAGTCACTCTTCCCAATACTTGAGCTGCTGTTTTTATGCCCCACCCCTCCCCACACTGGGAAGAGGAGTAATACTCCTTGGTATATCTCTTCTACAGACTTCCTCTAGATTCTCTCTATTACCATCATTCCTCCCAAATTTCATTCCCTTATTCCATATTTCATTTCCCACAGAAGCTTTTCCAAACCTTTTCTTCCTTCTTTAAGCATCCCATCCCCTTCAGCCCCCCAGTACATGGCCTCTCCCTCACCCCAAGGGACATTCCTTCTTAACTGAGAAAATTAAAGCCATTCAGTATGTTCTCCCTTTTCTTCCATTCCCTTCATCTCAACATCTATTGTCATCATCTCCCACTCTTTCCCCCCTATTTTCTGGTAAAGAAGTGGCTCTTCTTATTATTAAGACAAACCACTCTCCATGTATTCTTTATCACTTCCCCTCCTTCTTCCAAATCTTCTCCAATAGATTGCATCCAGCCACACTCCTTGAAGTAACTGTTTATACCTGATGCCTCTATTCTCCTCTCACTGATCACTCATTCCTTTCCAGCCTCATCACTCAACTGAAGTTGCACTGTCCAAAACGACCAATAACCTTTTTTTAAATTACTGATGATCTTTTCTCAGTCCTTATTCTTCCCTACCTATTTATGGTATTCCTCCTAACTGTGCAATTTCCCCAAAGGTTCTGTCCAGGGTCCTATTCTGTACTATATTTTCTTCCTTTGTTCCTTCATTCCTTCCTTCTTTTTTTCCTTCCCTCCTTTCTTTCTCTCTTCTTCCTCTGTCTCTCTGTTCATTCATTCCTCTCATTCCTGCCTTCCTTTTTTCCTTCCCTCCTTTCTTTCTCTCTTCTTCCTCTCTGTCTCTTTGTTCTCTCCCCCCCCCACTTCTTCAACACCAATGGGTTTATCATCTCTCTGTAGATGATCCCCTCCCTCTTACAGCCCCTTGTATAAATCTGTATATTCTTTAAGTTTATTTGACCATATAAAGTAAACTCCACCCAAGGAGTGCATGGATAGGTTTTGGGAGTTCGATGAACTTGGATGGTGAAAAATATATCTTCATTTTCACTAATCCTTTGCTAAAATTTAGTATTTCCTTGAATTATTTAAAAACATAATTCTGAGAAAGCTTCTCTATCTTTCACTGAATGCCACAGGGTTAAGCTAAGAAAAAGCTTAAGAACTTCCATACCAAGTCATCATATATTCCCCGAAAATATATGAAAATTTAAGGTAAAGGAATCACTTCATTTCCAGTTATTACCTTAGCCTAAATATTTCAATCAACAGAAAATGAAATTACATTTTATTTAAATATTATAAAAAGTAAGTACACTCTTTAAAAAATCCAAAAACTCTGGGCTCTTGATCCAGGCCTTGGATACTATTGTTTGGATATTTATTGTCTTTGCTTATTCTGATTATAAGATGTATATAAAGTTCTTATGATTATTAAACAATCTCATAACACTCTATATTCTCTTTTAACAGAGATTATAGCATCAACACTGCCTATTTGCCCCTTGAAAATGTTACATTATTGGCCACCCTCTGTGGGTTATAATGTATGATATCTCAGTAAATATCCTTCAGAGAAAAGGCCAGATTCTGTAAAGCAGCAGTTAGATACCCCAGGGACAAATCAATCATATATCACTTCTGGCTCAAGATACATCAGGTACCACATGTAACTAAGGTTCAGAAATATAGCCAAATGCAGGCCAGACCTTAAGCTATAAATGGGACAGCAACCAATGGGCCCGTTTATTAACTGTCTACTCAACAATGTATGAATCTGTAACCTGGGGTATTGAGGAAATCCACTCAATAAAGTAGTTTATGATTTTCTTTAATAGATCTTCATTGCAGCTGGTGATTGCTGAAAAAGATGATCTCATAGTCGGCTGTGTCTGCCAGATAGCTTGCATACAGATAGATGCTTTTGTGAAGTGGACCATAGAAACCTGCATAAAAATTGGCCTTCTTTCCCTAATAGAGCTGCATGAACAAAGATGAGTTTGTTGCTGACTAAGAACTGAAAGCTTTGTTTTGTAAGGCTTACTGAATGTATTGCACTTTGCCAAAGGAGAAGGTCTCCTTCTTTAAAAAAATAAAAATAAAAAAGGAAGAATAGTCAGCGGAAACCAGACAACAAATCAAAGTGCATACCCTTCTGGTGGATATTTGTGTCTAAAGTGGGCTAAAACTTTTTTTGTGTGTGAATACTGGTCACATTTCAGAAGCTGAATAAAAATGGAAGAAATAAAGAACTTTAATTAATAGGATGCCTTTTGATTTGCAGAGCAAAACTGCCAGAGCAGATGTACTAGCAAAGAGGATTAGATTGTCCCTTGTATGATGCACTGAAAATTTCTTTTTCTCCCTGTAGTAACCCCATTGAGAAGAGGCTGTCTTTAGTGTCTAAGATTCAGCCCTGCTAAAGAAACTGTTGTACTTGGACACAATGGACCACTCTCAGAAGACCAGACAGAATATGTGAGGAGAGAGCTAATATCCCTTTAAATCCAGTCAAGACAGATTCAATTTTAGCATTTAAAAAAGACAAAATAAAAGCAAAATGCAGAGTTTCCAAATGCTTTCCAAGTCTATAAAATATGCATTAAAGGGACTCTTGAAACACTTATGAATAAGCTTCATCATTTGAGCCAAAAAAAGAAAAAAAATCTTGGCTAAGTTGTTTTCCTTCCTTTGTTTCAGTTAAATCAGATTTTTTTTGTGTGTGTGTGGTGGTGCTGAGGTCCTTCTCATCTACAAATTTAGTACCACTTTCATTTAAAGGCAGTAATTACCAGGCAGTTAATAACTTTCAATGTAATAAAAACAAAAAACCCAAAGGGTTAATGAATCCTCCAGATATTTCAATTTTATGCTTGGAGAGTTCAATGAGGAAAGGAATAGTGCCTTGTTGTTCCTTTCCTTAATATGATTGTGGAGAGGAAGGAATGCAAGGACTGCATTGAGTCTTACTGCTTGGTTCCAGGTCATTTTGCATTTCTGTAGTTCTGGGAAAATGCAAAAAGGCCAAATTGCTCCTCAGCTGGGGTCTGCTTCTGATGAAAATAGCCATGCTTTTCTCAGGTTGTGGAGAATCATGAATGCTGGCACTACCACAGAGTCACTCATTCAAGGGGAGAGTGAGGTCAACCTTCCACAGAAGTGAAAAGACTTCCCTCATTGCTCCCTGCTTCTCCCCCAGCCCCCAGTTCCCCAGTAAAGCTTTTTAGAGATTAGTTGACAGTTATCTCTGGGAGGGGAAGAGCTGCTTATGGAAATAAACTCCTTTGCTATAATAATGTGGCTTCCTATGGACTGACTTTCTTCCCACATAAAATGAGGCTCTTAGGTTGTGGCTAACATCATTTTCAAGTCTCTGGGGAAATGATGATAGGACTAACCCAGTCAGCTTCATCATTGCCTCAACAATCCAAAGGAAGAATTGTAAGCATCATTTTTCATCCTAGGGTTAGCTTCCCTAACAAAGCAAAACAAAACAAGCAAACTAGACAAATCAGCTGAAGACAAGTTCAGTGCAGGGGAGAGGTTGAATCAAAAATGCTGGGCCACGAACACCTATGGATGTGGAATCTGGGACACAGTAAGACTACTCTTCTATGGGGTGGAGGGAATGAGGGCTAGACCAAATCAAAGAAGCAAAGGTAATTTGGGGTGGTGTGGAGAGGAGGAAGAAATCCCTACAAGGAACAGGCTGGTGACAGGTAATAGAAATGCCCTGCTCCCCAATTTGGAACATATGCAGCTATTCTGTAACTGGTCAGGGCTGATAACTTTGTAGTGAAATGATTCACTGATGGATGGGGCAGCCAGAATTTAGGTGCATCCAACAGTCACTATCCAAGGCCTAGCTAGTTTATCTAGCTCTACCTTACTAGGCTGTGTTAGGGTGAAAGACAATACCGTCAGGAGACAGGCCTTCAATCCAACATATGTCTGTAAACATGGGCCTCTCTGTCTCTTTGTGCTTGTTCTGACCTCCAAAGGTCAGAATGATGAGCCACCAGACATCCAAGAGCTGGAGTTCATACCAGGTTTAGGGGCCAGCCACAGCTGAGATGAGGACTCAGTCCTTTCAATTATAACATCTAGGAATAAGACCCCAGTTAGGGTACATTTCTGATCAGTGAAGAAATCTAATGCAACTTGCCTGGGTCTGGTAAGGTAGTAATTAGTGGTTTAATTTTCCAGGTTCTGAATAATTAGGAAATAATCATGCCATTTCTTAATCCCATTTATAGAGCACTTTAAGGTTTGGAAATTCTTTACTAACATCTTCTTTGAATCTCACAGTTCTTTAATGAGGAAGGGACTCTCAGTATTATTATCCCTTTCATTATCATATTCAGAGAAGGAAATGAAGGCTTAAAGTGACTTACCACATGCTCACATAGCAAGGAAGAAGTGGTGGTGGAATTCGAACTCTGCCCTTTCCTGGCCCCAAGTCTAGGGCTCTCTCTCTAACACATTGCATTGCTCTGTGAGATACATTTACATGCCATGTACCCATTTTCCTTTTGGAATTATTGCCGTGCTTTTTAGAAGGTTTTTGCAAATGGCATCAACACAGATGTCTGTCTTTGAGATACATAAGCAATTGCAGAGAAAAAACACTGATCTGTAGTAAATAAATACATATAGTAAAGCATTTACATACCTCTATACCGATAGTATCTTTAGGCTAGATGAGACTCTTCAAAGGTTTTTCATACCTCATACTTCTCACTCTTTTGTTTTCTAATGTGTATGTTATAAACACAATTACACACTTTTTCCTCTTCTGAAGGAAAGGATGTAAGTCTCAGTAGTGGCCCTCTTAGGTCTTACCTCAGGAAAGATAGAGAGCAGCTGGTCATCTTTCCCTACATAATCACTGACATACAACTGAATACTGTTATTAAGTCTTCCATAAATCTTCTCAACTTCAGGCTAAATTCATTCCATTTCCTGTAACCTTTCCTCAAAAGTCCTATTTTCTAACACTTTAATTCTCTCTGTGGCCATAAACTGTATTCTTCTATAAAAGTTCTAACTGATTTTAACTTTTGCCATCCTTTCTGAGACCTTGTATCATATTTAGAACATTCCTTTTCTTCCAACTCACCACGCTCTCTCCTTCATGTCTTTCAAAGGGCCCTTAAAATAGCAATTCTTCCACGAAGAGGATAAAAATAATAATACCTTGCATATGTATTACACTATGTGCTTTTTGCAAAGAATACACCATTTTTCATAATTTGTCACATCTGATTCTCATCATCGTATGTTAAGGTAGGACAAGTGAGAATATTCATTGCAAAGAAGTTAGATGATTTATTCAAAGGCATTACAGATCCAGGATTAGAAAACAGTTTTCTCCAGCCTAATGTCTTAGTCCCTTGCTAGTGCTTATAAGTAGCAATATATAATATGCATAATATATCAAAAATAATAACTAAATTTTATGTAGCACTTTTAAAGTTTGCAGACTCTTTTATATGTATTGTCTATTTTGAGCCTCACAGTAACCTTATGAGAAGATGTTATGATCCTCATTTTGCAGAGGAGAAAACTTGGTCTCATAGAGATAGCAATTTTCCCATGATTTAGTTAGTTATATGTCTCTGTATAGCCTTCTTTACTGATCTATACCAATATTATTAGTTTCTAGAAGACCAAGACCTTATATGTACTATTGGCTTCATATGCTTCCAGATTTAACATAAATGCATTTATCATCATTGTCAATGTTTATGAAGCACCCATCACAAATATACTCTACTACAATAAAAAAGAAACACAACTACTTTTAAGATTCTTTCAAGCTTGCTTAATGTTGTTTCATTGTTCAGTCATGTTTGACTCTTTGTGATCCCATGGACCATAGCACACCAGGTCCTTCTGTCCTTCACTATCTCCTGAAGTCTGTCCAAGCTCATGTTCATTGCTTCATAACACTATCATATCTAACTTCATAACACTAACATATCATCTCATCCTCTGCTGTTCCTTTCTCCTTTTGCCTTCAGTCTTTCCCAAAGTCAGGGTCTTTTCCAATGAATCTTATCTTCTCATTATGTAACCAAAGTATTTAAACTTCAGGTTCAGTATTTGATCTTCCAATGAATGATCTGAATTAATTTCTTTAAGTATTGACTAATTTGATTCCTCTGCTGTCTAAGAGACTCTCAAAAGTCTTTTCCAGCACCACGATTCAAAAGTGTTGATTCTGTGGTGCTCAGCTTTCCTTATAGTTTAACCCTGGCATGTATTGCTACCAAAAACTATAGCTTTCCCTATACAGGACTTTGATTAATAGAGGTGAGGATATTGACAAAAAATTAAAAGAATTACTCTTTATATAAATATCCATATACTGTCAGTATTGGATTTTGGACACCATACAGTACAATGAGAGAAATAGTAAAGGCCCTTGGATTTGGAAAATGAAAATTTTAATTTAAGTCCTTTTTGATAACTTGCTAGCCATATGTCTTTGGGCAAATCATTTCCTCTCACAGAACCTATTTCCTCACCTCTAAAACGAGGCTAATGCAAGATGTCCCAAAAGTCTTAGTGAAATTTTAAGCTCTTATGTATAGCTTAAAACTGCACTAAGACTTTTGAGACACATTGTATAATACTTTGCAATACTTATATCACAGGATTGTTGTGAAAAAAAATTTGGTAAGCTATAAAACAGTATTATTATGGGTGATTTCAAAATAGGATGTTGTAAAAGGGACCCAACAGGTAGAGTGGTTAGAAAGAACAACAGGTTAGAAAGTTCTAGTTTGTGTAGATATGGAGTACATCATTATAGTGAGTTCTGAGACTGCAGCCCATCAGTGTCAATGGTGTCAGGCCATCTGGAGAGCTCAGATAATGTTTAGAGTATATTATATTAGGGATTCCTTTCAAGTCTGAGTTAGACTAGATAAATGCTGTGGTTTCTCCAAAAAATATCAGGGGAGAAAGGGTAAAAGAGTATAAGTACTTACAGTATAGGAAAATAATGGAGAGAAAGGCACAAAATAGTACTCAAAGAAAAATATGCATATTAAAAATGTTAAAGCACTAAGTCTTGAAGCAATCTATTTGTGTCTAAATCCCATCACATAAAGGATTGCAATGTTGGAAACTAAATGTGATCATTTCATTATCATTGATAGTAAAAATTGTTATAGAAATGTTCAATGTTTTTCATCTGCAGTTTGAGTGTCCTCTATAAATAATCTTGGGGTGATATGGCTTAATTGAATCTCATACAAAGCTTTATGGAGACCTATTTTTTTCTCCACCATTTTTGATATTTAATGACATAATACTCCTTATAGTCTGGAACCATTATTTTCAGTAATATGTTACAGATAAGTTTATATTCTAATCCAATCTTACCCCCCTTGAATACTGATTTGGCATGTTTTAAATTGCACAAAGAAATGATGTGTTTGCTGCTTAATACGGCTTCTGTTCTCTTTTGACCTTCTTGTTATGGAAATTGCCATATCCCTTATTTATCCATGTATGGTATGAATAACTTGTTCAAATAGGTGGGGTTGTAGCTGTGGGAATTACAAGCAATATCTTTTTTATTTATATCCTTTCTCTTAATTTGGTGTTGGTTCTGACCTTTGCTCTAACTAGTAGATGGTGGGAATGCACAGAGGCAGGTCATTAAATCATTAAGTCATGATTCCCACAGACTGGCAGCATGGTGTAATGGATAGAGAATTGGTGGAGAATTGGGTGAGATCATATTCTGGTGGGGGATAGGGTGGAATAATTTGTGCTATGGTATTTTGGTTGAAGTATCTGAAGGTTGAACGTTGAAGGCTGAATATTTTTCACTGAAAGAAGATATTTTTGCTAACATAACACCAGGTCAAGGGGCAACATGGCATAGTGGATAAAGAGTTGGCCTCAGAGCCAGGAAGAACAGAATTCAAACTCTCTATCTGACTTGAATTGGCTGTGTAATTCTGGGCAAGTCATGTCATCTCTCCCCGCTCAAGGTAACTCTTACTATAAATTGCAGAGAAGATGCTGATATGCATTGTTTAAAAAGGAAGGAAGGAAGGAAGATATTCCTATATAGTTAACTAGTCATTTCCTGTCTGTACACAAAAGTCAATGCCATTTTTTGTAGTTGATAGGATTTCTCAAGGCTGGAGCTTTCTGGCTTTGTTTTCATTATGTATAGATAGGAGTTTTTGAAATATACTACAAGCCTTTTATTTCTTTTGTGGAATCCTCTGTTTTGTAAAATTTGAGGCTTTTAGCATTCTATTTTAGGATCAGAAATTGTTACACTATCTAATATCCAATGTAATTCTTCTGCTTTCCAGAGAAATGTTTTCCAACATTTTTCTAATCCACGGTATACTTGGGGAAAGAGAAAGCAACAAAATACAATTGACAAGGATGCTAATTTTTTAAAAGGTGAGATGGGGATAGGCCACTATAAATAAGTCATGTTAGCAGGCAATTATGAAACATGAGAAAAATGAAGGTGGAGTGGTAGGGCATGGAAAAAAAAAGAAGCTAGAACAGGAAACTTTACCCTGAATTTGCAGTAAAGGGCTCTAGGCTTTGGTCCTGGGTCAACCTTAAGTCATTTGACCTTTCTCTGCTTCAATTTTATCATCTGTAAAACAAGGGGTTTGAATCAGATGAACTATGTTCCTACAAGCCTATAACTGGGGAGAGAAAAATGTCATATAGGATATCTGAGCAGCAGTAATTTCCATAGCAAGAGTTGCTGTAGTTTCAGGTAAAGGCTGACTTGCCATATAATTCTAAGGAGGTCCTTATGATATACTCAGGTGTCTATTAGCATGATCTGTAACTAGAATGTGATAATTAGGGAATGGATATTGGAGTACCAGATGCTTCTTCCTCATGGCGGTCTTCCATTTTAGGGAAGAGAGAAGACAAGTGGAGACTGGGTCTAATGAAAACATTCTTAATCTCCTGACCATGTCTAATCCTGGGCATAAGGGCAACATAGCTACCAAGAAACCTCAAAATGATGATGTGTGGGAGTGAGGTCCCTTGATCACTTCATATCAATAGAGAAGGGAATCTTTCAGGTACTTCTGTTTGCCATCGAAGGGCAGCTAGGTGGCACAGTGGATAGACTACCAGCCCTGGAGTTAGGAAGACTCCTCTTCCTAAGTTCAAATCTGACCTCTGACACTAGCAATGTGACCTTGGGCAAGTCACTGAACCCCATTTGCCTCAGTTTCCTCATCTGTAAGATGAGTTGGAGAAGGAAATGGCAAACCACTCTAGGTATCTTTGCCAAGAAATCCCCAAGCAGGGGATTTAGGTGTCAGACACACCTAAAAAATGACTGCCAGTTCTCCATAGAAGGGTTGCACTTCTCTAAATCTCATTTCACCCAAGAAAAAGGGGTTCAGAGGCTTTGCAGTATGTTCATACTCAGAAAAGGGTAATCACAACTCCCAAGCATTCCCCTGGAGCAAGAGATGGACTGGAGAGGGCACTTCTGGCCCTCAAACCAAAAAGTCAAGGGTGGGGGTGTGCTTTTTTCTACCATATCCTATAGTAGGTAGCTCCAGGGTGAATGGTAGCCTAGGAAAATGCTAGACAAACATCCAGAACTCCCTCCTTCCCTCCCCGCCCCCCACCAGAATTCCTAATTCTTCCTCTGCCTAACATATTGATTGAGCAACACCACCGAGTCATCACTCCATCGTCAGTCCCAGACTTAAAAGCTACAGAATAATGGGAGAGGTGTACGGAATTATCTGTGCTGGGGTGAAGGTGTGGTAGGATCCCAGTGCACCTGTTGCATATGCCTAGGGCTGACTCTAATTAAAGTACATCTGATAGAACCAGGATCAAGCTGCTCTCATTGGTCTTTTCCTCTTTAATGGTTCAGAAATTATTCATTTGATGCTAGAACTTGCTCTTTAGTTGGTTGGGGTTGCTAAGGGCTGCTTTGGTGTCCTGGGATTCATGTTCAAAGCTTTCTTTTTCACAACTGTACTCTCCGGTCTTGAACTGAACAGAAATTATACATCATTCACTGCTATCAGTGTCAAAAGCTGTTTACCAGCATCTATAGCAAGAACTTCTTCTGACCCAAAGAAAATTACTATCAAGGGTAAATAGGCTGTTTCCCTGCAATTGGAACATACAGGGAAATTGGAGCAGCCAGAGAAACTTTTTAGAATTGGGTGCTAAGGAAAGTGACCTTTGAATTCCTGAATCTAGTGAATCTGCTTGAAAAATCCTGACTGCTGTGAAATAGAAACTTGCTTTGAAATTTTTCCAAAGGAAGAACCTATATTTGCTTCTGTTAAACTTCAAGATTCACTCAATAAAGCATTTGTTTTCTTATCTGCAAATTTTTTATTTATAGCTGACATTTACACAGTACTTTTTGTTTGCCAAAATACTTTAAGTATATGAAAGGCACCTACCTCATTTGATGCCACAAAAACAACCTTAGGAGGTAGGTAATATGAATATTATTATCCACTGTGAGGCTGTGGGTGGTTAAGTAACTTTCCTAAGTGGCAGACCCAGAACTCTCTCTTGCAGCTGTTTATATATGAATCCATAGCTCCCTTTTAATTCATTTCAACTCAGTTAAATAAATATTTATTAGGCAGGTGTCTAATAAGTATATTTCAGGGCTAGAAGTTGGAGACAGAATCAGATCGAAATAGTTCTTGCCCTCAAGGAGCACATACTCTTCTGTGGAGTCAGTAAAGGAACATGTGAAAATAAATATCATTTGCTTGAGGAGGGAAGAGAAAACATGAACAGTATGGATATCAGGGAAGACTTCATGGAGGAGGCACTGGGACCCTGAACAAAGGCAACCTTTCAGAGAGTGAGAGATAGGGAAAGCGTGCTGTGTAGAAATGAGGAAAATATTGTACAAACTCATGGAGGCTAGAGATAGAATGTTAATTTTAGTGAACAGCTCATATAATCTAGGTTAACTGGAACACAGTGTTTGTGAAGGTGAGATAAAGTTGGAAAGGCACAGTACAACAGAAGGAGCATTGGCTCTAAAGACAGAAAATCTATGTTCAAATCCTTCTTATGGTATTTATTACCCACACATCTCTGGAGAAGTCACTTAACCTCCTTAGGCCTCAAGGTTCCTCATGTAGAAAAAATGAGCAGATTAGATTAAGTGACTTCTGATTTTCCTTCTAATTACAGAATTATGACACTAAGAAATTAAGTGTAGGTGGTTTGGAGTCAGATTGTACCAAACTACTTCACTTGTTTAGCAAGGTTAACTTGCCACGTTTCTACAAATATTTACCCTGATAATGTTTCCATATTCTTTTTACTAAATCACTCATTCAGAGCCTTGGATAAGATAAAGCTGCTTATCTTGCAGATGAATACACAGGGATAACTTTAAGATGATAGGTTACTCCTAAGAATATAACAAATCAAAAAAGCCCAAATACAATACTATATAGAAAGTAATACAAAAAACCACACAGATAATAAATAAAATGATAAAGAAAACTCAAAATATAAATAATGAGCACTGATCAATTGAATCAGATTGCTTTCAGGAAAAAAATTTAAAAAAAAATAAAACATTATACTTGAATTCCCAAGCATGTAAAAGTTAAACTTCATCATTTCAGTTATGAACAATATATTTGTAAGAAGCCAGGAAAAGCCCTTAAAATATTAAGAAATACTCATTTGAACAACACAGGATTATTCATCAGCCATGAGAAAATAAAGAGAATGGAATCATATAATCCCCAAAGCAAGCCATCTCAAACTATAACCAAAAATGAAGACAGGGGCTTTGTCTTATATTTATGAGTAGAGAGTTCTGTGTTATCAAGGAAAGATATACAAATTTCAAATAATTCATTTTTGTCAAAGAGCTAACAATATAATTACTCTTTTTAATTCCCCACATCTGCTAATACAGTGCCCTCAATCTAAGCTCCATGAAGGAAGAAACCCTGTATTACCTAAATTCTGGGTCTTTTTCAGTACCTAGAAAAACATTCTACATACTTATACTTCAGTTCTTCTCTTATTTCATGATAAGGAGACTCCTTTCAACCACTGAAATCGATTTATGCCCTCTTTTCCTATATAATTCTTGCCCATATCCCATTATAATGTGTTAGAGGTTTCATAGATTTTAACATGGTATATATATAATTCATCTCCCCACCAAGGCAACAATACCAGCAAGTACATGAAAAAGTATCATAGGATATTTACTCATCTTTTTTTGCAGCACTTATGATAAAAATAAGCAAAAAGATTATCAGGATAACTGAAGGTTATTTTCTAAGATTCCCTCAGTAATCCATGAATCCAATTTGATGTCAGTTACACTATTTGATATAAAAGGGCATTACCACCTCAACATAAGCAGTCCTTAACTTACTAATGACCTGTACTGTCCATTTCTGAGACTCTTTCAATTTCATTCAGATAATCAAACATTTATCAGGTGTCTACCTAGGATATGCAAGGTATTCTCCTAGAGACTGGAGATGTAAAGACAAAAATCAAGTAGTCTCTGCCCTCAGAGAGCTTATGTGCTGCCTTCCATTCAGAAGAGGGAGGATGCTAGTCAATACTGCTTATAGCAGGAGACCATCAGGGAAATCAGAAAAATGGACTAACTCCTAACTCCCTACTTTAAGAGTTGACAACTAACTTACCTTAATGGTCAGTTCAACTGCTCCGAAACACCTCCTTTGAACTGCCTTGATTTTTCTCTAGCTAATTCTACTGCTTTGGACTTATTTTTGTACCCCTGCCTGTGTTTCATTACTGCCCTTCCTCTCCACCCATTTTCCTTTGTTTCATAGGCTAAAACTTTTCTGAGTTATACAGACTGAACTTTTGCCTCTGACATTTTTGGACTACAAAGATAGAGTCATTGCTGACTTCTTAGAGGGAACCCGCCCCCCCAAACAGTTCCTAATAATTATGAATCTGAAGGGTGGGTTTGAGATTCTAAACTGAAATTCCTCAGCTATGAGTCCCCTCCCTGAACCAAGTAGGGCAGGGGATAGGATATATAAAAATAAATGATTACTACTACCTCCACCTTACTTGGGACTACTCCACAGGAACATTGTCATGGAGATTTTGGAGGACCCCCATAGTATCATAGAGACTTGCTGTGAGATAGAATGTGCATAGTATAAGGAGATTTAAGATTTGGTGTTATTGTTGCTGTTGTGTTGGTATTAAAGGGAATTTCTGCCCAGATTCTGGGTGACAATGGCAGAGGTGGAGGAGGAGGTGGATTATAAGCTGTTACAAGTTTCCATGCTTGTACCAAAGAGCCAGAAAGAGAACATGAGACAGGTATTGTTCCTACACCCAAGTCAGATGAAAGCAAAATTGAAATACACTGCAGAAGAGGCCTGAAGACAGGTGAGAGCAATGCAATAGTGAAGCAAGAACCAGGAGAGAGAGGATGCACATGGAAATGGACTGAAGCCAGTCAGTCACAGGAGGAGAGAGCAGATTTAGCCAAACCAACTCTCATTAGTTGGTAAAAGCAAATGATGTCCAGCACAAAACTCCTTTCTCTCTCAGAGGCAGTATAGGATAGTAGATAGAGTACTACACTTGAAGTCAGGAGGACAGGGGATCAAATCTCCTTTCAGTCACTCAGCTTTGTGACCTTGGGCAAATCACTTAACTTTTCAGGGCCTCAGTTTCCACATCTGAAAAATGGGGGAGTTGGGTTTAAATTTATGATCCTATGATCCTTGCTTCTCCAGAAGAGAACACTAGTGACATTTATATACAGGGTTTAAATGCCAAATCCTTTTTTCTATTTCCTCCATATACCTTCTTTCCTTTCCCTTCTCTCCAATCACCTGGCCAACCTACTTTTTCAGGGCCTCATCACCCCTTGCCTGGATTATAGTAGTAGCTTCTAAATTAATCTTTCTGCCTCAAGCTTCTCCCTTCTTCCATCTATCTTTCACTGAGCTGCCAAATTGATATTCCTAAATATCAATGGATATTTGCACATGCTCATCCCTTTCTCTCCCTTGTTAATAAAACTCAGTGACTTCTCTTGCCTGTAAGATAAAATACAAACTCCTGTCTTTGGCTTTTAAAGTCCTTCATGTTGTGGCTCTAGTCACACCATCATGTCATCTACATCCCTAACAGATTATCCGGCTTGCTATATTTCCTGTACATGACATTTCATCTCTCATTTATATATGTGACTTTTAGACTGACCCCTGTGCTTGGAAAACACTCCCTTAGAATCTCTAACTTCTCTCAAAAACTCAGATCAAAATCCACATCTTACTGGGAGCCTATCCTGATTGCACTCAGTTAACTTACCTCAGAAGGGAAGGTGGGTTGGAGGAGGAACTTTTTAGAAATTTTGTATTTAATTTTCTCCATACATGTAAATTCCTCCCTCCACCCCAAGAGAATGTAAATTCCTCGAGGGCATGGTCCATTTTGGTTTTGTCCCAGGGCCTCCCATACACTTGTTGGATATTAGACAATAAATGCTTGTTTCTTTTTGTTGAGGTGGGGAGCTGCCCTCTGCATTCTAAAGCAAAACCTCATCTGATAGGCTAAAATTAATCTAAACAGACTAGATGATCATGAAGACCCTATTTTATCTTTATTTGTAAACCAGCTCCTAGATATAATCACTCTCTCATTCTTAGGATGGGGGGAGTCTTAGGAGGTCAATACCATTCTCATCTCAATACTACCCCAAACTACTAAAATAGAACGATGTGTGGTTGTTCATTGCAATATTGACACATTACTCATTTTAAAGGACAGGCATCAGATATAATGGGTTGATGAACCAGGAAGTTTGAAAGTTTAACTGTCAGTAAAAGGAGTTAGAGAGGGGAGGTGGCAGGCATCTGATATTATACCAAAAAATATGACGGTCATTTTCCCAGGATTTGCAAGAAAAAGACATTATAAAATGGATGAATTGCGACAACATGGTTGTTGTGGTTCATCAGCAAAGGGATGGAGACATTGCAAATCTTGTTTAGAGCTCATCTTCTGCTGAGTGACAAGAATGATGATGGTGAATGTGATTTTCCCCAGGAGAAGATTTCAGGAATGAAGACTGATGATATTTATTCACTTTTTTTTACTAAAATAATTGGCTTCTTCCTTTAACCCAGACTGATTTGGCCATGAAATTTCCACAGCGCATACACTAGCAGTCTGCCTGTTTGCTCTCTGGGAAATGGCATAATTATTAATTAATAATAGATTGATACTTCATCTTCCTCTATTGGAATGTACAAGAGGCCTTAGAAAAGGGAGTAGGGCATGTGACTTTATTGAAAAGGTACTTTTCTGTTGTTAACAGCATTAGACTTCATTTAAAGCTGGTCTGTCAAGTAAAAAGAGGGCACCATTTCCAATTACACCAATATTTGTGTAGCAGGTACACTTGGGCTCATTTTCTCAGAGCCTGGAAGACTGTACTTTCCCTCAGGGTTGTGTAGTACCCTGAAGGGTTGAGGTATCACCTCTGCTGTTGGGGCCTTCCTCACTGGCTCTGTTCTCCTTACTATTCAGTGAGAGTGACTGGTACCCCAGGTCCATTTAACCACTTAACATTTATCAGTTTTCTCTCCAATGCCTTGGGTGACATGCTCTTAGCTCAATTCCTATATAATATCCACCCCACCAAGTTTGCATCAAGATGTGGCATATCTGATGAATGAGTTCCTACCTCAGCTACCACTGGGCTGGATACTGAATGTCACACCTGAATGTCACTCCTTGTCTCTTGCAGCATCCATGTTGATCTGGCAGAAAACACAGATTCTGGGATGCCAGGATGCCAGGGGCGTCTGTCTTCTTTACCTTTCTAAACTCACATGACTGGGGGTGGCTAAGTGGCACAGTGAATAGAGCACTGGCCCTGGAGTCAGGAGGACCTGAGTTCAAATCTGGCCTCAGACCCTTAACACTTACTAGCTGTGTGACTTTGGGCAAGTCACTTAACCCCAATTGCCCTCAAAAAAAAGTAAACTCACATGACTGGAGAGTCTGCTCCCTTTGTCTAGAATAGAAAAGAATAAATGGAGAGGCCCGGGAAGTTGGCCCATCTTCCTGGGCCACATGACTTCAATAAGGAGACAGTCTCTCCCCAAAAGTATTGTCTCTCTCCAGAGGGGATGAGCAAAGGAGTCCAACCACAAATGCATCCCCCAAAGTGGCCAAAGAGACTAAAGGTTTTTGAAGACACCTCCAGTTCTAACAACAAAGCTTCCTCCTTACCATGTGATTAGCAGGCTCAAGCCAGTTATAGAACATCTACACATGCTCCACTGTCTTTCCAATTCCCTTCCATTTCACATCATCACAAATGTCCATGTAAGGAGATGCTTGCTACCAGAGGCACACCACCTATGAGCCAGGCCGTTATGTTTGCATTGAAATTGAAGTTCAAAAAATACAGTTTTGCCACCATCCCCCTGGAGCTAGCTGAAGGGGCCAACTCTAGAGACTTGGGTGAACGGAAGATGATGGTGAGGGATGGTGGGAAGGATCAGTAATTAGGGCATAAGCATTTGTAAGACCTGTGCTCTCTCCTTCATCTTTTCTTCCCATTTTCAAGGCATACTAAGTCTCTTCCTCCTCCCCTCGCCCCATCCTTCTCTTGAGAATTAATTTTTTTGAATATTCAAGACTTAAATTTTTCTTTGTTTACTTCCTCAATGACTACTAGATGTAATTTATAATTTATAATATCATTTATAATAATTTCCAATATTCCCAAGGAACAATATTCCTGTCTCTTCATTTCAATATATAAATAATGAATCATTGCCTAGATATTTCAGTTCATCTAAAATTGTTTAGCTTCATTGGGTTTGTTTTTTTGTGGTGGAGGAGGGAGGAGAGAGTGCAGAGAATGCAGTGCATTGTTTTTATCTTAAAGACTCTGCCCAGCTCTGGTTTTCCTCAAAATAAGTGCTAAGAAGTCAACAAGCTTCCAAATTGATCTTCCTAATTCTGGTTTCTACCCTCCAATCTACTCTCTATACAGCTGTCAAATTGATATTCCAAAAACATAGATCAGATAATGTCTCTCCCCTAATCTAAAATCCTCATTGCTGCCCTTATTGCCAACAGAATAAATACAAAATCCCAAGGCTATTATTTAGACCCTTCCACAATACCTTTCTAGTCTTAATTTCATTCAATTTATCTTCAAGAATTCTTCATTCATTTCAAACTGACTTAAAGCTGTTCCTTAGAATGACATTGCATTGTCTACACGTATACCTTTTCAGAAGCAGACCCCTCTTCCATCTCTTGGAATCTCTACCTTCCTTCATCACAGTTCAGGAGACATCTCCTATAGGAGTAAGGTTGTCCTGATTTTCACAACCACTTCTGCTTTTTTCCCCTTAAAGTCACCTGCATAAATTTGTATATTTTTAAAGTTTATTTGACCATGGAAAGTGAACTCTCTCCAGTAAAATGAAATTTCCTAGAAGGGTGAAACTGCTTATTTCTTTCCTTTGTATCCCCAGCATCTATACAGTGAGATAATAAGATTATGCTCCACCAGGGGAAAAGTTTTCAAGGAAAAAAGAACACTAAAAGGTAAGTTTAGGGATATTTTTAGACCTTTTGTTCTTTACTAACCTGATTTTTATAAATATAAAGGACCAAAGGAGAGACTAGAAAAAATGAGACTATTAATAGAGCTATGACATGAAATTTAAAAGAAATATAGTATAGTAGGTTTCCAGTTTTTTCAGAATAGTTTGATGAGTGTTTTGTTTAATTGACAATTAATACATATGCTAACCTAATACCTCAATTGTGCTCTATATTAGGAAGAAAATTGCATTTAGAAGGTCAAGTGGGTCGAGTGGCTGGTTGAGAACAAATACATATTAAGGAAATCTGTGCTCAAAGGGACAAATCTCAAAAATGCCAAGTTGGCTTTCAGCCATCTGTCTCATGGAGAGGAAGACACCAAAGGATTAAAACCATCAGTGATCACATTGTTATCCAAAAAAGAAAATGAAGAGAAAATCAGGAACTGCCAATCCCTCTATCACATTTCTCATCTTCATAAAAATCTGTTTGAGGATGATCTATCTATACTCACATAATATCTTTGATGAAATTATGAAGAAAGGATAGAGCAGACATTTGTACATCATTCTCTACAGCAGGCTTCATCATTGCAGTTACACATTTTTTGAAGGGTGTAGAAAATATGAAATCCCTCTATTCATTTTTATTAAACAAAAACATTTAGTTAGACAAAAATATAGCTTTAATATAATATTGCCATATTATATGTAAAATTATATATAAATATAACATACAATAAATAGCTCTCTGCCAACAGAGAGTCTCTCACGTGTATGTCAAAATCATTCAAAATTTCTTGTGGTAACTACAGAAATAATTTGTTCTACAATTGGACTCCTAACTGTACCTCCTAACCTGCTACCTATCTGACTGATCCTTTTCAGTCTCCTTGGCTGAATGAACCAGGTCACATCTTCTAACATGGCTGTCCTCCAAGGCTCTTTCCCGGACCCTCTTTTCTTATCCCTCATAACTATTTCACTGAGCGATCTTGCTGGCTCCTGTGGATTCAGTGATCTCTATACATACCGATAATTCTCAGGTCTCTTTTTCTACCCCCAACTTCTCTCTCGGCTCCAACGTCACATCTGCAACCCCACTTCCCCCACTGGAAATCTTGAACTGGATGTCCTACAAGCATCTTACACTTGGCATGCCACAAACTGCACTCATTATTTTTCCCCTAAAGCCATCTCCTCTTCCTAACTTCCCTGTTACAGTCAAGGGTAAGATTCTCCCTGTCACCCAGACTTAACACCTCCATCCATGTCATACTCAACTCCTCACTCTCTCACCCCCAAACCCATAACCAAATTGTTGACAGACTACCTTCATAACCTCTCTCTTATATACCCCTTTCTTCTGATACTACCACCATGCTGGCATAGCCCCACCTCTACTTCAAGCTTAGACTACTAGCACATCCTGCTGGCTGATCTTCAAGGATCAAATACAAAATCTTCCAGCTTTTTAAGTTCCACATGACCTTGATCCTTCCTACCTTTCCATTCTTGCTTCTTACTCCTTTCCACCTACTTTATGACCCAGTAACACTGGCATCCTGACTGTTCTTCAAATAGTACATTCTGTCTCCTGATTCTGTGTCTTTTCATTGCCATTTTCCAAGGGAAGTGGTAAATGTTTAACAACCAGCCCTCAAAAAATACCCACAATACATTTTTGGTTTAATCTACATTACTAACATTTTCTCCATCACTTTCCTAATTTTATAAATCAACAAAACAATAAATCAAGTCCCAATTAATAGTATTTTCATATTTCCTAAGTGTAAATCATCATATTCAAAATTTAACAATCATATCTCAAAGCTGGTTTGACCTGGTTCCAACACGTTCCTACAGTGTCCCCCATTCTTGGAATGATTCCTCTCCTCATCTCTATGTCCTGGCTTCCCTGGAATCCTCCAAGTGTCAGATAAGTTCTAACTTTCTGCCACAAGCCTTTCCTGTTCACCTTCAATACTATTGCCTTCCCATTAAGATTATATCCAGTTTATTCTGTATATAACTGGTTTGTACATAGTAGTTTGCATATATCATGCTTCTTCCCCCATTAGACTGTGAGCTCCTTAAGGTCAGGGACTGTTTTTTTTTTGTTGTTGTTGTTCTTCTTTGTACCCTGAACCCTTAGTAAAATATCAGGAACATAATAGGTATTTAATAAAAGCTCACTGACATTACTTGTTGCCTTAATGTCAAATGAATGTAAGTAGTCCCATGATGTAAGCTATGCTAATTATTTTCCTTAAATGGTCATGAAAATGTCCCTAAGACTTGTCTCAGTTGGCTAATCATTGACATAATTTTCTGGTTGGCTGAATAAAAAAGGGCCAAGGCATTCTGACTGGCAAACCAGGACCATAAACAACACCAACACAGGAAAGCTGTGCTTCTTGAATCAATGTGACATCCTTGCTGAATATTCTTTCCCTGCTGACTCTAAATGTCTTTCTCCATGCTATGACTCAGTGACCTCCTCTTGTTCACTCTTCCATGTGGGAGACAAATGTCTCATTTCAGGCCAAACTCAAGATGAGGTAAGAGATTTGGCTGATCAGGCCTGGCCTACTACATAGCTATTGTGAACTTGGTGAGAAGTGGGGTACTCAAGAACAACATCTCTGAAAACCAACAATCCTAACTGGCATGGCAGGCAAACTGGCTGTTTGTTACAACAGTTTGACACAATGTCTGAGATCTCCTTGGGCACTTACTCAAAAGGCTAGCCTGGCTGATCTCTTCTCATATTATTCCATATGCTGTACCAGCCATTTCTTATATGTTCAGGTTTAAGGAATCTGCACTCTGTGGGCAACCATCTGCCCAGGCTACATAATCAAGCAGTTGCTATGCAGTAAGTCAGCACAATCATCATTTTCCTCTTGGAATAAATAGAAAACTCTCACTCATCTGCTTCCCTCTTCTGTTTGTATGCGTGTTGGCTAAACTGCTTAGCTCTTCTCACTTAATTTGTGTTGAATTTCTAACTTGGGGGACAGAGACTGGCTGAACCTGTTATTTTACTGGCATAGAGAATTCAGGTGAGGAACCCACTCTTGCCAATACACATTTCTGCACTTTATGTTCTCAGCGAGTTGCCCAGGGTCACACAGTATATATGTGTTGGAATCAGAACTTGAACTCAGGTCTTCCAGGCTTCAAGGCTAGCTTTCAATTTATTACATTATCCTACATCTTTAAATTGTACTTTCATGACTGTTCTCCTTATTAGAGAAGAAGGGAGTTAAATCCTGCTTTCTGTCTGTCATTTTTTAACATTAGCCCACCTTCCTCCAACTTTGTGCACCCCTTATTTGTTGTTCTTTGTATTTTGATCTAAAACCCCATTTTCCTTATTTTTATATTTTTATTGACCAACAAAAGCAGATTGGCACATAGGAATGACACATATCCTGGGAGAAAGGGAACTTGTCCTCCTGGAAATGCTCTTTGGCCAAGATTCTGTTAGTACTGTTGAGTTTTGAAATTTCTGTATCTCTTCTACAAAAGATATAAATTAGGCAATTGGAGAAGTAATACAATTAAAAAAAAACATAGAACACTAGAGTTGGAAGAAACTCTTTGAGTTCAAATTCTAGGCCTTTTGTTTTATAAACACAAAAAGTACTTATCTGTGCTTAGAAATGTAAGTTTACAACTCATGAAAACAAATCACACATTGTGTAGGTGTTCATGGAAATAGAAAAAGCCTGATTGGAAAATTATATTATGAAGAGGCTTTTCTTCTTTATTCCCCCCACCTCATTCTTTGGAAGCAGAATAGAAATTGGTATCTGAAAATGGTCTTGAAGGTCTCCTCATGAATAATAACCCCTTTCAAAAACCAAAAACTCATTCAATTCACTAAAAAGCAATCTATTTGGAAAATTTTTGTGACCTAGAATTTGAGGGGAAAGTTGCCCTGTCCAGTCTAGTTGATATTCTGTGGCTCATTAAGAAAACATGTTCTAATGTAGGACCATCAATGATGAACTGGAAAGGATATCAGAAGCCATCTAGTACAACACCCTCATTTTTCAATTGAGGAAACTGAGGCCCAGGAAAGTTAAATCACTTATCCAAGATGACATAGGTAGTACTGGAGCAGCGATTTGAATCCAGGCCCTCTGACTCCTGTCAATGGTTTGTCCACTGAACCATGCAGTCTTCATTCATGGACTACATTTCTGCATTTTTTGCCCAAAGCAGAAAGGCTTGTAAACTATGAGCCAATAAACAGTCTTATAGACATTATATGCTACTGTATATATATACCTACTCACTGCTCCTCCCTTTTCCTCACTCTAGAGTCTTAGATAAGTCAGTTCTGCTCCCACTGATTATTTGAATTTTCCCAAACACAGTGCCATTCGAGCTGATTTTACAACTATTATTGATTGTAGAATTTCAAGCTTTCACAGGGCATGTTAAATGCATGCATGAGTGAACACACACACATTCAGTTGTTACTTAGGAGTGGCTATATTTAAGAGCAACCATGAATCGGAACCTGATCAACCATGCCCCTATTCTGTCAGACCAGAATATGCTCACATTAACATAGCTCAGACTTGTCCAGTATTCTTTTTTTTTTTTTTGAAGCAATTGGGGTTAAGTAACTTGCTCAAGGTTACACGGCCAGTTATTATTTATGTGTGGGTGCTCATTTTCTGAGGCCGGATTCGATCTCAGGTCATCCCAACTCCAAGGCCAGCGCTCTTACTCACTGCGCCACCTAGCCGCCCCTCCAGTATTCCTTATACTATTATCATTCACTGTTTTTTATGACTTTCTGTAACTAAGATTTTTGAGACACCCTATATGATCACTGGTAGAGGAAAAACAAAACAATAAAACATTGTGCCAGATTTCTCACCTAGAAAAACATTCTATGAGAGTTGCTTTTATTAAACCTAAAGTCGCTATGTGATTAAAAAAAAACTATGGGGAAAAATTGGAAACAAGTATGGCAGAAATTAGATATAGACCAACATCTTACAAACCATATGCTGTGATAAACTCTAAATGGGTACATGGCTTTAGACATAAAAAGTGATATAAACTAATTGGAGAAACAAGGAAAAAGGGACCTTTTAGGTCTAAAGGTCATCTTATAGATCTTTAAGTAGCAGAAGAGATCATGTGCAAACATGGGATAGAGTGACTCACAGGAGATGGAATGGACAGTTTTGAATATTGCCCTGATGCTGAATTTCCCTGTAGAATTTTACTAACACCATCATAGACTGCCCAACAATTGTTTTCTTATCCACCTCATTTTTCAGGATCCATACCCAAAGTTCTCTCTAGAAGATGTTATCACTCTCGGTCTACCTGTGGACTCTGGGCCTTCTCCACTTATCCCCAGAGTGCCTATTTGCACTGATACCAGTATTTGCCCAAGTTTTAGTGGTCTCTGTCTTCTGCTCAAATTTTAAATGTTTATCACCCTACATTTGAATAGTTGTATGTCAGGGAAGACCCATACTTTAAATCTGAAGCCATTATAGTGGAAATATACCCAGAAAGTAGTACATAATTTACCCTAAGGAAAGTGGTCATGGGGGTACGGCAGGCTGTGGAGGGCAGATGATCTATACATCCTTTCTATATAATCCATTTCTTTTGGGAATTTCCCCTTTTTCTGTCCATATCCATATCAAAGAGTGAGTTAGAACAGAATTCCTTTTTATGGTACTATATATCAGTAACTTCTCATCATAGCCACCTGATATAAAATAATAGCTAATAAAATAACAGATATGATAAATAAGAAATAATTATAATATAATAAATACTAGCTAAATTTATATAATACTTACTATGGCCAGGCACTGTGCTAAGCACTTTACAATTATTATTTCGTTTGATCTTCACAGCAACCCTGGGAGGTGGATATTATTATTATCCCCATTTTATAACTGAGGAAACTGAGACAAACAAGGGTTAAGTGGCTTGCCCACAGTCACAATGAGTAAATATCTGAGGCTAGATTTTAACTCAGGTCTTCCTGACTCCAAGACCAGTCTTTTTATCCCTGTGCCACCAAAGGTGATCCCATATAGAGCAGGTAACTAATTCAGTTGGCCACACAATAATAAGTTCCCTACTAGTTCCTCAAGTCTATGGAATTCTGTTGTCAAGGGACCATACCCTCAGCAGCCACTGCTCCTATGTTTCATCAAATTGCTATTAAAATTTCTGCAACTTTCCTAGTTTCTTGGTGGCAAAAGTTATTCAGCCTTTTTATCTTTGTGCAAAAAAAAAAAAAAGAAAAGAAATCATCTTCTTCTTTGGAAAAGTAATAGAATAAGTCTGAGCTTCTCTCACCACCTGTTGCCATGATGTTTCCACCTTACTCCCATTCTCATTCTCTTGCCCCATGGCTTTGCCAGTTGCCCAATGCAGCAAAACCTCCAGACTGGAGACAATAGTTGCAGCTGAATGACTGTTCATTCCTGGCTGCATTCCTTGTTGTGTTCTGAACTTTTCTTCTATTCATAACTTTTTTTTCAGATTTCTCTAATTTGTTTCTGATGTGACCTTTTATATTTAGGCCACATATTCATTTAGAACTTATCTTGGTATAGGGTATGAAGTGTTGGTTTAAAATTTGATTTCTTCCACACTGCTATCTAATTTTCCCAGCAGCTTTATTTTTTAAATTACATATATTTTCATCAGCAAAAATACACCTTCCCCCCCATTATGCATACCCACACCCCATACCCACATTCAATGAGAATGAGATAAAAACAAAATCCCTGTTAAAAACATGTATAGTCATGCAAATAAAATTTTCCCATAGGTCAAATTCCCCCAAAAGTCTTTTGCATTTTGAATTCTTCACCTCTCTATTAGGAGGTAGGTAACATGTTTTCTTATTAGTCCTCTGAAAACATGTCGGGTCATTATATTGATGAGAGTTCTGAATTCTTTCACACTTGTTCATCTTTACCATATTGTTATCACTGTATGAATTGTTCTCCTGGTTCTGCTCACTTCATTCCATATCAGTTCATATAAGTCTTCCCAGTTTTCTCTGAAACCATTGTCTTCATCATTTCTTACAGTACAATAGTGTTTCATCACATTCATATAGTGTAACATGTCCAGCCATTCCCCAACTGACAGGCACCCTCTCATAATTTAATTCTTTGCCACTTCAAGAAGTTATAAATATTTTTATACATTTTAGTGATTGTTTTGCATAGAATGACTCCCTCTTTTAATCTACCCTCATAATTCTCCCTTTTTCTATTTTGCTATTGAGTGAAATATATTTCTGTATCTAACTCTATGTGTATGTGTGTGTGTGTGTGTGTGTGTGTGTGTGTGTGTGTATTCTACCCTCCTTTGATCACTTCAGGCGAGGGCAGGGTTCAAGTATCAGCCACTTCCCCCCTCAATCCACTTATCCTTGTTTATATAGATGCCTACTTGCACACCCTGATTATATGAGATAGTTTCCCCTAGCTCATCTTTCCCTTTTCTCCCAGTATAATCTTCTTCTGTTCTCTTTCCATCAAGATATTAAAGAACCATAGCTAGGCCTTATCTAATTAGACTTCCTCTATGACCCCAGATGATGATAGGATTAGGAGGAAACACATGTATCATCTCCCTATATTAGAATATAAACAGTTTATTCTTGATTAGATCCCAATGATGGTTCATTCATCTTTACCTTTTTATGTTTATCTTAAGTTTTGTGCATGAAATTCAAAGTTTTTATACATCTTTGGTCTTTTCCTCAGGAATGCTTGACAATCCTCTATTTCTTTTTTTTTTTTTTCCAATTCATTGTCTTTATTCACTCAAAAGAGTGGAAATATTCATCATAAATAACATCTCAAAATCTGAACCTTAAAATCCAAGGATAACCCTTTGGGGAAGAGAATGCACATTTCCGTCTGTAGATTGCCATTTGCAAAAAAAGAATAATATGTCTCTTGATGAGTTATTTGTAGAGAAAACGAGAATAAGTGACATCCTGAACATTGCTGTACACAAGCATATATCGATAAAACCCCCAAATAGGGCAAATGAGAGTACAATTTGTCACACTTTAGCACTTAGATAAGACTTAGTATAATGGGATATTGGGGTGTTCAAGGAGGACTAGCACCTCTGGTGTGAGAGCTTATTGAGCTGGTTTTGAGGTTGTTCATCTACCTTTCATGTTCACCATCACCCAACTTTCACCTGTGGCTCCAGTAAACTCTAACATGTGAAGTGGATACACCTGGTAAAACTATAATAGCAGATGGGCTAAACTAGAGGTAGGGACCCTGTGGCCTTCAGGCTATATATGGCCTTCTAGGTCCTTGGGCATGGTGTTTTGACTGAGTCCAAGTTTTACAGAACAAATGCTTTTATTAAGGGGATTTGTTCTATGGAGTTTGGATTCAGTTAAAAGACCACACTTGAGGACCTAGAGGACTACAAGTGGCCTTGAGGCCTCAAGGTCCCCACCCCTACTATGTTGAGGGTAACTAATAAGACTACAATTCCATGGTAAATTAGGCGTATGTCTACCCCCAAGCATGCAAAGACTTCCCCTGGTAGAATAGGTGGATTAGAGCTATTTGTTCCAAAGGCCATGAAGGTCATTGAAGCATGCACTGTGGAGCACTTACAGCTGTTTTTTAATAGTATTTATATATATTTGAAACATTTAATGTTAAGACCTCGAATTTCAGATCCATTTCCTTCCTCCATTGTCACCCATTCCCTCTGGGGAGATAAGTAATTCAGTATATGTTGTACATGTCTAGCTATGCAAAACATTATCATAGTAGATATATTGTACAAGGCTGCTTATAATTCCCTCCCACTCATCCCACCCCCCACCTGGTCCATTCCCTACATGATCCTGTCCCTCTTCTATAGTGGGTACTTCCAACCTCCCCTCCCCCCAAGGATGTCCTCCCATCCATCATCCCTCCTCTCATCCCCCTTCCCCCTATTCTGCTGCAGGTTGAGATATCCCATTTAGTATGTATGTCATTCTCTCCCTGAACCAGATTCAATGAGAATGTGGTTTTGCCTTTTTTGCCTTCCTATTCTCCCCCTCCCTTGCAACCACTTCCCCTTGCTTCTTCTACATGAGATAGTTTACACTACCCTGTCTCTCCCCATCTCCTCTTGCCACTTTCCTCTCTCACCTCATAATTTCATCCCTTGAGTATTCTCCCTTCCCAACAAATTCAACCTATGCCCTCTATCCATATATAACTGCAAGCATATACACACACATTCACATATGCATTCATATGACCACACACCCTTCTTCCATTATTTTCATAGTGAGAAAGATATCATCAGTCACAGTTATTGCTTTTCCATATAGGAATGTAAATAGTTCAACTTTGATAAGTTCCTTTTGATTTCTTTTCCCTGATTACCTTCTCAGGCATCTCTTCCTTCTTGTGTCTGGATGTCAAATTTTCTATTCAATTCTGGTTTTTTCCTCAATAATGCTTGAAAGTCCTCTATTCCACTGAATGACCATATTTTCCCCTGAAACAAAATACTCAGTTTTGCTGGGTAGGTGACCCTTGGGTTCATTCCCAGTTCTTTTGCCCTCTGGAATATCATATTCCATGCCCTTTGATCTCTCAGTGTAGAAGCTGCCAGGTCCTGGGCTATTCTGATTGTGTTTCCACAATATTGAAATTGTTTCTTCCTGGCTGCTTTTAGTATTTTCTCCTTGATCTGGGGATTCTGGAACCTGGTTATAATATTCCTGGGAGTTTTCTTTTTGGGATCTTTTTCAGGAGGTGATCTGTGGATTCTTTCAACCTCTATTTTGCCCTCTGGATCTAAAACATCAGGGAAATTTTTCTTGAGAATTTCTTGAAGGGTGATTTCTAGGTTCTTTCTTTGATCATGGCTTTCAGGTAGTCCAATAATTTTTAAATTGTCTCTCCTGGATCTATTTTCCAGGTCAGTGGTTTTTCCCATGAGATATTTCACATTGCCTTCTAATCTTTCATCTGTTTGGATCTGCTTAACAGCATCTTGATTTCTCATAAAGTCATTGGCTTCCATTTGCTCCAGTCTAACTCTGAAGGAATGAATCTCCTCAGTGAACTTTTGAGATTCTTTTTCCATCTGGCAAATTCGACTTTTTAAGGCATTCTTCTCCTCATTGCCCTTTTGGGCCTCCTTTGCCATTTGGGTTAGTCTATTTTTTTTTTTTGGAGGGCAATTGGGGTTAAGTAACTTGCCCAAGGTCACACAGCTAGGTATTGTTTGTGTGTGCGTTAAGTGTCTGAGGTCGGATCCGAACTCAGGTCCTTCTGACTCCAGGGCCGATGCTCTACACACTGCGCCACCTAGCCACCCCATGGGTTAGTCTATTTTTTAAGGTGTTGTTTTCCTCAGTCAGGCTGTTGACCATCATTTCAAACTTTTCCTGCATCCTTCTCATTTCTCTTTCCAATTTTTCCTCCATGTCTCTTATTTGATTTTTAAAGTCCTTCTTAAGGTCCTCTATGGCCTGCATCCCGCTCATCTTTTCCCCTGGGGCTTTTGGAGCAGGACTTCTGACCTCACAGTCCTTTTCCTGCTCTATGCCCCCAGAATAGGATTCTAGGGTTGAATTTTTCTGTTTCCTTTGCCTTGGCATTTTGCCACTTAATTACTTGACTTTTGGGCTTGTTGCCACTCTATGGCCTTAAGATTTTCATCCCGAACATGTGTGGGGCAACTTCTGTTTCTGGCAAGCTGTAAACCCACCCACAACTTCCACCATAGATCACAATCCAGATCCAGGGAGGTTAAAGCAAGAGCGATTACCCCCCAAGACTGCTCGCTGGATCTCCCTACAATTCGCAGGCCAGTAGCTGGAGCTGCCTCTGAAAACTACAAAATGGCGTGTGTCCTCAGTGGCTTCTAGCCCCCAGGGGAGGGAGCTGATGCATTCCCCAAATGCTGGTCCCAAAGCCCATAGGACACTAACCTCTCATTTTGTCCTAGGCATGTCTATGTTGATAATTCTGGAGTCGCCACAGCTGCTGGTGTTCTGGGGTTCCTCCAGCTGGCTGCTGGCCCTGCTGCCCTGGGGCTAAAACCTCGGCTCACGTGGACCTGGGCTCGGCTTGGCTCGGCTCCCCATGCTCTGCCCACTGCGCGCTGCCAGCTCCCAGAGTGCTGCGCTCGTCCTTCCTGCAGGGCTGCTGGGCTGTCCTCAGCAGGAGGTTAGCTTCTCTGGGTCGTTCTGTGGGTGCTGGGACTCCAGAAGTTGTTCAGAGTCCCCTTTTACATAGTTTGGGGGGAATCTGGGGGCAGAGTGGCTTGGATGAGCTGTTTCTACTCCGCCATCTTGGCTCTGCCCCTCCTCTCTTTAAAGGTCCATTTTTTCCTCCTTGTAGGATTCTACTCTATTTTGCTGGATATGTTATTCTTGTCTCCATATCCTTTACTTTCTGGAATATTGTATTCCAAGCTCTTGACTCCTTTTTAGTAGTGGTATTTGAATTATTTCTTTCTGACTGCTTGCTGTATCATTTCTTTTACCTGGAAGCTCTGCATTTTGGCTATAAGGTCCCTGGGCATTTTCATCTGGAGTTTTATTTGGAGAGGAGAGCAATGGATCCTTTGTAGTCCTATTATAACAGTTCACACAGTAACAACAATATGGTAAAGATGAACAAGTGTGAAAGAATTCAGAACTCTCATCAATATAAATCTTTGGTTCTAAGAGATCTAGGTACTTTCCTTTTAAGATTTCTTGAAATTTTCAAGGTTCTTTGTTTGATCATGGCATTCATGTATTCCAATGATTCGTCCTCCAATCTGTTTTCCAGGTCAATTGTTTTTCTATGAGTTACCTTACAGTTTTCTATTGTTTTCAGTCTTCTGACTTTATTCAAATATTTCTTGTGGTTTCATGGAGCCATTGGCTTCTATTTGGTCCATTATAATTTTCAGAGAGTTTATTGCTTGCACAAGTTTTTTACCTTTTGTTCCTTCCCCCTTCAATTCTTTTTTTTAATATTCCCCCCTTCAATTCTTTCTTCTATAGCTCTCATTTATTTTCCATTTTCTCTCCTTTAACATTGATTGCATTGATTTAGAAAAAAACAAACCTTTTTTTTTTTCAAAAAGAAAATTTTGCTTCATTTCTTCTAGGAATTTTAACTGAATTTGCACCCAAGCTGTGTTTTTCTTTGAGGCTTTGTTTGTAGATATATTGGAGTCATTACCTTCTTCTAGATTTGTGTCTTAAGAGTCTCTTTCATTATAATAGCTCTTTTTAGGGTGAGTTTTTATTTTTTCATTCTTTCAGGCTAATTCCTAACCTCAGATGATATTAGGGCTCAATTCTGCACAGTTCTGAAGATTTAGATTGGTCCTGCTGCTGGTTTCTTCAGGTATTGAGTGTTGTATAATTCCAGGATCTCAGTAGCTCAGACTGGGGACTTTCATTGTTCTATAAGTGGTCTGAACCAGTGATTACTGCCTCCTTGATTTGAGTTCTGGCCCCTCTGGAGCTCCACTGTATTCCCTTATTTACCATGCTAACAATTGTTCCCTGTTCCATGAGTCTCATCCCTCCAACAAGATTGTAAGCTCCTTGAGAGGAGCTTTGTTTTATATTTTTGTTTACTAAGACTTATTGTTATTCCTTTATATCTTTCATAGTGACTTACACAGCAAAGAGAAGGTACTACCATTAAGAGGGATAAGGAAAGCCTTTTTACAGAAGGTGATATTTTAGCTGGGGCTTCAAAGAAGCCAAGGAAGCCAGGAGCTACAGACAAGGAGGGAGAGAATCCAGGCATGAGGAATAGCCAGTGAAAATTCAGTCAAGAGATGGAGTGTCCTGTGTGAGATACAGAAAGAAAACCAATGTCACTGAATTATGCTGGAGCAGGGAGAGTAAGGTGTAAGGAGAGGAGGAGCTTAAAAGGTACTTTCAGCACCAAACATAGAATTTTATATTTGATCCTGTAAGTGACAAGGAGCTACTGTAAGTTCATTAAATGGAAGTGGGGACGGGGTAGGGGGAGGTGCCACAGTCAGAACTACATTTCAGGAAGATCGCTTTGGTGACTGAGTGGAGGGTGGACTTGGTTTCGGGAAACACTTGAGTCAGGCAGATCCTCCAGAAGGCTACTGCAGCAGTCCAAGTCTGATGCAATCATAAGACATCATTTAGTGATCACATTTCTGATACTGTAATCCAATGGAACTTATTGCCCTCAATAATGCTATTCCATTACAACCAACTCAATAAACAGTTGTTAATTGTCTACTGTGTACAGAACATAGTTCTCAGAACATATACAAAGTTCAGATGATGCTGGGTCTCTACCCTTGGTAATCTCACAGTCTAGTTAACAAGGGTAGGGAACCTGCAGACTTGAGGCTACATGTTACCCTTTTTTGATTGATCAAAGGGCTGCACTTGAGGGCCTAGAGGGACACATGTGGCCTTGAGGCTGCAGGTTCCCCACCACTAGTGAGGATGCAACATATACAAATAACTATGGTACAAAATAGAGTGTACTGAATGCAAGAGAAAAAGGGTAAATAAAGTGCTATGTGATGTCTGATTGGGGAAAGCTTCATTGAAAGAAGTGACAAGAGAGTTGAGCTTTCAAGAATAGGCTTCAAAGTTAATTTGATGTTTCTGAAGAATCAATTAAAGGCATTAGGTAGGATATACCCAGAAGTACTAATGATTAAAGGAAGATTACAATATTTGATCTTATTTCTCAAATGAAAGGGTTTGACATTTCTCTCTAAGCAGGTAGCTTAAATGAATGATAGATCATTTTTTTAGAATAAATCAAAGAATCTCTAGTCAAACTGAAACAAATCCATGAGTTGAGGATAAATCTATCTCGAATAGCCTTCCTAAATAGATCATTATTTGGGCTGGAGGGTTTCTTAAGTTTCTTATTTATCATCTAGAGTATCTTCTCCTTGAATTTAAGCATTAGCTATCACAATTGATGTATTAAGATAATCGTATTAAGAGACAATCTGATATAGTGGAGGGAGGCCTGGCTTTGGAATCAGAAAAATGTGAATTCAAGTCTTTCCTATGACACATGCTGGTTATATGACCCTGGGCAAGTCCCTTTGCCTTCTGTGACCTAGGAAACTCATAATCCAGGTTACAGAAGAGTAGCTGATCTTTGACAAAGGCAGTTTCCTACAATGATGAAGTCACAAGTTCAACACTTAATAAGTTTTCATTGCTTAGCCCCCACAACTTAATGGTTAAGCTGCTGACAACCAAGCTCTTTAAAGTAAGGGTGTGACTTTTCTTTCTTTGAAGGTGATTTTGCTCCTGCATTGTTATTTTTTGTTTCTACCAGTTGCATGGAATCATCAATCATGCCTGATAATCTCTAATAAAATGTAAAAAGTCAAACCACAAAGAGTCAAGTGATTCATTACTGAACTCAGATGGCAGCTGTATCCAGGGGGAGAAAAGCCCTTTCTGAATCTGCACTAGGAGGCCTAATGAATGGCTCATTATGCAAGGAGAGGCTGGTTGAGCTTTTCTTGAATGAGCTTAACACCAGTCTCAGCTGGCAACCTGTTATGTATGCATAATAGTGTAAACTCCTCAAATTTCTCTCCCAGGATTAGAAATGTTCCTACTTCTTCCACATCCTTAATTTCCAACAAGTTTAATTTCTTATGGCTTCCTCCTCTTCCCCCTCCCTTAAAAAAATAACTAGTGGGAAAATAAAACTGTGAAATTTTTCCTACTCTCCTTTAAAAAAAAAAAGGACTTTCTCTTCCTCATTTATGAAATAATGGAATGCGCACTGGATTTAGAGTCAGACCTGTTTTCAAATGCTGCCTTAAACAGCTAGGCAAGTCCCTTACTCTTTCTGAGTCTCAGTGGCTTTACCTACAAAATGAGGGTTATAATAATAACAATGTAGCACTTATTTATATTGTGTAATATAAGAATATTACGAAATAAGTCTCATAATTAATATCTCACAGGATTGCTGTGAAGAGCAGATGAGAATATTAAGCTATTATTATTAGGAGGCAAGGCATAACCTGGCATTAGTCCTTCAACACTGAGCACTACGATGAATTGTGCAGTTGCCAGTACCAAGAATAAGGGCTAGCCACAACTCCTCTCCAAGTGCCCCCCACTCCACTTATTTATAGGATAGGGTTTGTGGGTAAAAGAGAGGTCACCATGAGACAAGGCAATGCTTGAAGCAGAGATAGCCCAATTCTAAGCCTAATTAAATTACTTGTGCATAAAGGTCATTGAGTAGAGCCAGTTACTCCAGAGTCCCGGATTCTTGAAGGGAAATACAGGACACATAACAAAAGGCATAGTTATGGGATATAATTCTATATTATTACATGTCCTCAAAGAACCACAGAAGAAAACAAAGCTATACACACAGTCGGTCCCCTATAGAAAAATTTACACGACAAGCAATGACTATGTTGTTTTGCAACAAGGAAAAAAAAGAAGGGAATGGAAAAATAAAATATGCTTCTCTCTCTTTTTTTCCCTGGAAAAAAAGAGGTTTTTGTGCCAAACATATTGGAGACATTGTTTAAGAACAGTTCCTCTTCACATAAAGGTTACTTCTATAAAGCTGCCAAGGTCAGTGCCCCCAATGGATTATCAGCCAAGTAAGTGCCAGTTGTGTAATCTATACTGTAGTAGGCATGGAAGCAGATTTCAGTTTCACACCCGGCTTATGAATTAACATTCTTTTCTCCTTTGTGCCAAGGTTTCCACTCTTTCCCATTTGCTGCCCTCCCTTCCCATTTGTGCACTCTCTTCCTTCACGTATGCACTGAATGTTCCATTGTTTGCTAGGAAACCAGAGTTGCTGAATGTGGGTTTCATGGAAGTCTCATAGAAGAAGCAAATGCTCATGTCATTTTCCCAAGTAACCTACATGCAAACTGACCTTAAAATATAGTGACTCTACATGGCCCAATGAGCTTCTCTACTTCTCCCTTAAAAAAAAAAATTAATGATTCAGTCTCTGACCTTATTCTGGTGGTTAGATGCCATATCATTTACTATCATTTACTAGTCTTCAGACTACCTGGTGACTTCATTTCCCCTTTTCTAAGAAACAAAAAAACTGATTTTGTTTTTTATTTTCTTTCATCTGTGACTAAGCATTTGTAGACTAATATCCAATTGGTAGGTTTTTCATCTGGCAAAATGGCGTGCTTCAATTCTCCTACATGTCATTGAGAAGGTGAAATTGTAAGGAAATAATTTGACTAGTGTAAACTTTGAGAATAATTAGAATCATAGACCTAGAGACAGAAGGGACCCCAGAGGTGTTCTAGTCCAATTGTCTCATTTTACATATTAGGAAACTGAGGCACAAGAATATTAAATGACTTCCCTAAAATTATGAAAATAATAAATGTCAATCTCATGTCATGGGGCAACTAGGTGGTACATTGTATAGAGCATTGGGCCTATAGTCAGGAAAACCAGAGCTTAAATCCAGCCTCAGATATTTACTAGCTACATCACCCTGGGCAAATCACTTACCCGTTTACCTGAATTTGCTCATTTATAAAATAAACTGAAGAAGACAGCAAACCACTCCAGTAACTTTGACAAGACAACAAGATGTAATCAAGAAGAGTCAGACACAACTGAACAACAACACATGTCAAGAGGTGGGCTTAGAAGCCTGGTCCTGAAGCCCAGGACCAATGTGCTTTCTGCCTATTCCCAAAATTACATGATTTTAGGATACAAAGTGCTTTCCTCCGTTCTTTTTTTGGAAGTTGCATCTCACTTCAAGAAAATACCATTCAGTAATATGCTTCCATCATTAGCCACGTATCCCTCTGGTACAGGGAGGGAGATGCTCCTCCTTCCTATGTGTACCTCACATGGAACAGATGAAGGGAACAAGAGACAGAAACTGGAGGAGACTTTGCTTTCATAGCACAGTATTCTATTAACTTCTCTGACCCTGACACAGCTTCCTTTCCCTATTCCCCCCACGCTCCATGCAACCTGATTGGTCCCAGCTTCCGTGAAGCAGCTTCCTGGTCTGGGGGCATAAAAGGTCCCAGTCAAGTATAATTAAGGACCCTCAGAATTGGTGCCTGAGACTATGCTGGTCTGTATCCTGATATATGACTGATCAGATGCCTTTTTAGATGGAGATGAGAGGACAGGATGGGTTAGGTTCTGTGTCTTGAGATGCTGAGTGCCACTGTATCCTAGCTAAATATCATTACTGTGATAAAACAAAGTAAAACTTCTTTGTTAAATGTTTAGCAGTTTGCAAGTGCTTCGTTTCATCCCAACATTGATCTAAGAAGGTGTTGGCTTGAGAGTCACAGCTACCACACTAGAAAAATAATCATTTTTATTAAGGTCCTATCTCCTTTGAGAGCATTGCTGCTTAAGAAACACACAAAGGACTAACTCACGTAAAGCAAAATTATGCGTCGGGGGAAGCTATTTCTCTAATCACTCTGGGAGATATAATTATTCATATACATTTCATTACTTTCATCCTTCAAGAAACTTTCCCTTCAACAGTATGGGTTCTTTGTCTTTTGATACATCCCTGTATAACTTAGTAAATAATTTTTGAGAGTTGGTGTGATTTAAAAAAATCATTAATCTGCATTTAATTCAATGACATGTTTTTTCCAAACTCATATAGGCTGGGTGTCAAACAAAAGAAACATGCACACAGTCCTTCACTAGGCTTTTACCCAAAGCCTTTGTAGCTCAGTATGTATGACCTACCAGATCTTACAGACCACTGGTATAGTCTTTAGTTAATCTGTCAGTCAACAAATATTTATTGAGCACTTATTATATGCCAGATTTTGTACTAATCACTGGGAATACAAATGTTGACAAAAAAAAAATCTTGACCCAATAGGTTAAATATAAATAAAGATGATAAATATACAAGAAATCTTCCATTGTTCATTGTATCCAAATCCTACTAAGGTTTAACAGCTATATGGAATTTTTCTTCCTCCAATGTAGCATGCTTCCTCCCCCCTTGGGGGAGATGATGATGAGAAAGGGACCTCTGAAGTTTGCATTTTAAATGTCCCACAACTTTCATATACTATGATAGTTTTAGAAAAAGAATAGAGGACTCAATTTTGCTGAAGGAAGTTATTTATTCTTTGAAAACAACTACTCTAATCAGATAGGAAGTTGCAAAATTTTAGTCTGGTTGTGGAGAGACAATAATAATACACTTCTAAGTATGGCTAATATGTCATTAACTTTTCCCCCATTGGTTTGACTAGTGAAATCAAGGAGAACTCTGAATTAAATCTGATAGGGGACCGGATAACCCAGAGGATTTGTAATGGGATATGAAGACTTACAGTTTGAGAGTGCCTTTTCAGATCAGCCCAGATCTATATTCATTACAGCTGAGAACTGTTTGGCACCCACAGTAGCAATCTTGGCAGAGAGACTAAAGGCTGAATAGAGATGAATTCTTAACGACTTCCTAACATGTAGGTGGGGGTCTCCTTCCAGGAGGAGATTGAGACACATGAATTCCAATTAAAGAGTGAGGGACTTAGGCTCTTTGAGGCCTTCTTCCTGACAAGTTTGAGATACTAGGGCTAAATTCCCGGCAGTAAGAGGAGATTTCACTATCTGACTTCACTGAAAGCCAATGAGTTGTCCCAGCAAAAAAGTTAAAGGAGTTATTTTATGATTTTTTTTAAACAAACATCCATTTGGACAACTTTCTCTGGCATTACTATTACATCAAATATTTCCTGAAGACTTGTTCTCCTGACAATGCATCATTTTACCTTTGTTTTTAGAAATGATTTAGATAATAAAATCTATGCCTCTATAAACTGTGGGAATCTTCAAAATTAGGAAAGTCAAAGCTCCTAAGTCCTAAACTCGCTGGAAAAAAAATCACATGATTTTTCCTTTCACCATTTTTCCTTTTAAATTTCTTCTTATCTCTAATGAGAGTAAGATGAAATAATATACATGAAAGTGATCTGTATATAATAAAACAGCTTATAAATACAAATTATTTTATTATCTCATTCTCATATTTTTCAATGGTATTCTGATAGATGTGGTCCTAGGAAAAATTGCTATCCTGATACTATTCTTTTAGGTAATTGCTGACAATAGCTCCTTTCATGATAATGTTCTAGATCTTGTATTATTCACTGAATTCTCAGGGATATATTGAGGTTTCTGTTTGTAGTATGGGAAGTGGTCTTATGTTAGATTATGAAAAATAATGAGCTATTAATATATAATCTGAGCCACCAGGCTAGGCAAGACTTTGCAAGGTTGCATCTTGCTGAGTATATAGTAGGCGCTAATTTTTTGCAGAATATAACTGGCATACTGTGTAGTTTCTGTGGTTTCTTTGCATGATGTACATTGTCCAAAAAATTGAGCTCTTTAGGATCATAGAGAAATAGGTTCAGGGATGGAAGAAATGTTCAAAACCATCTGGTCCCAACTTAACAGGTGAAGAAGCTTGAGGCTAGTATGTGGAATGTTTGTGTGTATGTGTGTGTGTGTGGATTATATGCATGTGTATGTGAGAAGTAACTTACCTGGGGTCTCACAGTAAAAAAGATTAAAATTCTGGAGCTTTGACTGCAAAGCCATGCTCTTTCCTTTGTATTCCTTAAAGATAACTCTTCTGTAACTTCTTATGGCAATGATCTTGTCCTGTTTAATAGAGCTTCCAGAGGAGTCATATAACTGGATATCTCCTAGTGTATTATATGATTAATAAGATGTATTCTTTTGACTCCCTCTGTCATTTGGAAGCCATATCTTTTTGATAATACATTTAAGGCTTTTTGTTGCTGTTTAGTCGTTTTCAGCTGTGTCTGACTCTTTGTGACCCCATTTGGAGTTCTCTTGGCAAAGACACTGGAGTGATTTGCCATTTCCTTCTCCAGCTCATTTTACAGATGAAGAAACTGAAGCAAACAAGGGTTAAGTGACTGGCTCAGGGTCACACAGCTAATAAGTGTGTGAGGCTGCATTTGAACACAGGTACTCCCGACTCAAGGGCCAGCTCTATTCACTGTCCCACCTAACTGCCAAAAAGAATAAATAATTTGTTCTTTACAGTCTTGGGATTTGGGGTCACACCTTCCCTTTCTGCTCCTTAGTCAATATATTGTTCTCTCATATTTATAGATTTTCAAAGTGGCACAAGCTATGGATATGGCCTACAATTCGAGAGGTCACTGGTGTCCAGATCTTTCAGTACTAGGTATGTGATGGCTTCTGTTAAAAAGGGTGGGATCAGATTCACATCTGAAAGGAAGCTAGCAAAGTACTTTGTTAGTAATGTATGCACCCCTGGGAAGAGTTGGAGCCAATCATTGTGGATCTTATCTGGCAGTGCCGCTTTCTAGTTTGGCTCAGAAGCTAGAATTTCAATAACCTCCTTTGACATAACTTTTTAGTCTTTCATTATATTAATGGCCCACGTGCTTTCAGTTCCTTAGAGGTGAGAGGAAGGAACTTCCCCACCTCCCCACCCCACCCCTTCCTTCTCCCAGGGCCATATCACCTTAGATGGGAAGAGAAAACTTTCCTTTACATTTGTTTAATCCAATTTGTGTTTTTATTATGCTTGACTTTTTACAATGATACAAATGACCAGAAATTTTCCATATTCTTTCTTTGTGGACTCTCTTCTCTGATTTCTCTGTTTCCCAAGCCTCTGTACTATGTTTTTTTGGATTGATGTTGCATTGTTTATCTTATGTTGCTGATTTGACTTCTTACACAGTTATCTCTCCCACATCACAACTTTCCGCTTAATAGTTTTGATATATCACAGGCATACATAAGAAATCAAATGGAATTTTGGGGGAGTTTTGTGGAAGCTGGAGATGACCAGAAAAATTTAGAAACTCAGAAATGCATAAAATATATGTATTGTATTATATATCATCAACATATTTTAACTTTTAGTACTATACATATACACAATTTCTTTTCTCTGGTATAAAGGGAGGGCCAAAAAGTTTTACCTGGATTTTCCAGATCTTTCGGGTCCCGTGCCCTCAATCCCCATGATGTGGAAAGGATAACTGGATTGTCTCAATTTCTTTTTACTAACCCTCCATTGCTAGTTAAAGGGATATAGAATTTCTGCCATGCCTTTGTTTTCTGTATTTCTTTCTACTGATATCCTTTTTGTTGTCTTTAATTGAGTAAGGTAGCACTTGATGTTTTTTACATCTAGATATTGATGGAATCTTTCAATGCCTTTCCACAGATGCTGAACAGCTCTTTCAAGTCATTTCTGCCATGCTGGTGCTTGACTCTTGTCTTTAGTAGTATTCCTTGATAGAGCCACTTTACTTCCTATGTTTCTTACTCTGGCAGTCATTACTACACATACTATTGTGTGTAGGTCCTAAAATGTTTTTACACTTCTTTCAAGTATTATGAGAGAATGAGTCCTTCCATGGTGGAAGGAATTTTAATAAATTACTTCATTTTGGCATCATTGGTCTGCTAGTTGGATTAATGCTGTCAAGCTCAAAAAAGGGTTTTTTGAAAGTTTAAGTTTGTCCATGTGGTTTTTTTTAAAGAATAATTTCTAAATTTGATGTTTCATTAATTCATTTCTTTATTTGGCAAAATCTCTGGCCTCTTTGGTCCTTGTATATGGCATGCAATGTCATGATGGTACCTTTTCACTAGTTGTCTCCCATACCTGTAATTCTCTCTCTTCTCTTTTCCACCTCTTCGCTTTCCTGGCTTCCTTCAAGAGGACACTTTCTTGGTTCTTGAATGTACTTTCTCTTTTGGATTCTTTTCCCTTCACACGGTATTTATCTTATTTTTCATAGTTATTTTCATGTTGTCTCCCTCATTAGAATGTGGGAATCTTGAGCTCAGGTGCTACGTTTTTGCCTTCTAAAATTTTTTTGTTGGTATAGCACTTGGCATATAGTAAGCAATTAATAAATGCCCATTGATTAACTGATAAAAAGTAAAGGTTTTCAATGACCTTCAGATTTTAATTAAGTTGATGTCATCTCTTCTTTCTTCAAATTTGAGCTTAGGTGGGGAAATTATTCCTTATGGTTACCCTGGCCATGTATTATTTTATGTTGACTGTACTATTGACAGAAAGCAGTTTGAAGGTATTTGTCTGTAACTAGAAAGATTTATTTTCAGGTTTGTCATGCTATAATATTAGAACATAAAGCATTTATGACTTCAGTCCATTTCATCCACATTTGTGTTTTGCCCACTAAAGTACCATCTGTACTGATACATTTCCAGCCCCTGGGGTATTGCAAACTGTCCATGGACAAACAATTACATATGTCACTGACTGGACATTAATCCAGGTATTCCTAACTCCCAAGCTAGCAGTGTTTTTATTCATGAGGTCATGTTGCCTCTTTTATGGCCCAAGATAGAAACCAAGTACATTATTACTGGGTTAAGCAAGATGCCCTAAATTCCATATTACAAAAATTCACAAAACACCTACCAATAGTTGTGGGAGGAAAAACCCAGTTTTTTGTTTTGTTTGTTTTTTAGGGAAAGAGTAAAAAAATCAAAGGTATCCTCCAACCATGATCCTTAGGAAAAAAAAACATTTCTCTCTGTAGATGTTGACATATGCAGTTAGGTGGCACAGTGGGCAGAGTACGAGATTTGGAGTCAGGAAGACCTGAGTTCAGATGTGGCCTTGGACACTTACTAGCTACATGATCCTGAGAAAGTCACTTAACTTCTATTTACTTCAATTTACTCAAGTGTAAAATGGGAATAAGATAGTACCTGTCTCTCAAGGCTGTTGTGAGGATCAAATGAAATAATATTTGTAAAGCACATAGTTTTATTGTTGTTTGATTGTTTTCAGTTGTGTCCAGTCTTGGAAAAGACACTGGAGTAGTTTGCCATTTCTTTCTCCAGATCATTTTACAGATAAGGAAACTGAGGCAAACAGGATCATATGACTTGCCCAGGGTCACACAACTAGTAAATGTCTGAGGTCAGATTTGAACTTGAGGAGATGAATCTTTTTTTTTTAAAGCAATTGGGGTTTAAGTAACTTGCCCAAGGTTACATGGCCAGTTATTTTTGTGTGGGTGTTAAATATCTGAGGCTGGAACTGATCCCAGGTCCTCCCGACTTTGGGGCCAGCACTCTTACTCACTGTGCGACCTAGCTGCCCCATTGCGGAGATGAATCTTCTTGACTCCAGACACCACCTATTTAAATGGAGCTATTTAAATGCCTGTTCACTTCTCCTTTCCCTCTGTTGTCACGAGGTTGGATTAGAATTTAACATTTTTAATTCAGATAATCATAGACTGTCATGTTCTAGATTAGGATTCAGCCAGGACTATGCACACATAATATATACATATACATACTAATTAAAATAACAGATGACACCAAACTGCAATGAGAAGAGGCAACCGGCTTGTTGAATATGACCAGAAATTATTTTTTCAGATATTTTAATAAGAGTATAAAATACATAAACCACAAAAAATCCTATTATATTCAGTATTTGCTAGACCAAACTTAACATAGTTCCTGGCATATAGTAGACACTTAATAAATGCTTATTGTTTGGAATGTTTATTGATTGACTATTACACCATAGTGCTGGGTTCACCATTGGGTTCCACAATTAAGAATTACTTTAATGATTTGCTTTGACATAGATACAGTTATCCAAAAACAGTTGTACTAATGATCATTACTACTGTAGTCAAAGAAGTGGCCACCATAACAATGGCAACCCCATCTATTGATTGGAGTAACCTGAAGATAGAATGGTGAGTCCCTCTGCTTCTAATACCTGGCTTAAATTAAAAGTTACATTTTATATATCAAAATAGTGAGAAACTTGGTTAGCTGTTTTTTGTTCAGTTTTTAAAATTCTAATCCTGCATAGCAAATCCAAATGATCCATATGTTCTAAAAAGTTTCATCTACATAATGAATATATCAATAAAGGGAAAACCCATAATTAGTCATCCTTAAAATTGAAAAATATTGAATCTATAAGTTCTTCTCTCTGCCCTCCTGGCAGTAGAATCTTGATTAAAAAAAAAACAAAACTGCATAAAACTACAAAAAAAACCACCCAACTTTCCCACAGAATTATAAATATATGAGTCAAAACAATATTTCTGAGATAAAAACATATTGTAGACAGTTATTATCTTCATTTTAAAATTTAGTATTTTCCTGTCACTGTCAAGCATTTTGGAAATAATTATTCTTCTTTCTAAACATACCCCAAATATTTTGCGTCTTGTCCATGAGAGAAAATGTATATATTATAAATACACACAGTCCCTAACATTTCAGTATTTAGTTCAAGTTCTACTAATTGGAATTTTTTTTCTTTGAGGATTCTTACTAAAAGTAACTTTGAAATGGGAGGATTTTCCCTTTCAGCCATGAATTCCATCTGTTGTCATGGCACCAGACCATGGCAAATAGAAGAAAGCTCTGTTTTGGAGTATCAGCACACTCAGTAAGAGAGATTTCTGATAATAGTCGGAAATTACTTCATCCTCTAACACATCTACCTTGGCTACATATAAATTAGTAATGGGTTCTTGAATTAAATTAAAAAACAAACTACTAGTCCTACCCACCTACAAACAGATTACATTATAGACCTCAAATTATACTGGAATTTAACATTTTTAATTCAAACAATCATAGACTGCCAGATCAGGAAGAGACCAGTTTTTTATGACAATCATAAATCTGTATAATTAATAGTTCCTTTTCTAAATTAATATAGTTAATGTTTTACTAAATCTCTCATAAATATCATTCTTAAGTGATTTTCAAGTAATTGATATTTTCAATCTACACTCTGTTCTTGCAGCTGTAACTGATAAAATCTTTTTCCCCCTTTAATCCTCTTGATTCTTGATCTCCCTGCAGCTTTTTACCATTGCTGACCAACTATTCTTGCAGATAATCTTTTCTGCCCTGGCTTTCCCTCCTTAAAAAAAGAAAAAAAAAAACCTACCCTTTTTAGACACTAACATCCCCTCAAGCTATTGTCCAATATCTCTCCTATTAGTCTTAGCCAAACTCCTAGAAAAAGCTATCTACCCTGGATGCTTTCCCTTACTTCTCACTCAATCTTTAGCTCTTTGAAATCTCATTTCTAATTTCATCTTTCAAATGTAATCTCCAAAGTTACCAGTGATCTTCTAATTACCATATCTAATGGTATTTTTTCAGTCCTCATCCTTCTTGACCTTGTTACATTTAACACTAATGATCTCCCTTCTCTTCCTATACACTCTTTCATCTCTGAGTTTGTGTTAACACTACTCTCTTCTGGTTCTTCTCCTGACTCTCTGATTTCTCTTTTTCAGCATGCTTCTCTGACCATTATGCATATCATTACCCGTATCCTAACTGTGTGTATACTCCCAAGGCTCTGTTCTGCCCTATAAAGTCAATCACAAGCAATTCTCCTGAGGACTGTTGTTGTGAATAACGTTAAGGGCCTAATCACATAGCATAATGAACTCTCTGTTTATTCAGCAATAAACTAAAGCATAAAATTTAAGAAAGTAAAGCATAACATTCATGACAACATAACATAGCAACTTATTACTAAGTGACCACATAGTCTTAAATAAAACATACCATTCAGTCTATCTTATATTCATCTTTAAGGAGTAGCAGAAAATACAAACACCATCCATCTGTAGGCTACAGTAAGTTACAACCTCCTCAGTCAATACAGATTATCCACATAAAGTTCTCTTTCATCTTGCCTAGAGGCTGGCTGCCAATCATCCTTCAGGGGTAGCAGAGAGTACAAACACCATCCACAAAGTTACAAATCTTATCAGTCAATACAGAGTATCCAAAATAAAATTCCCTTTCATCTTGACTTGAGGTTGAGGATGACTTCCACTCCCCATGACTTCTTCTCTATGGTCTGACCACTCCCAACTGTTGGATTCACATGTAGGCAGCTCTCCACTCCTGTTCATATCTCAACTCATGGGGACTGCTCCACTCCAAGCTCTTCACATTTTCTGTTTCTAGGAAAACAAAGCTTAACAGGGCTACAACAATATTTAAACACATTACCAATGCTGTTATCTCAATTCTTTTTCTGTCTGAGAAATCAGTATAGAACAACAGACAGGACTTCTATCTGAGAAAGTAACACAGATCAATAGACAGAGTGCTGACATCACAAACATTCTCTTTCGCAGTTCTGCCTGCTCCCAGCTCTGCTCCTGCTCTTATCCGCTTCTTCCTGTTCCACCCTTTTTGCAAGCTCCTCCCACGTGATTACATTTGGCTTGTTAAGAAGCAGGGGGGCATCTTCAAATTCCTGTAGGCCTATTAAGGGTAATACAATGTATACTGTTTCCAATCAAAGACTCTTGATAAAATCAAAGGCACGATTCAAAGGCACTTGATTAGCTAAAACTCAATCCAGAAAACCAGCAAAGTATCTTATTTTGCTTGCCATTACATGACCCCCACTTCCTGTCCTCCTGTGTGTCTATGAGTCTGTCTTTAAATTTCTCTTTCCATTTTTATTCAATCCCTCCCAGCTTAATGACCAGTCTTCCTTAAAGAAAAACAGAAATAAAACAAGAGATTAACAAGTCAATCTTATTGCTGCCATCCTTTATCATCATTTTAGCCATCCTAAGTAATGGTTCTATTCTTTGTCTGATCCTCTCCTTTCTTTAGAACATTACTAAAACAAAACAAAACAAAAATACCCCCCCAAAAAAAACCATCTTTTTGTTATCCTTAGCATTTTTGTCAAAATTAGTTCATTATAGACATTAGCATTCAATACACAATCCTTACAAGACTGTGATACTTTATTTATGAAGTTAATTATTTGTTCTTACTTCCATCTTAACACATCTTTCTGAAATTTGAGTTGGCCAATGACTTGCCTGTGCAGCCACATCATTCTCTCTAGGCAGTTTCCCTTTTCATCCTCATTGTAACTATTTCTGTTTCTATCTTTATTCCACAACCTCCCATCTCTTTGGCACAATGTTCTCTACTGAGTATTAGGCCATTCAGTCCTACCTATCCTTTCTTAGAATCCTTTGAAATGTGTTCACTGTAAGTAATAGATGCATGACTATGCCTGCCTTTTTTCCCCTCTGTCATGAACTTTATATAGAGTAATCACTTGATGCCAAGGTTTCTGTCATTTTTACTTCAACACTTTCCTCCTTATTGGTCATAATTGGGATCAGAACAGCAGTTGTCCTTGTCATTTCTTCCATTTCTTTTGAAAGACAAAATCATTAACATAAAAGTCATAAACTTTATCAGCTGTTTTGCTTTTGGCAGAAGGAGAGCTATAGCTGGAGTCTAGATAGTTGAAGTTCCTCATTATAGCACTGCCATGTTTCCATCCTAGATTTGTGATCTGTTTCCCAAGCTCCTTACCTAATTCTTTTTTTTTCTGACTAGGCAATCTGTATGTGGTATCTGCCCACAATATTATAGCTTTTTTCTGTCTCTATTCATCCATCAAGCACTGCCTCATCCATCCAGATCTCACCAAGATTTTACCTGCCCCCCCCAAACTTCCTGCCAATCCCCCTGTCATCTTTCCCTCTTCTAAATCAATGATGTTTCCCTTGTTTTCACCCTTATGAGATAAAGCCTGGAGCACCTGTTCTTTTCTAATCCTCTGTAACATCCTACCCTTCCCAATGGTTGTGGACCTGGTCCATCTAGCCCTACAATTTCAGGGTAGAAGTGACCATTAGCACTGCTTTGATGAGCAGGTAGTTAACAACTGTGATTCTTTTAGTAAGAAGGAGGACCAGTAGGGCTTACTGTCTAACCCTGTCACTGATCCCTCTTCAGACCTCCAGGCATTTCCATCAGCCTATAGCTAAATCCTCTTATATATGTCCTTCCCAAATAGAATCAGAGCTCCTTGAGAACAGGAACTATCTCACTTCTTTACTTCATGTTGTCCCTCTTTTGTTTTGAGATTTCCTCACAATAGTATATTTTATTAGTGTATAATGCTACTCTGCCAAACTCAGGGAATTTTTTTTTCAAAGCCATTCTGAGGGTTGGGCTACTTGGAATCTGAATTAACTTCCTAGGGGTATCATTCATTTTAATTTTCAAAATAGATTTCAGTAGCCTAAAACAAACCAGAACCTTTTCCTTACCCCTTTCCCTAAGCAGAATAGAATTTTGAAGTTTTCTGGTGCTAAACCATATGGTTACATTTTTAGACAGCTAGTCCAAAGTTTGGGATACATCCTGACTATCCTTCTCAGAAAATTCCAGACTACATAGAATCATCAGAAAAAGGTTCCTAGGACATTTCGTATCAACTCTAGATCCAAGAGACTTGGTTGAGAGAAAGAAAGGAAGGAATGAATAAATTAAGGAGGCAGAACAACATGACTGGGTTCCATTTTCAAGATGTCATTTGGCATTGGGAGCCAACTTAAAGGTAATAGCATTTCTGTTTGCTCAGACTTTTGTTGCTTCCTGAATCAGCAGGCCCAGTTAAGCAGTCACTGAACAATTGGCAGCCCTTTTCCACTTCCTACCCACCTACCTGAAAATAAAAGGAAGATGGGAAGATGATCATCACCAGTAAATTAGACCATGTATACAAGTAAATGTTTATCTTATAAACGAATTTATATGAAAGGAAAATATCAGTCAATGCCATGGCAAGGCATGTGTGATTGGTGTCTCTGAGATGACCTTTTCCTAAAATTCCTGCAGGAATCCATGAGTATGATTTGAAGAAATGAGAGGCACCTGCTGCCTTGCAGTGATAGCTTATGAAGCAATCCATGTATCTTTGTGTGTGTTTATATATGGTATACTTTGAAATTATTCTAGTTTATACACTAAAATTTGTTACCGTATTGTAGGTACTTTGACATATTGATGTATATGCTGAAATTATGGTACCCACCATACGTGGGGAAAATCATGAACTTTTGTGAAGATATTTGAACCAGAACAGTGCATATTTAGACTTCTAAAATCATTTTCACTAAGCAACAGGAATTGTGCCAAGAGATCTCAGCATCCACTGAGAAGCTCTGAGTTCCCTTATGGCATGTGATTGTGGTGGTTTACTTTAACTACAAGCTGTCCAAAGAATCAAAGGATGATCATTTTCCCAAAACACAAGAAACACATTTCCATCTATATAATCTATTAATGATTTGTTATCTTCAATGTCAGATATTATATATTAAAAAGTAAAAATGGTTTTGAAAAAAAATCACTCTAAGACCAGTAATATAAGTGGTACCCTAGGCTCTGGTATTTTGTTTTATAGCAATAATCTGAATAACTTCTCAACAAGAATGAAGCCTACATATGAACCTTCCATGTTCAGTGATAACTTACTTGTATCCACTTTCCAGAATGAAAGTTTCCCTGCACCAACCCTATTAGAATGAACCATTCAGTGCTGCCTTTAATGAGCCAATGAACGTTATAGGAGTGGAGGATAAACTCTTCAATAATTGTTATCAGCATCAATTATTATTATTGCCCCACTTCCTACCACTGTAACTACAAGGTATATATGAGTTACAACTTTCTTTAAATCGTTAAAAATATCTGTAGATATTTACCAAGTCTAGGAAGGAATGCTATAAGCACACAATTCATTATTTATAGCTTGGTGGTGAATAAGAAAATATCTTTTTTATATCCTTTCAAAAATGTTAGATGATAACACCCTGCAAAGCATAAGAAAATAAGGAACTTAGTACAAGGATGTTGTCCAGAGAGTTATAATACTTTCTCTAGTATATGGACCATTTTACGAGGGGCACAAAAATGACATTCATCATTGATTAGGATACATCATCTTGTTTCTTCTACCTTTGACAATAGTTCTTGTACTTGCTCCCTTCTCTCCACTCACCCAACCACCATTGCTACTGTATTACCCTCTCAATGGATCTTTCTGCCTCAAATCTTTCCTCACTCTAAACTATCCTTCACATAGCTACCAAAGTGATTGGATCAAATAAATTCCTTTCTTTAGCATTTAAAGCCTTTCCCTGACTTATCCCAACCTACTATGCATAGCATACAATAAAATTATTCTAGCCCATACACTAAAATTAGCTGTGAAAGTATGACCATCAGTCATATAAGGAAAATTATGAAATTCTGTTACAACATTTGAACCATCACGGTAGATCATTGACCTTTACACTCATATCCCATCCCTATGCCTTTGTACTGGTCATTCTTTCATGCCTAGAATACGCTCCCTCCTCTCCTTTGCCTCTTAGAATCCCCAGTTTCCGTTAAAACTTGGCACAAGTGCTACCTATGTGAAACTTTTCCTGATTCCATCAATTATTAGTGCGTTCCCCCCAAATTATCTTGTATAACATTAAATATCTACTAAACTATGGAGAGATGGAGAGATCTTCTCTGGCTATATTGTAAGTTCCTCAAGGTCATAAACTATTTCACTTTTGTCTTTTTGTACCTCATAGTACAGTACCTGATGTATAAGAACTCTTATTGATTGATTGGTCTTGACAAATGGGATGGAACCCTTGACAATATGTCTTAATTCTGTTGGATGTAAGCCTCTCCTAGTGATAGAATAAAATATAATTTAATCAAAATAACTAGCAGCATTTAACAGTTATCACTAGAAATGAATGAGTTTAGCATAAATTTATTTAGTCTATTTTAATGTATAATAATTCATCCATTATGATTTTAGGTTAAAAGTTAGTGTTTTAAAGAAAGAACTTTTTTAAATGTTCAAAGACAAGATAAATGAAGGATGTGTGTGAGTGTATGTAGCTAAAAAAAAATAAAACCAGTCTCTCATCATTGCCAAGTAACAGGTCCCAGAACAGAGAACAAAAGTTTATCTGTCTCTGGTCAGACAAGCACCAAATTGAGTGAGAGAATATATTCAGTAGAGCACTTGGCTAACTGACTATTTCTACCTAGTTAATATACTGATAAACACAATTTTGATATGCCACACCCAGGCCCATACTTGTGGCAGACAGTGGGAAATGAACATTAATTATGTTTAATTAACTATGATCAAGTTTCTGTAGCACGTTTTAGTCAGAGTTAAAGTTATATCAATGTTCTGCTTAGCTTCAGTTATAAAAACTAAAAACAAAACAATTATGATTATCACAATGACCATCTAGCGATAATAAGGTTGCCTCCTGTTACAGGGGTGATGGATTCAGGGTGCAGAAGGAGAGGTGTATACACACACACACACACATACACACACATATATGTGTGTTATTAATATATTAATATTAATATAATTATATTGATCAACTAAGTAATTCATTTTCCTTGACTATGCATATTTGTTAAAAGGAATTTGTTTTTTCTCTTTTTCTCCCCCAGTGGGATGAAAGGTAGGTTAAGTAGAAGGAAAAACAGATTTCTATTAATTAAAAAAATAATAAAAAAGAAAAGTGAAAAAACACAGCCATTAGAACAAAGCTGTATAACTGTTGTATTTCTTAGCTCAATTTCTGCTTATATATATTATTCCCCCCATTACACATTAAAAACAATTTCACTCATATTTCTAAGCAGCATAATATTTTACGCTCTAAATCAGGCATACACAATGTGTGGCCCATGGGCCATTTGTTGTGCAGTCCTGCTCTAAATGGTATTATTATTTTTATTAAAGTTCAGTTAAACAAACATTTATTCTTCTTATCAAATATATTTTGCTAAGCTTGAATGGAAAGAAAAGGAATGACCCTTATTTATTGATTGATAATTCCAAGGTCCATTTTGTTTTTTTATAAAAATATAGGAATCATAGGTTTAAGGATTAAACTGGTGCAAATATTCTTCAAGTTATTATTTGCATGGCCTTAGGCAATTCATTTATGTGTAGTCCTGCTCTAAATGGTATTCTTTTTAAAATTCAATTCAAGAAACTTTTTTTTAGCAAATATATATATTTTTTTCTAAGCTTGAATAGAAAGAAAATATGACCATTATTTATTGATTGATAATTCCAAAGTTTCTTTTATTTTTTATTAAAAATATAGAAATCAGGTTTAAGGGGGTAAATGGTACAAATATTCTGCAAGTTATTATTTGCATGGCCTTAGATAATTCACTTATCTTCTCTTGGCTGTAGGTTCCTATAAAATGAAGGGGTTGGATCAACCAATTTCTAATATCTCATCTCTCTCTAAATTTATGATCCCATTAAATCCCAAGACATCCAATACCACAATCATATGGAATTGATGGCTAGAAATAAATTTAAGCATCTCATGTACAAAACAAATCACTCTAATGTATGGCCACCAACTTTTTTTCATTTGTCTGTAATTGGTGTTTGAGAAATTTTTGATGGGGGTGGGGGTGGGGGGGGGACGGAGTCAAGTTGGCAGAGTAGAAACAGGACTTCCTCCAGGATCTAGCTTCCACCTTCCCCAGTTCATGTAAAAGGGGACTCTGAACAAACTTTGGAGCTACAGAATCCACAAAATGACACAGAGAAGCTAACCTCCCACTGAGGACTGCCTGGCAGGCTGGCAGGAATCAGCCAGTGCAGCACTCTGGGAGCCAACCCCAAAACCACATGAGCCAGAGGTTGTAGCTCCAGGGTGGGCCTGACCAGCTGCCAACTGGAGGGACTTCAGATCACCAGCAGCAGTGGCAGTTTCCAGAATTAGCAATACATAGATGTAAAGGACAAAGTGAGAGGTCAGTGCAGTGTGGACTTTGGGATCCAGTAGGTGGGAGTGTGTTGGCTTTTTCCCCCAGGTCGAGAAGATGTTGAGGAGCTGAGGCCGTGCAGCCACCCCCATGTGGCAGCTTCTGCTCCTGGCCTGCAGAGCGTAGGGGGACCAAGCAACCAGTCTGAGGGGTAATTGCTCTTGCTTTGACCTGGTTGGATCTGTATTGTCGTCTAGGGTGGAGGTCCTGGGGTGTGTGACCAGCTTACTGGGGTGTGTGGAGGCTTCAGAGAGGGCAACCAACTAATACCTTTGGCAGATGAGAAAACCCCAGCATTTGGGACAAAGCTCCCCTGTCTGGTGGCAGAGTCCTACTGTAGCAAAAAGCTCAGGGGGCAAGTGATTGAGTGGTGACATGAGCAGGCAAAGGAAACAAAATAAACAGAGTACCCCAACTCTACACTCCTATTTTGGTGACAAAAAGGATCAAAGCATGGAACAGGAGGAAGACAATGAAGTCAGAACTCCTGCACCAAAAGTTTCAAAAAAATGAGCTGGATACATGCCATAGAGGACCTTAAGAAGGAAATAAGAGAAGTGGAGGAAAAAAATGGGAAGAGAAATGAAAATGATGCAAGAAAATATAAAATGAGAGTCAACAACATGACTGAGGAAAATAACACCTTAAAAAATAGACTAACTCAAATGGCAAAAGAGGCTCAAAAAGGCAATGAGGAGAAGAATGCCTTAAAAAGCCAAATTTGCCATATAGAAAAAGAATCTCAAAAGCTCACTGAGGAGAATCATTCCTTCAGAATTAGATTGGAGCAAATTGAAGCTAGTGACTTTATGAGAAATCAAGATGCTGTTAAACAGATCCAAACAAATGAAAGAATAGAAGGCAATGTGAAATATCTCATGGGAAAAACCACTGACCTGGAAAATAGATCCGGGAGAGATAATAAAAAAATTTTTGAACTACCTGAAAGCCATGATCAAAAAAAGAACCTCTCAATCATCCTCCAAGTGATTCTCAAGGAAAACTGCCCAATGTTTTAGAACCAGAGAGTAAAATAGAGGTTGAAGGAATCCACAGATCACCTCCTGAAAAAGATCCCCAAAAGAAAACTCCTAGGAATATTATAGTCAGGTTGTGAAATTCCCAGATCAAGGAGAGAATATCACAAGCAGCCAGGAAGAAAAAATTTGAATATTGTGGAACCACAATCAGGATAACACAGGATCTGGCAGCCTCTACACTGAGAGATCAAAGGGCTTGAAATATGATATTCCAGAGGGCAAAGGAGCTGGGATTAAAACCAAGAATCACCTACCCAGCAAATCTGAGTATCATGTTTCAAGGGGAAATATAGTCATTCAGTGGAATAGAGGACTTTCAAGTATTCTTGATGAAAAAACCAGAGTTGAATAGAAAATTTGACATTCAGATACAAGAAGCAAGAGAAGCATGTGAAGGTAAACAGTGAAAAGAAATAATAGGAAACTTATCAAAGTTGAACTATTTATATTCCTACATGGAAAATGATAATTATAACTAATGAAACTTCTCTCAGTATGAAAATATTTGAAGGGAATAGAAATATATATACATACATATATAGTTTATATATGTATATATAAACTATATATGTATGTATATATAGGAGGGTATATGGACATATGAATACATATGTGAATGTGTGTATATATGTTTACAGGTATACATAGAGGGCACAGGACCAATTTAATAGGAAGGGATGATACTTAAAAGGTGAAATTAAGAAGTGAGAGAGGAATATAATGAGAGGAGATGGGGAGAGGCAGAATGGGGTAAACTATCTCATATAGAAGAGGCAAGGGAAAATGTTTACAATGGAGGGGAAGAACAGGAAGGCAAAAAGGCAAAACCTTATTCTCATTGAATTTGGCTCAGGGAGAGAATGACAAACACACAAAATAGGGCATCTCACCCTACAGGAGAGTAGGGGGGAAGGGGATCAGAGGGAGGATGATGGAAGGGAGGGCAGGCTTAGGGGGAGGGAAATCGTAAGCACCCACTTTTGAAAAGGGACAGGATCAAAGTAGAGAATAGAACAAGTGGGAGGTGGGATAGGAGGGAAGGAAATATAGCCAGTCTTTTACAAAACATCTACTATGGCAATGTTTTGCATAGCTACACATGTATAACCTATACTGAATTGCTTACCTTCTAAGTAAGGGTGGGTGACAAGGGAGGAAGGGAATGAATCTGGAATTCAAAGTTTTAAAATCAAATGTTTAAAAATATATAAATGCAATTATTAATACTATTTTGCATGTAATTGAGAAATAAGATATACAGTTATTGGGGCATAGAGATCTACCATGCCCTACTGGAAAAGTTGAAGGGGATATGGTAGAAGATATGGGAGAGAGCAGATTGGAGGAGGGGATGTCCTGTGGGACCACTATTTTGGGGTGGTGGGTAGGGGAAAAACGGGGGAAAATTGTAACCAAAAATCTGGCAGAAATGAATGTTGTGAACCAGAAGCTAATAAAGCATTTGAAAAAAACAAACAAACAAAAAACCCAGAAATATTTGATCAAATTGAATTTGGGCAAGACTGTTATCTAATAATTTAATTTATTTCTATATACTTACTAAGAGAAGATGTGCATTATTTAATACCCTCATTTGCTTTTTGCAGAGGGAAAACTATGTTTCCTAGGATAGGTGTAAAGGCTATAATTTTCCATGCTTATGTGTGCTATGTTAGAGTCTGGGGAAATAGTATGGTTCATTTTAAAAGTACAGAAATAATCTTGTCAATGCTTCAATGGAGTACAATTATAATCAAAATAAACAGCATAGTTCATAGGCCATTATGTCAAATTGTCATGCCATAAATAAAGACCGTATTAAAATATCTTTGAGAAGTCAACCAGTAAACTTTAATAGAACTAGAGCATCATCATATACTGACCTATCATCCACAATTGTCCAGGAAAAACTCTCATCCATAAAGATTTAAGTACACTTGTAATAGCTGTCTCTATACCAAATATTAGTAATCCCCAAGCTGTGTGGAGCAAATTGCTTTCAAGATATAAAAACCTAGCTGAAGAAATAAAAGTCATGTAGGTGTTGTATCAAGGATCCTTTCAGCTACAGTAATTGAACTTACATCCTAATTCCTTTATTCAACTATGAAAAGCAATTATTTTCCCACCTTTGAAATCATTTATAGAACTTTACGTGTTAAAGAATATGATAGCAGCTTGTCCCAGGACTATTTCCATTTGAACCTCACTGAATGAGATGGTAAAAATGACTTTTCCATGATAATAACTTACTTTTACAAAGTACTTTAAAGTTTGTAAAGAACTTTACAGTCACCTTGTAATCTGATCTCATAACAATTCTGTAATATGTTCTATTGTCATCTCATTTTATAAATGACGAAATTGAGCCCCAAACTAATAATTATAATCCATCCATCCATTTTTTATCCTTTATGAACTTTGTCCATATCTTTCCTGAAATTTAAAGAGAACCTATTCAATACACTTACTCTGTTTCATTCACCTTCTTCTCCACTACCAACACCAAGTGCTGATCAGTAATTACCATTGGGCTGGATTCCCAGTGTGCCAGGCCCCACTTAGCAGTTAGATGAGCCCTTCTGCTTCCAGACCAACCCCAGAAATCATTATCTCAGAAAGCAGTCTCTACAGAGATGGCACCTTGTAATGAGTGCAGTACTACACTAATGATTCTCAAATCTACCTACTCTGCCCAGTCCCTTTGTTGAGCTCCAATCTTGCTTCCCTTTCAGACAGACATCTTAAACCTAATATGTCTAAAACTGAACACATTACCTTTTCCTCAAAATTTTCTCCCTCCTCAAACATATCTATTATAGTAGAAGGCATCCTCCCAATCCTCCAGGCTCTCAACCTAGGTATTATCTTCAACTATTCATTCTCTCTCATCCCCTATATCCAATCTGTTGCCAAGGCCTGTTGATTTTGCCTTTGCAACATCTCTTGAAAATATCTCCTTTTCTCCTCTGAAATCATTGCCACTCTAGGGCAGGCCCTTATCACTTCACACTTGGACTAAAGTTATAACCTGCTGTTGAGTCTGTCTGCCTCAGTCTCTCTCCACTCCAATCCATCCCTTGTTCAGCCACCAAGGTGATTTTCCTAAAGTGCAAGTCTGACCATGTCACCCACCTACTCAATAAACTCCAATGGCTCCTAGTCATCTCCAGGATCAAATGAAAAACCTTCTTTTTTTGACATCCAAAGACCTTCATAACCTATTTCTCTTGCTACCCCAGTCTTCTTACATCTTACTCCTGGCCATACACTTTGATCCACTGACATCAGTTTCCTAGATGTTCTATGAACAAAATACAGCCTTTTTCAGCTCCAGAAATTTCTCTGGCTGACTCCCATGTCTGGAATGATCTCCCTTCTCATCTCTGCCTCCTGGCTTCCACGGCTTCCATCAATTCCCAACTAAAACCCCATCTCTTACAGGAAGCCTTTTGTGACTTCTCAATCCTAGTGCCTATCCTCTTTTAATTGTTTCCCATTTATCCTGGATATAGCTTGTTTGTATATATGTTGTCTCCTCCATTAGACTGTGGACTCCTTGAATGCAGGGCCTGTTTTCTGCCTTTTTTTTCCTGGTATCTCTCTAGTGCTTAATACTGGGCATAGCACATAGTAGGTGTTTAACAAAATCTTATTGTCTGATCACCATTAGGAGCTGCAGCCCTGCCTCCTTCACAGCTACAGCTACTGGAGACCTGGAAAAGTTAAATTCTTATTACCAAACTCCTGTCAAATGACTCATTTGAAAGGGATGTGATTTTAGCAGTAGAAATGTTCAATAAAATTTATTATAATATTATTTGCTGCTGTATCCTAAGGACTGGGGGACTTTCCATTTGACTTGCACCTGTTCCTAATATATATTGTCTCCAGGAATAGTCTTGTTTTTATATTATTTCCATAGCACGTAGCACAATGCTTTGCAAATACTAAGTATTTAATGAATGCTTTTTCAATTTCATATTTTGAAACTGAATTTTTCACAGCTTTCAACTCTCCATTTGTTATTCCTCACTCCTCTACCTTACCGATACCCTTCCTTTCCTGGCAAGATACATCTTAGACAAAGTTTATTGCACTACTTATCACATTGAAAGTAATTGTTAATAATATTCATGGAAGACCTCAGAGTCTACAGGACATCTCCCACTGGGTTTCTGTAAATCCTCTATGGTATTTTTGAATAACTCTGATAATAATAAATCCCTTAATTTTATTCTCCATTAGACTTTGATACACAAAAAATAATTGACCAAAGATATTTCTGTGATTTTGTCTGTCATAGAATTTTGTATGATCTTAACATATACATGGGGAGCATTTTGATCAAGGACAACCTTTAAGACTACATTTGTTCTATCGAATTAAATATATGTTTTTCTAATCAATAAGCAAAAACATGGGCAGATAGTAAATTCTCTTCATGCCTCAATTAATTTTGTGATTGTGAGGATGTACAGAAAGTAACCTGTCACACCCAGCTTCTTCCTTCCCCATATTTTCATGAGCAATACCTTCAATATACGCATAGACCATCTTCTTGCAGAATTTCTAGAGATTAGTGATAAGGTAGATGAGAAAAGGCTTTGTATGGAATAACAGGGTGATAACTATTTTTCTTTTTTGGATCAGGTTTTTTTTGCTTGTTTGTTTGTTTATTTTTGCTTCTGTCTTGGTCGCTATCTTTGTATCTTCAACACCCAGCACAGTGCCTAGCACATATTAGCATTTAATTAATGTTTGTTGGTTGACAGATTTGGGTCCAACAGAAATGTGAAAACTTTCAGTTAAAGGAAATCAAACAGATTGCATTTTCCAAAAAGTGGCAATCTCATCCCTAATAAAGCTCCAAATGACAGACCTTAGCCCTTGGCTAGCCCAAAGATTAGCTAAGAATTCTTTCAATAAGATGTCAAAGGAGTAAGTATCTGCTTGAAGCAAGACTGGACGGAAGGGAGATTTTTGCAATAACCTACAAGTATTAAATAATACCAATGTGTGAAATGTATGCTTGCCTTTGCCCTAAAAGAGAAGATTAAAAAGGTAAGAGGAACACATCACCACTCTCCAGGTTATCAGGGAGAATGAAGCATTCCTTGAAAGAATAGAAGAAGTATGTCAAAGAAGAAAAGAAGAAAAATGCAGAAGGAAATAGAGAAGAAAAGGAAGAAATAGGACCATTAATTTGACTTCACATCTATCACTGATGTAATAGTTTGGCTTCTCAGTGGGTGGGGGAGGAGCAGAAAGGAGGTAGAGAATTTGGAACTCAAAATATAAAAAAGAATATCAAAACCAATTTAAAAAAAAGAACCATGAATTATTTGGAGTTTTGCCATAAGGATAGGGTTCTGCTTCAAGGGATAATGACAAGTATCTTCTATTTGGAGGAATACAAGATAATTGGGGATGACTGGTGACTGTTGAGATGTACTGAGATAGCTGGTTGTTACTCAAGTAACATAAACAATAGAGCAGTCTGCTTTTTTCCCAGGTGGTATATCTAAAATAGAATATGTATGTATCTGAGGTATGTATCTAAAATATTTATGATAGAATATTTTCCAAGACTTGTCAAACCTGAGGACCATTACCCACTCCAAAAAATTCATGGGGGAACATGAATTCATGTTGATGGGGAAACAGAAAGAATGTTAATTAATCAGTCAACTGATAATAACTGTTCATGAAATGATTGCTATGAACCAGACACTGTGCTAACTGTTGGGGAGGAGGGGGAAATGTGATGTAGGTCAAAGGTATCAAACATGCATCCTCCCACAAAACTCCTGAGTACAGCCCAAGTCAAATTAAAATATAATTGGGAAATATTTAACAAAATAAATAAAAATACAACAAAATATAGTTAATATTACATTTAAAAACTAAGACAAAATGCAGCCCACAGGGTTTATTATATATTATGTATTAGTGATCCCTATTTCTATTTGAATTTGTCATCAGTGATGTAGAGCATTTGGGTCAAGATCAACAGGAAAAACAGAAATGATGTTGCTATCACAGAATACTAAAGAGTATTTGAACAGAAGAAGAAATTAGGTCAGTAGTTTAGGAAAAATAACAAACCTGGCAGAGCCGTAGGATATTTTACTGATGAGGGACTCTGAACATCTGCTGTAGTGTGCATGCTCTCTCTCTCTCTCTCTCTCTCTCTCTCTCTCTCTCTCTCTCTCTCTCTCTCTGTCTCTCTCTGTCTCTCTCTCTCTGTCTCTCTCTCTCTCTCTGTCTCTCTCTGTCTCTCTGTCTCTGTCTCTCTCTGTCTCTCTGTCTCTCTCATTCTCTCTCTCTGTCTCTCTGTCTCATTCTCACTCTCTCTCTGTCTCTCTCTCTCTCTCTTTCTCATTCTCTCTCTGTCTCTCTGTCTCTCTCTCTCTCTTTCTCTCAAAGTAAATGATTAATAATTTTTTCTTAATGATAATTTCATTATTTTAGAAGAAGTAGAGAGTGACAAAAGGAACTGCTATTTTGACAAAAGAAGGGGGAAGGAAGGAAGGAAGAAAAAAGGGAAAAAGGGGAAAAAGGGAAAGAAGAAAGGAAGTTTGGTTGGTTGGTTGGTTGTTGTCTTTCTTTCTCGAAGAGGACCAAAATAACATCACTATGCTAGAGTCAAGTTTCAGTGTGTCTGATTGTGTCTGATGAGATCAATATGAGATCAGGATGCTCTACCACAGGTAAGGCACAAATAGTCCATGTGAACATTTGGGGTGGATTCTCCAAATTTGCACAACCTGCATTCCCTTTGAACTGTCTCGATTCTGCTTTACTCATAGAGCAAGCACCTTCTCTGATGTGGCACACCATGATGAGCGGTCCTGTGCCAGTGTTTCCCATGTCACACAATCAATTCTTAAGGGAGACCCTGAGAGTGTCCTTGTATTGCTTCTTCTGACCACTATGTGAACACTTACCCTGTTTAAGTGCTCCATAAAATATCTTTTTGGCAAGCATTCATTTTGCATTCAAGCAATGTAGTCAGTCCATAGGAGTTGCACTCTCTGAAGCAGAGTTTGTATGCTTGGCAGTTTAATTTGAGTAAGGACCTCAGTGTCTGCTACCTTGTCCTGCCAAGTGATCTTCAGAATTTTCCTAAGACAATTCAAATGGAAGTGATTTAGTTTCCTGGCGTGGCCCTGGTAGACTGTTCACAGCATACAACAATGAGGTCAACACAACAGCTCTGTAGACTTTCAGTTTGGTAATCGGTCTAATACCTCTTCTCACCCATAATTTCCATTAGAGCCTCTCAGACACTGAACTAGCTCTGTCAATGCATGCATCAACCTCATTATCTATGTGTACTTCCCTGGAAAGTACATCACCAAGGTAAGTGAACTTATCTACAGCATTCAAAACTTCTCCATTTGCTGTAAGCAATACTTCCACATATAATGGTGTTGGCTGATGGAGCACCTGTGTTTTCTTGGTGTTAAGTGTGAGGCCAAAATTAGCACAAGCAGCAGATAATTGATCCATACTTTGTTGCATCTCAGCTTTATAGGCTGCATCAAGTGCACAATCATCTACAAACAGAAAATTATGCACCAATACTCCCTCCGCTTTGGTCTTGGCTTGTAACCTTTTCAAGTTGAAGAATTTACCATCAGTGTGGTAGCTGACTTTGGTGCCATGTTCATCCTCATTGAAAACATTTGACAACAAGGCAGAAAACATCCTATTAAAAAGTATGGGATCAAGCACATAGCCTTGTTTCACTCCATTGGTGATTGGGAAGGCACAAGAGCATTGTTCATTATCTAGAACACGGGCAAACATGCCATCATGAAATTGATGTACTGTGCTGATGAACCTTTCCAGGCAACCAAAACTTGATATAATTTTCCATGAACCCTCACAACTAAGAGTATCAAAGGCCTTGGTCAGATCTACAAACATTGTGTACAGACCTCTCTCCTGCTCCTGGCATTTCTCCTGGAGTTGTTGGGCAGAAAACACCATAGGAAATAAGGAATAAAAGAAAGGAAGAAAGAAAAAGAAAACAGGAAGGAAGGGAGGAAGGAAGGGACGAAGAAAGAAAGGAAGGGAGGGAGGAAAGAGAAAGGAAACAAATAAGGAATGAAAGAAAGAAAGAAAGAAAGAGAATAAAGAAAGAAGAAAGGAAGGAAATAAAGAATGAAAGAAATAAGAAACGGTTCCGGCCTCAGTTACTTAGCACCCACACATAAATAACTAGCTGTGTAACCTCGAGTAAGTTACTTAACTCCAATTGCTTTAGAAAAGAAAAATAAATAGGAAAGAAGGAAGAAAGGGAGGGAGGGAGGGAGGAAAGAAGAAAGAAAGGAAGGAAGGAAGGAAGGAAGGAAGGAAGGAAGGAAGGAAAGAAGAAAGGGATGGAGGAAGGAAGGAAAGAAGAAAGGAAGGAAGGGAGGGAGGAAGGAAGGAAAGAAGAAAGGAAGGAAGGAAGGAAGGAAGGAAGAAAGAAATAAGGAAGGAAGGGAGGAAGGAAGGGACGAAGAAAGAAAGGAAGGGAGGGAGGAAAGAAAAAGGAAACAAATAAGGAATGAAAGAAAGAAAGAAAGAGAACAAAGAAAGAAGAAAGGAAGGAAATAAGGAATGAAAGAAATAAGAAACGGTTCCGGCCTCAGTTACTTAGCACCCACACATAAATAACTAGCTGTGTAACCTCGAGTAAGTTACTTAACCCCAATTGCTTTAGAAAAGAAAAATAAATAGGAAAGAAGGAAGAAAGGGAGGGAGGAAGAAAGGAAGGAAGGAAGGAAGGAAGGAAGGAAGGAAGGAAGGAAGGAAGGAAGGAAGGAAGGAAGCTTCTGAGGTAGAAATAATTGAACTCAACAAGATCAAGCAACTATTCCTTTGTAGAATTTTTTTTAACAGAAAAGAAGTGGCTAGTTAGACATAGCTTTTATGCACTTCATATTTGGGGAGAATGGAAAATGAACTCAGAGAGTTCAGAGAATTACTACATAATGGACATCCCACTCGACTCTGGAATTACATTTTACTTGGATTCAATATGGGGAGAAATGTGGCTCAAGAGCCCTTCTGGTGCCTACTTTGCTAATAGACCCAGGTGAGAATCCTAAATATAGCAGTGTTTTTAACTAGAGTAAAATAACAAAGTGAATAATGGATGAAAATCATGCAGTCGGATCATTCTCAGTGCATTTACACAAATAAGTACAATTTCTCACAAATTACTGTGATGATAGGGAACGGAACAAATTCTCAGAAAACTCCTTCTTGGAGGTGAGGAAGGTCTTGAGCCCCATCTGCCTTGTGCCAGAGCTGGAAAACTCCCCTTGTGCCTGAGTTCTTTTGGTTCTATCTCCCCATACCTGGATGTGCCTCACTACTGCTATCAGGCCCACCTCCCACAACTCTTTGCTGTGGTCCAGAGCTCCCCACTACTGATGCTCATTCTGCCTCCAGAGCTGTCATCTATAAGAACTACAAACTTATTCCTTGCTGTCTCCCTCTGCTCACTTCTTTCTTGTCCCATTGGTGCTGCGACAACTTTAGAGAGATATCATCTTGATATCATCCCTTGTTATTTTTTTGTTTGCTTGTTTTGTTTTTTGGAGGGAGGAGGTGAGTCAGCCAAGGTTAAGTGACTTGCCCAAGGTCACACAGCTACTAAATGTCAAGTGTCTGAGGACACATTTGAACTTAGGTTCTCCTGAGTTCAGGACTGGTGCTCTATTCACTGAGCCACCTAGCTGCCCCAATATCATTGCTCTTTTAGCGTGAGATCACACAAGATAAATAGACATCAGGAATAGTCAGCATGTTCTTTGTTGTGTTATTAAGCAGTCTCCTAAGTCCTACTTGACTAGCACATAGAAGAACTTTATTTCCTATGGTGTTTTCTGCCCAACAACTCCAGGAGAAATGCCAGGAGCAGGACAGAGGTCTGTACACAATGTTTGTAGATCTGACCAAAGCCTTTGATACTGTTATATCCAGCTATATAACTTTTATTTTGATCCCTTTAAATCTGAGAGCCTAAATCTTGACTTCTACCTGAGTTGGTGAATTCCTTTCTTTTCTTCCCAGCCTCAAAGGGCATATAAGACCATGCCTCCCCCCAACACTACTAATACCATAAACACATACTTGTCCATGCACATTGCACACACACTCATACACACACTTTTAGCACTTTCTGATTATTAATCTTGATACTGGAGATCAGCATGTACACCTTTTTTCTATTTTGGGTACATGAGAAGCTCACACATCCCTTATTCTATTCTTTTAAATCCCCATTATATCCTCCACAAACTAGTGTCCATTTATGTGAATTATCATGACATCTGAATAAATCTCAAGAAGGTCCTAAAAACATAGGAGGGGAAAGGCACAAATTGGTAACCTTTGCCGATATTCCAACCATGCTGGTAAATCCATTTTCCCTTCACAAATAAATAGAATGTGATTATTTTCTGTAGAAGAAATCAGCCCAGAGGGATGGGAAACTCTCAAGAATGACACTTTAAAGAAAAAAAAACCAGATTATTATGATAAAGAGAAAAACTATCTAAAGAGTATCTAAAGAGATATAGAAAAGTGTATTTTCTAAAGAGATATAGAAAAGTGAATTTTCTGCTATACTCATCAACTAGGCTCATTTTTTAATGTACAAAAGATTAAAAACAAGGGCATATAAGTAATAATGAATCCAAAAGAGTAACATAATCCTCTAGAAATGGGATGAAGAACACTCAAGGCCAGAAACAGCCGAGAGAATTAATAAATACAAAGGACAACAAAAACTGTTTTCCTCATCAGTTTTTCTGAAGAGGAAGACCAAAGATGAAAAAGAACATTTCTTGTTGAATGGGATGGATGATAACAGATAACAGGGAGAAGTAAGTTATTTAATTCCTTTTTTTTCCCTTCAGTTGCCTTTTTCAAGGGCAATGATCTTTGGACTGAGAAGGACAGAGGATAATAGTTAACAGAGATTGAAAACTGAAGATAAGTGAGGAGAACCTTCTGGACTTAGAAAGCATAGAGAAATGAATGCTAGCTGATTTGATAGGCAAATTCAGCAATGGTTAAATAACTAGCTCCTATAGATTATGAGAGGAGTGCAAATCAACTCAGTCCTTCCAATACATAAGCGAAGAAGGCAATTGGCTTTCTAAAACCTACAGCTTGCAGAGGAAAAGCCAGAAATATTTTTTTAAAGAAAAAAAATTTTGAAAGAGAACATGGCACTCATCTGGCCTGGATGTGACTGTAGATAAGGCAGATTATGAAGGAAAAACCAAGAAGATGCTAGAACTAATGACAAAGCTCTGATTTTTACCAGTTGAGGGCTGTACTCCCAAATCCATTGTTTTTCCAGGATCCTTGGTGTTTTTAGGCCTTGGTCACAACATACCTGCATAACAGAACCTCATAAAATACATAATTGGAGGTATTTGATGAGGATCTACAAAATACAAATTATATGGGAGTTCTTAACTTTGTAATGAGCATACTAAGCTACAAAAAATTACTCCTATAGTTAAAGCAGCTAACTTTTATATAGTGGTTACTATGTTCCAGTTACTGTGCTAAGCATTTTTCAGTGATTTCATTTGGTCCTGACAACAACAATAGGAAGTAAATGTTATTATTCTCCCCATATTACAGATAAGGAAACTGAGGTATACAAAAGTTAAGTGACTTGTCTAGGGTCACATAACTAGTAAGTATCCGAGGCCATATCTGAACTCAGATCTTCCTGACATCTGGGTTAGACGTTCTATCCACTACAACCACCTAATCACATCCATAGAATGAAAATTAATTCCTTAGCAGGAACTAAATCATGCAAGGCACACAATTATTCTTATAAAAAGATAACATTGGTTTATCACTCCTAAGCCCATTTAAGCATATCTAAATATCAGTTGTGTGGACTTCCAACTCCTAGGAGAAAGAGATAGAGACAGAGACAGACAGACAGACAGACAGAGACAGCGACAGATAGAGAGAAAAAAAAAACAGAGACAGAGACAGGCAAAGAAGATTGCCAAACCATGCCTCTCTTTAGCTCAGTTTGAGTCCAATGAAAATATAGAATACAAAGAAAGACTAAGAAGGATAGACATCTCTCTTGGTTCACCAGAAGAAAGAAAAGGAAAGGTCAGACACAAGGCAATTATCCTCCTTTCCAACTGGAAATAAGGACAAGGAAAAGAAGTCAAGAACCCAATTCTACAAGCCTGCCCACTCCTTCCAGTCTAATTAGGCCATGTGATACTATTGTTATATATCAGATCCTCCTCCTTGGAGATGACAGGATGCCTTTATATATCAATCTCTCTCACAGTGGCTATAGGCAGTTAGGATCTAGGAAATATTTATCTGCTATATAAATTGAAAGGTACCCACTTCATTCTAGTTCACTTAACATCGTGGGGACCACCTTATTGGACTAAGAGAACCCACCCCACATTCAAGAGTATTAAGTCACAGTTAATTAATATTAATCCAGTGACCCTTTGTAGAACATGGCTCACTACCCTTAGGCTTGTCTTCCCAGAATCCCTGGGCAGAACCTGCCAGATTTATGCTCTTTGGGCATCATTTTCAAAGATCCAGGGTCACCTCTATACCAAGATAGAGCAACAAAGTAGGACTTTTGTGAAGGACTGCAGATATACACACAGAAGTAGCATGGAACCCTCCCTGTCCGGATTCTATAAATGTGCCACTTCAGGTCAGAAATTTGCCATGAAAAAGTGGCTGCTCAAAGAAAGGTAAATGACACCAGAACCCCCTAGTCTCTCTATCCTTTTTTGCATTTTCGTGTTCCTTATTGGAGTTAAGGATATGAATTAATTTACTTCTTACATTGTATGTATCATATTTTTTTTTAAAGCAATTGGGGTTAAGTAACTTGCTCAAGGTTACACGGCTAGTCATTATTTATGTGTGGGTGCTCATTTTCTGAGGCCGGATCTGATCTCGGGTCATCCCAACTCCAAGGCCGACGCTCTTACTCACTGCGCCACCTAGCCGCCCCTTTAGGGCAATTGGGGTTAAGTAACTTGCCCAAGGTTACAGGGCTAGGTTTTTGTTTGTGTGGATTAAGTGTCGGAGGCCGGCTCCGAACTCAGGTCCTTCTGATTCCAGGGCCGGTGCTCTATTCACTGCGCCACCTAGCCGCCCCTATATGTATCATATTTTAATGAAAGCACATGGCTATTAACAATTATAATGCCTTTCATAGAATTTGCACTTTCATTATCTAGCTTATGAGCTCCTTATTACAGCTTGGCATAGGCGATCCCTAAGAAAGTGCCTAGGGGAATCAATTGCTACCTAGGTGTTAATAATTAACTTTTATGAGACATTATTTACTGTACAGGTTATTTTGCTAAAGAATATTTTAGCATTGTCTATGACAATCAGTATGAAAAAATAACATAAAATTCAAGGAACCAGAATGGTAATATTAGCAAAAGAATTAAAGGAGACAAATAAAAGCAAACAGATAAGGTAGAGCATGGAGAACAATATAAGTGCTATTAAAATTTCAATTTAATTTAATCCATCTTTAAGGAACGATAAAGGCAGCTAGATCATAAACATTTTTAGAATGAGTCCAGGTTTTGTTCAGGATTCTTTTAAATCTGGATTGAATTTCAGACCTTGTCACGTTTTGACTGTCATTTTTACTTTTAAATTCTCTTTCCAGCTTTTCCAACAGACGCCCTTCTCTTGTCCCTTCAGCATTCTGTTCCCTTCATATACCTTGTGAAGCAGTTTTTATTTCACTGAAATGACCTTTCTTCTAAATGTAATTCAGGTTAATACTACACTCTGTACAATGCTATACAATTGCCATTCTACACAGTAGCATGCAGATATTTTGCCAACAGCATTGAAGGAGACAGGTGACAGTAGTGGGAAGACAAATAACATGGATGCATATATGTCCCAAGAAACATGCCTACTGCATTGGAAAAACAAAGCAAAACCCTTGTAACAAGTAAACAAATTCACACAATGGTCCTGTATAAAAACATATGTCTTCTTCTACAACTTCAGTCCATCCCTTCTCTGTCATCAGGGGATAAGAATGAATCATCATCTGTACTTTGGAATTATAGTTAGTCATTGCATGAATCACTTCTTAAATCTTTTAAAGTTGTCTTTACAATGTGCTGGTGTTGTATAAATTGCTCTACTGGTTCTAATCACTTCACTCTGCATCAGTTCATACAAGTCTTACCAGGTATCTCTGAAACCATCTCTTTTATTGTTTCTTACAGCACAATAGTATTCAATTACTTCCTGACAACATAATTTGTTCATCCATTTCCCAATTGATAAGCAATTACTTTCTAGTCTTTTGCTATCACAAAAAAAAAAAAACTTGTCATGAATATTTTTGTTTGTAAGCATATGTCCTTTTCCCTTTGAACTCTTTGGAGTATACTTCTCATAATGGTATTGCTGAGTCAAAAGGTATGCACAGTTTAGTAACTTTGGGGACATAGCTCCAAATTGCTTTCCAGAATGATCAACCAATCACAACTCCATTCATAGTACATTTACTCTGCCTGGTTTCCTGTAGCCCCCACAGCATTAGGAATTTTCTTTTTTTGGTCAACTTTGCCAATTATATATATGTATATATATATATATATGTATATATATATGTATGTATATATGTATGTATATATATAAGTTAATAAGTTAGAACATCAGAGTTATTTTAATTTGTAATTTTCTAATTATTTGTGATTTGGAGTGGTTTTAAAAATATAATTCTTGATAACTAGAATTCTTTCCTTAGAAAAGAATCCTATCCTTTGACCATTTATCAAGTGGGGAATGACTCTTATGAGTTTGAATCAGTTCCTTTTATATGTCTGAAATTGGACCATTATAAGAAAAAAAAACACAACTTACTACAAAGATTTTTCCCAGTAATTATTTTTCTTTTAATTTAAAATGCATTGGTTTTTTTTTTGCAAAATCTTTTTAATTTTACACAATCAAAATTGTCTGTATTATCTCCTGTGAGCTTCTCTACCCTTCTTCTGGTTATGAACTTTTCCCTTTCCCTAGAGCTTTCCCCTTTCCCTTTCCCCCTCTTTAGTTTTTAAACAATACCAGGTCACTTAGATAATTGCTACTTTGTATATAGCATTTGAATTTTCTCATAAACAGAAAAGTTCACAAATCTCAATCAATACTCTCTCTTCAATTGACTTTGGGACAGTAAATATAATGCTTCCTAGTAGAAACTTTGATATTTAGTTCATATTGACTATTTTTCCTTTATCTGTACATATTACTCTAAATATCATTTCTTTACTTTCTTCCCTTCACCATCTCTCGGTCTAATACCTTTTGTCATATGAATTTCCATTAGAATCAAATGAAATTCCTGTTTTAATCAAAAATATTTCCAGTTCTTTTAATAATGTACTCTAACTTTTTACTCACCTTAGAAGACTATGCAGTCAGCCCATATATTTGATGCAGAGACTTTCCAAACTCCATGATTGCTCAATCAGTATTGAATGATTGCCCTATTTTACATGTTCTTTAGCTTGCCTCATATAAAATGCATGTCAGAATAATAAAGCATAATTGCCAGAAGCAACTAGAATGCATTTTCAGCATATGGCGCAACCTTCTTACTGAAGCTTACTTTTGCTAATCTCTGCTAATTCTAAGCTACTAAATCCTTAACAAAATCCAATAATCAATGAAGATCTTGCTATCTAAAATTTTGATGATAATTAGGATTGGGTGTAATACATTCTTGGATCAGTAATAAGGTACTATTATTTGATTCACCTTTAATCGTCTAGAAAACAAAGGTTTATATAACAAACTCCAATGTACTACAGGATATTTCTTTCTAAAAAGGCCTTGTATCTGCTACCTAAAAAGTAGGTGAAGTGACTTGCAAATAATACTGCCCTTTTTCAGATTTTCACATAATTCCATGTTCTCTTTCATACAACATTCAATAGAAACTTTAGACTTGAGAATTTAGAATGGGTCTAAATTATCACAAAACTAGTGGCTAAGAATTGTAAATCAAAAATATGTTCATCAATTGGGAATGGCTAAACAAGTTGTGATATATGATTGTGATGAAACATTATTGTACTATAAGAAATGACCAGCAGGATGACTTCAGAAAAACCTGAAAAGACTTATATGAACTGATGGAAAATGAAGTAAACAGAACAAGATCATTGTACACAGCAGCAGCAATATTGCACAAAGAAGAACTATGAGTGATTTAGCTATTATCAGCAATACAATGACCCAAGACAATCCCAAAGGACTCAGGATGAAGTACACTCTCAACCTGCAGAAAAAGAACTGATACTGTCTACATGCAGATTAAAGCATGCTATTTTTCACTTTCTTTCTATTTTTTAATTCAAGTGTTCTTGTACATAATGACTAATATGGAAGTGTTTTACATAATTGTACATGTATAATGTATATCAGCTTGCTTACCATCTCAGTGAGAAGAGAGGGGAGAGAGGATGGGAGGGATAGAATTTGGAGCTCAAAAATTTTAAAAATGTTAAAAATTGTTTTAACATGTAATTAGGGGAAGATAGAAATTATCATGAAATTGAATGGATCAAGAAATTCATACTTTATCCTAATCTTTTTATGAAAATATAGTTTGATCATATAGTTTCCCTAAATTCAGAAAAGTCAGATTTAGCAACTAAACTTGGACTGGTGATTCTCAGCATTTTCCACCTCCTTTTTTGCCACTCTGGCCAGCACTGCTGAAGGGGAAGGAGGACACAGAGGACTAGGGACTGTTTGGTATTTATTTTTCTCTTCCGGAGTTAGCATGGACAAAAAAATTCAGCCCCTGGTGGGCAACCACACTAACCTTCTTCCACTCGTGTTGTATGCCTTGAAACATGAACAACCTCTGAACACCCCCAAATTGGAGATTATCCAATAGGCAATGGAAAGTTGTATGGTGGGTATGAGTGGGCTGGAGTATAATGGTGAAACTATACACAAGAAGTGTAATAAGGAATATGGTCCAGGAAACAAATGATTAGGAAAAGGGGATTAGTTAGTAAGAATGAGGGATGGTGGGTAGATGGCTTAGCTAGGGCATTGGTATCCCCTGAAGTATTCAGACCCAAAGGAAGGCCTTCAGCATACTGGGTAGATCCTCTTAAGAAGAATTTAGGAGAAGACCTGAACAAGAATCACACAGGAGGAGACAGTGCAAACGTGGTGTACACTAAAGGAGGGCATATTCATATTGATTAGATCACGGATCCTTAGAAGAATTGACATAATGAAGTTCAATTTGGGAGAGACTATCTCTAATGGCTTCCTTATTTTTAAAAGGAACATTTCTGGTATTTCCTCAGGTTTTTTTTTAAAGCAATAGCATTATCACTATAATGATTATTATATTATCACTTCAACAAATTAGAATAATAAATCAATACTTTTATAGCTTATTTTAAAATGATTAATGGCTTCTTTTGTGGATTGCTTTAATAAAGTTCCTTCCTCACAATAATCCTATAAGATAGAGAGGCCAGGTATTAATGCTCCCATTTTACAAATGAGCAAACAGAAGCTTGTAGACATACAGTGGCTTTCTCAAAGTCACACAGCTTATAAATAGAGGAGACAGCAACTGAACACAAATCTGGTCTTCACATACTGCCTCAGATGTCCATATACAGAGCATCGTTTTTATATTTAGATTCTTATATTCAAAAAATATTGACATCTACTTTACAAGAATAGTAAACAGAGGCTCCCCATAGTAGCATATTATGATCAGCTTCATGACAGCTGTAAGACATCTAGTACTTTCACTAGATTTGACTCATAAAAATGATTACCTTGAAAATTAGCCTAATTTGGGGACTCAGTTGCTGTAAAAATTGCTTGAAATGCTTAGTTTTCATTTCAAAGCACTTTTAAATTTGTTCTCATCCACCAAAGGTATAGGACTGCCACCTGGCATTTTGAAAGTCACTTATCTTGAATGACAACCTGAAAAGGTAACTTGTCAAATAGGAGGATTGAAAAGACATTGAATTTATTTGGAATTTGAACCCAATAATTATGTTATGATATTCCTGGACATTCTTTGACTATTACTTAAATAAAATAAAATGGTAGAGGCATTATTATATGAATCACAAATGCAAAGCCATGTGTTTCCTGCTTAACAGCCCAAATGCTCTGGCACATTTACCAAGAGGAAAAATGCAACATATATGAGCATAAAAATGATAGTATGTGTTATGGCTAAAGTCTAGCAAATAGCTAATATGCATTTATGTTCAGAAAAGGCATAGGTTACAAACTCCTTTAGTACAGGGACCACATCTCATCCTTTGTCTCTGATTATCTCACAAGGTTTTAAACCTGGGATCAACAGTTACTGATTCTATTTAATTTGCTTGTGTCTGTGTTGATACTTTAGTTGTCAAGCTAATAGCTCGTTTAACTGGTGATTGATACAGTGATGTGTCAAACCAGCAAAGAGGGAAATTGTGTTCGTTTTTACATGTCGGTTACTTTGCTTTGGTGTTCCAAGAGCAATTACTGAGAGGCAGGATGATGCACTGAATAGAGAACCAGGTGGGTTCAGATCCCACCTCTGATACACACACTGGCTTTTCAATTCTGGTCAAATCATTTAACCTCAGTGTTGTAGGCAACTCTCAAAGACTATAAGCTACATTGATAGATGAAGGTTATATAGTCAGGAGTTCCCTAACACAATGAAGTGAGAGGTCCCATCCTTATTCCCATGAACAATGGAATTAATAAAGCTTTAAAGATGAAAATGGTAACACGGAGAAAATCTTTGATAATGGATGTTAGTCATATATTACCATAACAATAATTGGTAACATATATCATAGTTATACATATATAGGGCTATATTTTTATATGGTTATATAGCTATGTGGTGGTTTTTATACAGTTATATATAGTTATAAATATATACATGTAAAACATGGACATACACATATGCAGTAGACCATGGTAATAACAACATAGATAATATGACATATATAGTAGGATATATAACATAACATATAATACCATATATAATAATAATATGTGTAATATGATATAAAAATATAATAAATGAAACATATAATGATATAATAATAGACCAAGGTAAGATCATCTTATCACGTTCAAGGAGCTTAAGTGGTCCCCTATTTGAATTACAATAAAATCCAAACTTCCCTATATAAAAAGCCCTTCACTATCTGACTCCACCCTATCTTTCCAGACTAACTTCACACTGCTATTCCTCAAACACAACACATTCCAAACAAATCATCCCACTTGCTGTTCTCCATGTATGGCATTCTATTCATTGCATTTGTGACTTTGCAAAAGCTCTCCCACTACCTGGAACAGCCTTTTCTCCTCACCTCCACCTCTTGGAATTCGTGGCTGTCTTCATGATTCTGATCAATTGCAATGAGGCCTTTTCTTAATCCCTCCACAGCTGTTAATATTGACTCCTCTCTTAGAAATCGTTCTGCATTTACTCTACATATATTCTGTATTTTCTGTGTACATATTATTTTCTCTCAGTAGGATGTAAGCTCTTTGAGAGTGAGAACCACCTTGTTTTTGGTTTTGTATCTCTAGTGCTCACTAGTTCTGGCTATGTGGTAGGTACCAATAAATATTTGTTGAATCAGTGAATGAATAGTTCAAATTTATATGTTGTTTTAGTGTTACAAATTGTATTATGTATTTTATATCATCTGATCCGTGAGTAGTGGGGCACAATTGGACCCATCAATGCTAAGGGACTCTATCCTCAAAGCCTGTCCTCTTACTGTAAGATGTGAAAACAAAAACTAAAAGCATACTTCAGTCAGCTGCAACAGACTGCCCATTGGTGTTGAAACCCTTTCAGTCCCTGGGAGTTCTACCAAGGAGAAGGCTTGCAAACTACAAACATCCTGGCAGTGTTACTGTAAGAACTCCAGCCATCAGGAGCCATCAGGGTCATCCACACAGCTGAGCCTGTGGAGTATACTCATTCCTTAGTGAAGAAGCTAGGTAGAGACATCACTTGACTGCAGCATCATTATAGAGGGACCTGAATAGATGCCCATAGGACTTATTGTACAACTTACTGTCATTGAACTTCAGGTTTTATTGTTTGATTTTTGCTTTTTGGAGGGCAATTGGGGATAAGTGACTTGCCCAAGGTCACACAAGTTTTTGTGCTGAGTGTCTGAGGACAGATTTGAACTCAGGTCCTCCTGACTCCAGGGCTGGTGCTCTACTCACTGTGCCACCTAGCCACCCAAACAGCATTGCCCACATCCTGGGATTGTTGTGAAGAAAACATATTGACAGTTTCATGGTGACAATGGTTCTTGGTGGTAGTAGCAAATGGCAGAAATAGTCCTATGATTCCAAGTTAAATGCTTTTCTTTTATAATATTGTGTTTGCATATCAGTAAAGTATCATATAGAGGCAAATCAGTATGTAGGAATGTCCCCAGATTCAGTCACAGTTGGCGGTTCTCCACACTCTGCTATGAGGAATATTTTGATCTGACTTTATGATGGAATTCTCACTAGCTAAGGTTTAACTCATATCTGAAGGGAAACACCCTATCCCCACCAATCAGGTGTGGATCTTTTGATCATTTCACTTAGAGAGTGGGCTACTGGTCTATGCTTTTAACAAACAAAGCAGGAGGGAGCATTCTGGGAAGATGGTGGAGTAGGTCAGAAAATTTTCAGCTGTCCAAATTTCCTCTACAAAAAAACACAGAACATGGCGTTGAAAGGAACTTGGAGCAGCAGAAATAAATGAACTTCTGAGTAAAGCAGTTGTTTTCCTGGGACAACTTGAGAAGACCCCCTCAGGAAGGACCCAACCAGGGGCAAAAGGGAGTGAAATGTAGACATCTCCAGGCCTACTCTGCTGAATCAACAAACTAGCCCTGGGGGCAGCTGGGGTTGGGAGGCAGCCTCAGCCTTAGAAACTTTAATCTCACCTAGTGTGGGGGGTATGATGATGGTGTGGGAGAAGGCTGAAGGACCTTCCACAGTCAAGGGAGGGCCATCACAGTGGTGCTGACCAGACCATCCTGGGCTGTGGCTTCAAGAAGAAGGTGTTAGCACACACCTGGTAAGTGAAGTAGCAGAGGGGCAGTGATCCTGCTGACTGTGAGAACTTGCAGGAGAGCAGAAACCCTAGTTTCATTTCCAGGGCAGACAAGACAGCTGTAGTTTGCAGCAACTGGAGGGACCACATGCACAAATAAATATAATCCAAGTATAGTGTTCTTTTGGTTCTATAACCTGTCTTCCTACCCAAGATAACACACTCCAATGTGAAACTTAGAGGACTGTCTTAATTCCCAACTCCTATTTGGGGGATAATGCTTCACATTTCTTGCCCTGCAGAGTCCTGTCTCAGGTGGCCTATTATTACCTAATTTCTCCCACAGCTGCCTTTGTTCCCCCTTTTTCAGCACCTTCTCTCTATATTTCATGTCTCCTATGTTCAAGATACAGAGGCAGCACAGTGTAGTAGATAGGATGGATAGAAGAGACTTAGGTTCAAATTCTGCTACTAACACAAGTTATGCTACTCTGGACAAGTTATTTAACTTCTCTGTGATGTGGGAGACTTCCTAGGCCTTATTTACTAAGTCACAGAGAGGTGGCATTCTGCAAAAGTGGAAAGAGATCTCACACTGGAAGCTCCAAACACTTGCAAATATCACAGACCTTTTGTGTATCCATTTTTATTTAAGATAAAGAATTGAAATCAATTCAGCAAATATTCACTGAGCATCTATTGTATGCAGAATACTATATTAGGCATTGGAAGAGATAAAAAACCATGGAGCTCATACACATACAAGAAGAACAATAAAGAGATATGCGTATACAGATGCTTGTTATATTAGTCTAGAAAAAGCATGAAGGATAGATTGGTTGAGGAAAGGGTGAAGGCAGGTATAAACTACCACCTATACAAGGAACAGATTGTCTCATCATTCTCCAAACTATAATATATACACAGAGGATGTCTGAAAGTCGCATTCTCTAAAATTACTTCTCTGATGAGCAAAAAATGAACTTGGAATAAGTCATGTCTTGCCCTAGTTACCTTAAAAATAAAAGAAGGACATCAGATTAGATGACCAGAAGGTTCCTTATAGTTCAAGATTCTGTAATACCATGAGAGATGTACACACTCAATTTTAACACATTATACATGGGTGTTCTACAAAACATGTTTTCATAATTTAACCATTCTTATTTTCATATTCTAAACCTCTTGAGGGTGAGACCATATATTATCCCTAAATTCTAGAATACTTTCCAAATTGTGCCATACATAGTGCCATGTGCCCAGAGGAGAGGTTGGTGTTTTTTGTTTTTTTTTTAACATTGCCATACTGTTTCCCAGAGATGGAGAGGATTCCCTCAGGACTGTGGGGGGGAGTAATGGATGCTCCTAATTTTGGAGCTGGCTCCAAACATTCTTACTAGTTGAAGAGCTGTAGTGGAAAAGGGAATACCCCTTGAACAAAAAAGTCAAACTCCTAGGCAACTCTTCAAAGGAATTAAGACTTCCATAACTCTTGTCTTAGCAGTGGAGATTGGATCAGAGATACCCTGGTGTGTAGAGATATCCTACCTACTCTTTTTTTTGTTTTTTGTTTTTTGGAGGGCAATTGGGGTTAAGTAACTTGCCCAAGGTCACACATCTAGGTTTTTGTTTGTGTATATTACGTGTGTGAGGCCGGATCCGAACTCAGGTCCTTCTGACTCCAGGGCCAGCGCTCTACTCACTGCGCCACCTAGCCGCCCCATCTATGTACTCTTAAATCATAAAAATTCTTAACCTTGTGAGGCAGGCAGTCTGTCTAGGTATTATTATCATCTCGATTTTAGAGGTCCAGAGAGGACAAATGATTTGTCCTCTAAGAGTAGCTAGGAAAGGACAGGGCTGGAATGTGAACTCAGTTCAATTGATAATAATTATGCCTATTCTTGTCAGTGTGTAAAAACTAACATAATAGTGCATAGACCAAACTTTTTGATGACTCAAAACTTAGTTCTATGCTTGTTAAATAAACAAAACCAACAATTAGGAAGCTAAATCAATTAGAGAGAAAAATCTGTCTTAAGAAAGAAATAAGGCTATTTCCTTTTGATGGTATAGATGATAGGGAGCAATAAATGTTTGTTTTAGGGACTAGAAATGGACAAATAAGCTTTTTTATATAGTAATAACTCATTAATTTGGATCCCATTCCTTTATGATTATTTGAATAGAGCCAGACCAAAATTTATCCTCAATTCAATTTTGATTCCTACCTAGTGGTAAAAAGCATGCTGTGCATAGAAGGCAATAAAACAATAATAAATTTGACATGGTCCCTTTGCTCACATACTTTATAATGGAAGAGAGGGCAGGATACATCCACAAATAACCACAATGCAAAACAGCAAATAATGAGTATCTTGGCATGTTTGCACTGTCGGAAAGGAAGAGATCTATGGAAACAGATTAATAGTAAACACAATATGACAGGGAGATTGCTTAATCTGTACAGGTGATAGAAGTGCCTTACAATACTTGTGTCCAATTTTCCAATTGCAAATGATGTATATATTGCTTACAACAAGCCTAATAGGATAGCTACTTGCCAACACAGCCAAACAGGAGTCTACACTAACAACTCATTTTTAATTTTACTAATTGGGCATGGAAATAATAGAGCTGCATTTCTTTAAAGGTTTTTCTATAGCTTAGGTTTTCTACTCATGCATATTGGCTCCCTTCCAATTATTCTGTATTATTAAAATCTTGTTATACTGAAGTTTCTCCCACTTGAAACTGCTATATCTTCCAGTATGGCTTTATTCCTAGAAGTCATTCAACTGGTAATTGATTAACTTCTGTATCCACTTTCATCCAAGAACATTTCTGACACAGATAATTTCCATAGCTAATCTTTAGAAGACCTTCCTCATTGCCAAAATGAATGAAGTTTTCTAAAGATCTACTTGGTGAATGAATATTTTTCTCTGTTCCTCTCTCCCTTCCTGCTTTTCTTCCTTCTTCCTTCTCTCCTACCATCTTCTCCTTTTTTCTTACTTTCTCCCTTCCTTCCTCTTCACATAATTGTTTCCTCCAGAAAACTTGGACTTATAGAAGAAAAATAAATAATAAATGAGATTTTTGTTATACATGGAATTTCTCTATAAAGTTTATCTTCTTAGCTGTCATGAAGCTATTCAAAATCATTCAAAATCATCAATGGGTTCCTTGATGTTAAATCTTGCTTAAAATTCCTCTCAGTTTCAGAGAACAAATAAATAAGGGTCTACACCTTTGAGAAAAATGATGGGAAAGAGAGAAAGGAAGCCATTGAGTAGCTTATTTTCCACTTGGTAAAAAAAGCATTGGCTATTATTCAACTTCCCTACCTTCTATGTGCCATCAAGACCAGTTTCAGTGGCATTCAGGGCATAGTTCATAATAAGGGGTGACAATGTATGGCATATAACAGATGGAGATCTATCATTGACTTCTTTTTTTTTTTTTTGCTTTTTTTGGAGGGGGAAAGTAGGGCAATTGGGATTAAGTGACTTGCCCAAGGTCACACGGCTAGTTTTTTTGTGTTGAGTGTCTGAGGCCGGATTTGAACTCATGTCCTCCTGACTCCAGTGCCTGTGCTCTATTCACTGCGCCACCTAGCCACCCCATATCATTAACTTCTGTTCTTTATGGATATGGGCCACAGGGAATAAAGATAAATATAAGAGATAATCATTCCACAAGCTCCTACATGCCTAACCTTTATAAATGAAAGTATTTTAGAAACCATGAAGTATCATGTAAATATATAATTAATATGTATATCATTGCTTCTTTCAATGATCAGTTCTTCAAATCTCTAAACCTTATGCCACTTTTCTAGCACCTAGCCCTTTTACTCTTCTACTCAATAATCAAGTGGCTCTCTTCAAGATCAGATGTAAAATCCTCTGATATAAAATCTGACTTTTAAATTCCTTCACAACCCATCTTCCCAAACTAGTTACATATTACTCTTCTCCCTGCATGCTACAATTAATGTTTGCTGTTCCTGACACACTACCCTAATTCCCAGTCCAATCCAATAAACATTTATTAATCACCTACATTTTTGAGGCACTCTGCTAAGTGCTAGAGATATAATTAATGAGATACAAAGACAGTCCTTGCCCTCAAGGAGCTTATGATCTAAAGGGGGAGACAACCAACAAAAGGAGTCAAGAAAGCATGGAGATGGTATGGGAACAAGATTCCAAGTGGTCCCTGGTCAGTGACCAGGTAGGGCAGCAGATATAAAGTACAGTAATCTGAAAGTCCAGTTTTTAACCCTCCATAAAGGAAAGCATTGGGAGGAATTTGGTATTCCACCCTCCAACCTTCCAATCAGAGGGTAGAGGAGGCTGTACAAGACAGAGTTGATCAAGGCTTGAGTTAGTAGCATAGTGGTCAGTTTAGAAGTGATGAGTTGATCTTGGAAGGGACATCTTATTCACTAGAATTGAAACCAGGCAAAGCAGCAGAAGCTCCCATCTCTGTGACTTTGCACTGCCTTTTCCTCATTCATGGAATGGATTCTCCTCTTGCTACTGCCTCTGATCTTGCCTTAAAATTGGAGTTTTCTTTTTAAAACTCAGAAGAAAAGCCACCTTCTTCAAGTAACTTTTTTTTCTATCTTTTAGTGACTTCCCCCAATAGGTACTTTGCATTTATTTCTCTTTTGTGTATCCTCATGTGTGTTTATTTCATCTCCCTTGATAAAAGAAAACTGCTTGAAGATAATCTACGTCATTTTTAGCTTTGAATTCTCAGTGCCTAGCACAGTGCCTGGAACATAAATGGATGTTTAATAGATATTTGATGATTGCTTGATTCATAAAGTGTGAAGCAGAGGAATATGATGGAAAGAACACTGGACTAGGTGGGACCTTGGTTTGAGTCTTTGTTCCCATAATAGAGCACTCACATGATCATGTGACTAGTGTCAGATCAAAAATTTGAAATGAAGCCTCCTGACTCCCAGTTCAGTCAATCAATCACCAGCACTTTCCTCGATCTACAACACAGCCTCTCCCATGTGGTGCTAGGAAGTACTGCATAATAGATTTCTGAAGCTCTGTGAGACCCAGTTTTCACATCTGCAAAATGGAAATAACAGTTTTCCTATTTACCTTAGAGGTCTGTTGTAAAGAAAGGGCCTTGTAACTAGACTGCCAAATGATCTGAGATAATATCAGTTCTTAGACTCACTACAAATAGTGCCAGTAGCTCTGTCCAAGTCACATGCAAGTCAAGACATCACCCATAATCCACTATTTTACCCCCAAATTGTGATGTCATTGATCTTCTTTGTTTCAAATAACAATACAAGCAGCAAATGGTACTTTAGTAGACTACAAGAGTTAATAGATCTTTCTAGGCATGAAATCATTTAGGGGCTAGGGAAGTCTGCCTCAATTCAACCTCAACAGGTTCTCTATCAGAGGGCAAACCTATACTCGTTATATTTTTAGTTACTATTGATGACTAGATATATGAGGGGAATAGATATTTCATTACATGATTACATTTGGTCTTCTCCACTATAGAAAACCAAATTATATTTGTAATAGTGCCCTTTCCATTTGCTTTGTAAAGTTTGTAAAATTGTTGAAAATAAAAATCCTGAAAGTAAAATCATATTAAGAACAAAATCTAACAGAAGAGATAACACACATTTACAAATAACTACAATTTGAAAAATAGACTACTAAAATCCAATGAGTGGTACAAAGCACTGTGAGAGTATAGAGTGGTAAGAGATAACTTCCAGCTGGGTAGAATATAACTTTAATAATAAACTGGTTGCTGCTGAGAAGCACATCTCGTTTCCTGAAGCTGTCAATTCAAAAATAATAAAGTCATAAATTATAGAAGTGGGAGCATGGTGGAGTGGAAGAACACAGGATTTGGGAGACAGGAGATTCACATTCCAGATCCAGCTCTGTCAGGAACTAGTTCATAGGATCATAGATGTAAAGTTGGAAGAGACTCTAGAACCCAATTAAAATAAATCCTTCACTTTCCAGATTATGAAACTGAGACTCACAACAATTGAGTGGCTTGCCCACAGATACACAACTAATAAGGTTCATAGGTAGACTATGAACCCAATCCTCTTGAATTCAAGACTAGTACATGAACCATTATGCTTTAGTCATTTAGATTCTCTGAGCCTAAATTTCCTCACTGGCAAAATGAGGTGGGATATGTTTGGATGAGGTCCCTTCTAAAACAATGTAACTGTACTACTTAAATCCTTTAAGCAATTGGTCACTTGGGAAGTAAAGGAGATTTTCTTCCATTGATTATTTGGGAAGGTGTCTAGCATACTGGAATTGGTGTCAGGAAGACTTGAATTCAGATACCTCCTAGCTGTGTGACCCTAGGCAATCCACTTAACCACTCAGCCTGGTTTCCTTATCAGTAAAGTGGAGATAATAATAACACCTACCTCTAGGGTAATTGTGGGGGTAAAATGAGATATATGTAAAGTCCCTTGCAAACCTTAAAATACTACATAAATATATAAATAAAAACTATATAAATATAAATGCTAATCATTTATGTCATAAGTCCCATTTAAGTATGGTTGTAACCATCTCTACAAACACTATGAATCATAGAAAATAGCATATCTATAGACTATAATCCTTTGTATCAACTTACTTTTAAAAACATTAGTGCTGTGTTCAAATCCAGGTGATTTCTCATTATGAAGTATCATTAATAAAATTCTTTTTAGAGGAGAGCAGGGGGATAAATCAGGCTGCAGATTCAGATATTTGCTCCCTACTTCACTGGGACTCTTATATGAGAATTTATTCTTCTCATGCTCCTGGCAAGATGGCTCAACTCCTGACAAAGTTGGCACTTTCTCCTATTATTTTGCATTTGTTCATCTGCTTATCAAAAAAAAAAAATAGCTGCAATTTTGTGAGATAAACTAGACAGAGGAAGCCCAAAGCTTTTACCCTCTTGACTAAGAACATTGAAATATGCATTGAATTTGAGAATAGCACAATTACTATCTTTTCCCCATCACCATGACTTAGTAGCTCTTAAACAGCTTAACATTTTCCCCCTGGTAATTATGTCAAATATTGATAATTGAACATAGAGGATGGGGGAAAGGTAGGAAATTGATTGTTATTTCTTCCTGATACCATTGCTGTGAACAAATCTAAAATTCAGGATGTGATGCAAATATTCTGTGTAATAATAATAATGACAACATTTATATTGTGTTTTAAAGTTCCCAAAACACTCTACAAATATTGTTTTATCCTCATAACAACTCTGGAAAGTGTGTTATTATCCTTATTTTACAGTTGAGGAATGGAAATAGGCAATGGTTAAGTGACTAAGGTAGTATTTGGACATAGGTCTTCCTGAGGTCCAGTACACTATCCGTTGTACCACCCAGCTACCCCATGGAAGTAAGATGTCCTAGGCATAGTAGCACGAGAGTTGATTTTTCTATAGTCTCATTGCTATACATGTGTTTGGGTGTGTGAGTAGGAGGATAGGGGGAAGGGTCGAAAAGTATATAATAGCATTATCTTCCAGGAAGAGGAATCTGGAGGATATTAAACTAAAAACAAGCTCTCTTTTTCGTCAAATAGAAAAAATAGTTTCACATTTGCAATATTTTTTTAGCATGATGTACCCAAGAGAGAAAATAAACAGAAAAAGAAAAAAATATGATTTTTAAAAAATATGCAGAGTCCTAGGTTAAGGCACTGACAAGGAAATATCAAGTAACATAAAGTGAAGTGGTGGTTTTGTACCAAGAGGTACTCAATGAAGATACATGGCTTCCTGGTTGGGTCATAGGACACTTACAGTCATGCCTGTGACTTAGTACTATAGTCTCTTGAAACATCCCCAAAAGTCAATATGTCTACCATGCATATTTTTCTTGCTTCAAAATATAGATAGAACTAGGAAAAACTAGTGAAAATTGAAGACCATATGATTTCAGCTCAATATGAGAAAGAACGTCATAAAAATGGGAGTGGTCCAAGTTGGCTGTTTCAAGAAGTATTGGGTTCTTTACCATTGGAGGTCTTCAAGTGCAGAATACAGGAAGACTTCTGGAACTGTAGAATGGACTTCTGCTGAATATGGTTTGTACCGCTGAGGTCCCTTCCACCTCTTAGGTTCTAGAATTCTACATGGCGTTTGGGCAGATGCTATAGACCAAAGCTAGCAATATCACTTTTTGTGAGTGTGTGTGCAACAGCATTTATTGAAGACCCCCCAAAATAAAATCCTTGCTGAGGACCAAAGTTCTTGATACTGTCAAATGGTTCAGCATCAGAAACTGGCTTTTCCCTCACTGGAAATTACATTGATGAAGAGACATTGCCATTTACTTTGTTGCTACACCCTGAGAATCATGAGACCTTTCCATTTGCCTTGAAGCTGAAATCACTGTGTTTTCTCCCCATTAGAACGTGAGCTCTTTGAGAGCAGGATCTGTCTTTTCTTTTTGTATCCTGTTGTGTGTGCAAGAAAGCATGCACATACACACACAATTAGATATTTTTTCTCTGTTTTATCAGTGAGGAAATATAAAAATAAGATATCCCTACCCTCAAGGAGCTTACATTCTAATGGGGGAGACAACACATATAAAAGGTTTTAGCTGCAAGTTGAAAAGTTTTCATGATCCTTCGGATACAGCAGCAAACCAAATGGTAATGCTTCTTCTTTAATATGCTCTCCACCGAAAAAAAAAGTCAGTTTTTGATGTTGAACTAGTTAACAGTGCCAAGGACTTTAGTGGAAAGAGTTTTCATTTTGGGGTCTTCAATAGATGTAGTTATAGTATTTGTAAGAGCAGTTACCAGACTGCATCTCCACAAGAATTGCTTCCCAAGATAGTGGCACTGGGTATTGTCATTTTTGAGCTTTTGGGTTCAGGGTCCTGGACTATCACCATCAGGGTCCAAAGGAAACATGGTGGTAAAGGTAGTGGTGGTGGTGTGAATATTCTTTTATATGCTGCCTATCCCTCCCTCAGGATGTCTTGATGCTTTAGCCAGACAGGCATGCTTGGCCCAAGTGTGGCAGTTAGTTGACAGATTCTGAGAATATCTGACCCCTTCTCCATAGGTGTTGCTTCCTCCAATGATGGGTGTGAGGGCTAGGCTGGAAGTAGGACTGGTAGTCTAGGGGGTACTTAAATTCCCAGGGTTCCTGTACTTCTCTGATTGTGGAAGTTGTTCAGCAGTTGTTACTTGGTAGTAATAAGTAAGATGGGCACCTCTTAACAATGATTTTTCCCCATCAGTTATGCCTATGGGGATAGAAGCAGTAATAAAATGTATTTATTGACAAGTAAAATGATGACTTTTATTTTTTGACTCATAGTACTATAAAATATGCCTAATAACATGATTGTAAAATATAATATAGCATTCTATGCATTATATAGTTTTTTTAAATATCAACATGGATTTACTAGAACATTTTAAATAAAGTGATTTTTAAAATTAGTTTTACATTTGTTGTTGTTCAGTCATTTTTCAGTCATGACCAACCCTTTTGACCCCATTTGGAGTTTTTTTGGCAAAGATACTGGAGTGGTTTGCCACTTCCACTTGCTATTTTACAGATGAAGAAACTGAGGCAAACAGGGTTAAATGACTTGCCCAGCCCAGAGTCACACAGCTAGTAAATATCTGAGGTCATATGCACTCTATCCACTATGCCAGCTATATTGCTAAGTTTTACATGCAAAGTATATAAAAATAACTAAAAGGTACAGATAAATTCCTGGGATCATAGCTCTGGAGCTGGAAGGAACCTTAAGGGCAATCTACTCGAAACCTGTTTGTGTTATAGATAGTGAAACTGATATCCAGGGAGATGGTGATTTGTCCAAAGTCACACAGGTAGTAAGTGAAAGAGTCTGAATTCAAACTCAGGGCTTACCAAGTTCAACATCATTTCTCCTGCATTGTGTGTGCTAAATATATAGCAACATGCTAGGAACCAGTGAATACAAAACCAATTCAGACATTATCTCTGCCCCTCATGTAACTTACAATACCTACACAAAGAAGTCTTATCCAAAAAAGGAAAAATGGAAACTATGTCCATACTATCATGTTGTAAGCTATAAAACTGGGAATTCAGAACACAACTCAAGAAGAGTTTAGTTTGGAAGAAACCATGTCTAGTATAAAAGTATATGAAAATTTAGAATGTCAGTTCAATTTGTAATGTACCCAGGACTGCATTATCTCAGGAGAACATTAGAAAGAAGGACAGTGTGTCCTTAAACTGAGCTGGAGGGCCAAGCTTCATCCTTGGGCTCTTCACCTATTCCCAGAATCAAGCCTTCCCTGATATACATTCTGACTGTGGAATGAATTAAATGTGGCCTTGAGTTAAGAGAGCTAAGATCAAAAGAGTCAATTAAACACATTATTTTCATTTATTGGGCCCTAGTAGAATAACCAGTGCTCTTATAAATACCAGGAGAGACACTGTTCACGCCCTGGCTGTCTCAAAGGCTAAATAAAACCTACAGTTTTTTAAAAGGTGAAAAGAGTAGGAAATATTCCCAGAAGCAATTTGATTTTGTAACACAGGTTATTCACTCTTGCCTTACGGATTTTCCTTTTACCCTCATAATCTCTCTTTTTTATCTTCCTGAAGAAAACTGCAGGAAAAGATCAGCATTTAAAAGCCTTATGGAGAAAGTGTTACAAGCTGCTTTAACTCATACTTAAATGTGGGTTTTTGACTTTTTTTCCCCCTGAGCTCTTTAAAAACATTTTCGAATATACACTTCAGCATCATTCTCAATTACTCACTCTGACCCCAAATATCCAACCTTTCTATATTCACAACATTTATCCTCTATGACCCCTTCTTTCCACTCTCACAGTCATCCCTTGCCCCCTAACTTATAACCTCTTAGCTAGAGATTACTCTAGGAGTTTTCTCAGGGCTTTCCCTGTCTCAACTCTACACTCCAATGCGTCCTCCATTTAACTGCCAAAGTAATTTCCCAAACCATAGGTCTGACCATGTCACCCCTCTACCCATAAACTTCTTCTTAGCTCTAGGATCAAATATAAAATTCTTTGTTGGGCCCTTAAAGCTCTTAATAATCTGGTCCCTAGGGGCGGCTAGGTGGCACAGTGAGTAGAGCGCCAGCCCTGGAATCAGAAGGACCTGAGTTCGGATCCGGCCTCAGACACAACGCACACACAAACAAAACCTAGCCGTGTGACCTTGGGCAAGTTACTTAACCCCAATTGCCCTCCAAAAAAAAAAGCAAAAAAAAAAATAATCTGGTCCATTCATACATTTCTAGTCTTCTTACTATCCCGCTCTGCTTCTGAGGCAGCTGGTAGCACAGTGGATAGAGTGCTGGGTTTGGAGTCAGGAAGACAAGAGTACAACTCTAACCTCAAATTTTTACTAGCTGTGTGATCTGGGGCAAGTAATTTACTCTGCCTCAGTTTCTTCAGCTGTAAAATAGAGATAATAGCACCTACCTCCCAGGGCTCTTGTGAGTATAAATATGGTCATTTTTGTCAAGTGAACATTTGCTTAATAAATGGACCCAGCTTCTTGCTGTTTGTCACACTGATTGGTCCAGTTCCATACCACGACATTGAATGTCTCCAACACTTCTCATTTCTGTCTCCATTCCCCTGGCTTCCTTCCAGTTGCTGTTATTGTTGAGGTGTTCCTGGTACTGTCTCCATGTGCCATCTCGCTACCCTACTTGGCTGATAACTGGTTGCAATGTCAATCAATCTGTCAACAAGAGCTTACTATGTGCCAGGAACTGTGCTAAGTTGGGGAGGAGGCAAGGGTGTAAAGAGAAGCAAAAATAGTATCTGCTATCAAAGAGAGTTCACTTTCTAATGAGAACAATAGCAGATACCTAACTAGTATGGAAAATGGAAAATTTACTTCAGAGGAAGACACTAGCAGCTGGGGAGGGGGGGGAAAGGGAAAAGGAGGAGAGGGAGAGGGAGAGGTGGTTAGGAGGGTGGAAACCTGAAAAGCCTTCCTGCAGGTGAGATTTGAGCTCAGTGCAGCTAGGTAGCACAGTGAATAGAGAGCTAGGCCTGGTGTCAGGAAGACTTATCTTCCCGAGTTCAAATCTACCCTCAGACATTTATTAGCTATGTGACTCTGGGCCAGGCACTTAACCCTGTGTGCCTCAATTTCCTCATTTGTAAAATGAGCTAGAGTAGGAAATGGCAAAGCACTCCAAGTATCTTTGCCAAGAAAACCCCAAATGGGATCACAAAGAGTCAGACATGACTGAACAACAACAAATCCGCAGAACTTGTCCATTGAGCCTGCCTCCCTCTTCTAAGTATCATTTTGGCAGCAACAAGTGGGTGGAAAATGGCCCAGAAAATAATGGTGAGAGAAATAGTGCAGAACCAGTGAGAAAGGACTGGATCAGAAGCAGTTTTATACCCCCAAGGAAGACTGGTTGGAAAAATACTAGAAGTGCCATTTAATGCTGCACCAAGTCAGTCTTCCCATCAGGCACCAGGGGAAGCAAGAGACAAAGAAAGCTATTTGGGATATTTCTTCATCTCATTCTTTGGAGCGGTTTGAAGGAAACTCTTAAGAGAGAACTGAAATCCCTGGTATATGATGGCAAGCAGAAGCATAAAAACTTAGATCCTGAGCATATGACTCCTTGTTCTTTTCTCCTCACTCTGAGATTCTGTTCATGTGAAGAGCAAAGAAGAAACTCCTTCAACCTCTCTGTGGGCAACTATTGTACCCCTTCTGGTTTTAGGGAGTTTCCTGGAGGTACAAAAAGTTTAAATGATTTGCCCGTGGTCTTTCAGCTACTGCATGGTAGAATCAAGACTTGAACCAAGATCTTCCTGACTTAATGGCTGGCCTTCTTACCACCCCCACCCTCCCCTCACACACACTACCTCCCCATGTAGCATTCACTAGCTAATGGAATTTCCCCAATAATCCAATTGTTATCTCTATAAGGAGACTGACATATAGATCCACACATATGCATACATGCAAGGTCTTGTTTGTGAATGAGTGAATCATAGTAAAACTGATGGAAATAAGGAAGTCGGAGAGAGTACTGGTTTGAAGAGGAGAAAGATGATGAATTTGGTTTTAGATATTTTGAATTTGAATAAATATTGAAAAATCCAAGTAACAATATATATATGCTATAGTTGAATAAATGGAATTAGAACTCAGACAAGAGGATGGATTAGCAGACTAGTAAATATATATATAATATGTATATATATAAGCTATTTTCATTATAAAGTGTTTTGTATACATTTTAAAATTTGAGAATCATTAGCATAGAAGTGATAGTTGAAACTATTCGGTATATGAGCTCTCCAAGGAAGAGAATATGAATAGGAAAGAGCAGAAGACCAAAACCTAACCCTTGGAGAATATTCACATTTAGCGACAGTAGGAAAAGGAGGGCCAATGAAAAAAAGTCACGCCATTCCCCTTCCTCAAAAATCTTCAACTGTCTATAGATTGACTAGAATTGTTAACACTTTACTGAAATGATTATTGTCATAGAGACAGCTAAGTCGTGTCAACCCTGATCCAATGACCAAAGAGCCACAGCAGCTCTGAGCTCACACAGTTCTCAAAACCACAGTTAACTCTAAAAATAAAATAAAATAAAACAAAACAAAATAAAACCAAAGACCTAACCTAAAGCAAAAATCTTTCTTGATTCTAATGGAGGAGGGAAACTAGACACAGAAGAGCCAATAGGAGACCTGCTTTAGTTTGGACAAATCTCAATACTAATACCAGTGGTTGTTCAGTGAACTGTAACCTTGGCAATAAGGGGTGACAGCAGCAATGAGATGACTTAGATTCATAGCAGGGTTTCATGACCAGAACACTGGCACTACAGGTGCTTGTTCAAGCTCAACGTCCATCTGATGCTGGTGTGAAACAATTTGGGGATTTTGCTGCGGTTTGGATCATTGAGAGGATGAGCCACAGAGGATTATTGTTATGCCAAGCTCAGGATACAGCTTGCTTACTGGGCCTTCACTCTGGAAAATAGGGTGTCTTTTAACAGTAAAAAGAGAGGAGTGAAAAAAGAAAGATCAAAAGAGAGGCATGGTCTTGGCATGGGGATCCTGACAGTTGCAATGTAGATACAGTGGGAAAATTGGAATCAGGAAGACCTGAGTTTAAATCCTTCCTCAGAAACTAGCTGTATAACCCTGAGCTACCTACACCTTTCTCAAGCTCAATTTCTTCATGTGGAAATATTAGGATAATAATAGCACCTACCTACTGTGGTGAGGATCATGTCATAAAACCTTAAAGTGCTATAAAAATTATAAGAAATAAGGCCAGAGGCACTGAGAGCTACCCATTTGAGGCACATCCAGAGGAAGTCAACAGGTAGGGCAAATTATGAGTGACTAAGTATAAAAATATGTTCCCAAAATATATTCCACAGAATGAAGTCCAGTGAGAGAATAGAATTATAAAGAAGAGTAGTAATGGATGACTTTGAAGAAATGTATAACCCCAAAAGGAGTAGGGCTCATTAGGTGGGAATAAGAAGAAACAAACAGTGTGTGCTCCATTGTCAAGATAAAGTGAGAAAGGATCCCAATAAATGCTTATTATCATTATTTATCTAGTATTTATATACTATCTTATTCATATAGTATTTATTTCTTATTTATCACACAGTTATTATTTATATACTACTTTAAAGTTAGCAAAGTGCCTTATAAATATTACCTCAATTTATTCTCACAACTACTCTGGCAGATAGGTACTATTCTTATCCCCTTTTACAGATGAGGAAACTGAGGCAAACAGTGACCAATACTCAGGTAATCTTGATTCCAGATCTGGCACTCTATCTACCTAGCTTGATTTTAAAAATTATCTTTGCCAATTTTATGGTCAAGAAGTAAACCGTCAAAATTGTTTTAATTTGCATTTCTTTTGTTATCAGTTATTTGTAGCATGATCACACTGTGGCACTTATGGGAAGATGTGAACAAGAGGGGCATAAGATATGAAGTCACAGATGATTGATGATTTGTGGCACTGGTGGAATTAGAACTTTGTGGTAACAAAGAATGGGAAATTGCAGGGATTTCCATGGGTGAAGTGACAGATTCAGTGGAGTATTTGAGGACTGATGGCTAGTCTTTCCAAGACTGTTCTTTCTCAATGCCCTATCCCAAATAGAGCCCTCTAACATAACAAGGAAGTAAAGTTAAAGAAAAGAAACACTGATCATGTCAGATAGCATATGGCTTGTTTTAGATCTGTAATCTGCCACCTCCCTACCAAGAGAAAGGTGGTACATGTAGTTCATCAGTCCTCTTGAATCTGTAGTCATTGATTGGTCTTTGCCCTGATCTGAATTCTGATATATTTCTGATTAATGATCACATATGCTGGCTCCCCCTGCCAGGAGAATGGAGCCATTTTGACTCTGTGACATTGCTAAAGTCAATTGTTGTTGTTCAGTTGTTGAGTTGTGTTTGGTTCTTCATGACCCCACCGACCAAAGTATGACAGGTCTTTCTATCTTCCCCATCTCTATAAGTCTGTCCAAGTTCATGTTTGTTCCTTCCATAGCACTATCTCATCCTCTTCAATCCCCTTCTCCTTTTGACTTCAATCTTTCTCATCATCAGGATCTTTTCAGCAAGTCCCATTTTCCTGTTCTGTGGCCAAAGTATTTAATGTGTGTGAATCTGTAACCAAAATAAAGGCTGACATTCGAGAATAAAAATCACCCACTCTAGTCCTTCACTGTATAAATGAGGAAACAGGCCCAGAGAGGCTGAGTAATTTACAAAAAAAAATAAAACATAAGGGTAACAGGCAGCATAACAAAAATTTTATCCTTTACTCTATATCCAAGGTCCTTCCCATGACACCATGCAAAAAGCTATATACCTAAATGTGCAAGCAATATTCTAAAATCATGATTGCCTGCTTTTTGAAAGGATGCAATCTGCCTATTTGCTTTTTCTAGTGTTTAAATGTACAATGATATGTTATGTTTTTGCATAATTCTTTGAAAACACTGCTTATGACAATGGAATCAATAACAATCTGTTTCTGTAGGGTACCAAAGACCTAAAGGCAAGTCAACAAGAATTTATTACATGTCAGATACTGTGCTAAGCACCAGAGATTCAAATACAAGTGAAAAAATGGTAGTTCCTGACCTCAAGAAACTTATATCCAAGCAGGGTAAGAGGGAAGAGAGGGAAGAATAACAAATAAAAGAAAGCTGATACCATTTTACACCTACCAGACTGACTAAAAAGGATAGAATGGGAAAGTGGGAAATGATAGAGAGGATAAAGAAAAAATGGAACCTTAATACATTGTGGGTAGAATTGTAAAATGATCCAAACACTTTGGGGAGCAATCTGGAATTATACCCAAAGAATTATTAAACTACCTATACCTTTTGGCCCAGCAATACCTGGTCTATTTCCAAAGATGATGAGGGAAAATGGAAAAGATGTTCTAAAATGTTTATGGCAGTTCTCTTAGTGGTAATAAAGAATGGGAAATTGCAGGGATTATCATCAATTGGGGAATGGTTGGGCAAATTGTGATACATGATTCTGATGAAATACTACTGTGTAATAAGAAATGCTGAACTCAATGATTTTAGAAAAACATGGAAAGACTTGGACAAAATAATAAAGAGCAAAATGAATGGAACCTAGAGAATATTGTATAGAGTAACAGCAATATTGTTTCAAGAATGACTTTAAGGGGGCATCTAGGTGGCTCAGTGAGTAGAGCGCCAGCCTTGGAGTCAGAAGGACCTGAGTTCAGATCTGGCCTCAGACACTTAACACCCACAAACAAAAAACCTAGCCATGTGACCTGGGGCAAGTTACTTAACCCCAATTGCCCTCCAAAAAGCAAAAAAAAAAAAAAAAAAAGAATGACTTTAAGAAAATAAGCTATTTTGTCTATTATAAATACCCAAATTAACTATAAAGGACATATGAAGAAAGATGCTATCTGTATCCAGAGAGAGAATTGATAAATAAAGTTATGTATAAAATAATTTTGCACGTGTGTGTGTGTGTGTGTGTGTGTGTGTGTGTGTGTGTTAACCTACCTGTGTCAAATGGTAGCCATCTTAGGGGGAAGAGAAGAAAAAAAATAAATTTGCATGATAATTTTGTTGTATATTTGAAAGGAGTAGCAAGTTATGTATAGTAGATTTTCAGTTTCATCTTTTTATTGTACTATGTTATGAAAAACAAAACTTGCTTTATTCCACAAATTAAAAATAAAATTTAAGAAAGAAAGCTGAAAGGTAGTTGGGGGGAGAGAGCATGGTGAAGAAAGAAGACTGCAGAGTCAGGAACAGAGCCCAGAGAGGAATTAGGGAGAGAACATGAATAACTAGGGTATCCTGGGCCCTTCCTTATAATAGGGGTTCCCCAAGAATTTGACCAATGAGAGGAAGGGATGCAAGGACAGTGAGATTTTCCTAGGTGAGAAGGCTGCTAGAACATTGTGGAGAAAGAAGTCTAGAAAATTGGGAGTGGAGGTCAAAGAGGAGTTCTTGAAGGTAGAAATAATTTAAGTTAGGAGCTCTTGAAGATAGTATAGTAAGTGAATATGCTGGGGCAGCTAGGTGGAGCAGTGAACAGAGCACTGGCCCTGGAGTCAGGAGGACCTGAGTTCAACTCTGGCCTCAGACACTTAAACACAAAAACCTAGCCATGTGACCTTAGGCAAGTCACTTAACCCCAATTGCCCTACCTTCCACACTCCAAAAGAGAGAGAGAGAGAGAGAGAGAGAGAGAGAGAGAGAGAGAGAGAGAGAGAGAATATGCTAACTGATTGGACACCTGGATTTTACTTCTCTTCTGCCAGATATACTGGACTAAGTCATGTGGCCTCTTTTCTACTGAGCAGAAGTGGATAATAACTTTTTTTTGGATGGGGGTAGATTAAGGGCTGGTCTTGACTTGTATAATTACGTTGGTGTTAAGGAGCTACCAGTGAAACATCCCTGTCCCCAGCAGTTCAGCAATTGCCCTGGAATTTACAGAATTTGAGAGTTGCCTTAGGCACAAAGAGGTTAAGTGGATTTTGCCCAAGGTCATACAGCCAGTAGGTCTCAGAGACACAACTCTATCCTAGGTCTTCCTGACTCCCATACCAGCTCTATGTACCACACTAATCCACTATGCCTCTCTTAATGATAATGCCGTCATTGAAAAGGTAGCATAACTAACAATGAGAAATTCTATTCTGGATATGATTCTCACAAATGGGGTGGAAGAGATTGCTAAAGTAGAAATGGTGGGAGCTTTGGGAGGAAAGTGATCATCTACCTTTGGGTTTCTGTTAGAGAGAAGTAAAGCTAGAAATAGTCTGATGCATCCCTAGATTTTGAGAGGGCAAGATTCAAGGGTTTCAGAGAAAGGACACATAGAATATCATGAATTAAAATTCTAAGGTAGAAGTCAGTGCAGGAAAAATGAATAGCTCTCAGCAATGAAATTCTGAAAACATTAAAAACAATTCTGATGGGAAGGAAAAATAAGAATTCAATGAGGAGAATAATGTAGAATATACAGGTAACTCCCCAAAGGACTTGGATTTTGAGGAGACATGTATGGAAAATTGGAAACAAGGGTAGATACCAGAGGATGAATAAAAAAAAGTTTGAAATACTGTAAAAAATAGTGTAAATTGCACTAAGCTAAGATGCTAAAGCTTTTGAGGAAAGCTAAGGATGGCAAAAAGGGGTTTTGTTTACTAGAGGGAAAGAAGGCTCCAAGTTGCAACAGGACCTCTCCTGGGGCGGATGGATTGATGAACACAGAGAGAACACAGAGAGAAGGAAAAGCTGCTCAAGTCCAATTTGTTTCCATTTTCTCAGGCAAGGCAAACAATCTTTGAATGAACTGGAAAACATAGATCAAATATGGCCAATATAGAGTTGACAACCAACACAACTTCAAGTCACTCAACTACACACTAAGGCACTGGGAAAAAACTGCCAGATGTGATTGCTAGTAGTTAGTAGTTAGTGATCTTTAAAAGACTGTGGAGAAAAAGAGGGGAACTGTGGAATAAGAAATGAACAAAATCCTGATTATTTTTAATCATGAGCATAACATTTTGGGAAGGTCACCAATAATCTTGATTATGTGTTGTAAAAAGATCAGTTGAATGCACAGGGATGTTTAGTCTGAAGAAGAGAAGACTCAGGGAGAATTTAATAATTGCTTTCAAGGGACTATACTTGTTTTCAAGTATAATTTAATAATTTAATAACTGTTTTCAAGGGACTATACTTGACTCAGAACAGAATTAAAACAATTGGTAGAAATGACAAAATGACAAATTCCAACTTGTAAAGAAAACCTCTCTAAACAGTTAAAGCAAGAGTTCTTAACCTTTGTGCATGTGTCAAGGATCTCTTTGGCAGCCTGATGAAACCTATTGACCTCTTATCAGAATCATGTTTGTTCAAATTCACAGGAAAAAAGGAAGGAAAAAAGCAGTTGGTCAATAAATGTCTATTGAACATCTACTATGTGCCAGGAGGATCAGCTAGGTGGTGCAGTGGATAGAATGCTGGGCCTGAAGTCAGAAAGATTCATCTTCCTGAGTTCAGATCCTGCCTCAGATACTTACTACCCATATAACCCTAGGAAGTCACTTAACTTTTTTTCCCTCAGTTTCCTCATCTGTAAAATGAGCTGGAAAAGGAAATGGCAAATCGCTCCAGTATCTTTGCCAAAAAAAAACCCCAAATGGGGTCATAAAGAATCAGACACAACTGAAATAACTGAACAACAACAACAAAATCGTGCCAGAAACCATGCTAAGCTCATTACAAATATTATCTCATTTCATCCTCATAACAACACTGAGAAGTAGGTGCTATTATTATCTCCATTTTATAGTTGAGGAAACTGAGGCAGACAGAAGTCCAGAGTTACAAGGCTAGGAAATGTCTGAAGCTGTATTTGAACTTAGGTCTCCCTGACTCCATGCCCAGCATTCTGTCCTGTGTATCACCTAGTTGCTTCATAATTAAAGGATGAGCTCATTTCAGTTAAAGGTTAGTAAAAATAAAGATACAATTTTCCCCATACTAATTCCAGTATCCCTGAAATCCATCCATGAGCTCTTTGGAGGAAGGAGGCTTTTTCAATGGACACCAGGGTAAAAAGAAAAAAAATTTCAGCACCTACTATATGCCGGGCCCTATCCTAAGTGCTTTTCAAATAGTATCTCATTTGCTCCCCTGAGATAAAATTGTTCAGAACTAGCATGGGTTGCTTTGAGAGGTAGTAGGTTCCCCCTTGCTACACGGTTGTAGTGAAGACTGGACTGCCACTTTGGGGTATGGCAAAGAAGGAATTCTTATTTCTGCATGACTCAGTGGTCTCTGAGGTCCCTCTCAAATGTAAGTACTGTGATCCAGGTTCAAATTCTTGCTTTGATTCTATATAACCTTAAGCAAGTGCCTTAATTTCTTTGGACTACAGTTTCCTCTTCCTTAGAATGAAAGGGTTGGACTTTTATCATTTCTTAGCTTCTTCTTAGCTCTAAATCTTCTGTGATGCTATAAAAGCAGGACGGATATTGTAGGAGCAAATCCTAGAGATACACAAAGGCACACACAGAAATCCACGTACACACAGAAAAGAAGTGACAGAAAATGAGACAGGAGTGAGGAATATTTATGTCTTTTCTTGTCTCTTCTGCCTTTTCTAGCTACTATCCATCATATGCTAGCACATAGAGGAAGGTAAATATATAAGGTACATCATAAAGGGGCAGGAAAAGGCATAGCACACATATACATCCCCAGCAACATCATACTCATCTTTCCAGACCAAGGTGGCTTCCTCCCTTGTTTATCTGCAAACTCCTGCTGGCATCGATCTATCCTTTCTGTAATTCTTTTTATTTTATAGCTTGTGCAACCACACAATTAGCACCTCACTGTCTGACCTTGTTATCCAATTATCTGCACTTTAACATCGACTGTATCTCAACAGCAATACCTTTATGAATGCCTCATTTTCTTCTTGTCTCGTGTGAGTATATCTCAACTCCCCAACGAGAACACACAGTCTTTATAGGTAGCGATGTTTATCCTCTTTTGTATTCTCATATCATTTAGGACAGTGTTAGTTACAAATAGAAAATGATTAATAAAAATGTTTCACGGAGACTTCACAGAAAGATATATATGAATGACCCATAACTTCAGCAGAGTTGGAATCAGCTCCCACCAGCACCAACTGTTAGCTCTCTATGACTCATCACATAAATACTCAGGAGTTGCCTGAGGCACATGTGAATTAAATGACCTTCAAGGACCTATAGTTAGTAACTTTCCATGGCAGGATGTAAGCCTAGGTATTCCTAAAACCCAGCCAAATACACAATCTAATATAACACATTGCATCTAAAGAAAGAAAAGCAATATAGTACAATGGAAAGAGCACTGGCTCTTTGGTTAGAAGACTTGATTATACTTGAAGGACTATTCTATCTTTTATACCTATGTGACCTCGGGCAAATTATCTCAACTCTCTGGGCTTTCCATTTCTTCTCATTTCATTTTGCATCAGTTCATATAGGTCTTGCCATGTTTTTTTCTTTCTAAAACCACCCACTTCGTCATTTCTTACAGCATAAGAGTATCCCAGGGGCAGCTAGGTGCCACAGTGAATAGAGCACTGCCCCTGGAGTCAAGAGGACCTGAATTCAAATCCAGACACTTAACACAAAACTAGCCATGTGACCTTGGGCAAGTCACTTAACCCCAATTTCCCTGATTTTTCCCTTCTAGAAAGAAAAAAAAGACTATCCCATCATTATCATATGTCACAACTTATTCAGCTATTCCTCAATTGATGGGCATCCCCTCAATTTCCAGTTCTTTGCCACCACAAAAAGGCCTGCCATAAATATATTTGTACATATAGGTCCTTTTCCCTTTTATTTGATCTCTTTGAGTTACAGACATAGTGGTGGTATTTCTGGGTCAAAGGATATGCCCAGTTTTTGTAGCCCTTTGGACACAGTTACAAAGTGTTCTCCAAAATGGTTGGACCAGTTCACTACTCCACCAAAAATTCACTTAAGTACCTATTTTCACTCATTTTTTCAACATTTCTCAATTCTGACAGATTGAGGTAGTACCTCAGAATTGTTTTAATTTGCCTTTTTCTACTCTCAAAAAAATTTCCACTGGCAACCCCTTCAACGCTTCTTAAACTGTGGTTTGAGATCCCATATGGGGTCACAAGTCTAATCAGTAGTGAATTAAAATGTTTTTTTTTTAATATTGATATAGATAGCTTTGATTTCTTCCTCTGAAAATTGCTTGTTTTTATCCTCTGACCATTTATGATTTGGAGAATGGCTCTTATTTTTTATAAATTTTGATTCAATTTGAGAAATGAAGCCTTTATCAGAGAAACTTGCTATAAAATTTTTATATCAATTCATTGTCTATGGTATTTTAAAGCAAAATGTAGTTTCCCTAATTATCTCTTTCAATCATGTCTATTTTTGCTTTTTGCTTTGTCTGGGATCATAATTGCCACCCTGCCCTCTTCACTTCAGATGACGTAGAATTGACTTGTTTCAGCCCTTCATTTCAACTCTGTGTGTGTCTTTCTGTTCCAAGTATATCTTGTGCACAACATATTGTAGACAAAAAAAAGTTGTTTGCAGGGGGGTATTGGGAGAATTGAACAGGTCCTGCCTTGTACTCTACCATCTTCTAGCATTTCCAGCAAAGACCTAGCCAGTCTTTCTTTTCTAGCTGATCATATGACTTCTTTGTCTTTGTGTCCCAATGATACCTCCAAGACAGTTTGTCCAAAACTAAGCTTATCACCTTTCCCCCAAAACCTTCTTTTCCTTCCAATTTAACAATTTTTTCTCAGTGGCACCACCATTGACCCCATCTTCCATATTTGATACCTTAGAATTATCTTTGACTTTTCCTCTTCCTCATCTTACATCTAATCAACTATCAAGCCCTGTTGATTCTGGCTAAAAAATATCTCATGCATTCATCACCTCTTCTCCATTCCTACTGCTATCACTCTAGTATCAATTCCTGTAACCAGCCACCTGAATTACTGTGAAGCCTCTTAATGGGTTTTATTGAATCAGCTCTCCCTTCCTTTTCTCCATCTCCATATAGTAACAATGATAGGTGGCAATTATATAACTCTTTAAGATTTGCAGAGTGTTGTGCATGTTGTCTCATTTGATCAGTATACCAATCCTGTGTGGTGAGTATCCCCATTTAACAGAAAAAAGAAGGAAAGTGAGGCTGAATGAGATTAAGTGACTAGCCAAGAGGCTGCACAGCTGTCTGAGTCAGAATTTGAACTCCAATCCAGCATCTTGCCTACTGTACCACCTACTCACCTCTAATTCTAACCCTCCTTCTGTTCAAATAGCTATCAGACTTACTTATCCATACATTTGGTTACAAAACAAATCGGCAAACAAACATATCCTTCAGTGGCTCCCTATTGCTTACCAGCTAATGTTCAAACTAATTTGACTGGACGTAAAACCCTCTAGAATTTGGTGCCATCCTGCCCTTCAAGATTTATCCTATAAAATTTCTTTCAACATACTCTATTCTCTAACTAAATTAAATTACTTCCTGTCCTTTATACCATCCCGTACCTTCCTACTTCCATTCTTTTGTTCATGCTATTATTCTCCATGCTCAACTCTTGCTTACTGAATTCTTACCCATCTTTTAGACTAATTCCATTTCCTTAATCTACCCAGTCAGGTCATTGCTATGACACCTCCTTTACTTGGAGCTAACAGTACATGTGCCTCTCTGATTCACTTATCAAATATTGTTTTGTATTATAATTACCTTTATGTGTCATATCCTTCTATTAGCTATAAGGTAAATAAGGGAAAGTATTGTGCTTTATCTTAACTTCGTACTTCAGCTGGTACCTATCGCAGTGTTTTGTCCATAATGGGTGCTAATAAGTCTTTGTTGAATTGAATTCTTCCCCTTCCCCACTAGCTGAAAGTGATGTCCATTTTCCATGGCCCCTTATATCTTCTTGTTTGTATCTCTTCTGTTCTTATCATATTAAGCTTTCTTGAGCATGTTCTTCTAGATTGTGACATAGCTCCAAGATACGGAATGTAACAATCTCCAATGGAGAAGTACATGGTGAATGAGCAGACTACAATCTATAACTAAGAAGGAACTTGACAGAACAGCAGTAAAATATATAAAGAAAAATGTGTGTTAGGAAAAGATGGGTTGGCTATGTCGTCAGGGGAGGAATAACAGATCATTACCCCGAGTGCTCTGCTGAAATACTTGTGATGTCAGGAGAAAGTGATGAAGGCCTCCAGACTTTGGGTAGACCCCAAATGAATAACTTATGGGGTGATATGGGTAAGAATTGAGATACGCATCTTTGGAAGGAATATCTAAATTGATATCAAATTCACTGGATTCCATGTTGTAATGTCCTAATAAATTATAAACTCCACAAGAATAGGAGACAGAATGAGCTAGAGTGGTAATCTAGTCTAATCCTCATACTTTACAAAGAAGAAAACACAGCCATCAAGATTAAGGGACATGGATAAGGTCCCATGCCTGCTTCTTGCTTCTGCTGCTCCTAAAACCAATGCATCTTGACTCCCTAATGGTTCCTCTTAGCACCATATCACACTGGATATGGTGCTGGGTTTTAGAATTATTCTTTCCCTGGTTGAGAATGACAATTATCTTTTTGGGGACCTAAAATTTGTTCCACTCTACAAGAGAACTGGAAGCTTGCTAGCATTTCCAATTTAACTCTCAACTTGAAATGTAGCAAAAAAGAAATTGAGTCCATTTTAGAAGTTTGTTTCTGACATATTCTATCCTTCTCCTTCATAGTTCCTAAAGACAAATGATAGTTCAGGAAGAATTTCTACACAGAAACTAAAAGTATTTGGCTTCATATTGATTTTTTAAAAAAAGGAAACTACTGGTAAAACTGAAATCTCTTATTTTGTTCAGGTTACCGAGGTAACAAGACTTTTTTTTTCTTCTTTTCTGTCAAAACTGTGCTGATATACTTAATGCAGAGATGTCTTTGTGTATTACTATTACTTAAGATTCTGAGGGTAACTAGGTGGCATAGTGGATAGAGCCTGGAGTCAGGAAGACCCGAGTTCAAATATGGCCTCAGACACTAACTGTGTGATCCTAGGCAAGTCACTTAACCCTGTTTGCCTCAGTTTCCTCATATGAAAAATGAGCTGGAGAAGGAAATGGCAAACCATTCCAGTATTTGCCAAGAAAACCCCAAATGGGGTCACAAAGAGTTGGGCACAACTAAAATGAATGAACAACAGCAGCAAGGATATTACAACCAAATACAATGGCCAAAATCTATTATATGGGTAGGATAAAGGAATGCAATGGAATGGGCTTCCTATAAGACAAAAGTATTGAGAAATGATAAGATAATGGATGCAGGGCTAAAAGGAACTTCAGAAGTCATCTGGTCCAACCCCCTCATTTTATTCATCATGAAACTGACGTCCAAAGAAGAGTGACTTGATTACAGTCCCACAGGCAGGAAGTAGCAAAGTTAGGATTTTAATCTAGGTTTTTTCACTTCAAACCTGGTGCTATTCCCATTGTACCCACTTTCTAGGCTAAGGAAAGCTAGCCCAGATGGTGCAGTCCAGATTAGTCTAAAACTGGCTCTATTTATCAACACATTAATTATATAACAGAAATATTTTTTCATGTAATAGTCTTATCTCATGATGAGTTCATCAGAAAAGAGCAATAATAAATAGCCATGATACAACCTAAAAGGGGAAAATATATTTTTTTGGTTCCACTAGTTAAAGAAAGAACTCTTTCAAAACATAAAAAAAAGAAAAAAATACTTCAAGGAAAGAAAAAAAAAGTAAAGAAAGAAAATAAATGACTCAAATGAAGAAAATATTGGCTACTTAACTAAAGAATATAATGTGCAAAATGCAATTCAGAGAGAATCAAAACAAGCTGAATGAGCCAAAAATGGATTTGACTATTGAATAAAAAGTTTAATTTAGGACAGAGAGGCCCCAGATGACCGCAAATGGGCCTAATACAAATAGAGAAAGAGTTTATCCACATGACTAGTGAAAAAATCAACAGGAAAAGAAGGGCCTGACCCAAAACTAAGATAGTATAATGAAAAATCAAATTGTTTGACAAGAAACACATGGAATGTGACATAATTTACATTTGAGAGAGAGGGAAAAACAGAGAACAACCAAAGAGTGAGGGAAAGTAAGAGAGAGGAGAGGTGAAATGGAATCTCAAGGCACAGTCATTGCACATATGTTTTTGTAAAAAGGGGAAAGCCTCATGGTTATTATTCCTTTATTTTCTCTTAAATTAAATATATTTTTAAGTTTGGAAAAAAAGTGGGGGCAGCCAGGTGGCACAGTGAATAGAGCACTGCCCTGGAGCCAGGAGGACCTGAGTTCAAATCCAGGTTCAGACAATTGATACTAGCTGTGAGACCCTGGGTAAGTCACTTAAACCCAATTGCCTCTGGTGGGGGGTAGGAAGGAAAGCTGTAGAGATGGAAGAAACCTTAGCATTTATACAGTCTGATCCCAAATTTTATACATGAAGAAATTAAGCCTTAGGAGGATTAAGTGACTGGCCCAAGGTGTCAGGGCTAGCCAATAGCAGAGATGGCACTTGAACTCAAGGGTCAGCTCCAAGTTCAGTATTTGATCCATTGTATTCTACTCTTCAAAGAAGGCTATAGTTCTAATTTGCATACGAGTCTCTTGAAGATATTTCCTAATATCTTAGTAATTTTGAAATCTGGAACATCTCAATATTTTTGTGCGTACTTTTTTTCAGACAGCTTTTGACCAAGTCACATCACTTGAAGTTAATGGTTTTAGATTTGGCAGTCACATTATGTAAATTGTATGGTAGAGCAAAAAAGATATTGAACTCTGAGTCTAAACTTATCATCACTTTGCCACTCAAGCATAATTACCCCCTCCCTTTGATGGACTATATGGGAAATGGTGTTCTCAGTTTTAGATATTTCAGTGAAAAAAATATCCAATCTCTTTTATTCCCCAAAGCCTGATAAGGGCTAGAAAAAGCTGTATAGCTAAACTACTAAGAATCATTAAAAAATATTAAAAAATGAACTTGATGTAGATAGGAATGGGTTTTTATTTCAGAAAAAAATGAAATACCAGCAGTGGTAAATAAATAAAAAGGTTCATCTGTGTTGTAGGAAGATAAATTACATTTCATCCTCTCCAGAAATTGTTACATTACATACATCCCAAGTAGGTCATGGAATCACAGAATTCCAGATTTTGGAGGGGTGTCTGATACCATCTAGTTCTGTATCTGAAAAACAAGCCCTTCTTGACAAGTAATCATCTATCTTCTTCCTAAAGACCTCCTGGCTGTGTTTATAACTGTCCTAGGATTAACCACCCCATCTCAGCTACCTTATGACCTTGGAATATCCCTCTGTCTTTCTGGTCCTCTTCTCCCAGTGGTAAGTTCCTTCTGGGGACTTCATTTTGAATAAGGGCCAAAGTAGGCCATGCTTCATTTCCTGTCTTGCTATACTTCTGACTCTAGGAATTCTCCACCAGGTCCCCAGGAAGTACCTTCTCCATAGCTTGCCCCACTTTTTATGAGTTGTCTCCTCTCATTGGAAGGTAAACTCGAAAGCAAGGATTGTCTTTCTTTTGGAACGTATTTCTATCCTCAGAGTTTAGCACAGCCCCTGGCACATAGTAAACACTTTAAAAATGTGCATTGCCTGTACCTGAAACTTCTGGTAAAAGGTAAACCCATCATTTTCCCAAGTAGCCAATTCTACTTTTCATTAGCTTTTGGTAGTTTTTCCCTATATCAGGCCTAAATCTGCCTCTCGACAACATCAATTCAATTCAATTCAAAAAGCATATCATACATTGTTCTTCTTTCTGTCTTCGGGAAGCAAGGAGAACAAATCTAATCTCTCTTCGTTATGACAGTCCTTCAAATATCTGAAGATACCTACCCATTTCTCCCTAACTCTTCTCTTCTCTTGGCTCAACATTCTTATTTTCATCAACCACTCCTCACACAGCATAATCTCAACATCATTCACCAACCAACCTTTCTGGATCTTTTCCAGACTCTTAATGTCCTTCCTAAAATATTCTAGAACTTAATACTTTCCAGATGTAGTCCAATTAAGTCAGAATAGAACAGGATTATCACTTCCTTAATCCTGGACACCAATGGCCTGTGTCAATTAGATAAGAACAACATCACAGTGCACCAAAAAACCCTGAAAAATATTCATCTATCATAACTTGAAAGATATAGTTTAGAATGGTGAAGTTAGATAAAAAGACTCGGACAAACAGGCTTATAATAAAGAACTGAATATTTTGATCTGTGAAAAGGCAATCACTCAGGGCGGCTAGGTGGCGCAGTGAGTAGAGGCCGGCCCTGGAGTCAGAAGGACCTGAGTTCGGATCCGGCCTCAGACACTTAATGCACACAAACAAAAACCTAGCCATGTGACCTTGGGCAAGTTACTTAACCCTAATTGCCCTCCAAAAAAAAAAGGCAAAAGGAAAAGGCAATCACTCTGTCAAATTCTAAATAGTCAATATATTTTCCATACCATTCATCCAGAGCATGGGGTGACTCAAATTGATCTCAGCTGTTCAAATATGATCTTCCTGGGAAAAGACAAGGATATTAACAATAAGGATTTACAAGCTATGGATTAACATCATTCACATATCACAGCCACTGTGTGAAGAAATTTAGCATTAATCTTTATTTCAATTTTCTGGGTCCTTAAACAACCTATAGTAAGTAGTTCTTTGGAATACATGAGCAAAAGAGCTATGGAGAGATGGAAGGTGGGGGAACCAACTGTACCAACTTTTTTAAGGAATAATTTGAAGCTCTTGCATATTTCACAATCATATGGTAACAGAGATAAACATACTAGAAGAAATAGGAAGTCTCCTAAAGTATTCCATAGGATAGATAAGTGAAGATTCCTCTTCAACTTCCTAACAGTGACCTCACATGGTTGTTGTTTTTTTCCATAAGAATAAAGATGTCAACTTTGGAATTTTTGCCAAATTCTAACTTGAGGTGGTAGTTAGGGAGAGGTTGATTTTTATTCCAGATACCTTTGTCGTCCTAGATGCCCATATCATTTCCTTTCTTTTTATGCTAGCCATTATTTAAAGCTTACATCGTAAACAGAACATTGCTTTAAAACATAGCTATTCATACAGTTAAAGATTTCGTATTAGTTTTAAGTCTGCAAAATACTTTGAATCATTTCTAATAGGAACCAAATGTTCTTTACTAAGCAGATATGCTACAGTTAGCATTTGAATGTTGGCATATAGTTCTGTAGGTGTAAAGGTATGACATGCAATTGAATGCACCTATTGAACTGAAGTACATTTCTTAGTAAGAACTATAAAAATTGTCTTTAGTGTATGCTCCCTTTTGGTGTTTCTTCTTCCCAACCATGCCTCCTTTCCAAAGCACCTTATCTTCTCTGACATGATTTTCCTTCCTTAGTGCTCCATTTTGTTCCCCTACTCCTAATGCACAATGTTTTGTAGCTGTTCAGTTTTTTCAGTTATGACCAACTCTTCATGACTCCATTTAGAGTGTTCTTGACAAAAATACTTTGTCATTTCCATCTCCAGCTAATTTTACAGGTGAAGAAACGGGGTTAAGTGACTTGCCTAGGGTCACATAGTGAAGAAGCCTCTGAGATTGAATTTGAACTCAGGTCTTCCTGACTCCAAACCCAGACCTCTATTCACTGTGCCATCTAGCTGCCACAAAATGTATACCATTGGGAATATTCTATTCAGGTCTACTACCCAGACCAGGATCACCCACCCACTCAATCATTTGGGATTTTTGGCTGCCATGTTCCTCCTATGTGATTTTTATCCACGTCACTTACCAACTCTGAGGGCCTTAGTTACTTCATCTATAAAATGAGAGAGTAAACTAGGTAATGTTTAAAGTCTCTTCCAGCTGTAATGATCTAATAATCTATGGTTCTTTCCCTCAGCAGAAACTCCTTTGTTCTCTCATCCTCTCAAGACTTGACTTCTTCACCCTTCAAAGCTGCAATTAACTGAAAAATTAATCTGGGCTAAGGAAATGGAGAAAGAGGGTTAGAAGAACACTTATGTCCTGTATTCCCCTGTCCCTCAGATTACATACATTTCAATACTAGCTTTCTATAGATAAAGCTAGTTGTTTTATATCTTACCTCAAAGCCTCATTGACTCTGATGGTAGCAATTCTGGACTGTTAAGAGAATTATCAGACAGTGGAATTCTGGTTGGGAGGCATGCTTAGGATGCAGATAGGGCTTTATCTATGCCATCCATTCTCCCTGTCCACATGTAAACTGCTTTCCTTCTCAGCATATTTCTAAGATCTTGTAAAGTTTGTACAAAAGATCTCTATTGCTACTCACTTCAAGTACAACTCCTCTGCCTGGTTTTCAAGGCCCAACCCAATAAACATTTGTGAAGTGTTCACTATTTGTCAGGCACTGAATGAAGTTATGGGGATAAAATGAATTAAAAAGACAACCCCTGCCCTCAAGGAGCTTAGAATGCAAAGAGGTAGAAAACACACAAATGGAGGCAGGAAAACAGGGTACAATAGTGGCATCTTGTTCCATGATCTGAGAGACCAGTTTCTTCCCTTTATAAAGGATGGCACTGGGAGGAGTTTGGTACTCCACCCTTAAGTCCTTCTGATTGAGGGGTGTCAATCAAAGCTTGAGTCTGCAGTATAGTAGTGAGTTTAGAAGGGATGAACTTGTCCTGGGAGAGGCATCTTGTTTACTGGAATTGAAACCAGGCAGGGCAGCATATGCAAAATAGAGAGCTTTATCATATTTGTCCAAATCCTATTCTCTGTCTCTTTAGCTTTGATTTTGTTCTCTCCAACTGGAATGTTCTACAATCCCTCTGCTTAGCTAAATCTTGCTTATTCACCTGTTTTTTGGTTTTGTTTTCTGGCCTTTTCCCTCTTCAGAAAACAGACCATTGAAACATTAAAGCAGATCTTTATTGGGAAGGAAGGGAAGGGTTTGGGTAGAGCCTATGTAAGCCCAGCCTTCTTTCTAGGAACTGGTAATGGCAGCTTGCAATGATAGAAGCTAATGAGAGTTACATGTGGCCTGAAATGAGATATCCTGAGATGGGACTTTTCCGGCCCAACAGATAGCAGTTCTTGGGGCTATGATAGGATTTTGAAAGAAGCAAATGTGCCTTCACAGGTGGCCTAATGTCACCAACAACATTCCCGAAGTCCCTTGCATAGAGGGGGCATTTTGATTTACTGAACAGCATAATCTGATAATAGCCTTGTAGTCAAAGAGATGGAGATTGTGTGGACAGTGCCTGCCTTTGATTTGCCTTGTGAGTTCCCAAATTTCAAATATGGGGACTAGACAGGTGACCTGGGGAAGCAATAGATTTGAAGATCACTACCTCTGATTACTAGTCAATGTTTCAGGGCTTAATAGTATAAGGCCAAGGGGAAGGAGTGTTGCTTGTTCAGAATGGAGGAAGCATTGATGATTGTGTACTTCATGTTTTCATTCTGTTAATAGGCTCCTTTATGTCATTGTACTTTTTTTTTTTTTGCTTTTTGAAGGGGGGAAAGCAGGATAATTGGGGTTAAGTGACTTGCCCAAGGTCACAAGGCTAGTTTTGTGTTGTGTCTGAAACTGAATTTGAATTCCAGTCCTCCTGACTCCAGGGCCAGTGCTCTATTCACTGAGCCACCTAGCCAACCCTTGCATTGTACTTTTTGTGTAGTGAATTCAAGGCTGCCTTATACTAACTTAAAAAAAATCCTGACCATTCATCAAGACCCAGCTGAAGTCTCACCTCCACTTCCAGGAAGCTATATTTGACTACAAAAGCCCATACTGATTTCTCTTCTTTGAGTTACTACTACACCTTTTAGTTGACCATAAATAATGAATGCTTCCCTCTTCCACTAAAATGTTCTTTTGATATCCCCAGTAGCATGGAGATGGTGTGGGGTCTTGAAGTCAGTGCCTGTAGAGAGTAAAGCTAGAAAACTTACATGCAGCATCCTTATTTTCTGAGACCAACCAAGCTAACTATGGAGTGGCCCATGATTAGGTGGTTGTCTAGATGACGTATTATTTTCTGTTGCAGCAACTCTCAAACACCAAGGATTGAGTTGCAGAGGAATTAACATCAATTATATCAGCATTGGAGCATTCATTCATTTGCCTTAGTTTTGTCTCCCTAAGGTGCCTCAGTGTTCTTTCATTCCTCCTCAAGAATGTAAGCTCCTTGAGGGTAAAATATTTTTTTTTGTCATTGTATCCCTGGCACTCAGCATAGTATCTAAGCACATAATAGTTCCTTAATACATGCTTGCTGAATGGAATTTAATTATTAAACAACCAATAACTATTGCATCCAAATCAATTTAGCATAAAGGGTTATCCCTAATGAGTACCAAGTATAGTAGATAGAGGGCTGGTCTTGGGGTCTGAAAGACCAGATTCAAATCCCGCCTTTAACACATAACTGTGCCATTGTGGAAGAGTGAATTTCATTTTTCAATGTCCCAGGAAACTGTCTAAAACTGTAAATTGCAGGAGAGTTGTCCATCTGTATCAGTGGAGGAAGTTTCCGTAATAGGAGTCTTTAGTTCTCTGCACAGATAAAATTGCAGTCATAGCCCATCCAATCCAGAAAAGGCACTGTCTCAAGGGTTAGGTGAGGGTGTGATAGGATTGTTGTTTGAATCTTGTCCAACTCTCAGTGACTCCATTTGGGGTTTTCTTGGCAAAGATACTGAAATGGTTTGCCATTTCCTTCTCCAACTCTTCTGACAAATGAGGAAACTGAGGCAAACAGGGTTAAGTGACTTGCCCAGGGTCACACAGCTAGTAAGTGTCTGGGGCAGCATTTGAACTCGTCTTCCTGACTCCCCACCAGATTTACTAATCAATCTAGTGAACGGCTGTTTGGATGAGTAATGATAGAGATGTGGACAGGATGGTTTTGGAGAAGGGAATGACTGGAGGCAGAGGGATCAGTTAGAAGTGGTCTGGACTTACTGTGGTGAGGAAGTGATGACACTGTTCAGGAGGAAAGAAAAAGGTACTTTGAACTCTGCTAAATCAAGGGGGGTTTATTAAATACTTAAGATGTGCCAGGCACTTGTGCAAAGAGCCAGAGAGACAAAGAAAGGGGAAAACTCCTAAAAAAGAACCTACATTCTAACAAGGGAGATAACGAAGAAAACAAACAAAAATGAAAACTTTAAACGTGATAGATGCAGAAGATCATCTGTAATACATAGAAGGCAATGGTAGGGAAGACATTGGTAGTAGGGGATGGGGTGGGGAAGCTGGGAAAGGCTTCCCGCAGAAGGTGGGAATTGAACTGAGTGGTGAGGGCCAGCAAACAGCGGGCCCTCAATAAAAACTAGACTACTGATTGATCAATGCAGGAAGAAAGCATGCCATGTCTGTTACCGTCTAAGAAACTACCCGAGAGTCTTGCAAACGGATAAATCTCTTAAAGAAGAAACATTCTTTCTCAAAGATTGCGTGCCTTGGGAGCGAGTTGAGATGGGGATGGAGAGGGGGAAACCAGGATCCCACAGGAATAAAATGTCCTGCGAGAAATGAGGGCGTGCATGAGTGTATGTATATGTGTGTGCGTGCGCCCGACTGCCAAACTGCATGCACGCTGCCCCCTGCCCCACTTCTCTCCATCACTTTGTAAACTCGGGTACCCAAGCCCGTTCCCTGTGCATTCCCCCACCCACCTTGAGAGGGGCGCGCTCCTCTCTCCCCCCATCTCTCCCACCCGGAAGCGCGGGCGCGTGCACACATGCACACAAAAACACATACACTCTCTGGCGCGCGCGCACACACACACACACACACACACACACACACACACACACGCATGCACCGGCGTAACGCCGCTGCTCCTCTCTCAGGCTCGGTGGTGGCAGCAGCAGCAGCAGCAGCTGGCAAGCAAAGCCAGAAACTCCCACACGCTGACATGCCCCACGTCTAGTATTACCGGATTCCCCTGCGCTACGACCCATTCCTCTCTGCTGCTCTCGCTCCACTCTCCCTCTCTCTGCCTTGAACCTGCAGACCTGTCCCCTTACCCCGCCGCCCCGTCCCCCAATCCATAGACTGGAGGAGAAGAAAGACCAATTTCTCTTCCTCCACCCCGGGAAGAAGAGGAGCCGCGCGGCGTGGGGGACCCGGACGCTTTGGAAATGCTCATTCCCAAGCTCTTCCTCGCCTGCCTTCAGCTCTTCTGTATCTGCCGATTGGGTGAGTGAGAGACAGGCTTGGCTACTGGTGGGGGGTCTCATCTAGGGGGTCAGTAGCGCAGGGGGAGAGGGGTTCAGTGCCAGGCTGCCGCCACCCAGCCCCAGAAGAAAAGGACCCGTTTACTTTCCTCCGGGCTGGAACACACAGTGTCTTTTAATCTCCTGGATAGGAATGTTCCTCTTTCTCCTCCTCCTCCTCTTACTCTTCCTCCTCTTTCTAACTCCTCACATAAATTCTGCTCTTTTTCTGTCCAGGGGGCATGATTCTTGACCCTCCCAAGAGAGCTTGGTCTAGAATCATTCCTCTCTCCCTGACCCGCCTTTCGTATCCTTTGGCAAAGTGTTGGAAAGGACTATTAAAAAGCCTCAGAGTAGGCTGAACGAATCTACCATGCCTTAATAAATAAATGAAATGAAATGAAATGAAATGAAATGAAATGAAAGTGTTCCCATACTGCCAAGGGGGCATTCACTTTCCAAGCCTATGCCTGTGATGTGTTCACGTGAAAAAATGTTCATATATGGGGGAAAAAAAGTCCTATAACTCAAAAGATAGTGTCTGGCAACAAGCACCAACCTGACTCTAATGTTTTCAGTACTTTTAATTTAGTCACTTTCAAGTTTGGGCAGTTACCCAAAAAAACCCCAAACCCAAAAAAACCCTCCCTAAATCATATCTGACCTCACCCCCCCCCAAAAAACCCTTCATATGACAGTTCTGTTAGTGCTGCCTTGTAGCCTGTAAGAAAGTGAATTATCCAGAGAAAGCTGTTTATTATTCCCTTTAGTAATTCATCCATCTTTTATTCCTCTCCACCCATTCCTCCAAAACATGTCACTCACATTTTACCAGGATTTCTTAGATAACTCAAATCTTCCTCCTGTAACAGCCAATAGAGTATTTTGAATGTGTTCCAGATTTCATACCTGCCAATCATGAATGAGTAGGATGACAGAACTGAATTGCTGATTATTAAAGATGTTTGTAAAAAGTATTTCCCCCCAATATAAAAACTTCTTTCAGTAACAGAATTATAGAGTAGTTGTGATTTGGTCAGTTTTTGAGTTGACCATTTAAAATTGTTTTGTGTATGCTAATCGGTTTGAAATTTATTTCAATAAAGTAGGCATTAACCCATATTTTCATCCAATAGATGATGCTCTTTCTGTCAGAGTGAACCTTTATAAACAAAGATCGTTGTCATATTCTAATAATGAGAACAATTGTAAAGTAAATAAAATGATGTTTATGCAATTGAATATAGTCAGACCTGAAAATAACTTCAGTTCCAAAGACTTCATGAAAAGTATTCAAATGTGCTATGTGATATGCAGAGATGACATTTAAGAATTGCACTGATATATCATTGGTCTTTTTGGTGGTATCATTAAAGTGGTAGTGTTCATCCTTAAAGGGAAGATAATCAGTTTTTCACCTGTTGAGTTTTCTTTTTCTTTTCTTTTTAATTACAGATGGGAAATTCCCATATAAGGTCCTCATTCATTATTTAATGTAAAATTATTGTTGTCAGGGAGTAAGCTTGCAAGCATGTGGTTCATCCCCCAGGAACAATATGCTCTGCCTGGATTGTCATGTTCTGTACAACGGAAACACATTATTTGGAGCCTGCAAGTCTATGGTTATACAGATGCTCATTCACAAAGTAATTTCTTTCACTTGAGTAAAAAATTCCAATGTTCATCAGTTTGGTTTTACATAGACACATGATGTTCTTTTCCTTTTCTAGTAGAAATTGCAATTTACTTTTCTTGAACCAATTATGAGAAAAAAGATCTACCTTAGTGTCACACTGTAGTTCTCCTATTGTCCCATGCCCTGACCTGGAGGGGTCAGGAGCTCCAAATGTGATGGATGAGTTGATCTCAGTGTTAATTCCTTTTGAAGAGTAGAGACAGATTGCATACTGTGCTGAATGGGGTTATTGTTTTGATGACTATGCAGATTCACAACTCACAAATGAAGACCCCATTTCAATTCATCACCCCCTCAACTGCAGTCTTTAATTTTATTTGACCAACTTCATATGTTTCCCATGTAGAATGGAAGTTCAGATAATTTCTGAGTGATAGAGTGTCACCTTCACAATTATATAGGTTTTGCCTTATCAAGTTTTTAAGACATTGACTATTGAAGAATATGAAGGGGTGTGGGAGTAGGGGGTGAGGAGGCAGGGCAGTCATCACTGTATCCATCCCTTTGTCCACAATATTCAGAAATTTTGAACATATATCTTGAAAACTGGGCATGTGGGTCAGTTTTTCATCCTATCTCTGTAAAACAATTTTACCTCTAGAGGAAAACTGCTCACTGTAGCTACAAACCTATACCAAATTACTAGCAAGAATTACCCAATACAGAAGTTCAGAGTGCTAGCTGTAAATCTTAAGGACTCAAAATTATGGTTTGTTTTCTATGAGAAGATTAATTTATTATAGTTTTAGAAGGTTCACACTTCCAAGGCAATATACAGATAGTCAAAATGTGATCATTTAAGTCATCCAGATATCTCTATCAAACTTAAAATAAAATTTTACTTAGGGAGTTTCATAAGACATTCACTCTTGAAGATCAAGGAGACTTTATTGGGTCTATTGGCTAAATCAGCTTTGTCAGAACTATTTATATTAGCAGTCTGGTTTATTTTAGATAAACTGGGTCCTTAGGAACCCTACATTTTTTTTGGTCTTAGGAGCTTGATCTTTAAAGCCTGAATATAGTATTAATATAGTAGTTTTTACAATATTCATGCCACAACAATAGCGTAGGATCATGGCAATTTAGTTAAGCAATATTGCCAGGTAAGCAGCATCTCAGCAAGACAGAAACTAAGGGTGAAGAGTATTAATGTTCTTTAAATAAGGATTTTTATCCTGTTTAAAAGGAAAACAAAGATTGCATCACTAAAAAGGTTTCCTGAAAGTCATGACTTTTTTTTTTTCAACAAAAGATGGTCTGTATAACTATAGTTACTCATTTAATTTCAGCCACTGAACAGGTCTATCATTTGGGAAACTCTGCAATGGTTTTCCCATAAGTTGATTTAAATATGACTCATGAAAGAGAGATAAAAGTGGTGAGGAAGTGGATAAAGATTTTATTTTAAGAAGCACCTTTCTATGACTGAAAGGAATTTCACAGTTTTCAAAGCAAATTAATAAATACTTTGAGCTATAGTAGGAAAAGCCTACTTAGTAACTGTGAACTATTACCGAATATATTGAACATTAGTGCTAAATATTTAATCAGGAAGACCTGAGTTCAAATGTGACCTCAGACACTTACTAGCTGTGCAAGTACAAGTCACTTCTGTTTATCTCAGTTCCTTTCTCTATAAAATGCCTTAAGTAATAGCACCTATCTCCCTAGGTTGTTGTTAGGATAGAATGAGATAATAAGTGTAAAGCACTTAGCACAGTGGCCATCGTAAGTCCTATATAAATTTCAGCTAATAATAATAATAATATTACTAATCTTATCTCTAGTTTGCCTTCTCCATTAATCCATAACTTCTGACAACTACAAAACTTACTGTTGTCCCCAGGAAGAAGTAAAAGAACAAGCATACTTCCAGGAAAATCTTAATTTTTTCACCAATTCAAACAACAGGAGAGTTAGTTGCACAACACACAATTTCCAACAAGGACTCAAAATTTCCAGAAGAGTAATAAATAAGAGCAAAATAAATTTATCAGTGGAATGACTTATTCTGGCTGCTTATTTTAAGCAAAAAGCAGTCCATAGTAAACTTTTTTTTTTAAAGGACAGTTACTATTTTGGAGAGGAGTACATTTGTTCCATAAACTGTCAAGTATCTTAAGAAAAAATGAAATTATTTTTCATGTTTATTTACTTATTTTATATATAAAGGAGGTTTATTTTATTAGAAAGAAGGTTCTATATAAAGAAGGTATATTTTTTATATAAAGAAGGTTTCACTCATTATTTCAGTATAAATAGGCCAAGTTGAGATTCATTTATTATTTGACTCAGTACATCTGCCTGGATAAGTGAGGCGAATTAAGTTTTTCAGAACAATAGGGTATAGTTTCATATCATGGCACAATGGCCTAAGATTGAGTTCATGCTCATCCCTAAGGACCAAGAGGTGACCTATGCTAGGAAGATGAGGTAACCTGATCATTGCTCATTCTCCTACAGGTAGTAAGTGTTAGAGGTGAGACTAGCCCAGGACATCAGATTTAAGGGCTGGTGCTTTTTACTTCCACCAGGCAATAAACATTTATGTTTTAAATAGAAAAAAATGAAATATTTTTTCTAAAGGAAATAAATATTGCACTTCAATTACCAATGAGAACTTGGCAGATGTTAATTAAAAAAATAATACTCCTGAAATATTTCGTTATGTAAGTATAGAATTTGGGGGGGGGGGTTCAGTTCACATTAGGCATACTCAAAAATGCAATCTTGAATTTCTTCCTTAGAAGCTTAAGCAGAGATGGATAAGTTCTGGTGGTGTTAAGCTCAAATGGAAGCTGAAGACCCAAAGGACAGTTTGTGAATCAGGGGTGGGGAATGCTCACCCTCTTAAGTCCTCAAGTGTGGCCCTTTGACTTGAATCCAAACTTCATAGAACAAATTTGCTTAGTAAAAGTATTTGTTCTTCAAGGCCACAGGTTTCCCACCCCGAGTAGACAGACTACTGTGAAGCTTGTCAAAATGAGGTATACTGAACCCAGCTCTGACTGAGTCAACTATTAAATTTGAAGTGTGTATATTTATGCCTCAAAAAAATCTTCTAATGCTGCACTCAGGGCTGGATTTATTGTTTTGCTGATTGTCGACACTTAAGAAAATGGTGAAGAAAATATTGATAGTGAAAATTAAATTTAAGTGTGTTTAAGGTATACATTTTTGTCCCAGAAAGCCAGTTGTGAAGCATTTACCACTGGTAGTCTGCCACCAAGAGTGCTATCTTGGTGAATCCACAAGGAAATAATTTTATTTTTGCTACTAACAGTGCTTCTGTGGTTGATTCAGTTAACTTCAGCCTTACCACCCTCTCTCCTCTCTCACTACTCTGCTTCTGACCCCACCTCCAGACACTTGGGTCTATATTCACTTTAACCCTCCCAACCACAATCCTTCTCTGGAACCAGTACTTTATATCAACCAACTTTCCCAGCAGTTATATTCAGAGACATTTTCTGGATCCAGGCTGGGTATAGGCTAAAAAAAAATCTCCCCCACAAGACTCGAAATTCTAGGTACCTAAGGGGTTTTCCATTTATTGCACTTTCAGTTGTGTGCTGGTGAGGACTGTTAATTGGAGGTGATCAGTCAATATGAGGAGGGGCCTGGCATCATCAGATAACCCAGCTGACCTAGGCACCATATGAAGTGTCCTAAAAAATGAGTGTATTTGTATGAATTGGGTAGGATGGCAGTTAATAGGAGAGAAGCATCTCAGGGGACTCCTGAATGGTGGCATTCTAAAGTGGCTAAAGAACATGGTGCCAAATGAATTCCTTTCCAGTGTTTTGCCAGTGCTCAGGATAACCCCAGAGACTACATCACAGGCAATGATAGGGAAAGAAAAAAAAAACTGTATGTCTGGGCATGTACTTGAGTATGCCTGCAAGAGCAAGCCAGGGGCAATTTAAAGAATGGAAAATTTGGAGACTCCTCAGAGTATTTACAGATAGAAATTGAGAACCACTGATTTATTTACTATACTAGGCATTTTTTTTGCTCCTCATCTCTTTCTGCTGCCTATCCTTCCCCCATCTCATTTTAATCTTTAAGAGTCTGTTCTCTTAAGGTTGAACATGAGCACATGGACAAAACCTAGATCAATCAACATCTCAATGATGAAAGGTTTACTGGAGGGGCGGTTAAAATTGTTAGCTAAAACCAGTTTTTAAAACTCGGTGGCTTTTCATTTTTTTTATTCCTCATTAGCATTAATATCATAAATTCATATAATTAGAAATACCTGGGTACAGATTGAAGTTAAGGGAAATATGAATATTTAAGTTCCTATCTAAAATTTGCTTCTTATTATTAACTTCATCCAATAAGCATATATCATTCATGCAACTGTTTTTTAAATGAGCTATATTATTTGACTGTAAAATTAATTTCCCTTTCTAGAAGAACAAACCTGATATCTTGGTCAATTTATGGCCCGAAAGAGTCATAATTAATGGCTAAACAAGACAGCTAATTTGTAGGAAAAGAGGAATAGCTATATTAAAAAAAACTTTCTATAGAGTTAAAACTGAGTTCCAAAATAGCGACTATAGGTATTCCTTTTCTTCTCCATCTTGACCTCAAGAGCCACTTCATTCTCTTCTTCCTCTATTTCCCCCCTTTATCCCCTTAGTTAGATCTATAATCCCCTCACTCATGCCTACTCACTTGTTGGATGGTAAAAGTGCAAGCATAATGGCGAAAAATCATAATCAGCCTGCCAAGCTACATGTTCATGTCAAACAAGTAAGAACAAAGATAGAACTAATATTAAGGAAAGGTTTGAGTTAAATCAAAAATATTAATGTCAGTATCGCCTTGCTCTTTTTAGAACCTGGAAATATTATTTGCTAGTTTGGACAATGAGTTATCATACTATTTCAAAATCTACTTATTTTGAAATCAACTAAAGAGGGAGTTCTTAATAAATATATCGAAGACAACATTTTTGCTTTTTTATCCCCCTTAGGCTGAAGCTCATGCAACCTAATTTTGATTGCTTATTACTGTTGGAAGCCATTGTATTTATTTCTTAAAGTAATATTCTTGACAAATTTTAGTGTGACCTAAAGCAAAACAAATGTCACTGGGAAAATGGTCATTGAATCTTTCTGTTATGTCTCCTTTTGGTTTTTATAATAATCCAAGAGGTAGGGGGATCCAGAGTGGGATGCTTCAGATTATCCTGAGTGACAGGACCCAAAAGAGACCAGTTCAACCTTAGAGTTGAATTCGTGATTATGGACTACTATAGAAAAAAAGATTAATAAAGCTGAATGTTGTCCCTAAGGAATATTGTAATCTCCTAAGAGAAATAAGATAGAAACACTGCATGCTGTTATATATGTGAGATAAAGATATAGCCTTCAAGGCCCAGTCAGTGAGATCGCCAGGAAGGTCTTAGCCTGACACATTTTAAAGTCATTTCTTACTTCTTGGTACTTTTCACTTGCTGTGCGTCAAATATATTCTTATTTATGTTATTTGTATACCAGGACACATTGGTTGTATTTCAGTTACTTACCTTGTTCTTTGTTGGTTTTCAGGTTTTTAAAAAATGTATTCTTTCCTTTTTTACACCATTGTCATTTTCCAATACTCTCTCTGCCATAAAAACTGCCTTTGTAACAGAGAAAATAAGTTAAGTTAAATGAAATGTCACAGCTACCACACCTGATAATGTACATTATTAACATTTTTATCTGTTGTATTTTTGTAGGTAATGTATATTCTCTATCCATCCATCTGTCGATCTATCATCTATCTATTTCAACATATTTTTACCCCTCAGGCTATGAAGAAACATTAAGTACTTACTATGTTCCAGGTGCTAAGTACTGAGTATGTAAAGTCCCTCTTCTCTAGAAGCTCGAAATTTAATGAGTGGGAAAGGGGGAAGGGACAACAAGAAAATAATTATGCACAAACAAGCTATATACAGGATAAATTGGAAATATTAAATAGAGGGGAGTCATTAGAAGAATGTACCTGGAAAGGCTTCCTTAGAAGGTGGAGTTTTTAGCTGGGACTCAAAGAAGCCAGGAAAGCCAGAAGGAAGAGGTAAAGAAGAAGAAGTAAAGGGTTCCATGTGTGAGAGAGATACAGCCAGTGAAAATTCCCAGAGTTGGGAGATGAAGTATTTTGTTTGAGGGATGGCAAGCATGCCAGTGTCACTGGTTTGAAGAATATATAGTACAGTGTAATGTGTAAGAACACTGGAAGACTCTTTGTGTGTGTGTGTGTGTGTGTGAAGTTTATGAAGAGCTTTGAATGTCAAAAAATATTTGATCCCGGAGGTAATAGGAAGCCACTGTTGTTTATTGAGTAAGAGAGATAATATGGTCATATCCATACTTTAGGATAATTACTTTGACATCTAAGTGGAAGATGAACAGGAGTAGGGGAGGGTCTTGTGGCAGGGAGTCCAACCTTATCAGGCTATTATGGTAGGTGAGGCATGGTGTGAGGCACTAAGGGCCTTTCTCTGAGTAGTGGCAGTGTGAGGAGAGAATGGGGTGTATGTAAGAGGTTTTAAGTAGCGAAAAATCAATAGGCCTTGGTAACATTGACTATGAGGTATGAGAGAGAGAGAGAGAAAGTGAGGAACTGAGTATCATCATCAGTTTTCAAGGCGATTAATATGTAAGGAAATTATCTGTCAGATCTGTGGATGGGGAATGTTCATGATCAAACAAGAGATAGGTTGGTGGGAGGTTTGAAAATGGATAATTTTAATTTGATTACATAAAATTAAAAAGTTCCTGCACAAACAAAACTAATGCACCAAAATTAGAAGAAAAAAGGAAAATGGGGGGAGGCTACAGTAAACTTCTCTGATAAAGATATAACTTCTCAAATATATAGTGAACTGAGCCAAATTTATAAAAATAGGAGCCGTTATACAAAATTGATAAATGGTCAAAGGATATGAATAGGCAGTTATAATAGGAAGAAATCAGTTATCAATAGTCATATAAAAATGCTCTATGTCACTAATATTAGAAATGCAAATTAAAACAACTCTAACATATCAACTTATACCCATCAGATAGGCTAAGATGATAGAAAAGGAAAATGACAGATGCTGGAGGAAATGTGAGAAAAAAGGTACATTAACGTACTATTGGTGGAGTTATGAATTAATCCAACCATTCTGGAGAATAATCAGGAACTATGACTAAAGGGCTATAAATCTGTGAATACTCTTTGGCCTAGTAATACCACCACTAGGTCTGTACCCCAAGAAGTTGAAAGGATTCATATGTACTTAAATATTTATGCAGTAATACATATAAAATATTTTTGTGGTGATAGAGAATTGGAAGCTGAGAGGATCCCCATCAGTTGGGGAATGACTAAGCAAGTTTTGGTATATGAATGAGTTGAAATACTAGTGTACAGTAAGAAACGATGAAGGAAACAGTTTCAGAAAAACCTGGGAAGACTTATATGAACTGATAGGAAGTGAAGTAATCAGAACCAGAAGTCTACCCAGTAATAGTAATACTATAAAGATAATTAACTATAAAAGACTCAGTAACTGATCGATACAATAATCCACCACAACTGTAAAGGACTCAAGATGTAAAATGTTATCTACCTCCAGAAAACTGACGGATTCAGAGTGCAAATTGGATCAGATTTTTTCCCCTTATTTTTCTTACTTTTCTTTTCCAGAATATGACTAATGCAGAAATATGTTTTGAATGACTTTATATGGATAATGGGTATATTTTTCTTGTCTTCTCACTGGATTAGAGACAGGTTGGAAAGAGGGAGAGAATTTGGAACTGAAAATAAAAATAATATTTAAAAGTAAAAAAAATAATGAAAAACATTTATTAAGTACCTATATATTATAGATACTATGCTAAGTAAAGATTAATTTTTGCATATAATCTGAATTCTGAACCACTGACTTTCTTAGTGGTATTTTAAAGTATCTGAGTAACATTTTTAAATGTACAATTAACAAAATTTTGTTAGAAAGAATGTGTACCTGTTGTTCTTTGAAGTGCTCACCTTAAATGTATTTACTTCTATCATTATCTTGATTTTTTTTTTTGTTATGGACTTTGGCCCTTTAAAAGTGAACAAAAATTGATACTCAACATACAAGTCAGCAGTGTGTCAAAGGTTTCCACAATATCTAGGAAGCTATTTGTATAGTGGAAGCCATCTTTGTTTTTTATAAACTCTTGACTTTGTAAACATACTTAAAATTTGAATTTTCTGTAAAAACATTAAGACAGAAAACAACAATAGCTTAATTAAGCCTGATAATAAACTTTCATATCATCCACCTTAAGAATTCTCTTGGTTTTAAATGAAAAACATATACAGCATTGCTTTGGTATAATCAATACATCTATTTAGATAAATTAAGGGTAAATGAAGTATTGAATTGATGAATCACTGAAATTGGGAAATGAGGAAAATCATGCCAGGCTATTAGAGAGTGTAATTTCTTTGCTTATTTAATGTGAAGGCAAACATTCTGTATGTGTGTATGTGTATGAATTAGAAATACATATATATGTATTCACTTATGTATGCATTTTGTATATTTAAAAGATAAGGTTAATTGTTTTAGGGTGAAATTCCAATGATTTGAATTTCAGTGAAAGTGGGTATTGCTTTCTGGATATTTTGTTGATACTTTAAAATGATGTTTCCTTGTTTTGTGCATTAAAAAGTATGAGTGATGATAGATTATAATTAGGTTTTATTTATACTATGTTTTGCCCTAATTGAATTTCTAAGGTAGGATTTTCCTTTTCTACCTCTTTCTTCTTAACTTCAGCCCTCTTTCACAGTAAGCTTTCTCCACCTCACTCCCACTGCCCTGTATTTCCTTTTATTCCATGGAGGCTTTTTTTTTTCTCTCCATGTAACACAAGATTTTCCCCGTATAGTTGCTGTGACACAACTCTCAAAGGTTTGTTGCATGACTCACCTAATCCTTTCCTCTTCATATTTAGGCGTGGTGGTTTCTAGTTAGTACATCTGGCCATGGATCCCAGTAGAGAAATGGATCGTTCTTTTGTTACTTTTAGCACAATCAGAATAGTTGATCTTTGGAGAAGAAGGCAATGGCAGTTGCCAATAAACCAGATAATCCTCTATAGCTTACTGTAGCCTCCCTGTAGAAAGCAAAGCTAACCCAGGCTTCTGAACCAGACTGAACCTCATACTGCAGAGATGACTGACAACTGTTGTCAAAAGGGGATGGGCAGAAGAGTCACATGAGGCTTTTTTGTGGCAGAACAATGTTGCTCTGGGCAATCTGGTTTTCTGGCCAGCTTTCCTTCTGTGTCTTTGTTTTCCTGGGGTTGTGTATCCCTGGGGAGAATCTCATGCAGCGGGATGTACTACAAGCCACTAGAGGTCATAAGGCACAGTACAGACCAAGGGGTAGTGACGACATTCTATTACACGGTCATCCATGTCTACGTCCTCGACACCTTCCAATCTATTCTCTGTTTTCTGAGGCATGACTATGCCAGAAGTTGCAGAGTCCTGACAGTTCGTCCACTTTGTTAGTCATTGTTCTCCTGAATATTTTTAGACACAGAAGGCACCCAGTCCACCTGCTTTTAGCCCTTTGCACCAACCTAAGGTTTTGGGGAAAACTTGTTTTCCTAGTTGGAAAGACTTTACTGCACAAGCTCAGATGTATTTTGTGCTTCTTTTAAGATTCTTCAGCAGGAATCATTATCTTGTAAGGGTTCCCACAAAGTTTGGAAGGGACCTCAGAGGTAATCTGGCCTAATCTTTATATCCCCCCTATAACATCTTAGACAAAACCGAAGAACCAGATCAGGCTTTTTCCACCCCCAATTCATAGAAGATAGAAGTTCCTCATAGAGTTCTTCCTTTGTAAGTCTGGTGGTAATTGACTAGAAGGGCTTCCTGAATTTTGTTTCCATCTGCCCTGGAGATAAAATTCCATAATTTCCTACAAAAGATACAAAGGCTCAAATACATTTTTTTACAGCAACAAAGAAAGGGCCAATGAGGTATGTCTCCAGTAACTAATATGTACACAGAAATAGGCTAATAGCTATGAGGGATATAAAAGTAATACAGTTTGATGTAGAGTGTCAGCCTTTGAATAACTTATTTGAATTTGAAGTAATTTAGTTGAATTTGCAGAAAAAGTCAGTATATGATTAAGTGTCAATTTTTGTAACTCGGACAAAATTTCTATGAATAGAAGGGAATATGAGAGGAGGATTTCTGGGATACATTTATGACAGAGCACACAGACATTAAGCATGATAGTTCTTCCACTCAGCTACGCAGAACGGCTCCCTCCCAAACTTAGATGCCTTCTGATGCGTTTTTGTTGGAATTCAAAAGTACCCTCCAAAAAATTTAGTATTTTTAATCTCATAATAATTATACTTAACCTTTTAGAGTGCTTTAATGTTTGTAAAGCGCTTTGTATATGTTATCTGATTTGATTCTCAAAACCACAGTGAAGTGATCACTTTTATTTATTTTTTTTAATTGAATTGATTTTATCAATGAGGAGATTTAGACTGGGAAAGATTAAATGACTTGCCTAGTAAAGGTCAAAGGTAAGATTTAAACTCAGATCTTCCTAACTCAAGTCCAGTGCTCGAATTCTCATCAATATTTGTATGCTTTAGAACAGCTCAGATCAAAACCAATTCATACCTTCTCATCCTGTATAACACTTGGTAATCTCCAGTAAATCATCTACAGGAAGACCACTCAAGCACTAATCTACTTCTCTTCACATTGGGAGGCTACCAGTGGAACTCAGTTTGCCCATCTGCTTGTTCCTTGCTCCTGTTGCATGACTGGCCCAGCTTCTTTTCTGGTCACCTAGCTTTCTGATGATAGCCTTTCTGGTCACATGTTCTCTTTCTGGTCATATGGTCCTCTGATGATAGCCTTTCGTTTGCTCTTTCGAAACTCCCCATTGTAATATGTTGCAGGTTATTTACACCCACCAGGCCCCTCTCCATTTGCTCTTTGAATGACTATCAACTTTCATTCTTTTGAGACTCCTGTATTCCATGACAGTAGTATAGGACAGAAGACTGGATTATATTCAGGATATTATGCAATGTTTTAGTGGTTCCAAGCTTTTGCTGGAAACAAAGGCCTGTTTTTAAAATCAAAACTTCTTCCAGGGATGCTGTATGACTACAAGTTGTTTTTTTTTTTTTAAAACAGGGTTCCCATATTATACTTTCTGAATTACTATCCTTAACTTAAAGAAAAAAGCTTTGATATGAAGGCTTGTTCATTGTAATGAAATGTCTTCAATCTCTCTCCCCCTTTATCATCCACAAGTAAAAGTGCCCAGCAACTGTGTTAAAACTTTTGTGCAGAAAACTATACTTTTTCTCTGAATTTGTAATATTCAGAACCATTTATTATGTAAAAATTACATGAAATTTCATTGGGTAGACTTGTCTTTGATTCCTGACTTAATTTTGGCATCAGACAACTGGTATTTGCTGATCAAAGTAAGCCTGGGTGCTAAAAAGTAGAGATTGAGTTAGCTCCCATGGTTCTTGGATACTGTCCAATTTGGGATTTTAAAAGCAGACAGAAGCTAGAACTGAATCTGATAAACTGTTAACTTCTGAAGGGAGCATAGTAAATGGGATCTACCCTACTTAATTGAGTGTGGCTTCTCTGTGGCAATATCCATTTAATGAAAGCAGATGTGGTGATGGTACCATCTCTCCTGGGATCCTAACTTACCTTTATCCAAGCCCTTCCAGGTCATTTTCTTGGCTGTAAGAATACCTTTCTATTATTCTAAAGTCAGTCTGTTGGTTTTGGTTGGTACATAGAAGACAAAGCACCTCTGTACCTGTTTTTTAAACTTTTTATATTCAAATAATGAATGTTCAAAAGAGTCTGCCTCAAAGATGCTATCTATATCTAGATAAATGGATTTAATTTATCTTAGTAATTGAAGTACTTTATTTTTCTTCCACTCAACACAAATAGAATTTGAGATATAACTCTTAGCTCATTTACATTTTTTGAAAAGATCATCAACTGTCCCTGCAATATGCCAAACTTTGGATTGGAAGAGATATGGTATCATTGCCAACTGGGGTGAGAGTGGGGAATTAAAAAAAAAAAGATTTCTCTCAAGATTTCTCTCTCTCTTCAGCCTTCAAGAGAAATTTTTAAAAGTTATATATGATATTCTGAAAAATGAATTAATAGCTAATCAGGGAAAATAGATAAGTTGATTTCATCACTTATATCCTCACTGTTATAATTGACATAACTCGTTTCTAAAGATTAATGAACCATGTGACAAAAGTAGAAAAGCAGTGAGGGTTAGAATAATTTAAAATAATTTTCAGGTGATTGGTTACTTTTTACCTTTTGTTGGCTTTATTTCTTGGAACATCTTGATTGAGGGCTTACTTAATGTATGGCATTTATTTCATTAAGTTTTCCTTTCTAGGTTCTTTCTTATGCTTCCCTTTGCTCAATGTATTAGTATGAAAATAGAATAGAGGAATTAAATATTTCCCAGTGCCTCTGCTTCTTTGAATTATTTCTATACCAAACAAAAAGAAAAAGAGATTAAATTTAACTTGGGGATGAGGATTTAAAAAAGACATTTTCTTTATTATATTGTGTCAATCTTCATAGTGATTGGCATCTGTTGAGTTTACAAAATATATTTATAATTTGTAATATATGTTTTAATACAGATTAGTTTGCATCAGATTTAATAACATTTATTCACTTGTCTTGTTTTAGTCTTTCTTTGTATCTCTAGCTTAGCACAAGGGATACTGACACACAGTAAGTATTTGATAATATCCTTGTTGATTGATTGAATATAAGAATACATTTTGCCTAGGAATTATTCCCCACAATGATGATAATGACAAAAAAGCCCATATGAAAAGATTTGGGAAGCTACTCTTTTTTCTGGGAGACAGAGTGTGCCTTTTCTGAATCATATCCTCAACTCTGAGATTTGCTTTGTGTGGCTTGGCAAAGAAAATGTACCTCCACTACAGTGTTCTTTTCTAAATACCCAGGGAACTTTGACTTTCTTGTGTCAGGCTATGTGATTGTGACACACAGTATGCTAGAGATTTGTTTGGGTGGTTGAGTTATTGGAGAGAGAGAGAAAGAGACAGAAAGATGTCAGAGATGGAAGGAGGGAAGGAGAGGGGAGAAAAGGAAGAAAAGAAAGAGGAAGGGAAAGACAGAAAGACAGGAATAGAGGGAGAAAGTAAGACAAAGACAGAAAGACAGAGGGAGAAAGAGACAGAAAGACAGACAAAGACAAATGGAGAGAGAGAGAGAAAGAGAAAGAGAGAGAGAGAGAGAGAGAGAGAGAGAGAGAGAGAGAGAGAGAGAGAGAGAGGTGGGGGAGAGAGAGAAAGTAGGTCATCAAGAAAAGATTGATAGGTACTCCTTTGTGTAGAAGTAATTGCGCTCATTTATTTGAGCTCAGTTATGACAGATATACCAGAACTGTGTAGTTTCATTGGAAATTTTTGTTAAGCATTAATCCTTTTGGCACCCTTATAAAGGAGACAAGAAAGAGAGAATACAAAATAATTGAAAGGAGCAACATTACCCTAACCATGGTTCACAGTGCTATCTTGTTAAAAAAAAAAAAAAAACTAAAAAAAACTCCCACAAAACAAAAACCAAACCAAACCTATTGGCTGGAAAGATCTTTTCACCAACCCAATTACCTATTAGAATGCATTCAGCATGCAGCTATATTCTCCATTATTCCCTTTGCATAAATTATTTCTAGTTTTAGGCGAGTGTGTACAGACTGTTCACAAGCATGTAGCAATGTATATAATGGAGTGTTTAGATCCAGTACAGTAATCATTGATTAAATGCCCACAAAGAGCAAGACACTGTACAGGATTCTGGGGACATAATAACAAAAAGAGTCCCTGCCTTGCTTAGGAAAGACTACACTATGTAAATAGATAAATAAGCATATACATGATAAATTGAGGGGAAGGAAAGCACTAACAACTGGGGAGGTTTGGGAGGAGCAGTTTGAGAAAGTCTTTCATTAAGAATGAAAGCTAAGAATTCTAAAAGACTGAGGTGATGAGGGTGTATATTTCAGGGTATTTGTACTTCACAGGAAAGAAAATTTGTTTAATTTTTTTTCTACATGTAGTCTCAAGAAGACAATACTTCTATAAATCTATTTCCATGTTGAAACAGAGAGAGTTTTGGAGGAATCTTTCATAAAATTATAGATGACATTCTGTGTTGGATAACTCAGTTCAGGTAGTTTAAACTTACCTTGTTTGTGTCCTGGACCCCTTTGTCAGTCTGGGGAAGTCTATAGACATGCCCTTCTCAGAATAAGATTTTTAAATGCATAAGGTAAAATACATAAGATTATAAAGGAAATAAAATATATTGAAATACAGTAATCAAAACTTTTTTTTTCATTGACTCCTGGTTAAGATCCAACTCCTGGCTTGGGCTTTTCATCGGCCTGGGCAACTGAATAAAATGAGTTCTTGAGGACCCTTCCAGGGCTTTTATTTTGTGAGATAAATAGGAGATAAAGTAGGGCCTCTGAAATAAAATACTACTTATCTCCCAGGCCTTTCACTTCATTTTGGATAATAAAAAAACCAAACCAAAACAAAACCAAAAACCGTGGATTGGAAGAGGGAGCCTTGACACTTTTTCCTCCAGTTACCCATTTGGTGTAACTATGCCAGCATTTGTAATTTGTTGTACCCCTCAATACAATTTATCCCTTTAGCTAAGAAAGGGAACTTAAAAATAAATGGGTTAGTCAAATCACATTTTCATCCCTCCAAGTCCAAGAATTCATATAGGTTGTGAATTGAATTGGCAGGCCAGCGTCAACAACTTCCTCAGGGCATCCACTTTGCTGTTAGCATTCAAATGTTTAATAAAGAAAATAAGTAATCAGAATAGAGCATAATAGTGAATGCAAGAAGAGGAAAGATGACTATAGCCAGAACATGAGAAAAAGGGAACTTTAAGTTTCCCTATTCTCAGGGGTTGTGGGAGAATGTACTTTTTGGCTTGTACAACGGATGTATCATTTCTATGGGTAACTTTCTCTTATGCTTCCTGTCAAGCCAGTGTTTTAATGAAACAAAAAGATACCGGATCCCTCTTACTCATACCTCCGAATCCTTCCATCATCCCCTTTCACTCCCCTGCTAGTGCTAGCCAAGAGCATTTCTCCCACCCGTTTATCCTTTTTCACCAAGAAAACTATCTGAAATACATGAGATCCTGCCTAATTCAAACCTTGTAAAAAGCTCTGTATATCTTGAGCTCAGTGATTACCTGTGTATGTTACCAATAGCTAGTTATGTGATTGACCCTTGGTTCTAATTTTTATGCATTTTAAGAAATGTGGACTTTTGATTTTCAAAATGGAAATTTAGTTATCAGTCAAAATGATTGATACTTCAAGTCCTAAAAATTGTAGAGTTGGCCTTAATGAATTAAAGATATGTTTTACGTATCTGCTTTGTGCTTAGAACTATTTCAGGTACTAGGATGTATGTATTTTTAAAATACTCTTCCTTCTAAAATATCTCCTTTCCCAATGTTTCACCACTTCTTTTGATGACCCCACATTCTCCTGGTTACCCATATTGGAAACCTTGAAATCATATGGCAGCCCCTCACCAGTGCTATTGATATGCCTTTGGCTTTCTGTCTCCTCCTCAAAAATCACATACTTCAGCCACCTTAGTTTAAATCTTCATCACTTATTTCCTGGATTATTCACATAGTTTTCTAACTGGTCTCCCTGACTCAATTCTCTGACTTCTCCAGTCAATTCTTTGTAAGGTTGTCAAAGTAATTTTCCAGGTACCCAGGTCTGACTTTGTTGTACCCTACTAGAGAATCTTCAGTTGTTTCCAACTGCTACTAAATAAAATATTAACTTCTTAGCCTTTACGGACCACCACATTCTGGTCCCAGTATTCCTATTTCATGATTATTAAATGTTTGGTGAAAAAAAAGAACATTTATTTGAAAATCACAACAAAACTGGACAAAGTTTTGCTAATGTGAGGGTGTCTTCACTTATGTACTAAGCATAGAGGTTCATAGAAAAGAGAAACCAGTGTGGCCTTTCCCCTAGTTTGGGAAATCATTCAAGGGAAGGTAGGAAATTGAGTTGGGTTTTGAAGAAAAAGTAGATTTTTTTGCGGGCAGAGTAGAGGGAGGAAGGATATACTAAATTGGGTCTTCCAGACATGAGACTATAAGAGCATAGACAAAGGCTGTACCAGTGGAAATGGATGGGAAAGGTTGAAACCAGAGTCCCATAAAAGGAAGAACCAACAAGACTTGTTGATAGTTGTATGAAGGTGACAAAAGTAGAGAACCTGGTGGGATGGATGGACTGCTGACCTTTAAGCAGGGAGTCCTAGATTTAGTCCCACCTCTCCCACACACAGACTCTGTGACCCTGAGTAGATCACTGCATTTTTCAGTGCCTTGGTCACAAGCTTCTACTAAGCGCTTAATATGTATAAAGCATTTTAAGTAGTGGTAGGGTTTTCAGAGGGAAGTACAATTACTTGTGTGGGGTCACACAGTGAGTATTTTAGATATCCCATCTCAGATTATGGAAAGTAGCTAGAATTATATTAGATATATATTAGAATATATCAGTAAAAATTTGAGGACTGACATTCATTCCATTTTACTGGTAAAGAAACTGAAACATAAAAAGGCCAAATGACTTTTCACTGCCAACTATAATTTTGCTGTGCTTGCCCCACCCAGTTTTAATATTACAGGAATGGCTCCAATGGAAGCTGATAATCGGTATTGGTAGCTGTGATGCCCACAGTCAGTATGAGAACTCAAATTAAGTGTTTGATTTTGACTTTTGAGTATATTAAGAAAAGCTATGAAAGATAAATAACATGGATTTTTAATCACCTTGTCATATAAAAATGTACATATTCTTGTTGAATAGAATTATTGAGGAGATGAAATGAATTTAATTTTGATTCTTCAGAGTGCTTTAGTTTTAATAGAACCTTGGCAACAAAGTAATTCTGAAAAAATCTTATTTGAAAATTCGAGTTAAATTTTTATACGTAGACTTTTATATATAAAATTAGGCCACTTGCTATAGTTCTAAACGCACTGTTAATAAGTGCAGGATTTTGAGTTAAAGGGCCTAGGTTTAAATCTTTGTTTAGCTGCTTTGTAGAATCATAGATTTAGAGCAAACAACAGAACCCCCAAACTTTCATTTTATAGTGAGGAAGCTGAGACCAGAGAGATTCAGGGGTGGGGAATCTATGGCCTTGAGGCTATAAGTTATGAGTACCTCTAAGTCCTCGAGTGGGTCCCTTTGATTGAATCCAAACTTCACAGAACAAAACCCCTTAATAAAAGGATTGTTCTGTAAAACTTGGACTCAGTCAGAAGGCCATACCCAAGGGCCTAGAAGGCCACATGTAGCCTGGAAGCTGCAGGTTCCCCACCTCTGGATTTGGTGACTTAAACATTATAAAAAAAAGTAGGCTTTGAACTCTGGTGCCCTGACTCCAGAGACTATGTTCTTTCCATAGTATCACACTGCATGTTAATAATAATTGACATCTGTATGTTTAGATATAGATAGAAACATCCAGATTTCTCAGTGGATAGAGTACTTGGGCTAGAGAAAAGAACACGGGTTCAAATTTGGCCTCAGACACTTGCTAGCTGTGTGACCCCGGTCAGGTGACTTAACCTCTGTTTACCTCAGCTTCCTTAACTAATAAAATATCGATAATATTAGCACCTACCTCACAGGGTTTTTTGTGAGAATCAAATGAGATGATATTTATAAAGTACTTAGTACAGGTTCTAGCACATAATAGACATCTTTCCTTCCTTTTCATATGACATTTATATTAAATGATATAAGAAGCTATTTCCAGCTTTAAATCCTTTGATCTAATGATACAACTAGCATGAAAACAGGCCTGTGGTGAATAGAAATGGAAACAGCATGTACTAAAAGATATAAAAGCTTGCCTAACCAAAAATCATTCATTTCTGTTTAATGTATCCAAACAGATTGACAGGGAGTGATTTTTTTTTAACATTTATTTCATGATACAGAATTCAGAAACTATTTTGAAATGTTTAATTGTTTTTTAAAGGGATTTTAATATGCCCTGAGGGAAGAAATAGAATCAGTACAAATTTAACAAATACATTTTTTAAAAGCCCATCTGAGGAAAATAATTACTGTCACACAGATGTTTAGTGACAATGACATTCTGGAGTTTGCTGTTGAAATCTCGATCAGCGGTGACTACAAATTTGTGTGTGAATGATCAAAATCGCAAAGACTAACAACATCAAAGTCAAATAGATTAACACCGACTTGCTTCTGAAGAAACAGTGTTTCATATGGAAGAATTAGGTAATATAAGGTTCAGGAAATAACCAAGAACAATGATTTGGATTTTTTTTTTTGGAGGGTTAGGCAGGGTGGCAGTAATCTTGTTTAAAGGAGAGCTGTAATAAGTTAGCTAGTATCTGCCACATAAAAATCCTGAGGGCACAGAGCAATCAGATTTCGTCAGCATTAACATTTTCAGTGGTGTGGTGTAATAATTTCCTCTTGCTTTTGAAATAGCCTTAATCAAAGATTTAATCCAAACCTAAATAATCTCATTTAAATGAGGGCAGAGCCAAGTCGAAATGATGTGCTGAAGTTATAAATGTTGCATAAAATTCAACCACAGAAGGTACAGCCTTGATGAAGGCTGTGTGTGATGGGGAGGAAAAGGGAGAGTAGAAGGGACCTTCTAGGAATAAAATAGTGCTGTTCACAGAAGGAACAAAAAAAGAAGTTTTAGAAGCAGAGTTTTAGAAGAAACATTCTAAGAGAAAAACTTTCTTCAAAGGAATTTTCTTCTAAGGGAGCTAGGTCAGCCTGCAATTATTAGAAAACTTGTAGGAAACAAGTCAGCTCCATCTATTCAATGATCTTACAAGCACTTTCTACTTCCTAAAAGCAGGACATTAGTTAACTGAGCTATAGCATACTTAGTGACTACACCCCCTATATATCATCTTGGCAGACAGGCTAAACCAGGTTCAGAGTAACTGACAGACCTCAAACCCATAGGTGAATTAGGGGAATGTCCACCATATAAAGACTTCCCCTGGAGTAATAGGCAGATGAGAATTCCTTCTAGGCCATGAAGGCAACTAGAGTAGGCACTGTGGAACACTTAGAACTTGGTCAGACATCAGACTCCAAGGTTTTCCATTTTGTCCCAGGCCATTGTCAGTTGTCCTAACTTTTGTCTTACCACTGGACTTTTATGACTCTGGAAGACAGAATGAGGCTGATGACTTTGTACAATTCTCAAGAAGGTCAAATCTCACGTTAGGATGTTTTTGTCCTCTTCTGAAATGCAGGACAAACAACAACGATGACTAATTATCATTAACATCCTGGCTTACGACATTTACTTATTCCATTATAAACAGGATTTAAAATGTTTATAACACCTTATATTAATATAGATATAAATGTAAGATTTTACTTAAATTATAAACATAGAGCCTATGTTCTACATTTATATGTAATTCTATTTAATATAATTGTAGGTAATAGAGCAGAAATTCAGTTTCAAGCTTTAGGGATCTTCTTATACCCTTACTTTCATTGCAGTATAGTAGAGAGAACACTGAATCTAGAGGCAAAAGACCCCTGGGTTTAAATTCTCTCTCTGAATTATAAATCAACTAGGCCTAAATAGTAATTCCCCATAGACATTATCCAAATAGTGATTATTAAGTATCTACTGAAAGCCCTTCAGTGAATGGCATTGTACTACCCATCAAGGCAGGCCATCACATGTTTGGATGGCCATTTAGAGCTGGGAGGGGACTCAGAGGTCATCCAATCCTTATTTTTTTTGGGGGGGGGGACACAATTGGGATTAAGTGACTTGACAAGAGTCATAAATAGTAAATATCTGAGGCTGGATTTGAACACAGGTCCTCCTGACTCCAGGGCCAGTGCTTTTGTCCACTACACCACTTAGCTGCCCCATCCAATCCTTCTAACATAAAATTAAACTTTATTACAACCATAGCTATATTTTTGTGTTGTGTAATATATGTTTTTTAAAAAGTTAAAAGTCCAGTTGTCTTGAAGAAAAAAGATGATTGATTCATTGGCAAACTGGTGGTTCTGATGAGGAAAGATTGAGAGACATTAACAGCACAGAAAGAATACCAGGCTGGAGGGTATCAGTATTGGCATTGGCTGTCATTCCAGATATTGAAGACACCAGAAATCTTGGTAAAATTGTGAGTATGTTGAGATTGTCTCTGATTCTCTCTTGCTTCCTTTGATACATCTATTTCTTACCTCCTGATGCTTTTATTCCCCATTACTTAAGCTGTCTAGTTCTCTGATATGGTCGTCTGGATTCCCAAAGGCCTCAGTGATTTGCTTTTCCTAGAATGATTTTTCTTCCAGTGGAAGTTAGGCACAGAGGTACCTGTTTTTCCTTCTTTCCTTCTCCAGTCAAAACTCCCTTACCCTCAAGGAGATGACACCTTTCTGATTTATATGCAGACCCACTATCCTCTTAAAAGCAAGCCACCATAAGTTGTGAGTGATAGGTAAAGTTAATTTAGGCCTTAACTCCTTAGGGGTATGTGTGTGTGTACATGTGTATATGTGTGTACATACAAATATACATATATGTGTATTTATGTGCATGCATATGTATTCACATATATATTTAAATTTTTAAAAGGGGAGCTTGCTAATGCAAATTGGTAAAACTTGACAAGCATTTTTGAGCCAGAGAAGTCATCATACTGACAACAACATCTATATTAAATTATGTGCCAGGAACTGTTCTATTCTCTATTATATTTGTTCTTCTTGCCTTCAACCCAACCCGTCCCCATTCCCATTGGCAGAACAGGGTTGAATATTTTGGCCTTCTACTTGTAAAAGTTCTTCCAGTTACTGGTTCTGCTTAATGACACCTACTCTGGGAAAACTTCTTTATACAGTATAGTGACTGGTCATTCTCTACTTTGTCAAAAAGGAAAAAAAAATTAACTGGCTTTAACCAAAGCAGTATTTTAAGTATACATTTTCTATCTTTCTAATATGAGTTGCTAGTTTTTATAGAATTTTTTAAAAATGTGTCACCAGCACATTCCCTAGAGATTTCTTCTAATCTATATCAATTATTTTACTTCAGATTACCAGACCTGTATTAGTTGTTAATTGCTTTTATTTTTCTGACCTGACCAACTGAAATTTCAGAACCTAAAATTTCCAGAACCAGCAATTAACACATTCCTGTTTTCTTTGTCTTCACTGAAAATCCCATAGGGAATTTCACTTCATAATATTTCAATACAAATTTATTTTATTTTAGCCATGGCTAGACATTCCTCAATTCAGATGTTGGAGCTCTTTTTAAACATCAACCCCAGGGATTCTAGGCCTGATTTTTATAATATATATATATATATATTTCCTGTGATTCTTTTCATTCATACCTTTTAACATTTCTGTCTGCAAATCTCTGACTCTGAAAATGATACATTCAATTTAAAAAAAAAAAATTGTTCACATCCCTTTATGTTAAGACTAACCATGGATTTTTTAGTTAAAAATTTCTTCTGGTTTAGTTTTTGCTTAGTAATGCAGGCATTCAATGACTAGATTGGACTTCTAGATCCATTTATCAGGTATTCTGAATTTAAAATCTAGAAATGGTTTCTTATAATCAGTACCTGGGACTTGGTGGTCTTACATTGTTCATATCTCTAATACCCAATAGCAGCCTAGTCCAGTAATATTGATTGCAGTGTCCTGACTTGTCCCAGAATTCTAGACTCTAGATCTGACACTGAACCTTTCATTACATACTAAAATATGAAACTGGTGGATGGGAAAACCACTTCTGTGTGTGTGATCCTCAGGCACAGAAAATGAACTCTGAAGCAGAAACCTGAGAGTCAGGGATTAAAAACCCATATCAAGATCCAGGACAGGAGGGTTAAGGTCAGTAACTGCAATGGTATGTGCGAGTGAATTGAGTAGACACACAGTTCAAAACACTGGAGGTTAAACCCCTCCAGAAAAGGACTTAGCAACACTCAAACCAGAATATGAAGCTAGGGTCTCCAGTTTGAACAAAGGTCAAACAAGGAAAAAGTAAAGAATTTACACAGGAGGGCTGATGATTAATCATCCTGTTTTTGAGGGAAAGCTGATACCTACTCTGGATACATGTCTCCAGGAAAGAATAAGCAGGCAGGTTATTCAGCCTTCATCCACACCTTGCAGTTATGTAAGACTTGGAAAGGAGGCATTAAGGACTTTACGTACAAAAAAACTGGTGCCTAAATAATCAGATAGCCTTTAGATTGTTTGCCTTTGTCCTGCTATGCAAAACTTGCCCGTCCCTTAGATTCTCAAAGAAAGGACTTTCCTCCTCTAAAATTAAAATTAGTCACAAGAAGCAGCATTTTTGAGACTTCTCATCCAGGATCAGGTGAAAACAATACTAACCTCAGTAATCTAATTCCTATGCTCATAATGGTTACTTCAAAGTGAGAGAAATGAGCTAAAAATAGTGAAATGGTCATTTAAGGTAGACTTCAGTGGGTAAGGTAAGACTCAAGGTAGAACTAAATTTAGCCTTGCACTAATAAAACAAAATTATATTTTGCTAAATCGTAGGACCTGTGGGGACAGAGCACCTGGATCATAATGCCTGAAGGCTTCTGAGTCACCTCACCTTTTTTTTTGCTCTTTCAGGAATTTTAATAAAAACCCTTTACATTTATATAGCATGTTATGAATACATATATTGAATAAAATAATTTTGTATCAATTATCTCTGCCTTCTCAAACAACCCTGAGAGTTTTCATTTTGAGTTTTATTAAGTCCATTTTACATGAAGGAACAAAGTTCAGAGAGATTGTAAATTCCAATGTACCAATTTCAGTTGCATATACATTACTTTCTCTCCTTTGCCATCCTCTCTCTTCAGATGCCTTAGGTCCCCTAATTTAGGGTTATGAAAATATTTATTGTACATTGCTTGGGGGATGACTAAATTGTGGTTTGTATGTTTAATGAATTATTGTTACATAGAAAGAGAAAATATGAGGAATTCAGGGAAATTTGGGAAGATTTAGCTGAACTGATACAGAACAAAGAGAAGGAGTAAAACAACTACAGAAACATAAAAGAAAACAATGTTGAAGGACATTAGAACTTGGATCAATGTGGTGACTAAGTGTGAAATCAGTATACAATTGATGACATATTCTTCCCTCTTCAGTGGAGAAGTTCTAGGTTGTGGGATTTAAGATTTTCCCTGCTTGTAATAGGCCTCAAGTGGAGCCCATTAAGGGAAGCTTGCTTAGGGGAGGCTTGCTTGTAAGAAGGCTTTCACACCTTTTGCTAATTTCTAATTAGACACTGAGTCAAGAGGGTTGCGATGTCCTCTTGCTTTAAAAAGGGTATATATACTCTGAGATTAGCATTTTGCTTTGGGGACTCACTCACTAGAAGAGTGTCCTTGTGATTTGATGAGATGAGACTCTGGGTGGCTCTTAAGGAGCCCTCCCCTCTTCTCTCCACTTTGAAAACCTCACATGTTAGAAAGAACTAGAAAAAACATAGTTTGAATGCAGATTGAAGCAAACTACCTGTTCTCTTTCTTTTTCTTGTTTGGTTTTGTTTCTTCTTTCCCATTGTTTGTTCCATCTGACACAATCCTTCTTTATAAGCTGAGTAATGTCTAATGTGAAAGTATTTGCAGATCCTATGCCGCCATGGGGGGAAGGAAGGGGTGGGACAGGGAGAAAATTTGAAACTCAAGGAATTGTGGAGCTGAATCTGTAAACTAAAATCCTGGGTATGCCAGTGTGGTTGCTGCTACAAGGTGTGGAGTGAAGCATACTTCACTAGACATGTCCAGTGTGTAAATTCGTTTTGCTTAAATCTACTCTTTGTTGTGAGAGAGGGTTCTATCAGTGGGAGTCTGAATGGAAGAGAATTTTTTGGGGGTGTGAGGAGAAAGCAGTCTTAAAAAGAGTATCATTAATTTTTTTAAAGAGGCCATGGACATTGGTTTCCTGGCAATCAGCACATCTCTTAAAAATTATTATATACACTGTAATGAAAACTGATCAGGTACTCTATGATTCCCTGTATAATTTAAAACAAAAATATTCTGAAGGTCAACAATACTTAAGATGCTTAAATTCAAGTGAGAATGAAATATGATCAAATAACTATAATTAATGTTAGAATATTATGAGTGAATAGCAGAGGTCAAGTAGGTTGGCATGGAAGATTTAGGGAGGGAGTGATCTCTTCTTGGTGGGGAGAGATCTGGGAAGATTTCATGGAGGACAAATTTCAACATGTGGCAATATCAGAGCAATTAGTTCCCGATATGGAGGATGAGTTAAAATTCCTGAAGATAGGAAGCTGGGTGAGATATAGCATATAAAGCAGATTGATGCAGAGTTAGGCTAGAAAAGTAGGCCAAATGAACAGAGCTTGTAATAGCAAAATGAGAAATGTGTATTTTATTCTATTGGCAAGAGCAAGCCACTATCCCATCTTTGAGCCAGAACAGTGGTGTGATTATGCTACTTTGATTATATGAAGGATGTATTGAAGATGGGAAAATAGAGACAGGTGATCAGTTAATAGGTTATTACATTGGTCTAGCTAAGAGGTGATAAGGACATAAATGAAAGCAGTGGGAATAGAAAAGATGTGATGCAAGGAATATTGTCACATTAGATGTGAGGACGAAGAGAGAGTGATGTTCAAAGATGATTTAAAAGTTTGAATCCAGGTTGAGAGAGAGAACCCTGGTGCTAATAAAAACAGGAAAGATGAGGGAAGTAATGGCCTATGGGCCTACACTTAGGAAATTGGAGCGAGAATAAAAACCATCAAGAGAATAAGGAATAATCACAGGTATGAGAACTGTAGAGTAGCATCACAAAAGCCAAGAAAAAAGAATATTAACAAGTTAAAGAGATTGTCCAGTTGATAAATGATCAAAGGATATGACCATTGCTTCCCAAGGAAAGAAATTCAAGCTATCTATAGCCATATGAAAAAAAGTGTTCTAAATAATAGAGAAATGCAAATTCAAGCAAACTTGAGATTCCACCCCATACTCATCTGATTGGCAGTATTGACAAAAAAGGGAAATGACTAATTTTGGAGGGACCATGGAAAAATAAATGCACTGATGCACTGTTGTTAAGACTGTGAATTGATCCAGCCATTCTGGAAAAGCAATTTGAAACTATACCCCGAAAGTTACTAAATTCTGTACACCCTTTGCCTCAGCAAGTTGTATCACTTTTAGGCCCATGCCTCGAAAGCAATCAAAGGAAGAGGAAAAGGACCTGATTGTACAAAAATATTCATAGTGTATTTTGTGTGTGTGTGTGTGTGTGTGTGTGTATGTGTGTGCGGTGACAAAAACTTGGATACTAAGAAATGCCCACAAATTAGAGAATAGTTGAACAAATTCTGATAAATGAATGTAATGAAATGCTATTGTATCATAAGAAATGATGAAAGGGATAAGTTTCTGAGAAACCTGGAAAAGACTTATATGAACTGATGCACAGTAAAGTGATCAGACCCAGCACAAAAATTTACAATATAACATTGTAATGGCAAATAATTTTGAAAGATTTAAGAACTCTGATCAATGCAATTATCAACTGTACTTCTAGAAGACAGATATTGAAGAATGCTACTCATTTCCTGAAAGAGAAGTGATAGACTAAATTTGCAAAATGTACATTTTTGGACCTGGCCAGTAGAATATACATATATGTATACACAAACATATATATATATATATATATACACAAACATATATGTATGTATATATGTACACACATTTTCTCTATCTTTCTGTCTCTCACACACACATACATACACATAATAGAAACTTGATTTTTATTCTTTGAGGTTCTTAGTTTTAAATCTAGTTGGAGTAAGCAAGATCAATTATTATTTGAATTTTAGTTGTCATACAGTTTTAAAGACTTCAAATTAATCAAAATAATAATTATTATTACATAGTACTTTATATTGTGTTTTAAGGTTTACACATTTACATACATTATCACATTTGATTCTCACAACAAAAGAAAAAAGAAATCTGAACAAAAGGTGGTAAAAAAAAATCACTTTTTAAAGGGCAAAATCTGAATTTGACCCCTTAAAGTTTACTTTAAAATATCTCTGCTTAATATGCTGAGGTAATAACCTGCATAGACAAATTGTTGTTGTTTTGCCATCATCAGCAAATTCTCCTACTTATTTATGATGCCACCTCAAGCACATCACTTTTGATGGCATTCTTTAACATGGTAGTGTATAATAATTGATATATTCATAAACAGGGCAGCCAGTGGTACAATGGATAGAGTGCCAGACCTGGCATCAGAAAAGACTCATCTTTGTAAGTTCAAATTGGCTTCAGACACTAGCTGTGTGACCCTGGACAAGTCACTTAACCTTGTTTGCCTCAGTTTCCTCATCTGTCAAATGAGGAAGAAAAGGAGGTATCAAACCACTCCAGTATCTTTCCCTACAGGGGTCATGACACATCTAAAAAACAACTTGATGATAAAAAGGGTCATTTCTCTAGTAAAATTTTGCAGAAGTTTAATGACAATTTCAACATCAAAGATCCTGCTTTCAGAATGCGATTTAGTACAGCCCCTATGTCAGTTGGTTCTAGTGGATGGAACCAAAGCTACTTGCTCGTCTGAAAGTACCTCTAAGTTCAACAGTATGACTAAAACTTCCAAAATATTCCTTCCATTCTAATTATAAGGAATTAAGAAACTTATGCCTTTAATAAGGGATATTAAAACTTTATTCGTGGGGATTTTGAAAGCACAATTTCTGCTTTATGGGACATGGCTAGAGATTAAGAGCTTTTGAATTATGATAGAGTCTTAAGATTTTCAACAGAGTTTATTATTATAATCAGAACTTGTCATCCTAGTGAATGTCTTTGAAACTACCATGAAAAAGAGAAGATACAGAATCCAAATGATTATGCTAAAAGAACAAGTAGACAGATGAAATTGACACAATAATTTCTATATTCTAATTTTTAAACTCGAACAATGAAAGGCACTATAATATGAACTGTCTGAAGAAACAGGGTTATTCTAGTCATTCAAAGATACAGCTAATATGTTATGTGGCTTTAAAGATATCTCAGTAGATTAGAACAGTGAAGTGAGTCTAATAAGATGAACTTTTATAGAGAAAATGCAAAAGACCTGTGTTTGGGTTTTTCTAAAAAAATAAAAATCAGCCTCAAAAGCACAAAATAGGAATGAGATAGCTAGGAAGCAGTTCATAGGATCAGAGTGTCTTAATAGTCTGGTGGCTGAAAATAAGCCAGTGGTGTGATATGGCAGCCAAAAATGAGCTAATTTGATTTGATTATATAGGCAGCCTTAGCAGAGGCATGGCTTCCAGGATAAGCATTCCATTGTGCTCTGCTTGGCCACATCCTGTCTAGGATACACTGTGCCATTTTGGGGCAAGGACAACCTCAAACTAAAGTGAATCCCCAAAAGAGAAACACATATGAGAATGACTCTTAAAAGGGATAGCAATCAATAAAGTAAGCAAGCATTTATTAAGTATAGCCTAACTGTGTGCCAATTACTATGCTAAGTACTATGGATATGAATAAAGAAAGAAACTCCCTCTCTCAAAGAATTCATATTTTCATATGGGACACAACATGCAAAGATCTATGCACAAACAAGGTACACACAGACACATATATACACACCACATATACTATATATAGTAAATTGGAAGTAATTTGAGAGGTAAGGCATTAGCACTGTGTGGGACCCAGAAAGGCTTTTTAAAGTAGGGGGATATTAACTGAGACTTGAAGGAAGCCAGGAAGCAGAGGTGAGGAGGGAGAGCATTCCGTTAATGGAGGACAGCCAAGGAAAATTCCCAGAGCTGGGAGATGGAGTGTTGTGTGAAAAGAATAGCAAGACCAGAGTCTGCATCACAAAGTATGTAGAAGGGAATGAGGCATGAGAAGACTTGAAAAGGTAGGAAGGGGCCAGTTTATGAAAGACTTTAAAACAAAAGGGAATGTTTTTATTTGATCTTAGAGGCAAATAGAGTTTAATGAATTGGGGGATGTCATGGTCAAACCTTCACTTTAAGAAGATTACTTTGTTAGATGAATGATGGATGAACTGGAATGAGAATTTGAGTCAGGGAGACTATATAGCAGGTTATTGAAGTGATGGTGAGGTGATGAAGGGCCTGCATAAGGGTGGTGGCAGTATCTGAAGAGAGGTACAGGCATTTCTGTGAGATGTTGCCAAGGTAGAATTGACAGGACTTTGGAAGAGATTGTATATGAGGGATGAGTGAGTGAGGGGTCTTCCAGGACACCTAGGTCATGAACCGGAGTGCTTAGGAGTACTCTCAGCAGTGAAAACTTAGGAAGAGGAAAAGATCTGGAGGGAAAGATAATGGGTCTTCAGTCTGAGATACCCAATAGCCAATTGAAGATGTGAATCTGGAGGTCAAGAGAGAGGTAAGCTTTGGATAAATAGATCTAAGATCTAAGTAGATCTAAGAAACATCTGCATAGATATGATCTTTGAACCCCTAAGAGCTAAAGAGATCACCAAGAGAAATAGTGTAAACAGAGAAGAGAATAAATCCTAATTTGGAGCTTTGGGGGCATTCCCATGATTAGTGGATTTGACCAGGATAGAGATGCAGCCAAGAAGACTAGGAAGGATTGGACTGACATAGAAGAACCAAGGGAAAGCAGGTTCTTGAAAACCTAGAGAGAAGAGAGAATCAAGGAGAAGAGAGTGATCACTAATGTTAGAGGTTACAAAGAAGTAAAAAAAAAGTATTAGAATTGAAAAAGGGCCACTAGATTTGTCAGTTAATAGATCATTGGTAATTGGGGGAAAATAAATTTAAATTGAATCGGAAGGATATTTGTGTATCAGTTTCAGTAAATGGGTATGGCTAAACTCAAGAAGAGATGACTTGGAAAGACATTGTTATTTGAAAGGTTATTATGTGACGGAAGGATTAGGCTAGTTCTTATAATGACAAGTGGGGAGAATGAGGACCAGTGTTTGGAAGTGTCACATGAACAGACTTGTTCAGCTTAAGTAAGAAATCCTAACTATTTGAGCTACCTAAAAATTAGCATGTTTTTTTAGTAAATAGTGAATTCTTTTCACTGTATATATAGTCAAACAGAAATTAGAATTGATTTGTCAGAGATGTTATAAAGGGAATTCTTGCTTTTGGTTTGGGTTCATGGGAGTACAGGATCTTAGTTTTAGAGTTAGAAGGAATCTTATAGGGCTTCTGGTCTGACCCATTATTTTTCAAATTAAAAACAAACAAACAAGGCTAAGAGGCAAAGGAACTTGCCCACTGTCATATAGATTCTAAGTTACAGCGTCAGAATTTGCACCCAGGTCCTCAGACTACAAATCCAACTCTCCTTTCACTATACCATGCTGCCTCCTAATTAAAATGGGTCCCTTTTAATATTAAAAGTCTCTAAGAAATATTTCAGTGGCATAGTCCTTTAGGCAATATACTTAATAACTAACTCAATAAAGTACATTGATTTTCAATTTCTAAATTTAAATTCATGTTGAATGTATCAAAGGATTTTTATCTCACTTTGGAAGAGTTAGTGTTTAACAAGATTTCTGTAGTTAATGTGAATCCAGGTTAAAAAACAAATCTTATATCTTCATATTGCCTTTTAGACAATATTTAATTGATATTGATATCCCTCCAACATATTATCTGATTAGTATAGATTGATGTACCAGAGAATCATAGGATGTTAGAGTTAGGAGATATTTTAAAAGATCACTTAGTAATTCCATCATTTTATAAGTGAGGAAACAGACCCAGCAAGAGTGAATGGGAGTTGAATATAATGTAGACCTGGCAGTGTAGAAGGTGTGTTATTACCCTTGCTCTTGAGAGAATAGAATTAGTACAACTGTTTCCTAGAGTAGGGCTTGAACACACAAATCTATATTCACTTTCACTCACTCTTTTACCTCTCAGCTTCTCTGACCTTACTCATTCTTGCTTCTTTGTTTGTAGGACAGAGTATGGAAATGTTTTGGCCTTTCTTTCCTTCCTTTCTTCCTCTCTCCTATCTTTTCTTTCTTTCTCTTCCTTCCTTCCTTCCTTCCTTCCTTCCTTCCTTCCTTCCTTCCTTCCTTCCTTCCTTCTCTTCTTTCTTTCCCCTCAAGGAATAACAGCAGTAGCTTTTGGTTTGTATCTTGCTGCCTTTCTAATGAACCAAAGTTCTCCCTTTTATGCTTTGGTTAAGAAGAATTATTTGACTCTGCCTTTCTTTTTCTCTCTCTCTCCATTAGTCAGAGGGGCACTGCTTAGTTCTTCCACTCTTTTGAGGTGACTGCGTGGCAGATCCCATTGGACACAGGATAGGTATCAAGCAGTAATCCATTTCCAGTCTCTTTTCACCCATACACACAAAATTATGATTTGTATCTTTGGAATTATTTTTATAAATTTTATTTTTATTATAAAGAAGTAATATTTGATAGATTTGCAACTATATACTGAGAGCAGAATTTCTACCTGTTAGCTAAAGTACTTGATGATTCTTAATTTATATTGTATTTGTCTCTCTGCCCCAAAGGCAAATTACATTTGTTATGGAGCAAAGAATTTCCCCTATAGGCCACAAAACTGATGCATTTCATTAAATGCCTCTCATTTTTAAATCTAGCAAAATTATATCTCTCATTAGTGTGGTTCAATTTCCTGGTACTATTCTAGCTAGCACCTTAGAAGATCCCAAGAATATCATTCCTCAGCAGATTTGGGCTATAGTAGGACAGTTCTATGAGACTCTTAATTTGCAGAAAAGTTCATGATGTATACTGATAAGAAGAATTCACTTCTTCGAAACTCCCTATACTAATAAGATCACAAGTTGAATTTTTTTTTAACTAAAAGAATGCAGATTAACCCAAGATTATACAACAGTGGAAATTGAGTTCAGGTCATCTAATTACAAATCTGGTTTCTAAAAGAATTTTTTAATTCCAAAAAATTTCCCCTGTAACACATTGCTTCTTAACATTTATATGTGATATTGATCTCATATAAGAATTCTTATTATTATAATAGTGGCTCGTTTATCCAAGAACATTATAAACATTAGAGCTTTTGAAACATAACTTGGGAATCAAGAACCATTATATTGGAGGAAAGATAAAAATATTTTATTACTGCAACTACCACCGACACTTAATGCTTTGAGATTTCTGAAGGATGTTGCAAATATTATCTCATTCTATCCTCACAATAATCCTGGAAGGTAGGGGCTATGGTTATTCCCATTTTACAGATAAGGAAACTGAGCCAGACAGAGTTTAAATGATTTTCCCAGGGTCACAGAACCGGTAAGTGTCTGAAGTAATCTGGATCCACTGAACACAATTTTCAGTCATGTAGTCCTGCCATGTAGCAATCTAGAAAGTAATGCAATAGTATTAGGTTCAGGGGAGTCAACAAACTAACATTTCATGGAGTAAATGAATTTTGAGGGTTTTTTTTTTTTATTTTATTAAAGACACTCAAGGTGTAGCACTTTTTGTGTCTTCTTGGTGATGGACTTGGCATTGTTTTGGGACGTTGAGAATGATTGAAAGGTTTCCATTTTTTCCCTAGGTTTCAAGGGAAAGTTGTGAAGAGGGTCATGGGAATTAGGAATAGAGTCTCACTATTGTAAATTGAGCAAGTTTACTAGTTTGATATCATCTGTATATTAGATTTCTTGTCCTTTGCTTTCTGATATTTGTGATGGTAACTAAGGAAATCATTTATAGCTCTGAGTGTGAGAGCACAGGCTTGAAATCGATCACAATTTCTGCTTATCGTCTGTTCTGTTCTTTTTGCAACCAAGTATCTTGCATGTAATTAGGCACTAAAACATTTGTTGGATTGAACTGAATTAATTTTAATATAGAACTTTGGTTTTCAGGCTATATCAGGAGCCATGTCCTCTTGGCATCTGGAATTTTAAAGATGGTCTTTAGATGGCTTACAGTTTGATGGGAATATTTTATACTGTCTTAGGGTTATTTCACCAACCTTAAATAGAAAGGATATTGAAATTCCTCCATAGAGGTGAAACTTCCTAATTTCCCCTCAAAAGTGGAATGTGCTTTCTTATGAGGTATGGAGTACCTCATGACTGGAGGTCTTCAGGTGGAGGCCAGATACTAGTTTTAGGATGAGAGAAAAGAGGATTAAAAGTATTCCTTTTCAGGAGTGGGTGTTAGATCTATTAGGCTCTTTCCAATTCTTTGATCTTCAACTTGTAGACAAGTATTTGTTGGTGAGTTAAAGACTGTGCCATCATCATCATCAAAAACATATATTTATTGAGTATCTATTACACATAGGGCAATGTGTCACATCGTATAGCTATAAAGAGGTATAAGGCATGATTTCTATGCTATGAGTCCTAGGGTTTCCTCAGAGAGATAACATGGGCATATTAAAATATTTTATAATTCAAGGTATCTGAGGATTAGTGTCAAATGAGTGTTTTGAGTAAGTACTAGAGGCGTTCAGAGCAGGGAGGAGTTGCAGAGGACTTGGCCATGCAGGGATTACCCAGAGTTAAAAAGCAGAAGGGAAATGCATGAGTAAGAACCACTAAAGTATGTAGACACATTATAATATATTTAAGGAAATTATAGGAATGAGTGTGACCAAAATGGAAAATTTCAATAGATATAATTAATGTAAATGAAAGTTTTGTCAGACTATTTACATATATATGCATATATACACAGACACACATATATAATATATATGTACACTCATACATTTTAAATTAAATATAAATTAGATCCTGTTGTAACTGAGTTGAGAGTGGAGCTCTAGTTCAGTAGTAATACTTACATAGGGCTTTTCATGTGAGATTCTCAGAGTTTTTCCCAATAAAATATAATATTATTAGTAAATAATATTATATATAATAAAGTCAGAGGAAGAGCCAGGGTTAGGGGAAGAGCTTGGAATACACATGATTAATTTTAGGCTCCTTTGAGGCAACCAGGTAGATAGATATATCATGTAGGTAGTTGGTGATATCAGTCTATAACTCAGAAGAAAGGTCAGACTTCAAAATAAATTTAAGAGTCATCTATATAGATGTGATATGGCAGTTAAAAGTATAGAAGTGATTTCCATTGCCAAAGAGAGAATATAGAGCCAAGGACAGGTCTTGGGGAATATCAAGAGGATGAGGAATGAGTGAAGAAGATAGAAAAAAACAATATGAGAGAATAGAATGTCCTTGAATCCCAGGGTTAGGAAGTGGCAAAGAAGGGAAGAGAGGGTAATTAATATCAGGATTTGTAGATGTGATAATTACAAAAGAGAAGACCAAAAAGGCATGAAAATTTTTAGGGGAAGAGATTGTTTTCAGTTTGGTGAAATCTGAGGAGGTTTTTAAGGTGCTGGAGTGAAGCTTTTAGAGGAAGGGAGTGGTTTCAACCATCAGAAATTAGAAGTAGAAGAAGGAGGGGTCCATTACAAGCATGGGCAAAAGTGATGGGATCAGATCTTCTCATGTTGAGTTTAAGGACTTACCAGAATATCTGATGAGAGATAGATATCAGTAGGTATTTGGAAATATGGAACTGGAGTTCTCAGGAGATATTGGAGCTGGATATATAGATTTCAGAGTCATCTAAATGGAGGTGGGGCAGCTAGGTGGCACAGTGCACAGAGTGCCAGGCCTGGAGTCAGGGAGACTCATCTTCCTGAGTTCAAATGTGACCCCAGACACATACTAGCTCTGTGACCCACCTATTCAAGCTCTCAGTAAGAGAAATATGCTTTGTTTCTAAAACGCTGTTTGTTCAATCATGACTAACTCTTTGTGACCCCATTTGGGGTTTTCTTGGAAAAGTTACTGGAGGGTTTGTCACTTCCTTTTCCAGCTCATTTTACAGATGAGGAAACTGAGGCAAACAGGGTTAAGTAACTTGCCCAGGTGCCTGAAGCTGGATTTGAACTAAAGATGAACCTTTCTGACTCTGGGATCAGCACTTTCTCCACTGCACCCAGCTGAGACTGAGAGTTAGCCAAATCTGGCATTCTCAAATGGTCAGAGAAATGAAAGATGAGAGGAAGGGAAGAATTCCCTCTTGAAATTGCTAACCATCAGGCCAGGACTTACTCTTATGACCCTCCATGACATTTTTTATTTCTTAATATATTTTTATTACTCACCTCCATGAAATTTTTATATTTTATTTTATATTACTTATCTCCATGAAATCTACATTCTAGCCAAAGCAGAAGAATGCTTCAATATTCATTCCCTAGTCTTGTCCTATATACCCCCATGTCTGGATGCAACTCCTTCCACATCTTAGCTTCTTGGAATTCCTCATTTATTTTAAGTGCCATCTCTTAATGAGCCTTCTCTTTTTTTCTTCTTAGCTAGAGGACATCTTTCCCTTCTAATCTAGCAAGCCTCTCAGTTTTGCATTACCATTTGATCTCCTAGATATTTTTTCTCATTCTAAATTTTACTTACAATTTGTCTATTTCTCATTTTCCAAATAAACTAAATTCTTTGAAGGCCATGATTGTCTTTTTTTTATCATTACATTTTTAGCAAAGCATTGTGTGTAGAGTAGACAATAAATATTTGTTGAATTAAGGTGAACAAGTAGGAAAAGAGATAGGACATGGGTGATAGATTTTAGGAAGGTCATGAGTGATTGACAAAATATAGATTTGGAGGAAAGAGAAAGGGAATGGGAAAGGTAGAAGGACATGAGATTGTGGTAAGAGAAGGGAATTTTAAAGGGCAAGATCTTAGATTAATTATAAGAAGGAAACAATCACTTATTAAGTATCTACTATATAACAGGTACTATACTAAACACTTTGCAAATATTATTCTATTTTATTCTCACAACAAGCTTGGGTGGTAAATACTGCTATTATCCCTACTTTACAAATAAGAAAACTGAGCCAGACAAAAGTTAAATGATTTACCTGGGTCACACAACTAGTAGTTTCTGAAACTGGATTTAGAACTCAGGTCTGTCTGACTCCAAACCCAGTGTTTTATCCACTGAGCCACCTAGTCTAATAGTAAAGAACATATTCAATATTAGATTGCAAACTCTCTGGAAGCAGGAATCATGAGATTTTTGCATCTCTCCCTGTGCCTGGCACAGTGGCTTAGACTTAATGTTTATTTAACTGTATTAACACATAATGCATTTGTAAATGTGCATGTATGAACATAGGGCAGCCAGGTGATACTGTGCATAGAGCACAGGGCTTAGAGTCAGGAACACATCTTTCTGAGTTCAAATCCAGTCTCAGACACTTATTAGCTGTGTGATCTTGGGCAAGTCACTTAATCCAGTTTGCCTCAGTTTCCTCCTCTGTAAAATAAACTGGAGAAGGAAATGTCAAAACACTCCAGTCAGTATCTTTGCCAAGAAAATCCCAAATAGGGGCCAGATGAAGATTTGGATATGACTGGAAAAACAACTGAACAACATATATGATTATAAGTATAAATATAACTGCTTATATGTGTGCATATACATAATATTGGTCTGGAATTGTGATTTATCAATATAAGGAACCTCCCTCAATTACTCATTCATAGCTTAGTCATAGAGAGTTCTGCCTAAGCCAACAAGAGATTAAGTGGCTTGGTCAAGGTTGAACAGCTATTATGTGTTAGGATTTGAGCCCAGGCCTTTAGGCACCACTGTTGGTCTATCCATTCTTAGTCTTAGTCTCATCATAAATATTGGTATACTGAAAATAATGGTATTGTTTCATCAAAATATGTTTTCAGTTCTTATTGCTTTTTAGGAAAATACATTGTGCTAATATCTACATTGCTTTCAGTGAAGGAAAACCATGTGTCTCTGTAGCAGTATATATTTAGCTGAAACAAACATGGATTATAGGGAAATAACCAAATTCTCTATTTTGACTATGCATTCGGAAACATTCTACTGATGTTTGTAAACATTCTACTGTGTGTGTAATTACACACAGTAATTATATTGTGGCCTGCCAGTTTAATTTGAGGAAACAAACTTCTTTCTAGTCTCAAAAACACTTTTGTTTAAGCTATAATTATAAATTATGGAAATTGTCCATACTGTGAACAACACCTTCTATTCTAAATATTTTCACTTGACTTAATAAAAAAAAAATTAATCCCCAGAGAACTAGGCATCCAAATATTTTTTGTGAATGTAATTGAGGGATATCCTTTAAAGGATTTCCTTTTGGCAAGTTTGCCAACTTAGCATGCCATTCAGAAAACATTTATTGAACGCTCATCTTCAATGGAACACAATAGTGGACACTGAAGGGTCAGTTTGAAGTGGGGAGCATAAAAAAGGGTGTCATACTCCATCTTCAGTACAAAGAGCATCTCTGCCATTATTCGTCGCCTTCCTCATCCCTTCCCTAGCTTTTCCCATCCTTCTTTCTTCCCGAGTCCACTCCAAAATCTCAATTAGTGGCCAAGTGGGGAAATGTTCATTGAGTAAGGGAGTATTTATGCAAGGTTGAATGTTCCAGAATTGTTCCTTTGTCTTTTTCACCTACCTCCATCTTTCACATACCACCTACCTCCAAGGAAGGAGAGATTGGGAATAAAAAATAAAGGTATGATGAAAGGAAAGAGACAAATCACAGACATATAGTGCTTCAGGGGACCTTAGAGATGGTCTAATTCAGCTTCATCATTTTACAGATGAGGAAGAGAAATTAAGTGACATTTCTAGGGTTGTAGGTTAGTGGCAGAGCTGGGACCGAGCAGATCCATGTTCCCCAGATTTTTCCTACTTGCTCCCACATCTCTCTTTGTACTTTATCTGCCCATTAGTAGTTTACTACATGATTATAAGCATCCCAAGTTTCCAATGTAGTTAGCTACGATGCTTTTTTTTTTTTTACTCTTGATTGCAGGACATGAGAATGTTACATGTAAAGTTCAGTGGCTCCTGTTGCTATTGGATGGAAACAAATTACTTTAATTTTCATTAGGCACTCAATGTTCATAATTACTTAATACCCAGAAAGTTTATTATGTTACATTTATTTTGCAGATAAAACTGTGAAAAATTTGTTGTGGAAAAATTAATTTTAGCTATATTAATGAATTATTCTGAAAAAGGGTAAGTTTTCAGATTATTTTAAAAATTTATATTTTGGCTTATCTCCCTGTCAATCTGTTGCGATGTTGATGTATTTATAATAAACTACTTTTAATTCTCAAAATAAAATAAAATGTATATTTTAAAGCAGAATCTTGAAGTAACTGATAAAGCAAATACCATGTTACAGATACTACAGGAAGTTTTGTGTGTGTGTGTGTATGTGTGTGTGTTGCTGTTGTTGTCATTTTAAGTATCAGTGTATGGTTTGTCAGAAGAATTCTAGTATTAGTTGAATAGAAGGAAGTATCAACATACTAAATTCACCTTTCTGTATTTCTTTTCAATGACTCTATGATATTGGTGGCCCAAGTACCACCAGTATCATGCCCATTTAACAGTTGAGAAAACTGAGGCTCAGAAATGTAAAGTGACTTGTCTATGATCACATATCTAGTACACCTCAGAGCCAAGACTAGAACCCAGATTCTCTTACCTCCAGATCCAGCCTCTTTGCATTATTCCACTCTAGAAGCCCAACTAATAAGGAAGAGAGGGAGGAGTAGGCTTCATGCCATTCTTACAAATAACTAGCTTTTTTATGTGACAGATAATTAGACAGCTCTTGCATTTTATTATCCCAATAGTGATTCACTTTTCTTTGCAGATGAAATGTAGGGGTGAAAATACTAGAGATTATGGAGATATACGATACAAAATGTGTACTATCCCATTTAGGAGCAACCAGTGAGGAAATTGCCTCTTTTTCTGTGGGTCTGAAGCTGCTAGAACAATATTAATGTTATTAACAGATAGAAATAAAAAGAACTACATGTTATTTCCACAGGCAAAGTAAAACAGAAAATTGAGAGTTACTTACGTAATTTTAAAATCCTTTTAAAAATTCTACCCTCTGGTTACAAGGTTGTTTGTGTAAGGAACAAGAGAGGGGGGGGGGGAGAGTGACCATTTGTTTTGGCCTGAATTATCCAGATTGTTTGTCCACAAAATTTGTCCACTGAAGAATAACACAATTCTCCACACCATCTTACATATGGTCTGAACTAAAGGAGAAACAAACCTGTTGAGTCACATCGTTTGCCCCACCTAGGAAAAATAAGTTTTCCTTTCCATAATAAATCTTTCATATAGTATACATGACATTATCTGAATGTTAAATAGTGTTTTGCCGACTTGTGTCGAAATCAGTTTGCCAGCGTTCTTTCTATTATGAATGGTAAACTGGATTTTCACATACAAGAGAGTGTTTTGTTTTAGTTTCCTACTAAGCTTCTTGCCTAAAAGAATCCTGAGCTGCCATCTCTCTCTGTACACTAATGTAAACTTCTAGAGACCTAGGGAGAATAGAGGAGTCTGAATGTGTGTCCATGGCAATCTCTTAGATGTGAGGAAGAAGTTACAATGGCCTTAAGCCATGAAAAGAATCAATTGTTTTCATGGAAAGTAGTAAAGACATGCCTTGAATTCAAAGAATTGTGTTCTTTAAAACTGGAAATCATCTATTAATTTTTCCCCCTCTGCAAGGAATCTTGCTGCTCAACAGAAATCCTATTGAATAAAATGTAAACATGAAAGAATTTAAGTTGGAGAATATGGAAAAAATGGTAATGATCTTTTTTTCTCTCTTTGAAATTTTCAAAAGAAAGTACATCAGATCTTTGCTGTAGAGCATCCTGGTTTGCGTCTTTTTTGTATGCCTTTTATTTTTTGGTTATTTTATTACCAAAGAAGCCATCAAAAGAGTCTGATATACATGAGACTTCAGTGGCCTATACTTAACAGATAGCTTTACAGTAAAACTCCAATATAGTTAGGTTATTTTAAATCAAATACACTCCAAGTCATGGCGGTGAAGTGGAACAAATATACTTAGCATCTCATGTGGCTTTGAGTCTCAACTTTGCTGCCAGCTCTGTGATGGTGAATAGGTCTCTTGTCCTTTCTGAACCTTGGTTTCCTCATTTGGAAAATAGAGATAATCATATTTGTTCTACCAGCTTCATAGGGTTCTTATAATGAAAGTACATTTTAACTTCACCATACTTTGTAATTGTCACCTTTATCATGCAGCAAACATTCGGTTCAGCCTTGTTAGAACAGGACAGATTTGGACAATCGTGACTTGGGAGACATTTAAAACTTAAAATCAAAAGGTTGCTGTTAAACTTCATTTCAGCTGGTAATTTAAATTTACATGCTAATTAACACTAGTTAGTACTATTTTCTTTATATATATTCTTAGTGATTGAGAACACTTGGATTTGGGAAGAACTAAGATCTAATACTACCTCCCATTTATTAGTTGTGTGAGCATGGGCAAGTAACTTAATCTCTTACCCTTAATTTTTCATCTCTATAATGAGACTAATGATAGCAGTGACTTCATGAGATTGTTGTGAGGATAAAATGGGATAATATATACAAAACACTTTATGAAGCTCAGAGTGCTTTTTGAATATGTTATTATTACTGTCATTTTCATTAAGGTTTTTTGTACCCAAAACCCCAAAATTCCAGTAGGGTTTTTAAGATACCTGTAACTACTGGTTTTATATAGCACAACAGCATAACATGTCATTTATCCATCATCATCAGGTATGCCACAAATACGAGGTTTTTGAGGTGATGTCCATTCATTTCAGTCATGACCCCATTTGGGGTTTTCTTGGCAAAGATACTGGAGCTGTTTGCCATTTCCTTCTCCAGCTCATTTTCCAGATGAGGAAACTGAGGAAAATGGGTTAAGTGACTTGCCCAGGGTCACACAGCTAGTAAGTGTCTGAAGCCAGATTTGAACTTAGGAAGATGAGTCTTTCTGATTTGAGGCCTGGTACTCTTTCCACTGCATCACCTAACTGCCCTGAGGTTTTTACGTTATTAAAATTTCACTGTTTACTAAGTGTCATACTTTCTTTTAAATATATTTTGTACAAATATTTTTAAAATTCATTTAAAATGTTCTTCTTTATTCAATCAATTTCTATTGAGTATGATTTAATTTTTTCTTAACTCAGTCATCATAATAAACATTAATTATTTAATTAATCACTGATACACAGTGATAGCATCTGGAAACAAATGAAGGATGTTGGACTGTTTGCTTCTGCACTAAATAACAATACACAGTAGTACCCATTTCCTTAGGTCCTCTGATCTTAGACAATTCTATCTCTTTTCTCTGTCATTTGTTGTTGCTTCTTAGTGAAATTAGTGAAAATTAGTGAAAATGCTTCAATTGAAAAAAAAAAACAAACTATATACATTTGTTAGCAAGAGAGTTTTGACACCATGGCTACCATTCCAGTGATACTGCCAATAACCCTATACACCATTCTGTCAGCTTGTCCTTCTATATGCGCCTTGATAATCCCAACCCTTTGCCCCATAAATTATATCATGTTTTCTTGCATCTCTAGTCTCTTCATGTAAATTTATTCTTTCCTGTCTGCCTTCAAACAAACACAAATCTACACTTTAAAAAATTCTTCCCTCATTTTTGAAACTTCTAAAAATACAGCCCAAGCTTTCTTCTTTACTTTACTGCCAAACTTGTAGCTACAGCATTCTTACCATCCATTCATTCCTAACCTGTTTCATCCTGCCTTCTGTTCCTTCTGAAACAAAACCCCTCAAATCCACCAGTGGTCTATTAATTACCATGTTGCTTCATACCTGTAGGGGGAAATTTTAGACTGTTAGCATGGTATAGTGTTAAGAACAACCAACTGAGAATGAGAAGATCTGAGTTCTGGTTAGTTTTACCACTAATTTGTGTTGAAGCTTTAGGCACACACAACATTGACTTTCAGGCTTCATCAGTTTCCTTCTATGTAGAAAGGACTAGAATAGATCATTTCTAAGCTACCTTCCAGTTTAGACATTTTTGTGAAATCCAATGGTCCCATTCCTCTGTCTTTACTTTCTTTGACTTAAATCCTGAAATATTCCTTTGACTGGCCTACATCAAATGTACAATAGAAAAAAAAGAGGTCAATGGAGTCCCTCATTTCTTTATTCATCCATTCAATATTCAATAGATTTGTATGTAAATATTTGCTCTACCATCCTTAATAGGGTTCTTATAATGAGCATACATAGAAATCTTCACTGTTTATAATGTTTACACTGTTTGGGTAAATATTTGTTGAATGAATGAATAAATGAATGAGGGACTTAGAGACTCTCCAGGCTTTGTTTTCAGCTTTAAAAATTTACATGTTGGATTTATTGTAATATTTACAAAGAAAAGCATGCTTCACATAATAGATTTACAGTTTTTTATGCAGTCCTCTTTTTTTTCTTTCCTGTGGTATATATGGAAATGCTCGTTTTAGTTGGTAATTACTAACATCAGAATAAAAAGTTTAAAATATTAAAAAATACACCAAGAAGCATATGTGAATGAGGCAAACAGTGATAACTATCAACCCTGCTGCTAAGTAGGCTCACTGCTAGTCCATTCACTTCTTTCATTTCCTTCCAACTCAGAGAAAGAAGTCCCTGGGATTTCAAGGCAGAGCTTTTTCTAGAGACTAGAAATTCCTGCACAAAAGAATCCAAGAATCTTTAGGAAAACTTACAATGAAGGCCATTGGGCTCCTCTCCTTTAGGTTGGCAGAGGTAATTTTATGAGCATTACTGGAGGTGATTTCTCAAAGGGAGTCTTTTCTCTGGCTTGGGGTCATGTTCATGCTGCCCCAGGCCTTTTCTATTACATTAGCTACATGGACCTCATTAGAATTATTTTCTTTATTGCTAAGAAAGCTTTGGTATTGCCTTCTGTATTCATGGCAGTATTCTAGATAGCTGAAGTTGCTGGAAGTTTGACCTCTGAATAAGTAGGACCTTGCTGGAGTTGTCCAAAAGCTTCTACTGTATGAGAGGCAACAGAGCAAGTAGTCTTGACATACTTATGAGATTCATTGTTTTGTAACCATTGCACTAGTTGAATTCAACTATTAAAGTGAGTTGTCAGCTAAAATAAAGTGGTAGTAGTACTTCCCCCCCCCCCAATTATCTATTGGTTTAAATCTTTTCAGTAGGCTGAAATATAGGTCTTGGTAAAATTGACGTCAATCAAGCAAATGGATTGTTTTGTACTTCTCCCTATAGTAGCATTTAGGAATATATCTTTCCTTCTTGCAATGATCTTCAAACATTCTTGTCTCTCTTTATTTGATGACATTTTTTTTCAATTCACACTCTGTAGAACACCTCCCTCTCCCCCTCCACCCCATGAAAAGATAAAAAGTTATGGTAGTAGATACAGGTAAGCAACTTGGCCTTATTAGCATTTTGAGGAAACACTCTTGTATCATGCCATAAATCACTTGTTATAATAGAGAGCTAACACAGACTAATGTGTAAATAAGTAAACACTGCTAGGTGTATAGTACTACCCTTTTAGAAGTGACTATCAATTGAAGAGGATATCCTTTTTTAATGAGATTCTTATATGGAGATATTGACATTGTACAGTAATAAGCTAGATCAAGGAAATGTAAAATATGTAATTAGACAGTAACACCATATTTTAAAAAACACTGGCCCATTCAAACATTTTTAAGCACCTACTATGCATCAAGCACCATGTTAAGCTCTTGGAAAACAAATTATTGCTGGGTCATTTTATTTATGTCCTACTCTTTGTGACCCCATTTGGGGTTTTCTTGACAAAGATACTGGAGTCATTTGTCATTTTCTTCTCCAGATCATTTTACAGATGAGGAAACTGAGGCAAAGTGAAGGGACTTGGCCCCAGTCTCAGAGCTAGTAAATGCTTGAGGCTGGATTTGAACTCCAGAAGAGGAGTCTTCCTGATTCCAGTCTCTATCCCCTACCTTCTAGCTGCACTAACACAAATAAAATAATGAAACAATCCTTATGGAGTCTGTGGTTCCACTTTATTCAGAGGCAACTAAAATAGTGTGACTTTTGTTTAAATAAAAAGTCAGTTTTTGTGCTCCTGGGCTTTTATTTTGTTTTTAATTTTATTAAACTTATTTATTTATTAAATTTATTTTTGTATCAGGTTGTGGAAATTATAGCCATTTGTACTAATTATTGCTTTGTTGAATTTGTCCACTGTTTACTTATTACAGAATTGCAAAAGACCAATAGGGCATTCACTTAAACACGATGTTTCCCCTGTTCCTTATTGCCACACCCCAAGATCTAGTCTTCATGGCAATATTTATCATAAAGCATCCATTGGGTACCAATCAATCAGCAAGCATTGATGAAGCACCTATTTTCCAATCACTGTGCAGGGTGAGTAAGACAATATAATGAATACTATCAATAAAATTTTTTCTACCCAAAATAATGGCAGCCACTTATGAAATTGGTGTCAGAAGATAGATTTGAGTTATGGGGAAACACGTAGTCACCAAAATATTGGGGAGGAAGTCATGTATATCATGTAAGATGCACATTCTAAAAAGGAAAATCATATTGTTACTCATTATATATGATATCAGTACCCATGGTCTAAGGTGATTCTTTTCTAAAGAATGAATTTTTCTTAGAGTAAAAGCCCATTTTAACTGTTAACAGATTATCACCTTTATTTTAGTTTTGATGATTTGGTTCATTCATTTAGCTACAGCTACATTTTTAAAGATTGTACTAGGGAGATACTGTGGGCAAACTTTGTTTGGAATTTACCATGTAGGATACTGCTATGGTGTGTTAACCTGAGGGTAAAAAATCAATAGGAGCCTGGTTCCGATCCAAACTTAAACAGTCTATTAATTTGTGCATGTCTTTTGACTTTCTCACAAAGCTGCAAACTTGTAGAGAAAAAGCAGATGTTTCCTTTGAGCGAATCATTATAAACTCCATAAATTATAACCCCTGCACAAGTTACTTGGATTTTTACTTAAAATGTAACTTTACTTGGATAGATTCTCCAAGGCCATTATCTCTGCATAGAACAGGAATATCTTAGGCTGCTGATCCAGCCAAACTTTTTTGCATCATGCAGCACGAACCTTTAAATAGCCAGCACCATGGGAAACTCAAAAGTCTCAGACAGAGGTTATAGTGAAAGCTTGTGTTATAAAGAAAAACTACATTTTAAAAAAGGAATATGATTGGCTTATTCCATAACCAGAAGAACTGAAGTTTAAAGGACTGACATCATTTGTGACAATTGACTTAAAATAGCTAGGCTTCTTGATTCATAAGTATCATGGGACTTCTAAACATAGGGAATGGAGGAAGCCAGGTGAGGAGAAAAGAGCAGGGTCAATGGACAGCAAAAAATAAGAGAGAATTGTGGGAAGAATAAAGCATAAGAATTTAAAATTAAAAATCTTTTATTTAACCATGAAATGCTATTAACTAAATCAACCCGTTCCTGGACCATCACGATTAACTGAAGATTTTCTCTTGGTGTTTGGGTGGTTTCTAATGTGGTAACTGGGGGCTGTCTCCAATCAGCCTGATCTATATTTTGCCACTGGACCCAGATAGCTCTGGAGGTGAAAGTGAGGCTGGTGACTTTGCACAGCCCTTCCTCACTTAAATCCAATTCACTTGCAAGTTGTGGTACCATCTTCCTGATGTCATGGTCTTCTCTGAGAATAAAACACAGACAAGAAGAACACTGTAACTACTATAAACATCTAATTGTATAATATGTACACATATATAGTTTTGTTTTTAAATGAGGGGTGATCTTCGTTCCCATTTAAAGGAAAGATGACATTCTAGTTGTAAAGCTAGAGGAGACCTAAGACATAGCCAATCCAACCCCTTATTTTATAGATGAAGAAACTGAGGGTCAAAGATTAAGTGGCTTTTCTTTTAATTAAAAAATTAAAAAGAGGGGCGGCTAGGTGGCGCAGTGAGTAGAGCATCGGCCCTGGAGTCAGAAGGACCTGAGTTCGGATCCGGCCTCAGACACTTAATGCACACACAAATAAAAACCTAGCCGTGTGACCTTGGGCAAGTTACTTAACCCCAATTGCCCTCCAAAAAGAAAAAAATTAAAAAGAAATTAAAAAGAAATTCATTTAATTAAATATTAATTTTAATAATACTTAAATTAATTAATTTAAAAGTTAAAAAGAAATTAAGTGGCAAAGGGGAGAATTTGGACTCGGGACTTTGACTCCAAATCCTGTTTTCTCTGTGTATTACCATTCCTTATCTAAGTGAAATTGTGGTATCTAGGTGTGGCAAAAATGAAATAATAAATCTCATCTGATATTTTATTGTCAGAGTGAAAGCGAAGGGTTATAGGAAATTTATGTATATGAAGAAATTACAGAAAAATGTAAGCAAGACATTTTTATAAATCAGCAATCAATTACTTTAGACATTCTAAAGGCTAAAGATTGCTGCTTTTTATTGGCTTCTTAAAATTTAAGAGTAGGAAATTCATAACTTTTTTTAATCAGCAGAATGGTTTAGAATTGTTGATAAATAATCAATAATCACAGATTGGTGAAAGATTGATAATTGTAGATTAATAAAAGCTAGGAAAGAGGAAATGATAGATGCAGAGCTAGAGGAGTGTAGCTAGGGACTAGATAAAGAAGGAAAATGCTTATTAGTGGAAATGAATATTTAAGCATTTTATATTTTATATTGTGACAATGAGAGTTGCTTTCTATTAGTGAGAGTTTATAGCACACTCATTTAGGAAATTTAAAATAAGTTTCTAGCTTTCCATTTTCACCGGAATAGTGTAAGCGGTTATATAGATGGGTTATTGCATCTTTATAACTTGTGTCAAGTACAACACTATCTAAGTATCAACACAGTTTAAAACAGTCAAATGAATCGTCACTGCTATTTTGTGACTTAACAATCAAAACAGGGTAATGGATTCCAAAGAGATCTCAGAAAATATCTAATCCAATCCTTTTGTTTTATAGAGGAGGAATTGAAGGCTTAAAGGCTTAAAGAATCAAAGTGACTTGCCCAGAGTAACAAGATAGTAATTAATAGAGATCAGAATTCAAACCCAGACCCTCTGACTCCAAATCTAGTAGCCTTTCCAGTGCACCATGCTATCTTTGTTCATTACTAAATTCTGTATTACTCTTTGGGATTTTGTTTCATTGTGGAAAGGTGAACTTTAACACAGAATTTTAAGTGAATTTAATAAAATTATCTGAATTGCTGTATGGTACCTTTCCACCTGATATTTTAACATATACTATATCCTTTATTTGTAGTATACTTATAAAGTAAACATGTGTCTCCATTATATTGTTGTAGAAACAGTTTCAATGAAATTAAATTAGCTATAGTAAGTCACAAAAACTGTTTCAAGAAGAAGGATGATTGATTTAAAGTAAGTAAAAAGAACAACAAAATGGCAACTCTTATAAGTGGCAATAAGAACTACTACAATTTCTATTTTGTTTTGTTTTTTTAACCAATATTTTTATCAGTTTGAATTTGGAAAATAATCAGTAGTGAAGGTTTATTGGTAATATTTCTAAATTTAGAAAGCTTTAAGAAGCAGTGATAAATGGAATCCAGTGCTATTAAAATTTATAAATAGTACTGTACTGTATTATAATAAGTAGTAAAAGTTAAGTTAAGAATAACATAGAGCAATAGACATATGGAGAAAGATCAGTGTGTTTATTACATTTCATGCTTTTCTTAAAGGTTATGGTTTGTTCTTTTATATACGTCATAAAACTACGTGAGGCCAGTGGGTTTACAGCTTGCACACTGGAATAAAGTCAAGAACATCTTTATAACTTTGATCAAACTATACATTATTTGGCACACTTAATAACAAATTTAAAAATGTGTCTTAAATATTTAACATAATGTTAAAATGTCTGAGTGCCAGATTTTTATCCCTAGAACAAATGAATAGTTAAGCTTGAACTTCATTACCTAGACAAAAAAGTACTTATGGATAATAATAATGCTACCTAGATCTACCCAGAGGTAAAAGGTAAAACCATCTTGATTGGTGCAATTTGATGAATGATCTTTTTTTTCTTCTTGGAAATAGGTCTTTGAATAGCTAAATGATTAAAATCATGGTCCTGCTTAACGTGTGGACATGGCTATCATTTCCCAAGTCTAATCTGAATATTACTATTATTACTTCATTTGATTCCTATGTTTACTTTCCTTTGGGTCACTGAATGGTAGGGTTATTATTTTTTCCTCTGAAATACAAAATTAGAATGGGCGATTGTGCTCCAAGATTTTGGCCAGTATCCGAAATATTTTTTATCTCTTTTGATAGTTGTAGAATCAGTAGCATGAGTCTTCAGAGCAGCGATTTAAATGTATTCCATTTTCTTTTCCCCATGATTATGATACTATATTTCTTTTCTCTAGTTTCTTCCAACACCTTTTCCTACTCTTCTTTCACTTCTCTTCTATTTTTTCCCATTTGTTTTTACTATCTACTTTGATCTTTTATTCTCCAATGACTTCCTTTATTCATATGTTAGTTTTGTTTCTGGTTGCTAATCTCTGATTTATCTTTCATATATAATCAGACTTTTTAGCCTGATTTTTAAAAACTCTATTGCGGGCATTAAGGATTAAATATTAGTGATTGGAAGAACACAGCATTATTCAAAGTCTAACATTAAGAACCTGGAATCAAGGAGATAGGGTACCGAACCCACAAAATCTCTCTAAAGGGCCCCTTTGGAATGGAAACATGCATATTATTCAGCTCTAATTTTGTCCTGAGGGGGTCTCACTCTAATGAAAAGGAGCTCAGCTCTGGTTCTCATACTCCTTGGTGCATTAAACCTTTTCTCCTGATTCCTTGGGGAAAAATTAGCAATACTTTAGGTTGTAGCTTATGTCTAAGGTCTTCTCAAAGGAGTGAGTAGAAAGGTACTCGATGTAAAATATAAATAAGATATGGGACAGGTATTTATTTCCTACACATAAAAGAAATGCTAAAAGACTGCTCAGTGACAGAATGGCTTAAAGCATGATTCAGTAATTTATCTATAACTACTGCTGTAACATTGAGGGAGGCTTGTATTTAAATCTCATTGGAACATAAAAGTGTACAGGACTGCTGATGAGGTGTTTTATACCTCACATTGCTGCTTGCTACAAAATCCATGTCTTCTGATAATCTCTGATTTGGAAACTTTCCATGCCACCAATTAGTCGCGTTCCTTGGACTCAGGACCTCTAGACTTCTTGACCTCACAAGGTTCCTTCCAAGCCTGGACATATCCACAAAAGAGAATAGGGATCCAGGGGCCTAGAGGACTTGATTTCATGTTCCATGTGGTCTAGATACAAGAGTATCACAGCCCATGGGAGAGTTAAACAAATAAGCAAGCTGAAAACCATCCCTTCTTTTTAACTGATGAAACATCTAAACTGTTCTCTTATGCTATCTCAGGGTGAGGGAAGGATCAATGGAACACCCAGGACTCAATATGTCATACCACATCCTTTCAATGCTGAATTACCACATGGCCAGAAATAGCCAGGGAACCATCATCATCTCTCATATGACAAAAATTCCAAGTCCTCCCTTGTGTGTATTGCAGAGTATGGTTCTTATTACAAAAATATATCAGCTATATGTACTCATAATATTTATTTACCATGGCAGAAAACTGCTAGTGGCCACAAAGTTTGAATTTTTACTATTTACTTTTAGTCAGGATCCTTTGAACTTCACATAATGTAATGGCAATGGATGTTATCACTGATATCACATCAACATAGTAAATTGCAAGTTTCCCTTGGAAAAGATGCTGACATTTATAGAGCTACATCTTATTTTTTTAAGAACCAGAAGCAGTATAAATAATATCTATGAATCCTTTTTTTTTTAGTGGAATGTGAATTCCTATCTGTCTTTTAGAACAGATACCTATGAAAGACTTTGACCATAGAATGATTTTCTTGAATTTGGAAGACCAACTTGCCACCTTATAGATTCCCACACAAATCAAGTAAACTTGATCAATAAAAGTAGCTTATAATGTGTAAAAAACAAGAACTACAAGCACAAAGAGCAGTTAACATGTTGGGGAAAAAATCCAGCAGGGATGGGAAAATCTGTGCTCCTCCACATGTGCACATATTGGTGAAGCCAGCTGCACACATGTTTTACTAATGAAAAATTTTGCTGATATCATTATCTATGATACATGTGCATAAACCTATGTTCTTTACTTGCCAAAGTCTTGCCAAGAAGGGTGGATTGGGTTTTTTTGTTTGTTTATTTGCTTTTGGTGGGAGATCAAGGCAGCTTTTACAAAATACTACATTCACCTAGATTTCATCATGAAGTATATGAACTTTCTTTTTTTTTTCTCGTACTCCTTATGCTATACTTTCTTTTTTATATTAATTTGTTTGTTTATTTTTAGTTTACAAGATACAATTCCATAGTTCCTTGAGTTTCAAATTTCCCTTCTCTCCCACCCTCCGCCCCCCACGACGGCATACAATCCAGTATAGGATCTGCAAATACTTTCACATTAGACATTAGTCAGGTTACAAAGGCGCATTATAGTAGATGGAATGAAAAATTTTAAAGAGGAAATAAAACCAAACAATGAAAAGAAAAAAGATCAAGTAGTTTGCTTCCATCAGGATTCAAACTCAGTTCTTTTTAGTTATTTCTCTGGATGTCGCATCTCTCTCCTTCATGAGTCTTTCGGGATTGACTTATATCACTGCATTGCTGAGAAGAGTCCAGTCTGTCATAATTGGTCATCACACATATGTTGTGTCTGTGATTGTATACAAATTTCTCCTGGTTCTACTCTTCTCACTCAGCATCAGCTTGTATAAGCCTCTCCAGGTAAATATGAAGTCCGTCTGCTCCTCATTTCTTATAGCACAATACTATTCCATTACATGTATATACCACAACTTGTTTAGCCATTCCCCAATTGATGGGCACCCCTTTAATTTCCAATTCTTTGCAACCACGAAAAGAGATGCTATAAATATTTTTGTATATATGGGTTATGCTATACTTTCTGGGTAGAAAATGACATGTTTAAACAAAGACCTGTTTCTAAACTTTCTTATCTTAATCCTATTGATCAGTCAATTCATCAACATTTATTAGGTGCCAACTATGAGCCAGTCACTGTTCTAAGTATCTTAGAAAGAAAGTTTAATTTATTAAATTATGTTATAATTTTTATCCAAATTAATGTCACTCATAGAGCATTGAAGGAAAGGAGCCTGGCCTTTAGGAAAATGACTCTTCTCTAGTCTTAGTTTTCCGAATTAATCGCTATTAGGAATTAGGGGTAGAACTGATCTCATTCATTGGTTTTAATATAAATATTCCTTTCCTTTAAATTGATTCTACTTTTAAAAGCATCTTCAATTGAAGTAATTTAATCAGCAAATTCCATTTCAAAATAAGCTCTGATGTACAACTAAGGTTTTACCTTTCCCACTCCCAAATAGCTTGAAAAAATATCTAAGAATATGGCCATAGTCCTTTGGTTTAGATTTTTTGTATTAGGAGTGTATGTATATATACATATATATAAAATTATTGAGTTCCACATGGATAGAAAGGACATTATGATTATCATTGTATCTCCCCTAGCATCTATCACAGTACTTTGCATAAAGTAATTGGCTGATAAATGGTATTGTAGTGGATAATTTTAGCTGATAACTGTGCCTAAGGCAGCTGAAAAATAGCAGTTCTCAAATTTCATCACTCTTGTTAGAGAATTGGGGGAAGGGGGCAGAACCCTCCACTCTCTTCTATGTAGCTGTTGTTTAACCACATGTTAACTAATAAGAGTGAATTCATTTATTTTCACTATCACACAATGTATACTGTTTTGAATATTTATTTGTAATATTTATTTATTTGTATTTATTAAAATAAATAATAAAATATTTATTTTATTGCCTTTATATGAAAGGCAGCATGGCTAACTTTGGAATCAGGCACCCCTGAGTTCAGGTCCCCCCTGACTGACATGTTGGGCAAGTCATGTAATCATTCCATGCCTCAGACAACTCTCTAATGCTATCATTGACACAATAGTTGCTGTTCTGCACCAGTGGAAGAGTTTTCTTACTTGGGTATGGTCCTTGTTAAGTCTTTTTCAGTCTTGTCCAATTCTTCATGACTCATTTGGGGTTTTCTTGGCAGGGATACTGGAGTGGTTTGCCATTTCCTTATCCAGCTCATTTTACAGATGAGGAAACTAAGGCAAACAGGATTAAGTGACTTGCCCAGGGTCACACAGTCAGTAAGTTAATAATACAATAGTAATCTCATTATGTTATTTATATGGATTAATAATGATAATACAAATCTTAAGGAATCATCAGCCTAGTGAGATAGAAGATAATTTGAGGCCTATGTTATGTCATTATGGTACTTTTTAAAAGAGAAGAAAAATAGACTGCCTCCACCATTCATATCTCACAACTGAGGATGATCTTGTCCCATGTGTTTTTTAAAGTTTAGATTAATACCCAAGGATCAGCTAGGTGGTGCAGTGAATAGAGCACCAGCCCTGGAGTCAGGAGGACCTGAGTTCAAATCCGGCCTCAGACACTTAATACATACAAAAAAACCAGCCGTGTGACCTTGGGCAAATCACTTAACCCCAACTGCCCTCCAAAAAGCAATAATAATAATAATAATAATACCCAACTATGAGTTACCTTAAGTGATCAAATCCCATCTTTACAGGAAGTCTTTACCAATACTTGTCAATACTAGTGCCTTACCTTTGTTAATTATTTTCTGCTTATCCATTGTAGACTTTACATGTATTTGTTTGGGTCTTCCACATTAGATTGTAAGCTCTTTGAGGGGTGGAACTGTCTTTTGCTTCTTTTTATATAAGTTCCTGGCACTTAGTAAGCACTTATTGTTTGTTGATTGGCTAAGTCTTCCTGTGTTAGCATTGGTAAAAGAAGTTGTATGTTTTACTCAATAAAGTTCTCTCTGTAAAACACTTGCTGCTATCTTTATGATATCCTGTCTCTCCAGGTGCTATTAGGAACCCAGTTCCTGGAAGCTCCTTTCTAATTTCTTTACATAGTAGATCAGTCTTCTAAACCCATCAGATGTTATCTGGGCATTGGGGAAATTTTGGTGCAATGTAATACTCAGAGTAGACTCATTCATGACCTTACACCCATGGGCGTTACACTTGGAGGTGATTTATAACTGGGTTAACATAGATATCTGTAATGCCCAAGCAAAAGCTGTGATACTGGGGGACCCTAAAGTTTAATTCAGACATCTGGAGTCAGTTCTCTATGCAGAGATATGCATGGGAAAGGAGAGTAGATTGGCCATTTTGTAAAACTCAATTTGATGACATTGCTCAAATCCTATTACTTGGCAAAGAAGCCTTTTCCAGGCTCCCCATCCTCCTGCTCCACCCCAGTGCCTTCCCTTTGAGATTGCCCCCCATTGTAGTGTGTATTGCTTATATGTACATTGCTCTATGTACACAATGTGTCCCCCATTAGAATGTGAGTAGGGACCATGTTATTGTGTGTGTGTGTGTGTGTGTGTGTGTGTGTGTGTGTGTGCGCGCGCATCCTCTGCTGTACTTAGTACCTGGTGCACAGTAAGTGTTTAATAAATACTTGTTGACTTGACTGGATGTAGAATTTAAACAGACCCTAGAGGTTATTCTCTGTTAAACATTTCTTCATAGCTCTGAGGATCTATTTCCTCATTTAGAAGAACTGAAAATAATAATAACCTTTTTAATTTTTTTTTGAGAGATCTTCAGCAATGCCAGAGCCACAGGGAGGGATGAAGCAGGATGAAGCTGAGGCTTTGTGTGTGCTTCTGGTTAGAAGACAGATATGATTCTTTGTCATTTTTAGATGTGTATAACCATATGTTTTTATTAAAACCAACACTCAATCTGTATGTTGTTTTTGCTGTTGTTTTTAAGCAAACAAACCATACAAATGCTTAATTTTCCTGCTTGTTTGCATCTTCTATGTGTTTTGTTTTCCAGAACAAAAAAGTTATTTCCACTAAATGAAAGAGCTGAAATGTAGTTATTGTTTCTAGAAATACTTATTTATTACTTGAATTTTCACAAAACATCCTATTTTCTGAAAAGCAAGTACAATAGTCTTTCTTTCCTTTATAAGTTACTATGTCCATGCCAAAAATGGGTTATATCAGCTGCAGTTGAATACTTGCTTAGCAGAGAAACTAACTCCATGCCCTGATGGATAGGCCATGGCCCCAGAATTCATCTGGGGAAACCTGAATTTTATTTGCAGACTTTCTATGGACTTGGAGAATGACCTTGGGGAGCTTGTTAAATTAGAGCCTAGTAAGGATCTTGAATAAATATTTTGCAATAAGCAAAAGAAGAGTTATTACTATATCTTAGCAATATGCATTATTTTGAAGTTGTTAACCAATTGTGGAGAAAATTTTCAATGACAAGAAACATGTTTAGACTTTGTTGCAATAATGGGGATCTAAGAAAAACACAAACAATACTTAGTTGAAACAGAGTTTGTTAAATAGGACCTTGTTATAACCCAAATGAGTTTCTCTTAATTATGCAAAGAGATTGTGGAAAAAATTCCAAGGCCACCTACAATCAATAGCCACAGTGAAACAAATAGAATTTTACTTAGAAACATCTTTTCTTTGTAGGTAATTAATATTAGGATACTATCACACATTGTGCACACTTGTTCTGAAATAAAATATTCAGCTTGAGAATTATATATTATAATGTAATTTTACTTGGATAATTTTAATTTTTAAGGAGCTAAAGTTGGTAATATTCATAGAAATCTAAAACATTTAAAAATACTATATTTGCTAATATAGAGCTATGTAGATAATAGCCTGAAAGATGATTTTTAAGAATTTCAGATTAAGTCAAAAATTAATCTAATTCATCATGAAATTAGAAGAGATAACTTTATGCAAATGTTGCTCCTTTTTTGGAGTAGTAACATTAAAAGAATACAGGAAAGCTGTCTGTGACATCATGACACTGCATTATACACTTCCCAGCTAGCTGTGTATTAAAATTTATGGCTGTTTTCTGAAATGTTGCTTAATTACCTCGGAAATTAATTATTTTAAATGGGGAAAAACTAATTAAAAGAAGAAGGAAGGCATAATTTTATGTCTAAAAAAAAAACAAAAGAACATTTGGTTACATGTTGTTGTTGTTTTTATATTTGTAGAAAAGAAAATTGTGGATTTTGTATTTGGTGAATGGCTCGTTTTCAAATGTGCATACATTTTAGTGGTTCTTTCCTACTTATATGGGATTTACTGGTTTTCAAAGTATATAATGCAACAAAAAAGTAAATCTTGCTTCCTTTTTTTCTTGTTCATTGAAGCTATCACTACTCATCTATCAGACCTCTAAGAAGAATTTTAAAAGTGAGGGTACTCTCTCACGCCCAGGACCTATATAATTAACATATGAATGCCCAGTGGATTGTCTCAAGTAACAATTAAGAGAACAATACTTAAAGGAAGAAAGTGAAGACAGCAACTAACACCTGGGATTCTGTATTCTAAAAGCTTTCTTAATAAAAGTAATTAAAGGAAAAAGAACAAATGCTCATTGTCAAATGCCATGTAAAGCTGAACTCTGTCAGCATTTGCCATCCGGCTTTGAAAGCCTTGTTCTCTGCATGGCTAAAGTAGGATCTGACTTTGAATTATTCCTGTTACATGTAGTCATTTGTTGTAAAATCAGCAAAATGTATCTACTAAAAGAAAATCTCTTCAGAATATGGGTAAATAAATTACAATTATTTTGAAAATTAATTTCAAAAATTTAAATGTTTTCCTCTGTCCTTCAACAGTTTACCCAGTGAACAGTTTAAATTTTTGAAGGGAAAAAATACACACACACACACACACACACACACACACACACCCTCTTCAATCCAGGTGCTTATGCTTCCTGTCCATAACAAGGGGCAACATTTTAATGACTGTGGACATTGGATTTTGTTGCTAAGAATATCTTTACAAAATAGCCTGCCCTGGCAAAATACATTGGAAAACAACGTTTGTATTTACCTCTTATTGATTTTTCGCATTTCCAGAGCTACTGTTCCTTCATTCTCAGAGAGAACAAAAGTGATCTGAATCTTTCTTCTTAACTCCCTTACCTTTATTCCTTTCATCACTCCAGCACCTTTATCCAGTGTTTTCTTCCTCCCTCCCTTACTTAGTAAGAGAAAAATTTATTCCTCTTTCTTTCTAAAAAGAGTTTAAGTTCGCTTCTTAATTCCATATTTAGACAAACATCCCCTTATGAACTTTTAATAAATTCCTCTCTACTGTCTTTTCCCTCAAACTTCAGACATGTTCAGGTGTCTTCTGTGTCCCCAGTCCTAAAATCAATCAATCAATCCTTCTTCCCCAGAGCCTGCTACTGCCCTCAAGCTATCATGCTATCCCTCCTGAACTTCAAGGGCAAATTCTTAGAGGCATTCTGTATTAACAGTAATTTCTAATTCACTCCCATCCACTTACTACTGCAGTCTAACTTCCCTCTCTGATTCGCTAACCAATCATAGAGTCATAGATTTGGAGCTTGAAGCATAAGTCAACTCTTCCAGCCTCTTCATTTTAGAGATGAGGAGTCTGATGGACTCACAGGTAGTAAGCATCTCAAGAGTTTTTTTTTTTTAATCCTAGGTCCTTAGACTCCAGAGCCAGTGCTCTTTTCCACTGTGCCTCAAAACCAGTTACTTTTCCGTATTTCTGAACTTTACTGAAATTATTCTAAACTTGTGAGGCAGCAGAGGGTGAGGATGGAAACCTGGCCTCCAGCCAGGATGATGAGTTCAAATCCCATGGGACACAAGGTGACTCTATGGCCCCGGGCAATTCACTTAATCTCTCAGTGCTCTAGGCAACTCTCTAAGACTAATTTGTTGAGGAATGTGCCAAATTGCATGTGTAGAGTGAGTTTTCTCTCCAGGGGGATATCCTTCTGTCAGTGAAATCACAGGTCTTGCCTAAGACTTCTAGTTGGTATATTGAATAGAGTACAATACCTGGAATCAGGAACATGGGAGTTTAGAGCTTGCATCAGACAGCTGTATGATCCCAGGAAAATTACCCATTCTCCCTCAGTCTCCTCAGATGAAAAATGGGGATAATAATAAAGCCTACCTCATGATTACTGTAAGGATATAATGCAAATATATATTGGCACATTGTTCTGTGATCCTCAAAGTGATTCATCATCATTATCATCATCATCATCATCATCAGCCCTTTTTCAAACTTGCCATCAATAAAAATAAATCTTTCAGATACACAAATAAAAGTAAAAAATTATTTGCGTAAAATAATTTAACTCCACTGCTAACAAGTTGGGTTTTTTTTTTTAATGCAGGTTAACTTTAACAAAACAATAACAAAAAATGTCCTATTTGTTTTCTCTACTGTGTATTTTTGGGGGATTGTTATTGTTATTAGCAGAGGTAACTTGTCATAGTGGAAAAAGACTGGCTTCAGTCAGAAAGACCTGAGTTTTCATTCCACCCCTGACAATTATTGTGTGACACAGAGCAAATCACTTAAACTCAGCACCCAAAACAATCAACTCTCTAAGATCACAAAATACAGAACTGATTTGTATTTTTAGAAATTTTTTAGAATTATTTTTAGAATTCGTTTCCTTGGAGGAATTTCTCTATGCCAATAAATTCACCTCCCCGGACCCCCAAGATATTATTACTGTCTTTTTGTTATTTACCTAGTAGGTAATCTATCTGTTATTTTGATTCTCGTTCTTTACTCTGCATCACTGAGTAAAGATTTTTTGTGTATTTCTTTGTGTATTTTTCCATATTTCTTTTACTTTATATTTGTGGTGCAGTAAAATTCCATTTATATTCAGATATTTGTTTCAACAATGATCTGTTACCAGCTTTTTGCTATTATAGGTAAAACTTCTATGAATATTTTTGTACAGATAAGCCTTTTTCCTCCAAATAACATTCTTATGATATAGTCCTAGGAGTGCAACCACTGGTCAAAGGGTCTAAAAACTTTTATAATTCTAAGTACATTATTTCAATTTGGTTTCCAAAACATTATCAGTTCACGTCTTGATTAACAGTGGAATAGTGTGCCTATATTACCACATCCCTGACAGCATTAGATTTTATCTTTTTAATTACCTGCCAATTCTATGAGTGTAAAGTAGCATCTTGGAGTTGCTTTGATTTTCACTTTTCTGATTGTTAGGAAGTTTGAACAGATTTTCAAATGATTGTTGATAATTTGATAATCTTCTTTCAAGATCTACTCATTCCTTGGGAACATTCTTTAGCCAGAGTTCATTTCTCTGGCTTGATTTTCCTTGACCTTTGTGGCATTTGACACTGTGAACCACTTCCTTCTAGATACCTTCTTATCCTTTGTCTTCAAAGATACTGTATGTCTGTGGTTCTCCTACTACATCCCTGGTAGTACCTTCTCACACTTTTTCACTGGCTCTTCCTCTTTCTCCTGGCTCTTAAAAGTGTTTCTCGGGGTTCTTTCCTATGTTCGATTCTCTTTTTCCTCTCTCTACATGTTCTTTTTCATTTACCTGCTTTCCCTCGGGGTGCTCATCATTTATTATGACTTCAATAATTGCTTATATGAAGATGACTCCCAGATTTATATCAGTGCCCTTGGCCCCTTTCCAGAGCTCTAAAAACCTTCTTGATCCCTCCAATTAGATATCCTACTAATTTCAAATTCAGCATGTATAAAATTTAGGTAGCCATCTCTCTCTCTCTCTCTCTCTCTCTCTCTCTCTCTCTCTCTCTCTCTCTCTCTTCCATTCCATCTACCTTTCCTCTTTCTGAAGAAATAGCTTCTCTTTTTCACCGACACTCCTCCAGTCAATCAAACTTTAAACTTAAAATCATATTTAATCCTTGTTTCTCCCTTATCCCTTACATTACATTAATTACCACGTCTTGTCATTTCTACCACTGAAATATCTTTGCATTTCGGTTGCTCCCTCCACTCCCACTACAACGACATTCTTTTAGGTCCTCATGTCTAGACTATCTTACTCATCTTTTAATTGTTCCTTCTGCCTCCAGTTTAGCCTTATCCCACCCCCCTTCTGCTCCTTCACACTGCTATTCTAGTAAAGCATCCTATGTATTTGAAGCCCTACTACACAAAAACCTTTATTAATTCCCTGTTAGCTTCTGGATGAAGCTAAAACCATTGACCCTACTGTTCAAGCCCTTCCATAACTAATTTGCAACCTCTCCGTTCAGCCTTATGTCATCCTCACCATCTTCAAATATTCTAGATTGCATTTAAACTATACTATACTTTCTTCCCCTCCTTTTCATCCCACACATGTCTCTTCCTGTCTGAAAAGAATATCTTTCTCCTCCCTTTCCCCATTCCCCATCTCTGCTTAATGAAGTCCCTCTTGTCCTTCAAGACTAATTTCAGATGCTACCTTCTCCATAAAGCTTTACTTTTTCCTTTTTAAAAATTTATTTTGTATTATGTATTTAACACTCATCACAATTATCAACAAACATGAGCCTTTTGAGATACAAAGAAGAAAAAGAGAATTATTTGTGAAGCTATGATTGATGATTAATTTGTATTTTAAAGATTATATTAAATTTAGTATAGTAGTAACAAATTTGCCCTGTTCATATTCCCTTCTGAATTTTTGTTTGCTTTCTTATGTGTATTTTAATGAGTTTTTTTTTTCATCTCTACCATTATCCATAAGATTTTCACTGCCTCATTTCCTGCCATCTTCCCCCCTGTCCAACCCCTAGACATGTACACGGATGGAAGTGGTCTCTCTCTACTCAAATATCTTATAGCACTTCCTCTGGAGCTCTCCTTTACTCTTATCACATTGTTCTTAATACCATCCTTAGTTATATATTGGTCTTTTTTCCTCCTTCCCTAATTAAATTCTAAGTTCCTTGAGAAAAGGGTCTTTGCACCCCATTAGACTGAGCTCCTTGAGGACAAGAACTGTCTTTTGCCTTTTTTTGTATCCTTAGTATTTTGCACAGTACCTGGAACATAACAGACACTTAATAAATGTTTATTGATTGATTCTAGGGCTGGTTCTCTAGCCATTGTGCCACATGATGCAGATTAAGAGAATAATTATTTCTCAGTTAGTTTCTAATTTTGTACAGCACCACTGATCCTCACAATTGCTGAAGTTGAATTTCACATGGGCAGTCACAGAATGTTATCATTTCAGAGCTCTAAGAAACCTTCATCTAGATATCATATAATATAACCCCTTTTATTTTGCAGATGAAGAAATTATCTCCAAGAAATTGTGACATTCTTAAAACCACATAATGGATTAGTGGCAGAGTCAAAGCTAGAAATCAGGTCTTATGACTGCAAACCTATTACTTTTTCCACAATTCTGTCCCAAATACCATTACTTTTCCATAATTCAGTATTGCCCTATTAATGGAAAGGAGAAGAAAGGAAAAAAGAAGTAGAGGGGATTCTCATTTTGAAAACTGTTCTATAGGTCTCACCAAACTGCCATATCATAGGGTCCATATCATAGAAAAAAGGCTAAGAGCTCTTGCTTATTCTAGAAACTCCAGTTATTCTCACAAAATCTCCCATGGAACGGACAGGCAAATCTCTGGTAGCAATGGTGGTTTGGGGGAATATATTTGAGGGAAAAGGAGATGACTATGAAAATCAGGGTATTTTTGTAAATAAGGACCTGACTATATTTTATAATGTTTTTTACCATATAGAGTTGTGACCCACATTGTATATAGAATCACTTCTATAGTGTTTATAATTTTTTTCTTATTTGTAGATTGGGCTTATGGATACTATAGACAACAACGAAAACTGGTGGAAGAGATTGGTTGGTCCTATGCAGGTATGTACAATCTATTTTATAATAAGTATAACCATTTTTAAAAGTCCCTGTATTATGTTATCATATTCAATGTGGGATTTTGCTTTTGCAATCTATTTTCATTTGTATCTATAGAGTAAATCGAATTTCAGATATAAATTTTTTCTTAAATAAGTGGAATTAAATAATGTAGCTAACCTTTTAAAATTTAATTAACAAATATTTGTGGAACACCTGTGTCAGGGGAAATACCTATGATGCTTTCCACTGAGTCTCTGTGTCTGGGTTTGTTGGAGTTGGGAAATATCTAGGGCTATTAGACTATTGATATATAATATAGACTATTGATCAAAAAAGCACAGTTAGAATTTAGGGTCAGGGAATAGAGGTAGAAGACTACAAAGGCAGTTGTACTGTATCCATTGAGAGTTATACTCACTGTATTAGTGACTCTTGTTTGTTTAGGCAAGGGGAACCAAAGAGGGTGTGAGCATGAAAAGGCTGACGTAAAGACAAAAGGCATAAAAATGCACTTTGTAAAATAAGGTCAGTTCATCAGGCTGGGATCAAAAGCATAGATCTGTAAACACACAGTAAATAGGATTAAAGATCTGGATCACGGATTTAGAGCAGAACGGATTTTGGTGGTCCTAGAGTTCAAACCCCTCATTTTAATAATAATAAATAATGAGTAACATTTATATAATACTATGTACACTTTACAGTTATCTCAGTGGATCCTCACAACTCTAGGAGGTAGGTGTTATTATTAATCCCATTTTACAGATGAGAAAACTGAGGCAAACAGAAGCAAAGTGACTTGCCCAGGCTTATACAGCCGATTAGTGTCTGAGGCTGGATTTGAACTCATATCTTTCTGATTTGAGGTCCAGCACTCTAGCCATCCTCCAATAAATAGCTGAGATAGGACTCCCAAAGTCTTTTTGACCTCTGTCTACTCTTACAGACTATATAAGAGTTCCTCTCAAATATAGGAAGAGATAGAAAAAAGGGAAATGCTGTGGTTTAGCCTTATACAATGGAATAGAGTAGCATTACAGGTGCAAATTGACATCAATAGGGATCCCCAGGGCTTTACACACCCAGCTATGCCTGTTGGATTATTGTCCCCATGAATTTGTCTCCCAGGTCAATATCTGTATTCACCATACTTACTTCCCTACTTGACGCCCAATGTGAGAATGTACATTGTTGAATAGGAAGTGTGTGTGGGGGGGGGGGAGGCATTGCCAGAAAGGATAATAAAACCAAGCCTTAGAATTGAGGTGAGGGAATGTCATGTTGGAGGGATAGTAAGTCCTGAGACTCCCAGCTGGACTAGACAGTTAAGCAGTAGCTTGTGATAATGTTGTATATGTAAGATGAGTCCAGATTGTGTGTACTAAGTTGAGGAGTTTTCAGTTACTAATTAACAAAAATTGCAAGCTTGCTCACAACATTTTCAAGCTCGTTAATGTAGTCTTAGGGGTTTATGGGATGTTTAGAGCTAGTACCTCTGGTGTGAGGGCTGCTCATCCACCTTTGGTGTCCACCTTCACCCAAATGTCCCCTGTGAATACAAGAAGCTGTGGCCCATCCAGTGGCCACACACCAGTAAAACCATTTCGGCAGGTTAAACCAATTTGAGAGTAACTGAAAGGTCTCAAATCTGTTAGTGAGTTAGGGACAGCATGTGAAGACGTTCCCCAATGGAATGGGCAGATGAGAACAGTTTGTTCCAGTGGCCATGAAGGCAGCTGAAGAAGGCACTGTGGGGGTGCTTAGAGCTTGGTCAGGCATCAAAGATGCCAAGATCCTCCACTGTATTCTGGACCATCACCAAGTCAACCTAACTTCTGTCTTACCACTGGACTTAATATGACTCTGGAAGAGAGAGTGAAGCTGATGATTTTGTGCATCTCTGACTCACTTCAATCCAATTCACCCACAAGTCAAAACATCACCCCATGATGTCACTAGTCCTCTTTGAAAATGAAGGATGGTGGCAGGTAGGTGGTGCAGTGAATAGAGCACCGGCCCTGGAGGCAGGAATACCTGAGTTCAAATACGGCCTCACACACTTAACACAAAAACTAGCCATGTGACCTTGGGCAAGTCACTTAACCCCAATTGCCCTCTGAAAAAGAAAAAAAAGAAGAAAAAAGAAAATGAAGGATAAACAGCAATCTAGCCTTAACTTACCTATCTAGAGTTGTAATCCATGATGTACATAAAGCATTCATTCAAATTTTGAAATAGTGCAACAGATGATTTGTTTTTCAGGTACCTTCTTAATTCTTGAACATCTTTATTTCCCCCCATGTAATTTTCCCAGTTGATTTTTAAATTATTATTAATGTTGGGTACGTGGAAAAATTTTTCATTGCTGTATCTTATATTCCTTACTTTATAGTCTTTGAATTAGTGGGAGTTACATGGACATAATGTGGAAGAATTTCATCAAATAACTGCATGTTGAGTCCAGAGATCCTAAGCCGGTCTAATTTTAAATATAATGAATGATTTAGGCCCCAAGATTCATTAATTCTTAATAGATCTGCAAGAAACATTTCTTAGGAAAAAGCATTTGACTGTGCATTTACATAAGTTCATGGTATCACAAAATGTTAAAAAATTCGAAGGGACTTTAGACATTATTGGTCCAAACCACTTATTTTACAGTTGAGGAAATATCTTGACAATAGCATGCTCTTTATATTTATTAATAGCTTTATAAAATAATATTTGCTTTTATTTTCTTTTAAAATATCTCCTTTAAGGTTAAAGGGATTCCCCTACTCTTATTCCTAGCATTTGGTTAGCAAATTTGTGTTCTTTTTAATCTATATTTGTTTATATTTTGTAGATTTTAATTATATGTTTTAACCTTTTTTTCCAAAGTAAAACTTTGGTACATTTCTAATCTTTCCCCATATAGAGGGCACTTCATCCTCTTGATCATTTTAACTGCTATTCTCTAGAACTTAAAAAGAAAAAAAGAAAAAAAACATATGGCTTCCATGAGCCATAATAACCAGAAATGCATAATGTGTAATGGATGCCTTGGGATTTTGTACAAGGATAACATCATGCCTTCTATAGCTTAGTAATAAAATAGTCAAAGTAGCATAAAAATGTTACCTCCCTTCTCTGCAGAGGTGGAGAACTGTTGCACACACTTTCAGATTGATTGTTAGTTTTGCTGAACTAGTTTTTTTTCCTTTCTTTTGTATATTATATTTCATAAGTGGCTTATTGGGTAGAAGAAGAAGAGGCATATATTTGGAAGTGAAGATGATGTAAAACCAGAAGATATCAATATAAATATATATGTATGTGTGTATGTCTATGTGTATATATACTTACATATGTATATATATTATATATGTTTGCATGTGTATACATACAAACATACACATGTGGATCATCCACTAGGGTATATATACACACACGTATATGTATATATGTATACATGTGTGTATGTGTATATGTGCATATTCATATCTGTATATATGTGTATAGCATGCTGTAGTGCCAATGCAATAATATTTACAGCACCCACAATCATAATAAAGACCAGAAGTATCACATGATGTTCGATCACAAAATATACCAGATTCTCCAGGTAGAGGACAGAAATGAAGCATTTATTTAGAAACCAGAAAACCAAATCCCAAAACCAGTAAGCCAATTCCATCATAGCACCAAAGATATTCAGAAACCATAATAACGCTGAGAGCCACAGCAACCTTCAGCCTTCCCACAAACCGATACAAGATCAATATCTACTCATGAGCCTATCTGACTCCTTGCCTAAGGTTTTCCTCTCTACCCCACCTATCTGGCTAGCTCTGACCAGGTTCCTATGGTCTCTGTTTCCCTTCAGCAAACTCCTTCCACCAGAGGCTCCATGTGCCTATATTTAGCCTATTAAAGGATAGAGTTTATCTTCACAGCAGGGAAGCTTCCTGTGGGCTCTGCTCCACCCTTTAGCAAATTCCCTCTATCACAGGCTCCATGTGATTAAGTTCAGCCTATTAGGGGTCAGGGTTCACTTTCAAAGTAGGGGAGGTCTTCAAACTACCCCCTAGGTCTGTTAAGGGTCAGGGAAGATCTTCAAATTCCCATTCTCATTACACATGCATAGTGGATAAAAAACCCACTTTGTTTGAAGTACTGTCTCTGACCTACTGGCATGACCCTGGGAAATTCACTTAACCTCATAGGATCCAAGGCAACTCTTTTAAGATTATAAATTCGAGACTAAATGCCAGTCTACACCTGTACAGAGTTTCTTCATTGGAAGTTCTTATACCAATAAAATCGCTTGTGTGGTTTAAAAACAATGCAATGAAGCTGCACAATTTTGTCACTGAAAGGAAATTTAGAGATCCTCCTGTCCGGCCCCTTATTTTACAGATGAGTAAATTGAAGGTCCAAAGTTAAGAGATTTGTTAAAAAGATTGTCCTTCATATTCAAAATAGCAAATGACATTAGCTACAAAATAACTGGTCACAACGACTGAACCAGCACTCATTTGAGCAGTTTATTTTCACTCTGCCTCTCACTTTGCATTGTCTAATTGCATGGTTTTGAAGCCTAGCTTAGAATTCCTTCTTGAATTTGAAGCCGTTTTCAGCGTGATGAATTAATTGGCAAATTTTTAAGCAAGGTCCCCAGCTGGAGCAAGAAAGACTAGGCTAGAAAACATAGAAAGTGTAGACCTAGCTTCACTGCCTGCTTCCCTGTGCAGCCTTTGACAAGTCCCATCAGTGACAAACTAACAAGGGCATTAACCTGACCCTTTCTGAAGCTTGATCCCTAAGCTGCTTTCTCCCTCTAACATTCTCTGAATTAGTGCCTTGTAATGCAAGGGCATTCTTTCAGCACTCCGTTAATTATAATTAATAACAGCAGCACAGCATCCATCGCAGAGAGGGCTGATGAATCTCATCCAAGCCATTTTTGAACATGATTATATCCAAACATCACTGTAACACATATACTCCTTCTACGGAATGTTTTACAGTAGGTTACTGCATAATTACAGTGTGTGCAGTAACAATGTAAATCTCTGTGGGAGATTAGATGGATGGGGAAATGCAGGGTGGAAAGAGAGGAGGATCTAGGTGGCACCATTTTTGTTCAATTTTATAGGTTGAAAGGAAAAAAAAAAACTTTTCTCTTTGGGATGTGTGCTATAATTATGTTCAGAAATGACTGGGCTAGACAGCCAGTTTTAAAAGTGATAATAAGCAGGTTCATGGTGATTATAGGATTGAAATGAGTAAGATGAATTTGGCATACTTGTGATAAAAGATTGGATTTGTAAGTTTTGGATCTCAGCACCAAGAATATATTTCCTTCCTTGGGAACTTCTTTCTTTTTGAGGATTTCAGTTTAAAAAAAATAAACAAACATTTCAAGTTTTATTAAATGTCTCTGATGCTTGTAGCACTATTCCAGAGAATGGAGAGATACAAACATGAAATAAGATATAATCCTCACCCTCACAGGGTTTACAATCTAAAAACAATTATTAATCAATTATCTATTAATTATATTTATTACACAATACAGTTGAATTACATATAATTATATTGCATATGTCATATAATAAAGATAATCAATTGTCTATTAATCTTAAACTTTGCCTGCACAACTAAATGTCTCTCCAATTCTGTTAAAAGTTAGTTGTCTTTCAAATTATATTGACATAGGAATAGATTATCAAATGATATGTTCTATGCTTCTTTCCTTCTAGCAAGATCTTTAACTATACTAGGGTCAAACAGGGACCAAACTAGGGCTTGCTAAATGACCTTCTTTATTTTAAGACATGAACAATGCTTAAACTACCATAAGCCACTCAGCTCTGCTACTTTGGATAAGTCAATCTCTCTGGACCTCAAAGTTGTTGTTGTTGTTTTTTAATTTTTCATCTGTAAAATTAAAAAAAATAATAACATACTTAGAACTTTCAGGATTTATGAAGTGCTTTATGTACAGGAGGCTCACACCATAAGGTAGGTACTGCTGTTATGATTCCTATTTTTACAGATGAGGAGACTGAAACCCAAAAAAAATTAAGTGACTTGCTCTTGGTCACACAGCTAGACAATGTTGAAGGCAGGATTGGAGGTCATAGCTTTATAAATCCAAATCCAAAGCAATTTTGCCATTCACTCAAGTAATCTCAAAGGCCCCTTCTGCATCTTAATATTCTTTATAACCTCTCAGGAATGTGGTCCCTGCCCCTCCTCGACGATTATTTAACATGTCTTTCATCAAACATTAAAATAAATGGAAACTGACCCATCACACCAATTTCTTACTAAAGGTTAATGAGCATTTTTTTCAGAGAGGAAGTTTAAAATCTATATGTGTGGAGAATTCCCAATGTAGCAACTCCCTCTGCCAATGCAAATAGAAAACTCATGGTCTTAGAAAAGTGTCTATCACTTAAAGCTTAGGTTTGACTCATATCTAAGGTCTACCCAAAATCATGAGTGGGGGGTAGAAAGGCACTAAATGTGAAATTTAAATTAGGTAATTATTTCTTCCCCTCTAAAGAACTGTGTCATACAAGAGACTCACAAGGGAACATTAACAAAGACTCAGAAAAGGCAGGATGGAGTAACTTCTAGTTACTGTTATTCTGTCTTAGGAGTTGGACATAGAAAACTATCTAAATATGAAACAATTTGTAGGACTGCTAAGATGGCATTTCATATTTCACCTTGGTTCTGCACTATCCAAACAATTCCTTCCAGGTCCCCATCTTCTATCAAACCAAACCGGGGGTTAGCACTTATCTTTTTGCTTGTGGTCTTCTGTAGTACAAAAACTTATCTTGTTGCTGGTTGGCTCCAACTGAGGAAACTGAGTTCTCCAGACCTCTTAAACTCATAAACTTGTTTCCAAAGTTCAGGAAAATAAAAAAAATGAGAAGAGAAAGCCAGGGACCCAAGAACCAACATAAGACTTACTTAAACCAATACATATGGTTTAGCTGCCTTGTCATTTCTACCTGGATGACTGGAAGGTACCCCACCCAGGAGCTAGAGGTTGGGGTCATTCTCAGTGGGATCCTCACTGAGCATGCCATTTCTCCTGGCATAGTTAGTGGCCAATGACTACAATATTATAAACTATCAAATATTTAAGACTTCTTAACAATACAGTGACCAATAATGACAGCAGAGGACTGACAAAGCATGTTTCCTACCTCTTGACATTAGAGAAATGGACATGGAATGTGGATATTTTTGAAAATGGAAAATCTGTGGGTTTATTTTGCCTTAATAAGCTTATTTGTTAGAAGGATTTTTTAAAAATTATTTTTGGAAGGTAGTGATAGTGATGCCAAGAAATAAAAGAACATCAATGAAGCATTTTTTTTTAATTCAGAGGAGAGAACAGAAGGAAATTCAGAAGGAGACACAGAAAAGCAAGATGACTTTGGAATGAATGTTTTATTTCGCATATAATTTAAAAAAGCAACTTGTAACTAGTAGAAATCCATGGTTTTGTTCATAGAACTCCTGTTCTTTGTATATGGAACTGTTTATATTTGTTGGTTTTTCAAGTTCAACATAAAAAAGAGACTTTAAAAAATACAGAAGTCCTAGAAGATAAATTGGAGGCAGATGGTGGAGAGCCTTAAATACCAGGCTGGGTAGTAGCAGTGTCTTAGAGGTAAATAGGGGCCATTGTGAGTTTTTAAGTGAGAAGGTGGCATAGTCAGACACGTGCCTTAGTGAGATTATTTTGTTGGCTTTGTTAGGGATGGGTTAGAGAAAGTTGAAGCGGATAGAACAGTTATAAGGCTATTACATACAGTATTGCAAGTTTTGAGATGAAGGCCTGAACTGGGGTGGTAACCAGGTGAGTGGAGAGAAGGGAACAGATGAAAAAAATATCATTGGTATAAAGTGGAAGTGCAAGAAATGTATTATAGTGAGAGCAAAAAATGCTTAGGCTGTTTCCTAATATGCTAAATTTCTTAGTTTGAGAAGCTTAAGAAGCAGAACAGTAATCCCTGTTGGTGCTGATTTTGAGCCCTGGGATTTCCAGACTACCTTATTATCCCATCACTTTTTATTCCAATAGTGCTAGTTTTCTCTAAGGCCATGACTTACAGCTTTGTGGACTTGTGAGGAATAATAAAACATTTCAGGTAACTTGACAGTATTGTGTTCTAAAATGTAAGGAATGCATATACATATTTAATGGAATAGACTACAATCAAAACGTTGTCATCTGGACTTTACCAAATAAAAAGTTTTATCAGTCAAAGGTGAATTGAATGATAATTGATTCAGAAGCAAACCCAATATTCTCTGTAATCTCTAGGGATGAAACAATTTTATGTAATTTGCCTGTGAAGTCACTAGCCCTGTCACATTTTTCACATATAATAAACGCCCATTTTTCAAAATTCAATATTTGTTTCTTATGACTAAAAAAAAATCTTGGCAGTATCTAATTATATATTTGATACCATCTCTAGGTTTTTTGAATTCATGTTGAAATGGGTTTGTTTTTTGTTTTTGTTTTGCCTAGATGCCTTTTATAATTATTTTGTAGGAAAGTGGGATTAGTCCACTTCTCTTCATGTATGATGCTTCAGACAGTTTAAATAATTCAATATGCCTTGAAAAATCACAATATAATCCTATAGTGTGACTGACTAAATTTAATAATGAGCTAGGTTACAATATATTTTAAGGTAGTAAAAAAAAAACACCTATATTTCATTTCAATTGAATAAGCAGGTTACTGCTGTATGCTAATCAGTTTGGTGTTATAGTCAGTTGCTAAATAGGCCATTTCCCCCTCTACAACATTTCTCATATCTGCTTCTTGATAACTCACAAAGCTGCCACCTTAGTTCGGGACCTCATCATGTCTCACTGGCACTATTACAATAGCCTCTTAATTGCTTTTCTTGCCTCAAGTCTCTCCCCACTTTCTGTCCATCTTCTTCATAGTTGCCAAAGTGATCTTTCTTAAGCATAAGTTTGACTATGTCACTTTCCTACTCTATCATGCCCCTAGTATAAAATATAATCTCCTCTATTTGTCATTTAAAGTCCTTCCTAGGTTGGCCCTAAATGAACTTTTCCAGTCTCATCATGCATTACTTCCTTTCACGAATGGTCCTGCCAAACTGACCATCTTGCTATTTCTCACACTAAGCATATACATCTCCAATCTCTATCTCTTTTCATTAACCACCCCCACGTTGTTGTTCAGTTGTGTCTGGCTCTTCATGACCCCATTAGAGGTTTTCATGGCAAAGATACTGGAGTGGTTTGCCATTCTTTTTCCAGTTCATTTTATACAGATCAAGGAACTGAGACAAACAAGGTGAAGTGACTCACCCAAAGTCACACAGCCAGTAAGTGTCTGAGGCCAGATTTGAACTAAGAAAGATGAGTTTCTTAACTTTTGTCCTGGTAGCCTATCCATCGTGCCAACTAGCTGCCCTAGCCATTCCCCCATATGTGGAATATATTCCTTCTTTATCTTTAGAATTCCTTTTTTTTTTTTCAAAAAACTCATCCTGCCAGCTACTAGTGCCCTGTCTTCTAAAACTTCCCTGAGTCTATTTATCATATATTCTGTATATACTTTACCAATTACTATTTTTATTGCATTATTGTTTGCAAAGGATGCATTAACTTGTTTTGCCTTTTTGTATTTGTTTGCAACATCTTTGTGCCCAGTACATGGTTAATTGTTGTAAAAGTTCCATCCTATCTAAATAAATGTTACCTAGATGCTAGGCTCTATTATTTCTATAATACTAAGAATATGCAGGTATTCCAAACTACTGAGCTGAAATCCATCCTCAAACACTTACAAGTTGTGAGACCTTGAACAAATCACCTAAACTAGGTTTGCCTCAATTTCCCAAACTATAAATGGAGAAACTAATAACTCCTACATTACAGGATTATTGTGAGGATCAAATAAAAAGGAATCTGTAAGGTTCTTAACACATCCCTGGAATCCCTAGAGCTATAAAAATGCTTGTTCCCTCCCCCTCCCTCTTTTCTACTCTAAATTCAGCACCCTAGGGCAAAGCCCTGATTTTCCTGACTAGTTAACAATTCTGAAGCTTCCCCTTTTGACCTATTACCACACTATACACACAGACAGTACAGATGCTAATTCAAGCAACAGTCACTTATAGTTTTGTGTGGGCCACATGCTGAATATAGCACAGTAGAAAGAGCAGTAGGATGGACGAGCTTGCCAAAATTATAACCAGTGAGAACAAATTGGAAATTGGAAATGTTCTGAATGAAAGGACAGGAACACTTCCCCCCAATACAGGTCATTCCCAAAGTCCTAAGGGCAATGTGAAGCTATTAAGCCTTAAACCTGCCTTAAGATTTTTGGGAATGCCTTGTACTTGGTGGCTGGAGAGAACTATGTAAGTATTTTTTTAAAAAAAAGATCAGTATTCAAGCCTAACACTAAAGTTCTTTCTATGACCTCATTAAGTAATTGATTCTGTATTGTCAGTGTTCTGACCCTACTTTGATTCCTTATTAATACTTTTTAAAAAATCAACTTCTGGAGCCAAGATGGCGGAGTAGAAACAGCTCGTCCAAGCCTCTCTGCCCCCAGATTCTCCACAAACTATGTAAAAAAGGACTCTGAAAAACTTCTGGAGCCCCAGCACCCACAGAACGACACAGAGAAGCTAACCTCCCGCTGAGGACAGCCCAGCACCCTGCAGGAAGGACCAGCACAGCGGTCTCGGAGCCGGCAGCACGCAGAGCACAGAGCGCAGGAGCTGAGCCGAGCCGAGCCCAGGTCCACGTGAGCCGAGGTTTTAGCCCCAGGGCGGCAGGGCCAGCAGCCGGCTGGAGGAACCCCAGAACACCAGGAACTGTGGTGACCCCAGAATTATCAACATAGACTTGCCTAGGACAAAGTAAGAGGTTAGTGTCCTATGGACTTTGGGACCTGTATTTGGGGAATGCGTCAGCTCCCTCCCTGGGGGCTAGAAGCCGCTGAGGAGACACGCCATTTTGTAGTTTTCATAGGCATTTCTGGCTCCCAGCCTACAAATCGTGGGGAGATCCAGCGATCAGTCTTGGGGGTAATCGCTCTTGCTTTAACCTCCCTGGATCTGGATTGTGATCTAGGGTGGAAGTTGTGGGTGGGTTTACAGCTTGCCAGAAGCGGAAGTTGCCCCCCACACGTTCGGGACGAAAATTCCTCTATCTGGCCTTAAAGCCATAGTGTGGCAATAAGCCCAAAAGTCAAGCAATTAAGTGGCAACATGCCAAGGCAAAGGAAACAGAAAAATGCAACCCTAGACTCCTATTTTGGGGGCAGAGAGCGGGAAAAGGACTGTGAGGTCAGAAGTCCTGCTCCAAAAGCCCCAGGGGAAAACATGAGCGGGTTGCAGGCCATAGAGGACCTTAAGAAGGACTTTAAGAATCAAATAAGAGAAGTGGAGGAAAAATTAGAAAGAGAAATGAGAAGGATGCAGGAAAAGTATGAAATGAGGGTCAACAGCCTGACTGAGGAAAACAACACCTTAAAAAAACAGACTAGCTCAAATGGCAAAGGAGGCCCAAAAGGGCAATGAGGAGAAGAATGCCTTAAAAAGTCGAATTTGCCAGATGGAAAAAGAATCTCAAAAGTTCACTGAGGAGATTCATTCCTTCAGGGTTAGACTGGAGCAAATGGAAGCTAGTGACTTTATGAGAAATCAAGATGCTGTTAAGCAGATCCAAACAAACGAAAGATTAGAAGGCAATGTGAAATATCTCATGGGAAAAACCACTGACCTGGAGAATAGATCCAGGAGAGACAATTTAAAATTATTGGACTACCTGAAAGCCATGATCAAGGAAAGAACCTAGAAATCACCCTTCAAGAAATTCTCAAGGAAAACTGCCCTGATGTTTTAGATCCAGAGGGCAAAATAGAGGTTGAAAGAATCCACCGATCACCTCCTGAAAAGATCCCAAAAAGAAAACTCCCAGAAATATTATAGCCAGGTTCCAGAATCCCCAGATCAAGGAGAAAATACTACAAGCGGCCAGGAAGAAACAATTTCAATATTTTGGAAACACAATCAGAATAGCCCAGGACCTGGCAGCTTCTACACTGAGGGATCGAAGGGCATGGAATATGGTATTCCAGAGGGCAAAAGAACTGGGAATGAACCCAAGGGTCACCTACCCAGCAAAACTGAGTATTTTGTTTCAGGGGAAAATATGGTCATTCAGTGGAATAGAGGACTTTCAAGCATTCTTGAGGAAAAAACCAGAATTGAATAGAAAATTTGACATCCAGACACAAGAAGCAAGAGATGCCTGAGAAGGTAATCCAGGAAAAGAAATCAAAAGGAACTTATCAAAGTTGAACTATTTACATTCCTATATGGAAAAGCAATAACTGTGACTGATGATATCTTTCTCACTATGAAAATAATGGAAGAAAGGTGTGTGGTCATATGAATACATATGTAAATGTGTGTGTATATGGTTACAGTTATATATGGATAGAGGGCATAGGTTGATTTTGTTGGGAAGGGAGAGTACTCAAGGGATGAAATTATGAGGTGAGAGGGGAAAGTGGCAAGAGGAGATGGGGAGAGACATGGTAGAGTAAACTATCTCATGTAGGGGAAGTGGGTACAAAGGAGGGGGAAAATAAGGAAGGCTAAAAAGGCAAAACCACATTCACATTGAATTTGGTTCAGGGAGAAAATGACATACATACTAAATGGGATATCTCAACCTGCAGCAGGATAGGGGAAAGGGGGATGAGAGGAGGAATGATGGATGGGAGGGCATCCTTGGGGTGAGGGGAGGTTGGAAGTACCCACTATAGAAGAGGGACAGGATCATGTAGGGAATGGACCAGGTTGGGGGTGGGATGAGTGGGAGGGAATTATAAGCAGCCTTGCACAATATATCTACTATGATAATGTTTTGCATAGCTAGACATGTACAACCTATACTGAATTACTTATATCCCAAGAAGGAATGGGTGACAAGGGAGGAAGGAAATGGATCTGAAATTCGAGGTCGTAACATTAAATGTTTCAAATATATATATAAATACTATTATTAATACTCTTTTGCCTATAAAAAAAATCAACTTCTACATAATAGTGATAGTTACAGAAAATGGGGGTGGAAGGAGGAATAAAAGGAGAAAGCTTATATAGCACCTACTATATTCTAGGCCCTGTACTAAGTGCTTTGCAAATATTGATCCTCCCAACATCCTTGGGAGGTAGGTATCTATTTTACAGTTGAGGAAACTGAGACAAACTGAAGTTAAGGAACTTGCCCAGGGTCACTCAGCTAGGAAATATCTGAGGCCAGATTTGAACTTGGATCTTCCCAGCTCGATCCACTGTGCTAGCTATAATTAAATTCAGCAAACTCTTCCTTCATTCACATTTGCTTTTCAGGATTCTTCAGACTTCCTGAAATTTCTATTAAGACTTGGATGAGTTACTGCCTTTCTTTGGGCTTCCATCACCAGACCGTAGATGTCATCTGTAGAATTAGGGGCTTGTGGTAGGTTATCTTTAAAGTCCCTTGAATTCAAACCATACTGGCAGACTACCCACAAAAATTTTCAAATATACCAGTTTCCTTTTAAAAAACAACAGCAACGGGGGAGGAGTCAAGATGGCAGCACTCCTACCCACACCACTTCCAAATTTATGTAAAAGGGTACTCTGAACAAACTCTGGAGCGCCAGAACCCACAAAATGACCCAGAGAAGCTAACCTCCCACTGAGGACATCCCAGCAGCCTGGCAGGGAGCAGCCAGCACAGCACTATGGGAGCCAAGTCCAGAACCACATGAGTCAGAGCTTTTAGCCCCAGGGCGGCTGGACCAGCAGCCTGCTGGAGGGTCCCCAGAACTCCAGCAGCTGTGGCATTTCCAGAATTACCAACACATAGATGCCATGGACAAAGTGAGAGGTCAGTGAGGTATGGACTTTTGGATCAGTACTTGGGAACGCTTTGGCCTCTTTCCCTGGGGGCAAGAAGCTGCTGAGGAGCCAGTAGAGTTGCACCACTTTGCCACATTGCAGCTTCCACTCTTGGCCTGTGAACTGTAGGGGGATCTGGCAATCAGTCTTGGGGGGGGGGGTGATTGCTCTTGCTTTAACCTCCCTGGATCTGGATTGTGGTCTGGGGTAAAGGTCTTGGGGTGTGTGATCAGCTTGCCGGAGTGTGTGGAAGCTTCAGAGAGGCCACCCAACTAATACCTCCAGCAACTAAGAAAACCCCAGTGTTTGGGAAGGAAGCTCTCCTGGTTGGTGGCAGAGTCCTACTGTGGCAACAAGCCCAAAAGTGAAGTAATTGAGTGGCAAAATGCTTAGGCAAAGGAAACAAAATAAACAGGAAAATGCAACTTTAGACTCCTATTTTGGGGGCAAAGAGAATCAAAGCATGGAACAGGAGGAGGACTGTGAGGTCAAAAATCCTGCACCAAAAGCCCCAAATGAAAATACGAGCTGGTTATAGGCCATAGAGAACCTTAAGAAGTGGATAAGAGAAGTGGGAGAAAAATTGGGAAGATAAATGAGAAAGATGCAAGAAAAGTATGAAATGAGAGTCAACAGCCTGACTGAGGAAAAGAACACCCTAAAAAATAGACTAACTCAAATGGCAAAAGAGGCTCATAAAAGGCAATGAGGAGAAGAATGCCTTAAAAAGCCAAATTTGCCAGATGGAAAAAGAATCTCAAAAGCTCACTGAGGAGAATCAGAATTAGACTGGAGCAAATGGAAGCTAGTGACTTTGTGAGAAATCAAGATGCTTCTAAGCAGATCCAAACAAATGAAAGAATAGAAGGCAATGTGAAATATCTCATGGGAAAAACCACTGACCTGGAAAATAGATCCAGGAGAGGTAATCTAAAAAATTATTGAACTACCTGAAAACCATGATCAAAGAAAGAACCTAGAAATCATCCTTCAAGAAATTCTTGGAACCAGAGGGCAAAATAGAGGTTGAAAGAATCCACCAATCACCTCCTGAAAAAGATCCCAAAAAGAAAACTCCTAGGAATATTGTAGCCAGGTTCCAGAATTCCCAGATCAAGGAGAGAATATTACAAGTAGCCAGGAAGAAACAATTTCAATATTGTGGAAACACAATCAGGATAGTGCCGGATCTGGCAGCTTCTACAATGAGGGATTGAGGGACCTGAAATATGATATTCTGGAGGGCAAAGGAGCTGGGATTAAAACCAAGAATCACCTACCCAGCAAAGCTGAGTGTCATGTTTCAGGGGAAAATATGGTCATTCAGTGGAATAGAGGACTTTCAAGCATTCTTGAGGAAAAAACCAGAGTTGAATAGAAAATTTGACATTCAGATACAAGAAGCAAGAGATGCTTGAGAAGGTAAACAGGAAAAGAAATCATTATGAACTTATCAAAGTTGAACTACTTACATTCATACAGGGAAAAATAATAACTGTAACTGATGAAACTTTTCTCAGTTTGAAAATAGTTGAAGAAGGGTATATGGGCATATGAATACATATGTGAATGTGTGTATATATGTATACAGGTATACATAGATAGAGGTCACAGGTCAAATTTAGTAGGAAGGGATGATACTTAAAAGATGAAATTAAGAGGTGAGAGAGGAATATAATGAGAGGAGATGGGGAGAGACAGAATGGGGTGAACTATCTCATATAGAAGAAGCAAGGGAAAATGGTTACAAGGGAGGGGAAGAACAGGAAGGCAAAAAGGCAAAACATTATTCTCACTGAATTTGGCTCAGGGAGAGAATGACACACATATTAAATGGGATAACTCACCCTACAGGAGAGTGGGGCGGGGGGGGGGGGGCGGGGATGGGATGAGATGATGGAAGGGAGGGAAGGATGGAGGGGAGGGAAGTTGGAAATACCCACTTTTGAAAAGGGACAGGATCAAAGTGGGTAGTGGACCAGGTGGGAGGTGGGATAGGAGGGAAGGAAATGTAGTCAGTCTTTTACAATATATCTCTGTTTTAATGTTTTGCATAAGTATACATGTACAGCATATACTGAGTTGCTTATCTTCCCAGTGGGAGTGGGTGGCAGGGAAGGAGGGGAATGGATCTGGAATTCAAAGTTTTAAAATCAAATGTTTTAAATATATAAATACTATGATTAATACTATTTTGCATATAATTTGGAGATAAGATGTGCAGGCATTGGGGCACGGGGATTTATCTTGCCCTACTGAAAAAGTTGAAGGGGGTATGGGAGAAGGGATGGGAGAGAGCAGATTGGATGAGGGGATATCCTGTGGGACTGCTATTCTGGGGTGGTGGTAGGGGGAAAATGGGGAAAAAATTGTAGCTCAAAATCTGACCGAAATGAATTATGTAAACTAGAATTTAATAAAGCATTTGGAAAACAACAACAACAACAACAACAACAAAACCAAAACCAAACACTGGAGATATACTGATACATAGTATCAGAGTTGTAGAGAAGGAATGGACCACAAAGATCCTATAATCCCCAACCTCCCCAATTTACAGATTTGGAAATTGAAGCCCAGGGAAGTTATAGACTTGTCCAAGACCACACAGGTAGTAAATAGCAATGGTAAAATTTGAGCCCTGGTCTTCTGATCCTATGGCAGGTGCTCCTTCCATCTACTGTACCTCATTAACGTCTTAGGAATTCTTATCATCATGGCATCACAGCTACTCAAATAGTAATAATAATAATGATAAAATAGACATTAAAGAGGGATTTTTTTTTCAGAAATTGAATCATTAAAATGAAGGTTGCATCTGGTTCTTTTGTGTTGGTACTATTAGAAATAACAAAGTTAGGGGCGGCTAGGTGGTGCAGTGAGTAAAGTGCAGGCCCTGGAGTCAGGAAGCCCTGAGTTCGGGTCCGGCCTCAGACACTTAACACAAAAACACTAGCTGTGTAACCTTGGGCTAGTTGCTTAACCCCAACTGCCCTCCAAAAGGAAAAAAAAGGAATAACAAAGCTTTGCGGTGAATAGGTGGCACAGTCCCCTGGCCTAAGACACTTGACACACTTACTAGCTGTGTGACTTTGGGCAAATCACTTAACCCCAATTGCCCTCCAAAAAAAAGAAAGAAATAACAAAGCTGACAGTCTAAATTTTGCAGTCAGAAATGTTCAAAACCCTGTGGTTCCAGGTACTTTCTGCCTTTACAAACATAGGATTGATTTTAATTAGTTTTTATGTTAGCAAAATTGTCTGGCTTCCCTTTGGTTCTATAGAGAAGTTTCACTCTGAAAAAAATTCACTTTGTAATGGACTCATTTTGAGGCTTCCTTAGTCATTAGCAAACTTGTTAAGCAATTGTTTTCTTTGTTCAGAAGCTTTTATATGGGTATATTGAAGTGGAACATGCCCATGGACTGAATAACAGAAAGTTACTAAATTGTGTCCCCCACCCCAACCTTGCTGTATTGTTTTTAATGTAGTAGGGGGCAAAAATCACATTTATTAGGGGCAGCTAGGTGGCTCAGTGAGTAAGAGCGCCGGCCTTGGAGTTGGGATGACCCGAGATCGAATCCGGCCTCAGAAAATGAGCACCCACACACAAATAATGACTAGCCGTGTAACCTTGAGCAAGTTACTTAACCCCAATTGCTTAAAAAAAAAAATCACATTTGTCAGTCACCTCTAAACTCCATAAGATTGTGTCTCCTATAATATTTGTGTCTTCCTACAGACTACGTCCAATACATTACATGTGACTAAACAGAACCTAATTCATGCATAGGTTTTATGCAGATTAGTTGATAAATTGTTATTAATTGTAGTGGAAATATGTGATAATCACACATTCCCAGGAATAGCCTCATAAGAACTTGATCTAAAAATTAAAATTAATTAAGATAAAATTAGTTCTGCTGAGGACAGGGACAGTATATTTCTGCTTGCTTTTTTTTTGCCTTTATAACAGCCATGTTCCTGGATCACATTCTATTTTCAGTCTGGGCTAATGATCAGCTCATAGAAACTCACTCTCCCACAGCCATATGGCCTGAGTTACGGCCAGCTCCATCATCTTATCTATGGCATTTTTCACTGCCTGGGTGTGTCCTCAAACTTACACCTGAAGAAAGTGAAATGGGTAGACTGTAACTTGTAGTCATGGGCATAGACATTCCTCAACCTTTCTCCCTCCAGAGAGCCCTCTCTCTGACCTGTAGGTGATAGAATCGAGTTCAATTTGACGTGAATTCATTCACTTTCGAAATAAAGACAATTCATCCTGGAAAACTATTTCTTGTCCCTATCTCTATTAGACATAGATTGAGTTTCTCTGTTGGCTATAGAGATCATGTGGTGGGCCAAGACAGGGAGGTGTTCAGGAAGGAAAGGGAATTAGCATTTATTAAGAACCTACTATGTGCCAGGGTTTTTGATCCTTGCAACAACCGTATAAAATAGGCTCTTATTTTTCCTTTTTTTTTTCTTTTACTGTTGAATAAACTGGGGCAGAGAGAGAGAGAGACAGAGAGAGAGAGAAGGGAGAGAGACAGAGAGAGAGAACTGCCAGGAACAAGAATTGCTGAGAGAGAGAGAGAGAGAGAGAGAGAGAGAGAGAGACAGAGAGAGAGAGAGAGAGAGGAGAGAGAGAGAGAGGGAGAGAGAGGGGGAGAGAGAGAGAGAGAGAGAGAGAGAGAGAGAGAGAGGAGAGAGAGAAGAGAGAGAGGGAGAGAGAGAGGAGAGAGAGAGAGAGAGAGAGAGAGAGAGAGAGAGAGAGAGAGAGAGAAAGAGAGAGAGAGAGAGAGAGAGAGAGAGAGAGGGAAGGAGGGAGAGAGGAGAGAAGGGGGGTATTTTTGTTAAGGAAAACTCTGCATGGATTTCAGGGGTTTAGTGAATTAGGATGGAAAAAAATTGTATTTCAATTGTTTTCCATTAAATCCTATGTGATTTAAATATATATGTTTAGAAACATGTTCTGAGAAGGGATCCATCATAGGCGTCACTAGAATTCTAACGGGGTCTGTGTTGCAAAAAAAAAAGTAAAAGACCCCTGTTCTAGAAGGAGGGAGGAAGGAAAAGAGAGAAAAGGGGAGGGACCGAGAGAGAGACTGAGAGAGAGACAGAGAGAGAGAGAGAGAGAGAGAGAGAGAGAGAGGAAGATCATTGGTTTTTAGAAATTATCTTAATTAAATTGTATTTTAGTTTTATATCCGAATTCTGTCTCTCCTGCTTCCTTTCCCCATCCAGTGAGAAGGCAAGAAAAACAGATTTGTTTGCAGTTTCTGCTCAGTTCCCCCATTTCCTGGAAATCTACATGTTTAGGTCAATAATATCTTCTTTGTTTCTCGGTGGATTGTCTATTCGTTGTTAAACACAAGAAAGAAGATTGTGTTCCAAAGTCATATTGACATGTTTTGATGCCATCAACATTTCTGAAAGTAAATCGAGTAGAAAATGAAGCCCTGACATATGATTCAGAGGTTTCTCACGTATTTGGCCTTTATTTAATTATACATGACTGTCTCTGCAAGATGGTTAGATAGACTGGAAACCACAGAGATCCAAGGAGTGATATTTATTTGATCCTACTTAAATGGATAAATTCACACCATTTTCCAGGCTCCTAATGTTTAGTAATTACAACAAGCAGAGCTGTCAGATAGATAGCCTAACTTGCCAAATCTAAATATCCATTAATCACTTTAAGACTACTAATAGACTCCGGAGATGTAAGAGGGGGTTGTGAACATTGCCCAATCTATACATTATCTCCTTCTAAACACTTGACTAGGCAATTAAAGTTTCTGAAATCCTTTGAAGAGAGGATAAAGCTTCATTTATTTCTTTACTACTAATATAATCAAAAGCACTGCATCTGTCACAAGAATCTGGATAAGATCGCTAATTTGCAGATGTCTTATCGGACTCAAGAAAGAGGAAAAAAGCAAATTGGGACATTAGAATAGACATCCAGCTACAGCTTCTGTAGTGCAGGAGAATTGTATATTTGCCATGAGGTAGGCGAACCCTGATTTATTATCTGCTTGGCATAATAAATTCATGCTCATTTATCCAAGGTAGATGCACAAGCTATATTTTCATATGCAGCTTAAGAACCCAAGACCGAATTAATCATTAAGAAAAATAAGCTTCCGTGAACTTTCAAGTAGAATAGTCTTGAAAACAACAAACACTAAATCAGCAGTAAATCAATGGAACGTGCAAGGACGATTTAGTTTTCTAAATGTTCTCCAAGTGATTCCATTATCTTACTGGGAAGGCTTTAAGAGACTTCCCATCTTTTATCTTCTTTTTCAAAATCAGATTGCTGAAGGGTCATTTGAGCACATAAAGAAGAAAGACAATAATAGAGACTGGGGGAAGCCAGTGACCAGAATACTAAAGTAAGGATTGAGTACCCCAGAAATGTCCAAATCGACTGTGCCTCCCTAGACAGTTTTCTTAATGAAGCCAACAGAATGTGGAAAAAAGCACTTTGAGTTCTTATGAGAAGAAGTATTTACTATTTTTTATTATTGTTACTTAGGAAGAAAGAATATGACATTTGCCTGGGTATGTAGCTTTCTCAAAAATATGATTTTAAGGGGTAGTCATCTCCTCCCTCTACATGTTGAAATTCCACCCTTCTGTTGAAATCCATTGTCCAATTTCCCTTTTTCCATAAAACCTTCCCTAGTATCCTTCCTCTTACTTATATCTCTTATCTACTTAACATTTTCTTTCTTATTTATAGTTTCATCCCAGAGTAGATCATAAATTATACAATGTAATTAATTCTCTCTCTATCTCCTTCAGGGCATATTTTGCACACAGGACTTTAATAAATGTTTGTCAAATTGAACTGAGCTGAATTGTATAAATTTATAAAAGAGCCCATTAAGAGATAGTAAATTGGGGGCCGGCTAGGTGGCAGTGAATAGAGCACCTGCACTGGAGTCAGGAGGACCTGAGTTCAAAGCCTCAGACACTTAACACAAACACTAGCTGTGTGACTTTGGGCAAATCACTTAACCCCAACTGCCCTCCAAAAAGCAAAACAAACAAACAAACAAACAAAAAAATAAATAAATAAATATCAATTTTAAAAGAAGGTAATAAATTGGAAAATCACCAATAAAACTAAATATTATTCAAAATCTTCACAGTTGGATGTGGGATCTTATTGCCCCTAAAGAAGCTAGCTAATAGACTGGCCTAATTAGACACAAATCCTGTCCTAAAAGTATTTCCACAAGAATATCACAGGAATGGGGTTGGTACCAGGCAGGTTTTGCCCAAAAAACATTCCTCTCCTTGAAGGTCTCCAAGGAAGGATTTGTGTCCTAACTCTAATTACCTAACTGATTACTTTTATTATTCCCCATGTTCTGCTTACCAATGCAGCATATTTTTTCAGTCTTAGTGCTGTTCCACCTTGAGGCACCTCTTCTTTCACATAGGTTCTCAGAAAGCTAGTTTGGCTTCAAGAGCCTCAGTGTATCCACAACCACTCAATGTCACAGCTCATTAGCTCCTGCTAATATTTTTACCTTTACTAATCAGCCAAAGGACACAATTGGTTTAAAGCAATGGCATTCTTTGCATAATGACAAAAGTTAATTTCTATCATAAACCTAGGTCCTTCCCTGCCCCAGTCACCATTTTTAGAAAGGGTTAGGAATCCTACATGGCATGCTGGAGCGATGGGCACCACGGAGGGAGCTAACACACACATGGGCAAACGTGGAGAGTACATGTAGCAAAGGCAAATGCATTAAGGAACAATTACCTGGCTGTTGGCTTGTGGTGTCATCTTTACACTGGCTAGTTTTTTCTGGCCCTGCTCCCCCTGATTGTGGCATTTCTGCCATTCTCTGCTTCTCTTGATTCCCACTAAGTTGTTTTTGAGGCTGCTTTCCACTGGACCTCAGCTCTAGTCTTAAGGTGGGGTGTTACTTCTCCATAATAGAAAGAGTTGCATCTGACTTTTTTTTTTTAAGTTTATAGACTAGAGGCTTTTTTAGTGAGAATGGCAGGCCTACTCATATTCAGTCATCAGAATACAGAAGAGTGACTTTCTCTTTATAAGAATAGAGATCTTGATGCTAAGCTCTTTTGGAAAATGGATGAGCCAGGCAGTTAGAGTTCATAGGCCTGCATTTAAACCCAAACTTCCTCTTGCTAACAGAAGTGAGGTCTCTGTCCTAAGACAATCTGACTTACAATTAGAAAATCCTCTTTAATGCCAATCAGAAAAAAATCTATGCAGTAGAGACCCCACAGTTTTCTTCAACTTTCCTAAATCCTCTTGGTCTGTCCTATAAAATAATAGATGGGATCAGGAATGTCTTGGTGGAGCCTACAAACTATTCTTCCCCACCTCAAATCTTTTGTTCCAAATTTTTGCTTTTCACATGCAGATGTGACCAGAAACAAATTTAGGTTCAATCCCACCCTATATTTTACAAAATTAGGAGATCATCTGTTTTACTTGTATACTTCTCAATGCTTAGAAATCTTATACAGTATTATATCTAGCATCATACACATTTTCTAAGCAGTAAATGCTAATTTTCCAGGAACTTGAGATTTTTTTTTTTCTTGAAAGATCTTTTTTAGCTGACTCATGTAATTTAAATATACTTTTCAAAACTTTTTTAAATTTTGAGTTTTTATGGTAGTCCTAAGTATTTTTAATGTAAAAAAAAATTCATTTTTTCATTCAGTTTCCTGGTTACTTACCCAGCTTGTATTAAGTATTATACCTTATATTTCAAGGGATGTAGCAGCAAGCACCCCAATATCCCCAGGGTGACTGCCAACACAGGTTCTTAGATCTGCTTTTCAAAAGGAAAGCAACTCAAAATGGGTTAACAAGCTTACTTTAATCAAACAAACACACATTACCTAGTTCAGGGGAAAAAGGTCAGCACCCCAAACTTCAGAGTTACAGAACTTACAGATCAAACAGACAGGCTTCCAAACTGTCCAGCCATTATATCAATACCAAATCACAGTTACCAGAGAGGGAAGCATCAGCATCTGGGTTTTCAAAGCCGGGGGGCTCTCAACAACGGCTTCCCAGAGTCTCATCTGGTCAAATCACACAGCACTTCTCAAAGTGAGCCCCAAAGCAAAGCCTCTCCTCAGGGCTTATATAGCCTTCTCTTGGCTTAGAGAATGTAACAACCTTCTGGACCCACTGCCCAATCACAAAGTATCAAGGTGTGGGCTTTCCTGAAAAACAAGCCTCCCACCCCAGGCTCCAGGTGCACTTAAGCTAGGGGCAGGGAAGATCTTTAAATTTGCATTTCCATTACAAGGGAGTAGCTAAGACATGAGAGAAAAAAAATGCTGGTACTAATAGAAGGCTGGATAAGAATGTTACAGAGGAAGTGTATGCAGTCCAGTGACTCTTCATGCATAAATACTCTCCTTAGTGGAGGCCAGTTGTGGTGTCCTCAGGTTGTAATACATGTGAATTCTGTAACAGTTGTGTTTCCTAAGTCCTTTTTTATTACTCCCTTCATGACATGCCCCTAAAATGTTGCATGGGTGTTTGTGCTAGGGCATTCCCATTAGCAGATAAGCATTTCCACATAATAGTTATAGGTTATTTCAATAAATACTGCTTCTAGATAGACATCTATAAGAAGGAAAGGTTTCTAAGCCTTACCCAATGACCCATGGACTTCAAGTAATTGCTATTTATTGACCAATTTGAGGGATGGACATTTTAAAAATTAATTTTCATTGCATCCTTATCTTCCCTTCTAGCTAGGGCTTTGCAGCAGTAAGCCTTCCTAACTAACAAGAGAGGTGATTGCTGAAGTGGATAAATTCTCTGCCTCTACCATGCACACTCACAGGAAACATCTTTCTGCAATTTACAAAGAATCCCTGCTCCATATCACGGAGTAATTTTACCTTTGACTCCAGTTATCTATGACATTCTACCTGATTCAACAAAATAAAAATAAGTGGCTCAGTGGATAGAGTGTTGGACCTGAGTTCAAATTAATCTCTTTCTGCCCCAGTTTCTTCATCCCTAAAAAGAAGATAATAATAGAACCTACCTACCAGAATTTTTGTGAGGCTAAAGAGACTTACTATTTGTAAAGTACTTTGCAAACCTTAAAGTGCTATATAAATGCTAGTTATTATTATTATTATTCTTAAGGACAGCTAGGTAGCACAGTAGATGGAGTGCCAGGCCTAACTCAGGAAGATGAGTCTTCCTGAGTTCAAATCTGGCCTCAGACACTTACTATCTCTCTGACTCTGGGCAAGCCACTTAGCCCAATTGCCTCATCTATAAAATAAGCTGGAGAAGGAAATGACAAACCACTCCAGTGTCCTTGCCAAGAAAACCCCAAATAGGGTCACAAAGAGTCAGAAATGACTGAACAATAATAATGATTATTATTATTCCTTCCAGAAATATTTATAAAGTGGGTGTTTATTTGGATGAATTCTTTTCCTTGATATATTAGAATGAGAAATACTTTGATAAAAATTTGTACCTGCATAATTGTTTAATTAAAACATCTGTTTATCGATACCTTGGGAAGTAAATTCAACCTGTGTTGATAGCATATTAAATATTAAAACTATTTATAGCAGGAAAAGAGATGTCCCCAAATAGATATATCTTTCTTTATGTGACTTAGCCTGTGACAAAAATCTGAACAGTAATCTTGAGCTAATAAAGACCAACCTTAGAAATTACGCATTTTTTTAATAGCATAGTGAAATATTCTGATTCTCTTACATTCTTTTTTTTGAAAGAAATAGCTCAGTGGTGTTTTAAGAGTATGAAAAATGTCCTTAGGATATAAAAAGATCTAAATGTTGACTATGATTCTCACTCTGAGTGTACCTTCAGTTTCCTTTTTTATGTGTAGAAAATGTAAGAGGTAGAACTATCCTCCCCAGTGAGCCTCCTCTTCATTTAAATCTGTACCTAGATGAAAGAGAGACTTGCTGTTACCTAGACCTCCTCTGTAGACTAGGAGAAAAAGATACAGTGAATCCTCATTTGATAATAGTACTTGATGATGATGATTGTAAGGGAATGGAATAAGCATTTATTAAGTCAATTGTTCCAAGTACTGTGCAAAGGAAGCTGAAAATGGGAGTGGGGGAGGACATCAGGGTGTAACCCTGTTCGTGATGTTTGTAGATTCAAAACCAAGCAGAACCTCTGATGGAAAATGGGGTTATCTGCAGAGTTCTGAGCCCTCTATAAAGGAAGGCTTTGGGAGGAATTTATTGCTCTGCCCTCCAGCCCTCTAATTAGAGAGAAAAGGCAAATCCTGGAACTGAGAAGTATCTGAAGTTGAATTAATCTGCATGTTAATGAGATTTCAGGTGATCACCTTCTTTTGGGGGAGATATGATATTCCTCAGGTCTGAACCACGCAGAACCACTTATGGAAAATGATGAGAATTATTCATCACAACAATCGTAATAGCAATAGGTGCTATCATGATCCCAGCTTTACAGTTGAGGCACATGAGGCAGACAGAAGTTAAGTGACTTGCCCAAGGTCACAGAACTAAAGGCTAGATTTAAACTCAGGTCCATTCCTGACCCAGTACTCTATTCACTCTATCACCTAGCTACCTCTAGGCATCTGTGTGGGTACCTTCCCCACTCATGCAAAGCTTACCTCTTATGTGACTTGATAGATGACCTCAGAGAGTTGTTCTCATTTGAAAATCTCATTAGTCAGTCAACCTGATACTGACCATCTCTGAACTTAGATAGGCTGGGACCAGGGGACACATACATTTCACTATCAGGTCCATAGTTGAAGCCTTTCTAGTTCAATAAGACTTGACTGACTTCACTTTCATAACCTAGAAACAAGATCACACCACACTATGATATAGCATCAGAACAGGACTTTAGCAGAGATACTAATGCTAATGATATTAACATCACACCGGTGATTTATATGATTTCCTGGGAGGCTAAGAATAGTTGCTTGTTAGGATAGATTCACTTTAATCACTAGAAGCACATCAAGTGGACTCTATAGTTGGGATATGTATGTATACCTCACCCTAGTCATTCTACCACTCTACACAAAAATATCCTCCTATCTTCTCTTGGGAAAATTTCTACAAATAATAATAAGATGCCTTTATGAAATCCATTTACAATAATAACTGTATAACAAGATAATAGCTATAACTCACATAAGTGAAACAAAGCACTTCTCAATAGGCTCTGGAGAAGGTCATTAAAATGTTACTATCTCCATTTTACAGATGAAGGACATTGAGTCTTGAAATGACTTCTCCGTCGTCACACCAACGTGTAACTGTTGGGAAATGATTAGAATTCAATTTCCTATCTCCAAGTCTACCGTTCAGCTACAATGTCTTTCAGGTGTGCTTAAGAGTGATCTAGTCCTGACTTCTTTTTCACAGATGATGAACTGAGATAGTTATTGTCAAAGCCAGGACTAGAATGAAAACCATGGGTAGCATTAGCAACTTGGAGACCTGTAAGCATCAAGATCACAGAACCACACAATCTCAAAGGATGAGAGGACCTCAGAGGTCATCCAATCCAACCTGTCCTTGAATCAGAAACTGTTCTATGCCATATCCAACAAATGGTTATCTAGCCTTTGCCCAAGTCTAGTGAAAGGGAGCCCAATATCTCCTTAGGCAGATTATTGCAGATTTGATTATAACTCTCTAATGAATTTTTTTCCTGACATCAAGCCTAGACTTGCCTCATGCTTCTTTGCAATTTCTATAACCACACCTAGTTTTGCCTTCTGGGACCAAGAAGAACAAGTCTGTTCCCTCTTCCATGTGACAGCCTTTGGATACTTAGAGACAATTATGACATCTCCCTTAAGACTTCACTTTTTCAGGCTAAACCTTTTCTATTCCTTCAGCCAATCTTTATATGGAATGAACTCGAGACCCTTCACCATCCTGGTTATGCTTCCTGTAGCCTCTCTAGCTTATCAGTGATCTTTGTAGAATATAGATTTTATTCAGAACAGAATGTAATATTTCAAATATCTGACAAGCACAGAGAACAGCAGAACTATACCTTCCTGCTCTTGGACACTTTGCCTCACTAATGCAATTTAAGATTGTACTAACTTTCTTGGCTGCCATAATGACACTGTTGAATCACAGTATTGAGCTTACAATCTATGTAAAACTTCCAGACCTCCAGATCAATTTCTATCTAGTCACACTTTTCCCATCCTTCACTTGTGAATTTGCTTTTGTGAACTCAATTGTAAAACTTTGTAGCTAGCTCTATACAATTTCAGCTTATTATGTTGGGCTCCATATTTAAAGCCTGACTCTGGCATCTACTATGTTTAGCAATTCCTCTTAGCTTCATGCCATCTATAAATTTGATAAGCATACCATCTAAGATATTTATAAATCTATAAAAATTTTGAAGAGTGCAGAGGCAAGTAGATATCTGTGAGGTGTTTTGGTATGAAACTGTTAATAACTATTCCTTGGATATAGCCACTCAACTAATTTCCAAACCCAACTAATTTTACTGTTGACTAAGCCCACATCCTTGTTCCTCTCTTTCTACCCGCCTCAACCCTGCGCCCAATGAATAACCATTAATTCATGTTGAATTCTTTACTACAATCTATGTAAACTTTTAACTATAGCTCTCCCTGATTTACTACTCTAGTAACCCTTTCAAAAAAGGAAATAGAGTTAGTTTGGCATGACCTGAAAAATAAATAAATTACAGTGCTCTGTGTCTATAGCTTGTCTCACTGCTGGGCTATAGGTCCAAACCTCCCAAAGTCTAGTAGTGTCATGTGTTGTCAGCATCCTTTCTCTGCTTCATGATGACTTGATTACTTTATTGCCATTTGTTTATGCATGAGAAGTTCATGCTATAAGAATTTCTATAGATCCTGGTAGAAGTATACTTCTATGCCAGACTCTGAGTGGTCCACAGGGGATGGGACTGTCTTTTAAATTGCAAGATGTTTTAAATTAGGACAATATTTTCTTTCTGGAAATACACCTTTCCAATTTAAATATAAGTCAAAGGGCAGATATATGATTCACTTTTAGGAATACTAAATTTGTAGCGAGTTTTTCAGAAACTAAGCCTGAGACTTTCATTAAGAAAATATTCAGTGCCTTTTTTATAAAAAACCATTAAGGGTGTCTATGTACAAAGCACTAGGCTAGGCTCTGATGATTGTTGTTGTTCAGTGGTTCAGGCATGTCTGACTTTTTGTGACCCCATGGACCATAGCACACCAGACCTTCTGTCCTCCACTGTCTCTCAAAGTCTGTACAAGTTCATGTTCATTATTTCCATGACAGTATCTATCTCATCTGCTTCCTCCCCCTTTTCCTTTTGCCTTCAGTCTTCCCCAGTATCAGGGTCTTTTCCAATGAGTCCCATCTTCTCACTATGTAGCCGAAGCTCTTAAGCTTCATCTGCAGTATATGTATGACCTGCCAGTCAGTAGCCTGACTTAATTTCTTTAAGTATTAACTGATTTGACCTCCCTGCTGTCCAATGGATACTCCAAAGTTTTCTCCAGCATCACAATTCTAAAATATTGATTCAGTGGTGATATGGTGATATGAATATTAAAAAGTCATAGTCTCTGCATTTCAGTAAAGTCTAGTCTTCAAGGAAGAACATATTTATATATGGTTACAAGGTAGGGTGTGATTGGGTTGAGGAAAAGATCCAAGCAGAGTAACCTAGAAAACTTTGAAAATGAGGAAACTACTTACCTCTCAATAATTTTATACCCTCTTGAGGAGATCATCAAGTCCCAACCCTTTGATTTTATTGATAAGAAACCTAAGACCCAGGGTGGCTTTTAAATATTAAGTTTCTGAGTCAAGATTTAAGCTCAAGTTTCCTGACTCCAAATGCAGTGCCCTATCCATTGTTCCATGAGGTGCTCCCTAAGGATACTTCAGCCTTAAATCTATGATCCTATGGTTCTATGGACTTTAATTAACACAGAACATCTATGTAGAAAACTTCACCAGCTAATTAGATTGTGGGGCTGAAGCAGAGGGAACAGATTGAAGATATGTATTTGGGAGTCAGCTTCCTTAGAGGTGAAAGCTGAAGCCATGGAAATCATTGGGACTGCCAAATGAAAGTGTGTAGAGAGGTTGAGGACAAATTAATGGGAGATAGAAACTGACATGGAACCAGAGGCAGACCATGAACCAAGGGACTGAGCAGAGTCAGTCACACAGTTAGAAAACCCAAGAGAGGGCAGTGTCAAAGAAGTCAAGATAGGATAAAGTATCAAGAAGAAAATATTTTAATATCAGATTCAGAATGGTCAAGGAGAATGAGGACTATAATTTGGAAATTAAGAGGTCCTTAATAAATAATAAAAAATAATAATGTCATTAACCTTGATAATAGCAACTTTAGTAGCATAAAGCCAGATTGAAGGGAACTTAGAAGTGGACAGTAAGCAAATGGTAGGAAATTTAGCAGTAAGGCATAGAAGAGATGTGAGATGATAACTTTGAGAGTGTCAGGGTCAATCAGAATTTTATGTTCACTTTTAGGGTAAGATGAACACAATAAGTGGTAGAGGAGAAAATGCTAGTAGAAAGGACCAGACTGACAATTAGGACCAAGAAGGAACAAGAATAAGAAATTGTCAATTGAGCCGCATCCAAAAGGATGTAAGACTGATTGGGGTCAAGGGCAGACAGAGTTAGCCTTGGCAAAAAGTCCTCCCATATCCTCTGTGATCAGAAAGAATGGGTGAAGATGGGTAAGGAGGAGGAGAGGTGAGAGAGTTTGTGTTAATAGCTTTAATAATCTTCATAAAGTAGGAGGTAAGGTCATCTATAGGGAAAAGGGAAGTAGGGAGAGTTCGAGAGCTTTAAGAAGGAGAAGTTTAGGAACAGCTGCTGTGGTGAGTGTGTTAGAGAATCTCTCTTTAGCCATCCAAGGATTACTATACAAATCGACCTGAGGTTGGAGAGTATAAATTTGTGGTAGCCCAATTCAGCACTATTCTCTGACCTATGTTTAAGGTGCCATGAAACCATTATAGGGAATTCCTAAAGGATTTCACTAGATTTCACTACAAAATGCTCTGCTATGTATTAGAAAGAAAAGCAGCTAGATGGCACAGTGTATAGTGCCAGGTCTCTGAGACATTTAGTAGCTGTGTGACCCCAGGCAAGTCATTCCACCTTGTTTGCCTCCATTTGTGTATTTGTAAAATGAGCTGGAGAAAAAAATGGTATCTTTGCCAAGAAAATCCCTGAATGGAGTCATGAAGAGTTGGACAGGTCTGAAACAACTTAATCACAGCAACAAATTAGAAAGAATCATCAATTGTATGATTAAGAGGAGCCTAAAAAAGTTTTCTAGGCCAATCTTTCCATTCTACAGATAAAGGAACTGAGACCCAGAAAGGCTACGGGATCCCATTTCTTCTACTTAGTACCTCAGTAAACTCATCTTTAAGATGACATGATTGGGCTAGATCATTAGTGATAAAAACTCCAATAGAAAGAGATCAATATGGGCTGCATGTTGACTTAGAAAACAACAAATTAACATTATCTATTTGCCATTGTATTTTTAAAATTTTGTTAAACATTTCCCATTCACATTTTAACCTGTTTTTTTTGAGGGGGGCAGTTTACAGTCTGCAGGGCTGGCAGTTTGATACTTCTAGACTAGAAGACCTCCAAGGTCCCTTCCTATTCTAAATAATCCTGTAACTTTCTCAAAGCCAAATAACTTGGGTACTGGCCTACTTAGGACATAAACTCAAGTTTTCACTGGATAGCCAGTGTTGTTTTCAACACTATGTGCTACATTAACATTGTAAATCTAAATTCAGTGTGTGGTAGCTCATATTTGCTTAACCAAAGACTTAGCCTAGAGGGCCTCTGAAATCTTGTAGCCCCAGATCTGTGAGCTTATCTTAGGAAATGTGACAAGATTTTTCTCTAAAGTTCCCTTTTTAAAAGAAGATTTTAATATTTAAGAAAAACTTTTTAAGCAATGGAAACTACATTTTAAAAAGCAGCTATCTTTTCATAATGTTATAATTACCTTGTCAAGAGCATACTTTTTATAAAAAGCAATCTTTTGAAGGTCTCATAATATTAAAAGAATAGCACAACTCCCATTAAATGATACAACACAATTCATATACAATAACATTGATACAAATATAGCATTTTGGGGAAGAAATTTTATTACATAACAGATTTTTCTAAAAGTTAATTTTTCCCTTAAAATAATATTATGTCTAAAGAACATCATGTTATTTAACTATTTTCTCTTGATTTCATTTGTTGTTCAGTTTTTTCAGTCATGTCCAACACTTTGTTGAGCTCATTTGGGGTTTTCTTGGCAAAGATATTAGAATGGTTTGCCATCTTCCTTCCTCATTTTACAGATGAGGAAACTGAGGCAAACAGGTAAAATGACTTGCCCAGGGTTGCACAGCTAGTAAGTGTGAGACCATATTTGAACTTGAGGAGATGCATCTTCCTGACACCAGGCCCAGGGTTCACTGCTCCACCTAGCTGCCTTCAGATGACATAAAAACATAGGAAATTAACGTGGGACTAGACATGCTTAACCTAGAATGGAGTTTGGAAGTCTGTCATATAGATAGGTGCCTACATTTGATATATGCTGCACAACAAGGGAAGAATTGGGGCCAGCAGACAGAAGACAGAGGGAGTTAGATTTTTGCTCACTTTCTACTAGAACTGCCTCAAAGTGGAATACTTATATGAAGTAATGAATTCATGCATTCTTTCATGTGTTTGCCCAAGTATTTTCATACCTATTGTGGACAATGCATTGTACTAAATGTTAGGGCATTTGGTTCCTGTCGCCAAAGAGCTTATAGTCTAATCTTCGTTGTTGAAATACTGGGTGTTCATCTATCAGGGATTTTGCTGAATGAATTCATGTATAAGGGGGATGTTGACCTAAATGGTCCCCTAAGGCTCTTACAATTTTATAACTATACAATTGTCGGTTATATCTCATAAAATTTTGAGAGTGTATGCTTTGATGTTTTACATATGTATATTTTTACAATATAGATAAATTATATGATGATACTTTATATTAGAAAAGAATCCAGCACAGACTCCTTTTTGTACACTTTTTAATAAAACCTTGGCTATCTAATGCCCATAGGGAATTAACTCTTCTTTATACTTTAACCGTTGTATTTTGTTTGTTTTTGGACAGGAGTCTCTAAAATGTATTGTGTACTTTCCTACTTTCATAAATTATTGTATTGGGATTTAGATAGCACTGCAGAAACATCCCTCAATGATGTAGAATTGAAACACATAGTTTGGGGTTGCATTTCTATAGAAAATGAATGCTTCCAGCATTCCTGTCCAGCTAAACTGCCCTGGTCATAGGTGCTGGTATGTTTTCCCCATACCCTGTCATCGAGCACTTTGTTCTGTCTTCTGTCTCTGCCGTGGTGCTCATCTCATCTCTCAGAATATCCAGTTGACTGCTCCTATCACCTAAGTTTTCCAAGCTGCTGTTTTCACTGATATATTCAATAGTGTTTGTGTTATAGAGTCATTAAAGGTTAGAGCTGAATAGACTTCGATTATCTAATCCAGCCTTTTTCTTTCCTGAAAGATGAGGATGCTGGGGCCTGGGGAGTCTGTGTGACATACACAAAATAAGAGATTTCATTAGCTCCTATGATGTCAGTTATTACCTTTGCCAAATAACTTCCAGATCCATATATTTAGCCCTCGGTTCCCCTGAATTCCAATACTATATTTCTAGCCATCTGGCTATTTGGCTTTTAAGGCCCTATGAGTGCTTTAACTCACAACATGTTAAAACTTAACTCATCTTCCCTCCTAAATCCACCTTTCTTCCACATTTCTGTTTCTATTGATGAGAATACCATCATCTCAATCACCAAATTTCAAAACCTTGAGGTCATATTTGACCCTTCCTGCTTCCTCATCCTTTCTCATTGCCAATCCGATTGCCATATCCTGTTCTTCCTACTTCCACAGCGCCTCTCAAATCTCTCTACTTCTGTCTCCTCAATATTTCCATCACCCTAGTTCAGACCCTCATTGTCACACACCTGGAGTACTGTTATAGCCTCCTTAATTGGTTTCTTTGTCTCTAGTCAGACTTTCCCCTTTCCAATCTATCTGTCACAAGGCTGATAAAATATTTTTCCTAAGGCACAAATCTGACTGTTGCTCCCTGTTGTCTCTAGGATAAAATTCAGATTCCTCTGCCTAGCATTAAACCTTTGTCCTTTACAAGCCTTTACATCCCTGTCTAGATTCCTTTCCTATTACTTCCATTTATATTTTCTCTTCTCTAACCAGATGAATTCTTATTCTTCTCCATGAACTCGGCATGCCATGTTCTATCATTTGCAAAGACAAATACACACCTCCTCCCCCACCATTTTGGACATGCACTTAGTTCTCATTTTTACCTTTCCATCATCTTTCTCTAAAGCTTAGCTCAGGTTTCCCACTTCCTCAAGGAACTGTTCTGCTTTCCCCATTCAAAGAACTTCCTCCTCCTTAAATAGCATCAGAGCATTTTGTGTAGTTCTCATCTTTGGCCCTATCACTCTTATTATTGTTTGTATTATAGTTATCTGGTGAAGGCACTGACTAGAATGCTGGTCCTGGAGTTAGAAAGACCTGAGCTTGAATCCTCTCTGAGACCCTGAGCTGTGTGACCCTGGGCAGGTTACTTGACCTCTCTAAGCTTCAGCTTCTGCAACTACAAAATGAGGATAATAACAGTACTTGTCTGTCACATCCTACCTAATAGAATGTAAGCTGCCTGAGAGGAGGAACTGTCATTTTTCATCTTTATAAGACTAGTACCTAATGTTTATTATATTGAATTGAGAGAAAGCCCTAGACAAATGATCAGTCAACATTTTCTAATCTTTTATACCTATAAATATTAAAGGACAAAAAAGGTGTCAAAGGGCGCTCTGTTCCCTGCCTTTAAACCCTGACTACCCATACATCAACCACTATGGACAGAAATAAAGGTGATTTTTTTTGGAAATTCACTAATTTTCTTTGCCACAGCAGTGGGTGGTACTGCAGTAGATAATGATGCTTTTCACTCCCTCTCTTTTCCAGGAGGAGATAGAGCTGAATCTCACCTACGGCTTCCCCTCTCATCTTTGCCTTGACAAACTTATGCCCTGCCCCCATTTCCCTCCTCCTGTCAGAGCCTGGAGACTTAATTAATCATATCCTGTTTCAACAGCTGGCTCACGTTTAGCCTAGGGGCAATATGGTTGCCCACTGGTCCTTTCTCTGCTGTTTTATAATTTTTATCAGGTGAAAAAAATATCAGTACAGTCACAATAACTCAGAGCCCTCAGGGAGGAAAAATCATTAACATTCACATTGAATCTGGGCTCTCTCTCTTAATTTAAAATTTTGTATATCTGTAGTGAACCCTCTGGCCACAGAGTAAGTGAGGCAAAATAATGATATAGGAACCATGAGGTCACAGAATTGACCTAAGTATATGATAGTTTGTGTTACTGAACAGACATGGGGAGGGGAAAGAAGTTAGGGAGGGAGCAGACTTTAGGGGGAAAACTTTTCATAGTCTTTGAAGAGTTGAGTACAACAGATAGCTTCTGTTTTGGTCCTCTGTTCCAAGATGGCAGGACCCAGTGGATCTGCAGAACTCCACTCTCCTTTCAGCTCTTTCTCCTGGGTTACAGATTCTTTCTAGTTTAGCTCATTAAGTTCTACGTAAGGGCTGTTTCTGCTACTGAGTTCTTAGTCTTCACTTCTAGTCTACTTATTAGATAGTGTGTGTGTGTGTGTGTGTGTGTGTGTGTGTGTGTGTGTGTGTGCCTTTTAAGCAAGCACAGGTGGGACTCAAATCCTCCTTCCAGCTCAAAGATTGAAATGGTTCCACATCCTTCTCAGTCCCAAGAGGGAATGTGTGTCTGTCTGAAATACAAATCCCTAAGTGCCATTTATATCTCAAGCTCCTATTATATCTTTTTTTAAGTTATATTAATATAACTATATAATGATTATAATGTCACTTCTGTTTTATACCTTCTCTTTCTATTTTGTCCAATGGTAGAAATAAAAGTCATTTATTTGGCATTTCTAACTATCACTTCAAAATCTTTTTTTTTCTTGAGAAATAATTCTTCAGATAAAGACAACAGTGGGGGTTCTGCAACTATAGTGTTACGTTTACCCATGCAATTTCCATTTCTGTCATAGAATCATAATGACATAAATTGGAAAGAGGACCAGAATAAAAATTCTTCTTACATGTCCTTAGTTTATTGTTTGATTTAAATTCTGGTAGAAGGAATTTTGTGTTTAAGTCTCAAACCCTAGACTAAATAATTGTCATTATAGCATTATCATGGTAAATTTCCAAGCAGAATAGCCTATTGCATTTTTATCCACTGAAATTTTCTAGTGCAGTAGGCAAATAGTAAAATGGAGTTAGGTTTATATTCTGTTGATTATCTCCAAACTGTCATCTGCTGAGACTTATTGAATAGCATTTTTTTCCTTTTTAGTAAACATATCTATCTTATATTTTTTAAAATGTGTTCTTTTTTTCAGTGTCTAAGGGGTTTTATATTTTTAGTTAGTCTGACCAAATATCAGAACTCTTCCATATCAAGTTGTTTTGGTTGCATTCACCTTTTTTCTAGGGATGGGTCAGCTGGAGTTAGGCAAGGGTCAGCAAGCAGTGAATTTAGAATTATTCATGGTGAAGCATAAAAGGAAAGGCATCTCCATGGCCATGTTGTGAATCAAACAGAAACAGAGAATATGGTTGGTGTTAATTACCTACCCTAAGTCCTTTGTTCACCTACTTATTAATAGCACTATAATCTGTCACTTTAGAAGTATCTTCCTCCAGTGGTCTCTGAAATCCCTGACAAAGCTATAAATCATACTTCTCCACACATCTTCAGTTGAATATTCTCAACCCTGAGGTTGTGATATTCTGGACCCATTAAGATTGTGATCTCCTTGAGGACAGGGACTGTCTTTTGCCCGTTTTTGTATCCCTAGTGCTTAGCACAATGCATTTAGCACCCACGTAAATAAATGTTTATTGATTAATTGTCTCCCTGCACCTGTGCTGGGGTGAATCTGGTTGTGAGAGCATTGAGTGAGTAGTCAGAAGTCTCCCATGCTGTTGGTCAGTATCTTGTGAAGATTAGTAACAGGAAGGGCAGAATCTATTTCAAGAAAGTCACAAGAATGAAAGGTTGAATTCATCAAAGTCCAAAGGCAGAGGCAGGTTGTGTATAGAGTGAATGACATCAAAGATAAAATCGTCAAACATGGAGACTAAAGGGACCTGTGGCAAATAGATCACAGATGGAAGGGGTGGGAGGAAAAAGGTGAAGGAATCAAATTTGGTTTCCTGGAAAGGGCCATAAACTAAAGGGCTTGTTTACAACATCATGATAAAGCAGTAAGCAGTCTACAGGATACAAGGAAGCAGGCAGAATCAATAGTCTGGGACCAAATCAAGATTCCAAAAAACTAGATAACAGGTAGGCCAAAGCAAAGGTTTGAGCTCAAGAAATGAGTTTTCATAATTGTGATGCCCAGTGAACAGTGTTGGATATATAGTCTTTTAACCTCAAACATGTGGAGCTTGGTTTAACCAGCTTGTTTTTTAGTTTGGACTAGCTAGAGGTATGGACAGCTCCTGCTAATTTTGACTCCCTGCCCCTCCTCCCTGGGAAGAAGCTATATCCAAATAGATTCTGCCATTTGAGATGTAGTCATAGCATAATTTGATAAGTTCCATCCCTACAAACCACCCCCCCACACACACACACAAATGCACTCATGTAAACAGATACATATATACATGCAGAGTTTTCAAATTGAAAACTGGGAATATTTTTATTGCACCCACAGGATTAGAATAAACATTCATTACTTTGGGGAAATTTTTATCTAAAATCAAAACAAATATGACAGTCTACCAAAATAACTTACATATCTGCATGGCTGTTTTATTGTAACATAGTGATCCCCAAAATTAATTCATACAACAAATGTGTGAAATGAAATTGGGTTATACCTTTTAGAAAGAAGCCATATGCCCCCATCCTAAGGAGCACTTTCAGTCAACCACAAAGTCAGAGAGCCTTTTGGGGCATTCAGATCCTATTTGCAACACATCAGTTTCATTTTCAGCCACAGAGCACACCCTCCTGTCTTGTTAACATTTGGTTTCTCCCATTAACTTTAAGCCTGACCAAGGTCATGGTTGGTTGTTGTCCTTCATTCTCAAAGAGGACCAAAATGATATCGCTATGCTAAAGTCAAGTTCCAATGTGTCTAACTGTGACTGATCAGACCAATATGAGCTCAGAATGCTCTATCACAGGTTGAGCACAAATAGTCCATGTAAACATTTGGGTAGATTCTCTAAATTTGTGCATCCTGCATTTCCTTTGAATTTTGCTTTGCTCATAGAGCACAGCACCTTCTCTGATGTGGGCATGCCATGATGAGCCGTCCTGTGCCTTTGTCTCACATGCCACACAATTCCAAAGTTCTTAAGAGAGACCTTGAGAGTGTCCTTGTATCGTTTCTTCTGAGCATGATGTGAGTGCTTGCCCTGTGTGAGTTCTCCATAAAATAGTCTTTTTGGCAAGTGTACATTTTGCATTCAGACAATGTAGCCAGCCCATGGGAATTGCATTCTCTGAATCAGAGAGCTTCTCTGAAGAGCTACAGAGCTGTTGTGCTGACCACTTTGTTGTATGCCTGTGAAACTTGGACAGTCTACCAGCACCATACCAGGAAGATGAATTGCTGCCACTTGAATTGTCTTAGGAAGATTCTGAAGATCACCTGGCAGGATAAGGTAGCAGACACTGAGGTCCTTTCTAGAACTAAAGTGCCAAGCATTCAAATTCTGACTCTGACTCTGACTCTTCATGACACCATTTTAAAATTTATTTAAACTTATTCAAACAAAGTTATTGAAGTGCTTTGCCATTTCCTTCCCTGGATCATTTTACAGATGAGGAAACTGAAGCAAACAGGGTTAAGTGACTTGCCCAGGGTCACCCATCTAGGAAGTGTCTGAGGCTGGATTTGAACTCAGGCCTTCCTGACTCCAGGCCCAGCGCTCTTTCCACTGCATCACCTAGCTGCATAAGGCCAGCTGTGATCAGAAGAGCCTTTCCAGTCATCCTCAGAAAGAAGTCTCTGCACCCATGACATTGCTTTGGTGTCTTGAGACTGATGTGACAGGGCTTTTTCGCTCATGGGAACTTCAGGAAGCAGCTGCTATGCAAAGAGGTCACTGAATTCACTGATTACCACCTGATCTATCTCTGAAGAGGCTGCTAAGGGCTCCTGGGGTGAACTAGATTAGAAGGCAAGCTGGAAGAGTCACACCTGACCTAGGAAACAAAGTCAAGGGAAAGAGGCAGTGTCTAGAGGTAAATGTACCTTATTCAAAAGCCCCTCCATCTCACCAAGGAAATAAGGTCAGGAACCTCCCAAACTTGATATATAACATTTTAATTTTGTTGGCAAGCATGCATTATTGAGCCATTGCCCATGACTATCCTAGATACATTCTTTAATATGTTATCAAAGAGATATTTATAATTATACATTTCCAGTTCAACTGGCTCCAAGGTTGTTGTTTTTTTCCTATAGGGTTTGATGGAAACTTACTAATTTTGTAGTCCAACCTACAACTCAATTAGCATTTACAAGTTTTGCAAAGAGCTTTACAAATAAGTCATTTTAACCTCACAACAACCTTAGGAGGTAGGGGCTCTTACTGTCCCCATTTTACAGATGAGTAAGGCAAACAAAGGTTAAATGACTTGTCCAGGGTCACTCAGACAGTAAACTTCTGAAGTGGGATTTAAGCTCAAGTCTTCCTGACTATGTATCCAGAACTCTATTTACTGTGACACCTGGATACCTAGAATATTCCTTACAAATTGCAAGAATATTTCAACTAACTAGGAACTATCCTATCTCATAGTATAGTCTATTTCAGTTTCCAAATAAATAAATGTTAGAAAACTTCCCCTTAACATTGTTGTTTAGTCATATTTTATTCTTTGTGACCCCATTTGAGGTTTTCTTAGCCAAGATACTGCAGTGGTTTGCCATTTCCTTCTCCATCTCATTTTACAGATGAAGAAATGGAGGCAGACAGGGTTAAGTGACTTGTCCAGGGTCACACAACTGTTAAGTGTTGGAGGCCAGATTTGAACTCAAGAAGATGAGTTTAACTAACTCCAAACCTGGTATTCTATCCACTTTGCCACCAGCTGCTTCCCTCATATACTAAACTGAACTCTCTCTGTCAGTGATTTCAGGTCATTGATGCTAATCTTAATTTTATTCTTTAAAATTATGCAGAATAAATCTAATTTCTCTTCCAGATAATACACCTTCCATTATTCGAAGGTCAGCTATCCTGTTTCACTGTCATTATTCTCCCTAAATCATTCCTACTTACTCCTGTTCAATCTTTCTTCTTTTCTCATTTCCTGTGCAAAAACTGGGTCAGCCAGCTAGCACAGAGGCTAGAGTGTAAGTAAGTAAGAACTCAGTTCAAACTTAGCCTCTGACACTTACTAGCAGTGTGACCCTGGACAAGTCACTTAACCCCGATTCCCTTATCTATAACATGAGGATAATAATAGTATCTATCTCCCAGGGTTGTCACAAGGGTCAAATAAAGTACTTACTTAGCACACAGTACCTGTCACAGACAAAGCAGTATAAATGTTAGCCGTTATTCTACTCCTGTTTAGGGTTCTCCAAGCCTCTAATTGTATGAGTATATATGTGGGTGTCACATTTGAGTAAGGACCCCACTCCTCCAAGGCTGTGGAGATGAGTCAGGCTCATATTTCTATAAGTAACAGCTAGCTATTATCCAACATTATTCCCATAATATTGACTAATATTATTACTATTACCATTGCTAATTCCCACTTTTGAGGCCCTAGGTCTCATCTAAGAGTCAGCAAGAAGATTCAAAATGAAATCAGGGAACAGCTTGGCTAAAATTTATAAGGACAAAAAGGAGAGCCATGAAATGAGGCTGGAAGGGTAAACTTAAGACAGGAATATGTGACCTTAAATTCAAATTTTATTTGGTAAGTAGTAGAGAATTACTTGAGACTTTTGAGGAGGGGGTGGAGGGCGGCATGTTCAGAATTACACATTAAGAAAATTACTTTGACAGCAGCATGAACAGTGGATTGGAGAGAGGAAGCCTGTCAACTGAGGCAGGACATGCTTGGGACTGAAATTGGGATGGAAACAACGAAGATGGATAGGAAGGAACTGATGTGAGACATACGTCAGTGATGGCATGAGGCTTGACATGATTCGTGGTGAAGATACAGGAGAGAGGAGTCTAGTGACTGAGTGACTGGGCAGGTGGTGTGGTTGGTGGTGGTGTCAGCAGAAATGGTGAAATTAGAAGCAAGATTTATAGGCGAGAGAGTAAGCTTGGCTTTTTGCCTGTTGAATTTTTAAGGTATCAGCAAAACACCTAGGTGAAAAAGTCCCTAGGTAATTGAAAGTACAAATTGGAGATTAAGACAAACCTGTGGCTTTGGGAGTCATAATGATAGAGGTGTCAATTCTTTGTATTTACACTCCCATCAGTCAGCACATAGTAGGCTCTTAAGTGTTTGTTGATTGATTGATTATTTTCACAAGAATGGAAACTTAATAAGTTATACAAGAACTCTTTAGTACTCAAGAGTCCAGAACTTGTAAATACATGTCCTGCTTTTTAAATGCATTGTTGCAAATTGTTACCCTCCATAGTCCTGCAAGATGCCAGTCTTGTTTTCAAAAGGATTGTATGTCTATCATGGAAATAGGAGGGCATGTGCATTTTGAAATTATTGTTTTATGATAATAAAAACAGAGAAATTGTTATATTTTTATTTTTAAAAAGGCTCTTTAGCATCCATTTATAAATTTTGAGTTCTGAATTCTCCCCCTCCTTCCAGATCCTCCTATCCATTCTAAAGGCAAGCAATATGACACTATTATGCATGTGAAGTCATGAAAAGCATATTTCCATATTAGTCATGTTGCAAAAAGGAAGAAAAATAGAAAGTTTTTTAAAAATTCTTTAATTGTTATCTGCTTAGTCAGCTTTGTGATTGTAATATAATCATAGATACATTATAAGTTGAGGTGAAATTCTCATATAACTCTAGGAAAATGCTTGGACAGTAAGTAACTGAACATTTGTCAATAGTTCTTTATTACTTGCCTAGGACTGAATATTAATGTTAGTTGTCAGCATTTATTAAGTAGACTGTTGTATACATCACCAAATAGATTCACTTGCTTGAATTTGATGTAAGTAGCTTTATTAATGAAAGTTTTCCTAGTCTCATGGTCTTGATCTTTCATGAAAAATAAAGAAAAAAGTGAGCTCAGAGTTATTAGCAAAGTATTATTCTTGTTTATTTTTCAACCTAACAATTTGTTTAGAGTTTGAGTGTTTACTGCAGTGCTGGAAGTTAAAAATGACAGCAACAGTGACACACACACACACAAAAGTAACACAAGTATATGAATCTTGCCTGAGGGACATTTTTTAAGACAACACAATATTGGGGAATATTGTAGATCTTGTGTTACACTTGTTATAATAGACATAAAGTAAGACAATTTTGAATCCATACACATGTGATTTTCTGTACTCATTAATTAAGTCAAATCAGCCAACATCAATTAAGCACCTACTTTGTATTAGGCACAGTGCTAAGCTAACCACTGGGGATAAAAAAGAGGCAAAAATATGTTTCTGGGAAGGTTAGGTATAAATCAAATAATATTTCCCATAATTTACATCGTAATTTTAGAGTTATTACCTTCATTTATGATAGACCTTGCTACTGTTGTTTAAGTTTAAAGTTTTGCAGTCACCTGGCCTCTATAAGCAAATATTTTGATGATACACTAAGGGGAATTACTTTTCACTGGAATCTTATTGTCACCTTTTGTAGTGGAAATAACTGCCCACTAATTTATCTGTTTTAGGAATTTTAATGTTATAAATATTTGTCTCTACATTTTATAAATATATTTAAAATTTTAATTTTCACATATGCCTATATTTGACATTGGTCGGAAAGTATACTTACATGAAGCTTCTTCCAGGCCAGAAGGAAACATAAGACAAGCAGGATAACTTTGAAAGTTCTATGTTGAATTTGTTATGTAGTTTAAAAGGAAAAAGAAGCTGTGCATAGTCGAGATTCATGGTTTTGTATACAGTCCCTTTTTTTGTTCTTATGTGGAAATGCTCCTTTTAGTTGGTGTTGAGTTTGGAATAAATACTTTAAAACAACAATGACAATAATGTTTCTGCTACTTTTAAGTGCTGATTAAATGGAACACATTAAATAAGGAACAAGCTATTAAGAATTGGGCATAAATGTCATTGTAAAATAGGACTCAGAGACAGGGGTCTATAGATATGGGTTCTAATCTTAGGTTTGCTACAGTTTTTGTGACCTTGGGTAAGTCATTTGTTGCTCTTTCTGGATTTCAGGGTCGTTTGTTTGTTTTGATGAGGGGGGAGGTGTTTGTTTTTAGATAAGGAGGTGAGTGTAGATGAAAGTGTTCTTAGCCCAGAGCTGGGAACTTGTTCTTATGTGTGTGTATGTGTGTATACATATATGCATGTGTATATATGTGTGTAGGTATATATATATGTATGTGTGTATGTTTATATGTATATATGTGTACATATATAGGTAACAATATTTCAGCATAGTCAGTTTCCATTGTGTTCACATAGATTTTATTTTCTTAATTGAAAAATAAGGAATCCATATGCTTTACCACACTGCTGAAGAGGTCTATGACACACACACACACACACACACACACAGAAGGTTAGAAGCCCCTGAACTAGAATTCTGATGTTCTTTCAAGCTCTAAGGTTCTATTAAACAAAGTTTAATGTTGATAACTAAGATGTTTAGCTTCAGGAAGAAAAAAATGGAGACTATGTACAAAGAGCTTTGACCTTAGGCAAACCACTGCTTTGGCTCAGTTTCCTACTCTATAAAATGGGTAGGGGTGGGGAGTTTGTACTGGATGGTTTGTAAAATTCCTTCCAGTTCTAAATCAAACTATGATTAAACCAGTTTTACTGAGCTCCAGAAGGCAAAGCAAAGACCAGTATGTAAATAATAGGATGAAGATTTTGATCAAACTGAAGAGAAAAGTTTCCACACCCCCACCCCCCCCCACCCCCCGCCAAATGTAACAGTACAAAAGACAAATTAGTTTTTTGGTAAGGTGCTGAGTTCTATATTTCAGGGGAGGGTGGATGACGAGTCTTCAAGTATGTTGTATGAAATAGATGATATCAGAAGTTCCTCCTGATTCAGAGATTCTATGAATCTAGGTCTTAAAACAAACTGCTCTCTTTATTTTAGAGTATAAATCAATAAAAATAAATTAGGAACAGAGAGGAAGCAAGGCTGATTTTCAGACCTTTGTTCTGTTTAGTGTCTTACTTTTATAGAAAATAAATAAGTAGAACTTGAGAAATGTAAAAGTTTCAAAGATAGAATATAGCAGAATGGCCTAGTTTTCAGCCTATATGCCCTATCTTAATAATACAATTATAGTGCATGAGCAAATATTGACTTTTAACAGCTGAGCAGCAAATTTGCCATAAAAAAGATACTTAGCTTAATTATCATTTAAGCATTTTTTTTCATTTTCTCATTTTCAATCGTATTATTGATTTTAATTTGGAAAAAAATTCCTTTAGCTTTCCCCCCTCACCTTCACAGTCTATTTCTTTTATTGACACGTTTCTTGCAAATTACTTATTTAAAAAAAAATACAGTTTGGTGTTCTATACCTAGCATAATTTCCCTGAAATGAGATCTCTTTTTATGGCTATCCCCTGATCTCAAAGGACCATGATGATCTTAAAAGAAGATGGGGGAAAAAAGAATTTGGAGAAGATGGAAGTCAAAACTTGGAGTTCTTGAGTGGAATTGTCTCCATCTAATCCATAGCATTCCTAATTTAGGAATTTTATGCATGTGAACAATCCTTGATGATTGTAACATTTTTTGTTGTCCAGATACGTCTTTAAAGCACTATACTACAATGAAGTTCTTTACGCTACTAATCAATTAGTTCTGAGTCCCTTCCATAGTTTATCAAATATGTGTATGAATTGAATTAACTTTTCATAGACTATCTCCATGTATATATGTATGTATGTATGTATGTATGTTTGTCCCTCTAATCTCCTAGGCTTAAAAACCTCAAGTTTAGTAGCTATGTTTTATTAAATATAACAAGCAATTTAATTGATATATCTTACATCAAGTCTACAATATGCTGAAATAACTGCTACTTGTTACTTCTGTTTCTACTCTCTGAATCAATGAGAATAAGCCTAATCCCTCTTTTACATGACGGCACTTCTAATATATCAAATAACTACCATATTCCTCCCCCTGCCCCCCAATTCTTCTGCTTTCCAGGCTAAAAATCCCCTGTTCATTCAACTTATCCCTTATGGTGTTATTACGTCTCCTCCTCATCGTCATTGCTCACTTTTGGACCTCCTCTGCTTGTCAATATCCTTAATAGGAAGTATGAGCAGAACTGAACACAATATTCAGTTATGGTCTGATCAAGACAGAGTATGAGTTGGGGCTTTTACTTTCCTCATTCTGACATTTAAGTCTCTCTTATTGAGGTCTAATGGGCAGCTAGGTGGCACAGAGGATAGAGTGGTGGACCTGGAGTCAGGAAAACTCATCTTTCTGAGTTCAAATTTGACTTCAGAAACTTACTAGTTTGTGTGACCCTGGGCAAGTCACTTAACTGTATTTGCCTTAGTTTCCTCATCTGGAAAATGAGTTGAAAAAGGAAATAGCAAATCACTCCTTCCTCTATCTTTGCTAAGAGAACCCCAAATGGATCCACGAAGAGTTGGTCACAACTGAAATAACTGAAATTCAAACAACAAATTGAAGTCTGATATCATATTAATTTATTTGACTGACATTTCACATTGTTGACTTATATTAAACTTGCAGACCACCAAAATTTCCAATTCTTTTTCATACAGACCATTGCTTTATTACACCTCTCCCATCCTGTATCTGCAAGATTGATTTTTTGACCCAAGTATAGAAATATTATTCCTGTTAAATTGTATCTTGCTAAATTTAGCTGATTATTCTAACCTGTTAAGATCTTTTAAAATTCTTTTCTTTGTTGTCCAAAATGTTAGCTAGCCCTCTGAGGTTTGTTCCATTTGCAGATCTGATGAACATTCTGTAATTTCTATGATATAGGACCTTCTCAGTCTCCCTCGTGATCAACAGCACAGATTTGCAAAAGGTCTAGCCTAAGAATGCATTTTGTGATAGGAATATGGAACACAATATAGCTAACTGGCCCAATGAGAGCTGAAATGGATGGAAACTTAATATTTTAAAATTATATTGACCTAACTTTTTCCTTCAAAGAAGATAAATGAGAAGGATTTTTTGCAAAGGTAGAAGAGTCTGGTTTTGGAACACTGCATATAATGTCAAACTTTTCCAATATGTGGGTTGATTTTCCTGAACCATTTCCTCTTTTAATTCTTTGTACTAAAAGATGGCTCTTGGGGAGGGGGAGGAGGAAAGGGTCTCCTGAGAAACAAAATGTATCAATAAAAATGTATTGAAACCTTTTTAAAAGGAATCAATTGGAAACATTGCCATAATTAGAACCATTAAGCTATAAAATCGAGCTATGAAGTAGAGGCTAAGAAAAGTGTTTTGACGCAAGCTAAAAGGTATTTAGGTACACTCATGACTGAGAATTGCACCATTGCTTCCTTGTCCTCTTACCTTAAGGACAGGTGTTTTATATACAGTATATAAACTGATATTACATATGGAAAATTAACAATTTTTCAGATGCCTCCTTATTACTGATATAACTTTAACTAGGGTATTTATAGTGTTTTCTTCTTGATTAATTAGCTATTTACAAGCTGCCAAACATTGGCAAGAAGAGATGGCCTTGCTCCATGGCCAAGAGTGTGATCTTCTGTAATCATTTGGCAGATTGATTGCCCCCCCATTCAATGGAAGTCATGAATACAAATTAATAACAGATTAAGTCTAAAGAAAAGTATTGTAATTACTTATTTACTCAAAGACCTGGCACTTTCTTAGTTGTAAATATTAGAATACTACTGACTCCTTTTGATAAAACCATAGATATAGTGTTGTTATAATACTAATTATATAGTTGCTCTAAAGCCAGAATCATTTCCCTTTTTTCCTTTTTTTATATTTGCACTGCCTTCCAGCCCCTGCCAAGGGAGGGAGTTTAATAAGATGAACTTAACATCTTGATTTCTGATAGTTGTCTAATTATAGAGCCCACAACTAGGAATTTTGACACCCAGGGCAAGCAGCAAGAATTGTGCCCGGAGCAAATAGTATAAATAATATCTTCAAGTCAATTTTGTAACTTAGGTTGTGAAAATAAAGCAAGGAGTAATAAAAAGAAAAATTCCTTTGAGCAGGAGGAAGAATTAATGGCTACAATATCTTCTGTACTTTTTAAGAACTGCATGATTTGAATTTTTGTAAACTCTAAATTTTGGTTCTCTTATCACATCACCCTAGTTATAGCTCTATCAGTTTTGTGGACTAGGGTTATGAAGGTGAAAAGCTAAATATTTGAAGCCAGAAATTGTTGATAGAAATTGTAGATTTTAGAACTAATAGAAACCCCTCACTTTATAGAAGAAACTGGAGCTCAGATAGACTAAATGACTTGCCAGTGGTCAGGAAGTTAATAGCTTCAGGATTCTAACCTGGGTCCACCTACTCCAAAGCCAAAATCTTTCTTCTATTACACATTAGATGACATGACTGTAAGTATTTCTATCTTAAATTCATGTGACTTAGAATAGGCCTTATCCAGGTGGCCAACCAATGGTTTTGTTATTCTACTTTTTCCTGTATCTTTGACATTTTAATTTGAAATTTGACATTTTAATTTGAAAAGGAGGTAAGAAAGAGGGTGGGGGAGGAAAGGAAGGGGAACTGTAAGGGAACATGCATTTATAAGGCACCTACTGTATGCCAGACATTGTGCTAACTGCTTTACAAATATTATCTCATTTGATCCTCCCAACACTTCTTCCCACAACCTGTCCCACCCTGCTTCCAACTCTCCATTATGCTTTATCTTCTATTAGGATATGAGCTCCTTGAAAGTGGGGATGAATTCCTTGTTTTCTTATTTCTGTGTCCTCAGTGCTTGGAACACATTGAGCACTTAAAATTATTGTCTGCCTATCTGTCTGTATATTGATCCATCCATCCATTTCTATCCATCCATCTCTCTCTCCATATATATAGATATACATATGTATGTATATTTATACATCCAAATACATCTACCCACTTCTTTGTCTCTCTTTATCTACCTATATCTATCTATCATCTATCAGTGCTCAAATCCTGGCTCTTCCAATTAATACCTATGTGACCTTGGGACAGCTCACTTCTTCTTGGGACAGAGTCTCCTTATCTTTAAAATGAAGCAATTATGGGGCAGCTAGGTGGCACAGTGAATAGAGCACCAGCCCTGGAGTCAGGAGGACCTGAGTTCAGGATTCTAACCCAGGTCCACCTACTCCAAAGCCAAAATCTTTTTTTTCTATTCCACATTAGATGACATGACTGTAAGTATTTATATCTTACTTAATACTTACTAGCCTAGTGACTTTGGGTAAGCCACTTAACCCCAATTGCCCTACCCTTTCCCTTCCAAAAAGCAAAAAATAAAATAAAATAAAATGAAGCAGTTGGATTAAGTGACTTCTCAGGTCTGTCTCTTCCAACTCTAGATCTGTAATGCTTTGAGAAACACCTAGGACCAGTTTGGTGCCTCCTCTTCAGCAGCAAGGCAGACAACAGAAATCTATGAAGCTTTGACTAATAATATGTAATACTTAACCAATTTCATTCCTTCACCAAGGCTTGAGCTTGAGAAGAACAGAATTGAATTATAACCTTCCTTCCCATCCTTCCTTTGTCTCTGGCTATATATACCTCCACTCCCACTTGCCATGTTGGGTTTAGAAGCAAAAAGAAAAGGAGATGAGAAGAATAAATAAGTGGGTGGGATGTTCTATATGTATCACATTTGTGGAAGAGCTAAACTAAAAACCACCAAAATAAGAATCTTTCCCTCACTTTTATTCACTTCAAGCGTTATTTCAATTCTACCTCATAGTAATTTCCATCTCTGGGCCTTGGTTTTTCTTTATTCCACAAAAAAGCATTCTCATATTAAAAGTTGTCATCATTTGAGTTTTAAAGCAGTTGATTGTATCAGTTATCCCAAGTACTAGATACTTATGTCTAACAGTTATTCGATATATAATGACTGTAGGTCATTTTACTATACATATATTAATATATTTGTATCTAAATATTACCATGCTGTATGCATACAACAGTTTTCTCAGTTTGTGTTTTTATGTTTGCAAGTCACAAAATAAATGTTGGGGCATCTAGGTGGCACAGTGAGTAGAGCGTTGGCCCTGGAGTCAGAAGGACCTGAGTTTGGATCCGGCCTCAGACACTTAATGCACACACAAACAAAAACCTAGCTGTGTAACCCTGGGCAAGTTACTTAATCCCAATTGCCCTCCAAAAAGAAAAAACAAACAAAACAAAATAAATGCTAATGTATTTTTAGTTGATCGAGTAAGACCATAATAATGTAAGAGCCACAATTTTGCCAATTCAAAACACATCCTTAAATTTCAATAGTAGTTTTGGAGAAAGTTGCAGATCTCTCCCTCATGCTCTGTGTGCTTTGCTATAATAAATAGTTCTACTGAAATGCTGTGGTGTTTGGTATTGCTCAGGACAGAAACTCTTCTAGATTAGTCGACTGCTAACCCAACTGACAGCTATGGACCCACTTGATTTTAAGACATCAGCCAGGCCAAGAGAGATTGACTGCTGTTCCAAGACGGCACCAGCTAAAGAGAAACGAAATCTTAAACAGAATCAAAAATCGAAAAGATTTGAAGTTATGCTCCATCTAGAATGGGTTTAGATTGTAGGCAAATTGCTTTCACCAGTGGAATGATTTGCAAAGGCTATGAGAGTATTAAAATCCATTGGTTTTGTTGTGTAACTGGCTTTACTTTTCTTTTTAATTGATAGGACTGGTCAGATCTGTTGTTCAGTCATGTCTGACTCTTCTTGACCCTGTGGACTGTATTGTCCATAGGGTTTTCTTGGCAAAGACACTGGAGTGGTTTACTATTTCCTTCTCAAGTGGATTAAGGCAAACAGAGGCTAAGTGACTTGCCCACGGTCTAGTAAGTGCCTGAGATATATTTGAACTCAGATCTTCCTGAATCCATGCCTAGCACTCTTATCTACTGAGCCACCAAACAACCAGTCAAGTCTGTGGTAATAGCCAAACCAGTTTGTAAGTGTAAATACATCCTCATATGGTTTCCTGCAAAGAAGATAACCTTCCTCTTTTTTTTTCAGCAGAATTGTTCAATGATAATCTGTTAGAATGACACAAAGTCACTGAAAGACTAATAGTCAGAATTTCAGTTTTAGTTTCTCTTTTCTGTCTTCATTAAACCCACCTTCTAAGCTGTGGCAGCTGTAGTGGTGGAGAAAAAGCACAACCAAAAACAGTAACACTTTTCTAAAATAATTTCCTTTCAGTTTTCCAATTACTCTAATTTTATTGCAGTTTTCTTCAAAACCAGTACTAACTTATCTATTCATTATATTCAATTGAAATGAAATGGCAATCAGGCAACTCTTTTTGTTCCTTAAGTCACTGTCAAAAGACTGTACTTTAAAAATGTTTTATTATTTTTGTTGTTTTATTATCATTATTTTATTTATTATTCATTATTATTTTATTTATTTTTAGATCTTCATTATTATTTCTCTTCTCCTTTGGGACCATATAAAAGGAAACTTGCCCTGATAAAAGAATACATTAGATCTAAAAAGACCCTATCTTTAAGTGTTCATTCATTGTAATATATGAGTGTAATTGAATATTATGGTACTGTAACTGGTTAAGGTGAAAAATACAGACAGCATGGAAAGACTTGTAAGAACTGATGCAGAGTGAAGTAAGCAGAACCAGGAGCACAGTATACAAAATTCTCTTTTTGTTAGCTGTGTGGAAGATGGATCAGAGTGGGCAGATCTTGAAGCAGGGATACCAATTAGGAGTCTGTTGAATTAGTCCAGTTGAAAGGTAATGAGAGCCTGAATTAGTGGTGACCATATAAGTGGAGAGAAGAGAACATAAATGACAGGTGTTCTGAAGGGAGAAATTAAAGGATTTGGCAATTGTTTGGATATATGATAGGAGTAAGAGTGAAAAATCTAGGATAGCTCTGAGGATGCAAACCTGATTTGGGAAAATAGTGCCATGCAATTGACAGTAAAAAGGAAGTTCAGAAGAGATATAGATTTGGGTAGAAAGACAAGTTCTATTTTGAACATGTCAAATTTGGAGTTGCTATGGGACTTCAGTTCAAAATGTACAAAAGGCAATAGGTGATATAGGATAAGAACTTGGGAAAAAGACTTTTGTTATTGTTCAGTCGTGTCCAACTCTCCATGACCCTATTTGGGGTTCTCTCTCTCTCTCTCTCTCTCTCTCTCTCTCTCTCTCTCTCTCTCTCTCTCTCTCTCTTTTGCTTTTTGGAGGGCAGTTGGGGTTAAGTGACTTGCCCAAAGTCACATGGCTAGTTTGTGTGTGTGTGTGTGTGTGTGTGTGTGTGTGTGTGTGTGTGTGTTAAGTGTCTGAGGCCAGATTTAAACTCGGGTCCTCCTGACTCCAGGGCAGGTACTCTATTCACTGTGCCACCTAGCTGGCCCTCATTTGGGGTTTTATTGGCAAAGAGAGTCGAGTGCTTTGCCATCTCCCTCTCCAGATCATTTTACAGATGAGGAAATTGAGGCAAACAGAGTAAAGTGTCTTGCCCAGGGTCACACAGCTAGTAAATGTCTGAGGCTGGATTTACTCATGAAGATGAGTCTTCCTGACTCTAGAGCTGGTGCTCTATCCACTGCACCACCAAGGTACTCCAGGAGAAAGACTTAGGGCTAGACCTATATATAGATCTGGGAATCCTCTTCATAAAGGTGATAATTATAGCCATGAGATCAGGTGAGACTACAGCAACATCAAGATCAGGGGGGAGAAAAAAGATCAAAATTGCATTATACAAATTATAAAATTATAATGACTAAATGTGGTCTGAAGGAGAGATGACAAAAAAACACTTTTCTTCTTTCTTTGAAGAGTCTGGGGTCTGTAGTAATGAAATCTTGCATTTGTCAACTCAATTGATATGTTAGCTTTGGTAAACTGTTAGTTTTTTCTTTCTTTTTTATCCTTTGTTTAAAGGGATGGTTTTATGAGTAGGCAGGTGGAAAGATATATTTGGAAATGAAGGGAAAATAAAAAGAAAATATATAAATAAAAGAAAAATTTAAGGCCCTGATTTATGTTGTATGAGATCGTATGCCTAATTGTCGTAAGCAGACCATTGTCAATATATAAAAGCCTGTCTAATTCTGAATTTCTACTTCTGTCTTCTTAGCATCCTTCATGTGTGTCTGCTGCATATGATGTAAATATCCTTATTTGCAAAGCCTAGGGAAAAACAATCAAGGTAGTATGAAAAGCAATATTTTTTCTTCATTGGTTTGTTGAGGATTTCTGGAATAGAAAATTTTCTGTGTTTCTTTTTCTTGTTCTGAATCAATGGTCTTTTGTAGCCAAACCTTACCAAGCAATTGTAATTTGGAGATAGCTGGAAGAAACAATTGATTTTGAAATCTTCTTATTTAAAGTTTCTAAAAATTTACTTTGGATTTCTCCTAGCTGTCTTTTAACATGCTATAATTTTTCTTGTTCAGTGAATAATGAAAGGAAAGACTCACTAAAGGGAATAATGAAAAAGAAAATGAGAGGGCAGAAAGATAGAAGAGATAAGCATGATTTCTCTTTCTTTGTTTTCTCTTACCTACTCCCACTCAGCTAAGCTATTTTTTCCCCAAGAATTCAGAAAATCTGTAGTACCAACTTGTAGCCAATGCTTTCCTCCATGTTAAGTTGTCTTTCAGTTAAACATTATTTCATTTTGGTGACTAATAGAAAAATGTTTTTCTCTAGTATTGGTAGTCAGGAAAAAAGGTGTGACAGATAATGTATGATCAACATGCTAATTTGAAGAGTGATGGCTACATGGAGACATCTTCCATTGTTCCAGTAATTTCATCTCACACTCCTTTTTCCACAGAGCTGCCTCACAAGAACTGTTGTAGGGATCAGATTGGATGATGACTGTAAAAATAAATGATGGCTTCAGAATTAATCACCAGCTCCATCTTATCTATTACTTCCAGAATCATCTTTATAAAGCTACTGACCATGACATTCTCGTGCTCATACACATTAATTGGCTCCCCATTGCCTGCAGAATTAAATCCAGACTCCTTAATCTGGCATTCAGAAATCACTCTGTCCTGGGTTGAAGTCGTCTTTCTAGCACCAGTCTCCTACATGTCTTCTCCAAGACAAACTGAAGCACTTGCTACCTGAACATACTTCAGGCTCTGCCCCCTCTGCATTTTCACTCGAGTCTTGTTCTTTCTGGAATGTTTCTATCCACTCCACCCCACCCTCATTTCTGTCATTCTCTAGCTTAACAATCTTTTACAGCCCAGCTCTTAAGTCGCCTTCATAAGGTCTCGTCTGACCCTCCCTGCAGAGCCACAAGTGGTTGTACTATTTTTTGTTTCCAAGTCCCTACAGTAATTTATTTTTATCTCTTCATAGCCTTATTGTGCCTCATTTTATTTTTTGGGTACTTGTCCTTATTTCTCCCCAAACCTCCATTCCCATTAAATTGTAAACTCCTAAGTTATTCTTACTTACAGTCTGGAAAGATAGACTAAGCCAGGTTGAGGGTAACTAGCAGACCTCAAACTCATCTGTGAGTTTGGGAGACATCTACCCCAAGCATATGAAGACTTATCCCAGCAGAATGGAAGGATGAGAACAATTTGCTTCAATGGCCATGAAAGCAACTGAAGTGGTAGCTGTGGAGTACTTAGAACTCAGTCAGACATTGAAGATGTCAAGATCACCCACTGTATCCCAGGTCCGTCACCAGTCATCCTGACATTAGTCTTGCCATTGGATTTTGATGACTCTGGAAGAGATAATGAGGCTGATGACTTTGTGCAGCTCTGCCTTACTTAAATCCAGTTCACTCCCAAGTTGAGACATCTCCCAATGATGTCACTGGTTGTCTTCATGAACAAAGGACAAGCAGAAATCTTCCTTCCTTACACTTTTCAGTGTCGACCACATTTAATTGAGTCTTGTAGGTGCCTGATAAGTGTTTTTTTTTTTAATTTAAAAAATGAATGAAAGGTTCAGCCTCATTTGCTGTATCCCTAGCTTTAGTTAGATATTTTTATAACTCATGCCATTGTATCATCTAGCCTAGCTCTCTTCTCCTGCTATGGATACAGGAGAAACTTGAGAAATCAGATCTTGTATTTGCCATGGGCCCCTGAACTGGGGAGCAAGAAGCAAAGAAACATGTTGCTTCTTGTCTCCTATTTGCTGACACACACACTGCTTAGTGATTTAGGTAAGGATTTGAAGGAATGATATACCATTTATGTCTAGTGAATTTGCATTGAGACCTACCCCCCCATAATTTCTTTTTTTTAATTTTTTTGCTTTTTGGAGGGCAATTGGGGGTTAAGTGACTTGCCCAAGGTCACATGGCTAGTAAGTGTTAAGTGTATGAGGCTGGATTTGAACTCAGGTCCTCCTGACTCCAGGGCCAGTGCTCTATTCAATGTGCCACCTAACCATCCCCCAATAATTTCTTGATGACTGATTGACCAAACCAGTAGTAAAAAGGATCTATCAAAGATACAGGTGTAGTAGCAACTTCAGTGCCATAACCTGTGGATCCCAGTCAGTTCTGATCTTGGAATTCACTGTGATACAGGTCAAGTCAGAAACTAATCAACTCTATTTAACATTATGGATGGTCCCCATGCTCAGGAACTTGTATCCCCTTATATTCTAATAATAATATTAGAAAAAATGTTACTAATAATAAATTACTCAGGTGTACTTTTATAAATGAATTAATCATAGATAAGCCAATCTTTATGTGCTAAACAAACAGTTCTCTACCCAGGCCTCTCCCTCTCCCTCCTGCAATTGTTTCAAAGCTGTTATATCCCAGATTCTCTCAACACCCTACTTACAGTACTTGTTCACCCTCCTTCCTTTGCCTCCCTCCTGGATTGTCTCATTTATCTATCTTTACTCAAGGTCATAATGAAAACAAACAGGTTGACATGGATAAATAAAGCAGAGGCATTAATTACATGTAACATAGACAGCAAATTCCATTTGCTTCCCAGACTAAGCTTCCCCCAAGGCTCATTCCCTGTTAGGCTGGGTTTCATCTCCCTTCTCTTTATTTGTATGGTCCCCCTTGCTTACCTTGTAAAAGATTGAAAATTTAGGCTAGGAAAGGACAAATGGCTATGGATCTTCTTTGATGGCTAAGGACATTTAGTGGCCTTTTCTCTCCATTATTCATCTTTCTGCTACTACTATCAATGATAATTAAACTCTTCCTGTTCATCTTACCAGTCCTATTCAGTCTCCTTTGCAAGATCAACATGTGTATTCTACCCCCATACTTGGGTGAACCCTAAAACAGATCTCCCTTGGACTTTCTCCTTTTTCCTGTAGCCAAACTTCTGGATAATTTCATGTGGTCTCATGGATTCAATCAGCCTCTCTAATTAATTAGATGACTTCAGGTCATCTAATCAGGACCATCCAGGACATGGTTACCTCTCATTATTCTCCTGCGTTCTAGCCCCACAGCTCCAACAGCCTGCTTGAAACCTCTTCCTACATGCTCCATTGACATCTCAAACTTAATATGTGCAGAACCAAACTCATCACCTTTACTGCTAAACCAGTCCTGCACAGCTTACGGCCTGTGGGGCAGTATGTTGTATAGGTCTGTTTTACATCCTCTATATTTTTTGCTGGCCTCACCAAATCCTTTTGTGAGCCTCAAGCAGTGTGCAGTCTGAAAGTGGCATGTGGGCCTGCTCTAAATCCAGCCCTTTCCTGTCTTCCCTGTATCCTCTCCATCATCAGGTTTCTCAATCTTTTGACTCTTGATTCTCACTCAATCCCCATATCCAAACAGCTGCCAGATCTTGTTGAATCAACTTCCCCCAAACCATCAGTATTCATTACATCATCATAGTTCAGGCCCTCATTATCTCTCACATACAGTATTTCATTAACCTCCCAAATGGTCTCCCTGCATGTAATCTTGCCCCTTTCTAATGTATCATGGAGCCACCAAGTTGACATTCCTAAAGCACAGATCTGACCGTATCATCGACCAAAATGGAAATTGTGTCAAATGCAGAGAGCTGCCTCTCAATGCAGAGAAGGAGGAAATGAGCCTGCACCAACCACAGTAGTACATCCAGCATATTGGAGAGATGAGGCTGCCCATTGTCTCTAACTTAAGAACTATCACTTAGTCAATCATAAAACACTGATTAAGTACTTACTATGGACCAGGCATTATGCTAAACCTGGAAATACAAATAGAAGTAGAAAGAAAGATAATCTTTGCCCTCAAGTAACTTTTTGTTCTGATGGGGAATACAACACATAAAAAGAAGATAAAAAAGGGGGAGATGGGACAAAGGTACCTGTGCTGGCTGTATGGTAGAAGAAGCCTGGAGGGGAATAAGACATGGAGATTCTAGAAGAAGCCATCCATTCAAAAGCAGAGGCCACTGAGGTGGAGACTTAGTAATGAATTATAATAATAGCTAGCATTTATATAGCATCTACTCTGTGTTAGGCTCTGTGCAAAACCCCTTACAAATAGCATCCCTTTAGGTCCTCACAGCAACTCTTGGCAGTAGGAACTATTATTATCCTCATTTTGGAGTAGAGGACACTAAGGAAAACTGAGGTTCCATGACTTGCCCAAGGTCACACAGCTAGTAAAAGTCTGAAGCCAAATTTAAACTCAAATCTTCCTGACTTCAGACCCAGTGCTCTATCTACTGTGCCACATATCGCTGTGAGACTTTAACTGCCTTAGTGGGACAAATCACAGTCAGCTTCTTCTCACTGTTCCTGACCCTGATCTATTCTATCTCCATTACTTACTTAATATAAACACCTTGACCTTGACTTCATTTCTGTAACCAAGAATGATAAATGTTTCAAAAGTCCTTATACATATGATATACTTACAACCTGCAAGGAATTGTCCTTGGTGTTCCCAAATATTAAAAAACAACAGTCGCTGCTTTCAAGGAGTCTGTATTTTTATTGGGGGAGATCTAACATATAATATAAGGTAAGGTGTAGTGGAAACAAAAAAGAAATCATACAAAGTGCTCTATGAAAATTGGATAAGGAAGAAAGCATTTTTCATTATTGGGCAATCAGGAAAGTCTTCCCAAAGAAGTAAATGCCTATAGATGAGGTGACAGCATGTCAGGTAGAGGGCAAGTCAACTACAGCTAGGAGCCTACTTCATCTAAAGTATATGAATAGGAATAATGTGAAATAAAGCTGGAAATATAGTTTAGAGTCAGATTAAATAGGGCCTTAAATATCAGGACATGGACAATCTTTTTTAACTTTGATCTTCCTATTTCTCAATGTCACCTGTAGCCTCTCAAACTCTGTTATGGCTACCCTATACTGATCTTATAATGGCTACCTAATCTCTGATGGGGATGGTTTTCCTCTCAGCTCCTGGCATCGTTCCACTATTAACCCACAACTATTGTTTCAGCCTTACCTTCACACACCTAATCTGAAGAGGCCCAGGATTCTGGACGCCCTAGGGTAGATAACCCAACTTTTGGGTCAGATTAGGTGGAATAGGAAACCACCATGGAAATAACTAATAAAAAATATGCCCTGAATAGCTTTTTATTCATATATGATGTCTTTTAAAATAATGTAACTAGTACAGATAAAGATGATATATTTATCTTTTGGTATGTATGGGTTTTTTAAAGTATATGCCAAAATCTTTTCAATATGGAAAAGTCTTGCTATACTGTACGACCTCCACCTTTGCTCAACCTCTGCCATACAAAGGGGTGAATATACCCATGATCTGCCCATCATCTATAACTGTTATGCCCTCCTGAATCAGAACTCTGAAATTCCTTTCTCTGATGATTTCCTATTCTTCCATCCCTCCCAGTTATTCACTCTTCCTAGATTTATCCTTCATCTTCTCCATAATTCTTGGGCAAAGGATCTCTTTCTGTTCTCCTAGTCTATCAGCCTTCCTCTAGCCTTATATTCCTTCATAGAGTCTTGCCCATACTTAAACAATTCACCTTTATACTACTCTGTACCCTCGCATCTCCACCCCTTCCCCCACCATCTGTTTGACAATATGATGTTCCTGCCCTGCTACATACCAACCTTGGGTTACTCTCACATCTGTAAAATGGGAATAATACCAATAAAACCTATCACATAGGACTGGTGTGCTATAGTTTATTTAGGGCATTTTGCAAACTTTGAATCGCTATCTCATTTGGTAGGTATCATCATCATCATCTCATCCATTACATCTGCTTCTACTTATGTGCCACAGAAATCTGCTAGAACTGGTCACATGAGGGCACCTGCTAGGTCTAGCTACAGATCTTTGCTACCTATTCCCAACTGAGCCTTTGCTGCTGCACATAATTTTTTTTATTTTTCTATTATTATTTCTCTTGGTCTAATTCCCTGAAGGAGTCATCACAAATTTTCTTTTCTATCATTAAACCTCATACCGCAACCCTACCTTCCACCTTCCCACCAGCAAAGAACCCCACCCCTGCCATATACACTGTACTGAGAATGTTTAGACTGTTTTTGAGTCCACTCTTCTTCCCCATTTTCAACTCAAAACACTATATATTTTTCCTTCTTTTTCTGAGAAGGAGGTTCTTTTTACCTCTGCCAAGGTCAATCTTCCTTTGTTTCCCTTGATCCCGTATCCTCCCATCAATTCCAGAAGTTTGAACTCCATCTCTCTCTCTCTCTCTCTCTCTCTCTCTCTCTCTCTCTCTCTCTCTCTCTCTGTCCCTCTCTGTCTCTGTCTCTCTGTCTCTGTCTCTCTGTCTCTGTCTCTCTCTGTCTCTGTCTCTGTCTCTTTCTGTCTCTGTCTCTGTCTCTCTCTCTTTCTCTCTCTTTCTCTTTTTCTCTCTCTTTCCCCCTCTCTCTTGTTTTTCTCACCAGTCAGTCCTTGACTTACCAGCATTTTCTTTGCAATCTGCCTGTCCTTAAAAAAAAAAAAACAAAAAAAAAACCTTCACTTAACCTACTCTTTGACACAGAAATACCGCTACTAAGCCTATACCTTAAGGAGATCAAAGAAAGAAGAAAAGGACCCATAAGTACAAAGATTTATATTTATATCAGCTCTTTTTTGTGGTAACAAAAAAAACCCCAGAAACTAAAGAGATGCCTTATTCATTTGGGGCTGGCTGAATAATTTATGGCATATAAATGTAATGGAATGCTTTTGTGCCATAAGGTGATGAAAGGCATAGTTTCACAGAAACCTGGGTAGATTTGTATGAACTGATGCACAGTGAGGTGAGCAGAATCACAATAATTTTTACAATAATATCAGCCCTAGAAAAGCAAACAAATTTAAAAACCGTAAGAACATTAACCAATGCAGTGAATAACTATGATTCCAGAGACTGATGGAATAGAGAGGTGACAGACTCAAACTGCATACTGAGACATAATTTTTGGTTATAGACAATGCTAGGATTTGTTTTGCTTGACTGTACATATTGTTAACAAAGGTTTTCTTTCTTTTTTTTCTCCCATCAAATTGTGGAGAGAATGAAAGGAAGAGAAAATTGACTTTTGTTAATTGAAAAAATATTTAATTAAAAAAACTTCACTTGGTCCTGTTATCTCCTCAGGCTCTGTATCTCTTCTCTTTCACAACTAAGCTCTAGAAAAACCCATTTGGACTTCCAGCCTCCATTTCCTCACTTCCCAAATGCTTGCAGCTTACTTCTGACCCCACTCCCTGACTTAGAAAGCTGCTTCCAAAGAGCATGAATTAAATTAAATGGAATATAATCAAGGAAACATTTATTAGGTGTTGATTATGCCCAAGACATTTCACCAGACTCTAGAGATATAAAGGGGTGGGGACAGGGAGAAAACATAGTCCCTATCCCTAAGCAGCTTCAGAACTCTGAAGGACATATCATACACTCTCAGTAATCTGTATCCAATTTGTTAGATCTGGAACAACATATATACTTAAAATTTAATTTATACCTCTCACCTATCTACATCCAAAATAAATTCTGGGATTGGGAAGCTCCTTAGTATGTTCTATAAATACTTGGGCTGGCAGAAAAATTCATTCCTTCCCCACCCCCCCCCCACTTCACCCTCCACACTGGACCTGCTTTTAGCTCCTTTTCATCCTGGAGCACGTCTTGAAGTTTTGGGTTGAAGAAATTTTGCTGATCCTTGGTCTAAACTGCTTTTCTGTCTTTGGTGTATTTTTTGAAACCTCTTATTACTTTTACTTCCATGTTTAGGCAACATTTCCTCCTCCATATTTGTGCTTTCTCTGTTGGATTTTGTATCTTATGGATTTGGAAAGTACTTCTAAGATCTTTCGGTTTAAGCCTATACCTGAATTGCCCTTTCCCTAAGAAGTGGACTTATAGTCTCTATTTGGAGACATCACATAATGGAGAGAATCTACTACCTCCCAAAGCACTACTCTTTCCATTTTGGGATAGCACTAGTTGTTAAGAATTTTTTTTTCCATATATTTTATGGAACTCATGCTCTGAAGACTTCTACCCACTGTTTACTAGAATCGACTAGTAAGAATCTTCTTACCTGTATGAGATCTTTCATCCTGACTTGGTCAGTCAACATATTAGTTATCCATAGAAACATTTTGTCCCTTAAACTTTTGTTTTGTATCATATCTATGACCAGTTTCAAGGTTCAAATAAAAAATGATTAATAGGATAGAACCAAGGACAAATCCATAGAGAATTGCATTTGATATGTCTTCTTAAATTTACATCAATCTATTAATGACTGTTCTTTGGGGGAATTGCCTATGCCTCACCAATCATGTTTTATTGATTTCTGTTATTATCAAAGATGATGATAGAACATGCTTCCATTTAATCTGTTTCTAACTTATTCTCTTATACTTTACATCCCTCCATCTTGTTTCCTTGGTTGTAACACTTTCCCATTTAAAGAGAAAAATACCTTTTTCCTTACATTTCACTTATTTAGTTTCACTATGCAAATTAGAGATTTAGCATTAACCTATAATACATCAAATTCTATTATCTACCAAGGCATATTCTAATGATATGCTTTGTAATAATAGCTCTGTGAACTGTAATCCTCAATCATTGCAAACAATGAAGATGTGCCAGCTTGGAAATTCTCATGAGTTTCCATTGTGTTTCAAATGGCAGATTAACCCTTAAACTGAAAGTTAGTTGGATCATTCAGTAATGTAATAATTTGGTCACAAATAGGCAACTCTTTTGAAAGTGTTTGCAGTTCAAAATAGAATGATAGTTCCAATTGCCCAACAATGCAGTTGCAACAGAGACCTTTCTTCTGGTGTTGTTAGTTTCCCTTGTGTTCATTATCTCATATTTAATTTCTGGTGACTAAAATTGTGAAACAAAATCTATTACTTCTTAACTATTATTTCTTTGTTACTCTGTCTGCAGTGCCAATTAGCAAGAGCTCTGAAAGATTTCTAATTACTGTTTATATTTTTCATTTTTATGCAATATGACTAGAGGCTTCCTTTGTTTCTTTGTAGTAATATCAGTGGGTAGCTCCTTTATTTTTATTTATTCCTGAGCTTTCTAGAATTCATGGAACCATACTAAGATTTGTAAATCTTCAAAGAGGCCTTGTCAATTAGAGCCAAAGTCTGTGTTCTCTTGCATTCAAATTAGAATGGCAAGAAGTGGACCGTTTCTCCTGTTGACAGGGACATAAATCAGTATATTACTACAGATATTTCTGGAGGCAGGAATGTTAATTTCTGCATTTTTAATATACCATCCTTAAATACTGTCTAGTATTATTGAGTGGCCCTGAAGTAAATTATTAGAGTACATTGATTTTGAAAGTTATTTCTACAGACAAGTGGAGGTATTAACGACCACTCTACAAGTGTTAATTTCATAAATTAGCTAGGTCACTAACATACACCAAGAAGATGGTACCCCCATCATCGTGTCAGTCATTTCCTACCTGTCATATTCTTGACCACTTCACAGTTGGCCATTTCTGATGTATAATGTCTTCTGCTCTTAAATCACTAGCTCTACTGGCTTTCCCCAGTTTCTACCCTGTTAATTCTCAACCCGGTATAACCCACACTTATCTACCTTCTTTCTTACTTTGAAGTGCTCAGAAAACAAGTCATGAAATTAAGCTGGCTAGGTTTTCTAAATTTTATTTATTCTAAATTTTATGCTACTGGACCCTCACTGTTGCACAGCAAGCAACTTTTTTCTTTATCTGTTAATTATTCCATATAATATTCCTCTCCTGCAGTGGTTCAAAACCTTCTCTCTTAAGTCTCCAACTCTATTATCACTCTTTATCTCTTAGCAGAAGGTTTTGCTCACCTTCCACTTTACTGAGAAAACTGAGATCCTCTCTGCCCTCTCTGCCCCTCGTCCCCTATGTGTTTCAGCCTCCAAAGATGAGGTAACCTTTTTCTCTGCCAGAGCTAACCTTGCCTGTCCACTTTTGCCTTGATCCCAAACTTACCCCTGGGATTTTGCTCCAATTTTCCTTATCTCTCTAAAACCTTAAATTTTTCTGCCTCTAATAACTTATGTTTATATATCCACGTGCACCTCTTTATTTATGTGTCTAGAAGTCCCTTGAGGACAGAGACTGTTTCTGTTTTTGGTTTCCTTTCTTTGCCTCCCTAGCCACATAGCTTATCGTCGGGCACATAGTAAGTGCTTCCTTTTTTTTTTTTTTTTTTTTTGCTTTTTGGGAGGGCAGTTGGGGTTAAGTGACTTGCCCAAGGTCACATGGCTAGTAAGTATTAAGTGTCTGAAACTGGATTTGAACTCAGGTCATCCTGACTCCAGGGCTGGTTCTCTATTCACTGCACCATCTAGCCACCCCGTAAGTGCTTCTTAATAAAGGCCTTGTTTAGTGAATGCTTAAAACAATTTTTAGTTCTCTTAAATACACATATACACATACAACCTTCTCAGTATTCTGGCATCTTCCCCATCTGTCATCCACTGAAACCTTCCTTATTCACCTCAGTTGAATGTAAGCCCTTGGAGGGCAGGAATTTCGTCTTTTTTTTTTTCTAACCTTTTTACCTCCAGCATCTGGCACAATGAATGACACATAGAAAGTATTTAATAAATGCTGGTTACTTCACGGGATAAAATGGTGTACCTCAAGTCAGGAAGATCTGAGTCCAAATCTGATCTCCCAGCTTGCTAGCTGGGTGACCCTGGGCAAGTAACTTAAACTTGTTTGCTTTAGTTTCCTCATCAATAAAATGGGGGCAGTAATAGCACCTCCCATTACTTTTGTGAGGATCAAAAGTAATAGTAATTATGAAGGGATTAGCACAGCACCCAAGCACTATATAAATGTTATTGTTATTTAATTGTATTTAAATATTCACCCACCAACTTCCTACTGTCTGGCTTCAGGCTACTTCACCTTATTGACACTAAGTCCTCTAAGGAGAATAATAAAGTCACCATATCAAAGGATTTAGATCTGGAAAACTCCCTCCCAAAGGTAGTTAAATAGGACAATCAAAATTCCGAGGTGGGGCACTCAGCTTCTAGTCCAGGACTTTCTGGGCCACAGAAGCTGTCTCAGCAAGGGTCTTTTTCAGTCCTATCTTGATCTTTACACAGCATTGATGCCCTTGACTAGACTCTTTCCCAGATACTCTCTCCTCACCCAGCTTCCATTATAGTATCTCTCCTGATTCTCTGCCTCTTTGCCTGACCACTTCCACTTGTTCTTTTGGTTCTTCCCAGCCTCCAGATGAAGGCTTCCCCCTGTTTCTGTCCTAGATTATCTTCTGGCCTTAAGACTCAGTCCTTTAAAAATCTCATTCACTCTCATGGCTTTAGTTATCATGATATATACAATAACTACAACAATGGAAATGGAAATAATAACAGCTCCCCTCTCTCCTCCTACCCCTCCTACCAAATTAAATGCTGTATAATTATAATGACTAAACTTGGCCCTAAAGGAGAGATGAGAAAATGCACCATGCTCCTCTTTGTAGATGTCAAGATGTCAGTGTGCACATTGTGTGTTGCCCGTAGTTGCTGTGGCTGAACTGCCCCCTTTTCCCCTTTTATTTTTTTATATTCCTTGTTACAAATATGCATTCTCTGACTTTTAGACTCTAAGCTTCTTCTTGGGGGCACAAAGAGTCTTGGCTTTGTATTTGTATCTCATGTGTTTGTGTGTGTGTGTGTGTGTGTGTGTGTGTGTGTGTGTGTGTGTATAGTCACATCAAACCTTTGTGATCTTATATGGGGTTTTCTTGGCCAAGATCATGGAGTGATTTAATGTTTTCTTCTCCAATGGATTCAGGCAAGCAGAGGTTAAGTGACTTGCCCAGGGTCACAACAGCTAGTCTGAGACTGAATTTGAACTCATGTTTTCCTGACTCCAGACCCAGTGATCTATCTGCTGAACCAGCTAGCTGCTTCCTATCTAGCATTTCTGAGCCTTTAATTCATGCTTTTTAAAAATTAATTATTTCAGAGAGATGGCTTACTGAGTTGAGGCTAATATTCCAAATTAAGTTGTGTAAATGCAAAAGATTTCATTATAAATTTTCAAGTTTTATAAAGAAATTTTGAAAAGTAAAACAAAGCCTAGTAGGTCTGTGGACAAAATAGCAATTTCCAGGGTATATTAATTGCTTTTGAAGGCAATGAGATCACTTAAAAGTATTAGGCAAGTAGTATGATTTCACTGGGGGAAAATATTGGGGAAATTACAGCTTTGGATCTCAGCCAAATAGGGACTTTCAAACTGTCTACCAAAGCCTCCTGACTGTGTCTTAACTCTATTAATTTGGAATAGTGAAAGCAATTATCTAACCCTACATTTGGATTTTAATACATAGGTTTCATTTTTTATACTTATTTATACTTTACTGGAATTAGCTATACTTTATTGTATTTAGAACATATATGGCAAAATAGAGGCAATAGATAAGAGAGTCAGGCCTGGAGTCAGGAAGACTCATCTTCTTGAGTTCAAGTCTGACCTTACTAGTTGTGTGACCCTGGGCAAGTCACTTAACCCTTTTTTGCCTCAGTTTCCTCATCTATTGAATGAGTTGGAGAACGAAATGGCAACCACTCCAGTGTGTTTGCCAAGAAAATCCCAAATGGGGTCATGAAGAGTCTGAATCAACTAAACATGGACACGGTAAAGTAGAAAGAGTACTGGCATTGGAGTTAGACGTCTAGTTCTGAATTCTACCTCAGACACTTAATAGCTGTGTGTCCATGGATAAGTCACTTAATCTGACAAAGCCTCAGTTTCCTCCTCTATAAAAAAGAGGATGGTATCTTTAGCACCTATTCTACACATTGTTGTAAGAATCATATAAGATAGTATGTTAAGGTCCTATAAACCTTAAAGCAAAAGATGTCAGTCATTATTATTAAGCTAGATCCTATTTGTATATTGCATAAACTTTCTTTTTTAAATTTTTATTTATTTTAAATCTATGGAATAAAACAAACATATGTTCAACAGTAAAGTAAAAATAAATGATTGCACATGAAATTGCAAATTTATTTTATACAACTTGCTGTTCCTTTTAAATCTGTAATAAAATCATCATATAAGTTTCTTTTTTTTTATTCCTATCCCCTACCCCAGACATGGCTACTGTTAGACATACATACACACACACATACACATATAAATATATACATAAGAAAATCTTTCTATACAGACTTCTATCTATCACTTCTTTCTCTGGATGCAGATAATGTCTTCCTTCCTGTCCTTTGTAGTTATTTTGGGTATTTATAATAGTCAAAATGACTTACTTGCTCAAAGTTCCTTTTAAAACAATATTGTTGTTATTATATACAACATTCTCTTGGTTCTATTCAAATGAGTTTGAATGCAAAAATCCAAAATGAAATACTAGCTAAAAGATTGTATAACCTTTCAGATTAATATTAATTACTGCATTATCTACTATGTGTAACCAGAGTTTGTTTTCTGTTTTGTTTTATAAAATGCAACATCTATTTTATAAAGTATGAATTTGAATTTGAATAACATTTTAAGTAATTTAACTTCTTATAATGTCCTCTCCTAGGAACACTGAACCAAAAGAACTGGGGAAAGAAATATCCAACATGCAATGGTCCCAAACAGTCCCCTATTAATATTGATGAAGATCTTACTCAAGTCAATGTGAATCTTAAGAAACTTAACTTTCAAGGCTGGGATAGAGCATCTTTGGGAGACACATTCATTCACAACACTGGAAAAACAGGTAAAATGCCTTACTGCTTGCTCCTTTTGAGTTGTTTTATGGGACAGGAAAATATTTAGGTCATCCTATTTTTTTTTCTTTCTGGCTATGATCATAGTAGCTAGAAAGAAATTGGTAGTGACAGCCACCAAATCTCCTGGACAGGGCCTAAAATAGAGATAACATATGAAAGTCTAGTACACAAAATAAAACAGCTGAAGTTATCACATCTTTAATGCAGTCCAGTAATGTGCAGTTATTGAAGATAAATACTAATTCCAGCATCTACTCAATGAGGACAGTAATGATGGCTATGAAAAAGAATGCAATCAAAATAACATAATAACAAAATGTATTCAAAATAATTACTCCATTTTAAATCCATCCATATTTCTTTCCGTGAGCAGTAGAGATGTCTTCTTGATCTCATGCTTTGTTTGGTGCTTGGAAATGAAAAATAATGATTGACTAGTTCTATGGTTTTGAGCAGAGTTAATTACCAGTGTTTCTGTGTTTATGAGATTTTTTAATACTATGCCTAGGGAGTATTCATAAATTATTTTATGTAAATTATGTTTCATCATTTTTAAAGGATTTAAAAGGCACTACCAACAGAGATGAAGAAAAAGATTTATGATAACTTTCAGCTGTCATATCACTGATGTTTATGGTTCCAGTCCTAAGACCATTTAACAAAGGAGTGAATTACATCTTTAGTATTTTATTCATATCACCTTACCCATAGGGTGGATGGGTCAAGTCGTAAGCTTACTGTATGAGTTGATTGGCATGTCAGATTTGCCACCATTGACTTCTGGTGGAGGGGAAAAGTGTTTGTGTGATTTAGAAATATCAGCATCTTGTATTATTCAGAAGAGGAAATCATTTATTCAGAGCCTTCTCCTAAAGTGTCATAGAGGATACTCTTTCCTGATCTCATCCTCATGTCATTTTAATCTTTCAGATTTATCATTATAACAGCTAGATGGATTATAGAGAAAACACAGAGATAGGAGAGAAAAAAATTGTCTGCTGAAGAGTCATCATCATTGTAACTCACATTTAAATTACACTCAAAGGTTTATGTGGTCCTTTGATAAAGAACTATAGAGTGTTACTACAACCACCACCACTACTGCTGCTGCTACTGCTGCTGCTACTACTACTTCTGTTCACACACACATATTTATATATACAGGGCCAGAGAGAGAGAGAGAGAGAGAGAGAAAGAGAGAATACTGTCAAAAATACAATGTTAGAACCAGAAGGATCATCTTTCAATGGCTTCATTTTGAATATAAGGAAATTGATGTCCAGAGAAGTTAACTAACTGGTTCTTCACATAGCTGCCAACTATAAAATTCCTAAAACATAGGTCTGGGTATATCACTCCTCTGCTCTGGTGGTTTCCTGTTGCCTCTAGGATAAAATATAATCTGTTTGTCATCGAGGCCCCTCACAAACCAGCTACAATCTACCTTTTCAGAAATTACACTTTATTGTCCTTCATATACTGTGTGATAGTGGCCCTCAAAGGTGGCCCTACTATCATTAGTGTACTTAGGGTTTCAGCTTGGTGTGCTATGAATTTGATTCAGTTTATATTTGGATTCACATTGTGCATATCCCTTAAATTGTATGGAATTTCAACTTATCATGTGCGCATATGAGTCTCTGGACTATCCCATATTATGCTAGTACTTTGCATAGCAAAAAATAATACTGTGCCATGAAGGGGGGAAATATTTTGAGAATCCCTGTTTCTCCCACATAGTATTTAATTTCCTGTCTCTTTGCCTCTCCATCACTACCTTTTAGAATCCCTAGCTTCCTTCCACCCTTTTCTCAAATGTTAATTATTTTCCCTGCCCAAACTCCACATTATGGCTACATTTGGCACCCACCAGGTTTAGAATGAATGTCAATGATAAGTTTCTCTTCGGAACAGCAACTCTGAGTATCTTTCCCTATCAACTTGGATTTTTTTTCTTTTTTTTTCTAATTAAAGGGGCCATCCCTTCACTCACTTCTTAAACAGACCTATTCACTGAACAGCCATTACCTCACTATGAGTACCTGAAAAGGCCTTACCCTAAAAGGGCCAGGGTCTCCCATTGCATCCTGGGTCATCTCCAGTCATCCTGCTGAATATCTGGTCACTGGATCCAGATGGCTCTGGAGGAGGAAGTGAGGCTGGTGACCTTGCACAGCCCTCCCTCACTCAAATCAGCTCAAGTCAGCTGCAAATCATGCCATCATTTCACTGATGCTATCCAAGGTCCTCTTGGAAAATGAAGGACAAACACAACAACAACTTATTGTTTTAACCCTTTCCTGATCACACTGGTTACTTACTGGTTGCTCTCCTGCCATTCATCACAAAAATATCTTTGTATAAATTTTGTGTGGACTTATATGTGTAAATGTTATTCCCCCTGATAAAATGTAAGTTCATTGAGGGCAGGAACTATTTGATTTTTTTTTAGTAGATGCTTAAAATGCTTTTAGATTGATTAGTCACCCAGCTAATAAATTGCAGAGATGGGAAAATACAAGTTTCCTTACTCTCAGTTTGGCATTCATTCTACCACTCTCAGGCTACCTGTCTTAGTAAAAAGGCCTATTTTTTGGAAAAGGCAGTCCTTTGGACCCTTTGATTATTTTAATAAGAGGAAGCAATGACCTTTCAGAAGTCAAGTTCCCAGCTCTCCTATTATAATTTTAAAATGGCATTAGAATAAAATTATTTCATGTTCACAGACACAGCCAGTCTTTGCTATAGGTGGGACAGGTGATCATCCTGAGTGATTGATGGAGCACCATGAAAAGTCTCCCTCCTAAGAACATGTATCCCAGCTGCCTACCGGCATTGATTCCTATTTTCACTACTAAGTAATCATTCCTTTATATAAGAGGCATTAAATACTCAGAAGTCACATTGAAAATACCAACGTGTTTTGGATAAATAACACTAGGACCTATTTTTTTAAACTAGGAAAATAGATAAACCATTAGTCAATTGGATTTTTTTTTTTTAAAAAGGAAAACCAAATTGCCAAAAGGGCTATTTTTTTAAAGTACAGAAGAAAACAGAAGGAAACCAGAGAGATACAGAGACAAAAATAATTGCTTAGAAATTAATGTGCTTATTTTATTCTATACTTGTAAAAATAGTAGAGATTGGGGCAGCTAGGTGGCTCAGTAAATAGAGCACAGGCTCTGGAGTAAGGAGGACCTGAGTTCAAATCTGGCCTCATACACCTAACACTAGCCATGTGACCTTGGGCAAGTCACTTAACCCCAATTGCCCTGCCCTCCCCCTTCCAAAAAAAAGCAAAAAAAAAAAAATAGTAGAGATTTACAGTTTACATACAATACTATTCTCTATTTTTCTTCATATATGGGAATGTTTATGTTTGTCAGTGACTTTCAAGTTCAGAAAAATACAAAGTAAAAATGTAAAGAAAAAAGGAACATACTATTAATTTTTGGAAAGCAAAAGCATGCCGCCATCACCCATGATCACTTTATCATGAATTAGTTTACAAAGACAGGTAAAACAATCCTTACTAGTAAGGCACTACTCATTATCCTGAGGGTTTCAGACATAACATGGGCAAATTTTGATGGTGTGAGATGAAAGAGTAAGAGGTACTGCTCAGGAAAATCAAAGGTCAGTATAGAAAGAAAGGTCTGGAAAGATCCTGTGGAGGAAATGTACACATTTCAAAAGGTTCACTTTTACATCTGTAGCTGCACAAATAGAACACAGAGATTCAAGGTAGTATAAGTAGAATCCATATCAACTATTTCATTTTTTAACCTTTTCTCCCATCTCCAGGTTAAAATTCATAATGATAGTGATATTCAGCTTATTCCATAGCATAATTAAAATGTAGTACTAATAGTACCATATGACACTACCACCATGTTTCAGTGTATTTCTGTATATAAACACATGGATTTCCAGCATGGAATGCTAGGATTACATTTTGCAAGAAAATCTAGGGATTTTTTTCCTTCTTCCCTCCACCTACCACATAGTGGGTGCATAGACTTCCTTGGTTCCACACTGATGATGTTGGCGTCTATGAACTGAGACAACTTCCTCAGGACAGGGATTAGGAGGTAGGACAAGTGAAGAGGGTAAAGGCTTGGAATATGAGGAGAGAGGGGGCTGGGGATTTAAAGAAGGAGATTGAGACTGATGGGTAGTTAAGAGCAGTGATACACGGCTTACTCTCCTTTCTTCTATTTAATTCTACCCCTCCTCCTGACTTTCCTATAAACTAAGAATGGGATAATGAGGAGAATGATAGAAGATAGAATGGCATCATGATTGGGGTGGGAGTGAAAAGAGGAAGAGTAGCTGCTTCCTGCAGCCAGCCAGTTCATTGAGAAGGAAAGTCAAGTGAAGATTCTATAGGATTACTAAATAGGGTTTAGAACTATAGTCCATCTTAAATAGTGTCTAGTTTCACCCCACATGTCATTGATAAGGAAACTGAGACCCAGAGAAGTTGTGACCTTTCTGAGACCACGCAAATATTAATTTATCTACTTGTTCCCCTTAGGAGATGGAGGGAAAAGGGATGTGAAAAGGGAGGCTGTGGAAGCTTTGGGCAACCACAGCATGGATCATTCATACCTTCAAAAACAAAGGGTAACAGAAAAGTAATAGAAGCTAGGGTTACCATGTATGGATTGTTTTTGTTTTCATTAATTAGTTAATTAATTAATTAATACTTCAGCTTCCAAAATTGTCACTTGATAGAATTGTTTTAAATCTCTCCAGTAAATAATTTCACTTTTAATTTGTTTTGTTCTAGACATGGTCTTTGATCATCAAAAGTTTGGATATAACTTTGTTATTGTTTTTTTTTCCTTCTTAGTGGAAATAAATCTGACAAATGACTATCTTCTCAGTGGAGGTGGTATAGAAACTATGTTCAAAGCAAGCAAGATAACTTTTCATTGGGGAAAATGCAATATGTCATCTGATGGTTCAGAACATAGTTTAGAAGGACAAAAATTTCCACTTGAGGTAACAACTATCATAGTTACACTAAATACTGTGCTTTTTTGTAATTGTTTGAGTTATTAGGTTATCTATATGTTTTATGCTTCATAGGTGTTATTTTTGAAATCTATAATGTCTGATAATTTCTATGTAAAACACTATTTTATATTGGATGAACTAAAGATACAGTGTATTTATATATGAAAAATAAGTGTTTATTTTGTTCACTCTCCCTCCCTCAAATAAATCTATTCCAGTAATTCTAAAGAAAAGATCTCAGGAGATTTTCTGAATCCATTTGGGCCCAAAATATCCAGAAGGTATGATCTTGAGTTATGTACTTCTGGAAGTAAGAACTGCTGAGACTACTGAGAATTCTTCCTAAATACTTCGATTTATAAGGTCATAGATTTAGAGCTGGAAGGAATATTAGAGGCTATCTGCTACAACATGGACAGCTGGGTGGTAGCCAGGCCTGGAATCAGAAGACCTGAGTTCAGATGCGGTCTTAGACACTTATTAGTGTTATGACCCCAGGCAAGTCACTTGACCCTGTTTGCCTCAGTTTCCTTATCTGTAAAATGAGCTGGAGAAGGAGATGACAAGCCACTCTAGAACCTTTGCCAATAAAACCTTAAATGGATTTTATTCTGAAAAGTCAGAAACACCTGAAAATGTCTAAATGACAACAACTGTAATCAACTACTCCAATTTAAACAGATGTGGACACTAAGGACCAGGAAGTAAAACTATTTGCTCAAGATCACATAAGTAGTAAATGGTAGAACATTCCAAATTCAGTGCTATTTTCCATCATACCTCCTTTCAAGAAATCATTTATTGAGGATCTACTATGTGAAAGAAAAAGCAGCCTAAAAATAGAACACTATTAGTTTTAAAGAATGAATGCAGCTTCCAACTTTTAATCTAGAGACTGTTATTCTCTTAGGAGAATCTTACTCTATACAGTCTTTAGTCGGTTTCCCATGAGGTGGCAGACTTTTTGCTATCTAGAAATTCTTTGCTTTACATAGTAGATGTGTTCCTGAAATGCCTCTTGTAAATTTAATTTTTGTAACTGGGATCAGTTGCACTTACTGACTTACCATTTTAACTTCAGAGGTCTTTATGTTCACATCTGACAGCTTCTCAAATGACACCAGAGCACAGTGACCCTTTAGCCTTTCTGCCAAATAATTAATGATATATAAACACTTAAATCTGCTAAGTAACTCATTACTTAAGGAGTCACTGAAGTGAATTTTTTTTTTTGGTAACGTAAATTTTTGTTAGGGAAATTAAAATTTCCTAATTTTAAGCCAATAATTTTGTTTTTTCATGTCTTATATTTCCTCAGAGTAAGATATTACTAGAGGTTTCAATTTACCTACCTTCTCCCTCTCCCCACTCTAATATCTGTTTGGAAAAAGGGGCAGTAAATTAATTTTTTAAGGTTACAGCCATATCTGCCACATCATCTATATATTACTTAGCCATCCTACATTACCTATTTAGAATACTGTCAAGACTCTGAAAGTAAACATAAAAAGACTGAACAGCAAAAATATTTCATCAAAGGCAATCAATTAAACCTCATTTCTTGGTCCCTTCCGTGTTCATCCAGAGCCTGTGTGCTCTTAATTTATATACGTTTTAAACATATTAGACTAAGTAAGTGCAGTAACCCTACAAACTTATGAGTAGGACAGCAGGACATCAGCATCATCCAGTATTGATAACCAAGTGAAAGGCAGGGTTAGGTAGTGGATAGAGGGCTGTTGTTGAAATCAGTAAACTTTGGGTTCAAATCCTGCCTCAGAAACTTATCTGTGTGACCTTGGAAGAGTTCCTTACTGCTCTGTGCTTCAGTTTCTCATCTGAAAAATGAGGGTTTGGACTAGATGACTTTTGAAGATCCTCCCAGCACTTAAGTTATGGTACTATCATGCTGTGAAATTCCTGCGGTACCCATTTTTAAATCTAGGAAATGGTGAATATGTTTTATAAAGATTTCTGTATAAGTCTGAAAATAAATGTTTTGGTGATTTTAGAGGGCTAAACCCTTCACTATGCTAAAACCACTGGCCATTCCTCCCCAAACTTTCTAGATAAATTGGCTTTTTATTCTAGTAAGTTACTTCCTTAATGTACTCTGTGACCTGAACATGTTAATCAGCTTCCAAATGAGTCTCACTTATCACAAGGGAACAGTTTACAATCTGCAGCCTTTCATTCAGTGCATAAAATATTTATTCTAGTCAGGTCACAGGATTTACATTGACTTTTATGTAAAAGAGCAAGCCTTTTGTGATTTTTAAATAAAATCTGACAACTACCAGCCTTGGGCACCTGTGTATTTTGAAAGTAGGCTCAGGCACTCCTCGACTCAAGGTCTTCCTGGGGATTTGCCTTTCTTTGCAAGTCATCTCTTCAGTGAAGAGATCCATTCTCTCAAGTCTGTTGATCAACTTTTGGAACTTATTTTTAAGTGCTAAAGAACTCCTTGTTTTATTTGTAGATGCAAATCTACTGCTTTGACCAGGACCAGTTTGCAAGTTTTGAGGAAGCAGTCAAAGGGAAAGGAAAGCTAAGAGCTTTATCGGTTTTGTTCGAGGTAATGATACTTTGGTTATAGAATTACATTATCTCCTGAGCTACTGTGAGTATCATATGATCTCCTAAATGTGAGAGTGTGCCTATACAAATGTAAGGTTTTATTATCAATTACAGTTATCCCTTCCATATCATGGGAGTTAGGATCATGGTGCAGCCCCCTCTTCCCAGTCTGGAAAATCTGAGTAAAATGTTTTGATCCTCTCTTCATAATAAGTCTGAAATATTATGGTATTAGAAGATAAACTATGTTGATATTATATAATACACATATTTATGTATTTCTGAGTTTCTAAACTAGTTCTGTGTAGTCTACCAACCTTCACATGTCATTTGTGACTTCCGCAAAACTCTCCAAAAATTCCAGTTTAATTTCTTATGCCAATCCCTGACACGTCATAACTGTGATGAGGAAAGTCACAATGTAGAAAGTATAACTGTGTAACAGTCACCATAGAGGCAGTGTGGTACAATAGATAAGAGTATTGGGCTTGGAGTCAAGAAGGGATGATCCAAATCTTTCCCCTGACACTTAATAGCTCTGTGGTACTGGGCAAACCATTTCACATCTACATACCTCAAGCAACTCTAGGAATTTCCTACTAAATCATAAGAATGTAGTCTGTCTTGGTAGGAGTTCCTACACCCAAGTTACTCAGGTTGACCAAAACATAGATCCTTCAGGTATAGTAATTATTATGAAGAATCAGAAGACTCTTAAGTTTTAAGAAAATCTTGTCTTATTTTTTGAATGTTTATGGCAGAATTTGGTAGTTTTTTAATGTTTTTATGGAGCTATGTGCATGACACATAGTAGGGGCTTAATAAATGCTTACTAACTAATACTGAGTGAAATATTTTAACTATATTTAGAATACCACTTTTCTTTAATAGGTTGGAATAGAAGAGAATATGGATTATAAAACAATTATTGAAGGAGTGGACAGTGTCAGTCGTTTTGGTAAGTTGCTATTCAGTTTAGAGGAGTATATATCTCCCAAATTATACCTTTGATGTGTATAAGGCTTTAATAAAAAACATATAGTCTCAAAAACTGAAGTATATACACAAAGAGAAGATACATATGTGTTCACAGAAGGCATAATGTCTTAGGATACTTGGAAAATTCTTATTTTTTTTCAAATGCACAAATTTTATACATTTTAAAACTAGAGAAATCTCTGCTTCCTTTCTCATATTAGTAAAATGAATTCCCAACTTTCAAGAACAATTTGTAAAAAAAAAAATCTGTCAGATATGAGTCATAAAATCCTAATGGAGGGAAGAAAGTGACATTTTTATTGATTTCATTCTTTAATCAAATCAGTCTCGTGATGCTTTTGTATTTTGAATTATTACTTCTCTATTTCATATCACTTTTGTGTATAATGAGTAGATCTTAGCTTCTAAATTGAAGCCAGACTGTGAAAATGCAAATTTTAAACAAAGTTATTTATAAAATTAAATACAAAATTTAAAAAATTAAATAGCATAAGTTCTCTAAATAAAAATTAAGTTCTCAAATGTAACCCTCTAAAAAACACTTTTCTTAGACCATGAAAAAGAGAGTATGCTTTAGGAAGGAGAATTATAAAGATTGAAATAGAATATGCTTTGACATAATTAAGCTTAAGCACTTAATGAATACCTTGTTGACTGACTATCCAGACCATCAGGGAATGTTTAGTCCATAATAAAAAGCAAAAGTGTAAGTATTGACCATTATTAATGGATCAGCCACAGGATGCAAGAGAAAGGATACAAAGACAGTGCCTAGCATCATATTCAATTGTTTGTTGAATCAAATTAAATAGCAGATAGTTCCCAGGGTCTGAGACTACAAAGCAAACAACATTATTATTTTGTTGTTCATTTTCTTGGAACTCTAGCACAGCCCTGACATTTAAAAAATTGACAAAATAAAGAATATTACTAACTTGTAAGGTCTCAACTTTCAAATCAAGAATAAAACTCAATATCTAGGACCTTATCCTCAAAACCGAAGCCTAGCATAGGATTGATTCATCTTTGTCAATTTTGTGTGATGTCTTAAATTGACCAAAGATCTCTGTAGTCAGGGAAGTGTGACCTACTGGGGTGCTGCTTTTACTTCGTGAAGGGGAGAATCAAACAGGAGACAACAGGATCCTTCCATACCTACTTTCTTTATTTGAAGATACTGATGCCCAATTCAGCCATGAATGTCACAAACTGTCCATATATCTATTTAGACAGTAACAGATTTCATGTAGCCTGAGTGGGGAAAATCAGCTCCTTAGAACACCTAAACCTAAAAATATTGTTATGCTTATAAAAGACCTGTCTTACTCTTCGTAGCCTAATCACCCTACCTGGAAGCATATTAATTTATCATTATCCTCTTTAAACTATGACACCCAGAAATGAATGCAATTATTTCAGAAATTCAGCCATGTCTTTCTATTTATTTTAAAATAGTGTATTTCTTGTTTATTTAAATGTTATGGTTTATATTAACAATCAATAAAATAAAGACATGAAAACTAGAAAAAAAACTAATGCCTTTGTAGGAAGTAACTGATTGTATTGCTGACTTATTCTTATTAGTATATTATTGATGCTTTTGTATTTATAACTTAGCTCCTACCAAAGAATGTAAGAATTGAGAGTCCAAAGAAAACATAGGGTTTATTCATGGAGATGTTTTATCTCCATCCACATCCCCATGGTTGAATATATAATTTTATATATTTTAATTCTATAGTTTTAATTATAATGTAATGTATTATAAATTATAATTTCAATCAAATGATTATTAAACCGTGTGTTTCTGTTTTGCTAGCATCTGTGCTTATTTTAGTAATAAACAGTGCTGGAACTCAGAACAAAAATTTACAATATTGCTTTGCAGGAAAGCAAGCTGCATTAAATCCATTTGTTTTGATGAATCTTCTGCCAAACTCCACAGACAAGTATTATACTTACAATGGATCCTTGACCACTCCTCCCTGCACAGAATCAGTTAACTGGATTGTCTTTAAAGATCCCATTAGCATTTCTGAAAGCCAGGTAATTTTGCAAATAGATATGAAGTGATTTCTCAAAGTTGCTCAAAGGTAAATATGTCAATAATTTGTTGGGAGCACACCATATAATTTCTTTTTTAAAAGTTTTTTTTTTTAATTCAGAAATCAACAAACAGCAAAATAAAATGGACATTTCCATATACAAAGTAAAAAAGTTCTGTACACAAAGCTGTGAATCACTGTGACATACAGCTTGTTTTTCTTTTTAAGTAGATGATAAATTCAACATATAATTTTCCTAAAACTATCTATACTGTATAATTTCAAGTTCCATAGTCCACAGCATCTATGAGAAAGAGGCAGTAGATGACAATGTTCTAGTCCTTCCTTCTCCAGTGACCAGTGGTAACCTCATAGAGCCAAAAAAAAAAAAAATGAGAGCACAGGACTGGAAATTATTCTTTTTCTGGAAAATCTGTGTGTCGCAATGACTATAATAATGTAGATGAAATCACCATAGAACAACCACAGTCAATACTAACTAATATTGTTAGGGCTGAAGCACCCTCTCATTCCAGTTAAGGATCAACAAGCTTTTATTCCAGGAAATATATTTTATATTTTATAAGGAATTTAGTGGGAAGTGTCTTTTTTTTTTCAAAACCAAATGTTATCGATTTTTTTTACTAAAAGAAAACTTGTATATTGATACATATGTTTGATATGTAGAGTTTTAAGCTTATAGGTTAAAAAGGTAAAATAAAATTCAAGGATTCTTTTTCTAAATTTATTTCAAATGTAGAGTTTTACGTAGGGAGTTTTATGTTTCATTTTGGATTGAGGAAGGCAGCATGTTGGTGGATGTTTCTTTCCTTTGGGGTTTTCTAATAGCTATCTTGAGTTCCTTGGTCCTCTTTTTCCAGTTGGCTGTTTTTTGTGAAGTTCTTACAATGCAGCAGTCTGGGTATGTCATGCTGATGGACTACCTGCAAAATAACTTCCGAGAACAGCAGTACAAGTTCTCCAGGCAGGTGTTTTCTTCATATACTGGAGAAGAAGAGATCCATGAAACAGGTATTGGTTGTAATTTTTGTTCATACCTTCTACTGACCACACAGATTGCAATATGATTTTAAGTAAATAAAAGTCAAGAGGAAATACTTAGTAAACCTGGATTGTAAATGAGGTTCAGCCCAATGGGATTTCCAAAGAGGAAAGAAAAAGACATGTTCCTTTCCTTCAAGGACATAAGACATGTACACCATAGCTTAACTATGGTAAAGAGCAGTTTATGTGTGCCTAGTGTACTAAGAGAGATATGTACCAAGGAAAGAGAAATCATCCCTTTCTGGGGTGATAAGGAAAAGTTTTATAAAAAGGTGACATTTGAATTAGACCTTTAAGTAGAGGGAAAATATTGATGTACATAGCTTCAAGTAAGGAATTCCAAGGAGAGAATATTTTTTTAAAAAGGTCCCAAAACAGAAGGTAGAAAGATTTGTTTAGTGAACTACAATCAGTCACTTGAGTCAGTCAGCAAACATTTATTAAACACCAACTATGTTTCAGGCACTGTAATAAATCCTAGAGATACAAAGAAAGACAAAAGACAGCTCTACCTTCAAGGAGTTCACAGTCTAATGGGGGAGACAACAAGCTATAATATAGGATAAATAGAAAACGATCAACTGAGGAAAGACTTTCTGTAGATCAGATTTTACTTGGGATGAAGTGAGGGAAGCCAAGAGGCAGGAATGAGGAGAGTTTTCTATGCACAGAGGAGAGCCAGAGAAAATTCCAGGAGTCAGAAGATAATTCACCTTATTTGAAGAACATCTTTGAGGAGGCCAGTGTTTCTGCACTGAAGAATAAGAGAGTGGGGGACATTAAAGAGGGAGAAAAGATGTAAATTATAAGAAGAATGAAAAAGTAGGAGGGCCTAGGTTCTAAAGGGAATTGAACACGAAACAAAGGGTTGGGTGGAAGAGAAATGGGTGAGGAGGGACAAGATCAGATTTGTGTTTGAGGAAAATAATTTTGGTGACTGAATGGAGGATAGACTAGAGTGGGGAGAGATATGTGGCAGGCCAATCAGCCAACAGGCTATTGTTGTAGTCTAGGCATAAGGTAACGAAAAGGCAGAGACAGAAGTTATGGCTAAGGAGAAAACCTTGGGAAATACCCACAGTTAATCAGTGACCAACCACAGTTCCAGAAGACTCATTATAAAACATAATACTTCCAGGTAGAGATTATGGACTAAGAGTATAGATTTAGACATGACCAGTGTAGGGATTGGTTTCGCTTGATGATATGTTTGTAATGGGTTTAAGGGACAGTGGGGAGGAGGATTCAGAAGTGAGAGGGAGAGAATGTGGACTTGAAAATAAAACTAAACTAAATTTAAAAAAAAAGAAAAGGAAAGTGGGAGCCAGCAATGGATATAAAGGAGAATACAGAGAGTTAGAAAGAGAGCCAAATTGCTGCATGTCATAGAGGACAAAAAAAAAAAAAAATTGAATCCTAACTCAGCCCATGCCTTTATCCAATATGCCACACTCTCTCAATTTCCTATATTCTACAATAGTTTTGTTTCTGAGAAATGGAGAATATTGAGGGACCAAAGATGACTAAGATTTTTCCTCCATGAGACAAGAAGCATGATAATGTCACCCACAATAATTGAAAAATCACACAAAGTGTCCCATAACAGACAAGATGTATCTGATTTTTTTTAGCCCTTTGGTTTGTCCCAGAATATGCTAAAAAGTTAATGAAATAGTTAAAGTACTACTTTCTTGGGGATTTAGAACTATTCAAAAATTCTCCTTGCAACTAATTTTTTTCTTCTTTTGTTTTCATTCCATAAAAAATTTCTTTGACATGTATAATACTACTTTAATAATTGTCTGTTCTTCAAAGATTAGTCTTTAAAGGAACACAGGTTAATTGTTTTAATGTGATATTTGTGAGAATAATTTTCCCTTTACCAAAAATGAAGAGAGTGAAAACAATGATGAATAGCTACATTTAATGCAACATTAAGTTTCTAATTAAATTACCCCAAAGCCAGGAAATTCAATTATGCCTCCACCAGCAACACTGAACACTGTAACATCCTGTCCAGTAAATAATAGAATATTAATTAATGGAAAATAGAACAGAACTGAGCCAGCTTCTTTTCTAAAATAAAATAAACAAAATAAATTAATTGAATTAAATACTATTATATTCTTTTAAAAACTGCACCTTTCTTCATGATTTGTGAGTATGAGAATGAATGAGAAATTCAGAGATTGGAAAGTGCTTATTATGTTAAGTATCTGCTTCTTATTCTTTTTTTGTTTTGTTTTGTTTTTGTTTTTTTGCTTATTGAAGTGGGGAAGCCTGGTCAATTGGGGTTAAGAGATTTGCCCAAGGTCACACAGCTAGAAAGTGTTAAGAAAGTCTGAGGTCAAATTTGAACTCAGGTCCTCCTGACTCCAGGGCCAGTGCTCTGTTCACTGTGCCACCTAGCCACCCCTGCTTCTTATTCTTACAGTTTAAGTTATAAGCTACCATTATTCTGATTTGATATAGAATGTTGTTGTTTTTGTCCTGCAGTGGTGGAGGTATATTTTTCTGAGAACATGTTTTCTTCCCATAAAACTCCAGAACAAAAATTATGAGGGTGTGTGTGTGTGTGTGTGTGTGTGTGTGTGTGTGTGTGTGTACGTTGGCACACGCACACCAGCAGAAGCAACACCAGGTTTTAAATATTTGGCTTTTTGCATGGCTTTAAGAATGAAGGAAAGCTTTCTAAAATTCTTCAGCTTCTTTGGTGACTATAGATTGCAGCTTATAAAATAAAAGGAACATGACTTTTTGGTGTGTGGCTTAGAAAAAAGAAAAACTTTTTACTGCTTTAAAGTTGCACCACGTATGGGGCCAAATTTCACCTTTTGCTAACTGAAATGCAATTAAGCTCTCATCCCCCTGACCCTCAGGGAGCAGCTCTGGGGATGGGGAGGAGGGCTTGAAGGGGATGTGGGTGAGCAGGCAGGAGGTGGAGAAAGAAGTGTTTTTTGAGGGTCTAATCATGTGAAGAAACTTATGCCACTATAGCCATCTAGAAGCTATTATGATTAGAAACTGATAAGGATTTTTAGAAAAAAAGGATTTATATATGGCAAAATTCAAGTAATAAACTAAGATAGAATTAAATAGTAAATAAAATACATCTTTCCTGAACAGCAGTGCCCTCCTCAGCATGCCTGAGAAGTGGTCAAGTCAGCTAGTCAGGCAAAATAGTTTGATAGTATTTTTTTTCATCAGAATGCTTTTATATTAGAGTTAGGAGAATTAACTGTGGTTGGCTACAAATTGTGTATTATGAGCTATCCTTTAGCCTAACCTCCTCAAAAGGTTAATAGGAGTAATAACATTCATATAAGTCACTGGTATTCAAATACTGCCTTCTAACAGTGTGTCAAAAAATAAATGAAAAGTAAATATTTGCAATTCAGATTATTATTGTTATTGATGATTCTGAGATCAATATAGCACTTTTAAGGTTTGTAAAACACTTACATACATTATCTTATTTGAACTCTTCCATTCCATAAGGTAGGTATTTTTTATCTCTATTTTATAAATGAGGAAACTGAGACTATGAGAGTTTCAATGACTTGCCCTGGTGTTCCTGATATAAATATCAATACTTTTATCAATTGCAGCATCGTAGAAAATGCTGAATTTCCCCTGGAGTTACTGTGCACCCCAGAAATTAATGGTAATTGGAACAGGAATATTAAAAGACTAAACCATTTTCAGGATTATGACCATTTCTACCACTTCTGTCTTCTTAAAAGTGTTACATGCCACATATTAACTTAGATGTGCAAAAGTCAAGTCAAGTGTGCATTTCTTAAACACGTAGTGTATTCCAGGTACTGTGTTAAGGGTTGGAGGTGTAGACAAAGGAAAAACAGACCTTGCTTTCAAGGAATGAATTCACAGTATAATGAGGGAGACAAAATTCAAACAACTGTGTATAGACAGGATACACACAGGATGAATTGGAGATAATCACAGAGGGAAGGCCCTGAGAGCCAAGAAGTCTTGTTGTAGAAGATGGGATTTTAAATGGAAGTTAGATGAAGAGGGAGAACATTCTGAGCCTGTGGGACAGCCAGTGAAAATGCATGCAATCAGGAGATGGAGTATTTTGCATAAAGAACAGCAAGGAATTTAGAAACATCATTTAAACATTTATTTAAATCTAGAATTTAAACATCATTGAATCAGAGTACAAGAAGGGAAGCAAAGTATAAGAATGCCATTAGCTTCCCATATGTGGGACTCAGAAAACACCACGATCATGGAAGAATCAGGATTGCTAGTGATCTGAAGGAAAATTGGAAAGATATCTTGTGAAGTGTAATCCCTTCCGCATGTTATCCACAGTGGCTTTTGTGGAAGAAATGACATGAAATCTAGAAACATACGTAACTAGACATATGTAACCCTAAAAGGAAAGTATTGATGATGTCATGAAAAGAGCACAGGACCTGCCTTCAGATTTCAGCTCTGTGGCTTACTTTATGTTTGGATAAGTTCCTTCTACAGAATATAAAGCGGTTCTTTAGAAACTCATGTCACTTCTGATTATGACATTTACAGCCTTTCAAGATCTATATTGATTTTTTTTGTTTCAGTTCATTAAGATATACTACTCTGTGAGGAGAAATCTTAACCTCAATGATTATCTCATGGATCCATAAATCTTGTTCCCTTCTTAAAAGTCATCCAAGTATCTGCTTGTTATTGAAAAGAGGTCCATCAACTTTACACAAGTGTGGTAGGAAGACGTTAGTACATGTTTATAGATTACAGTCAATATAGTACTGTGTTAAATTTGGACTAACCCTTAGATTAGTAGTAAATAGTAATTAAGTCCTATTTAGTGACACTAAGAGGTTGTTAATGGTGCTTTCTCCACCACTATCCATAAGCATGTCTGTTCTCTCTTTTATCTTCCATATATTTCTGTTATTGCATCTGCTATCCTCACAGGCCTAGAAAGCATCCCTTCTCACCCCCTCCTCACTTTCTTCAAGATTCAGTACAAGTACCACCTTTTGTACAAAACCTTTTCTGACTAACCCCCACCACTTGCTAGCATCCTCTTTCCTTATCTACCTTGTATTTAAGTAATTGGCATTTACTTTGTGCTTAATCTGTGTATACTTACATGTATACATTTTTCCCTCCCACAACAGAATATAAGCTCCTTGAGAGCAGAGACTATTTTTTTTTTATCCCTCGTACCTGGCACACACATTGTATGGCACATAGTAGGACTTGTTGATTACTCGTTTTTATTTCCATTTCTCCTTCAATCTTTTTTCCACCTTAGGTCTTTGTTTTCTAACCTTGAACTAAGTATTAGACCAGCTAGACCATTATTCCATCTTTAAAGACAGGGTAATATTTTAGAAAGGAGAAGCTGAGTGGCACAAGCATTAAGCTTGGAATTGGGAAAACTCTTCTGAGTTCAAATCTGGCCTCAGACACTGTCTATCTGTGTGACCCTGGGCAAGTCACTTAATCCTGTTTGCCTCAGTTTCCTCATCTCTGAAATGAGCTGGAGAAGGAAATGGCAGATCACTCCTGTACTGTTGCCAGGAAAACACCAAATGGAGTCATTCACAGTCAGACACAACTGGAAAAACAACTCAGTAACAAATATTTTAAAATTAAAATTGTCATACACGGTGTGTGAATTTGCAAATTCAAATCCAGTCTTGTGGATTTGAGTCTTGGCAACACCATTTACTAATTGTTATGTTGGAAAAGTCATCCATTCAGCTGCAATTTCATTTTCCTCATCTGTGAAATATGTGTAATAACACTAGAAATAGCCACCCCACAGAATTGTGATAAGGGTGAGGAGATATGACGGGTATGAGTCACTGTATTCTACCAGTACACTCGTGGTATTCCACTAGATTACTGCTCCTTGAGAACAAAAATTGCCCTATTCATCTTTGTATTTCCTGGTGCCTCCTAAAAAGCCTTGAATGTAGTGGGCATTTAATGAATGTCTTTGGAACTGGAAATTCTCTTTGACAAGGACATGCTTAAGTGCCCTAAATTCACCGTTTATAGGTGGTAGCAAGAATAAATCATAGCTCTTTGCGTTAGCTGAAAGTATATATAACTTTCACTATTTTAATAGGAGATGTGCAGATAATGCTTCAAGGCAGCACTTAGGCACAAAAAGTAGCCTCTTTTGACTTTCTTTGAATTCATCTACATGGGGAGAAGCTGTCATAATACGATTATAAAAATATTTATAGACCTTTCATGTGGACATTGAGAACTAGACTTCCTGGTTGCTTATGCATTAAATATCAAGAACCTGTGAGATTTATCAGAGACCCTAAAGTGGTAATAGCCTAAGGCATAGCTGTTGGTATGCAGTAGCTATGATCTCCTTTCCTGACCTTTATCTTCAAGAGCATTTCCTCTCCAACAGTGAAGATACAGTAAAGACAAGAATAGATTCAATTCAGCAAATATTTATTAAGTGCCCACTGTGTCCAAGGTACTGAGAAGGAGATACAAAAGAGAAAAAAAGACAACATAGTCCGTGCCCTTGGAGAGCTCAGGAAGGTAACAAGGAAGGAAGGAAAATTATGCACAAAAGGGAAACTGACTTTGATGCAGAATCATAGATTATAGAATTTTAGAGTTGGGAGGAATCATAGAGATTGTTTAGTCCAATTCTGTTGTTTTACAGAAGGATAAACTGAAATTTTGTGATATTTACTCGTAGAATGTTGTATAAGTAGATAGTGGCAGAAAAGCGTGATAGCATGGTGTCCTACCTAGAACACTAGACACTGAGTCAGAAAATGCCCATCAAAGCCTATTGAACCCTAGGTAAGTCATTTACTCATCTGTAGATGAGAAGATTGAACTAAAGGTATCTAAATCTTGGGATATTAGGTCTTCCAATTCCTTGCTCTAACTTCCTTTTCTAAAGGAATTTTTTGGTTTTTTGTTTTTTTTTTGTTAATACTGTTTTGCAGATAAGCCTGTCAGTGGTAATTGTGTATATTGATCTTATCACCACTTTCTTCTTTTATTTTTTTTAATCAACAAGATATGGCCCTACCCAAAAAATAGATGGGGCCATTAGGTAGAGTAGTGGATAGAGCATAGGGCTTGGAATAAAAAAAAAAACTCGTCTTTTGAATTTAAATCTGACCTCAGACACTTACTAGCTGTGTGATCCTGGGCAAGTCACTTAACCCTGTTTGCTATCTTAGTTTCCTCATCTATAAAATAAGCTAGAGAAGGAAATGGCAAACCACTCCAATATCTTTGCCAAGAAAATCCCAAAGGCGGCACAAAGTGTTGAACATGACTGAACAAAGACAAAACAAAATGGGTGACCCAGTATAATACTGCCATCTGGATTGGAAATTTATTAGGAACAAGACGGAGGCATCTTTTTTTTCCTTCCCCAGTTTAGATGAATAGTCTTTAGTTGATTTCTTTGTGCCACCTGCTGGCCTTCAGTAGCAATATCCCAAGATTTAAAGTTGGAGGGGGTCTTAGATTAGATCGTCCGATCTTAAACTTTTGTGTGTGTGTCATAAACCTCCATGGTAGTCTAGTGAAGCTTATACAGCACACCCCTAGACTCCTTCTCAAAACAGCGTTTTAAAATACATAAGATAAAGCACTTAGAACTATAAAGGAAACCAATTATATTGAAATTATCAAAATATTTTAAAATAACAAGACCCCAAGTTATGAACCCCGATATTGTCTCCTTCATTTTTTAGCTACCCAGAGGCCCAGAATCTTGAAGAAATTTGCTCAAGGTCTCACAGATGACCTTGGAACAGAGGCATTATTTAAACTTAAGTTCATAGACTCATCAGTTCAGAGTTGGAAGGGACCTCAGAAGCCATCTAATACAACTCTTAAGATTTTTTAAAATCAATTAACTAGGAAATAAGAAATGAGATTTAAAGCCCTTTAAAAACTCTTCTCCAATACATGTTCTGTTTTTAAATTAGTTAAATTGATGTGCAATTTAATGTGCCTTAAACCAAAGCTTTGTTAACTTGCTGAAGTTTTCATAATAAAAGAATTTTCATACAGGACCATGCAAAAAAAAAAAAAAATCATCCTTCTCTAACCCAAAATAAAGACCTTAGTTTTTATATTAGATTAAAAAAAAAACAAACACATACACAAAATCGTCAAGAGAAATATATTTTTAATCTTCTATATTCATACCTCATTGCATATCATTCATATCTGTAGCATATAATTTCATTGAGCAACCAACCCCTGTGGAAATGCTCAAGAGAAATGAATGTGGCAAATCATTAGTTTGGAGCGCCCTCCTGTGTTCATTCTGCTAATCGCAAAGTTACTACAAGTAAATGTCCTTTCCCTTTCTCAGGTGATGTTGTACCCCAATTTGTCAGTGAGCTCTTCTGTCTGAGTTGCTCCCACTTTTGCTGGTAGATCTTACCAAACTGTTTAGTTTCACTCATCCAGTTCCCTTTGTGGTTAGTGATTTGGGGAAGAAAGTTGGCCAAAATTAGGCATGATCTTAAAAGATGGTCTAGGGGAATATCATCTTGTTTTTTTCTTCTTTTGCAAAAACCAAATACTCTTTTGCATCAAACCCACTACTTTAGCACCATACTCTAACAGAATTAACCATCTAAGCAATTACAGTGATCCAGGGACAATGATTTCCCTATATTTTGCCATAGTCTTCATCTATATCCACGGAATTCCAAATTTGTACATTTAAGGGATATATTACACAAAGCCCCCCCCCCTTTTTTTGCAAGCTACATTGCCTAGTTTGGGGTTATTTTGGTGAATTTACAATATTTTTTAATTTTAAAAGATCCTTTGGCTCTTTTTGGAGCTTGTTATTCTTCTAGATCAACAATAAACTAAACAAGAATTCAGAGTTATTCAGGCTTGAAATCATTTTTAAGTCCAATTAGTCTATGAAACCAAATTAATTTTTTTAAACCATAGAAATTAGCTTTAAAAGTATCATCTAAGAGCTCATCTACTCATTTTACAAATGAGTAAACTGAGGTCAAGAACTGTGATGTCTGAAAAGTTCAAAAGACAACTTCTGGGTAATTAATCATTTTATTAATAAAAGAGGTGAGTGGCACTCTTGAATGGCAAAGATCACATCATGGCTTATATGTCATAGAAGCCTGTTAGTCTGGTCCTGGATTTCAAGGCACAAAGCACCATGTGCAATTGATCTGGTTCTAAGATTTACTAATAGTATACAAATGAATCTAATGAACCAAGAATATTAAGGATACATATGCCCTAACTACTCCCTTCCCCCCTGAGTCTCCGTGTTGATTCTACTTCTGAGAAATGAAGCAACATAGGCAAAACCCACAGGCAACCAGACTGCCCAGCAATGTTGGCTAATTCTGAGTTACCAGGAAGTTAGGGATTGTAGTGGTTTATCAGGAGGCTGAAGGGAGTTAGAACTCTTTACGAGTCTAAGGTAGACAGATCTCAACTGTCTGAATTTGAAAACATTAGTAGTTCAGATACAGATAAGTAAGTGAATTGGTAGAATTCCCGTCTTAAGGCTTCATTTTTAGAGTCATCAATAATTCTGTTTATGTCCTATTCTCCTTCCATTCTTGGCAGGGAAAAGCCCAGTTTGGCCAGATTTCATCACCTGTCTAGCTCCAATCAAGATCCTTGGCTCTTTCCTTGGTTGGTTTTTGTGGTTTGTTTTTCTTGCAAACCACTTAATCTCTCTAGTTTTCTTACATATAAAATCTCTTTGGACTATTTTGAACCCCACCCCCCTCTTTCTAGCTGTAAAATTGTATTATCTATACTGTATGTATAATCTCAGGATTTTTATGTCAAGCCCAGATTAGTCACTTGGGAAATCCAAGGAGAGGCAGAGTAACCCTAGCTGTAGAAAGAACTTTCTGCTTCTGACTTTGTTTCTCTCTGTCTCTCTATCTCTCCCTCACTTTCTTTTCTGTCTCTCTGTTTCTCTGTTTCTCTTTGCTCTTGCTTCTGTCTCTTCCCCATACATCACCCCTAACCCCAAATGCTACAACCAACATGGAACAATCTCACTATTGATCATCACAAAGTTTTGATATGCTCCATTTCCATCCTGACCCATTCCACTCCTCCTTACACAACTGGTGGCCCCCAACTCCTATGCCTCATCATATTGGTTCTGGACTTGCTATGGACACGCAATGAACTTTAACCCTACTGTAACTCAAAACTCCTAAACTCAAGTGATCCACTAGTTCGGGCTCCTGGTAGTAGGGTTTACAGACCTGTGCTGCCATGCCTATATAGGCAAAGGACTTTATAGTGAAATAATTCAAATTTTGGAACCTCCCCAGAATTCTGGTGTGAGGCAATGAGGATTTAGACTTAACTAGAATTCTCTAGGGCCAGGATCTATCCAAGCAAACCAGATGCACAGAAACACCCCATAGGCGTTTACCTAAGACTACCATAAATTTAGAATATTTGGGTCTGAAGCAATATTGATTCTAGAGAATATCACCACTATCCGTTTCCTGGCCTTCACCCCTGAATCTCCGAGGCATCTCCAGTATCACTAGAAGCTCAGAGATGATTCCGGCAGGTTGCAAATGTTTAGGCTATAGAGGTGCCTTCTAAAAAAGGGTTTGATCTAAGTGAAACTGCTTCTGGCTATGTAGTTCACCAGAGAACACACTAGGTGTGTTAGTTATTTAATTGTACCCTGGTATTCACTATTCATCAAACCTCTCAGTTCAGAGCAAGGAAGAGCTGGGTGCCAGAATGGAGTATTAGTGAATGAGAATTGAAGGAGAGAAAGGGCATAGATCATAGGAGAAATGAAGACATAGAATCAGAGAGAGATAGACATATGTACTTCTACAAGAACATACAAATGTATTTTTTAGGAAGTGGCAAGGAATTTCTGACAAAAATGAGAAACAATACTGTATTCCTTTTTGAGATTTAGGTCATATTTTCTAGTTGTTTCTTTGATAAATATGTATATACCTTCATCTTTTAAAAAATCATTATTTGCTGTTTTTCCTGTTTGTGTATATAATGCCTAATTTTAAAATTTTCTTTCAGATGTGACCAAAAATTATCTCATAAAATTTTCGTAGCTGAGTGAAATAAAAAAGCCATATTCTCTTTCATAGTCTTTTTATCCTGTTTGAAAATACATAAAAATAAGGCATACCCACTGGAGCCATCAGAAGAAGTAAAAATATTGTATGATCTTGGATAAAATATACTTTAACTTTTTGAAGGACTGGAACTTGGTAACTCTATGATTATTAAACATATTATTATTTTTTTCTGAAGTTTGCAGCTCTGAACCAGAAAATATCCAAGCTGATCCAGAGAACTTTACCAGCCTCCTTGTCACATGGGAGAGACCACGAGTGGTTTATGATACCATGATTGAAAAATTTGCAGTCCTCTATCAGCAGTTAGAGGGAGAAGACCAAACTAAGCATGAGTTTCTGACAGATGGGTATCAGGACTTGGTAACTGTAAACTAATTTATTTTTATGCATTAATATGCTTGTGATACTGTGGCTTCCAATCTCTTCCTTCTTTTCAATTTTTGTACTTTACACTCGATATTATACTCCTATATTATATTCCCAAATAGCTTGGTTATTGGTAAGTCTGTATGAAACTGTCGTTTTGCAAAAGCTAGTTCTATGCCATATTATAATGCACAGTGAAAACAAGTCTTTGCAACAGAAAGCATAATAGACTATCTGTGTAATATAGGCACGGATGCTAACTCGAATGTTAATTTTTCAGAAAATTCATGATAATTCATGCCTGGGTCTGCAGGCTAAGTGAAATGGAGAATCCTCCATGAAACAAAAATCGCTCTCATCCTTTCAAAAACAAATCCTTCTGCTTAATTTATCAACAAAATTTTCTACTTCGTGCTGACCTTGAGCAGCTGCTCATGATTGGGAAAGCATGATCTCCATGCTTCGTGACTACAGCATAACCAAGGGACCTTAGAAATTGTATAGTCCAAACTTTTCATTTTTCTGATGGAGAGATGGCAAGTGACTTTCCTAAGGTGACACAGTGACAGCGTCAGGATTCCAACCTCAGTCTTTTGTCGTCAAATCTAGTGCTCTTTCCACTACAATACCCTGCTTCCCTCTGAGTTCAATCAAAGCGGTAGAGTGGTTCATTTGAACATGACCCACGTGGGCTTGGCCTCTTCCTTTCCTCTAAGGGAAGCTGACTTGACATTCCATCATTTGGCACACACTAGCCATGTCTACATTATACAGTTGTGTTTAAAGTTTATGTAAAAAGGCATAAAGTTATATAAAAAGTTCCAAAGATCTGAATGGTCAGCCATTTTGGTGTTTGGCATAATGTAATCTAAACATCTATATAATCTGATTTGTAGGATTTGTTTTGGGTTTACTTTTCATGTTATATCAAGAAGCAGGGACTACTTCGTATGGATGCTTCAATTTCTCAAAAAATTGTGTGGAAAATAGAATGCAGAACTTGGAGTCAAAAAAGACCTCAGTTCAAATACTACTTTTTTTTTTTAACCTTAAAGATCATTGATTTTAACCATCTCATTTTATAAACAATTTTATTTTAAAAAATTAACATGTATTTACTTTTTCTCCCTCCTACATCCTCCTTTTTGAGGGAAAAAATGGAAAACAACCTTGTTAGCACAAATATGCATAGTCAAGTGAAACAAATTGGTCATTTCCAAAAGATGCATGTTTCATTCTGCACTTTTTCCACACCTCTCTGTTAGCAGGTATACCATCATTCTTCATCATCAGTCCTCTGGAATTGTGTCTGGGCATTATATTGATCAGAATTAAGCCTTTCATAGTTTTTGTCTTTATGTTATAACTTGTTCTTTGGGTCAAGCTCACTTCACTCTGTATCAGTTCAAATAAGTCTTCCCAAATTTCTCTGCAGCTATCTCTTTCATCCTCTCATATGATTTAATAGTGTTATATTACATTCATATTCCATAACATCTTTCCTCATTTTCCAGTTGGTACTCCCTTAGTTTCAGTTCTTTGCCACTAAAAAAAGGAGCTTCTATAAGTCTGATACCTTCTAACAAGTCACTTAACTTTTTGAGAGAGCTAGATGATAGCGATAGATAGAGAAGTTGGGCCTGGAGCTGGGAAGATCTGAATTAAAATCCGACCTCAGACGTTTACCAGCTGTGTGACCCTAACCATGCTAGCTGTTGTTAGCTATCATTATTTTGCATTAAGTAACTACCTAGGAATGATCTCCTTATCTATTAAATCAGAGATAGATTATAGTCTATATCAGCAGAGAAATTTCCACACTGGGCATTTTCCCCATGTTAATATAGGCCCAGATAGTATTTAATTTCCCAAAGCTATGATGAGTGCAATAATTCTGTATTTTATGTAATTGCATATTGTACCACATTAGGTATTAAATGATCCTTAGCAAAAGCACTGCACATGTTTGGTTAATGTCCAGATAATAATTGTTCCAATTTTCAATGCTTATTTTTCTAGTTTACATCCTAAAGAAGAAAAAAGTGAAGTAGATTTTTACCCCAGCTGGATTTGAATGCATCTTGGGGAGTGGGGGGAAGTTGAATATATATATATATATATATATATATATATATGTATATATAAAGGCATATTAATCAAACTTCAGTAATAAAGCAGAACACCCTATAATATTACACACCAAAACTTATGTACAGGAATCTGCTTATGAATATAAATAAATTATGAGAACGGCTAGATGACACTTGGCCAAGTATGATCTTGATCAAGTATGATGAGCTCCTTCTCTATCAAGAGCAATTGACCCAGAGGAAAAAAATATAATCAAAGGCCACATATGCAAAATGAAAAGTTTATTTTACCTTCTTTTTAAGAAGATACAAAATGTAACATTTCTCTACCTTTAAGATTTAAGAACAAGAAACATTAGGCTATTCAACTGACTAATATGTTTTAAAATATACTTTAGATATCTATTATAGTTAGTTAAAGGGAGAAAACAGCATGGAAAAGAGGAGAGGGAGACAGATACATACAATCATAGACATGTATGTGTATATATGTATGTGTGTTTGTATATATGTATATATCATATATTTATATATATTATAGAAAAAGAGGTACAGAGAGAAATATTTTGACCCAAAGACAAAGAGAGAAACTGTAGTGATGAAAGCTTACTTTCATGAGACAGAATTGGTCTTTTCACATTTTCCCAACAAAGACTTTTAAAGTAATGTTATATTTTTTCACAGTAGCAGGGATACTTTGCTTTTATTCAAATAATATTTAAAATGTTCCAACTTACAAGTATTATTAATGTGTAATTATTATTTTCAGAATTTTCTGATCATATATACTTGATAATAGTAAAACATAACAATATGAGTTTAAAAACAAGTGTATCCTCCAAAAAAGTGTATTTTATACCTATAAACAATATCTACACATCATTTAAAAACAATAAACAAAGAATAATTTATAAAACAGTTATCTATAAAGTAAAACAAGTAATAGCTTCTTTAACATAAAAATCAATTTTAACCTGCTAAAATGATTAAAAAGAATTGCTTTTCTCTAATCTATATTCATTCTGTATAATTATTGCCTCACCTTAGCCTTGCTCCATCTAGTGGAGTCCCACCCTATCTGTTTATTTATGGGACCTGTCTATCTGGGGCTGATTTTCAGTTTGGATACTATTGAATCATTAGCTGATGCCAGTCTCTTAGAACCCCAGCAATTACTGTGTTATGCCATATTCTGTACCCTTCTTGAACCAGATACTGACAGACATTTTGATATTTTTAAATTTTGCCCACTCTGGGTGATTGAAAGGCGTAACATCTATTTTCAAAAGGAATAGTAACAACAATAATAGTTGTACTATGGTTCATATCACACTTTGGCATTGCCCTGTGAACAAAATAAAATTAAATCAAGTTCTGGATCTAAACCATGGCTAGAATAATAAAATTTCAAAGTTGGAAGGAATATCGGAGGCCACCTAATCCAACACATGCCTTCCTAGAAATATATTCCCCATCATCCCTGACAAGAGGCCATCTAGACTGTGCTTATAGACCACCATTAATTGGGAATCTACCTCTTATGGAAATCCATTCCACCTTTGGGCCTGCTATAATTGTTGGGAAAATGTTGTTTATTTGGTGCCTGAATCTGGCTTTCCACTACTACCTCTTATCCTTCTCTCTGGAGCCAAGCAAAATAAATCTAATCCTTTCCCAAGACAGTCCTTCATGTACTTAGCTATCATGTTTCCTCAACTCTTTTCTTCTCCAGGTCAAATGCCCCTCCTTCAACCTGTTCTCATAGCATGATCTTGTAATCTTTGATCACCACTTCTAGGTCAGTATATATCTTATAAATATCCTCCCCAGAATTCCTCACCCAGAACTGAACACCATGCCTCAGATATGTTCTGACAAGGGTAGAATGTAGTGAGACAAGAAAAAAATATATTTGTATATAGGTATATATGAATGAAGAGGATGATAAAATATCAACTCAATAAATACCTGGCATTGTTAGGGAATGAGTGACCTGTCCAAAAAACTGAATGCGACCGTTACTCCATAGTAAATTGAATCCCTTCCCACCCATTAACTCTTGTACACTCTGATAGTCAGATATCTTTGCTATTAGAAGACTTCACAATTTTAGTCTTTAGTTTAAGGAGTCACTAAACATTTCTCAACTTTATTTTCCTCATCTGTAAAATGAGAATGATGGTAGCACCTACTTCACAGGGTTGTCATAAGGATCAAATGAGTTAACATGTCTAAAGCTCCACAAACCTTAAAATGCCATATAAAGGCTAGTTATTATTGTTGTTGTTAACAGATTAAAAATGTTAAATATAGCTGTTTAGTATGTTCAGAAACTGAGTTACAATGAGACACTGATATAATCAACAACATCTCTCTTTTAGGGTGCTATTCTAAATAATTTGCTGCCCAACACAAGTTATGTTCTTCAGATTGTAGCTGTATGCACTAATGGTTTATATGGAAAGTACAGTGACCAACTGGTTATTGACATGCCTTCAGATCATACAGGTAAGTGCCTCCTTCAGAACAGTTGTCATTTTAAGGGAAAATAAATGTGTTATTCTGTATACAATTGGGTTATAAGTATGTTGAAAGTACAGCTCTTCCACCGTTTTAAATTGTCTATATGTAACTGATATTTTTATTCCCTGGGGTTACTGCTCCACCTCATTTGTTGACCCCTCACTTTGCATTCTGGAAGCCTCTAGCCACATAACTTTTCCAGAGTGCTACCAATGAATGGGTATCTGCCTTCCCTTGGTATACCATCCCCTCCCATGTTCTCTGCTCACTCCTTTCTGCTTTAGCTGATCTATAAGAATCAGGTAAGGAGTCTTACCCAACAAGAGCTTTTCTGAGATGGGAAGGGAAATCTGGGAGGAGTGATACTCACTCACCCAGAGAAGGAAATTTGGACAGCTTACACCTGGGGAGGATAGAAAGTTAGGACTGAATTATTGAAAGGTAGAAGTAAGAAACTCTGCTAGTGAATAATGGATGTTTATATGCTTAAACTCAGGTTAAAAAACATCAAAGCACTGAGCTTTGTTACCATTACCTAAGCCAGTAGTCTCCAGAGTAGACAGTGTGTAACACCAAAGGGTCATGGAATCATCCTAAAGGGTGTATGATGAACCAGTCATCCCTCCCCATGATCTCCAGGTGTGAGATTGTCTCCAAGTAGCTAAACCACTCCTTGTACTCATCCATCCTCAGTCCTTGCCTCCTGTGACAACATCACAAGCTCCCCCTTTTCATGCTGGCCTGGTAGCCAGTAACTTAGCTCCCTACCATTATCCTTTTTTTTTGTTTGTTTTGGGTAAGACAGGATGATCCTTTGTCATCATCTTGAAGTTATTTAATCTCTCAGCCTCAGTGTCCTCATCTGTAACATAGGGAGAGTGGAATGTAGACTAGAAGGCCTTTAAGGACATCTTTAGCTCTCAATTTATGATGTCAAGGTTGTGATCTACTCCACAGATCCCTCCCCCCAAAGCTACTCCTCTTCCAGATTTCTCCATTTCTATTGTGGATACTACCATCCTACCTGTAATCCACATTTGAAATCTTAGCCTTATTCCTAGCTCCTCACTCTCAATCATTCAATATCTAATGCGTTGCCAGAGCTTGTTTTTTTCAGCCTCTCTGGCATCAATTTCTTCTCATTCACATCAAATGAGATGACATTTATTAAGTGCTTAATACAGTGCCTGCCTGGCACATGGTAGATAATTATTCATTCTATTTCTCCCTCTCTTCACATGAATGCCATCAATGTTCAGTCCTTCACCACTGTTTGCCTGGACTATTATAATAACCTCTTAATGAGTCTCCCTCCCTCAAGTCTCTCAGTATTTCTAATCTATCCTCAATGTAGCTTCCAAAGTGATTTTCAATTATGTCACTGATAAGTCCATATTCACTAAACTCCAGTGGCTCCCTATTAATACTAGGATCAAATATTTTGTATTTGTCTCATCTTTTTATTTCTATTTTGAGTTTTACAATGTATGTAATTATTAGTACAATAATATACAGATGGGGGCCGCTAGGTGGCGCAGTGAATAGATCACCGGCCCTGGAGTCAGAAGGGCCTGAGTTCAAATTCAGCATAAGACACTTGACACACTTACTAGCCATGTGACTTTAGGCAAGTCATTTAACCCCAATTGCCCTGCCTTCCCCCCTCAAAAAAAGAAAATAATAATAATATACAGATATCATTTATAAGTGCATATAGATATTTTAGAGTACATGCTCAGAATTTTTTTCCCCCAAGGGTTGTTGTCAAAAAAAAGTTTGGAGACCATTGGCCCAGGCAGATGGGAAATTAAGTTTGCCGTGATTAATTCACTTTAAAATTATACTTCATTGAAATTTTTCTGTGTCATGGCATCCCAAAACTTGTAGTTAATATATTAATAAGTAGGCTGCAACTGTTAGCAAATTAGTTAATTAGGGTCATGTTTACACATCTGTTATCAACACAAGCTTTTCATTGTTTAACGGAGCTCTCTTAAGTTTATGAGAGTCATTATTGACTATTAATAAGATATAACACGCTTGCATTTCCCAAGTATGTGTGAATTACACACCTTGAATTTCCTAATGGGGGCCCACCCTTAGTCAATATTTATTAGGGCAATTCTCAGGAAGACAACCTTAAACAAATATATGATTATTCTTTAAAATAGCATCACAATAAGATACATAATAAAGAAATTTCCTTTAGATGTTCCCTAATTGTTAACTTCAGACCAGTATAATACTAATACATATTTTCATATGGAGTGATCATATATGGTGACATAGTTTTAAAAAATGATTGTAGTCCATTTAATTATTAAATAAAGTAGAATCTTCTTAAAAATCAACGGGATGGAAGTGGGGAGGGACAACAACTTGCTTTCTTGATTCCTAATATATTATCTAGTATTAAAATCAATAGAAAATTATTCTTTCAGAACATAGAATTCACTTCTGATTCTATTACTAACTGCTATGAAAAATCAAGCAAATTACTTTAATTTATATCATATTTCTCCATTTTTGAAATGATGGCAGTAATTCCTGTTTATGTCTTCAAATGGAAGTTGTTATGTAAGTGAAGACTTTAACTGAATGTTGTTAAAAAAGGCGTTCTCATTTTAATTTTCTTTTCTTAGCCCTAAAAATATCTTGTAGTAAGTAAATACATGATTTTAAGATCATGTGACAGATTTTGAATTTTTTGTTTCAAAGCAACCGAGTGTTTTCCCCTGGTTTATTTAGCAGTATATTTTTGCATCTTAAAATTTTCTTAACTGAATTCTTCCAACCATGAACAAATTTCATTTTAAAATTTGCTTCTAATTGTATTTTCTTTGCATGTTATTGCTTTTCTTTGCATGGTGTTGCTACATGAAAATCTTTGCAAAATTGGTCTGAAAGCACATTTAATAACTATATTCCCTTGCTGTTTGTGATTTAAGAAAAGCAAAGCTGGCAGGCATAATTTGTCTGTTTACATAGGTAAATTAGATTATTCCATTTGCTTTGTATAGCATTAAACTAGTGGAATTCAAATCTTACCTATTTGGTGATGTTCTTTGTAATGAATATGTCAAGAATGAAACTCCCACTGCAATTGGAATAGGAGTTTTTTCATTTAGATGAAAATTGAAAACTATACAAGAAGAGTCACATTTCAGTTTTGTTCATGACAAGGAAAAGTTAGATGCTCTGTTTTTTCTAAATACATATGGCAAAGAATATAACTTTCTGGTTTTAAACAAACTGCATTTTCACTAATGATTCCTCCAATGTCATGCTAGCTAATTCAGTAATAACTTCTTCAGTAAACAGTGTGTTTTTGTTGGGACACTGTACATGTTAAAATACACAAGCTTCCAAATTAGTGCTTAGCTGTCTCACCAGAAATTGTTTGCTTACTACTGCCACAGCACTAAAGCAGTTTCTATTGAAGTTGTATTTATGCATTGCTTATGATTATCTACTCTGATAGAAACATGTTTAATATGATAACACTCTGACTATGTGAACATGGCTATCCTTTCTATTGCCTTCTTTTCCAACATAAGGCTGTTTTGAGTGCAAAGCAGTATTTAAAAGAAAGTATCAACTTAGTTTGCCGTTACTCCTAACCATTTTTTACCAAAGTTCTTCTTACTAGGCCACCTAAACAGTACTATCAATAACAGTGTTATGGATATGGGATATGAAGTGATAAATAATCCATGTGGTAAAATCCTTCCTCCCCTTGGTGTTTATAAAGTATGCCATATTGAACACATAACTCCATTATATATTTAATTTAAATGTCATGGATTTTATTAGACCATTGTAATTTTAATTCATATATTTTTCAAATATTTTTTAAATTGAGATTGTGTTGATGCTTTTACATATCATGTTTATCATGCTAGACATTTAAACCTCCAGCGAGGTCAAATATTTCTTTTCTGTAGAAGAGTGGTTTCTGAATGATCTTTTGAACTGAGTTTGTATTGGCTCAAATAAGCTACAAGATTCCTGAATCCTGGGCAAGTTCTGTGCTTGTGTCTACAATACTATTTCATACAAGATTTTGAATATTGCAACTTAATCAGCCTTCTTTACTCAAAGGATCTGGACAGTTTCGAGCATCACCATATTGAAATGGTAGTTTGGACATATCACCTAGTGTCTATGTTTGTGTCTGTGTCTGTTTCCTATAAAGCATTTAGTCCAGCAATGATTTCACTTTTAAGAAATGGCATGTGTTTTGGATGTTTCATTCTTTGTGGAGATCTGCTAAAAGCCAAATTTTATGAACTAAATTGGATTTTTCCTTACCTCTTCTATCCTGTAAACTTCCATGCAAAGGCCTTCTTCACTGGAGCATTGGGGTCTTTCTGCTTTTTGCAAACCTTTAAGCAATATATAAATGCTAGCTACTGTTATTATATATAGACCTTATCAGCACGAATTGCATCACATTCTCTAGCATCTACAGTAGTTTTAATTATACATTGCACTGCAGTATTTGAAATTGTCTCATCTTCAACATTATTTCCATGGAGTATATAAAATATCTTAAACCCAGAGTATTATGTAGAGTTTATGAGAGTGTCTATGATATTTGTTCATTTTATGATTATCTAACTAATGTAATCCCAGATTTAAAATCCTCCTTTACTCTTCATACTGCATATTAGGCCATTCCTATTGGTAACCCTCCATTCTGTCAATCTCCCAACTTAGGTCAGTAATCTTGTAACAAGCACCATAGAATTGTACTGTTATTGCTGAGAAAGTACTTTGCCTTATAAGTATTGTATTTTTCTTGTTTGTGTTTTTTTTTTGAGAGTAGAAATAATTTTTAGATGTTTTATTCCTTCTAGCTTAGATTTCATATACATTAAAAAACTTTTGTTTTCAATAAAGATATATAGAGGAGGCATCAACACTCCAAGAATTCATATTTAAACTTTTGAGTAATCTGGCCAATTTGGGGCTTGTGCATTTTAATCACATGTTGTCTTATGCAAAGTTATCACCATAAATTCCATTGTCCATTGAGTATTGTTTTCACATTTAAAGCTACTATAAATATGAATGCATGCTTTCATCTCAAGAAACAAAACTTTTTAAAAACGTAAAGTCAACCATCTAAGAGTTATCATGTATTTTTTCTCTTTACTGTTTTCCTATGAACTGATGCATTTGAATCCCGAAACCATGAGCATTCTCATTTCACTATAACTAAGATTCTTTTACTGATTTACTGTTGTGTAATCTAGAGCTCTCCTGAATATACAGAGCAGGTTGTTGAGAATACATATTTTCAGAGCTTTGTTTCTATGTGTTTAATTTAAATGCATGGGTGTATTTGGTCACCATGTGTTTCTGTTAACATGTGCTTGCAAGTATACACAGATTGTCTTTGTTAAATCACTCCACATCTGTCCTTCTTGACTGTACCGCCCTATATTGTTGGTGTTTATTTTAGAATGCGATTGAAAATCACAGTTGGAAGACATTGCGATCAACATTTGCTTTTAACTTCTGCACTGTAAAATTTGGCTTACCTTCAAACAATTAAATAAGCCTTGCCTGCCAACCTTCATCAGTGTTGCTTTTTGTGTTATGGAATGTTGATGTGTTACTAACATGTTAGAAAATTTTTTTTGAAAATCCAGTTTTACAAATAGTCAAATACAAAGTCAGAATGAACAAGGAGCTTTATTTCAGTTAGCATACAAATCAAAAGGTGAATTTTGAAGGATACACAAATTAAGCGTTTTTATTTATTTCTATATAAATATATATGTTATTGAGAAATATATAGAAACATGTAATTCTGAAGTTATTATAGTTTATATTCCTTTATGTTGTATAACATCTCAATAGTGTCCAAGGAGTGCCAGAAATACACCAGCATAAGTGCTAATCTGTACATTCTGGGGAATTAGCACACCAGAGTCTGCTATTAGATCATTACTGTCAAGTCAGGTTCAGGGTGCTACTACCTTGAATTCCTATACCTTTCAGTATGGTTTCAGGGTCCTAGACTTGCCAGATGTGATATTTTAAAACTCATTTTAGCCCAGAGTTAAGCCCCATGGGTCCAGTTTAAAGGATCTTTGAATTGGTGGGTGGTTCCAATGTATCTATGAATTCTAATCTATTCCCTAGATTCTGAGGTAAGGTACAGGTCTGGGTAAAACAAAACTTGCCTTAGAGCCTTCGTAGGGAATTTATCCTCATCTATATATATTTTGCTTTTTGGAGGGCAATTGGGGTTAAGTGATTTGCCCAAAGTCACACAGCTAGTAGTTGTGACAAGTGTCTGAAGCTGGATTTGAACTCAGGTCCTTCTGACTCCAGGGCCAGTGTTCTATTCACTGTGCCACCTAGCAGCCCCTCTTCATCAATATTTACCTCAGCCTGGCAGCCAGCTTGAATTTAAAATATACTACCATGAGATTTTTCTATATTACCCAAAATAGAGCCCAGGGTCCCCAAACATAGCCTAGTGTTTTTTATGGTAACGAACAACAAAGTCAAACATTTCAAGGACTACTCAAAGGTCACTTTCATCAAGTCATAAATGTTAGTTAATCTAACTCCAAAATATGTATTGTAAATTTCCCTTTTGGCAAAACTTTCAAAGTATTTCAGATATAGTACAGATTGGTAATATGAATATAAAATCACATTTAAACTAAAAAAAGTGATGGTAAGAATGCATTGTTTCCATTATTAAATTAACATTTTTCCAGAGATTTTTCTATACCCATAGAAATCATGTTACAAAGATATTTCTGTAGTTAAATCTGTCACTGCTCTTCATGATGTAGAAGCAGATCTACCAAACTATAGAATCAGCAGCTCTATATAGGACTGCCATTTCCATATTGGCCCAGATAACTGCACAGCTGCCTAATCAAGACTCCAAGTAGGAGGTGATTTGGTTTGTCATTCATTGGCTGTCATCCTTAGTACATGATCCTGCTACTCCCATGAGAGATTTCTTCCAATACATGTTTTCCTTTTTTTTTTCAACTTTGATTAATAACTTATTTTGAGACTGCACCCTAAGCATGTTGAGAAGCCGGGGAATATTGTCATGACTTTATTTTTTCCCAGATTCATCAGAAAAGAGGTAAGATTAATTAAGTTTTTTTTCTAATATAGTGTAACGAGTGCATCACTCAGCATTAAACAATAGTGTTGAAATGTAACTGAAGTATAATTTTTAAAACTCTATTTAAATGTGAATCAAATTCTGGATTTAAGGAGGTTTAATATTCATTTTTGTGGCCAAGAATCATCAGCTGCTTTAATTTTCCCAGCACACCTTTATCCTTTATGAAACCTTCTTAGAAAGTATTACCTAGGTGATGGACTGTGTATTCTTTTTAAAATAATGACATTTTAAGGTTCCCTGGAATTTGTAAAGATTTAAATAGTGAGAATTGGCAAAAGTTAAAAGGATAACATTTAAAAGAATTTCATTTCCAAATTGTGTCATCATCAATTTTAACAAAAGGAGAAATATTCCATTAAGGCCCCATAGACATTTCCCATAAATGCCATGGTGGGAGGAGAGGGTGGGAGGATGTTTAATGGCTTTGGAAATAGTTCAGGGAAAGGAAAAATATATATACCAGGTGAGTAACTGAAAACATTTACTTCATTGATGTACTACCTACATGTTTTCTGGGGGCTGGATGGGATGAACAATTTTATGTTCGTATTTACAAGCCTCTCTTAACTTTTTAAAAATGCTTCTGATTTTTAAAGATTACTTAATATGTATAAAGTTTTCATGTAATTTCACTTTTCTTTGCAATACACAAAAGGAGACTGGTTTTGTTAAAAATTTAAAGTTATCACTGGAATGTCTAGTAGAATTTGCTCTTCACTTTAGGCTGTTTAATATATAAAATATTGTTCAGGAAAATCTCAAATATGCTTTGGAGCTTAATTTCATTCAATTACACACATGTAGTGTTCCTCTTAATATATCAATTATTCAATTCAACAGATATTAAGCACTTGCTTTGTATAAGGTGCTGTGCTAAGTACTAAGGATTCATAGCAAAAAAATTCTGGTACAGCTTCTAATCTTAAGTGTAGCATAATATATGGCCTCATTAAAAGAGGCATTAACCTGAAAGGAATTTAGTCTTTACTTTTTTCCTCCCATAGTTGGAGAGAAAGAAAAAGGACATTAGATCATAAAGAGAAAGTGGAAGATAAAAGTAGTAGATGAAAAGATAGAAACCCTCTAACAAGTTTTACTACAAAAACAAAATATATAGGAACAGAGAGAGTCTTGGTGAAAAAAGAAGGGAAAAAATCTGAAAATTTTTCAAAGTCACAACAATTACACTCAGATCAGGAATTTGGCATGGAGAGGTAGAAGTGTATGATGCCAGAGGTGTGTGGGATGTGTGTGGGAAACAAGTAAGAGGATACTTATTAAAACCCTTCGGAGTAAGAGAAAAAGAATCATGTGTTATCACCCTCTGTCAAGACAACTCTTTGCCCCTCAGCTGAAAAAGAGAAATCAATAACATTCCCTACCAATTTCTTGGCATCTTTAGAAGTGAAGAAATTCCTACTAGCTTTCCAGTGATTTGGGCAAATATGGCATTTTCTCTAGTTCAAGAAAAGAGAGGCAGCCCCCACGTTCCTATAAATGCTGTCAGTTCTATGACTGAGTGTTTATTAGTAAGAGTGTATTTATTCTGATGGACTGATAGGAAATATTTAGATCTTGCTGAACGTGGTTGTTCCATTTTGCATGTATAGGTACTGCCTCTATGCCTTCAGTGATATGAAATAACTGGAGTGGGTCTCATTCTCACTGTCTCTGAGGTCTGTTAATGATTAGAGTACTAACACATTTACACAATGTTTTTTCATCAGCCTATGAGGTAGGCAGCACAAATGTTACTATCCCTTTCTTACTAAGACTTAGAGAAATTAAGTAGTTATCAGAGCCAGGATTTAAACCCAGATGCTTTTCTACTACGGAATATTGACTCTCTTGAAAGGGACTTAAATTTTCTCTGTTCAGAACCCAGCGCAGCTCAGTTATATTATGGGTGCTCTGATAATCCTGGTGACTTCAGGAAAATAAATAATAATGGGCAAGATATCCATTTTCTCCTGGTTTGGGAAAAGTGCTTAGGAGAAAGTTGGCTAAATGATAGAACTAATCACACAAAGTACCCAGTAAGCCTCCGGTACATAAACAAACCATGTTCTTTATAAGCAGTTCTTAGGGTGAAAGTAAGCCTTTACTTTTATTTACCTGGAAAATTCTATTTTGCTTTTCTTGCACACCTGACAGCAGTTCATATCATCACCTTTGCGACCCATTTGTCAAACTGGGAGAGGGTAATTTTTTGAGGGAATGTTTTTAATGTATAATATATTGTGTAAACACATAAATTTACATGGAAAATTTTGACTTTTTTATTTTAATAGTGAAATATCCTGCATCTTTAAATATTATTTTCCCCTTTTACAAACCAGATGTAAGTTCAATAGGTTGAAATATTTAATTGGAAGTTGTGATAATTATTATTATTTTTTAATTTTAGAGATTGATCTTCCTGAATTCATTGAAACAGGAGAATTATTCAAGGTATATTTTTTTCAAGGTCGATTTTTATGTTCATCTTTTTCTTTAAGAAACCTAATAAAAAACCAAAAGTTTTGAGTTAAGGATAAGGATTCAGATAATTGTTGGACAAATAATTAAAGGTATTTTTCATTATTTGAAATTAGTTAATAATGTTCATTATTATTTGTAGTAATAAAAGGCCCACTTAAGATTAAAGTGGACAGCCACAGGTTTCATTTCTTTTTTGAAGAACTACACATATCTCTGTCACTAGCATTCAAAAGAAAACCACCTCAGTAATATATAAAAATAGCCATAACTCCTATCTAAAGGCCTAACTTCAAAGTTACATTATTATTTTAAATTCAGATCTTCACTGAAATTTGGAAAACGTATTTTGACTTATAACATTTTAATAGTCATTTAGAGAGATGACTTATCAGTGGTTCTCACTGGTTTACTAGATGACTTAATAGTTAATGCAATCAAAAGTATATATGTATATAAATTCACATTATATATAAATATGCATGTGTATTTCTACTGCTTTATCAGTTGTCCATTAAATGCCCTACTTTTAGTGAATTTATAATATCATACCAACTTTCTTCCAAGATATTACTGATTTACTATTCTACTCTGTCATGCCAGTACTAATAATTTTAGTATTAACTCAAGTTAAAAATTAGGAAGAGAAATACTCAAGAAATACAGGGATAGAAAATGGTGGTTAAGAGGAACTCCCCAAATGAGGCATTTCCTCTCAACGTAGTTCAAACTCAATTTCTTTGCTATTGCCACAAATATATATATATATATATATATATATATATATATATATATATATATATGTTTTGTTTATATATGTATATAAACATATATATATATATTTCACACACATATTCTAGGTATAAAGTTAGATCAATTTCTAAATACATATCTTCATAAAAATTCAGAAAATATATTTTTGTCCTGGAGGAAAAAAACAATTAACAAATTCATTGTTTATTTTATATTATATTATTTGTTTCTAATCATTTGTTTCTTTAGACTAAAATATTATCCTTTTATTCTAGCAATTGGGACCTGCTAGTAAATGGCTTTTTTTCTATGATCCATGCACCCAGTTGCGAAACTCCTCCTATCAATGAAAACTAGCAATTAATTTATAAATTATGGTTTTAGAGAGTTACCTTAAAGCACTGAGACTTTGAACTGCCTTGCTCATGATCCCACAACCAGCATTTGCAAGGGACAAGACTTGAACCTGGATCTTTCTAATTACAAGGACAGCCTGCTACCCACTGTGCCACAATGCCTTTCTAATGAATGATAATACTTGAATTTTTATAATAAGTTAGAATTTCACATTTGTGTATTTCATAGTAAGGACCAAAATAATATTATAAAATTCTAATGCTGATATATTAGATTATAGGGTTTTCAGCTGAAAATGGAACTGAAAACAAAATATTGAATTCTTGATTTGTTAAATTTATATGACTGCCTAAGCAGTAATTAGCTTCATTTCAGTCATCATTATACATCTGTGTATGCACACAGAGCCATGAGTTGTTCAAAAAGTAAGTTTCTGACTTTAGCCATGTGTTCCTTTATATATATATATATGTATAGTACTTGAATGTTCACAAAGCACTTTACATATATTATACCATTAAATTTATACAACATGCATAGTATGACCATCTTTTTGGATAGTATAATATTTTGTTGAACATTTGTGGCAATACTGTAAAGTAGATTAGCTCTTATTATGAAAGTAAACCCTGAGTTTAAAATAACTGGTTTTCATTGGGAAGCTGCATGAAACTATAACTCATCTGGATAGTCATGACGAAATTTGTATTCATGATGTCTGTATTTCTATCCAAGATAGTCACCGATTATGCTTCAAATATAGACTAGTCTTCTTCCTAGTGGGAAGGCTAAAAGACTTGGGAATTTCATCTCCATTCTCCAGTTTACTGGAAAAAATAAAAGGGTCTTGGATGGGGTTGAAGCAAGAACCCATAAAAGGAAGAAGAAAATGATTCAAATAGGATATAAGGGAGGCAAAGTCATTAAAGAGGATGGTGAGTAAAGGAAAATAAAATAAAGGAGAAAAAGTTTTGTCCCATTGAACCTACATTCTAAGTATGATTGTTGGGATATGATATATGATAGTGGAGTATAAGTCCAGACTTTCTGAAGAAGAAATGGCAAAACATGCTCATTAAAAAACTAAAAGATAGTACACCAGCCCTAACAAGTGGTAAGAGTCATATTATCATGCCCAAGATGAAGAGATACATTAAGGTGTTTGGCAGTTTTCCTGAAAGGTAGAGTGATCGTTGTATATAGGTATATAAGCATGGTTTAACCAAGAGGTATACTATTTTTCTGAAGCAGGATTTGAGATATACTAGGACTACCCACTTGGAACTGTTACCTGCCTTCTTCTGAGTAATAGAGAAAGAATAGTGCAGACAAGCAACCTGAAATAAATCTAGTATTTCTGAAGTCCTGAGCAGGAAAATGCAAGACTTGGAGATCCATGAGTCTTTTCACTATTTCTTGATATTGAAGGTCATGACTGTGGGAAATTATGCCTACTTCTCCAGTTACGAGATCTTAGCTTTTACTCAGGTGGAATTTTGAAAATTATAAACTACGTAGTTTATAATTGCATATTTTGACATTAATGGAAAGACTGTACCAGAAAGAGGTTAAAGAGAGGATTGAATTGAAATTTAAGGGGAAAAGAGGAAGGATATGCAAACAAAGTGAGAAGAGCAGATACTTTTAGACAACAGATACTACTTAGCAGAGATGTTTGTGGTAGAGCAGTGCTGGACAGACCATAAAAAGTTTAAATAAGGCACAGGCTCCACCCTTATAGAATTCACTCCATAGTAGAATGATGACATAGAATTCTAAAGAAGAAACAAAATGGAAGAGGATTGGGAATGATATTTCAAGAATTTATTGCCACCACTGCACAGAACATAGGTAGTAAACCAAGTAAACTTTACTTTTTAACAATAAAAGGTCACTTCGACCTCATCACATACATATGACAGCATGTATGCCAAATGAACAGTTAATAGAAGGAAAGGGAGAGTATGACTATAAATTAAGAAGGTATGTATCTAGAAATCCATGGAAATGAGAGTAGAGACTGGGTGATCATAAATAAAGAAAAACAAGTTTTCTCTGGACACCACCTAGTTAGAAAGAAAATTTGTCTAATACCTTCCTAAAGTAGACCATAAAACTGGCCAAAATAATATAGAGATAGGAATATTCAATTGTTCTAACATTTGAGTTTTATTCTACTACCAGATAAATGCTTTATCTGGCTGACTGACAGTTTCGTTATTTAGAAGGCTGAAAGAGCAATTGAGGAAATGGAAATTATCAGGATCTATCATTGGGTTTACTAAGGAACAAGGCATGCCAAAGTCTGCTTTAGTTAATAATTTGATAGGTTTTCTAGACTGATATATAAAGAATTGTCAACAAAAAGCTTATAAATTTCAGCAAAGAGAGCATTTCATGATTTCTTTGTGGGTAAATTTGGAATAATATGGCTTTAACTGAATGCTGGCAAATTAGACAGATTTATATTTAGTTAAATAACCACAGCCAGAGTGTTTTGATTAATTATCATCAGTCTGGGAAAAAATAGGGCCCTTGTATCAAGTCACAGTGCTTTTTATTTGACTGACCAATTACTTTTGTCAATGACTGGTAAAAATATAGAGGGCATGCCAGTTAAATTTGTGAATGACACAAAGCTGGGAGGGATAGTGAATCCTTTGGATGATAAAATCAATATTTTAATATCACAACAGGTTGGAATTATGGGACAACACAATCAAAAATAAATGTAATAGATGTGTAAAATACTGCATTTTGTTTTCTGCCTAAATTACATTAATAAAAGAGTAAAGAGGCTTCATTTAACAACAGTTTGTTTGAAAAGGCCTGAGGACCATCATTGACCACGAACTCCATCTGAACATATCTGCTAAAAGGGACTAATACAAGTTTAGACTGCATTAGGAGGTGTATAGGTTCCAAATCAAGAAAAGCAACAAATATATTATGTGCTGTGCTAGATAGAAAAAAAATCTGGATTACTGTGGGAATAACAAAAAGATTAAATAAGATAGTCCCTCCCCTTACTGGACTCACAGTCTAGTAGAAGAATAACACAGAATACATAGATAACTTTAGTACAAAATGGTATGCAAGTAAATGAGAGAGGAAAAAAAGTACTATATAGATAAGGCCCAAGAGGGAAAGGTCTATTACTGCCTTGGGAAATCTGGGAAAACTTCATAGAGCAGGTGTACCCTTCTAGTATATTTTATTCAGTTCTGGGAACCATATTTCAGGTTTGTTTGTTTTTTGTTGTTGTTATTGTTATTGTGGGGGACGGAGGCAAGGCAATTGGGGTTAAGTGACTTGCCCAAAGTCACAAAGCTAGCAAAGTCAAGTTTGTGAATTCAGATTTGAACTCAGGTCCTCCTCACTCCAGGGCTGGTGCTCTATTCACTGTTCCATCTAGCTGCCCTCTGAGTACCATATTTCAGAAAGGACACTTACAAACTAGAGAAGATCTGAAGAAGAGCAAACATGGGTAAGAACCTTGCAATTATGCAATATAAGAATAAGTTGAAGGAACAAGGGCTGTTTAGCCTGGAGAAGAAAAAACTTAGGAAGAACAAGGCAGCTCTCTTCATGTATTTGAAGGGTGTCACAAAGAAACATCTTTAGACTTGTTTTGATTCACCCCAAAGGACAGAACTAGATCTTCTTGGTGGGAATTGCAAAGAGGACATGAGTTATTTTTAGAACCTCAGTTTAGGCCCCACATTGATATTCTGAACCAGGTTTTTGTCAAACACACCCCTCAAGCCCTGTGGTCTGAACAAGTTTGAAATGGAATTGGAAATTGAGACTTAACATAAGGAAAATATCTTTAGAGTTAGAGCTATGAAAAAGGACAACTTACTGGCTTGCCTTGGGAAAGAGTGGATTCCCACTTCACTGGAGGTGAGGGTTCAAGCAATGACTAGATTCCCCCACTTGTCCATTATAATATAGAGAGAGGTTTCTTGCTCAAGTACAGGTTGGACCAGATGGCCCCATTTGGTCCCTTTGAAGTCTTAGATTCTAAGATTTTGTGAATTTGAAACTTAAAGAATGGGTATGATTTTAGCAGGTGGAGAGAGGATAAAAGATCATTCAATCATAAGGCAATGGTATTGCTCAATGATAGAGAAGTAAGAGGGCATGGGATATCTATAATGGATGGCAGATGGTCTAGTTTGGCCAAAGTGTAAAGTACATGGAGCTGACAGTATCCTGGAAATGTAGGATAATAACAGAGACTGAAAGACCTGGAATGCCAAGCTAAATTCTCTGACATTTAGAGTTAAGCAAGAATAAGAAAGATGAAGCTACTTTGTAAAACAGTACTTTCCTACTGCTAAGTGTCCTTTCACCAATATTGAAGGTTTTCTTTATTCTGCTTTTGAAAGAAGGTTCAGCTAAACGACTTCTGAGGTCCTATGTCTTTATAATTCTGATTCCTAAACACTTCATCCCAAGTAGAAATATATACTAGGCTTTGGTTTGCCAACTTGGAAAACGTTCCCACTGAAGAAATTTATCATTAACTTGTTATAGAAGTAACAAAATAGTACTGGTTTTTCACCAATAAAGTAGAGCAAATTACATGCAATGTTTCAGGAGAGGTGATTAAAGACCAATAATAAAATTTTGTCTGAGTTCATTATATTTGGAAGATCAACAACCTTAATTAAAAACATGTTGTCACAATTATAGTCAGTATGTTTACTGCTATAGTTAACATTTACAACCCTTCGAGAATCTCTAATTGTATCAGTGTTGCTAGTCCTGTTCCAAACAGATTGGAATTCCTCATCTTCAAATATGGCCAAAAAGTTAATCACCCTGTGGCCTATTCTGTGATGAAATTCTCTAAGGTTTGTAATTCTGAACCTTTAATAAACCATACACTACGTGGATGACTGTACCAATGTTTATTCTCTTTTGGTATAATTCCAAGATCCCATTTCACTTCTATGCATAGAATGAAGCTTTAGAATAGGACTTTAGTATTGCCACAAATGCCTATGAAAATAATACTGTCAACATTATTTTACTATGCATATTTCATTGGTAATTAAGTTAACAAACTTACTTTTTGAACAAAGTAGTTGACATAGAACTTTGAGGTTCCACAAAGCTTTAGAACACCAGCCTTGAGGAGAAGGTAGTACAAATAGTATTATACCCATTTTAGAGACTGAAGACAAAGAAGCAGTAAAGTATCTGAAACGGGATTTTAACCTAGGTCGCCATGCTCCAAGTCCAGTGTTCTACAATAGTTGCAGTAAGATGCGTCTCTCTGTGTGTTTGTGTATATTGGTCAAATTAGAATCTAATCTCTGACAAATTTAGGATTTTGCTGCCCCCAGGTCAGCTCTGCCTCATTTGTATCAATCCACCTGGTTTAAAGCTATTAGAAACAGTAAAATACTAAGATCTATAAATTATTTGACATGCAGATGCCCAATACCATGAGTCTGGGTGACAAAAATATGCCTCGATTTATTTTGGAATTTAATTTTTCTGGAACATAGAAGTTTGACTTCATAATAAGAGACACACTTTATGAGAACACAAAGCATTGTGGAACATTTCGTTAACTTCCAGGCAGAAATCCCCCTCGTCAGTCACCCGGGTGATTTTGAGGAACAACAGAATCCAGGTATAGGCATTCAGGATCCCCATGTATATTTAGGCTAAACGCAGAATTCTTTACTAGGTGATTTGAGTTATATTTTCATGAGTTATTTTTAGAACCTCAGTTTAGGCCCCACATTGATATTCTGAACCAGGTTTTTGTCAAACACATCCCTCAAGCCCTGTGGTCTGAACAAGTTTGAAATGGAATTGGAAAATATTTAACAAAATACACAAAAATTGAACATAGATAATGTTAATTTGTGGTGTTTAAGTCAGTATGCATTCACCCTGCAGGGATCCTTATGCATAGTTTAGTGACTTACATTTCCATTTGAGTTTGACACCACTGCTTTAAATACTTCCTGAGGAAAATTATTATTTTGTAGCCCCATAACTTAATGCCTAATTCTGACACAAACACAAGTCAACATTGATTTCTAACAATATTATGTCTAGAAGTGAATAGTTTACTTGGCATCTCATGGTCCAATGAGTTAATTACTACTTTACTTGCTACCAGATGAACTGCAAAATCATGGAGACAAGAAAATAAATTTGTATGTTATTAAAGAACACTCTCAATGAATAAAAACACACCATCTTTCTTCACTTAGAAACTGTGGTGTTCATTAATTTAATTATTTCTTCATTTGAAAGGAAATCAACATTTAAGATACCTTCTGTAAAATTTAATAAATCAAAGCCTCACTATGATGATAGTTTATAAACACGAGGGCATTAACTAAAACCACACAGTAAATAAATATTTTACAGCAACGTATATGGAAATAGTATTGACACTCTCTTGGAATTTTCTGATTACTTTTTTATAGGAGGAAGATGATGAGAAAGAGATGGAACCAGAAACTGCAGTAAATCCAAGTGCCACAAGTCAAATAAAGAGAAAGGAACCCCAAGTCACTACTACATCAGACTTCAAAAGAGAACAATTGAGGACAAAACCCAGTGAGGACAAAACCAATCAGTACCTTACAGAAGGGAGTGAATACTCTGAAGAGGGGGATGTCCATAATGTAATCTTCTATAGTACTTACCAACCAGTGACTGAATTATCAACCCAAGACAAAGATATTTCTTGGATTTCTCAAAATATTACCAATGTTGTAGAAACAACTTCTTCTCCAAGTAGTGGTTCTAAAACTACTCTTCACTTCTCACAGATTAGTTCCTCTGAAACTTCAGATTCTTCACATGTCTCAATTGCTGAATCCCAAGAAACATCAACTGATAGTCGCGAAGAAGATAGTTTATTAACCAATTTTCAATTTGAAACAGGTGGCGATGATTCTTCTGGCTCTGTTCCTTCAACTTCAGCTGCACCATTTGTATCAGAGAACATATCTCATGGATACGTCATTTCCTATGATGTCCTTCTACCAGGATATGCCAAAAATACTTCTAAAGATTCAAATTCATCAGATTCTGAAGAGTCTCTGAAGAGTCCTTCTGTGGATGGAAATGTATGGTTCCATAACATGACAGATTTGACAACTAATCCTGATGCTACATCAGATGATAAGAAATTATCTCAAGCTAGTTCTACTGATACAGTCAACAAGGAATCAGCAGCAGCTACAGCATCCTCTTCCATTGGCCCATTGGCATCCCAGGATACTTCAGTTGTGGATCTAGAAATGCCCCCTTATTCTACCTTTGCTTACTTCCCTACTGAAGTAACCCCTCATTCTTTCTCTCCAATGTCTGGACACCTAGAATCTACTTCTGCTGCCAGTGAGGTACTCTCTCAGACAACTCAACCGGGATACAATGGTGAGATACCTCTTCAACCTTCCTACAGTAGTGAAGTGTTTCCTCTAGTCACCCCTTTGTTGTCTGACAATCAAATGCTCGACAGTACTCTCCCTGCTGCTTCAGGTAGTGATCTGACCTTGCATGCTACACCTGTATTTCCCAGTGTTGGTGTGTCATTTGAATCCACTCTGTCTTCCTATGATGATATACCTTTGCTTCCATATTCCTCTGCTCCCTTCAGTAGTGAAGTGCTTCACCATCTGTATACAGTCTCTCAAATCTTTCCACAAGCTACTCCAGCTGTTGCCAGTGATAAAGTGTCCCTGCATGCTTCTTCGCCAATGGCTGAGGTTGTTGATTCATTATTACAGCCTAATCTTGATCAATATTCTGATGTAATGCCACATCAGACTGCTCAAGCTACTTCAGAGACATCTGTACTTGCTAATGAGTTGGGTGCCCTTAATAAAACACATATACTCTCTCAAGTTGAACCATCCAGCAGTGATTTAAAGATGCATGTACTTTCTACAGTATCTGAACTTGCTTATGCTTTGCCTGATAGAGGCTCCTTCCAGACTTTTCCTGTTTCCTATGATACTACAGTAGCTATGCATGATTCTGTTCACCAGGGTTCCTTATTTAGCAGCCATAACAAAGTACTGATACTTAAGCCTACTGTTGTAGCCCAAACCGAATCTTTCCAGGAGCCTACAAAGGTTCTTTCTAATGAGATGGATTGGTCTGGAGTATACTCTGGTAGTGAGTTCCTTTTGCCTGACACAGATGGCTTGACAGCACTTAACATTTCTTCACCTGTTTCTGTAGATGAATTTACATATACAACATCTGTGTTTAGTGATGTTAATAAGCCTCTTCATAAAAGTGATGGAGATGAGACAGTACAGCAGATTTCCTCTTTTAATGAAATGGCTTACCATTCTGAAAGTACAGCGATGCCTGAATTCCCTACATCTAGTGACAATGTAATTAAACTAGATGTATCTTTACAGGAAACAGTTCCTGTTTCTAGCACAGAGGGAGTCCTTCCAGTGCCTCTTGCTCTTCCCACTCCTGAGGTTTTGGGTCCTGAAATTAGTCAAGTGTCTGAAAGTCACATTTCAGTTCAAACTTTGCATGCTACATCTCCAGCTTTTGGCGACACTTTGCTTATGTTTAGTGCAATCTCAGAGCAAGCTTTCTCTGCTGCTGCTGCTGCTGCTGCTGCTTCTAGTGAAATGTTGTCTCCAACACAGCCATTGTTTTCTGAGGCCTCCTCTTCCTTAAGCAATGAAGTCTTGCAGCAAACTTCCTTTCAGTCCTCTGATGTTGGCACTCTGCTTAAAACTGTCCCAGCTGTGCCTAGTGATCCAATATTGGTTGAAACCTCCATGGTTGATAAAAATTCTTCTTCAATATTGCATCCAATGGCATCTGATTCTGCTTCGAGTAAAAATATGCAGCATTCTACCTCTGTACCAATTGCTGATGTATTATCACCTACCTCTAGCCTACCCACTGCTTCGCTTCAAGGTTTAACCATTTCTAATGCAAATGAGGAAAATGTCACTGCCATTTTACTTAAAAGTGAAATATCACACCAAGTTGAGCCTTCATTGTATAGTAATGGTGATTGGTTCCAGTCTACCGATGTGGGGATTACCAGTGCATTTCCTCCCACAGCTGTACCTGCAGTCTCGACTCCTGACTTCTCCATTGATATGCTGCCAAATACTCATATAAGCAAGCATATTTATTCAGATGAATTTTCTAATGATAAAACAATTAGTTCTCTTACTGATGTTATTTCATCTCCTGTAACACTGGTTGCTTCTGATACACGTAAATATATTGATCACATTGCTCTTCCTTCACCAAATGTGCATATCTCAATTACAGCTGCCTCTCCCACCGATGAAGGCACTAAAACTGTAACTGGGTTGTTAGTTCCCTCCCATACAATTCCTGGGTTAATCCTGAGTACCAGGTCTAGAGCTAATTTTGTAGTTGGTGGTGGCCATGGTAATGATGGTGAGGATGGTAGTGATGAAATTGATGATGATGATGATGATGATGATGATGGTATATCTGTAAAAAATTGTATCTCATGTATCTCATATAGAGAATCTCAGGAAAAGATAGTAGATGATTCAGATGCTCAAGTAAACAATTTTGTGGATCAGAGTAACCTAATCCCATATTTGTCATCGGAGAAATCTGAAGAAGAAATGAAAACAACAGGTTCAGTCTCAGATAGTCAGCTAAGCTCTGGCATGGACAGAAGTCATGAAGAGCCCACATCGATGAACATGCTATCCCCCAGACACAGTGATGCGACAACAGAAGGAAATTCTATTCAGACTGGTTATACTCAATTTCCTGATCCCTCAGAATCTCAGTCTTTGGCTATTTTTACAAGTGATGAAGAGAGTGGCTCTGGTCAAAGTACCTCAGATAGCTTTAATGATAATGAGACTTCAACAGATTTCAGTTTTCCTGATGTGAATGAGAGAGACACTGAAGGGACCCTGCAAGCAGGTGACTCAGAATTAACCCCTGGATCACCACAGTCATCAGCACCATCTGTTACTAATGGTCAATCAGTGTTCAACGTTTCTGAGGCAGGTTAGTTGTGGATCAATCTCAGAGCTGTAAATTCATACAGTATTTAGCTATGTTATTTTCCTTCTACTGACATAGTAGAGATATATAATACATGAGCATATGTTACAGAAAGAAGGATAATCAGTGGTATATTTGGGGGACAGACTAAATCAGGAACAAGATACAGAGGTGTCAAAGTAGCACCTGATGTTCCATTGTTCTTATTATATAACATTTCTATAGTTTTCAGAATATGATCCTTATATTTCAAAAGAATAGTCAAGTTTTTTGTCCTCTTTATTTTGCCTGGAATAGCCTAAATCACTTTATTTAAGCAATCTTTTTTCCAATATTTCATATTCTCTGAGATAAGCTGGCCATTGTGCAATATGATTTTAAATAATTTCAACTAATTAACTATATCAAGTCTCATCATGATGACACAGCATAGAGGTCACCCAGGTTTCTCAAAGGATATGCTAGTGGAACACAAAATCGTATAAGAATGGCTACACATATGGACCCAGACTCTGCATCTGTCTCTGAGGACAAGCTTCCCTCAGTTTGGAGAGGCTTATCACCAGAAAGTTCTGTACCAGTTGATTTAAGTTTTCAGTCCACCTCTGAACGTGACACCATCTACTAAGCTATCAAGCTGTGTCAGTAGAGGCAAAAATTGGAGTATTCAAGTAAGCTTATAGAGATTGAATGTTTCAGAATTTTTGGAGTAAGGTTTTTTGTTGTTGTTCTTGCTTTTAAATTTTATTCTAGAACCCTTCAGTTCTAAAATACCTTGGTCAGCTAAATCCTTAAAGTATGTCATAAGATCTTCCCTCACCCCTCCAAAATGATTACGCAATTCTTTTGAGCAGCCACAAGACAGTTAGAAATTTCTGAAAATTAACAATAAATTGCTCCTTTGGAATAAACAGTAGTAGGCCATAAAAATAACTCAAGAGTTGAACATTATGTTACAGTTTGAGGAGTTTTAACAATTCTCTTAGGTTGATCATCTCGCTGTTACCTGAAGAGGGCAGCATCAGGCAAAAAAATACTGCACCATTTGCTTCTAACTAGCGTTCTAGAAGGAATTCATATATTGATTATTATTAGGCATCATGATCATATGAAAAGATAAAAATCAATCCTTCCCTAAAATTAATGCTTTTTAGCTTTTTAATGAAAATTATTTTGCTAGCTAGATGTTTTAAAAACAACTTTTTAAAAGCATACATAATACACATTTTTCTTAAGACTTATGAAATGGTTTCATTATGCACATAAGGATACAAGTTAATTACACCAAAGAGATCATGTTATTTATAGTTTGCTTTAATTAAATTTAATGGAACATTATTTGTAATTAGCAATGAAAAGATTTGAAATCTTGACAGTACTTCAGAAGATACTGTTTAACATGTTGCTTGACTTACTAATAGCTCCTGTTTATAACCCAGCACCTAGATGTCAACCTCATTAAAGAATTCTCCTCTATGTTATTTTCTTCCGCTAAATTATATTGCATATTTTCTTTTAGTGCAACAGCGGCAATTAAAAGCGGGTACATTTTGGTCTTAAGGTTTTTCTGCAATCAAACTTTGTCTATTTAATATTACATTTAAATTTCAGCAGTTAAAATTCTGACATGAAAATTTATAATGAATTCATAGTTGAGGTGTTATGGAGTGTTCATTAGGGCTAACATACATGGAGTGCTATCTAGCTAAGATTTTTGTAGTGGTTGTTTTAATGGGCATTTTTTTTCAAATGTATTGTTCCAGAATTTTCTAACTCTGTCATGTTATTAGAACTTTAACAGAAGATGAGCTCTAGAGAGCAATTTCAAGAATCCATCTATCTCTCAGTTTTCCTAGATTGTTCATCATTAATACATTAATATATTTTCATTACAGCTGGATTTAGTACATTGCTGGATCAATTGCAAACTAGCTTACCATTTTAAAATGATTTTCTGAAACCATTGTTTGAAATTTGTGTGGGGCAGAGCACATTGGAAATGCTGTTTCTACTCTGCCATCTTCTTGAAACCAAACAACTTGCTGATAAAAATTACTATATTGATATAATATTCACCCATTAATGAGAAGAAATTTGGGACATAATTTTCATTATCAGAAGCTAATGCTAGTTATTAGAGATAATAGACATTGATTCTCTGAGAGAAGTTCTTTTTTTGTAAAATTTATCATATAGTTACAGGTGGAATTGAATTCCATATCTGTGATGCACCTAGCCTATAGTGCTTTATACAAAATAGGTTCTTACAATTTACTGTAGCTTTGGTATTTCATATGCTCCCAAAAGGAGTTTTTCAGAGGGGTGATGTTCTGTTCTAATCAATTCTATGATTCAAATATTTCCTTTAAACAAGATACTAAATTTGAGCATGGCTAGAAATTATAGTTTATAAGCAAGAGATCTATAATTGCCATACCTAGGACTCCTATTTTACTACTAAATTTACATTTTATTTTCAAAAACTATTATAAATATCAGTATTTATCATTTATTATCTGATTATTTATTGATATATTTCCCATTTTATTGGTAAAATAACATGTAGAAATCAGATAAGCTAAATTTACTTTGTATAAAAAGCTATTACGTTTAGCAGGGGGAAAAGTCTATTGGTAGGTAAGTGTCATGTCAATTAACTAAGCATTTCACATTTTGAATAGTTGAATTGTTATGTATATATATAAAAATATATATAGTTATCCTATTGTATATGTTTTCAAAAGTGTATTGTGGTATTATATTTTTAATAGAATCAAAATAGCATTAATGATAAAAATTATTTTTAAAGAATTAATTTTCTTTGCTAGAAAGCTTCTCTCAAAAGATTGCCACAAACAAGCTGAGCTAATGTTAGTTCCATCAGATATTTTGTAAATGTCAATGTAAGTTATTTGTACAAAATGTCAAAATAATCTGGATGAAAAGTTAAAAATCATTTTTGGATAAATTGACATTTTCTGTATAACACAAAATATGCAGATATTTGAAAATACCAAATAAGTTTCTACATGGTGCAATGGTGTTGTGGCGATTCTGACACCTGATCAAGTCTGTACCCCCAAAATGAGTCTAACCCATTTTTCCCTTTGCAAGCTAATTCCAGACAAATGATAACCATGAGTCACATATTAATCTGGTCAAAATGTTCAGAAATAGGGAACATAGTAATTGTAATCATACCAGCCAGTGACTCTGTATTCATTAGCAGAAATGCTGTCAGGCATGTACAGGCAGGGGCAACACGGCTGAATGTTTTACTTTTCTTCTGTCTTTTATATATGTTTGTCACATATCATTACTCCAACAGTTAAAAATAAGAAGAGTCTTAAGATTCACCTTTCCAACATTAAATGTTTTTATTCAGAATCATAAAAATGAAGCTACTTATGTAGTCCAATGTATATCATATTAGTTGAGAGAAGCAAATAAGCATTTATTAATTGCTTATTGTTTGCTAGGCGCTGTGCTAAGTGCCTTACAAATCTCATTTTATTCTCACAACCCTAGGAGGTAGGTGCTACTATTAACCCCAATTTTACAATTGAGGAAACTAAAGCAAACAGAAGTTAAGTAATTAACCCAGGATCATACAGCTAGTAAGGGTCTAAGGTTAGATTGGAACTCAACTCTTCCCTGTTCCAGGCCCAGTACTCTATCTACTGTACTACCTAGCTAGCTGGGCATCATGCTGGGTGAGCATTTCAGCAACCCATTCTTTCCAGTGGAAATGAGTAGTAACTAGAAATCATGCCTTCCACAATGGGCTAAACATATTAACCATAAGAGAAACAGAAGTTCTCTCTCTAGTTAATGAGGACAGGACTGAGGAGGAGAAGAGCAGAGAAAGAAGTGAGTCGGCGCTATGACAGCCCACTGACTTGAACATCTTTCCCCCTGTTCATCTTATTTTATCATTATATGGAAGCAGACATACAAAATATTATTTCTAGCAGATAATAAAATAGTGCTAAAATATAAAATGTTCTGTGGACCTAGGTTATATTTCCTTCCTTCCTACATAAGAGCATCATATGATACTTGCCAGCAAAATTTCTTCTCTTGAGGGATGGGAGAGGCTCAATAAAAAATTGAGCCTTGAGCTTGTAAAAACAATATGAAATCACCATTTCTATGTTACTATAAGAGTTTTCCTTTTATAAATCTCAATTGTTATTCAATTTAATATATTCTGAGACTACATTTCATTTCTTGATTTCTTCTTTAATTTTGTATTTCTTAAAATGTTTATAATTAAATTGATTCCCCATGTACTTTATTCCAGTTAGTATGATGACCATTAGAGAAACATCAACTACACCAAGTTCATTGAACAATGCAAACCAATTCCTTCTTTTTAGAGCTTTTCCAAGTATTCAAAACAGGTCAAGAAATTTCCTAATGCTGTAGCAGCTTAATCCATTATCTTTGAGAAAGTGATTCTAATGAAGGGTTTAAATGGATTCTTAAAATTGCTTTCCTTGGGCGGCTGGGTGGTGCAGTGAGTAGAGCGTCGGCCCTGGAGTCAGAAGGACCTGAGTTCGGATCCAGCCTCAGACACTTAACACACACACAAACAAAAACCTAGCCATGTGACCTTGGGGAAGTTACCTAGCCCCAATTGTCCTCCAAAAACCAAAAACAAACAAACAAAAATTGCCTTCCTACTGAGTGCCATGTGAAATATAAGGCAAGAACTACTAACAGCCTGATTGCATTCTATAGTATAGGAACTACCTAGCCATAACAGCTATGAAGGATTTTTTCCAGTTAACAGTGATAATCCAGGTGAGAATATAATTTTGCATGTGAATTCTAGTCATAAAAGAAGTGTATTTTTTCATGCCTTAAAATTAACCTGGAGAATGGATTCATACATTCTCATTGTTTAGTATTTTTAAAATACTGTCACCTTTGGGAACTATGTCATTCTTCAACTCACATATAGTACTTTGCTTTTTGATAAAGGAAAAATATAAGGAATGCTAAATAAAATTTTTAAATAACCTATAAGTCAGAGTCAAGAAGATAATTTTAAATAAAGTGAAGCAGTCAGTTGAAGTAGCTTATTGCATTAGGATTTGTTTGAATTGCAAAGAGAGAAATAATTACATCTAAATAATTTTGAGAATGTACCTTTATATTTAATTATGATCTAATAAAATTCATTTGCTGCCTTTGCTAAACTTACTTTAGCGATGGATAGTTTTCTCGCTTTAAATATCTAATTGCCTCCAAAAAATCAAACTCTGGTTCCTAAGAACGTGATGTGTCATTTACAGTAAGGGTGCCATGTTTCTTCTGTTCAAGTGGTCTATTTTACTTCTTGTCTTTGTTTTCCAAAAATTTATTTATAAGCATATTCATCTAATGTGATATTATAGAGTCAAAACATATGAGGTAAGTAGCAACATATAGTTTTGAAATTCAGTAGTTCTGTGAATTTTCATTGTGCTTAAATATAAACTATCTCAATTCTCTCTGACTGCAGAAGCAAGTAATAGTAGCCATGAATCTCGTATTGGTCTAGCTGAGGGTTTGGAATCAGAGAAGAAGACAGTTATACCTCTTGTGATCGTATCAGCCCTGACTTTTATCTGTCTAGTGGTTCTAGTGGGTATTCTCATCTATTGGAGGTAAGTTTGATTTTTCAGACTGCACATAATTCAGATTTTGTGATGATTAGTGAAATAATGATTGTTATTATGGAATGCTCCATAAGCAGATAGGAAAGGTTTTTTTTAAAGTAGATTTTCTCAGAACTTTAATTAGTTCTTGGAGTAGCCATGAATGAGCTGCCATCTTGTGTACATAAAGATTTAATGAAGGGGATGATTGATTTCCATAATTAAGGCAAGGAGATAAAGGTAGAATTAAAGAGCTTTAGTTCTCGTTGTTTTAGATAAATTATTTGGACACTTATAATTTCATGTTGACAAGTAACAAATAAGAGAATGTTGTTGCTGAATTTAATCTCAATTTGAATTTTTTTTAATCAACCATGTCTTTTAAGTACATTCTTTAGAAAAAATTAGTAGAAATAGTAATGTATGCTTATTTTCCGTAATCCCTTGCTTTGTATGAGTTTTATCATATACCTATTAAGAAATATTAAATTACAGATAAGCTCATAGGGAAAAATTATTAGTTTGCTAAAATTAAAGTGAAAAGGATAACACTGAATTCAGAAGTAAAAATCTAGGAATAATTGGTTTGGGCATTTTTTTTTCCTTTGTGGAATGTGTTAAAAAAGGAAAGATGGTAAACTCCATTATACCCTAGTATGATTCTTAAGGACAAGCCATATTTTATGATTTCTATGCTATAAAGATAGATATAGATGGAATGGGTCTGGGAAAACTGGCGAATATGATGAAGGTTAAATATCAAATTGATTGGGAGTGTGTGTATGTATGTATATGTATGTGTATCCAAATGTATAGTAAAACAAGGCTTTATATGGAATTTTACTATAAGTAAATTCAGAAAGATGGACATAATTCACTGACTAGTAAGTTAGAACATCTTACTCAGAAGATTTTACTCTTTATAGCATTATTTTTCTATAGCTTCATATTGTCATAGACATCTCCAATTCTTAGAAGTTTTTCCAAAATTGCTAATCTCAATTTAATTAAATAGATATTTATTAAGTACGTCAATATGTGAGGATCTATTAAAGACACAAAAGAAATATGACATGTTCCCTGTCCTCAAGGTGCCTACATAATAAATTCCTGATTGATACATGGTCTATAGAGGAATACAAGAAAGTATATTATTAAACATCAAAATGTGTGCTATAGGCAATAAGTGATGTGGCAAGTCAAAGAAAGGAGAGATCATTTGGATTCATAGGAATCAGGATGTTTTCAAGGAAAATGTAGAGAATTTGAGTTGTACCTTGAAGGGTAAGTAGGATTAGGACAGGAGAATCAGGCTGATCAAAGCCATGGAGATAGAGATAAGTATGGTATAGTCATGAGACAGTGAAGCCTGAAGTAAATTGTTCATGTAGTGGGTATTTGTTTAGGTGAGGGCATAATTAAAGAGTGGAATATAGAATTCAAGTAGTAGTAAAATGCTTTCATCGTTGCCCATACTAATGTGATGAATTATCTTCCCTCTCTACTTCAGTCATTTCCATAGCATACAATGAAATACAATTGCAGGAACTTTGTTTTCATGTTGTCCAAATCATTTCATGAACTTAGGACTTGTGAAGACTAGAATTATAGAATCTCAGTTTTGTTAAGGAACCTCAGATACTATCTAGAATAGGGGAGAAGAACCTGCAGCCTGGAGGCTACATGTGGCCCTCTAGGTCCTCAAGTGTCACCCTTTGACTGAATCCAAACCTCAAACTTTGATTGGGTCAAAGGGCCACACTTGAGGACCTAGAGGGCCACATGTGGCCATAGGTCCCTCACCCCTGATCTAGACCAACTCCTAAATGAACAGTGATATCCTATATAATGCCCCTTAAAAAGAGGTCATAAACCACTATTTACTTTAAGGTCCCTAAAGAAGAAGAACCCACTATCACCTTTGGAATGACTAATTTCTAAAAAGTATTCCTTACATGAAGGTTAAAAATCTTTTCTCATGTAATAGCCCTTCAAATACCTAGAGACAGCTTGCAATTTCCCTTCTGTCAGCCTTTTCCTCTCTAGATTATACATCCTCAATTTATTCAATGATTCTTATATGACAGTTTACTCAAGACCATTCACCATTGTGTTTTCTCTCTTATGTGCATTTCCCAGCTTACAGATGTCCTTCCTAAAATGTGGTATCCAGAACTGAATGTATTATTACAGATGCGAGCTGCTCAAAACAGAGCTAGAACTGGTCGTTCTGCTTTGTAATGCAGCCTAAAATTACATGAACCACTCTAGGCTTCTGGGTCACACTGTTGACCTACATTAAATCAGCAGTCTGCTAAGACACTGTTCTTTTTTACTCGAACTGCTTTCTAGCTGTACCTTCACCAGCCTTTTTTGATAGGTCCCCTTTTTCTTAATCATTGAAGTTGATCCTGCTTGAGTTTCTCTTTGGTTGATTTCCCTGGTAGAATTTTAGTCTTTGTGAAGAAACTGACAGAAGTTAAAGGACTTAATGCTTTCTTTGCCTAAGGTCATATTTGTTAGTAACTATCAGGTCTGGAATCTAGGTCTCCTGACTACCAGGACAGTACTGGCTCATTTAAGATAAAGCAAAATTACCCTGATTAGCCCACTTACTAAAATTGATCACATCTATACAAATCTTTGTCTTTAATGCTACAAAATTGACTGCAAATATTGATTTGTCTGTCAAAGCTGACTGTGGTCAGACAACAACCGCAACTCATTTTAATGAGTTAGACAGTAGACCTCTAGACTACATAATCCTCTTTATCAAATAGTATTATAGAAGTACCCCATTGTGAATGAATAAGTGAAGCCTATGTGTAAAGCTCTTCAATAAGTTCCAAGGATACATATAGAAAAGCCAGATGGCCTGTGTTCTCAAGGCTCTCGTGTTCTAATGGAGGAGATGACATATATGGAAGGTCAGGGGAAAAGTCAGGTGGGCCAAGGTCTCCCATTGCATCTTGGGCCATCTCCAATCACCCTGATGAATATGTGGTCACTGGACCCAGCTGGTTCTGGGGGAGAAAGTGTAGCTGATGACCTTACCCAGCCCTCCCTCATTCAAATCAAAGTCAACTGCAAGCCATGTCATCATCTCCCTGATGTCATGGTCTTCTTAAAGAACAAAGGACAAAACCACATAGTGGATTCTTAATAAATGTTCATTGACTATTACTAACCAAGAAGCTTGGTGGGGGTTTTGGGGAGTGGTGTAGCTGAGACTTGAAGGAAACCAGGGAAGCTAGAGAGCAGAGATGAAGAAAGCACTCCAAAGCTTATTCATGGAACAGCCAAAAGGCCAGTGTTACTGAATTGCAGAATACATGAAGGGGGAGTAAGTTTTAAGGAGACTGGAAAGATAGGAAGGGGGAAGGTCATGAAGGCTTTTTTTGTTTTGGTTGGGCACGTCAGATTTTTTTTTTATGCTTTATTAACTTCTGTTTTACATCATTCGTTTCCGCCAGATTTTGAGTTACAATCATTTCCCCCCGTTATTCCCCTACCCAACCTCCCAGAATAGTAGTCCCACAAGATATCGCTTCCTCCAATCTGCTCTCTCCCATACCTTCTCCCATACCGCCATCGACTTTTCCATTAGAGGAAGGTGAGTCTTTGTGTCCCAATGCCTGCACATCTTATCTCCCTATTACAAGCAAAAGAGTATTAATAATAGTATTGATATATATCTGAAACATTTAATGTTACGACCTCAAATTTCAGATCCATTTCCTTCCTCCCTTGTCACCCATTCCCTCTTGGGAGATAAGTAATTCGGTATATGTTGTACATGTCTAGCTATGCAAAACATTATCATAGTAGATATATTGTACAAGGCTGCTTATAATTCCCTCCCACTCATCCCACCCCCCACCTGGTCCCATTCCCTACATGATCCTGTCCCTCTTCTATAGTGGGTACTTCCAACCTCCCCTCCCCCAAGGATGCCCTCCCATCCATCATCCCTCCTCTCATCCCCCTTCCCCTATCCTGCTGCAGGTTGAGATATCCCATTTAGTATGTATGTCATTTTCTCCCTGAACCAAATTCAATGTGAATGTGGTTTTGCCTTTTTAGCCTTCCTTATTCTCCCCTCCTTTGCAACCACTTCCCCTTGCTTCTTCTACATGGGATAGTTTACCCTACCCTGTCTCTCCCCATCTCCTCTTTCCACTTTCCTCTCTCACCTCATAATTTCATCCCTTGAGTATTCTCCCTTCCCAACAAGTTCAACCTATGCCCTCTATCCATATATAACTGTAACCATATACACACACATTCACATATGTATTCATATGACCACACCCCCTTCTTCCATTATTTTCATAGTGAGAAAGATATCATCAGTCACTGTTATTGCTTTTCCATATAGGAATGTAAATAGTTCAACTTTGATAAGTTCCTTTTGATTTCTTTTCCCTGATTACCTTCTCAGGCATCTCTTGCTTCTTGTGTCTGGATGTCAAATTTTCTATTCAATTCTGGTTTTTTCCTCAAGAATGCTTTGAAAGTCCTCTATTCCACTGAATGACCATATTTTCCCCTGAAACAAAATACTCAGTTTTGCTGGGTAGGTGACCCGTGGGTTCATTCCCAGTTCTTTTGCCCTCTGGAATATCATATTCCATGCCCTTCGATCCCTCAGTGTAGAAGCTGCCAGGTCCTGGGCTATTCTGATTGTATTTCCACAATATTGAAATTGTTTCTTCCTGGCTGCTTGTAGTGTTTTCTCCTTGATCTGGGGATTCTGGAACCTGGCTATAATATTCCTGGGAGTTTTCTTTTTGGGATCTTTTTCAGGAGGTGATCTGTGGATTCTTTCAGCCTCTATTTTGCCCTCTGGATCTAAAACATCAGGGCAGTTTTCCTTGAGAATTTCTTGAAGGGTGATTTCTAGGTTCTTTCTTTGATCATGGCTTTCAGGTAGTCCAATAATTTTTAAATTGTCTCTCCTGGATCTATTTTCCAGTCAGTGGTTTTTCCCATGAGATATTTCACATTGCCTTCTAATCTTTCATTTGTTTGGATCTGCTTAACAGCATCTTGATTTCTCATAAAGTCACTAGCTTCCATTTGCTCCAGTCTAACTCTGAAGGAATGAATCTCCTCAGTGAACTTTTGAGATTCTTTTCCATCTGGCAAATTCGACTTTTTAAGGCATTCTTCTCCTCATTGCCCTTTTGGGCCTCCTTTGCCATTTGAGTTAGTCTATTTTTTAAGGTGTTGTTTTCCTCAGTCAGGCTGTTGACCTTCATTTCATACTTTTCCTGCATCCTTCTCATTTCTCTTTCCAATTTTTCCTCCCCTTCTCTTATTTGATTTTTAAAGTCCTTCTTAAGGTCCTCTATGGCCTGCAACCCACTCATGGTTTCCCCTGGGGCTTTTGGAGCAGGACTTCTGACCTCACAGTCCTTTTCCCTCTCTATGCCCCCAAAATAGGAGTCTAGGGTTGCATTTTTCTGTTTCCTTTGCCTTGCCATGTTGCCACTTAATTACTTGACTTTTGGGCTTGTTGCCACACTATGGCTTTAAGGCCAGCTAGAGAAATTTTCGTCCTGAACGTGTGGGGGGCAACTTCCGTTTCTGGCAAGCTGTAAACCCACCCACGACTTCCACCCTAGATCACAATCCAGATCCAGGGAGGTTAAAGCAAGCGTGATTACCCCCCAAGACTGATCGCTGGATCTCCCTACGATTTGCAGGCCAGGAGCTGGAGCTGCCTCTGAAAACTACAAAATGGTGTTTGTCCTCAGCGGCTTCTAGCCCCCAGGGGAAGGAGCCGACGCATTCCCTAAATACTGGTCCCAAAGTCCTTAGGCCACTAACCTCTTACTTTGTCCTAGGCATGTCTATGTTGATAATTCTGGAGTCACCACAGCTCCTGGTGTTCTGGGGTTCCCCCAGCAGGCTGCTGGCCCTGCCGCCCTGGGGCTAAAACCTCGGCTGGCGCGGACCTGGGCTCGGCTCCCCGCGCTCTGCGCGCTGCATGCTGCCAGGTCCCAGACCTCTGCGCTGGTCCTTCCTGCAGGGCTGCTGGGCTGTTCTCAGTGGGAGGCTAGCTTCTCTGTGTCGTTCTGTGGGTGCTGGGGCTCCAGAAGTTGTTCAGAGTCCCCTTTTACATCGTTTGGGGGGAATCTGGGGGCAGAGTGGCTTGGATGAGCTGTTTCTACTCCGCCATCTTGGCTCTGCCCCCGTCAGATCCATGAAGGCTTTTAAAAGCCAAACTGAGGATTTCATATTTGATTCCCAAGGTCATACAGAACTCCTGGATTTGATTGAATAGTGGGGAAGGGGGTAGGGAGGAGGTCACAATTAGACATGTGCTTTAGGAAAATGAATTTGACAGGTAAGTGGAGGATGAAATGGAGAGAGATTTAAGGCAGGGGGCCATCCAGCAGTCTGTTGCAGTAGTTCAGGAGTTAGGTAATGGGGACCTGCACCAGGATGATGAGAGTGTTGGAGGAGAAAAGGAGGCATAAAGGAGAAGTCTTACAGAGGTAGATATGGCAAGCCTCAGCCAATATAAAAAAACATAAAATTTTAAAATTTCGAGGCAGGTAGTAATAACTGGAGGAATTAGTGAAGGCTTTTTGAAGAAGATGGTGTTGGAGCTGAGTCTTGAAGGGAGCTAGAGGTTCCAGGAGGTGGAGGTAAAAAGAGAGAGAGAGCGAGAGAGAGAGAGAGAGAGAGAGAGAGAGAGAGAGAGAGAGAGAGCATTCCAAGCGTTGGGGACAACTGTGCAAAGGCATGGAGGTGGAAAATAGAATAACATGTTTGGGGGACATCAACAAGGCCATTTTGGCTAGAGCTTAAAATTCATTTAGGGGATTAACATACGATGAGCTTGTAAAGTAAGTTTCATCAAATGTGAAGAGCTTTAAATTCCAAACAGAGGAAGTGTTAGGGAGCCATGTGAAACTACCTGAGCAAAGGAGTGGCATGATCTGACTTGCATTTTGGGAATATCAGTTTGGCCACTGTATGGTACATTGGTTGAAGAAGGGAGAGATTGGATGCAAGGAAAACAATTAGGAAGCCTTTGCAGTCCTTCTTATGAGAACTAAAGGCCTGGACTAGGGTGGTCATGGTAGAATTATAGAAAAGAGAATCCCAAGCGGTCGAGGAGGTAGAATGGTCAAGATTTAGTAACTTGAATATGAGGGGGAGGTGGGATGAATAAGAGTGATGGGTTGAGAATGATTTCTAGATTGGAAATCTGATTGACTAGAAGAAAGATGGTGCCCTGGACAGAAAGAGGGAAAGATAATGAGTTCTGTTCTGGAGAACTGCCCTCTGGGTACAAGATGAAACCGTTTTGTAGAAGAAATTGATTTAATATCAGCAAGCACTTGGGCCTGAAACTAAACCATAATATTTTTCTGCCCAAAATCTTTCCTACTCCTGATTTCCCTATTTCTGCTAATGGTAACACTCAGAAACCAGGAATCATCTCTGACTTTCTACTTTTTACTTTTCCCTTCCCTCTCCCCTTCCCCCCAAATCTAATTGGTTATTGAGCCATGAGGATTCTTTGCTGAATAACACTCCTATCAGGGCTCTGAATTCTATTCCCAGAACCTCTAGCCAAATTACCTGACTCCTATCCTCATTGTCTCTCCCCTGAACTATTATTATAGACATTTTTTTAAGAGGGAAGGCAAGTCAGTTGAGGTTAAGTGACTTGCCCAAGGTCACACAGCTAGTAAGTGTGTCAAATGTCTGAGGCCGAATTTGAACTCCTGACTCCAGGGCTGGTGCTCTATTCACTGCACCACCTATCTGCCCCTGTTGTAGATTTTTAAATGGTTTTCCTGTGACAGTCTCTGTCTGCCACCTTCTCTTCCCTCCCCCCCCCCCCCAACTAATCACTGCTACCAAAAATAATCTTCCATCTCTAGAGATATGATCTGAACCCTCCTCTAACTGAAAGAAACCTAAAATGTTTCCTTCACACCTAGAGAGGCAATAAGGAATGCTGGATGTAGAATTTGGGAAAACCTGGGTTCAGATTTCATTTCTGACTCTTACTGTGGATTTGGAGTCCAAGGACTTAGGTTCAAATCCTTGTTCTTGGATTTCTTACTTGTGTGATCCTGGAAATTACTTGATCTCTCTTGGTCTCAGTTGCCTCACCTGTAAAATAAGGGGGTTGAACTAAGTGACCTTAGATGGCCCTTACAGACACTATGAAGTCAGTCATCCTCTTTGACCTCAGTGTCCCTGTATGTAAAATGGGGATAATATCTGTGGTACCCACCCCACCTGCTTGTTGTGAGGCTTAAAGGAGCCAGTGTATGTAACACACTTGGCAAAATTGAAAGTGATCATATAAATGTCAGTTATTCTATTAAATTATTGTGTTTTTATTTTCATTATTGGCTCTGATGTGTGACTTCATCTCAAACGGGAATTTCCCACTGGAAACTCCTTCACCAACACTGATGGGTAATTAATATCTATAATTTATAATTTTAGAGAGTTATCTGGTCTATTAAGAGGCTGAGTGACTTGTTCATAGTATGAATCAGAGGCAGAATTCGAACCCATTCTTTCCTGTCTCCTTCTTTGCATTATATATATCCTCCTGTCTCTAATCATCATTGAGAGAATCAAATAAGATAAGTGATATAAAGTGTTTTATAAATCTGTTATGTATCAAATAAAGTCAAAATTCCTCAGGCCAGCATTCATTCAGTGCCTTTCACAATATACCTCCCATGTACCTTTCTAGTGTTATCACATACAGCCAAACTACTCTTTTGCCCATAGCCAAAACATACCTTCACTTTTCTTCTGGATGATTCTACCCACTTCTATGCCTGTTGAAATATATCCCATCATTGGACACACAGAGATAGAAGGAATTCCCTGTCTGCATCTGGGACATGAATGCTCTAGAAATTCTCTGAACCCCATAATTTTGTGACTGTCCCTTGAAAGTGTTGTCAAAAATAATAGAAAATATCTATCTTTTCAAATATTTTATGGCAGCATCCTAAGTAATTGGCAAAATAATAATAATATTCATGATAAAGGCAGCTAGTAGATGGAGTGCTGGACCTGAGTTCTGATCTGACCTCTGACAGTGTGACTCTAGGCAAGTCACTTTACCCTGTTTGTCTCAGTTTCCCCATCTGTAAAATGATCTGGAAAAGGAAATGGCAAACCACCCCAGTATCTTTGCCAAGAAAACCCCAAATGAGGTCACGAAGAGCTGAACGTGAGTGAAACAACTGAACAACAAAATAAGAACGACAATGAAAAAATGAAAAGAACTTCATTGTCCAGCAGTGAGGGGATGGTTAAATAAACTGGGAACACATTTTTGTAATGAGATATAATATCATTAAGACCCACAAGTATGAAGAAGAGGAAGAAATTTGGAAAGACGTTTATGAAATAATGTAAAAAAAAAGAAAAACAGGAGAGGAATACATATGTACTATGACCAACTAAGAGAGAAAGTGGATGAAAATGAGTTAAACAACCAAGGAATCCCAATGGGGACTTTGGAGGGAGCAATGGAAAAAAAAAACTGTTATGATATTTATGCATTGAAATTCATTAATTTAAATGTAAATAGTAACTGAGTTAGGATGGTGATATTGCTATTCAGTAGGTTTTAATATCTATTTTAAAAAGAAAAAAATTATATCCCATCCAGGATCCTATGATCTGCCCTTAAAGGATCATCTCAAAGGCTGTTTCCTCCCTGAAGTCTTCCCTGATTCCATCAACCAGAAGTGATCTCTCTTTACTCTGAATTGCTCACATTTTGTGCTAGCTACTTTTTGGGGGGGTATTTTTTTTCATGCAATCAGAGTCAAATGACTTGCCCAGGGTCACACAGCTAGTAAGTATTTGAGGCTGGATTTGCACTCAGGTCTTCCTGACTCCAGGGCTAGTGCTCTATCCATTGTCCCAGCTAGCTGCCCTTGTGCTAGTAATAACCTTGAAGGTGGTCCTTTCTGTCTTTGTTTTCTCTTCATGTGTCTTATCTGCCTAGAAGACAGCCTGTCACATTGTAGGCCCTTAATCAGTATTAGCTACTATTGTTATCTTGCATATTGTTTGTATGTAGCTGTTTACTTAACACAGTACCTGACATAAAATAGGAATGTGATAAATATTTGTGACTTGACTAGTATTCCATAAAACTTTTACCAGTTACAATAGGTAGCAACAAGTGAATGATGGTATTGGACGCAGCTAAGCGGTTCAATGGATAGAATGCTGGACTTAGAGTCAGCGAAGACCCGAGTTCAGATTCAGCTTCAGAAACTTACTAATTGCATGACTCTGGACAAGTCACTTAAATTCTCTTTGCCTTAATCTATTGGAGAAGGAAATGACAAACCAGTCCAGGATCTTTCCCAAGAAAACCCCACGTGGGGTCACAAAGAGTTTGAAACAACTAAATGACCAAACAGCAACAAAAATTATGTTATTAAAAATTCACTTTGTTCATTAAAAGGAGAATGTTAGCAATAACATGCATGTCTGTACATCTGATAGCACAGTGGTTGGGAGGCTAAGGACTAAGCCCCTTATGGGTCATTTTTCTTCATCCTGGCATGGGCAGCAATCATGCTTGATACTGATTTTAAGGTGCAAAATGTGGGTATAATGAACTGTTGCAATCTGTCACAAGTATTGGAAAAACTGATTCCAAAGACAAGTATACTTTGGGTTAGCAGTGTCAGATTCAGATTCCAAAGAGAGCATTCAGTTAAGAATAACAATAGTTCTTCTTTGGGTTTTTATAAATTTATGGGTTTGACTATTCATCTAAATTTCTTTAGATGAAAAATCTAAAGGGGCTTGAATAGTTTCCCTTTTATTTTCTACTTTACTACTTAACTCTTGATTTTAACTTACATTTCAAAAGCATCTAATAAGCAGGATTCACCATAAATCCATTTTCTAAAAGCAGATAATTATAATAGATAACAAGACCTTACGGAGAAGTTGTGGAAGTCCTTAAAACAAATGCAGCTCACTGAATATTGTTTCACATTTTTATAAGTATTCAAAGAAATATAATAGGGATTACATATTTCCAGGTTTTAGATCTAAATGCTTACTGTGATGAAAAGGTGTAAATTAAATAATCAGGTTAACATTGATTGATAGGACCTATGTCTGCAAGTTTAAAACAGTCATCACTTTTTCTTTCATAGCCTGGTGATAATTAACGGGAGACATAGTTATCAACACTTAGCACATAGTCGTGAAGATGTTTGCTGCTTATACAGAACAGATGGAATATAGATGTTGAATCTTCTTATATATTAAATAATATGCTTTGAAATAGTTTTCCAGATGTTTTAGTGTATAATTTACATGTGACAACCCCTCACTGAAAGGATGTGAAATGTCTTCACCAGAGAACAATGCATTAGTGGTTCTTCAATGGGATAAAGGGGCATAAATTTTAAACAGAAACAAAACCAAAGGGAAACATTTTCATTTATACTTTAGGATGATGGTATATTAAAGGGATAAGGAGATTAAAATGAGAAGATACATTCTTGAATCTGGGCACCGCCACTTCTATTAAATCACATCATCTCTATGGGTCTCAATTAGAGTAGATATTCTCTAATGTCAGAGGGGATACTAATTCTCTTACCCTACCACACACCCCGCTCCAGCCTTCCATGCACAGATCTTTAAGAAACAGAGGGCATTAGTGGAAAGTGCTCTATGACTTGAAATCACATTGTCTGAGAAGTCACTTAACCTTTATGAGACTCAATTTCCTTCTCTGTAAAATGGGGATAATAATACCTGTTGTATCGACCTCTCTAGTTTTGTCAGAGTTAGATATGACCATAGACATAACAAGGTTGTTGTCTGGAGCTCAAGAAAGAGGAAGTCAGTTTTTAAATTTTTACTGTGAGCACTTACATCTTGAAAATTAGCAAATACTGTAAATCAGGGATTCAGTTATTGTTTTAATTGTTTAGAATTTAAGAAGTGGTGGAGAAAATGTTATTAATTCAAATTAAACTCACCAATTTGTTAGGCATTTATGGATGGCTTGGTGGCTCAGTGGATACAGCTCCAGGCCTGGAGTTAGGAAGACCTGAATTCAAATTTAGCTTACTAGCTATGTGACCCTGAGCAAGTCACTTAAACCTGTTTGCCTTGGTCTTCTCATCTGTAACATGAGCTGGAAAAGGAAATAGCAAACCACTCCAGTATCTTTGCCAAGAAATCCCAAAAAAGGGGTCACGGAGTCAGACATAACTAAAAAATGACTAAACAACGACAAAAAGCAATTTCAGAGAGCAGATGGTTAAACATTTACCAGTACACCCTTGGATGTAAAGCATTTTGGGAATCTTTAAAATGTCATATGCATGTTATCTCTCTTATACTCATCTATATATCTTATACTCAAGGTACCTCTTTAAAATAAAAGCCTATCCATTGCCAGTAGAAATCTCATTTAAATTCATTGAAAGTTTCATCTTTCCTCTATGGTTTATTTGAACAGTTTTATATTCCAGTTCAAATAATAGATCTATTTGCACATTTTTTTTTCTTTTCAGATTCCCTTCTGCTAAGTTAAAGTTTGACTCTGTAACTTTTCTCTCTCATTCTATTTCATCTCTATGTTGCTAGTAAAGCTGATTGCTTCTTAGCCTGGGACAGTTCTTCAATGGACATTCAATAAAAAGGAGGAACTGAACCTGTCATTGATTTGGTATAGGGAACCCCCATCTCCCCTATCTCAAGAAGATAATATATCTCTAAATATCAATAAATAAAAACACAAATATGTCTATGTATGTATATATATATTACTGTTAATTTTTAAAGTATTCTAAGAACATATCACTGACACTCTTAAGAAGAAAACAATAATGTTAACTCCTATTTTAGTAACACTTTCCTCACAACAACCCTTAGAGGTAGGCAGAATGACCATAAGGAGGGTTGTGCAGGTAAATGTTTAACAACTGGCTTTCTAGAAAAAAAAAACATGCACACAACATATTTTTATGTTTAAGATGGATGATTAACATTTTCTCCATCACTTTCTTATGTCTAAAGTCTAGACAATCAATAAATCAAGCCTAGATTTGTAACTTTTGCCAATTTCCAAATTGTATATGCTCATACTGAAAAATTAACAATCGGCTCTCAGGAGAAAATAACATTTGACTCCAACACATTTCCGTGAGCTGGTGAAGTTATGGCAGATCTCATAGGAGGGACTTATTGCCTTTGGATTTATGTGGTACCTTAAATGCATCTTTATTTATTTTCTTCACTCAACAAAAATCTGCCTTCTTCCAAAATCCATTTACAACCATGTATAACTTATATATTTTTTTAAAAACCACACTTGCACTTTGCCAAGTATATGTAAAAAAGTCTCATTCTGAATCCTTTACTCTCTGTCAGGAGGTGGGTGGCATTTCATCTCTAGTCCCCTGGAATCATGCTTGGTCATTACTCAGGGCTGAGTCCTTAAATCTCTCAAAGTTGTTTGTCTTTACACTATTGTTGTCATCATATAGAATTGTTGTCCTGGTTCTTCTCACTGTGCTCTGCACCAATTCATAAAAGTCTTCCCAGATTTCTCTGAAACCATCCCCTTAGTCTTTTTTTTTATAGTGCCATAGTAAAGCACAATTTGTTCAACCATCCTCCAGTTGATGGTCATTCCTTCAGTTTCCAATTCTTTGTCACCACAAAGAGAGCTATAAATATTTGTTTTTGCATCCTTAGAGGGTTTTTTGGTTTGCTTAGGACTAACCTTCTTTTCTTATTGTTGAGTTGTGTCATAGTCGTCAAGACCTCATTCGGGGTTTTCTTGGCAAAGGTACTGGGGTAATTTGCCATTTTCTTTCCCAACTCATTTTACAGATGAGGAAATTGAGACAAACAAGGGTTAAGTGACTTGCCCAGGGTCACACAGTTAGTATCTGAGGTCAAATTTGAATTCAGGAAACTGAGTCTTCTTGACTCCAGACCTGGTACTGTATCCACTATGCCACCTAGCTGTCCTGGACTAATCTTGTACCCTCCTTTAATTACCCCTTCTCTAGATTTAGAGTCACAAGACATAAGGGCTTAATATTGACTCTGCTACTTCTTAGCAAGTTACAAAACCTCTCTGGGTTTAATTCCTTCATCTGCAAAGTAAGAAAGTAGGACTAAATCTCTTAAGTATCTTCAAGCTCTGAATTTTATTCTCATCTTTAAAATAATCAGTCTATTATTATTTACATAATCAGTGATTGGATGCATTTTTAAGATCCTATTATTATACCTTAGAAAAAACGCCACCCTTATGAGGATACTGATAAGCATCCCTTAAAAGTCTTATCATTTCATCCCCTGTCTCAATCAATAAACATGCATTGAAGTGCTGTCTATATTCAAGGTTTATGGTCCACAGAGTTTAAGCTTTTATGCTTGAGGGACACAAAGACAATAATAAAACATAGATAACTTTATCATTGGTTACTAAAATAGTTTACTGGTCTAGGACAACATGTATGAAAGGTACACATGCAAATGTATAGAAAACAACCCAAGGTAATTTGGAGGGAAGTCACTTCAAGTTGAGATATAGAATGGCTCTTAAGCTGAGTTTTGAAGTCAATCAGAGATTCTGAGAGGTGGAGATAATGAGGAAGTGTATTCTAGACATGAGGAACACCTATGCAAAGTCATGGAGTTGGACAATGGTGTTATTGTAGGAGAGAAATACCAAGAAGTCTGGTTTGGCTGGAACATGAAGTATGTGAAGAATGTTAATAGAAAGGTACGTTGGAACCAGGTTGTAAAAGACTTTATATGCCAGAGAGAGAAGTTTGTATCTTATTTTTGAGATACATAGCCAGTGCAATTTACTGAACAAGGGAATGACATGATCAGACCTGTGTTTTAGAAGTAATACTTTTATACCTGCGTGGAAAATAGAATACAGAGAGACTTGAGGTGGGAGGATAAATTAGGAGACTAAAATAGTCCAGGTGAGAACTGATGAAGCCCTCAACTAGGAAATGAGATTCCATTGATTTGGATATCGGGTTCACCTTTTTGAATTTGATAAATGATTTTTTTTTCCTTAAAAAGCTCAATATATGGGGTGGCTAGGTGGCGCAGTGAGTAGAGCACCGGCCCTGGAGTCAAAAGGACCTGGGTTTCGGACACTTAACACACACACACACACACACACACACACACACACACACACCCTAGCCGTGTGACCTTGGGCAAGTTACTTAACCACAATTGCCCTCAAAAAAAAAAAAAAAGCTCAGTATACTATGTTATGTGCTTCGCTGTTTAGCATGTTAAAATTTTTCAACTAGTATTAATCATATGATCATCAATGACCTAAGTACCTGATTATCAGATACAGACTTCATTGTCCAGTGTCTAAGTCCCTTCACTAAATGGCATAGGGACCCCAACCACAATTCTCATTACTCTTCTCAAAGGCCCTTCTGCTTCAGTCAAACTAATCTACTTCCTATCAGCATATGACTTGTTCATCCATGCTTATGAGATTGTTAAAGGGAGGGACCATAATTTCTTTTTTTTCTTTTTTTTCTTCAGAGACTTCCAAGCTTAATGAATATTTATTGAATTAATGGGCAATGTTTCAAAACTGCTCTCTCCTCACTTTTATCCTTACACAGAGTGTCAATCTAGAGGAAATGTGGAATACTATAGGACCCTCCCTAGCACATTGTTTTCTTCCATAATTTTGTCTATGATGAAAACATACCTTTTAAGTCTTTAGGCAGAGAAAGCTAATATGTTTGATAAGATCAAAATTCAAATGTATCTTCACAGAATAGGACACTGAGAAAATCAGCAAGAGGAAATTTGACACGAATAAATAAGAACTCCTGTGTTTTGGTCCAAAAGCTCAGTTATTTAAGTATGGTAGGATGGGGGGGGGGCATGTCTGACTTCAAAATTGTGTAAAAAAGACCTTTGGGATTTCAGTTCGCCAAAACTTAATATGATTCATCACTATGGTATGATTATTGAAGAAACTAATTGCACCTTAGGCTTCATTACTGGAAGTAGAGTTTATATCATAGCAAGAAATAGTCCCTTCTATTCTAGTCTACCCAGGCAGACCCAGCCCACATTCTGTGTGTGCCAATGGTCCAGGACAGATCTGGAATATTACATTTAAGTTGTGCTAATACAAATCAAGAATAACATTGAAAATCTAGAATGAATTCAATGGAGGGCTGCTAGAATGGTGAGATCTAAAAAGTGTGGTGCATAAGGGAAAGGAGTGAAGGGAGGAGAATAATAATAAACTATATAAATGACAGTGTCTATTATGCACCAGGCTCTCAACACAATACCCTCACAACAACCCTTCAAAGTTGGTGTAATTATTACCCTCATTTTACAGTTGAGAAAACAAAGGTTAGGCGATTTGCCCAGGATCACGTAGCTAGTAAGTATCAGAGGTCACATTTGAACTTGGGTCTTCCTATCTCCAGACCCAGCAATCTATCCACTCTCCCATCAACTGCTTCAAGGAATAAGGCATCAATGAAGAACTGAAAGGAATTGAGAATGCTTAGCTTAAAGCAGTAGTCCTCAAAGTATGGTCTATGCCTCCCCACCAAGGTCCCAAAGATCCTTTCAGGGGATCCCTGAGGTCAAAACTATTTTGATAATAATACAAAGATTTTTCATTTCTAATATATTAAATCTCAAAAGATAAAACATATAGAAACAAAAGCTATTTGGGAGGATACTCAGTAATTTTTTGAATGTATAGGGGTCTGGAATCCAAAGAGTTTGAGAACCACTAACTTAGAGAAAAAGTAAAGCTACACTTCACTCTTGGAAGCTGCATTATTATTCCTGAGTTCTGAGTCCTATTTGTTTTCTGTTCCTTTTGATTGTATCCAGGATCATTTCCCCCAAAAGGCTTATCCTTCTCTGTCCCTCTAAGAACATAGCCCTAGTTTTTTACATGAATGTCATTGCTATGTATTGTTAAGTAGATGCATAAATAAATTATATCCCATCTCACACCAGTTACATCTTCATAAAACAGTTTAAGCAAAACAAAACTTACTAAAAATAGCTACTGTATTTTGCCTAAAACCACATTAGAATAACCATCCTGGAATTTCGTAAACATAAAATTATTATTTTCACTTATACATGTATTTCTCTTTAAAATTAACGACTTGTGAATAATATTTCAAATAAATTAAATGAGCCACGTCAAAGAGTGTCATTAGCAGGTTTAATTATCTGAGTTTTTTAATTAAGGATGTTTTACATTGCTTTAAAGCAGCAGTTGGTTATTTACCCCTCTCAATAGTTTCGAGTTTGCTCTAACCAGATGCTACACTTATTATCTGAATGAAAATAGATGCAAGTTACATCTTGGGTCAGAGTTGCAGCTGATTCCATTTGTATTCATTCTTAAACCCCTCATCAACAAGGCTAGCATCTGTTGGAAAGAAAAACTCCCCTGCTTCCAATCGCCTGTTTCATGATGATTTCTTTGGCTTGTGTCTGGCACTGCCATGTTAACCTAGATCAAATATGAGGTTACCTCTTTTTTTATTATTATTAGAAAAATGGCACCACTGTGATCTCTCCATGCTTAGTCACAGCATGCCTCGTTGTACAAGCAGTTAAAAATCTGAAATAGAAGAGGGCTCGGGATATACCAAAGAAAGTATTTCAAACCATCTCCTCAGCTTCACTTCTGTTCCTATACAGTGGAGGGGATACATGATAGATGTACAGTGGAAGACTGATTTGCCGGGTTGGGGAGAGGTTTCATTTCTCTGCAAAGTACTATTTAGTACCAAAGAGAGCTCCAAGTGCCTTTCCTTCTTTCAGTATGTCTGATATCTGCTCTTTCTTCTGCATCTGGTACAGGTAAAAATAATATGAACTGGGGATGGGGTGGCACAGTGACAGCATCATTCAATGCATTCTATTTCTCTCTAGTAGATTTGTTAGTACAATTTAAGGAGTGTTTGGGGGGGGGTTAAGTTCTAGATATATCGTTCATAGTGCCTGGCATATAGTACATACTTAACATATGCTTGCTAAGTTGAGTTGAAATGTCATCACTTTCCAAGAACCCAGACGCTCTCTTCTATTTAAAACATTTCATGGTGTCATTTGCTTTTGTCTCTCTCTCTCTAGAAAATGTTTTCAGACTGCACATTTTTACTTAGAAGATAGCACATCACCTCGTGTCATTTCTACACCCCCAACACCCATCTTTCCTATTTCAGGTAATGCTTTTGAATTATTGTGTGTATCATTATTAGATGCCAAAAGAAAAGTACAGTATCGAATGTTTGTGGTTGTCATGCCTTCATTGTGATCTTTCCTTACATTGTGATCCTGGATGCTCTCCCAGATGGTCAGAGTTTCCAGATTTATATTATTTTTTAGCCATAAAATATAGCCAGCACTTCATGGTGACTGTCATCAGCATACATTTATATCCCTGCCTCATTTTTTTTTAAATTTAAAACAGCAATGTGAGAGGAAATTAAATAATGAAAAGAATTGGTCTTGTTAAACCAGTGAAAAGAATTGGTCTAGTTATTATAGGCAAGAGGTGAAGAAGAATTCTTATTCTTTATTATAAGAATAATAAAGGGCATTTTCTTTTCTGGTCACCTCTGTTTTTGTTTTGTTTTGTTTTGTTTTGTTTTCTGGGAGTGTCTTCTTAACTACATTTAAGAAGACATTCTCTTAAAAATGTCTCAACAGTTTGAAGACTTTAAAAGTTCAGAGATGGGGAGTGTGTTGTTTGTTAATATTTAGAACTTAACTTTTATAAAAACTTTTAAAAATCAGATAAGGCCCTACATAGTCAGCAGCTAAAATACCTTAATGTAAACACTGCAAGTACTAGATTTCGATTTCACAGGCACTTATATAATGACTAAGGTTTTTGTAAACAACCGAGCAAGAAGAGTAATCAAAATGGTTGTTTAGCTCCTCTCCTTCCCCCCTCCCCACCCCAAATATCCTTGGAAAAGAATGAGAGGGAAGGTGAAAAGTAAGAAGGGAATCTGGAAAGGCATATGGGTGGTCTTTAAAGACTGAGGGGGAAAAGTACATCATTTTTCTAAGTGTCGATTTTATTGAAACTTCTTTGTTTGGTGTGGAAATCAGTTTGTCCCAGAACTTTGCCATGTTTTCATGCAAAATCTCGGTGCTAAGGGATGGAGATGAGAGAAAGCACCATTATTTTTCTAATTTTCTAGTTTTTTGCTACCCAGAAAGGAGCAAATGGCACTGCCCAGTTCTTTGTTAACTCTTTAGCCCTCTCTCTTAGCCCTTTTCAGCCCTGCTTTTTTGTTAGCTCACTGAAGTCCCTGATGCACATTTTTCTAAAGCAATTGTGTGTAAAGATGTTCAGAATTAAACATCAGCCAGCTCTTATCTGAGTATCTGTGGCTATACAGGGCATTTAAAAAATCATTGAACTTCATTCCTACTAGGCCAGCACATCTCTTTCCCCTGTTTAATTGATATAGAATTAAAGAATGCAGACTAATTATAACCTTATCCTAAATAAAACATGTTTTGATTATTGGTTATTGAGTATTGATAATTTTCAAGTCATATAATGAAGATGACCCAGGTTCTCAGGACATTCTCTGTGAAGTTCCATTGAAGTCACCAACTGTCCCCTGTGAAGAGAAAGAATAGGGAGATGGATGGAGATGGGCCAGACTTTGAAAGGATTGTCTTCTTTACTTGTACTAAAAGAGATTTCTTGTGGCTCATATGGACATTTAAGATAGTTTCAGAATAGAGTTGTACCTATTGTTCATCAAACTCAAAATGAGGATCCATTCCCAGAATCTAGCTCCATACAAATTTTCATGAGAATATAGTTGATTTGGGGTGACTTTGTTTCCCCAGGTCATTTATGTATGTATAATTAGTACACTCTCGGTGTTGTTCAGCCTCCTGTGTACATTTTCTTCAACACATCCTACCTATACAAGGAGATAAGACAAAAAAGATCTAGGAGTTGGGAAGGAATAACAAACAACAACATCAAACATCATCCTCACCTCTGAGAAGTTAGTCACTGGGAACATTCCTATAGTCTAATGGTCTTTAGGCTCAAAACATCTCATTTAAGCAGTTTAAAAACACTGTAAAACTTTCTTATAGTTGGGGTAATGGAAAATTAAAAAAAAACAACTTTTCAGACTATTTTGGACAAATGGTCTAGTATAAATTTAAATTTTTCTGCTTTCTACTGTTTCAGTTTTCTTTATTTCTAGTAGGTATTTCTGTGTAATTAAACTAAGGATCTCATATTGTCCCATTTACTATAGACCTGTACCAGGAATTTCTGTAATAGTGTATCAATGTTGGTAAGGCTATCTGAATACTAAATTAAGTTGATGTATAGCGATTAATCATATTAACATATAAGTAGCTCAGGAGAAATATTTGAAAAGTGCAATGAATAGATTATGAGTCCTATTCTAACAAAAAAAACAGAAAAAATTGAGATTACCATTGAGATTCTAATATAAAGTGAAATATTTCCAGTGACCAGGATGGCTATAGAAGTCAATTGTTTTGAGGAACCTTTAATAGACCACGTGGGAATCCCCAGTAAAGCCTTACTCTAATGCCTAATCATGGCACCATGTAGATACTCTTGGGTTTTTGAAATATAAGTGCAAGAGTAGCACAAGATATACCGAGTCCTTCCAAGATGGTGGAAGGCTTTGAGTTATAGACCCTACAAAAGAGGGCATCTAACCAAGAACCATCCTACTTAATTATAGAAAGTCTTGCTCTTTACTAGAAAGTTGGTCCCACATTATTCATACTTTTAGCCAAAGCAGCTCACAAAGACATCACATACTAAGTGATGGAGGGATAACAATCTTCATGTGCAGAGAAAGTACAGATGAAATCACAGATCTTTAAAATATCTACATAACATGTGCAAAACATTTTTAAGGGTTTCTTTGTTTCTTTTTTGGATTGGACCTCCTTCAGGGACTCAGTGATGAAACTCCACCAATGCAGACTGTCACCTGCCCTACAACTTAATTGTGTTAAAGAGCTGCCTGAGGGACATCATGAGGTTAAATAATTTGCCTGAGATAACAGAATTCAAGCTTAGCTATTTCTGATTCTGAAACCAACTCTTAATAATAATAATAATTGATACATTTATATGGTACCTACAATATGCCAGGCACTGTGATAAGCACTCTATAATTAATTATCTCATTTGACCCTCAAAACAACCCTGGGAGGTAGGTTTATCCCCATTTTACAGATGAGGAAACTGACACAAATAGAGGCTAAGTGACTTGCCCAGGGTCACACAGGTAGCAAGTGTCTGAAGTCAAATTTGAACTGACTTCAGGCCCAACATTCTATCTGTCCCTCTACTCTGCTTATGAGTAAAGCATAGATATTACTTATTTCTACTAGGGCCAAACAGTGTGGCACTGTGGAAACAACTTTTCTTTGCTGTGCTGATAAATTGTATATAACTCATAGGATCACAATATTAGAACTAGAGGCAAGATCTTATTTTACATATGAGAACATTGAGGCCAGAAAAGGTTAATTGGGGTTGCCTGAGGTTATTCAATTTAGCTAGTGATAAGAGTCAGGAATCTAATTGGAGTCCCTGGCTCTGGTAGTGTGTGTGTGTATACATATGCACATATGTATATTATAGACCTACACCAACCTGTATAGATAGATATTGTGACTCAAAATTGAATACAGAGTAATAATAATAATTGACATTGTTATTCCCCTTTATTATTTAGGAAGTGCCAAAATATCTTAACCTTGAGGAAGCAAGTCTCAGAAGGATTAAATGATAGAACTGAAATCAGAATGTGGGCCAGTCCCCATGACTTCTGACACCGAGACTTCTTTCCACCATACAACATTGGTTCTTAATAATGTCCACATTGTCTTAATGTCTCCAGCATGAAAGAATAGTTAGTAAATTTGCTAATCAGGATTCTATTATAAAGTATAATCATTTGGTTCCTTTGGACCACATGAATATCCTAAGCAATTAGGCAGTGCAATAGATGGAAATCGGCCTAGAGTCAGGAAGACATGAAATCAAATCTAGCCTGAGGCACCACTAGCTGTGTGATCCTGGGCAGATCACTTAACTTCTTCCTGCCTAAGTTTCCTTAAATCTAAAGTGGAAATAATAATAGCACTGCCTCCTAGGTTTGTCATAAGAATGAAATGAGATAATATTTATAAAGTGCTTAGCACTGGCCCTGGGACATGGGAAGTACTTAATAAATGTTTGTTCTTCCTCCTTCTGTGAAATGTGAAGATTTAACAAATTCAAACATAATTGTGAAAATTAAAATACATTTTCATTTACTTATGAACCCTGATGGTTTTAAGATTGTCATGAATTATCATTGTATCAATTGATATATAAATAAATATTTATAAATTTAATTTCTCTTTCCAACTAGAGACATGAATATGTTTAATTTAGTTATAATATATAATATATATTTTCATAAATATGTATGTAGTTGCATATGTATATAGGAAGAGTTGTTTAACACAGAGATTCTTAGACCTTTTTTTTTCTTAGACCTCTTGTTGTATCACATAACACCCTGTTGGTGATCTCCTGAGGCCTACAGACCTCTTCTCATAATAATACTTTTAAATGCTCCAAATAAAATAAATAGGATTGCAAACAGAACCAATTGTGTTGAAATATAGTTATCAAAATATTTAAAAGTTCAGGGAACCCAGGTGAAGAAACTTTTGTATAAGAGAACATCAGTTTAGACATGAAAGGGATGTTAAAGATCATCCAATCTAATTCTTTTACAGATGGGGAAACTGAGGCCCAGGAAGGTAAAATTGAATTACAAGGCAATAGAGGCAGGCTTTCCAACTATATCCTCTGATAATATATCAAGAGACTTCCTACTACACCATACCTCAAGGTGGAGGTCATAGGACAATAATATCGGATCATAAATTTGGGGATTGAAGAAAGCTTAGAGGTTGTTAAAGCCCAACTCCTTATTTTAAAGGCCCACTGAGGTTAACCGATTTGCCTTTGATCACACAGGCTGTAAGTGGCAAATCCACCGATCCCAAATCCAGAATAGTTTGTATTGAACCAAACTACATTTTTATAGTAGATTTGTTAGATATTTTCATAGAATCCTCAGTTTTGTGTCAAAATCTGTTTTGCACATAGGAGGAAATGTTTATTGGAATGAATTGAATCAAATTTAAAAACTTCTTTGACTTAAGGACCTTCAGCATTATTTGAATCCACATTTCACTTAACACCAAATCCACTGACATTCAAAAGGAAATGAGTGTTTTTTCAGTGACTGAGCTTTTACCTAAAAATGAAATTAGAAAAGGAAAAAGTCTCTCAGCCTTTCCATCCCTCTAGCAAGCCGGCCAACCAATAAAATGAACTGGAAGTAATATATGGGTGAGAGATGTTCTGTTACAAGAGAATGGAAGATGTGATTCTAAAAGCCATCATTTCTTCAGGGATCTTTACTAACAGGACTTAGGATTTAGGTGTGACTGGTTATTACTGTTTTCCTATTTAATTATAAAACATATTTCTTGGCAGAATCTTTCTGTAAGGTGTGAAAGTGGAATTACACATTTGTGTAGTTTTTCTTAAGCTTGACTGGATAATTCAATTTTAGTATTCACGTGCACTCATCTAAGAGAGAGAGAACAGATGGATCCTGATTAAAAGAAATCAGCAAATTCTTGGTAACTGAAGCTTAAAAATATTAGATGGCCTAAACGCTGAACATCTGTTGATGTAAATAACTGTTTCTGGTGAAATGTGTTTGATGTTTCCTTGTCAGAGACATCACTTGTGAAATCGCATACTGTGAAATTGTAATATGTTTAATCTAAGAAAGGCACTCCAGAAGGGGGAAAAAAACACACAGAGCTAGTTAAAATAATTTGGCCCCTTCACAATTAATTAACAGATCAAATGACTTTGTTTACATGGCATATTTTCAACTCAGAATTCTCGGAATTTTACAGATTAAAAGTCCCAAAGGTTTTTGACATTTTCCTTAATGAATATTCTGCACACAAATGTTTTCCAGTATTTATGTAGAGAAGGAAAGAAATGTTCTCAAATATAAACAGCAATCAGAATATTTGGCTACCAGACATTAAATTCTGCAATTCTATAAAAGCCATATTATTCTATAAAATTATGACTATTCTGTTCTGTGATTAAAAACACAGATTAAATTTTTATTTCCAAATAAAATCTTTTTGGAATTATGCAAGGATTTCCCACTAGAATTATAGGAAAACTGCCATGAAAATATCCTTCTGCAATAAAGATTAAAAATGTAGCTTTGGGGGATAATTATAACTTGAGCTCTAAGTGTGGAGTGTTTCTCTCTTTAGAACGTGCTACTGGAAGAGAAATTACTGTACCCACCAGATTTCTGAAATTCTGGGATCATGTTTATAGCAAATATGGAAGAAAACAATCTTGCTTTTGGACTAGTGTTTCATTAGACATTAGAATTCCCTTAGAATGACAATCATCATAAAATGAAAATCAAAAAATTACTTTAGGGGAAAAATAATGTTCCTGAAAATGAATGAAGATACTTTATACAGTACATAGGTATGCATCTAAATATTTACTGTTTGTTGTCATTCCCAATTATTCATGTATTTATTATTATTATTATTTGTCCTTCATCCTTATAGATGATGTTGGAGCAATTCCTATAAAACACTTTCCAAAGCATGTTGCAGACTTACATGCAAGTAGTGGGTTTACTGAAGAGTTTGAGGTATGTTTTCTGTGCATGTCTTCTTAAAAGGTATTATAAGGAATGAGACCTAGAAAAGAGTCTGTGTTTAACTATGTCTTGCTATAGAAATATCAGAAGCATTTTGTTATTCTAGGGGAACTAGTAGATTTAAAATTTATTAAGACAGCCAAGGTATGTGCTACTCACATTAACATAGAAAAAAGTGTCCAAAAATTTGGGAGGGTTTTGGTTTCTATTTTTTTGTATTTTGGTTTGGTTTCATTTTTGGTGGGTTTTGTTTGTTTGTGTGTTTGAACCAATGAAAGCTCATTTCAAAAGTAAACCCTAGAGGAGGAAGTTGAAAGGAGACAAATTGTTGTAACTTAATTGCTAGAAATTTTAACAAATAGATTGTCCTTTTCCATAAAATCAGGATCTGTGGTGTTCTCTGGTTTTTGTGAATTCTGTCAGTAAGTTCTTGTTAAATTTTTTTCTTTTTAATTTTCCAAGATGATAAAATTATTAAAAGTCAATAAATATCAGAGTTTTACCCCATTTATATAGCTTTACACTAAATTCACCATTTTGACTCTGGATCAGTCTTCTTTTATGAGATAAAATCATGGATCATCTCCAAGGAAAAAACAAATTTCAAAATTGAACATTATAACCAGTAGAGATTATCCTAAGTTTATTTTGTTCATGTAATTACATAAAAATAATGGTAGCTGACATTTATATAGCACTTTAAGGTTTTCAAAGTGAACGTGTATACCTTCTCTCATTTGACCCTTACAAAAGTATCAGTTCCGTTTTACAGATAAGAAAATCCATGGTCATATTTGCTAGTAAATATCTGAGGCCAGGTCTTTTTTGAATCCAAATCTAGCACTTACTTTATCTTTATTATCAATAGAATACAGCTAAGGTTTCCTATTCATTGAACCATGACAAAGTGGTCATTTTAATGCTAACTTTTTGGTCTAAATTCTGATCCCCTCCATCCCCAAGCAGTATCCACACCATCTACAGACCACTGCCAGGTAATGAGGACCAAGAGAGTTCCACCAGCCATCCACTTGAAGTGTGCATTTTAGCTTGGATTTTGATTAAGGAGTAGGGATTAGGGAGAGGCTTGAAATCTTAAAGAATCATTCAGATGCAAATAGTTGCATGTTCTTTTCCTCATTCATTGAATGAAAAACAAGGAGTCCACTTAGCCCAGAAAACAAATTTCAAATTGTAATTATACAACAGGGAGTGTCTGGGAAGAAAGGAGTATGGGAAAACCCTTAGATAAAATAGAATAATTTATATCATTGCACTCATAATATTTAAATTTACAAATTATCTACCAAATTCTCCCATGGTAGACCATTTCCTTTTTGTAGAATAGGCCTATATAAACCCTTCCCTTAAATTAAATCTTTATTGTAATGTTGTCCTGCTAGTACACAAGTATTATTGAGAAAAAAAAAAAAACAGAAAAACCAAAGATTGTGCTAAGTCATGGGGAGAAGACACTCAAGTCTACATTAATGATATGTCTATTCAGTCATCTGTTATAGCCCACTTGTAGAAACTACCCAGTTTATAAATGAAAATTATCAGACAAGATTTGCCCTAGGGGTAGATAAACATGTGATTCCAGGCTAATGCAGCAACAAAAGCATTTTTAAAATGTTTATTTAAAAGGAATTTAATTAATAAAGTTACTTTGCTTTCAACTCAATTTTTAAAAATGTATTCCATTGTTTTTGGCACTAATTTTAAAAACTTTGATTAATTCAACAATAAACTTATTCATAACTATGGTTATTTAATTGTTTTTGTCTAACTTTAATGTTGTTAAGCCCCAAATAAGAATTTTTTTTTTCTATACCTGGGCAAGTCTATTTACTTTCTGATGAATAAATGAAGCAAATCCTACATTTGGGCCTTACTACTTTTTTTTTTTAATGTAATCATTTCAGTTATAAATAATCACTATAATGCAAAATGATGACTAGAATTTATATCTAGATTATTTCTGAAAAAAAATACACGTTCTGGTTTGTATGAAAAAGACTAGGATGAGGAAAATATATATACATGGCTGTTTACATATATATGTGTGCATATTTATGCATTCATAAATATGTGTATATAGAGATAATATAGTTGTATCCTATACTTAGCATAGTTCATGGCACATACTAAGTGCTATATAAATGTTATCTATTATACCAAAAATCACAGCATTTCAGAGTTGGGAGGGACCTCACAGGCCATCTAGTTCAATCCATGGCTAAATAAGGATCTCCTTCATATCTATCATATAGGACAAGTGTTCCTCCAGCCTTAGCTTGAAGGTTTCCACTGATGGGGAACTCACAGCCTCTTGAAAGAAAGAGACTTTCAATGTTTTAGTTTTTCCCCTACATCAAGACTTCATTTCAATTTTTATCTGTAGCTCCTCATTCTGCATGGTGGGGCCAAAAGCAACAAGTCTAATTAATACCTCTTCCACATGACAGCCCTTCAGATACTCAAAGACAGATAGACTCAAAGGTTAAATAGGTTTTCTCAAATTAAATAAGTAGTAAACAGTGATAGACTTGGAAAAAAGAAATTTCATCAAAATGTTGTAGTATCTATAATATACTGAGGGATTTTTTTTAACAGGTTTTCAGTATTTGGAAGGAACTAAATAATTTCCTGATTAAAAACACATTGTAGAAATATGTTTCCCTATTTAAATGTAAAGAAATTAAATATGATCAGATAAGGTTTAAAATTATACTATGTAGTTAAATTAGTTAAAAATTACTTACAAAAATAATATTACTAAAGGAAGGGTCATGGAATATATAATTTTCTCACCTGCATTTTCAAAATTCATCATTTGTCCTACCTCTTCCTTTTAAAAATATTACTTTAAATTCTAAATTATGTAGTGTTTTTATTTGCATGCAGTTGTTTGAAGCCTTCGACTTTGTTGCTATTAGACAAATGTATTTATTGCATGATCGTAGTTGTTTTCCATTGTAAACCTAATATGAACACTTTTTTTTCCTCATTTGTCGTGTGCTGTGGAATTTGATTTCCTTACTCTTTTTGCATTCATTCCCTCATTAGACACTGAAAGAGTTTTACCAGGTAAGGCATTGTTTCACTGCATGTTTTGTTTTGTTTTGTTCTGTTTTTTTAAAAGCAAAGAAGTAGATGTAAGATATAGAAAAATTGTTAGAAGATTTTGGCTTCCAGATTACATTTTAAGGCACTCTGTTTTATTGAACATGTATTAAAACTGCTTCTATACATTTTCTTTTCAGGAAGTACAGAGCTGTACTGTTGACCTAGGTATCACATCAGACAGCTCTAACCACCCAGACAATAAGAATAAGAATCGATATATAAACATTGTTGCTTGTAAGTATGTTTGTACCTGAAAAATTTGTGTGGATTCTCTAAAATTGTAATGCCGATTTAACGCAGTGCAACCAATCTGACAGTCAACTATAACATATGATATGTTTAATATATATGTAATATATATAATGTGTATAATATATAATGTAATTTTTACTGTTGGTGCATTTCAGGAAAGGGCAGTGTGGTGTAGTGGATAGGGAGCTAGTTTTAGAATTAGAAGGGTGCAGATCCTGCCTCTAATCTTTACTAATGGTAATAACTTAACTCACCCAATGCCTAAGGCAACTCCCTAACACTTATAGAGTTATAGATGGCTTGTTCTTTGAATGCATGTTATTGTTATGGATGAATTGTTGATTTGGGCAAGTAGAAAGAGTTCCCATGCTTATGTCTTTCATTTATTTGCATATATTAGAGGTATAACTTGCCCTATATAATTCCATATATTCGTCAAGCAGATCATAAAGCCATGTCTAAATTGAATTTGTGTTACTTAACACAGCAGATCTTTTGTCTAAAACTCAAGGTCTCTAAGTTAGCCAGAGTATCACAGAGTCTGTATAAACTGATGGAAAGCAAAGTAAAGAGAACCAGGAGAATAGTATCACAAAAATGGTAAAGATCATTAATTGTGAAGGACTTAGAAACTTACCAGCACGATGCTCCACCATATTTCTAAAGGACTCATGATGAAAAATGTTCTCCACCTCCAAAAAAAGAACTGATAGACTCTGAGTACAGATTGAAACATAGTTTTTTCTTTTTCTTTCTGTTGTTTTTTTCCTTTTTACAGAACATGGTAAATGTAGAAATCTGTTTTGTACGACTTCATATCTGTAATGAGTTTTATATTGCTTGCCTTCTCAATGGGTGGGAGACTGTGGGGGGAAGAAGAGAATTTGGAGCTAAAATTTAAAAAAATATCACAGTGGGGAAGCTAGGTGGCTCAGTGAATAGAGCACCGGCCCTGGAGTAAGGAGGACCCAAATTCAAATCCAGCCTTAGACACTTAACACTTACTAGTCATGTGACCCTGGGCAAGTCACTTAACCCCAATTGCTCTGCCCTCCCCCCCCTCCAAAAAGCAAAAAAAAAAATCACAGATTTTGAATATAGTGCAGAATATAAAATAATTCTGAGCATAATTAATTATCTGAGTTCAGTCTTGATCAGCTTCTTTAATTTTTTTTTTAAATAATGACTTCATCCCTTAAAAAGTAAACTGTCAGTAGTACCCTTCTTTTGTTTCAATTTGGTAGAATTATAACTAACATAATGAATGTTCCCAAAGGAACAAATATGATATGCCCAACTCATTTTATAGTTCTTATAGTTCTATTTTAGCAATTTTACAGATAATCCCATTGAATTATCAGTTTCTCTTTATTTTTAGAAAGTATTCACAATCCTCCTCTATCACACAGTGAACCAAAGCTTCCACAAACACCCAGTTATTTAAACCTCATTTGGCTAACAGTAAATGTTCATTTTCATTATTTCCCCTTCTTGTGTTTCTCTCGTACTTTGATATTCCTCTCCCTTTTTATAGATCCAATTCTCATAGTATTTTAGGAAATACTTTCATAATGGTCTCTTTGCCCTCATTCTCTTGTCCCCTTTCCTCCCTTTACTGCTTCTCTCTCACAGCTTTTCCTCTTTATGAATTTCAGAAGGAATGATTTTCGCCGGAGCATGCCTGAACTCTTTGCTTTGCATAGCATCAGCAGTCATGACCTTTATTCTTCCTCTAACTCATTTCCCTCTTTTAGGCTTCCCTCCTTTTTTCCTGCCACCACCTGATATCCCTCTATTTTATCTTCCTTCTTCTCCTTCTAAAGATTATTGCCATCCCTTTTTCATCAATCCCCAAATGGTTTCTTCATTCTACATTGGGACAAGTGTTGTCATCTCAGTTCCATTTCTTCCTTCATTCTAGAACCTTGAAACTGGCACCAATACTTGATTTCCTTTCTCGTCATACTCTCAGAGACATTTTGTATAGATAGAGCCTTTCTTTGCTACAGAGATTACAATTGAACCTCCTTTTTACAGATGGTTCTCTTGTATTCTAGTCTGTTTGTACCTGAAATGCAAATTATGATTATGATTATTACACTCATGATTTCTTGGTCTACATCCATAAAATGTGGCTGGCCCATATTCCAACTGTGGAATCACAGTGTGGTATAGTGTATAGCAGCCATGAAGCCATCAAGATCTGGCTTCTGCCACTGACACATACTGGCCTGGGATAAGTCACATGACATCTCAGTATTCTATGTAATTTTTTTTAATAACATTTTCCCAATTACTTTTTTACAGACAATTTTAACATTATTTTTTTTTTAATTTTGAGTCCCAAATTTTCTGTAGGTAACTTTCTAAGACTATGAATTGCAGAGAAGCCATCAGGCTGCCCTGGTTGACGTAACGTAATTTTCTAACCTGGAAATTCCCTATGCTAGTGAAATCACAGGTCCAGTTCCTATGCCTATTCTCTCCACCCACTATAATAAAAAATGTCTGCTAAGAAGTTAATCACAGCCTCCTCTTCATACTCACATCTCCCAGTCCCAAAACAGCCTTTCCTTTTCATGCATCACAATATATTTACCACTATTAATAAAGTTATAGCCTTGTCTATATCCACTCTCCCGACCTGCCTCTGCCCCACCCCCTCCACCAAGTGCCCAGTCTTTAGACTTGACTTGCTCAATGAAATTATTACAAAGGATACTGATACATTCTCCAAAATCAGTCATTTCTCTCAAAATCAGTCCAAGGTTCATGTCAAAGTCCATATATCTAGAAAATTGAATAATCTTGTGTCCTTTGGGATAATTATAGTTGAATTAACGAAGAATCCCACTCCAAGAATCCAAGGAGTACATCCTTTTACCTTCAGTAAATACGTATCTCCTTTAAGCAAGTGCCTTACTTGAAGGGATCTTTCAGACAACTTTCTTCTCTCCGAGAAACTTCCTCTTCTCTCTCCTTGTCTTCCTCACACACTCAAGGCAGGAAGTCCTTCTATAACAGGTGAGACAGATAGTGGAACAGATGACCATCCAAAAATATCCAAAGATGGATTTCTGAGTATCATGTGAGCCAGCCCATGGCCCTGTTAGTCAGCTCTAATAGTTATGAAGTTCTCTCTCTTAGTGAGCTGGACTCAGTTTGCCCTGTCACTTCTAGACATTGGTATTCATTCTCTCCTCTACTACAACACAGAGAAAGGCCATGACCTGTTCCATGTCACAGGCAGGCCTTCAGATATGTGAAGACAGCTGTGACTTACCCCTACATTTTCTCTCCTTCTCACTAAATTTACGAAGTCCTTCGGCTGTTTATCCTATGACACAGTTTCTAGGATTCTCCTCATTCTGGATTACTATTCTGTGGATCCACTCTGACTTGTTTTGCCTGGCCCCTCCAGGCATCTCAAGACACTACAGCAATTGTTGTTGTTGGGTTGTTTCAGTGTGTCTGGTTCTTTGTGGCTGTTTTCTTGGCATGATACTGGAGTGTCTTACCATTTCCTTCCCCAGCTCATTTTACAGAATAGGGGCAAAGAAATAAATGTCATCAAATGACAGCTTTTTGGTTTGGGGAAGGAGGAAGAGAAAAAGACAAAGCCACAGATACTGTTTCTGGAATATTTCCACTTAAAAATTGAATTATTCAAAGTTAGAAAACTAACATTCCCATTTTTCCCCATGAAATTTAAATTCTTTAAAAGCCTTTAAACTCTCATATACAATCAGTTACCAGGCCTTGTTAATCCTGTCTCCTTGGTACCTCACCTGGCCAACCCTTCTTACCCCTTGCTCAGCCACCTTCCATCCTCATGCCTGGACTGCTGCAATGTTAGCCTTTTAATTATTTTCCTTTTCTCCCTTCTCTATTCCATCCTCCACACAGCTTCTACACTGAGATATTTCTAAAGCACAAGGTTCAACGTTTCATTTTTCTACTCAAGAGGCTTCAGTGGCTTTTATATGTTTCTTCCCCCGCCCCCACCCCTGGCTATAATGTGACGATCATTTCAGGTGATTTGAACCTCCAATAAGAGCCAAAGCCTGAGCTAATACATGCTTAGCTTCTCTGAAAAATGCCCTTCCCTGTGCCAGCAACTTCAAAGACCTGTTTGTGACAGGATGTCTACAACCAGAGTGGTGGGACTTGTCTTATCTTGGTATGGTAGAGGCATATGCTAAATGGGGGAAACTCAGATATCCTGGCATCGTTATTTCCAACTAATACTACTTTGTCAATTGTCTTGTCAATTTGTATTTACAATTTACTCAACTAAGAAACTTCCTTTCTCATAGTATGGTTAAACACATATGGAGACCATAAATCTGAGGGACACAGACATCCTGGGATTGTCCTAAAACACATAAAAACTTTGTGACTCTTGTATCAGACAGTCAGAACTTATATTTTGGCTCTTTATACATACAAATTCACTAGTGTTGGCTAACTTTAAGGGAATAAACAATATGAATTTACATATCACCTAGCCTGTTTGCCTCCTTTAACCAAACCTTCAGCTGGACAAGTGTAAGCTTTCTTTGGACAAGGACTGTTTTCATTGTTTCATATCCACGCCCCCAAACTGTAGGGACCTGGTTAATGCTTGTTTAATTTAATTGAATTACACACCCAGGGGAATTTTATACACACAAAGGAGATAGGTCTGAAATTTTGTTTGTAAAAATCCCACAGAGAAACATCAATTTCCTGTACTAACCTCAGTTCAGTTGTTTTTCAGTCATGTCTGACCCTTTGTGACCCCATTTGGGGTTTTCTTGGCAAAGATGCTGGAGTGATTTTTTCCACTTTCTTCTCTGGCTCATTTTTACAGATGTGGAAACTGAGGAAAACAGGGTAAAGTGAGTAGTCCAGGGCCCCACAGCTAGTAAGTGTCTGAGGCAGGATTTGAACTCAGGTCCTCCTGAATCCAGGATATTCTCTATACCATCTAAACCCCTCCTCCCCCCCCCCCCAAAGAGTTCCAGCCTGCTCTAATGCAGTTTACTTTGACTTTTCTTTATTGCAGATGATCACAGCAGGGTTAAACTTGCACAACTTGCAGAAAAAGATGGCAGACTGACTGATTACATCAATGCCAATTACGTAGATGTAAGAATACTTTTTCCCTAACTACATTACAAAAAAAAATTCTTAAAACTTAGTTTTTGATAAGGTCCATGAAGGCAGGGACTGTTTCTAATACCCAATTTAGATCTTCTTCAGTGCTTAATAAGTATTTGTTGGATTGCACAGAATTAGTGGGAAACAAGATGTAATTAACTTATTTAATATAGTACTGACACAGTGCTTTGCATATATATGTAGGCTCTTATTAAAAATATCATACTCAATGTACAAATAATAAATCATTAAACATTTTTAAGAAAAACTGACATAAATTTTTAATGCAAGAGTTAAGATTCATCCCCTCTTCTAAGTTTCACACTTACTGAATAATAACTCTCTCTCCTCTTAGAATTCTGGGATTATCTCATACAATTCTCTTGTAACATACACAATATCTGATGCAGTAGGTTCTTATTAAATACTTGTTGTTATGGTATTATGAACAAAATTTTTTAAATAACTATTCTAAGTCAGTTATCAGTCATTTTTATCCTTGGGCATTCCTGAGGAAACACCCCCAGCATGGGAAGTGGGGTTGATTTATGGGAACTTGCTATATTTTCAAGATGGTAGTTGGTAGCAGTTGGGGAGCTTTCAGCTATTTTAATGCCCCATCACCTGCAAAATAATCAGTTCAACTTCCATTAATACAGTCAGGTAAAAAAGGAAGACACTGAGATTGGGGGGGGGCGGGGCAAAGGGGATGACAAACTATTTCAAATGTCCAAGACCCGTAAACACTGTTAGAATTAAAACCAGTTCACTAAAGCTTGGAAAAATGAGTCCAATCTTACTAAACAGACACATGCTTCCTATTAGATATAAGATGAAAACAAACATAACTGCAGAAACTCCTAGAATTTCACTGATATATGCATGACATTCATAGATAAAACACAATTAGACAGGGATTCGGAGAACTTTCAGGTTTTACAAACGTATTTTCATCCTTGTCTTTACAGAAATGGTATGTGACTCTTTCCAAAAAAAATTCACCAGTTAAATATTTTAAAGTAGGAAACTAAAATGAGAAATGCGTAGTAATGTTGGTTATTTGTTCCTTTTAGGGCTACAACAGACCCAAAGCTTACATTGCAGCTCAAGGCCCATTAAAATCAACAGCAGAAGATTTCTGGAGAATGATATGGGAACATAATGTGGAAGTTATCGTAATGATAACCAACCTAGTTGAAAAAGGACGGGTATGCAGATCACCCATTATAACATCTTAAAATCAGGCTTTTTGCTTGTCTGAGATGAAATAGAATTATAGTTAGAAGGCAGTAAAAGTTATGGAAAATAAATCAACGTTCCTTTTGTTCCCCGAATACAACTAAAGGGAAAATGACAAGAACACAGAATAAAAGCTATTATTAGAAACCTAACACTTATTTGTCTTATACTTAGAAAAATAAAATTGATTGAGAGGCAATGCAGTAAATGGAAAGAATATTGGGTTCTAGTCCTAACTACACCATTAACCAATTATGCAACCTTGGGCAAATTATTTAATCCCGCTAGGTCTCGATTTCATCACAGTCATAGATGTGGAACTCAGAGGGACCTTAGAAGTTGTCTGAGGTGTTCTAGTACCCTGGTAGAAAGCCAAGATTCACACCTAAACTCAAATCCTCTGACGCCACATCCAGCAGCCCCTCCCTAATACCACATTGATCTCCAAGCTCCAATGCTTTAAATTCTCTTGTATGATTGATTTCATTGTGGGCTTCATGGGGAAATGGGCACTGTGAAATGCTAGGTTTAAAATCAGGAAGACCTAGTTCAAATGCCAGCTCTGACTACTAGTCATGTAACTCTGAGGAAACAACCTGAACTTAACATATATTAAATGATAGTTTTGTGGTGATCTGTGTTGGTGGAGAAATTGTCACGTAGGGAGTTTCTTAAGCTAACAAAATCATAGGTCCTTAGCCTATTCCTAAGGAATGAGAAGATTTAGAAGAGGGAATGCATGCCTTTCTAGTCACTTCCTATAGTTCTTGCTGACTTTAAAACTGAGCATTACAGATACCAAAATTATAATTCTGCTTAATTTGTTATGTTACAGAGGAAATGTGATCAGTACTGGCCTGTTGATGGTAGTGAAGAGTATGGAAATTTTTTGGTCACGCAGAAGAGTGTTCGTGTACTTGCCTATTACACTGTGAGGAACTTTACTCTTAGAAACACTAAGATAAAAAAGGTTAGTACAGTACAAGTTGATTGTTCAGTCAAGCAGAATTCTTTGATTCTTTTATGACCTAAAGTACTTGCATAATCCTTAACTTTCTTCTTAATCATCAAATAAGGAGTAAATTAATTTTCATCTATTTGAGTATTTTAGCATATTTTATTGTTTTCTAATACTCTGAAAAAGTCAAACCATACATGATCTATATTATTAACCTCCGTTAACCAGAATACTTCACCTACCCTGATCACAACATCTAACCAAATATTTGCTGTACTGCCCAATGATTTAAATTATTTTTTTTATTGAAGAGAGAAATCTACAATAGAAAATTATGGCTCAACAAATATTTGGATGAGTGTGTAGCTTTCAATCATTAAAAAAGAGTTTCCTCTTGAGAAACTAAGAGTGAACCTTCAATTGCAAATTAGGGGTCATGTAATTTTCAGTCCAGTGGACATTACAGTGAATATTATTTGCTATTTCTTGCTCATTATCAGAATATTATTTCTACCAGAGGAAACACAGAAAACCATAGGACAGGAGATCACCTGGGTCTGTGAACATTTCTTTAAAAATATTTTGATAACTGTATTTCAATAGAAATGGTTTTCTTTGTAATCCTATGTATTTTATTTCATACATTAAAAAGCATATTCAGAGGAGGGGTTCATTAGCTTCACTAGACTGCCAAAGGGTCTGTGATTCAAACAAGGTTTGGACAAATTAAGAATCGCTTCTCTAAGATGTTTCTCCTTCCTAGACTTTGTATATATGTCATCATAGCAGAAAGAAGAACTACTTGGAGATTAGTGAAGAAGAACTAAACCATTTAATTCAATTTATAGAACTTATAAGCTCCTAGAAGCAGCTTAGATGGTATAATGGGTAGATCGTGGGGCTTGGAGTCAGGAAGACCTGGGTTCAAATGCTGTCTCAGACAATTACTTATTGATCACTACTGAACACTGTGCTAGGCACCCTGGGGTCTACACAACTATTGGTAACAGTTCCACAGTTTCTATTCCAATTGTAGGAAACAAAATATATGCACACACACACACACACACACACACACACACACACACACACACACAATGAGTAGGAAAAATATCAAATAGAGCTGTCCCTTGTTCTTAGAACTATAAATGGTGCTTTAGGAAGCCATAGAAGTGATTTATCAATGTGGGCTGACATTTTTTTTCTTATAAATATATTACTTTATGAGGTTTGAGCTTTGTTTATTATTGTGCTGGATTTTTTAAAATGTGAATTGGCATAAAATTAGATTAATATGGAAAGAAGACAGAATAGAATAGTGAACAGCACACATAAGAGAATGCTTTGGAAATCTTTGCTTTATCCTCACTACCCAAGGCTACCAAGGCAGGATTAACCTGAGTTCACTGAACAAAATTCTACAAATGGGGGGATGCAGTGGGAATCTCCAATTCATCATAAGGCTGTGACCAGTTCAATACATGGGTTGAATGGTGATCATGACAGAGAATCCTAATCGAACCCCAGAATCCAACCAAAAAGAGTGGGGTTGGAAAGAATGGGGGGAGGGGAAAACTTCAGAGAACTTACATCTGATCTCTTTCCAAATCTATTTACATAAAGCACCAGTAAAATCTGTACAATAAACCTTAATTACATATCTATTTTGTGCAAGGAGTACTGCAAAAGGTACTGGAGAATAAAAAAATTAATGATCCTCTACTTACGGAGTTTATAAGCTTCTAGAGGCAGCTTAGATGGTGCAATGGGTAGATTGTGGGGCTTGGAGTCAGGAAGACCTGAGTTCAAATGCTGTCTCAGATAATTACTAGCTATGTGACCCCTGGGTAAGTTGTATAACCTTTCTTAGCTTCAGTTTCCACATCACGCACACCCACACATATACACATATACATACACACATATGTCTGTATATGTGTGTATATATGTATATATAAAGATTATAAGAACCAAATGAGTTAACACAAGAAGCATTTTGTTTCATTTTTTTTGCAGGGGGAGGGCAGGGCAATTGGGGTTAAGTGACTTGCCCAAGGTCACATGGCTAGTAAGTGTTAAGTGTCTGAGGCTGGATTTGAGCTCAGGTCTTCTTGACTTCAGAGCTGGTGCTCTATTCACTGAGCCACCTAACTGCCCCCACAAGAAACATTTTGTAAATACTGAAGTGTTATATAAATACTAGCTATTATTTAGTTAGAGAAAATAAAATATGCACAAATACATATAACATAATGTAAAAAGAGACTGAAAGATACACAAGAAAGGCACATGGTGCTGTGAGAGATGCAGGAAGGGAAAATAAAGTATCCTACTGGGAGGAATCAGGGAAAACTTCATGGAGGAAGTAGCATTTGAGCAGTGCCTTAAATGAGGGCCAATGATGGGAAGTATATTCTATACATTGAGAGAATATAAGCAAATGCAGTGAGATTAGAGCAGGTTTGGGGGATCATTTGAATAGTTTAGTTTAGAAAGATAACAGAATGAATGTATGTCACCCCTTTTAATCTACTCCTCCAGTTTACTCACACTTATGTGTTAGATCCCTAGCTCGTGGGTTGCTCCCTTATATTGTAGAAGTCACCCTGAAGTTCTAGTCTGCAACATTTAGTCCATATGCCCCCACCAATATGCTTACTGTTAACAATCTGCCTATAGACACAGTTAGTTCTTAGCAAAAGCATTTACTAAGTTACTAAAGTAAAAATAGTTAAAAAACGTCCCTCTTCATAAATCTTGACACTCTCTGCCACAAAAACACAGGGTCCCTGGGAAGAATAGACTCAAGCTTAGAGTACAGTGGTGGTGGGGCACACATAGAAGGGACACATGTGGCCAAGGCCACAAAAGTGTCGTACTGCAGGACCAGGATGTCCTTTCTGTCTTAGAGTGTTCACAAAGCTTCCCTTGAGTACAGTAATATCTTTACTGGGCAGATTCCTTAGGAGGGATATCAGGATCGGTTCTGTTCCATAGCCCAACTCTCTTCTCTGCTGCCAGTCTTTAAAGTTACTTCTTCTCTTAAGTGACTGCCTCTCTATATCTGTGTCTTTCTCAATTGTGTCTTCTCTCTAATGGATGCAGTGCCTCCTAGTAGTCAAGTAATTCTCCTTCAAAGATACCTGGCAAAGGTAGGTCACTTGTCTGCTCCACAGGAGCCTCCTAGTTTGCATTGTTTCTCACTTTTGACCTTAACAATTCCTCCAAGGTTTACCTATTTAAAGCACCCAGGAACGTGACTAGTTTTCTAGTTCAGATAATCATATTGTTTCCTTCTTGATTAAAAAAGAAAATCTAAATCTCATAAAGGAATCACCCAGTATAGGTGCATTTTTACAGTGAATTTAATGCTTTATTAACACCTAGTCATTACATTATGAGTTTTTTGGTCTGGGAGATGTGGAGTTGGTCAGAAACCAACTCCTCAACAAATATGTGAAGGGAAATAGGGTGAGTTTTCTGGAAAGAGAGATGGAAGTCTCTAGGCTAAGTAAGGAATTTGTTGCAGAACCTTTTTGCACATGTTATCATGTTTTGCCCTTATTTATTCCTTTAGGGTTCCCAAAAAGGAAGACCAAGTGGCCGTTTGGTTACACAATATCACTATACTCAATGGCCTGACATGGGGGTCCCAGAGTATACTTTACCGGTGCTCACATTTGTACGGAAAGCATCCCATGCTAAACGTCATGCAGTGGGACCTGTTGCTGTCCACTGTAGGTAAGTTTTAAAATGCAATAAAAATGACTTATTCTGAAACTATATGATTGCTTATCTTTTACAAGGAATAGCTTCAATAAAGTTTTATTCAAAACGTGAGTGGTTTTCTACAAACAGTGAAATATAAGAAAATATATGATCTCTTATATTTCCATTATTAGCACATGTAATGGCACATGTTTATAATCTCTGCTATGTGGGAGGCTGAGGCTGGTGCATCCCTTGAATTCAGAAGTTCTGAACTGTAGTAGGGCTAAATTAAAGCATATTGCTAAGAAAGTATCCCAGGTATTCAAAAGTCTAAGTTGAGAAATGAAGGTTTTCTGGACAAAGATGAAGTTGGTACACAGAAAGTCTGAAAAATTAAGATGGCACATTGGGAAGAACTATTGAAAAGGAAAAGGAAACTGGTTTAGCTACAGCTCTGCTTGGGCAGCTCATTGTCAGGTTGTCTGCAATAATTCTAATACCAATATGGTAGCCCCCAAGAGTAGAAGGTGCTGCGTATGGTGGGGCAAATTGGCATGGATCAGAAACAGAGTAGGCCAGAGCTTTTGTGCCATTCAGACCATGAACAGTCACTGTACTTTCAGACTTGGTAAGATAGGGCAACCCAATCTCCACGTGTGTCTCTCTCCCTGACTTTTTTCCCCTCTCTCCCTATATGTATGCATGTATACACACACACACACAAATCACATGCATACACATGCACATGCACACAAACAAATGCACACACACACATGCACACACACTCACACATGCACACACAAAGCCATTTTCCATTTGTGTATGAAATAATAGACATATACATAAATGAAAGTCTGACTCTTGCTAGACTCCTACCAAATTCTTTTTGCATAGTTTAAATGAAATTACTAAGTAATGGCATATGTAAACTACTGTGCTAGGAGTTAAAAGGGTAACAAAATACAAAATATTATCTATTCCTTCAAGGAATTTATAGTGTAGGAGTCACCCCTATTTTAAAGAAGAAACTTAGGCACAGAGGAGAAGGAGCTGCTCAAGCAGAGCTGGAGCTAAACCAGAGTTTCCTGTTCCTTTTCAATAGTTCTTCCCAATGCGCCATATTGCTTTTTCAGATTTTCTGTGTACCAACTTCATCTTTGCCCAGAAAACCTTTATTTCTCAGCTTGGATTTCTGAATACCTAGGATACTCTCTTAGCAAGAAGAAAAAAAATAAATCTTTTTGGTTCTACATGCTTATTTTTTAGTCGCTGCTTCATGGCTGTAAACATCTCAGACCAGGCTTTGTGCTATTTTTGATGAGATACTGATATTTCATAAGGCAGTGATGATTTCCTTTTGAACCATGACTTAGTTATTTGTGATTTCTGATCTCAGGAAAAAAACTAAGGAAAAAAGTTTGAGAGAACTATTTGATCTCTTTAATCTGATGGTCTGATGATAGCTAGGCTAAAGAAACTCAGAAAAATGCCTGCAAAAATAGCTCTGAAGGTCAGGAATTGTTTCAGAGCAATAGAGAAGTAGAAGGCTATTGTGAATGAACAGGTGCTGATTTTCCATCTGAGCACTTCATCCTCTTGGGAGCATTTGAAAAGAAGCCTTTCCTATAAATCTGTCCCTCTGGCAGTGGTTCTGAAGGAGTCAATAGATAATGGTCCTTTAGAAATGACTGGAGTTCGGCTTTATTTCCAGAGATCTTACTGAAATGACATTTTCAGTAGAGAGGCTTATAAAATTCCATGCTTTATTAATACCAAAACCTTCACAACCATATCTGCCTGGTAATATTGACACATGGGCCTTTTCTTCTTGGAACCAAAGCAGTATTGCATGAGCCTAAAGCTTTTATTTTAAATAGAATCAGGTTTCTTGTAGAAGAAAAAAAAGACCTCTGAAGAAATATTCAAACAATGATTTCAGTATAAATATATGAAACAGTTCATTTGGATTTGGAAGGCTTGTCCCTATTGCTAAATCATTTTTGATGGTGGATAGCGAAATCATTCATGGGATTCATCTAGTTTCAGCCCACCTGTGACCTATGTTCAAATTCATTTTCCATGCTTCTCTCTGAAGTGTTCTTTTGTTTTTGTGTCCCCTTCTCCAGTGCTGGGGTTGGACGAACAGGCACATACATTGTGTTAGATAGCATGTTGCAACAAATCCAACATGAGGGAACTGTCAACATATTTGGATTCTTGAAACACATACGCTCACAAAGAAACTACTTGGTACAGACTGAGGTAAGAAAGAATGATACCAATATTTCCGAATAATAGTTCACATTCATATGGTGCTTGAAGGGTTACAAAGCACTTTTTCACAGCAACTCTATAAAGTACAAGAAAATACACCATTGCCTCTGTGTTACAAATAAGAAGACAGAGGCTTCAGGAGTTGAGTGACAAGCACAAAATCATGGAACTAGCTGTTGGAAAAACCAGGATTCAAATCTAGATTGCCTGACTCTAAGACCAACCCTTTTTCTACTACAGAACATCACTAAAGAACATCTTTTTAATCTTTTTTTGCCATTATCAGAAAGGAAATAGCATGCTAGGTAAACTGTTGATCTAATCTAGAATGGGATCATGATCCTGTATTCCATATTTAGAGGCAGCTAGGTGGCTTAGTGGATAGAACACAGGGCCTGGAATCAGGAAGATCTCAGCCCAAATCTGGCCTCAGACACTTACTAGCTATGTGACCTTGAGTAAGTCACTTAACTTCTGTTTGCCTTGGAGGCAGGTAGGTGGCTCAGTGTGTAGAGCTCTGGGACTGGAGTCAGGAAGGTCTAAGTCCAAGTCTAGCCTTACTAGCTTTGTGTCTATGGGCAAATCACTTCACCTATGTTTGCCTTAATCCACTGGAGAAGGAGATAGCAAATCACTCCAGTCTTTTTGTCAGAAAAATCCCCATAGACAACCTGGTGTGACCAAGGGGATTTCAAATATGTTATAAATGTATGACCAAGGGGGTTACAAAGTTGTTCAAGCACAGCTGAACAACTAAACAACAACAATTTCAGATTCAATGTGCTTAGTTCATTTAGTCAGAGAACACTAAATGAGTAATAATGGAGTTAATTCTTGTGTGGCCTTTTCTCTAGCCTAACTAGTCATTTCTTAAACTGAGTTTAAGGGTGAAGGCAGATCAGCACAAATTCATTGCTTCTAATGGAAACAATAACTCAAAGTATCTGCCCTACCAATGGCTTACCAACTATCATCATCATTCAAAGAACAGTCAAATATCATGCCTCAACATGATTCCTTTACCTCCCCTAACTCATCATATCATAAAATTTAGAGTTAGAAAGGACCTCATTGTCTGTTATTCAGTTGTAATTGATTCTCCATAACCCCATTTGGGGTTTTCTTGGCAAAGATACGGGAGTAGTTTAAGCATTTCCTTCTCCAGTTCATTTTACAGATGAGGAAAATGAGGCCTAGAGGGTTAAATGATTTGCTCAGGGTCACAGCTAGTAAATGTCTGAGCTCAGTTTGAACTCAGTTCTTCCTGACTCCAGGCCCAGTGCCCTATTCACTGTACTACCTAGCTTGCCCTGGAAAGGGGGCCTTAGAGGTCTTATAGTATAACCTCATTTTACATATAAGGAAACAGAGCCCATAGATATGTGACTTGCCTAAGGTCATATAAGTTTTAAGTAGAAAAGAGGGGAAAAAAAGCATTTGAGCCTAGGTTTTCTCATTCAAATTCAGTACATTCTCCACTAGACTACATTGCCCGCTGACTAATAGAGTGGCATAGAACCAAGCCAGTGAATCTTCCTTTCTTAATTCTTTCATTTCTAAATTACAATGAATTTGAATTTAATGGGGTGGCTAATACTACTTTATTTAAATTTCTGGTTTAAGGCCTTGGGGGAAAGATACGAAGTTTTATTACCAATCTATCTGAAGTTTTATGTTTTTAATAGTAACAATATCTAGTATTAATATTGCCCTTTGAGGTTTATAAAGTGTTTTACAAATGTTATCTCATTTTATCCTCACAAGAGCCCTGAGAGATAGGTACCATTGTTTTTATATACATTTTATAGATGAGGAAACTGAGGCTGAGAGAGATTGTGACTTGCCCAGTATCACATAGCTAGCAAATATATCTGAGAGTGAATGGAAATGATAAAGTGTAAGACCAGAAAGGTAGGAAGGAACCGGGCTATGAAGAGCTTTACATGAGAAATAGAGGACTTGATCTTGGAGATAATAGTGAGCCACTGGAATTTGCCAAGTAATGGGGTGACACAGTAAGCTTTTCCTATGCTTTAGGAAAATTATTCTAGCAGCGAATGAAGGATAGATTGCTGTGGAGAGAAACTTGAGGTAGGATGACCAATTGAAAGGCCAGATGGTTTGTCCATTTCGCCACCTAGCTGCCTCCAGTTTCCTAGATGGTTAGAAATGGGGGAAAAATACTTTGAAATCATCTAATCAGCCTCACTCTGTTTCCAACTGGTGAAATTACAGCATAATACATAAGAGTGACTTAATAAAATGCTTGTTGACTATTAAATCCCAAAAAGGTTAAGTGATTTGACAAGGTCACATAGCTAGTTAATGAGAGTTAAGGTTCAATCCTGGGGTCTACCCATGGATTTTCTTGTAGGTCTCAATTTTAAGGCTAAATGGATTGATTTTTCAAAATAGAAATGACCACTGTACTTAACCCTCCAAATGGGACAAGAAAAGAAACTTTCAATTTGTATCAATCAACCAGGCACTTATTAAGTGCTTGCCACCTACCAGGTGTTCTGTGTGGGATACAAAGACAAAAGCAAAGCAGTCTCTGCTCTAACTAGGGAGACAGTCCATGTGTGTATCTAAAACTATGCACAGGCACATATTTGTGCATACGTATATGTGGTGTTGGTCAATCGTTTCAAGTTGTATCCAACTCTTTGAGAACCCATTTGGGTTTTTCTTGGCAAATTCCATTGCTTTCACCCATCTTCTCAGCTTCTGACCCTTGGCCCCAGGGCATCCCCTAGGACAAGACCCCTGAGAACCATCTCCCAGCTTCTGCTAATCTTCATCCTGTCCCAGGACTTTCTTGAGCTCTAGACCCAGGCTTCCTGCCCCAAACAAGACCCATCTTCTGGCTTCTGTGGCTCCCTGTACCTTGGTCCTTTTCTCTCTTTTTTTAAAAATATTTATCTAATTTTAAATTTGTGGAATAAAACAACCATTTCCATAACATAGTAAAACAAAACAAAGATGATTGCACATGAAACTGCAAATCTATTATGTATAATTTGCTATTTCTTTTAAATATATAAGAAAGTTATCCTGTAACTTTCTTTTTTTCTTTTTTCTTCCTTCCTCCTTCCCCTTTCCTTCTTTATTGTCTCATTTGTCCATCTTATCACCTCTCATACATTCAGTTACCAGCAACATGCAGATGATATGTGTGTCCATCCTCTAGTATCTATCCCTTCTGGGTTCCACTCCCACATCATCAGCTGCCTTGGACATCTCAAACTGAGCATGTCTAAATAATTGCATTTCTTCCAAAGCTCTCTCCTCTTCTGAACTTTCCTATTAGTCTTAAGGGCCCTACCATCCTCCCAGTAATCCAGATTCACAAGCTCTATGTCATCTGCAACTTCTCATTTTCACCAACCCTGTATAACCAATCTGTTACCAAATCTCGTTGTTTCTACCTTCATGACATCTGTCATCTATGTTCCCTCCTCACACAGCCACCATTCCATTGGCCCTCACCAACCATCTGGCCTTTCAATTGGTCACCCTACCTCAAGTCTCTCTCCACACCAATCTATCCTTCATTTGCTGCTAGAATGATTTTCCTAAAGCATAGGAAAAGCTTACAGTGTCACCCCATTACTTGGAAAATTCCAGTGGCTCACTATTATCTCCAAGATCAAGTCCTCTATGTCTCATGTAAAGCTCTTCATAGCCTGGTTCCTTCCTACCTTTCTGGTCTTACACTTCATTCATTTCAATTCACTCTCTGATCCATCTACCCTGGCCTATTTGTTCATCATATGTGGCATGCTGTCTTCTATCCCTGTTTTCACATCTTGGATGCTTTCCCTCCTCACCTCCATCTCAGTTTTTCTTGCTTCCTTCAGTCTCAGATCAAATCCCACCTTCTAGAAGAGGCCTAGTCCTCCCAACTACTTCACTCCAAAAGGATCTCCAACCTACTCTATACAGATCTTGTATATACATAGTCATTTACACATTGTCTCTTCCAATATTAGCTCCTTAACAACAGGGACTGTTTTTACCTTTCTTTATATCCCATATCTTTATATGTGTGTGTGTGTGTGTGTGTGTGTGTGTGTGTGTGTGTGTGTGTGAGTGCCTGGCACATAAGAAGTGCTTAGTAAATACTTTTTGTTGATTTATTGATTGGAGTCAGAATGAAAAGGTTTGACCCATTTGTGACATGGAAAAAAGTAGGAGGAAGCTGAAGAACAAAAAGTAGATAATATTCTTTCCTGTCTTTTTTCATGTCCTGTATCAAACTTCCTACCGGAGATCTTGTGAAGTTTCATTTTAAACTTCTCAAACATCTTTTTTATTTTATAAAGCCTTTGTCCTCCAAAGATAGAGCACCCTGCAGAAGTACAGGAAGAGGACAAGATAATGGCACTTTGCATTGTTTTGCCAGGAGCAGTATGTCTTCATTCATGATGCACTAGTTGAGGCCATACTTAGTAAAGAAACAGAGGTGCTGGACAGTCACATGCACGCCTATGTCAATGCTCTCCTTATTCCTGGACCAGCAGGGAAGACGAGACTTGAGAAGCAATTCAAGGTGAGTACTCACGGACACCCAGTTATCAAAAGAGAACTCCTACCGTGCTAGTCTCCAAGGCCACCAGAGTGGACTAAGTATCATTGGCACGGCAGCTTTGTGTTTTCATTCTTAACAACTCGGAACAGAGAAGTAGGGACAATTTCAAGGAGATCCCTAACTTTTTTGTATAAGAAAAAAGTTCTTTTCAGAAACCTTAGTCAGACTTGTATAAATGCCAAGTCATTCCAGGAAAGGAGGGGCATGAGGAAGAATGGATGGAACAAGAGTAACTTATCATACCAACTTTATAAGTACTCTTTACTTCTGAAAGAACCAGACCACTTACTATAAGAGCTAAGGCCATGTCTATTCATGGTCCTCTTAGAAAAAAAAATCCATACATCCCGTGGAGAGACTGACTCAGAATAAGTAACAAGAAGCAGTCTGCCTTTTTCTACAGGAATAATAGCTTCTTCAGACCCAGACTTCTACACCCCACCCTATCACAACACAGTGCACCAGGGAGAAAACTTTACTGTATCCCCCCCCCCCACCACCACGTTCCCCAAGCTCCAGAAACCAATAAAGGAAAATTTCAGAAAATGAATGTATAGGTGTTTGCATGTAAAATATACACAGTCTGAATCCAGGAAACTTACAGGCTTCTCCATTGGAAACAAAGGTATAGGTTGGATGTGGGAGTGGGGGTGGAAATGGATGGGATGTTATTTTGCTGTGTAGCATTTTGGTACTGCCTCCCTGGATGCCCTATTGCTCAAATAGCCCTGGGACAAAAGAGTATCCTGGAATATTTGTTAGGAACTTTATTATGTTCATTTCAGTAGTCATTTATTAAGCATCTACTGTGAGCAGAACACTGGGCTAGGTGCTAAGAGAATTACAAATTAGAGATGAATCTCCTGTAGGGAAATGACAGATTTGCAAAGAACCGTGATTACAAAATAAGTCAATGTGATACAATTGATACAATGATACAATGTTGGACTTAGACTTCCAGGGCCTACAGTGTCTAGCAACTAAATGAGTACTTAATAAATGTTTATTGACTGACTAAGTGACTGACTTGGAGCCTAAGAAGTCCAAGATTCCAATTCTACCTCTGACACTTAATTAGCTGTGTGGCCATGGGCATTTGCCCATCACTTAACTTCTCTGGGCCTCTGTTTCCTCTTCTGAAAAATGAGGGTTTTGGATTCAATAGCTTCTAAGGATCATTCTAGCTTTAAATCTATGATCCCATAACCTACATAAATCTACAAAGTCATTGCAACCTCTTAGTGCAAGGAGTTCATCCAAACAAAATCATAAATATTATGCACATTTGTATAATATAAAATAGAACAAAGGTATTTAAGAGAGATATAAAGAGCTATACAAGGGCTAAGGAGCCACTTGAGGGAATCATAGGGAATCATCATGGAGAACACAATATTTGAAAGGCAACCCCTGGCCTAAGTTACCTACCTAAGAGATCTGTTCCATTCTGGGACCTTCCCACTCTAATTGTCCCAACTTAAACTATGTGTAAAGAAAAACTTCCAGTAAATTAAAGCCAACCAAAAATAGCTCTAGGCTACTGACCAAACTGAGAGTTGACTTAAGTGGTCATTTTCCTTTTTTTCTCCCCTATTCCTCCTAAAATAAGGAGTAATTATGTAAGTTCCATTTGCTCCTCCTGACTGACACCTGGAATCAAGCAGAACAAGTCTTCCTTATTCTGTCTGATGCCCCTTCTACCACTTGAAGATAGCTACACCTTGGCCATCTCCTGCATATATGGCATTTCATCTGGTCTATTCAGGATGGCTAGTTCCAAATTTTAACAAGGATCCCTCCCCCTCTTGACCAGAAGGATATACATATATGCAAATACATCTATCTTCTGTGGCAGAATTTTCCACCAACTTATCAATAATGCATTAGTAGACATGTCCCAAGAAGTCATCCAGGACCACATGTAAATGTCAGAGAAAGGAACTGACTAGTTCTCACTGACCCAAAGTCTAGCATGCTGAGGCTGAGTCCTCTTTACTGTGTTTTCATCCTTCATTAGAAGATGCACTCCTTAAGAATATTTAATAAAGGTTTTTTTCCATTCTATGTTGAATTGCAGATCTTGTTTATGAGATAGGATTCTAGGAAAGAAAAGGGGAGCCTTTTTTCATTATCAATTGTGGGAAACCATTTCTCCTTATAAAGCAGGAACAAAAAAATAGAGAATAATATTTCTCCCCCCCCTTACAGCTCCAACTGCACAATAAAATTGCTTTTTATGCTAATAATGACTTCAAGGGTCCTGATTCATGGAAATAAGTGCTGGAAGGGTCCTTAGAGAGCAACTCATCCAAATTCTCGATTTTTTTGTTGGTTGGTTGTTTCTTAGTAATTTTTTTTGGCAAATAGCGAAACTGAGGCTCAGAGAGGTCAAGATTCATGCCCATGGTTATAGAGGGAGTAAAAGAAATAAAGATTTAAATTCAAATCATCTGACTCTACCCTATGTTACCTCTTTAATTCCAAGAAATTCAGTAAAATAAACTAAATCATGCAACTGTTTCATATTTCAGTTTCCTATTCAGAGTTTGATAAATTTAATAGCACCCAACTAATTTTCAAACTAGAGTATGGGATGCAAGCAGAGGGAAAAGACCGTTATTAAAATCATGGCGAGCACAAAGGCTGTAGAGAGAATGTCTGCCCACAGAACTCAAATCTGGGTGCTCTGCTTCTCCCTACTCTGTGGGGGGTGATTCTGTAGCTGCCTGAGATTATCTGCTAAACCTGAACGTGCTCAGCAAAGACAAGCCAGGTGTGTTTACATTTCACGTTACATTGAATCACTCCTGTCTATAAATCCTATTTTTTTCCTTTGCCTTATTTTTTCCCAGCTTCTGAGTCAGTCTAATATACAACAGTGTGATTATTCTACAGCCCTGAAACAGTGTAACAGGGAGAAGAACCGAACTTCATCCATCATTCCTGGTAGGCTTCTGCATGTTCAGTATTGAATCAAACTCATTTACAATGAGGATGCCTGTAAACAGTAGGGGTTATTTGTAGGTAGCTTGATAATTTTAGCACCCCTTAGAATCAATGTGCCTCTCCAAGGCTACTCTGAGATAAAATATTTTAGCATTTCTAATGTGTTTATAATAAAGGAATGTTAAACACTTGCAGCCATTTTTAGAAAGAAGAAAACAGGTGAGAAGATACCCAAAGCACTTACCTGCTGGAGGCTTCTTTACTTAAAAATCATCAGAGTAATTGAAACTGCCCCATCGACATATTAGTTCACAATGAATGTTCTTTCTTACAGTGGAAAGGTCAAGGGTTGGCATTTCATCACTGACAGGGGAAGGCACAGACTACATCAATGCCTCTTATATCATGGTAAGTCATGCCTTCCCCAGGTGCCTGTGCTTAATAGAACCAGAAAAGGGCTGGGGGGATGAAGGGGGGATGGGTGGTACACCGTGTACACAGGTTGGAGCAAGATTACCTCATGAGGACACTAGCAGGTCTGGGGGCAGGTAAAAACTTCCTGAAGAGCATCGCCATAGGAAACAACATCCAGAATCAGAAAGCAAAATGGACCTTAGCTCTGTTTGTGTGTATGTGTGTGTGAGAGAGAGAGAAAGGGAGGGAGAAGGGAGAGGGAGACAGAGACAGAGACAGAAAGACAGAAACAAAGACAGAGAGAGAGAGAAAGAGAGAGAGAGAGAGAGAGAGAGAGAGAGAGAGAGAGAGAGAGAGAGAGAGAGAGAGAGAGAGAATTAGGGAGGGCCTATAAAGAGAAAGGGCCCAGAAGGGAACAGCCCTGGTTCTTGCCATCTGAGCTGTCAAGCATGACTCCTGAATAGGATCAGGGTTCCTAAACAGAGCAAGGTGTAAAGAAAAAGGAGACACAGGTCACTCATCACTAAATTAAAAAGAACCTACGCCTCCACTGTTGGGATAGGACATACTTTTACTACTAGGTTCATGGGGAAATATATGAGACCTGTTTCTAAATGAGATGAGAAAATTGGCCTGGATTTCAGTGACAGTGGAAGAAAATTCTGTTCTCTGGCAAAAATCATTGAGCATTATAGCTGAAATAGAGATGACAATGGTCTGCTCCCAGTGACATTTTTCCCCTGAGAGCATCAGGGCTCACTCCAGTCTGGGCCATACTAGGGCCTCTGGGGGCCTGATTACCTTCAAAGGTAAAAAGACCTTGCCATTGGGCAGGGATACTCCAGATTCCACCTCTTCAGAAACTAGGAGAGCCTGAAATTTAAGGCTATATAGCTGGTAATGTGTGATCCAGATCAGAGGTGTCAAATATGTGACTCACACAAATGGTGCCCAACACTCCTGAGTATAGCCCAAACAAGATTAAAATATAATTGAGAAATACTTAACAAAATAAATAAAAATTCAACAAACATAAATACTACCGTTTAAAACTAAGTCAGTATGTATAGCCCGCAGGAATCTTTATGTATGAATTATAGGCCCACACTTTTGTTTGAATTTGACACCACTAGTCTAGATGACTAATGATGTTAAGTGGCACAGTGGATGCCAGCTAGGCCTGGAATCAGGAAGACCTAAGTTCAGATCTGGCCACTGACACTTAATTAGCTATGTGACACTAGCCCCTTCTTCACAGGGTATGTGGGAGGATCCAGTTTGTAAAGCACTTAGGATAATTCCTGGAACATAGTAGGTACTTAATTAATACTCATTTCTTTCCTTCCTTCCTCCTTTGCTCCCTCCCTTCCCTGCTTCCTCCTCCCTTTCTTCCTTCTTTTCTTTTCTCTTCCTTCCTCTCTTCCTGCTTCCTTTCTTCACTTCTTCCTTCCTTTCTCCCTTCACTTCCTTCTTTACCTCCTTTCCTTCCCCCATCCTTCTTTCCTTCCTTTTTCTTCCTTCCTCCCTTCTTCCTTTCTTCTTTGTAGAAATTAATAAAGACAAACTGTCCAGATGGACACATTTGCACTGTAGCTGGATATAAAATATCTTAGCCTTCTAACATTAGGATAATAAACACAATGTAAAGCCCACATTCCTGAACCTGCTGCCCACAAACACTGGCATAAATGAATGGTCATTATCTGCTCTTCATCTATTCATTGCTTTATTTAGATAAATAGGTCTTGTAGCAATGTCCATCACTTATGTACAAGCTTTTTATGTTTTGATTATAATGGTGCATCTCAGATCTTTCACCAGGTATAAAACTCAAAATATCTCTTTGCTTTGGTTTCCATTAACTTGTAAATAGATGTTGTTCTGATAGTTTTTGATGTTCAGTCATTTTTTTTCAATCATGTTCTACTCTTCTTGACTCCATTTGGGTTTTCTTGGCAAAGAAATTGGTTTGCCATCCTTTTCCAGTTCATTTTACAGATGAGGAAACTGAAGCAAATAAAGTTAAGTGACTTGCCCAGACCACACAGCTAGTAACTGCCTGAGGCCAGATTTAAACTCTGGTCTTCCTGACTCCAGGATGGGCATTCTGTCCACTACACCACCTAGCTGCCCTTCTGATAGTTTTTAGTCATGTGCTATGAATAAAATGCTTTTTTTGGTAGCAGACAGAAGATAGTAACCATATTTTATTCATTTAATTTTTAGCAAATTCTAAGCAAGTACTGGCTCTCCCCATCAAAGACTTTATAATATAAGTCAAAGACCTCACTGTGTTTTCCCTTAATTCATTACCTTCTCTAGATTACTCTCTTGCATAAAAACTATGATACCGAATAAAGGTCTATCTTGTGACTACCCCACATTTATAATGTTCAAAAGATTTCTCTCTTCTGTGAATTTCCTCATCCTGAATAAAGCCTCAACTAATTTCCTCATCCTGAATAAAGCCTCAACTAAAAGCACCGCCATATTGATTTTGTTCATATGCTCTTGTTTCTCTTTCGTCCTCTCAGTTAGACTTTTTGGTTTTGTAGGGTTATTATCAAAGCAATGAATTCATCATCACTCAGCACCCCCTGCTTCACACCATTAAGGACTTCTGGAGGATGATATGGGATCATAATGCCCAGCTCATAGTCATGCTACCAGAGAGCCAGAACATGGTAAGGCCTTCCTGTTGTTTTTATAGCCCAGGTTACAAGGAAGCAGTCATCTCAAATAGCTTATAACAGAGCTACAAGGAAGCAGTCATCTCAAATAGCTTGTAACAGCATCAATTCAGTTGTTTTCTTGGACCAAAATTCCCTTTTTCGGTTACCACTTACTGATCCCTCATAATCATGTATGTCAGCCATATCCTTCCTTTGTTCTTATCCCAGACTTTTGATTAATTGTTCCTCCTTTGTTTTCAGAGAGGCCCAGTGAGTATCCCAGACTACCCTCACCTTCGGCTATGCCCTCTTTAATTCTGTTATCAATAAATTCCCTTTCACATAAGATTTTCCCCCTCTCCTGAAAATTATTTGGTATATATATATATATATATGTATATATTTGTGTTGAATTATCTATGTATGTGTTGTTCCCTCTCCCCCCTTTAGAACATAAAGTCCTTGAGGACAAGTTTGCCTTATTTTTATCTTGGTATACCAAATGCCCAGCTCAGCCTCTGGCACATGGGTAGCCAATTCAATTGAGTTGAACAAACACAGACTATGTGCAGGGTATTAAGCTAGGCTCTAGAGATTCAAAGATAAAAACCAAAATTGTACCTACCCTCACAGAGTTTAGTTTGTCTTCTACTGGAATAAAGTCTTAAAATACAAATAAATACATAAAGAACTTTTTAACATTATAATATAAAAAACAATACTACGGTAGAGTCTTGCTGATTTCAAACAAATTTTTCTTCTATGTATCGCTTTTAAAAAAGGCTATGAGTATAGCTATCAGACTCTGGGTTGATGCATTTTTGTACTTTGATATTCTGTGTTATATTTTTTATTATTTTAGAAGGCCAACATGAGAACTGTAATAAAATATGTAATGGGGGTTTCAAAGCTGGGAAGGTGAATTATACTGCTGTACAGCTAATAAATAATAATGGATTTAAAAAGAAGAAACAGAACTACATCAAGTACCTCTCATCCACAGAGTGTTGGTTGTTGTTGATTTTTTTTTCTAATTAGGAAAAATGTCACCTGGATATATGTCCCTCTTCATTATTCTTTAGACTTTGTGATACTTTATCTCTAGTCACAAAAGTATCATAAGATATATTTTGTTGTGTTTGGGTTTTCTCCCTACCTTCTTTTTAAAAAAATATGAATTTTAAAATAGTTTAATTTTCAGTCTTGAAGGCACTCCTTGAAATGAGAGATCATTAACTGGAGAACCACTCTGATAGCTTTTCTCACATGCATTCTTACAGACCTTATCTGAAGTCATTTAGAAATATCCTTCCTCAGTTTATGGCATGGAACAAACACATTCACATACACATACATACATACACATAAACATATATACACATGCATACACATACATATCAAGATTCAAATATTGTCAAGTGTTTTCTGTGTGTTAGAAAAGTATAAGCCCTCACCTACCATCTCCTGAGAGTTGCTTTTGGGAACCCCTGACTATCCCTTTGCAATAGTGAAAAACAGATCAATGTGTTATTCTGGGGTTTTATGTGTCTTTAGAAGGCCTTGGTCTTCATTGCTCCTGGGGCTCCAAATTCACTTAGCTTTACACATCCCTCCAACAATGCTGGGCCACTGGCATCTCTTTACCATATTCTGCCATTGTTGATAACAGCAGTGAATGTGCCAGCGTGTTGGAGATGATTGGAAAGCAAAATGTCGAGGCTGTGAGGCATGTTCCTAAATAACTAATGTCAAGTGCTACATCTTTTGAAGAGTCTTGTTCTATTCTTCACATGTCAGTCTGACCTTAGAGACAGGGAAGTTTATGAGAGCTAAAATGGGATACAGAAGCAAAGGTTGAGTCGAATTTTTTCTTCCAAGCAATTAGCTTCATTTCACACTTTGACCTTTGGGACATGAAAAATTTATATAAATGATGCACTATTAATACTACTCAGCTTTCTCTGGAATAGTATTCCCAGAGCTGCAAATAAAACAGTGAAATCTTATTACTTTTCCATTCCTTACAGGCTGAAGATGAATTTGTTTACTGGCCAAATAAGGATGAGCCTATAAATTGTGAGAACTTTAAGGTTACCATGATTGCTGAAGAGCACAAATGTCTCTCTAATGAAGAAAAACTTATAATTCAAGACTTTATCTTAGAAGCTACACAGGTATTAAAGATGTAACTTTAAATGATAAATTTGTGGGAACAGATTTTATCATTTAATTCAGCTGATACATATATATGTGTGCAGACATAGTCACTTACTTTTATATGTGCATATAGCATATATAAGTGTATTACATATTTCATGCATGTATTATTAAGTGCACAAGTGGACAAGGGTGTATATATATTAAAAGCAACTACATGGCCTGGTGGATGGAGCACCAGGCATGGAGTCAGGAAGACCAGAGTTAAAATCTGGCCTCAGATACTCCTTTACTGTGTGACCCTGGGCAAGTCACTTGAGCTCTGTTTTCCTTAATCCACTGGGGAATGAAATGGCAAGCCACTCCAGTATCTTTGCCAAGAAAACCTCATAGACAATATTGGTGTGCTGTGGTTCATATGGTCACAAAAAGTGGGACACAACTGAATGTCTGAACAGTAACAACAGAATGTGTATTAAGTGCCTACTCTGCACACAGCAAATGCTAGCTGCTAGAGGGAGATAAAAAAAAAAGACGAAGGAAGCTAGGTGGCTCAGTGAATAGAGCACCAGCCCTGGAGTCAAGAGGACCTGAATTCAAATCTAGCCTCAGACACTTGACACACTTACTAGCTGTGTGACTTTGAGCAAGTCACTTAACCCCAATTGCCCTGCCTTCCCCCCTCCAAAAAAAAGACAAAACAAAATTAAACAAAGCTCCCTGCCCACATGGAGTTTGCAGCCTAGTAGAAAGACACAGCATATACAGAAAAAACTATAAGACAAAATAAATAATGATAATTTTACTCATTTGTGTACCCAGAGCAAGATACTACAAAATTTAAGATATTATCCCGACCCTAATAAAGGTTATAGTCTGTTAGGAAAATGTGACATCATAATTATTATTATAGTTTACGTTAGTATAGCATTCCAAGGTTTGTAAAGTGCTTTACATATATTATCTAATTTGATATTCACACCAACCCTGTGAAGTGAATGCTATTATTAATCTTATTTTAGAAATGAGAAGACTAAGGTTGGGAAATGTCAGGAGACTTGCCCTACTACTGCATGATTAGCATCTAAGACACGATTTGAATTCAGGTCTTCCTGGCTTGCCAAGTCCAGGACTCTAACTGCTTCAAATAGCCATTAACTACAAATTGAAACAAGATGAGAGAAAAATGATGTAAGGTCTGAGGGGGACAGCAGGGGAGCTCATTTAGAGATGAGTATACAAGAAGGCTCCCAAAAGGGTACCATTTGAACCCAGTTTTGAAGAATAAACAAGATTCCAATCAACAAAGGTGATGAAAAGTGGATTGCAGACATAAAGAAGTGTAGAAAAAGATAAAGATGTGAAAGCACAGAGTAGATGTGAAGATATGCTGATTGGAAAGTCTGTCCTAAAACATGAGAAAACCTAACCACTACTTGGCCAGTTGACCAACATGACTTACACTCCAATAAAGCTATACTCTAAAGTCTCATTGCTGATTTAGAGGTGGCTGTGGGCTGTCAGTGACTATGCCAGCATAATATAAGTGCTCTCAGCTTGATACTCCTGGTATGGAAAGGTTTGGATTCCTAGTTCGATTTTCCACACTGCCCCTTCTGTTCCTTTCATATGCTATATATATTATTTTAACCCTAAACCTTTGAACCACTGTAATTCAAAGAGATCAATACTATTTTCCAAATAAATACTAATATTTTGGATTTCTCTTTGTAACCTAAAACCTGGGTTAATATAAAGTCCATCTCTATGGACTGCTAACTTTTAGCCTAGGGTTAGCTTGAACTAACCACCCACGGGCTTCACTTGGAGATTAATTATTTTTTTTACTCCTTCAACACATAGATGGAGTCTCTGGATGTGAAGACATTTTTCTATTAATATGAGAGATGAACTATTCCTAAGTGCTCTCTTGTCATATGATTTAATTATCCTATCACAATCACTGGCTTTTTACAGTATCTTATGATAAAACAACAAACAAAATGTCCCATAAAAGATGGTAATTTTTTCTTCTTCTCAATAGGATGATTACGTACTTGAAGTGAGACACTTTCAGTGCCCCAAATGGCCAAATCCTGATAGTTCCATTAGTAAAACGTTTGAACTTATAAGTATCATCAAAGAAGAAGCTTCCAACAGGGATGGACCCATGATTGTTCATGATGAGTAAGTTCTCAATTTTAAATACATTTTTATCTATTCAGTTCTTCAAAAATGGAAATATAGTTGTATATTCTATTGTGTTGTACATATGTGTCTGCATGTTCATGTGTATATATTTTTGTATACATATACTCCATACATGGTTCACATAACTGGGGACTTTGTGAAGGGAAGGGAAGGGAAGGGGGTATATCCCTTTGCAAGCCCATCTCCCCTCTTCTCCCACTGGAGAGTTCCTCTTGGAGCCTCCATTCTATGAGGGATCTGAGGCTTACCTGCCTTTTTACATTTGACTCTTGGAGCTCTTGATAAAGCCAAGAATAGGATGTTTGGTAAGGATCCGATTTTGAGACTTCGTGCTTTACCTGCTGGATGTGATTTTTTTTAATACTAATTGCCTTGATCTAAAGACAAAAAAAAAAAAGCCTTAGCAAAGAGAGGCTGTCTAATCTTCATTTGAGATTGATTATACTGAGGCATGTATTCAGTATATATACATATACATACATACATTTTTTTCTTGGTCCTTTCACATCATGATGGATTTTAGCATGTTTGTGGTAAGAACAAATAGAACCATGCACACTGAGTATGTCCTTAGATGGCTGATTCTCCACTGTCTAGATCATTTTGTATTTCTTTACATCCTCCATATTATAAAGATGAAAAGCCGACAAGTTTCTATAGAATGTCCCCATTGCCACTTAACCTTGTGAGGGTTTTCATCACAGACCATAGCTCTCTATATGATAAGGAGATAAAAACAGATACATTATGAAAGGTGATTGATGCTTCTATAGTAAGGTTATATCCCTAGTGAATTATGAAACATAATGTCTTGATGCCTTTTAAATAAAACTTTTGACCACTTTCCATTACAAAGGCATGGAGGAGTGACCGCAGGAACTTTCTGTGCACTAACAACCCTCATGCACCAGCTAGAAAAGGAGAATTCTGTGGATGTTTACCATGTAGCCAAGATGATAAATTTGATGAGGCCTGGTGTCTTCACAGACATTGTAAGTATTTGTGTGTGTGTGTGTGTGTGTGTGTATTAAAACCTGATCACCCAGCCTTTTAAGGTTTTAGATGGTTTAGAACAGGGGTTTAGATGCTTTAGAATAAATAAGGCTTGGTCTGTGGAGTTTGGATTCAGTCAAAGGACTGCACTTGAGGACCTAGAGGGCCATGTGTGGCTTTGAGGCCACAGGTTCCCCATCCCTGGTTTAGAAACTTACAACTCCCAAAGTCTTCAAGTGACAGGAATTAATTTGTTTCCCTAGGGATAAAATAAGAGGATTCCTGCATTGTAAGAGAGGTGTTGCTTCCTGGGTAGTTGTTTTTATTGTTTATTTTTTTTAAAGCAAATAGAAAATAAAAGGAGAAAGAAATTTTTCCTACCAAAGAGAACTTAAGTATGCTACATACCTAAGCATATGTGTAGAATCATGGAATTTTCGAGTTGGAAGGGAGTCCAGTGGCCATCTAATCTAAGTCATAGCTGAAAAGAAACCTCATTGCAATATTTCCAGTGAGCAGGCATCTAGTCTCTGCTGGAAGCCACTCCCCCACCCCCAAAGAGGCAGTCTCTTCCATCTGGGCACAACACTGATAGTTAGGATGTTTGTTTGCTTGTTTGTTTCCCTGACAACCAGCTTGAATTGGCCTCTTTGCAACATCCCCGCAGTGGTCCTGGTTTTGTCTTCTGAGGTCAAACAGAACAAATCTAACACCTCCTAGACTTAATATCCCTTTAAATACTGGGATACAGATATCATCTCCCCCCTGTGGTTTCTTTTTTTCCAGCATTAGCAGTATCTTTTTTAATCTATTGTGCTCAGAATTGAATGCAGTATACTGATGTATTGTTACTTCCTTATTCCTGTAAGTTATGTCCCTCAATGCAGCCAAGATCTCTCTCTCTCTCTCTCTCTCTCTCTCTCTCTCTCTCTCTCTCTCTCTCTCTTACTCTCTCTCCCCCTCCTTCCCTCTCTCCCTCTCTCTTTTTAGAGATGGTTATAGGGAAGGAATCCTAGAGAGTCACCCTCCTGGCTTTCAGAAGAAACTGAGTCTAGGACAGGTGAAACAACTCTCCAAGAGTCACTCAATGAGTTAGCAGAATGCTTTAACATAGGAACAAGTGCTTGAGGAGCAATAGGGTAGCATCAGTGAAACAGATTTAACAAAGGCCAAGAAAGTGAGAGTTCTCTTTCATCTGCTTCTGCTTCCAAGCTTGTGTAATAATATTAGCCAACATTTATATAGCACTTTGAGATTTTAAATTTAAATTTGATATACTGTATGATGTGTGTGCCAGTATATGAGTATATTCTAGTTATAATTATGTTGTTCAAGGCATACAACTCAGTAAAGGGGGTGTCATTATTATCCCCATTTTATAGATAGAGAAAACTGAGGCTGCAAGGATAAGTGATTTATCCAGGGTCACACTAGTAGTAAGTATCTAAAGCAGGATTTGAAGTCGTATCTTATTGACTAAATGTAAGAGCTTGATAATTTCTAACTAGAACTTTTTTTTTCCCTCTTCCACAAAAGAACCTTAGTTTTTTCATCTGTAAAACAAAGATGTTTAAAGTAGATGATTTCTAAGGTCTCTTCCAGATATTGCTACATCTATGAAGTTGCAAATGAATGATCCATCTACAAATCTGGATCAAAAAGAAATTTGAATTATGTTAAATGGGGCTTTCCTGTTTATCAATTGTAAAAATAGTCGTTGACCCACATTAAGAAGTTCTGTGAAGAACTTGGGTCTGAGAAGCAAGACATGCTGCCTCTTCTATTTAATCTCTTAGAATTTTCTTTAGAATGACATTTACAAGGTATGTGTTTGACCTCAGCATGCTGGAAGACATTTCACAACGCCAAGAAAATGTGGAGAATGCTTATAGCCAAAGGCAATGCTATTTCCATGAATGTACCCAAGTTGGTCACAAGACAGTATGTCATTACAAAATCGATAACAAGAAATGGGTCTTCCCAATGAGAGATACCTGAGAAAATAAAATCAGACATTTAGTACATAATCTCCAAATACATAGTATCCTTAACCTGGATTCTAAAGTAGCCAGGTTAAATCAGGTTCTGCAAGAAAGGTGGGTCAACAGAATTCCAAAGAATGTTCCTAGCTATTTGGAAAAAAACAGGCATGCAGTGTCCAAAGAAAGATTTAGCTGCAGATGTGAGCAAAAGAGGGACCATGGACAAAATTGGTAGGCATTAAAGTTGAAAATTTCACTCAACCAGTTTTGTCCACAATTCCAAGCAATTTAATTTTTTAATGACTTTTTGACAAGTGATTTTTTAAGTTCACTTGTGGTTTGGAGACGCAGTCCTGTGTTTTCCTACCAACCATAACCTGGTTTAGTAGGCTAATAGTGAAAAGGGGACTATTACTGATAAATGAGGCTAATGAAAATAATCACAGCCCAATGATTTTTCTATTTACAACCTTTAAATCTTCAAACATGAGACTTTAATACTGGATTTAGTATTCAATTGAAAATATGAGGATTCTTCCATGATTTTATGAAATCTTCAGACAAGATTGAGTTGTACTCAAGATAACTGCCAACTACAAGTGTATTATGATTGAAAATGTTCTCTAGATCATTTATTTCAATTAAAGAATTACTAATGAAGTCTGTTGCAAGGTTTTTTTTTTTCTTTTTTCTTCCTGGGGTGGGGAAGGTAGAAAGGTAAGAAAATAAATTCTCATTAATCGAAAAAAATAAAATGAATCTTTAAAAGTTGTTACTAATGCACATACTCATTGACCCTTCTTAAAGGTTGGTGGCAATGTCTTCACATTCTATCCTTCTCTATTCTCTAGGAGCAGTACCAGTTTTTGTACAAAGCTATCCTCAGTCTGGTCAGCACCAGGCAGGAAGAAAATCCTTCCACATCACTCGACAGCAATGGCACGGCTTTACCTGATGGAAACGTGGCAGAGAGCTTAGAGTCTTTAGTTTAAACCATCAAAACAATCCCTACAGTCGAGAATTATTGTTTTCATCCTTAAATTATATGGGAGAATCTATCCCATCAAGATGTCATCTGTTTACTTCCCATCAAGCAAAAGTACTTTTGATGGTGTATGATCTTACTGCCAAACTGACATCATTAATAATGTGTGCCTTTTTGCAAGATTTCTGGTATTCCATTTGTTATGTCTGAACTAAATCGACTGAATTTTACAGTGTTTCTATTAACGGAATTGTGATGGTGTTTGTTTTGTTCTGTTTTTGTTGTTGTTTTTTTCAGTATTAGTTTTCTACCATCAGGTTTAATTTTAACTGAAAATCTAAATTTGTAGATACTAGGAGTTCTCAAGGACATATAAACAAACACTTTTATTTGTAGGGTCAGATTTATGGCTGTATTTGTAGCAATCTTCATCATTTGCCAGAAATATAACTTTTAATATAGTCTATTGTAAATAAAACACTGTTCTCTGTAATATTCAACATTTTACATCTGCAGCATTCACCTAAAGTAGAAATAATCTGATACTTACTGTAAATACTGCTCTAGTAACTATTCCACGGACCAAATTTATATTTATAATTGTAGATTTTTATATTTTACTACCGTCAGTTTTCTAGTTCTGTGTGTACTTGCATTGTTAAAACGATATAGTTCACTTTCTGTTTTTACTTCAAGTCTTCTGATACCTTATTGTGCAGCTAAGTGATTAATCATATTCCAGCATGTAATTTTAACTTTTTTGTGGAAAATAGAAATACAATTGTTTTGAAATGAGACTTTTTAAGAGAATAACATCTTACTTGGCATCATTTAAATTGTTTTTACCTACACTGTTGCAAAAATAAATATAAATATTGTAGTCAGTTCACATTTAATTACTGTCACACTGATCAAATAGGCAGTGGTGGTTTGGGTATATAATGAGGAAACCAAGAAACCAAAATAAGGCTTGAAGATTCCAGAAGATTTCAAGGTTCAGAACCAAGCCAGGTGCCAGAATTGGACAGGCAGGCTGAAATCAGAGTATATCAGAGCAAGGACCAGAATGAGCAGTGATCAGAAGCCAAGTTGGTAGACAAGAACTATGAAGACGCAAATAAATACTCCAGAATAAAGCAGGGTGGGAGATAAAAAGTTTAAGCAAGCAGCGAGAACCTAGAACTACAAGAGCTTCAGAAGCAAGCCTGGTGAAGAGCATAGATAGAAGGCAACAGTAGTAACAAAAGGACCTGGATAGTTGATGTGGTATCATTTCCCACGTGTGAGTGGCGCCCAACTGGAATGGAATGGCAATTGCTGAGAGGTAGATCCTAGATCCTGATACTCAGCCATCACACACAGCAAAGCATGCAACTATTATTTTAGAAGGGGCATCTAGGTGGTGTGGTGGATAGAGCACTGAACTTAGAATCAGGAAGACTCATCTTATTGTTATAGTTATAGTTCGAATTCAGGTGCTTAGTGAGTATGTGATCCTGGGCAAATCATTAACCTTGTTTGCCTCCGTTTCTTCATCTGTATGATGGGCTGCAGAAGGAAATGGCAAACCACTCTAGTATCTCTGCCAAGAAAATCCTAAAATGGGGTCACGAAGAGTCAGATGCCATTGAACAACATTTTGGATATTGTATACATTTCTTACTGAGAGCTCAAATTAGTGGGTCACACTAAATATCCATTTCTTTTCTGCCTAGCCTCCTGACCTGGATAAATGTCACTCCCTCTGAGAAGTAAACTATATTTGTTATGAATTCTAAATGCACATAATTACACACCTTTAGCCAAACATTTAGAGAATGTAATCCATTCCCTTCAGCAAGAACCCCTCAGGGGACACCTAATTATCTGAAGAGCCATTGTTTAATTTTCCTTAAATTCTTAAAACAACTAATTTTACTCTACTTGAATTAAAAAAAAAAATAGAGCCATCAAGCACTTAGAAAGAGGTTGAGGAGGTTTTGGGTTTTTTTTGTTTTGTTTTGCTTTTTAATCAGATAGAGGGTCAGGCTCCAGAGAGGTCCCAAAAAGAAGCACTGCTCTATCATTTTATTTCTCAGTGTCCTGGGGTTGAAGCTAAAGAGGTCAGTTTTGAATTCATGGTTGCTTTTTTTCTAACCTCATTTCTTAATCCTCTTGCAGTCCTTCCCTCACCACCAACAATGTCTGATCACAAGCTGATTTGAACCAGTACTACATGTTATCTTAATTATCTTGTCTACTAATTTCCCCCATCCTTTGTCCCAGAAACATCAGCTCAAAGAGTAGACAGATTTTTTTATCCTTTACAGTGACTTATTAGTGTCTCACTGCACCTTTTCCAAGAGAAAATAATCATGCAGTTAACAAGTATGATAATTAAGTATTTCCATAGACAAACTATAGTAATTAAATCCTGCAATGGAGAAGGCAAAAAGGACTCCTACTCCAGAAATAGTCTCTCTCAATCCTCCCTCCCTAAAGCATAAAACAATTACACAGATGGTCTTGAAAAAAATAAAATCAAGAAGTCTGGTGTTTTTCCAAGATTCCTTCCATCAATTCCCATAATCTCATTCATCATCTTATCATGATGACAAATTATTTAAAACCTAAGTCCTGAGGATAATCTTTTTTACTTACCCATATTGGTTTTTAACTAGGAAAAAATAACCAAAAAGCAAGATATCACTGCTAATCTTCCTCAACTTATGATGGATTTAGTAAATTTAATGAAAGTGTGTCAATTCCAACAAATACTCAGCCCAAAGCCATATTGTAATTATATTTTTATTGTAACAAGTACCTACAGTCTTGTAAACTAGGTCAATTTCAGAAAAGATATTTTTTACAGACTTTTCAGTCTTAATTAATCTTGAAGTGTTCTATAACTCCAACCAAAGATATTCAAAGGGGGTATAATCAACCTAAACTTTAAATGAATTATTGTTATATCTATACACTTGAGAGCTATTGTGAAGGGCCATTTCCTTGAGTAAAGCTGACCCACTTTCTACAGTGGTTGCATAATACACATATATCATATGTGGATAGTATATAAGTATGTAATATTAATTGTTTAACAGTTAACTACCAGGTTAATATAATCATATTACTATACTACATAATTATATAACATATATGACACAGTAAGATGTATATCAGAATTTTCACTTTGGGGGATTTGCCACCCCTTCACCCAAATAGTTAGCAAGCTTAAAGACTCAGAATCGTTTCTCTAAGAAGTCGTTCTTATAAAATAAAAGTGAGAGATGCCTCTTAATAAGCTCATAAATGCAAACTCTTATTAAAATTTTATTTCATCTAACAGAGTACATAGCCTCAGGGGAAAAAGAAAACCAACCTAGATGAAACCTGTCAAAACAGATAACACATTTCCTGTTATTAAAAACCTCAAATACTACTATATACTCGCTGGCTAATTTGTGAAATGTTCTGTACAAAAGGTCTCCTCTTCATTAGTACAACATTAGAATTCTACCATGGATGCATTAAATATTAAGGCATAAAAATGAGGCATGATCAGTGAAGTTTGACTTCACTAGCCACTCTTTCCTCAACCCTTTGCATTCTGACTTAACTCACTGCAATTATTTTCTCAAAGGTGGCTAATAAAATAATTGCAAACCCAATGACCTTTATTCAGTCAAACATCTTCCTTGATCTTTCAGTAGTTTTTGACACTATTCATCACCCTTTCCATATGGATATTTTTTTTCAATTAATTTCTGATATACCTCTCCTCTCCTTCTTAAATCTCCTTAAAATTATTCTTTTACTAAAGGTTTTTTCTCTTCTGAATTGTAAAGCTGGCTGTTGGCCAAAAATCTGTCCTTGGTTTACTCTTCTCCCTCTACAGCTCTTTTCACTTCTCTGTTTGCAATCTCATTTGGTCCCAACTATTATCTCCATGTAGGTGACACCCAGATCTATATCTTCAGTCCTGATCTACATACCCACATCTCCAACTTTTGGGGGGAAATATTTACCCGATTATCCCCCTAACACTTCAAACTCAACAATCTAATAAGCTTTCCCCAAGCTTTTCCCCTACTCTTCAATCTGACTTGATTAATTTTCAATTGCATTGCCGTTCTACCAGGCTTTGCATATTCAAAACCACAGAGTTGTCTTTGTCTTTCCTTTTTGTTAATCCATGAACTACCCAAGATTTATTTGTTAAGACCTATTATGTGCTAGGCATTGTGCTGTTAGAGACAAAAGTGAAAACAGTCCCACCATTCAAAGAGCTAACATGTACTTAGAAAGGTAAGTGTCTAACTCAAAGGCTACCTTCTATCTCTTCTCTACTTATCTCATATGTGCTTACTTAAATTGTATAGACTATATAGAAGGGATGACTCCCAATACAGCATAAGCATCCCCTTCTCTCTTTCTGAGCTTCTTACCCTAACCTACACTTAGGTAGGCAGGTCTGAGGAATTTTCCAGGGAGATTAGGAATAATCCTGGTGTCGGGGAAATATACTCTGAATTATAACTCCTGAGCAGAGCTCTACCACTGTGTTCCCTACTTACACAATTCAGTCTCAACATCATTACCTCTTAAACATGAAACATTTAATAAATGAGAAAGCAAGAACAAAAATAATCATGACGTGACATTAAATAGAAGGCAGCATCAGGAATAAATTAAAAGATAAACTGAAAATATTAAAAAATAATCTAAAGATAAACCTATCCCCAAACTTAGTTCACAATTTCCTACCAATCTACAAGGAGGAGACTGGGCATCTAAGAAATTTATCAGTGAGACATATGAGGAGGGAAACTCATGCCTAAGGCAACTCAGAACTCTGGACTATAGGCTGGATGTCAGGGATCCCTTTAAAGAACCCTATATACCACATGGTCCTTGTCAAAGAAAAAATGATATCTATACTCTCCATTTTCGGAACGTGTCTACCAGAAGCAACACTTACTAACTTAACTTGAATCTTAACTTACTACACCTACTAACTTAACTAAAATCCAAGCTCTTCAAGTTTAAAGAGAGATTTCCAAATGGGCATAGCCCACGAGTGCCACCACCCCCATACCTTCGGATATATTTTCCTCCTCTAAGACATTTCGAAGTAATATTTATGGGAATTGTGAATCAGGAAAAGTTATATAATAAGTTAAAATACAGATTTGGACTAACATTGAGATAGTCACTATTTAAACTACTGAATCTCTTCCTTGACCATCAAGGATCCAAAGAGCTTCCTTCTGGTGATCAGTGTCTTAATCCTTGAATGACTCATGGTGGTAGTTATTTCAAGTAGGTGGGGAAGAATGATGTTATCTGAACAAGAGCTAACCACTGATCCATTTCCTGGGGTATTAGCTTCTGTCCTAACCACTTTCCTGAAGGGAAAAGATTAGAAAGTGTGTCGGGAATGGAGCAAATATGAATTTATAAATCATTTTAGAGAAACTAAAAATGTGGGACAGCTAGGTGGTGCAGTGAATAGAGCACCAACCCTGGAGTCAGGAGGACCTGAGTTCAAGGCCTTAGACACTGAACACTTACTAGCATGTGACCTTGGGCAAGTCATTTAACCCCAATTGCCCTGCCCTCCCCCTTCCAAAAAAAAATAAAAGAAACTAAAAAATGAGACTTCCCCATCCTCTTTTGAAGCTCTGCTCTCCTTCTGAATGAAGTTATTTCTTTCCTCCTCCTGGGTTGGTGAAGTATTTATGCTCTTTCTAGCCAGCAATCTTAAATCTTAGATTTTGCAGTTCCCTGTTTTCTTCTTTGATTAGGCAGGTAGGCAGCATGACTCTCTTTTAGTAAAAAGCAGTTTCCATTAATTCTTGGGATCTGCAAAGCTATTCAGTTTTCTACAGGCTTGGGAATGGGTTGGGGTATATTCCCTCCTCTCAAATCATAGTAAAGGGCAATAAAGGAAGTGTTTTAGAGCCTATAAGAAAGTATGACAGTCTTTCTCTCAAGCCAGCTCTTTACATAGAACAGGATGCTAGCAATCAGCACCCAACATTAAAGCTCCTTCTAAACAGATCAGCTCCCTCCATTAACTACAGAGACTTACTATTCACTTGTTGCCAACTAAAGTCATTTCCTGTCAGGTCTTTCATCTTGTTGGTTCTCTTAGCTTCTCTTTATCTGACTACTATGTTCTTTCACAGCTTCTCATACTCCAGGAGTGGGCCACACGAGACCTTCTAGGTCCTCAAGAGTGGTCCTTTAACTGAATCCAAACTTCACAGAAAAAAAAAATCCCCTTAAAAAAAAGATGAACTTAGGGGGCGGAGCCAAGATGGCGGAGTAGAAACAGCTCGTCCAAGCCACTCTGCCCCCAGATTCCCCCCAAACTATGTAAAAGGGGACTCTGAACAACTTCTGGAGCCCCAGCACCCACAGAACGACACAGAGAAGCTAGCCTCCCGCTGAGAACAGCCCAGCAGCCCTGCAGGAAGGACCAGTGCAGCATTCTGGGACCTGGCAGCATGCAGCGTGTAGAACCCCTGAGCCCAGGTCCGCGTGAGCCAAGGTTTTAGCCCCAGGGCAGCAGGGCCAGCAGCCGGCTGGAGGAATCCCAGAACACCAGCAGCCTTGGCGACTCCAGAATTATCAACATAGACATGCCTAGGACAAAGTAAGAGGTTAGTGTCCTATGGACTTTGGGACCTGTATTTGGGGAATGCGTCGGCTCCCTCCCCTGGGGGCTAGAAGCCGCTGAGGAGACAAGCCATTTTTTTTCAGAGGCAGCTCCAGCTCCCGGCCTGCAAATTGTTGGGAGATCCAGCCATCAGTCTTGGGGGGTAATCACGTTTGCTTTAACCTCCCTGGATCTGGATTGTGATCTAGGGTGGAAGTCGTGGGTGGGTTTACAGCTTGCCAGAAACAGAAGTTGCCCCCCACACGTTCGGGACGAAAATTCCTCTAGCTGGCCTTAAAGCCATAGTGTGGCAACAAGCCCAAAAGTCAAGCAATTAAGTGGCAACATGCCAAGGCAAAGGAAACAGAAAAATGCAACCCTAGACTCCTATTTTGGGGGCATAGAGCGGGAAAAGGACTGTGAGGTCAGAAGTCCTGCTCCAAAAGCCCCAGGGGAAAACATGAGTGGGTTGCAGACCATAGAGGACCTTAAGAAGGACTTTAAAAATCAAATAAGAGAAGTGGAGGAAAAATTGGAAAGAGAAATGAGAAGGATGCAGGAAAAGTATGAAATGAGGGTCAACAGCCTGACTGAGGAAAACAACACCTTAAAAAATAGACTAACTCAAATGGCAAAGGAGGCCCAAAAGGGCAATGAGGAGAAGAATGCCTTAAAAAGTCGAATTTGCCAGATGGAAAAAGAATCTCAAAAGTTCACTGAGGAGATTCATTCCTTCAGAGTTAGACTGGAGCAAATGGAAGCTAATGACTTTATGAGAAATCAAGATGCTGTTAAGCAGATCCAAACAAATGAAAGCTTAGAAGGCAATGTGAAATATCTCATGGGAAAAACCACTGACCTGGAAAATAGATCCAGGAGAAACAATTTAAAAATTATTGGACTACCTGAAAGCCATGATCAAAGAAAGAACCTAGAAATCACCCTTCAAGAAATTCTCAAGGAAAACTGCCCTGATGTTTTAGATCCAGAGGGCAAAATAGAGGTTGAAAGAATCCACAGGTCACCTCCTGAAAAAGATCCCAAAAAGAAAACTCCCAGGAATATTATAGCCAGGTTCCAGAATCCCCAGATCAAGGAGAAAATACTACAAGCAGCCAGGAAGAAACAATTTCAATATTGTGGAAACACAATCAGAATAGCCCAGGACCTGGCAGCTTCTACACTGAGGGATCGAAGGGCAGGGAATATGATATTCCAGAGGGCAAAAGAACTGGGAATGAACCCAAGAGTCACCTACCCAGCAAAAGTGAGTATTTTGTTTCAGGGGAAAATATGGTCATTCAGTAGAATAGAGGACTTTCAAGCATTCTTGAGGAAAAAAAAAACAGAATTGAATAGAAAATTTGACATCCAGACACAAGAAGGAAGAGATGCCTGAGAAAGTAATCAGGGAAAAGAAATCAAAAGGAAATTATCAAAGTTGAATTATTTACATTCCTATATGGAAAAGCAATAACTGTGACTGATGATATCTTTCTCACTATGAAAATAATGGAAGAAGGGTGTGTGGTCGTATGAATACATATGTGAATGTGTGTGTATATGGTTACAGTTATATATGGATAGAGGGCATAGGTCGAATTTGTTGGGAAGGGAGAATACTCAAGGGATGATATTATGAGGTGAGAGAGGAAAGTGGCAAGAGGAGATGGGGAGAGACAGGGTAGGGTAAACTATCCCATGTAGAAGAAGCAAGGGGAAGTGGTTGCAAAGGAGGGGGAGAATAAGGAAGGCTAAAAAGGCAAAACCACATTCACATTGAATTTGGTTCAGGGAGAAAATGACATACATACTAAATGGGATATCTCAACCTGCAGCAGGATAGGGGGAAGGGGGATGAGAGGAGGGATGATGGATGGGAGGGCATCCTTGGGGTGAGGGGAGGTTGGAAGTACCCACTATAGAAGAGGGACAGGATCATGTAGGGAATGGACCAGGTGGGGGTGGGATGAGTGGGAGGGAATTATAAGCAGCCTTGTACAATATATCTACTATGATAATGTTTTGCATAGCCAGACATGTACAACATGTACTGAATTACTTATCTCCCAAGAGGGAATGGGTGACAAGGGAGGAAGGAAATGGATCTGAAATTCGAGGTCTTAACATTAAATGTTTCAAATATATATAAATACTATCATCAATACTCTTTTGCTTGCAATAGGGAGATAAGATGTGCAGGCATTGGGACACAAAGATTCACCTTCCTCTAATGGAAAAGTCAATGGGGGTATGGGAGAAGGTATGGGAGAGAGCAGATTGGAGGAAGCGATATCTTGTGGGACTGCTATTCTGGGAGGTTGGGTAGGGGAATAATGGGGGGGAAAATGATTGTAACTCAAAATCTGGCGGAAATAAATGATATAAAATAGAAGTTAATAAAGCATTTGTTTAAAAAAAAAAAGAAAACCCTAAATGAGATTATAAAGCATTTCACACAAATGAAATGACTGAAAAAAAACAACAAAGTTGATAAAATAAAATCTTCCTGTTTTGCATTCTAAATGAATGAAAGTAAAAAAAAAAGATGAACTTAGTCCTCTCAGTGGGTTGAGCTTATCATATTTCTCCTAATGCCTCAAACAGGGCCTACTCATGTATAGTGACCAATATTTAACTTAGATTGAGAAATTTCAGACCTACATTTCTGTCACACATGACAGAAATAGTTCATATGCCATTTTCCAATACTCCTTAAATTGTTATTTGATTCAGAGTTTCCCGGCAAATAACTACAAAGTTCTGAAAATCATCATAATCATATTATTCTGGGAAACAATGCCCTGTAGCCACTTCTAGCCTCAGACAATATTTATGCCTCCGCCATGCTTTCTCACAGGTCTTCTCAGTCCTTTTATCCAAGAGCATATTTTCTCCCAGGTTCTCAGAACTGAAGCTGGGTTTCCTCAAGTAGTTTTTCTCCCTTTTTCTCACAGTATGTCCATTTTCTGCCTCTTTCGGGAAATAAAAATCCACATAAGAAAAAGGCAGTACCTTACAGCTGTCTCCTACATTAGAACGTAAACTCCTTGAGGACAGGAGCTGTTTTTGCTTTTTTTGTAGCCCCAGCATTTAATACAATTCTTGGCATCTATGTGAGCTTAAATAAACACTTAAATCTTTATTGATTTATATTGGGAGCAAAAGGGGACGAGGAGAAGATGCACTGACAGCTGGAAGGAATCAAGAAATATCTCATTTAGAAAGTCCAATTTCAACAGATTCTTGAAGGCACCTAGGGATTCTAAAATGTCAAACTGAGGAGAGAGTACCTTCCGGACATGAGCGACAACCAGTGTGAAGAGTAAGTGAAGAGGAGCAACAGTATAAAGGTTAAGTTCTAATGACTCTACCATTGTGATATTTCTTCCATCAGTCTTCTTATTTCTTTCCTCACTACCATCACCCTAGTTCATCCAGGTCTTTGTTACCAGTTTCCTGAAGTTTGGGGTTTCTTGATCTATTTTTTTTTTCATTTTACCCAGTAATTTCATTGGTGTAGTGAACTCTGGAGAGAAAACTCCTTCTACTAAAGCAGATCGTCACCTGCTCTATAATTTAGGGTGTTACAGAGTTGCCTTGAGCACTGAGAAATTAAAGGACTTGTGTGGGATCACACAGCTGCTATGCATAAGAGAGATGACTTGAATTCACATTTTCTTAAACCTAAAACCTTATCTGACCACTAGCCCCATGCTCTCTCTTTCTCCACCCTTCCATCATGATGATACCTTTGTCAGACTTGTCTCCTGAATGCATTTATCTAGTCATATCACCCTTCCCTCTGCTCAAAACCCTTAGATGTATCCTTGTTCTCCACTAAGTTAAGTTGAAAATCTTTTCTGTAATTCAAGGTCCTATACTACATATAGCATTCACCTTTTTAATTTTATCTCATGCCACCAAATCGCCTATGGTTCTGTCTAATTGTCCTCTATAAATACCTTTTGGGGACCAGTCCCAGTAGTCCTGATCTATATTTTGCAACTAGAACTAGATGATTCTGGAATAGAAAGTAAAGTTGGTGATTTTGTATAGTCCTCCCTCACTTAAATCAAATTCACTTGCAAATCATGACATCACCACCCTGATGTCAGGTCCACTTTGAGAATGAAGGACAAACCACAGCTTTCTCTCTGTTAATTATTTCCTACTTATCCCAAATATAGCTTGCTTGTATATTTTCGTTTGTGTGTTTTATTCTCCAGTTCGATTGTGAGCTCGAGGGCAGGGGCTGTCTTTTGCCTCTTTTTGTGTTGCCAGTTTAGCACAGTGTGTGGCACATAGTAGGCACTTGGTAAATTTTATTGATTAATTGATATACACACATAAAGAGTTTAGTGTCAGTATACACAGAGATAGAGATAAAAACAAGAAGAGGAGAAGGGGGAGAATAAGAATGAGGGTAGATTCAAGGAAAGATTAACCATAAAGAAAACAAACCCTAAGGTTAAACAGAGAGTGAAAAGGAGAAAGTTAAAAAAAGAAAGTGTAAGAACCTGTAATGAAGAGGGAGTGAACAATACAGAGAAGGAAAAGTGTAAGAGAATAGAATAAAAGGAAAGAACATAATTAAGTACTTAAAGACTTACCCATAAAATGGAAGGATTTAGCAGAGCTGATTAAAAAGCAAAGTCCAACAAAGGTTATGACTTTCCCCAGTTCTGTTCCAAGTCCTGTTTTCTCTTCCCATTGTTTTCTCTTTTGAATACATCTACTCCAGTAGTGGCACTTCCTAAACATAGCATTTTCTAGCCTTCATGCCAGCCACACGAAGAAACTATGAAAGTTTAAACTTCATTGTTTTCTATTGTATTGCATTTTCCTTACTACATAAAATCATAACAACGAAAGGACTTGGCAGAGGGAGTGGTAGTAAAAGTGTGTCTATGACAGCATCTCTTTCCCCTTACTAATTTGGGAGTCAGCAGTATTCTGTCATGAAACCAAGAAATGTGATTTTTAATCAATCAACAAGTATTTAAGTGTCTGGATTTCTGGCAATGTATTCGTTATAACAAAATTCCATCATATCAAAAGAATTTGTAAGACCCAAAGACTTTGCTATAAAGGGGATGCTGAATTTCCTTAAACACTAATGAATAGCAAAGACTCAGGATAACATCACCTTTTCCCAAGAATTTTATAACTATGCATGCTTTCAGTACAGTTATTTTACATTTGGAGAAGTCAAATTAGTTCTAAAACAGTTTCCCAGCTATCTCCTTAGTAAACTTTTGCTCCCAAAAGTCCTCTCTTCTTAAAACCTAGGAGTCCCCTCTCTTTCACTACTGTTTTCCCAGGTTCTCGGTTCCTTTCAATCTGATTTAAAGATATTTTACCTTTGCTCAGTAGAATTGGGGTTGGAAAAACAGTATTCTAGAGAACTCTTCCAATCTACAAGTCTATTAGACTAGCATCTAGTGATGTCACACCACTAAAAAATGTTCTATTTCAGAGCTCACTGGAAAAGCCACATTTATGAATATTTTTTCATTTTTTGCATTTTCCTTATTACATACTTTAACAATCATAATCCAGACCAAATATTTTCTTTCAAAACTCTTCCAGAAACTCTTTTACTCAACCAATCAATATGTTCGAGAAATAAAAGAGAACACAAAGATGTATTTAATTTTAAAGACATTTATTTTCAATGCAAAGTACAACCTCATTGTCCTCTTTGCACGTTCCATTTATGCGAATTGTCTCTTCAAAACAAGATGCTCAACACAAATAAGACTTAGGTTTTCAGGAAAGTATTTTCTATCTTGGACAAATTCAAATGATCAACTAAAAAGTTTGAAAATCAGTACTTTTGTTCTTTTTGGAGAGAAGAGATATCTGGTGGTGTTCATGCCTTTAGAAGAGAAAGCTAACAAGGGAAAAAAATCAGTAAGTGGCCTTTTCCCTCCCCTTATAAGGTATCTGAACTCAGGAATAAAGGAACTAAACTTAATTAAAAAAATTTTTTTTTCACTAATGGATATGGTTTTTAAAATTCCAAAAACACACGAGTCATCATTTCCCTCAAAAATAATGACACATCTAACTAACCTAAACTATGTTTAGAAAAAAAAGATGATTAAAATGCAATTATACTAAATACTAAAGTGAACATAGGAATTCTGAAAATTAAAATTAGTGATCTAAACATATAACTTTTCTTTTCGAATCCAGGCCAAATAAGTGTGTAAATAAGAAACAGGTCTATTGAAAAAATTTTTCTTTCTTCATTCATTTTATGTTTAATTTATTTCTCCATATTTATCTCTGGCTTTCCATCCAAGCAACATTAGATGTTAATTTCTTTGATGACCAATGTACTCCCTGTACTCCCACAAGAGGTCCTAAGAAATCTTCCACCACAGGATAAAAAGACAAAAAAAGTTACATCTCTCAACCAAATGGCAACCAGTTACACACTCCATCAAAATAAGCCTGATCCAGAGCTTAAAATTAGGCAAAAGCCTCTTCTTAAAATTAATGCATAGCATTAAGAGAAGGCAAAAGTGTGTTGATAGGAAACAAAATAGTATGTCCCATCACAGCAAAAACTGAGAAAGAAGGGAAAATGGAAAGCAACAAAACGAGAAATTCGTTTTCTTAGACGGCTGGAGTTGTGCATCTTAGAATGCCCTCTTTACTGAATCTTTACTGTATTGTGGCCAATTAATAAAATCAAAATATTAATAGTTGCAATATAAATTACACTGAACAGAGAATTGGCCATAATGAAGCATTCAAGGGGCATTCCTTAATGGAAGAAAGGAAAGAGTAGGGACTAGAAGCTATGAGACAAAAATTCTGGTATGTATGACATGACTCTGCCACTAAATGGTTGTTTGACTTTGAGAAATCCCCTGACCTTCCTCTGTACCTGTCTCTTCACCTACACCGCAATAGAAGATGTTTATGCTGGGAATATAAAGCTTTAACAGGAAGATAAAATTGCATTATCTAAACGTTTCACAGAACAGATAAAGCAATCTAAAACCAACTCTGTTGACTTGAAAAAATATATAAAAATATGATTGCAAACAGGAAAAATTTTCTGGCTAAAAATTCCACTGAAAGAATCTATGCTTATATACTTAGAAAAATGAATTCCTAAGAGATTAAGCAAAAATTGTACAATAAATTAATGAAGAACTTGTTTATCTTCACTTCTATATACATATGGCAAGAAAAACGTGGTTAAAATTTATATTCTTTTGCAATAGTGGAATCTCACTACCAAAGAATTATTATGAAAAATAAAATTGCATTTTCACAAATATTACTCATTTCACTCCATCAAAAATATGTTATTGTGCATTACACCAGAAAATAGTACATTGGGAAGCATTGTTATGGCATAAAAGTTTGGGACTCTTTGGCGAGTTTTGTTGTCTAACAGCTATAATTACATAGTTATTCCCAATCACTGCTTGATGGTGCTTTGAGTTGTATATATAATGCCTTCTGCTTTAATACGCTCCAGTATTGGTCCATAAATCTCCTTTGTAAAGGGCCCAATCAAGCCTTTTGTCTTAATTTCACCTGAAATAAAAAAAAATAAATGTGTAATTAACATTTGCGGAACAAGGGCAAGAACCTATATAAAGAAAACACCCTTCTGCTAAAACTCAGAATTGATGTTTTACTATCTTGCACTATTGGATGCCTGATAATTAAAGACTTCTTTTAATATTGCCCAGTAAATTCCACAGTGGCAAATGAAATACTGGGACTTTCAGGTGACTAATTTCAGGCAACAGGAACTTTTAGATAGACCTGTCCATGTGACTGGGCAGAGCAGCTGAAGGTCAAAAAGTTAACAACAGACACGATCACTCACTCCCTGCATAATGATCACCCACCATTTTATCCAGGGGAGACAATCAATGTCAGAACAGCATGGCCACAAATTCAAGCAGGCTTTTGTTACATACTCTTTTGGGCATCTGCCCAATACTCATGTTGAGTTAATGATCTCAGTTTTATTTTCTTGTCCCCAATTACAAAATTACTTGTATTTACTTCAATCGAAATTACTCCTTAAGATTATCCATACAGAAAAAGGAACAAAAGAAGAAAGTAAACAAGCACCTACTATGTGTCCTAACACTGTGCTAATGAGGTAGTCAGCCAGGGTATTTTGTCCCCTTTCAGAATGCCCTTCAGTGACTCCATATAGCGTTAAATGATCGTCTACTCAGATAGCTAAGGAGGGCAACAGGGGAAGGAACAATCAATTTTACCTTATTTTAGCTAAGCTTAATAAACACTTCCTTGGTGACTCTACTCCTTATTACTTTTTAACCAAATTCAATTATCAGTCACCTACACAATTAGTATGACCCTGTAAAATACTTGCTGGTGTGTTGCTTTATAATTCTCTCTACAGTTTGACATTTGAGGATCTTATGGGAAGACGAGGAATATATCCTCAGTTTCTTATGTATCCACCCAGAGAATCTGTATAGTATGTGTTGTAGTGAGGTGAACACAGAACATACAGAAGACCTGTGTTCTGTTATGATCCAACCTAGCTATCTATCCACAGGAAAATAACTCAACCTTTTGAAAATTCAGTTTTCTTATCTATAAAAAACAACAGATAAACAATAAGCTACATAAAATGCTTTGTAAACATTAAAACATTATATAAATGAGTTATTGTTATCATATAGTAGATATTCTATTCATGATTGCTTAACTAATTGAATGATCTTGTATGGGGTGGGGTGAAAAGGGGATGAAATCTTTTTGTTTTTTAAAATATTCTCATTGATATCTTCTGTTTTCATACCACCTACTATTTCCTGTCCTCTCCCTTCCAAAATCAAAACAAATAAAAATATGCATTATAGCAAAGAATAAAAGGGTGACTCATAGTATGTTTCAAATAAATTGAAAATTTGAAATCTGTAAAAAAAAAAAGACCTAACCAACATAATGAAAGGAAATATTAATATCTACTGCTATAGTTTTTAAATCACTAACCTCCAGAGTTGATAAAGCAGGAAAATACTACAAAGTTATCTAAGAACATATAATTCTTGGTTCCTCTGAAATTACTCAATGATTTGAATGTGTAACTTTGGTGTTCTACTTGGTAAACAATGGACAGGTGCCCAACAAATAAGTAGCAGAAGGTAGATGCAGAAAAAGAAAGAAAAAAAGAAAAGAGGTATGTCAATCTGATTCAAGTATACAATGAATACTGCTTACCATCCAGGATCATTTTGGCAGCCATAGCTACAGGCAAGCCAACAGTCTTGGCCATGGCTGAAAATCCACTGACCTCACCATAAACTACAAGATCAACAGTTTTGTGTTCTAAGTGACCAGAAGGATGCCGTATTCCAAAACTGTCTCTCATTACAATCATATCTCTTTCTCCAGGACCTTAAAAACAAAGGAAAATCCCATTCAAATCTTCTATATCTTTCATTTCACAACTTAACTTTGGCATTTTTCTAAGGCATTCGATGGGCAATTTGCCTTTTGCTTCTTTGACTTTCCTTTTCGTTCAGATACTTTCTGCCTCAACAAATATTATAAATATGTAAATTATAAAGATATTACTAAATTATAAAAGTATTGCTCTTTTATCCCAATAAGAAAGTGAAAACTTTCTGAACTGAAAACTAATCTTCTATACATTTGATTTTATTCAGAGGAGACAATCAGTTAAATGTCAGAACAGTATGGCCATAGATTCAAGCAGGTTTTCGTTACATACCCTTTTGGGCATCTTCCCAATACTTACATTGAATTAATTATCTTCTCAGTTTCAAGTTCTTGTCCCCAACCACAAAATTACTTGTATTTACTATATATACATATATATATGCTTCATGTTTATGTATCAGTGTACATATTGTATTTCCCTCTATTTCACTAGTATTTAAGCTCAAGGATGTGCAGTTTCATTTTTATTTTTTTTACTCTCAGCACTTAGCATAATGGCTGACACTTAACAGGAGCCTAATAAATTGTTACTGCTGAATGAATGGAAATTTCAGAGTCAGTGAAACTCTTTTAGGAAAGTCTTACCCACGGCAAGAATTTCCCCTACAATATCTCTGAAAAATATCCATCCAACCTCTGCTCCCATCATAGGAAGCTCCCTACCCCGAAAAGAAGGCCATTCCATTTTCAGAAGGCTATAAGTAGGAAGTTCTTCCTTATACTGTAATGAAATCTACCTCCTTATATCTTTGATTTATTGGTCCTGAATCTACCCTTTGGAGCCATACAGAATAAATCCAATCCCTCTTTCCCAATACAAATCTCCTTATGTTTAAAAGCAGTTATTCCACTGCAGTCTTCTCTTTTCCAAAGAAACATAACCACTTTCTTCAACTTACACTCATATGAAACGATTCTTAAGATCCTTCCCATCCCAGGCACTCTCCTCTGAACATGCTGTAGCTCATCAATGTCCCCTCTTAAAATGAAGTGTTTAAAACTGAACAAAGAAGTCAAGATGTTGTCCGTCCAACAGGATTATTAATTTCCTTGTTTTAGGCGTATATTTCACAACACAAATTCAACTCTTTTATATTTTTACTTTCTCTTTTCCCTTGTAAAAAATAACCTAAGTCCCTTTCCCCCTTTTATGATATTCCTTCATTCCTCCTTGCCTCAGTCCCTAATCCAGTCCCCGATCTTTGCAAACTTTGTAGTCTAACATATTAAACCCACATTTGATCCTTCCATCCCCATTAACTATTGTCCTATATCTCCTCTTCCCTTTGTGGCTTAACTCTTTGAAAAGGCTGTCTGCAATTATCAGTTCCATATCTCGACTTTCCCCATTGCAGTTTTGATTTATCACAGGTCAGCATATTCTTAAGAATATATTAATATTCTTATTAAATGGGAATATGGGGGGAGTTTTGCAAACATGCAAAGGCTGGTAGATGACAGAAAGCCTATGGTCAAATACTTAATCCAAATTTTACCTATAAATACTCTATAAAAGAAAAAGAAAAATTCAAGATTTCTTCTCTGGTACAAAAGAAAAGGCAAAATATTTTACCTGGATTTTTCAGTTCTTGGGGGTGCCGTACCCTTAACCCCTAAGATGTGGAAGGGATAACTGTATTTTTACTTTCTCTCCTCTTATTCACTTTTTATAACTCCTTATAATCCGACATTCAAACTCACTGTTCCATTGAAACGGCTTTCTTCAAAATCATCAATGATTTCTTAATTGCCAAATCTCAGTTCTCATTCTTCTTGACCTCTCTTCAACCTTTGACACTGTTGATCATCCTCTCTTGATAGTATGTTCTCTATTGGTTTTCTGAACTGTACTCTCCTGGTTCTCCTCCTTCAGATTGCTCCTTCTCAGTCTCCTTTGCTGGGTCTTCATCCAGATAACTAGTTCTAATTGTAAGTGACCCATAGGGTTCTGTCCTATATCCTCTTTTCTTTTCCCTCTATAATTCTTCACTTGGAGATCTCATCAGCTCCCATGGATTTCTTTACCATTTCTATGCTAATAATACTCAAATCTACTGATTCTGTCCCACTCTCTCTGCTGACCTCTCTCTGTCTTACATTTTCAGCAGTCTTTCAGACAACTTGAAATGGATATCCAGTAGACGCCTTAAACTCAACGTGTCCAAAATTGAACTCATTATCTTTCCCCTTAGGTCCTTCTCCTCTTCTCTCTCCTCCTTATCCTCCCCCCCCTCCTCCTCTTCCTTTCCCTCCTTCTCCTCATCCTCTTCTTTCTCCTCCTCCTCTTCACTTTGCTATAACTGTCAAGGGCAATACTATCCTCCCAGCCCCTCAGGCTCACAACCTAGATGCTTTCCTCAACTCCTCACTATCTCTCACCCCATCCCCATATCCAATCTGCTACCAATACCTTTGCAACACCTCTTGAATACACCCCCTTCTCTGTTCTGATACTGCCACTACCCTGTTACAGGCCCTCATCACTCATGCTTGGACTATTGAAATAATCTGCTTACTAGTGGGTCTGCCTTCCTCAAGTGTCCCCAACTGCAATTCATCCTCCATTTACACACTAAAGTTGTTTTCCTAAAGCACTGATACAATCACATCATTTCCCTACTGCATAGATTTTACTGGCTCCCAATTGCCTCCAGAATAAAATTCAAAGCCTTTATTTGGCCTTTGAAGCCCTTCTTCACCTGGGTCCCTCCCTCCTCCACTTTCCTGGCTTCTAAAACCTTACTTCCTAACATGTGCACTTCAATCCAGTGACAATGGCCTCCTTGCTATTCCACAAACAATATACTCCATCTCTCACCTCTGGACATTTTCTCTTCCTGTCCCTTATATCTGGAATGCTCTCCCTCTCTGGCTTCCTTCAAGTTCATCTAAAATCCCAACTTCTCCAGGAAGTCTTTTCCAATCCCTCTTAATTCTAATGCCCTTTCCCTGTTAATTATGTCCTATTTATCCTATACACAGCCTGTTTGTACATATTTGCTTTCTTGTTGTCCTCATTAGTCCCTTGAAAGCAAGGGACTATCTTTTGCCTCTTTTTGTATCCCTAACACTTAGCGCAGTGTCTGGCAGATAGCAGCTGTTTAGTAAATGTTTATTGATTGACTAACTACATTTTCAAATATTTAGGAAAAATGATATTGCATACCATAAGAAAGTTTCATCACTAGATGTTTAGAGAAGGCATCCACAAGAGACCCTGCTCTGGGAACCTGTTCATCTCCAAGTAAACCAAACCTGAGTGAAAAGAAAGAAAGCTTCCTTAGTTCATTTCTTAAATTAGACCTCCTAGTAAGATTCCTCCAATAACAACAGCAAAAAAATACTTAAATTGCTCTTTGAGAGGCAGCATAATTTAGTGGGTAGAACTAGTTTTGGAGTCAGTAATACCTGGGTTTAAGTTTCTCCTATGACATATAGCGTGATCTAGATGGCACAGTGGATAGAGCACCCAGCCTGCAGTCAGGAATACCTGAGTTAAAATTTGACCTCAAACACTTACTAGCTATGTGACCTTGTACAAATCATTTAACCCTGTTTGACTCAGCTTCTTCATCTGTAAAATGAACTGGAGAAGGAAATGGCAAACCTCCAGTATCTTTGCCAAGAAAACCCCAAATCGGGTCACAAAGAGTCAGATATGACTGAAAATGACTAAACAACAAATGACACACAGTGACAAACCAGTCACTTAACCTCTTAGTGTTCCAGAGAACTCTCTAAGACCATAACTTTTAGTAATGGTTACCAATCTTCATTTGGTAGAGAGACTTCCCCCATCAAATAAATTATAGGTTTTAATTGAAGAAAAAGTGATTTACCTAAATTATTTCCTTTGATCTTCGCAATGATCCTGTGAAGGAGATGTTATTATCTCATTTTGCCAATGAGGGAGTTCAAACTAAAAAAGTCAAGTTAAATGATTTGCTGAGGATCACAAGCTAGTAAATGTCAGAAGAGGGATGCAACTCCATGTCTTTCTGCTTTCCAAGTGTAGGGCTCTATCCACAATGTCAAACCACTTTTCAATTCCACTCAAACTAGAGAAAGCAAGCTGGATTATTTTATTTTTATGTTGTATAACAAAAATCACAAGATGACAAGGCTTTAAAAAACACTTTGCCAGAATGGAGAAATTATTTCTTCAAAATAGAATTTGCCCATTCAGTTTTCCCTTGAATACAAATAAGGAATGCTAACTGTGAACTGTTTGGGGATTTGTAGAATCATAGGATTTAGGGGGGAGAAAATTTGGACATAATTGAATCCAATATCCACTTAAAGATATTAAGAATTCAGATGGCCCATGTTAAACATAGCTAATAAGTTGTGCTGTCCCAGATTTTTAACTAGGATATATGCCAATAAACACTAAAAAAAAGTCGAGAGAAGCTGGCACAGGTCCTTGCACATAATTTGCCACCAACAAATATTTAAGGAAATAAATCAAACTGAAAATGAGTTAAGCTGGCATTGTTTGGGAACTACATAGGAAAGGGATTCTGATAACCCAAATGGCATCATAATACATGAATTTCTCTTCTTTTGCTTTTCGCTCCAAATTTATCATGAGATGAAACATGGTGGACCAAAGGAAATATCCTAACATTGGAACAGGAAATCCAGAGAAAAAATAAATGCCACCAATTCTAGGCTAACTTTTTTTTTAATGGAGCATGCTAAAGAATGTCAGCATCAAGAAAGAGCCCAGAAAGCTCCCTACCATTCCACTGCTTGCAGCTGCGTTTCATCCTGGTCCAGTCTCTCGTAGATGGCTTCCTTCAGTGCGTCATGAGTGGAGGACGGTGAAATCCCAACCAACTCACAGAGTAGTTCTTTCTGATTACAAAAATAAGCATAGAAATCCTAAATCAATGTTAAAGTTTAGAAAAATGCAAATAACGAATTATTCCAAACACTTCTTGTCAGTCACATGTCAAAAGTCTCAGTATTTATATATGAGAAACATACAATATATTGTATAAAGTATAAAATGATTAGTATTTCTTCTGTTTTTAAAAAGTAGCTTATGAAGGAAAAATACTATGAATTATACTGGAAATATATTTCAACAACAAAATAATGAACTATAATGTTAAAATCATACATTACGGAAGAATTTAATTACTGTATTACTGTACAATAATATATATTTATACAGCATTTTACCATTACTAAAACATGTTACATATCATATATGTCTTATTTACTCTTCACAATACTCCTCTGAAGTAGGTAGGGTGGTTATTATTGTCTCCCTTTTCTAAATGATGAAACAAAGGTTCTGGAAATTTAAGTGATTTACGAAAGGTAACATGGCTAAGAAGTGACAGAGTCAGAACTAGAACCCAGGTCTTCTGGCTCAAAAGCTATGGCTCTTTCATCTATATAATGCTTCCTCTCTCAAATATTTTCCCACCCCCACAAAATCCTTCCCAGACTACCTCCATTCTGAATAGGAATAGTAGCTGCTATGGTAGCCAGCAGCAAAGGCCAGACTTGTTGAAAAAGCCCAGTCTTGTTGAAAAGGTAGGCATACATGAACAAAACAAACTTTCAATTTATGAAAGTGATATTAAAAGGGGACAATAAAAAGAATTATAATCTAAGGGATACCTTAAATTGCCTCTTAGATAACTTGGGGAATTGCTGAATAAATTGTGGCATATGACTATAATGGAATATTAGGGTGCCATCAGAAATTATGATAGACAGTTTCAGAGAATCTTTTGTAGAACTAACCCATACTAAAGTGAGCAGAACCAGTAGAACAATTTATAAAAGGATAACAACATTGTAAAATAAAAATAACTTTGAAAGACTTAAGAATTATATGACTAATATGGAAATACGTTTTGCATGACTTCAAATATATAATGGGTATTATATTGCTTGCCTTCTCAATAAATAGGAGAGGGTATGGAGGGAGGGAGAGAATTTGGAACTGAAAAAAATGTTTGATTGTTTGTTTGTTTTTTTAAAAGACAGCTCTGAATAATGTAATGGCCAACCATATCTCCAGAGGATCTACAATAAAGCATGTTACCCCTCTCTAGAAACAGGAGTAATAACCCCAAGCTGCAGAAAGGACATATTTTTGGACATGGCCACTGTGTGAATTCATTTTGCTCAATGTGAATGTTTGTTCCTAGGTGTTGTTGTTGTTTAAAAAAAACAAACAACTTCCTTTCTCTTAGTTTTTAGGTGAGGGAAGGGGGCCTGGGGAGAGGAGGGTGAGCAATAATCATGACCAAAAAAGTGTGAGGGGTGTACAATAATACTTTTTTTAATTCTCAGAACAGAACAAAAAGAAGTTCAGAAGGAAGCACAGATAAGCAAGAGTTTGGGGAGCAAAGAGTAGAATTTATTATATTCTTTTTAAAAAATCTAGCAGTATAAAATGGAGGTTCATGGTTTCATTTAGAATCCTCTTTTACATTCTGCATGTAAAGAAATGTTCCTCCTTTGATGTTTAAGTTAAAAAAATTTAAATTAATAAGGAAAAGTAGGAATGACCCAGTTGACCAATTTAGAATAAAGCTAATAAAATAATGTTCCTGGTAAGTAAAACCAAGAAAATAATATACACAATGACTGTAGTGATGTACCCATAATTTTTTTTTAAAGTAAAAGTGAACATTCAGTATAATGACCAAGGTTGGCTCAGCTGTGAAAATGCACCTCTCTCCCCTCTCTGCAGAGGTGGGAGAGGCAAAAGTATTTTCATACACTGCATGTGGTGTCAGAACAAACAATATATTAGTTCATTTTGCTGAATTACTTTTTTACCCCTTTTAAAATCATTTTTTACAAGGGATGGCTTAGCTAATTTGTTCAGTAGAGAGAAAGATATTTGGAAAAGAAGGTCATATCATGGAAAACTGTAAATGATTAGAAAGAACAAGTAATGTTCATAGCACTTCAACCACTTACCAAACTTAACAGCTCCTTTCCTCTCCCCCCACCAGGGAAAATTATCATTTAGGTGGCAACTAAGTTCCTATGAACTGAAAGTTGCATATTTACACCCCTCCCAATCCTTCCTCCCCCCAAAATAAAACACAAAAAGAATACAGCTATGGAAAAGTGAAGAGAGGGTTTGGTGAAAAGACATCAGAAATCAATAGCTTGCTTTGAAATTAACCAGCTATGTGGTGTTGAGTGTGTCCCTTGTCTTCTCTAGGACTCAGTTTCCTCACCTAGAAAATTATGACCTAGATGGTATCTTAGTATTTTTCCAGTTCTCATATTCTATAATAAATAACAAAACTACTTTATAAAATCCTTTCCTGTCTGATGTTTAAATTTTAAATAAAACCCAGTAAGTAGATTTATTTTTTAAATAAATGTTATAAAAATCAAAGGCATCACTTTTTGAAAGGAAAGAAGGAAAAAGAAAACCTAGACTTGAAAGGATTGTAAACATAACAAAAACTGAATCTCAGAGGAACTCACTATGTCACCTGAGACCATGACCAGACTGGGTTATAAAAGTTTCACTTTGGAAATTTAATACGCCATGATAAGAGAAATGGTGACCTTGGGACATACTACTGTCCATTTTTCAGCAAGTGTGTTTTCAATAAATGCTGTGTCCATGGGCCAAACCAATTTGATGGGGAAATGGGAAAGGGATTCAGGGAGAAGGAATAATGCTTCCTAACCCCCTGGTCTTACTTTATTCCCAACAACATGAATTGTTTTCTGCAGACCAAGATCATGAAATTGAACCACAATGTTACTGGCTCCATGATCAACCAGTAACTGTGTAAAGGATTTAGCTTTGCCAGCATATCACTGAAGCTCCTGGAAAAGACATTTGCTTCCAGCTATCTGAGGTTCCATGAATCTCCTCCAGAAAGACTTCTGATAGCCACATGAAGTATTCAAGGTTAGTTTTGCAATTTTTTCTAAAAATTTTTGGAAGCATTGTCCTCCCCCAAACTCCAGTTTGACTTCAGTTTTGATTTTACCATCCACATAAAGAAAAGACAAAAATGTGTTAACCATAACAAGTGTGACCCACCAGTTGTAAGCTACACACAACTTGTCAGATACTTACCCAGGTGATGGGGGAGGCCTCAGGACTAAGGGCAGGATGTATATCGCTATTTATTAGGCCCAGTTTTACAAACCCATTCAAAGCTTTGGCATATCCCTGAAACAAAAGAGAATAAATAATGTATGATATGCTTTTCCTTTCAAAGAAAAGGAAGGCATTATTTGAAGAGATTGCCATCCCCCCACCAAATTTGGCAAATGTAAAAAATCAACATTCCATCTCCCGCATGAATCTGTGTCCAGTCTCCAGCTTCCTTGCACACACACAAGTACCCCATTTCAAGAATGTGCTCTCTCTCATTCCTGGTGTCTCAGAATCTTTATTTTCATTTATCAGTAAGAACAAGTATCTCTTATATGCAAGGCATTGCCACAGCTGGTGCTGGATATATAAAGACAAAACAGAAGTTTAGTCTGCCCTCAACAAGCTTACTTTCTACTTAGGGTAGGAGTTGGGGGTGGGACAGAGATACAACATTTACATAGGTAAGAGCAACATAATTGGAGGAAAGAGACAGAATTAACATAGAACAAAACCAGGAAAGGCTGCCCATATAGGATAGCTGGGTAGTGGAAAGAACCATCATGCCTATTCCTTTGAGCACTCCTCTGGTCAATCCAATGACCTTGTGGTGGAAAGAGCCACTCCCACTGAGGATACCTTCCCCTCTCTTTCTTTCCCCCTTTTGCCTCAGCAGCTTTGAGATGGGATTCAACAACTCCATTCCTTCTGATGCAGATCTCTAGGCCTTACAATCTGCCCTACCTCTCTGCTCTGGTGTGCCAATGCACTGGCTAGGCATCCAATCTCAGCCTTGCCATTCACCAACATATGCACCCTTAGGACTTCCAGCCCTTTCCATCTGTCCGGCAGCTGAATTTTCTTCTATGTGTTGGCTCCACCAATTAAAATATAAGCTCCTTGAGAGCAGGAATCATCTCAATTTTTCTATTTGAATCTACCTGGTGCATAGAAAATGCATAACAATTTTTCTCATTTAGTCATAGATCAGGGAACCTAACTGGAGCTCAGGAAGCTAGGAATTTTAAGTGGTGTTAAGGAGGGAGTAAATTCCAGGTATGTCGAGCAGCCTGGACAGATACAGGAGATGTAATGCCAAATTTAAGAAACAGCAAGGCAATCAGTTTGGTAGGTATGGGAAATGAATGAAAGGAGCCACTATGTGGCATGCTGGATAGAGCACTGGGCTTGGAGGTAGAAAGACTTGAGTTCAAATGCAGCCTGACACTAGCTGTGTGATTCCGGGCAAGTCACTTAACTTGTTTGCTTCTGTTTCTTCAACTGGAAAATGGAGATAATAGCAGCACCTATCTCCCAGGGTTGTTGTTATCTCAAGTGAGCTAATATTTGTAAAAGAGATTACCCAGTGCCTGGCACAGAGTAGCCACTATCTGAATGCTTGTTCCTTTCAGCCCAAACCCCCCAAACCAAGGACCAACCTACTCATCTGATTAAGACCTGCACGACACTCGAAGACAGTTTCTTTACTACTTATAAATGTCCATTTTTCTCCAAGAAAAAAGTATTTATATTTTAATATCCCTCAAAAGGGTTTGTTTTTGTTCAGGTGTGTATGAATCTTTGTGACCCCATTTGGGTTTTTGTAGCAAAAATACTAGACTGGTTTGCCATTTTCAGTCATTTTACAGATGAGGAAACTGAGTCAAACAGGGTGAAGTGACTTGTCCAGGTTCACACAGCTAGTAAGTGTCTGAGGCCAGGTTTGAACTCACCATGAGGAAGTCTTCCTGACTTCAGGCCCAGCTCTCTATCCCTTGTACCACCTAACTGGTCTTTTAAAAGGGTTATTGCAACCAAACTTTGGGATTCTACTATTAAAGAAAAAAAGAGGCAACTAGGGGTTGCAGTGGATAGAGTGCCAGTCCTGGAATAAGGAAGACTTATCTTAAGGAACTCCCATATAAGTAAACTCCTTCTGCCAATGTAGACTAACACTTTCCCCATGACTCCTTTTCTTAGAGTGGCTTAAAGAACTAAGGTTAAGACTTAGCTGAGGTCACAGACAGTATATGCCTGAGGTTTCCAGGCTGGCTCTCAACCCACAACATCATATGGAAATAAAATATATGAATGTATTATCAACAGCAAAATGTGTAAAGTCTGGAACAGGTAGGCTTCTTTGACAACTGAAACACCACACTTACTTTATATCGTAGAGTTCCTCGCAACAAAGTACAAGCAGACTGAATATCATATATCTCAGCATACTTGATACTGTCTCTATTGGGGTAGCCTTCCAAATTTAATCCTGGGAAATAATCCATGGAGGTAACATAATCGAGAAAAGATGCCCCACCGGCTTCAATCACCTGATGAAAATTGAAAAAGCATAAAAATCAGTACCAAAAACACCATTCACACACCCACCAAATTTCATAAGCTATAGAGTAAAGTCACGTTCTTGATTAATAAAATCACATTATTTGTAACAGGCTTTAAGCTTTACAAAGTGCTTTACTCACAACAACACAGAGTATCTAGATATTGCAAACATTTTACAAATGAAGAGAATTCAAACTCAGAACTCTCCTAGATCCAGTAAGGGCTTTTCCCATTATAACACACTACTTCTCTTCCCGGTGTACAGCCATCACTTCTCCCTTGTCCCAGGAACATAGATAATAGTCATTCTAAATCCCACTGGACAACTGGGTTTTACAACTAAATTATGACAGGACCATAAATCAAGGGCTCAAAGGGACATTAAATGGTCATAAAGTCCAGTCTCCTCACTTTCCAGATGAGGAAAATAAAGTGCAGATAACTTGCTCCAAAACATTGGGGTAGTAAACGATACAAATAGAATTAGGACTTCAGTCTTCTATCTCCATATCCAGTGCTCTTTTCCACTGAAATTTATTGAGACTTGAATTTTTAAAATAACTAAAACAATATATTTATAATTAACTTCTTTCTTTTTCAAGGGGGTAAGTCAATTGGGCTTAAGTGATTTGCCCAAACTCACACAGTTGAGGTTAGTGACTTGCTCAAGGTCACACAGCTAGTAAGTGTCAATTATCTGAGGCCAGATGTTAACTCAGGTCCTCCCGACTCCAGGGCCAGGGCTCTATCCATTGCACCACCTAGCAGCCCTCAGATCCTGTACTAAGCTTTCAAGGGGTTGCTATCTTCATAGGTGGATGTTGCTCCCAGATTGCTATACTAATCCTTTGAATATTCCTCAGTATTCATGACTAAGGATCCTTCCTATTTGCCTTAATATACTGAATGATAAAACTTCCACTGAAAAACTTGGGGGCCTGAAATCCACAGGTAGGCTTAATACAACTCAGTCAATTGATATCTTGACCTCTTTAACAGTACTGATTCACCTCTCCATTGAGCAGATATTTAGCAGGCTGCAATATGTTCATTAAAACACCAACTGGACTCCAGCTGAATTTGTATCTCAAAGGATTGTCCGAATGTTCCGGGGCTGGCAAGCCACCACAAAAGGAGACATAAGATTCAATCTGTAAATGAATTTACATAAGACACATTATCAGCAGATTAAGGAAAACAATTCACTGCAAAAGCAATTCCAATTATACCAAAATGAAATAAACTATTGAGCTTGCTTCTTTTCTTCTGAGAGGGGAAAGCAGGGCAATTGGGGCTAAGTGTGAGAGTTAAGTGTCTGAAGCCCGTTTGAACTCTGGTCTTCCTGACTCCAGGGTCAATGATCTACTCACTGTGCCAATTAGCTGCCCCTTAATCTTGCTTCTTGTGCTACCTTATGCAATCAGAAATACCTACCTGGGATCAATTCACTCAATTTGACTTGTCACCGTCATGGATAAGGGGACATTTTATAAGGGCAGATAGGCCTTGAGGGCAAAGAATAATTGCTTTGACAAATTCCTGCTGAATTTTGAATCCAACTTATAAAATTTCTACCATGCATTTCATCTTTACAAATACATCATGATCTTGAGAACTGATTAGTCATCTCTAAATACAGCAATTGCCAGACAGCTCTGACCAGAAGTAATATAATTAGTATGTGCCCAGGAGAAACAGGAAGGCATTTGGCAAACCAAGAGATTAGTGACATTCAATGACATTCATTTTTTTCTTGTGTAGATCAAACATTGGCCCACTTCTTTCTAAATAAGTGTGAGAACTATTTCACTGCATTGAAATATTGTTGGCACATATATTTCTCTATAAATGGTTCGTTGCCTAGGATTTGGTCATCTTGGGATCTTAGGAGAAAAGGCTCCAAGCTGGAAAGGAATTTAGAAATTAATCTACCTATTTTATAGGCAAAGAAATTAACCAGAGAGGTCATACAGGGTATAAGTGGCAGTGCCAGGATTTGAACATAGGTTCTTTGTCTCAAATCTAGCATTCTTTCCACTGTCCCACTTCCTCTCACCTTTTTGTTTTAATAGAAATTTTTGTTCTTGTGGGATTCAATTATCTCTAATTGAAGTCTGTGTGGTTCCTTTTGTGTCAGTCTTGTGAATTTTGATCTGTTTCAGTACTGGTGCTATCAGGAACAGAATCACTTTAATAATCACACATTCCAGCATGAAGCTAGTTCTCCAACTTATAAAGCTAAGGCTAGGGCATCACAGATGCATACTGAAAAATAATTCTATAAGTTTGCCCATAATTGAGGAAATACAGCTGCATGACAGAAGAGTCAGATGGAGATTTTGACCTGATATAGCTTCAGGGGACAGTTAGGTGGCTCAGTGGATAGACCACTGGGCCTGGAGTCAGGAAGACCTGAATTCTCATCTGGACTCAGATGACCCTGGGAAAGTCACTTAACTTCTGTTTGCCTTAATTCACTGGAGGAGGAAACAACAAACCACTCCAGTGTCTTTGCCAAGAAAACCCCATGGACAGTATGGTCCATTATGGTCCATGAGGTCACAAAGAGTCAAACATCACTAAAGAACAACAGCAAAGCTTTAGAAGCCTAATTATTGTGACAAAGATGGAAGATAGGGAAAACTGACTTAACATTTAGATTTACCTAATAAAGAGAGGTACGGACATTAACTCACAGAGGTTAAGGAAACCCGTTTTGTAGTAGGACAGATAGCACACTTTATGAAAGACAAGACCTCAGAAGACCTGAGTTTGAGTTCTGACTGAAACTTAGCAGCAATCATTTTCTGATTTTCATCCCATTTCCTAATCTGGAAAATGGTGATAATATACTATCAGTATTGTAGGGTCATTAAAAAGAAAGTGCTTGCAAAACTTAAATCTATGTATAAAGCTGTTGTTATTTTTAGAGTCTAACAATAGACTGCAAAAATCAATCTAAATTATTCATCATCGCATTAGTTCATAATGAAGATGCTGAGAAGTCATGCACACCACCTCCAGTAAGAGCAATCAGTCAACCATTCTATCTGGAGACTGTTAGGGAAAGACGTGTTCTTATGGATCATCTTGTCCACTCCCTTAACTTATAGGTAAATGAGGCCCAGAAAGGTTGAGGAATGCCTTGACCAAGGTCCACCTAAATGAAGCTCTTCTAGCAGAGCCAGGACAAGCATCCAGGCCTTACAACTCTTCATTCATAGATCTTTCTACTGTACTTCAGTGGCTCCTAAAAAGACATCCTATTCACTTCTCTCCTTTCATTCCACCACCACAAGTTTCCTCTCTTTGTTATCATGTATCTTCACTTTAAATGTTTTAAAGCCAAATGAAATAAACCACAGAGATCCCTTCCTATATATGTCAACGTATTTATCATATTCATCTGTGCCCTACAAAAATACAAGTATTTAGTTGTATACGGATTCAAAGGGTGGGAATAACACCAGTTCAGTTCCACTTAGACATCCCTACCTGAAGCCTACTTTGCATGAAAATCTAGCTTTTAAAATCTATCCAAAATAATACTGTCATAGAAAAGCATATTATCATCACCGGGTATTTCTTGCATGGAAGAAACCAGATTAATTAAGATTTTCCTAAATAAATCTTACCGTGGCTCCTACTTCTTTAGCTCTATCAATTGTTTCCATGGCCAACATGTGGTCAAGGCCGGGATCCAATCCCAACTCTCCAATTATTGTGATGCCAGCATCATCCACGCTAAAAGAATTGGAAAAGCGGAAAATTAAAACAAGAAAAAGTTCATAAAATGAAAACGTTCCAGTGGGACCACAGGCCGCCTACTTTTGTGAATACTTAGGAGACTTACCTTTTCTCCAGTTCCTTGATAGCTGGTGTTATGTAGCTGGCAGTGACCATATTCACTTTGCTGGCAATACATGCTTTGGCCACAATTGGATGTAACACATATGGCAATAAGCTTCAAGAGGATAGAGGAAGGGAAAACTTCTGATTATGATATTGCAGCAGCTTTCTTGATTAGAAACTAACAGCCTACCTTCTGAGTACCGACATACTTTGTTTATGTAACACATAAAAGATCCTTACTAAATCTTTAAGTGTACTAGAAGATGGAGACTTTAAAATATTTTTATTAAGAAAAATCACCTTCCTATTTTGCCCAAAGCTTAGATTCTAAGTTCAGTTTTCTATTTGTGATTTTCACCAAATACAGACACCTTGGTACTTGCTTGAAAGATGTGATTCTAATGTTGCTGCCATGCCCCAAAGCAGAGTTTTTATTTGCCTCCAGGCAAGGACCTCAGCTCAGCATGAAATTTTCCCTCCTTTAGTACTCAATAATTGAAACATTTATTAAATGCCTACTATATGCAAGGTGCCAAACTAACTTCTGGGAATACAAAGACAAAACCAAAATTGTTCTTGGAGACAGTGGGGGAATATGATATGTACAAAGACCAGTAAATACCAAGTAATCTAGCTGTTACTCAGACAGGTGATATGGTGAATAAAGTGCTCAGGAAGATCTGAGTTCAAATCCTGCCACAGACACTCAAGTGGCAAGTTATTCCACCTCTCCCAGCCTGAATTTACTCATCTGTAAAGTGAGGATAACAACCCCTACCTCATATGGTTGTTTTTAGGATTGAATGAGGTAATATCTGTAAAGCACACAGCCTTGAAGTACTTTGTAGAAATACTAGTTATTATTATTGATTTTCTAGGGTGAGAGTGCTGTTAACTGGTGGGGATCAGGAAAGTTTCATGTCAGAGGTGAAGCCTGAGCTGTTAGCTTTGAAAGAAGGTACTAACTCTTTTTTTTTTATGGGAAAAATGGTTTTGTACATGGAGTATAATATTACAAACTCAAGATCACTCGTAGACAAAAAAGGCGACCTCCCACAGCTACCACCTGTCTCTGCAAAAAGTTTATATGGAACATCCATACAGTCAAAACCGCTGCGATCTCTCCCTTGAAATGCCATCTAGGTTTGTCCAAGACGCCTGCCCCGTCTGTCTGTCCTGGAATGTCCTCGGAAGGCTCCGTTAGGTACTAGACTACAGGATAAAACCCCGGAGTCCATTCACAGGGCGGCGGAAAGGAGAAGGGGGGAGGGAAATTATTCAAACTTCATCTTTTTTCCTTGTGGCTTGTTGTCGGCTTCCTCCTCCGTCTCCTCGGAAACTGCACCGACCTCCAAAGCCCCCTCAGCCTCCTCGGCCCCCGAAGCCCCCTGGCCACTGCTACTGCCGCTGCGGCCGCCCCTTCAACCTTCCTAGGCTTGGCCCAGGCCTGGATTACTTTGTTTCCATCGATCTCCCTATCCTCCAAGGCCTCTTTTGCAGCTCTGACAGCTTCCTCTGAGTTGAAGTCCACAAAACCCAAGCCTTTTGAAGACTCCTGTCTGTGACTAGCCTGGCGCTCACAGAGCCCTGAAGCGAATCTTTCAATGTTTCTTCCGCCATCTCTTCAAACAGGCCTTAGATGAACAAGATTTGTAGGACTGGTTCCTTGGGGCTGCATCGGCAGGATGCTTCTGCCTTCAATCTCTTATGTCATTACAATAATTCAAAGCTGCTTTCGCATCTTTCACGCTGGTCCTTTGCGGGGGACTTGGCTGTTCTGGGGCTGGACGTGGCCTTCTCAAACAGGCTCTCCCCGTCCACAACTGTAAGGTCCTTTTTTGTAAAGAAATTCTGATGCCTGTTTAGAGATCAGAAGCGGTTTTGTCGAAGTTCGGGCTACAGAGAAGGGACTGACATTGAGTGTAGACGCCTCAGCATCCAGTTTCTGTTTCTTGGTTTCATGCGGCCTTCTGTTTACCCATTTGCTTTTTCCTCTTTCCAGGTGCTTCTTTCACAAGCACTTCCTCCTCTTCCTCCCTCTCCTCTTCCTCCTCCTCCTCTTCATCATCTTCCTCCTCTGATTCCTCAGTCTTCCCAGGTTTCCCTGGAGGCAGCTTTCACAGCAGCAGCCTTTCCTTTGGCAAGTGCCGTCCCTGGTTTCTTCTTCAGTCATCCTCATCTTCTTTATCCTCGTCACTGTCCTCCTCCTCATGTTCCTCGTCCTCCTCATCCTCAGTCTTGTTTGGCGGGAGTTGAAAGCTCAAATTCTTCATCCTCTACATCTTCACTGTCCTCTTCTTCAGACTCCCTGTCCTCCTCCTTGGCGTTCTTTGCATTTTTGTCCCTTTGGGTGGGGGGAGGGGGCACTGCTGCTTTTGCCAGGGTGGCAGCTGGCTTAGCTGGAATGGTTCCCTTCTTGCCTGGCATGACGGCGGCTTAATGAGGGTGGCCGTCGTCTTGGCGGTGGCTGGGGTGATCGCCTTCTCACCAGGAGTCACGGATGCTTTCTTGGCTGGTGTGCTGGCAACAACTTTTTGGTCGGTGCTACCTTCTTTGCTGCTGTGGCCACAGTCTTTTTGCCCTTCTGAGGTACTACAATCTCTTCTCCACTGCTTTCTTCTGCCATTCTCATCTTCACTGTCTTCCACCTCCTTTGAGGGAGGGGCCATTTTCTTTGATTCATCTTGATTTTTAGCAGCCTTCCCTAGCTTCCCATGGTGGCAGCGCGTAGCTAGAGAATGGAGGGGGCAGATCCGTTGGCCGAGGCCTAGGCAACGACGTGTTGGTGGAAGGTGCGGTCAGGAGTCCATTCCCGAGCAGCCCTTTGCTGGCCTAGACTGAGACTGCCCCCTCAGCATGACTGGAAAGGAGCTCCCTGAAGGTATAAACTTTTAAGAAACAAGAGCAAGAAAGTGTGCTGAACCGGTTGTGAAGAACAATGAAGAAAGGAACGAACATGTGCTGGGAACAGGCATCAGTCCAGTTTGACAGGAATGGAGGATGCATGGAAGAGGTGGCAACGTAAGAGCCGGGAGGAACAGATGGCACTCATATTGTGCAGAGGCTGACTTCAACTTCCAGAAAGAGGATTTGTGTATTTTAACCTAGAATTATTGTATATAACCTAGAGTACTTTGAATGTTTTGAATACACAAGGTAAAGCAAGAAGAGCTACTGAAAATTGATTATCAGTGTGGCAGCTGTGCAGAGGAAGGATTCTCAACATCCTCAAATAGTCTCAGCCAATTGGCAGACAGGGGCAATAAGGTGGTCCAGTGGATTGAGACCCAGCTAGGCCTAGGGTCAGGAAGATCTGAGTTCAAAACTGGCATCAGACACTTCCTAGCTGTGTGAACCTGGGCACTGAACCCTATTTGCTTCAGTTTCCTCATCTGTAAAATGAGCTAGAGAAGGAAATGTCAAACCACTCCAACATCTGTGCCAAGAAAGCTCCAAATGGGGTCGCAGAGAGTCAGATATGTCCAAAAATGACCAAACAACAATGTTGGCAGACAGCTCTTCACATTACTCTATTTTACTCAGAGTTTTATTTCTAAGCCAAAATCTGAACCCAGTCAACGTTTTGCAGCTCTTACTATCTAGGAGGAATGCACATAAAAGTAGCATGATATACTGGAGAGAGTACTAGATGGGGACTCAGAAAACCAGGTTCTCAACCTGGCTATGTGAATCTTGGCAAATCGTTTAAGCTTTCTGGGACCTCAGTTATCTGGGTTGTAAAATTAGTGAGGGGGGGTTCGATTATCTCTAAAATCCTATACGCTTTCTCTCCTTACCTCTGCCTCTTAGAATCTCTGACTTCCTTCCAGATTTGGCTCCAACACCACTTTCTGCAGAAAGCCTTCTTCCCTCCTTTGAGTGGTCTGTGCTTTCTCTAAAGTGACATTCCTTCTATTTTGTATGTGTCTTGTATATCCCTATTGATGTACAAGTTGTCTCCCCCATTAGAACGTAAGCTCCTTGAGGGTAGGGTTTTTCTCTTGCTTTTCCATCATATCCCTCAAATTAAGCACATTCCTGACATATAGTAAGCACTTAATAAATGCTTGTTCATTGGTTAATGTCCTTGTCAGCTTCTCATTCTCTAATTTTGAACTTAAGGAGAATATTAAGTAATCAATAGAAACATAGAAATAATTATTTACAATTTATAGTATTATAAAAGCCCTTACAATACCCTAAAGGTTTGAGATTCTCAAACTCAACTCTACTGTATTTCCATCCAACTTCTCTGAGCAGAAAGGGAATTAAGATGTATGGAGTTTCTTTCTTTGTGGATACTAACCTGATCACAAGGTCCTGTTTCTTTACCATGCTGGCCAGTCTGTCCTCATGCTTGCCAATGTCCAAAACAATGGGGTTAATGTTGTATTTCTTGGCCAAATGCTCAAGCTGATTTTTCATATCTGAGCCTATTTGATGAACAAAACATTTCAAGATATTTCTTTTAATTAATCATCTTTCCCTCCTAGCAAGTCAAAGAACAAAGTTCATTGTGACTTCTCAAAAAAAAAAATTTATAGTTCTAGGAATTCACACACAAACACACACACAAACACACACACACACACACACACACACACACACACACACACACACACACACACACACACACTAACTAATAGCCAAAAGTGAAAGGGAAGGTTTATTTACCCACTGTTATTTCAATGCTGCCATCTCTAGAAAGGTATTCCAGTAGTGGCTCAGACACATAGCCAGTCCCAAGTAGCAAAACTTTCTTCCTCATATCCATTGAAAGTAACTGTGCATGCTCCCTGCAAATGAAATGAAAACTTTATTAAACTCAGAAGAACACTTTCAACTTAGAAGTGTAGTGAATAAAACCCCCAAGAGACAGTTTCCAGGTAATTAACATCAATGGATTAATTAGGCTAGTTACTAATCAATGAAATAATGGTCAGTAGCTTCTCTGAGTAACCAAAGACCCCAAGGAAGAAATGCCTTAAATCAGAAGAGTACCTTCTGCCAGAGAACACCCCTAACAAGTGAAACTCAGTCCTGATTGGTGGACACTTAATGAGAAGGTGGGCTAAAAGTCTTCAGCTATTCCTGCTGAGGAAGAGGCTTAATTCTAAGATTCAGCAGTCTCCAGAAGACTTTTCCATCCAGACCTCCCTGGTTAAATTTCTCTTTCACTAGCTGAGTTGCCCTAAATTCTAATGGAAGAGATCAAGGGCTAGGAGACATGTCCTGGGGGAGAAAGATCTAGCTGAGGCTGTCTTTTGTCAGACTAGACAAAAGTAAGGATCCCTTCCCAGGTAGATGCCTTGAGACAGAGAAGATTACCTTACAATTAACCTTCTTCTAAAACTGCCTGACCTTTTCAGGAATTGGGTCTTACTAAAAATTGGAGGAAAAGGATGGATCACAAATTAATAATTAGTTATTAATATAATATCAATTTATCTCAGAAATTTTCAGTAGGCAAACATTTTGTTTCTTGTTAGTTGACTACCTGAGATAGGTAGGTGGTACAATGCACAGAGTATTGCAAAGCCCGAGTTTGCATCCTGCCTTGGCTATTTTCAAGTTGTGACACCTGGGCAAGTCATAACCCCTCTCAGTCTTATTTTGCTCATCTGTAAAATGGGAATAATAGTACCCATCTCACAAGGTTGCCATGAAATCAAATGAGATAGCATAAATGCTAGCTATTATTTTGATTCTTCAGAAAGGAGTCATTTATACCAAATCTTGTCTTAAATCATCGAGGTATTGCAAGGTGAGGTATTATTATTACAAAGCCAGCTGCAGAACTTCTTTTCTCTATTAGTTCCTAGTTTAGGATCTGCATTTTGCTGAAAGATTAGGGCATCTTTGTAGCCTACCTTATTATTATAACTAAACTATAAAAGCAAATGCCCCCTTTTCAGGCATTTACCCAGAACTCTGCTTTCTAAGAAGTCACAACAGAAAGCAGGTGAAAGCTAACACAATATCCAGGAAACTGCAGTTTTTAAGTCTTTCAAAGTAGTCTTTGCCTCTTTAAAATCTACCTAAACCTATTAGAAATTTGATATAGGGCTTCTACTCCTGGGTTCACAGAGCCCATATGAATTCTTTAAGTAACTGTTGCCTATCCAAGGAAAACCTTAGCAAGGTCAAGTAACAAGAGGTAATTAATTAACTGCTGGTCAACTGTCCCATCATACATCCATTTCTAGGTGCCTCAGAATGCCATTAATGATAGTAATAGTAGCTAGAACTTATATGGCACTTTACACATATTAACACATTTTAGCCTCACAATAAGCCATAGTAGATGGGTTATTGTTATCCCATTCTACAGATGAGGAAATGGAACTAGAGAGATAAGTGATTTGCCCTGGGTCACACAGCTAGTAAGTGTCTGGATTACAAAACTCTACCATACATATCACTTAGATGCCTATAGGAAGCTCTAGGTCCAAGTGCACTTATCCCTTCCATATCTCAGGGCTTAGGAATGTGGAAAAATCTGTGTAAAATTTTTTGATGTGGAAAAATCTGTGTAAAAATTTTTGGCCTTCCCTTCTTATCAGAATTTTTTCTTTTTCTTTAATGGAGTGTTACAATACCTCATGTAAAACTTGGGTTGATATTATACAATAATATATATATATATATTATGCATTTCTGAGTTTCTAAACCTTTTTTGTGTTGTCTGCTGGCCTTCCCCTGTCCTCTGCAGCTTCCACAAAACTCCCCAAAACTTCCATTTGTTATGCTGACCCGTGATACATCAAATCCACGGTAAAGAAAGTCATGAAGTGAAAAGAATAACTGTATAGCTTTCCAGCAAAAGAATTGCCAATAATAGGATCATAAGAGCACAAATGTGGTTTAGTAGGGGGAAGAGACAGTCACCCAATCCTTAGAATTATGTTTTCCCTCACATAAGAATAGAAATATCCACAATTTTTAAGTCAGGACATCACCATCACTAATTATGTTTTTTAACAAATTCTTTTTTTTCCTTCCTTTTTGGAGGGGGGAAGACAGGGCAATTGGGGTTAAGCGACTTGCCCAACGTCACTGCACCACCTAGCCGCCCCTCTCGATAATTATTTTAACATCAATATTCAATTTTAAACAAAGCTTGTTTTGCTACTAGTTCTTGCTGTATTACGCAAATTCTCTTTCCAAATTCATTACATAGACATGTCAAGATTCTATTACATAAAAAAAGATGGGAAGTGCTAGCAAACTGAGCCAGGAAGGCATGTTTCTGTCTAGCATACAGCTGGTCACGTTGCATCTGCAATGCATCTGCAATTAGCTTAGAAGGCATTCCAGCCAGTGATGGTGATAGAAAAGATGGTCATAGAAAAGAATACTATACAATGGGCAATTGTTGTTCCCCTGATCTTGGTGAAAGAACAGCATGAAGCTACTTTTTCACAAGTATTACACAAGCTACATGTCTTACGTAATACCTAAGAAGTAGTGTCAGGCCACAATGGGGGTAATAACATTCAGTGTTAATAACAACTTATAATCATGTAGTGATAATAACGTCCAGGGAGGCTCACAACTTAAAATCACAGTGATATCTATGTATATGTATATAATGTTTGTGTATATATACACATATGTACATATAATTTCATTTGATTTTCACAAAAGCCCTACAAAATAAGTAAAGCAAATATTATTACTACTATTAATGATAATAATAGCTAACATTTATATAGGCCAGGAATTGTGCTAATCACTTTACAATTAGGTGTTATTATTATCCCCATTTTTATAGATGAGGAAACTGAGACAAACAGAAGTAGTGACTTGCCCAGGGTCATACAGCTAGTAAGTATCTGAAGTCACATTTGAACTCAGGTCTTCCTGACTCAAGGCTCAGTGTACTTCCTAACAGTGGATACAGTTCATACAAGTTAAGCAACTACATTTCATATAGGTTAAGCAGCTTAGAACAAAAGTCATTCAAGTGGAGTTATAATGGTGGAGCCAGTAGTCCAGACTAGGTTTTTCTTCAAGCTCAGGGCTTTATTAATATACCAGGCTACAACCATGCATGAAAATTACTGCAGATAAACCTCTTCTTATTGCATTTTGCAGATACTGTATTTGTTTTTTTTTTTTTTAACTAATAGAAGGTTTGTGGCAATACTGCATGAAGCAAGTCTATCACTGCCATTTTTTCCCATCAGCATGTGTTCATATTTTGTCTCAGTGTGTCACATTTTGGTAATTCTTATAAATATTTCAAATTTTAAAAATATTTTATATCTGTTATGGTGATTTGTGATCAACGATCTTTGACATTACTATTGTAATGTTTGGGGGAGCCATGAACCACACTCATATAAGGTGATGAACTTAATTGATAAATGTGTGTGTTCTGTCTTCTCCACCAACTGACCCTTCCAGTGGTCTCTTTCCCTCTCCCTCAGTCTATTTCCTGAGATACAACAGTATTGAAATTAGGCCAATTAGTAACCCTACAATAGCCTCTAAGTGTTCAAGTGAAAGGAAGAGTCAATTGATGTGGCAAACTTCATTGTCTTCTTATTTTAAGAAATTGCCAGATACTCCAGCCTTCAGGAACCATCACCCTGATCAGTCAGCAGCCATCAACTCTGAGGCAAGACCCTCCACCAGCAAATAGATTATGTGACTCACTGAAGGCTGAAATGATGGTTAGCATTTTTTAGCAATAAAGTATTTTAATTAAGGTATGTACATTTTTTAGACATAATACTATTGCACACTTAATAGACTATAGTATAGTGTAAATATAACTTTTATATGCATTGGGAAACCAAAAAAATCATGTGACTTTTTATTGCAATATTCATTTTGTTGTGGTAGTCTGTAACCAAATCCACAATATCTCTAAGGTATAGCCTGTACTAAATTCTACAACCCAATCTTGTAAAGAACTATTCACCCATTCACTGACAGTAGGCAGTTAAAGAAGAAACTTGATTTTACTATTTCTATATCCTGAGATCACAGTCTTACTGATTAAACCATTTGTGTTTAAGTGCTAGCAAGGTTGACAAAGAAGATAACCATACAATGGACATAGAACCTACTTAGCAAACCAGATTGTTTCACCAACAAAAAAATAATGCCTTTTTTGAGTTAATCTTCTTAATAGTTTTGAATCCTAACATTTAACACTGAGGAAGTGTGAGCTCTTATGCAACTTCCTTTCCAACCAAAGAGATCTTAGGCAAGATTTACTGTCAGTGGAATTGACCAAAATTCTGTGTCAAAATAATATTGCTGTGTATACATAGTCTTGCTTCTAACAAGGGGTCCCATTCTGAATGTGTACTGAAAGGGCCCCAAGCCAGGGCTGCCAGTCCTATTTGGCTTCCTCTCCTGGTCCCCTGCTGTACTGGAACCCATCCAGGAAGGCCTGGCCATGGAAGAACTGCCATCACTGAAGGGACTCTCCTTGTTTTCCTTTCCCCTTTGCCCTGGATGCCTCACTTGACACAGGACTTAGCAAAACCACTCCTCCTAATGAGATGGAGAGCCATAAGGTCTTATCTTGTGTCCTGGCATTGCTTCCTGAGATCCTCCAGGCCTTCCCTTCCATGTTCTGTAGGCAACATTCAGGGTCATCTTAATTACTTAGCTACGGGGTGCATTGGATAGATGCTGGGCTCTGAATCAAAAAGACCTCAGTTCTAAACCCAGGCTCAGAAATTTCCTAGCTGAGTGACCCTGGGCAAGTCACTCATCTTTTGTCTGCCTTAGTTTCCTCAGGGATAAGAATAGTACCTAACACCCAGGATTGTTATGAGGAACAAATAAGACATTAATTATAAGGCATTTAGCACCATACCTGCCACATAATAAGTGCTACCTATATACAACTTTAACTTAAGAGCCTCTGGGCCTGAACATCTTCCCCATCACTAAGGACTCCTTAAGGACTCCTGGGCATTTCTATCTACCCTGCAGCTGAACTTTCTTTTATGTGTTGTTTCCTACAAATAGAGTTCGAGCTCCTTGAAAGTAGAGACTATATTCTTTTTTCCCATGTCCCCAGAATTTAGCATGGTGCTTGGCACGTAGTAAGTGCTCAATAAAGGTTTTTTCATCCATCCATCCATCCATCCATCCATCCATCCATCCATCCATCCATTCATTCACACTAGCACCAACTGCCCATTGCCACTAATAATAATTACTTAAGAGTTTTCAGTAATAGATAAAATAATTGCAATCATGATAAACTAGTATTTTGATGGCACTTCAAGGCTTACAAAGCACATCACATATGTTATCTCACCAAGTCTTTACAGTTCTGTAAGGTAGGTACTATTATTCTTCCCATTTTATAGATGAAGAAATTAACATAGAGATTGGTTAACTGAACTTGCCCGGGGTCACACAGCGCTTAAATTTCTGAGGCAGGATTTGAATTCAGATCCGCCGGACTCCAAGACCATGGAACCACTCAGGCATCACACTAAACATGTCATTTTAATTTACATATATATATATAGTTAGAGAAGAAACTTGATTTTACTATTTCTATATCCTGAGAGCACAGCCTTACTGATTAAACCATTTGTGTTTAAGAGCTAGCAAGGTTGACAAAGAAGATAACCATACAATGGACATAGAACCTATTATGTGTCTGTATATGTATGCACATGTGCATATTATGTGTATATGTGTGTCACGGTGTATATTTACTTATACATACATATACACACCTGTGCATACAGATAGACCCACAGTGTGTCTACAGACTGTGTGTACGCATGTATAGGTGTATGATGTACATACATATACATTAGTATATACCACATACATGTGCACACATATATTTACATGTCTATATATACGTATGTGTATGTGTGTGCACATATATAATACACATCCATTTGAATGTATGTCTATGAGAGAAATGTCATGAATATAAGAAAGCCAAGTTTCCAAAAGAGAGAACTAATGTTTCTATTTTCCTCTAAACAAACATCTGGGGCTCAAAAAAGGACTAAATTCCACTGAAAGTCCATAAAAAAGAACAGCATTTGGAAAATTCCCTCAATTTCTTGTGTCCAATTTCTTGACCTACTCGACACTCAAGACTACAAAATATTAAGGGAAAACCAAAAAAAGAAAAAATGTCCATTACTGTTCGAGGAACAGCACATCTCTTTAAGTCTAATATAGTATAATAGCAACAAATCATGGAATACCATAATTTCCAAAGAATCAAAATCTCAGGTGACCTGAAAGTCAATGGAGAGCTGTCCATAGCGGAGAGGACACTGCATGTTATCAAGGATGACCTGTCCATGAAAAGTGGCACAAAAAGCAAGAACATGAAAGACCTGAAAAGGCATCAGGCCAGAGACAACAGAGCTAGGGACAACCCAAGAGCTGCCCTCATACTTTTAGGAGGTACAGTGGATATGATGCTAAGCCCACACACAATTAGAAAGACATCGAGTTCAAATCTTGCCATAGATATTCACTAGCTCTGGGCAAATCACTTAATCCCATCAGCCTCAGTTTCCTCAATTGTGATAATAATATTTTTCTCAAGTAATAATAATTTCCTCAAATGCAATAATAATAGCACCTACCTCCCAGGGCCATTGTTAGGATGAAATGAGATTTTTGTAAAATGCTTAACACTTCAGCAGGCACTGCTTACCATATTGCCCAAAAAGTAGTGACTAGCTCAATAAATGCTTGTTCCCTTACCCTTTCATACCCTGAATGCATAAAGAGTGATCAGAAGACTTACAGTACACTGTATAAATTTTCTCTAGAGGATTTATGGAGAGACAAGAATGAATATTTCCATGGAGGATGAAGTCTATTTCTGTAATAAGATATAGACCTTTATAATAGGTTTTGTCAGGGCAGAATTTACACATTAGGAGAATACTTTCTCTTAGAAAGGGCTGTATGTCCCCAGTATCTGATCTCAATATAGTACATGCCTGAATTCCTGGCAGTGAATTGTCACAGTAGTAGGAAGGACACAGGCAGAGATAGGATACTCTGACCATAGAAAAGAGGATGGCAAATGGCATGAATATATGACAAATTATGTATTAAATGCTCACTCTAGTATCATGGTAAAAAGGCAAAAGAACTAGGTCTCACAAATTGGAACACATAAAAATACTTCTAACACTGCTACCCTTATGAACAGCTATTTTTAAGAGTAAGATACAGCAGAAAAAATGTTAATGCCTCCAAAGACAGTAATATAGAAATTAAATAGGAGTTTGAACCCCATTTTTCAGAAGCTTATCCCCATGAGGAATACAGAGAGAAGAAATGAGCAATTAAATGTGGATAGAACCCATGAATATGGAAATAAAGTGTAGAATAGCCTAGAAGGGACAAGAAATTATAAAGAGGTGAAAGAAAAGTAAATTTTCTAGAAAAAAAGGTACAGGGAAAGAAGGGTACTAAAAATGGTTAATGGAAAGGAAAAGAGGAAAGATTCTGAAATATTAGTTTAACTGGGTAGGGAAAGGAAATAGACAAAAGAAGGGGAGAAACTGATAATTAAAAAAGAAATAAAAATTATTAAATTAAAAGGTAAAAATAAAGCAGGAAATCAGGAGTGAAAGTTGGTGAGAACAAAGTAGCAAACCCTCTCCCCCCACCCCCTGGATAAATATAAAACCATTTGGAAGGAAAAAGTACTGACTTTTAAAAGATTGAATAAAAATCAGTATAGAAGAGATGCAAAGGAGTGAAGACAATAGAGCAAGCATTTAGCAACTCTGCTGTAGCATTCCCCAAACCTCTTCCACAATGACCTAGAACATACACCAAACCAAATTCTGAGTGGTAAAGCCAAGAAAAAATTGCAGTGAGTAATTTTTCCTTCCCAGGGAAGCTTAGGAAAATAAACAGGTCTATGAACCCCAGAACAGGGACTGGTAGGGAGCACAGCACAATAGCAACTGGAAGCCCCCAACAACCGTGGTGAATTACAACCAGGGAACTCCCCAAGGGTGTTAAGGAGACTGAACATCTTGGCAGAGAGAGATCCTGGGCTCCCCTGGACTAGCACTGGAATGGGTGTCATATGGCAGTTCTGTTGCCCATTACCCAGTTCTAGGTCAAAGTTTTAGGGCAGAGAGAAGCACTTAGAGTTACAAGGGGATGGGGGAGAGGGACTTCCTGCTTAAGGCCTGCAGGCTAGAAGGGCAGTAAACAGACCTTTCCCATATTGTGTCATAAGCACTAAAATTTTACAGGCCTTCCACAGAAGAACATAAAAGACAGAAGCTCAAACTAGTCTTCTCCACCTCCCAAAAGTTAGCAGAATCCAACTCTAACACAAAGTCCAAAGTCAATAAGTAGACTGGAAAAATGAGGAAATGACAAAAATAGGACCTGATCATGAAAAGCTACTATGGTGACAGGAAAGCTCTAGACACAAACTCAGAAGAAAACAATGGCTTAAAAATCTCTACAAGCAAAGCCTCAAAGAAAAATGCAGATTGGACACAATCCCAACAAGAATTCTTAGAAGGACTAAAGAAAGAAATTTAAAAAGGGGGAATTTTTTAAAAATCAAATAAAAGTGATAAAGAAAAAAAACTAAGAAAATAAATGAGAGCTCTGCAACAAAATTACAAGAAGAGAATTAACAGCTTGGTAAATGAGGCACAGAATATGCTAAAGAAAATAATTCCTTAAAGTTAGAATTGGCCAAATGAAAGAAAACTCCATGAGACATCAAGAAACAATAAAACAAAGTCAAAAGATTTAAAAAGTAGAAGAAAATGTGAAATATCTAAGGGAAAACCACTAACCTGGAAAAGAGATCAAAGAGAGATAACTTAAGAATCATTGGACTATTTGAAAAACATGAAAAATGTATATATCATAGTTAAATAAATTACAAAGAGAAATTGTCCAGGTATCTTAGAACCAGAGGGCAAAACAGAAACTGAAAGAATCCATCAGTCACCTCCTGAAAGAAATTCCAAAATGAAAACTCCCAGGGATATTATAACCACAACCCAGAGCCCCCAGGTCAAGGAGAAAATACTGCCAGCAACCAGAAAGAAACAATTCAAGTGCTGTAAAGCTAAAGTCAGGTTCACATAAGATTTAGCAGCTACTATAAAGAAGCTGACGACTTGGACTATGATATTCCAGAAACCAAAGGAGCTAGGATTACAATCAAGAATAACTCACCTAACAAAATTTAGTATAGTCCTATGGGAGGAAATGGATTTTTAGTAAATTAACGAACTTTCAAGCATTCCTGATGAAAAAAGATGAATAAAAAATCTGACATTCCAACACAACACTCAAAAGAAGTATAAAAAGGGAAACGATGAGCAAGGACTCATCATAAGTGACTAGACAAGGTTAAACTGTTTGCATTTCTGTGTGAGAAGATGATACAGGAATTATACGAACAGAATTACAAAACACTCTTCACACAAATAAAGACGGATCTAAATAATTTGGAGAAATATTAATTTCTCATTGGTAGGTCAAGCCAATGCAATAAAAATGACAATGCTACCTAAATCAATTTACTTATTCAGTGGCATTACAATCAAACTACCAAATGATTACTTTGTAAAGATAGAAAATATAATAAAATTCATTTGGAGGGGGAAAAAAGGTCAAGAATATCAAGAGAATCAATGGGCAAAAAATGTGAAGGAAGGGATACTAGCAGTACCATATCTCAAACTGTACTACAAATCAGGAATCATTAAAGCAATTTGGTACTAGATAAGAAATAAAGTGGTTGATAAATGGAATAAATTAGGTACACAATATAAGCAAAACAGTAACAGTATTTGATAAACACAAAGATCCCAAATATTGGGACTAGTACTCACTATTCAACTAAAACTTCTGGGGAAAATGGAATATAGTCTGGAAGAAACAAAACATACATCAATATCTCACCCTGTATACCAACATAAACTCAAAATGAGAACATATTAGACAAAATGAGAACAAAATGAGAACAAAATTAGACATAAAGGGTGATATCATAAGCAAACTAGTGGGGTATGAAAGAAATAACCTGTCAGATCTATGGATAAGGGAAAAATACATCACCAAATAAAAACTATAGAAGATGCAAAGAGGTAAAATGGATACTTTTGATTACAAAAATGTCAAAAGGTTTTGCAAAAACAAAACCAATTCAGTAAAATTAAAAAAAAATCAAAAACTGAGAAAAAAATTTTTGCAGCAAGTTTTTGGGATAAAGATTTCATTTCTCAAAAATATTAAGAAGTGAATCAATTTATTAAAATAGGAACCATTCTTTACCTGATAAATGCTCAAAGGATATGAACAGATAGTTTTCAGAAAAAAAATCAAAATTATCAATACTCATATGAAAAAATGCTCAAAATCACTAACAATCAAAGAAATACACATTAAATAACTGTAAAGTAACACTTTACCCTCATCAATTTGGCTAAGATGTCAGAAAAGGAAAATGACAAACATTGGAAGGAATGTAGAAAAATAGGTACATTAACGCACTCTTGGTAGAATTAACTAATTCAATAATTCCTGAAGAACAATTTGGAATTATGCCCAAGGGACTATGAAACTGCAATACCCTGTGATCCAGCAATAATGCTACTAGGTCTATATCCCAGAGATATCAAAGGAAGAGGAAGAGGTTCTAATTGTACAAAAAAATATTTATAGCAGTTCCTTCTGTGGTGGCAAAGAATTGGAAACTGAGGGCATGCCTATCATTTGGGGGTTGGCTGAATAATTTTTGGTATATGAATGTGATGGAACACTGCTGTGCTGTAGGAAATGATGAAGGTGATGATTTCAGAAAAATTTGGGAAGACATATGAGCTGAGACATAGCAAAGTGAGCAGAGCAAGGAGAATAATTGATACAATAACAACAATATGGTAAAGATAATCAACGATGAAAGTCTTAATCAAGATCAATACGATGATAGCAATTTAAAACAATGATATACAGAATGAAAATGAGAGAATGTAACAAAATTTAGTTTGTCTCAGGTAAATCCAAAAAAGCAGAAGTTTCAGTCATGCTATCAGACAAGGTTACAAAAAAAAAAAAAAAAACATTCTTGTCATCATTATTAAGAAAATCAAACAGGTAAATATATTTTTACCTAAAGAAATCATAAATGACAAACCAATATCAGTACAAAACATATATGCATCAACTGTCATGCCATCTAACTTTTTATTTTTATTTTCAAAATCTTTTTTATTGAACATTTTTTGTTTGGGGTTTTTTTTGTTTGGTTTTGGGGTTTTTTTTTTTTTTTTTTTTTGCTTTTTGGAGGGGGGAAGGCAGGGCAGTTGGGGTTAAGTAACTTGCCCAAGGTCACAGGGCTAGTAACTGTTAGTTACTAGTTAGTTACCAGTGTCTGAGACTGGATTTGAACTCAGGTCTTCCTGACTCCAGGACTAGTGCTCTATTAACTGTGCCACCTAGCTGTCCCCATATAAATTTTTAAATTTAACTGAGCTGCAGAGAAACATTTAGCTAGGCAAATCTTAGAGAAAAATAATAAATAATAAAAGGAAAAATAGAATTAAAGGAACTGTTGAATTTAGAACTAAAAAATTTATAGGATCACTGGCAGGAAGCTAATGACTCCATAAGACATCAAGAGATAAGGAAGGAAACTACATCTTGCTAAAAGATACTATAGATAACGAAGTATTATCAAAACTAAATATATATGCACCAAATGGTATAAAATACAAATTTTTAAAGAAATTAAATGAGTTACAAGAAAAAATAAGCAATAAAGCTATACTAGTGGGGGACCACACCTTTCCCCTCTCAGAACTAGATAAATCTAACCACAAAATAAACAAGAAAGAAGTTAAGGAGGTGAATAGAATTTTAGAAAAGATAAATATAATGGACCTCTGGACAAAACTGAATGAAAATAGAAATGAATATACCTTTTTCTCAGAGACACATGGCACCTACACAAAAACTGACAATGTATAGGGGCACAAAAACTTCATGATTAAACGCAGAGAAACAGAAATATTAAATGCATCTTTTTTAGATCATATTGCAATAAAAATTATATTCACTAAAGAGCCGTGGAAACATGGATTAAAAATTAATTAGGAACTAATCTAATCCTAAAGAATGAGTGGATAAAAGAACAAATCATAGAAACAATCAATAATTTCATTAAAGAGAATGACAATGAGACATCATACTATAATTTATGGAATGCAGCCAAAGCAGTACTTGGGAGAAATATTTTCTCTCTAAACTCTTACATCGATAAAACAGATAAAGTGCAGATCAATGAATAGGGCATTCAACTAAAAAAAAAAAACTAGGAAAAGAACAAATTAAAAATGCCCAGTTAAACACCAAATTGGAGATCCTAAAAATCAAAGGAGAAATTAACAAAATTGAAAGTAAGAAAACCAGTTGGTTTTATTTTTTAAAAATATTTTAATTAATTAATTTAATTTAATTAATTTAATTATTTTTAAATAAAACCAACAACAATAAAAGATAAACCATTGGTTAATATGATTCTTTTTTAAAAGAAATAAAACCAAATTGCTAGTATCAAAAATGAAGGAGTGAATTCACCACCAATGAAGAGGAAATTGATACCAGTATTAGGAACTATTTTGGTCAATTATATCTCAATAAATCTGACAGTAGAAGTGAAATGCATGAATATTTACAAAAATATAAATTGCCCAAAATAACAGTAGAGGAAATAGGATACTTAAATAATCCAATCTTAGAAAAAGAAATTGAAGAAGCCATAAATGAACACCCTTGGAAAAAATCCCCAGGGCTAGATGGACTTGCAAGTAAATTCTACCAAACATTTAAAGAACAATTAATTCCAATACTGTATAAATTATTTGGAAAAATAGGCAAAGGAGGAATTCTAACGAGTTTCTTCTATGAAACAAAAATGGTGCTAGTACCTGAACCAAGAAAAGTAAAACCATAAAGTAAACTATAGACTGATTTCCCTAATGAATATTTATATAAAAAATTTTAAATAAAATGCTAGCAAGGAGAATATAGCAATATATCACAAGGATCATACACTATGACCAGGTGGAATTTATACCAGGAATACAGGACTGGTTCAATATTATGAAAACTAATTGAAAAGAGATGCAGATGATATGATGATATAATTGAAAACAAAACCAACAGAAATCATATGATTATCTCAATAGTTGGAGAAAATTCTTTTGACGAAGTACAGCACCCATTCCTATTAAAAACACTAGAGAGCATAGGAAAAAATGGAGTTTTCCTTAAAATCATAAATAGTATCTATCTAAAACCATCAGCAAAGTGAAGGAGTCCTACCAAGTTCTTTTTATGACACAAATATGGTACTGATACTTAAATCAGGAAGAGATAAAACAGAGAAAGAAAATTATAGACCGATTTCCTTCATGAATATAGTTGCAAAATTTTTAAATAAAATGTTAGCTAAAAGACTACAACAACTTATCACAAAAGTAATAAACTTTGATCAGGTAGAATTTATTCCAGGAAAGCGATGATGGTTTAATATTAGAAAAATCATCAGCATAATTGATCATATCAACAATAAAACTAGAAAAAAACACATGATTATTTCAATAGATGCAGAAGGCTTTTGACAAAAATCAACATCCATTCCTATTAAAAACACTAGAAATTATAGGAATAAATGAAGTAATCCTTAAAATATTAAGTAGCATCTATTTAAAGCCACCAGCAAGCATTATATGTAATGGGGATAAGTTAGAAGTATTTCCAATAAGATCAGGGGTGAAACAGGAGTGTCCACTATCACCCCTCTTATTCAATCTGGTACTAGAAATGTTAGCAGTAGCAAATAGAGAAGAAAAAGGAATCAAATTAGGCAAATAAGAGACCAAGTTATCACTCTTTGCAGATGATATGATGATATATTTAGAGAATCCTAGAGAATCAAGTAAAAAACTACTTGAGACAATAAATAAATTTGGCAAAGTTGCAGGATATAAAATAAACCCACATAAATCATCAGCATTCCTGTATATTTCTAATGAAATTCATCAGCAAGAGATAGAAAGAGAAATCCCATTTAAAATTATTGTAGACATTATAAAATATTTGGGAATCTACCTGCCAAAACAAAGCCAGGACCTATATGATCACAACTACAAAACACTTTTCACACAAATAAAGTCAGATCTAACTAATTAGAAAAATATCAATTGCTCATGGCTGGGTTGAGCTAATATAATAAAAATGACAATTTTACCTAAATTAAATTATATATTTAGTGCCATACCAATCAATTTACCAAAAAACTACTTTATAAAGCTAGAAAAAATAGTAACAAAATTCATTTGGAAGAACAAATGGTCCAGAATATCCAGGGAATTAAGGGAAAGAAATTCTAGGGAAGATGGACTAGCTATACTAGATTTTAATCTGTATTATAAAGCAGCAGTTATTAAATCTATTTGGTACTGGCTGAGGAATAGAGTAGTGGATCAATAGAATAGATTGGGTATATGAGACTCAGCAGTCAATGACTATAGTAATCTATTATTTGATAAACCCAAAGACCCCAGTTTTTGGGATAAGAACACACTATTTGACAAAACCTGCTGGGAAAACTGGAATATAGTATGGCAGAAACTGGGCATAGAACATTATCTAACACCATATACCAAAATCAAGTCTAAATGGGTACATGATCTAGGTATAAAGGTTGATACTATAAGCAATTTTGGAAAGCAAGGAATAGTTTACCTGTCAGATCTGTGGAGAGAGAAAATACTTTATTTACAAACAAGAATTAGAGAGAATTATAAAATACAAAATGGATAATTTTATTACATGAAACTGAAAAGCTTCTGTACAAACAAAGCCAACATAACCAAGATTAAGAGGGAGGTGGGAAATTGGGAAAGAATTTTTACAACCTATGTCTCTGATAAAGGACTCATTTCTAAAATATACAGAGAATTGAGTCAAATCTATAAGAATCAAGTCATTCCCCAGTTGATAAATGGTCAAAGGATATGAACAGGCAGTTTTCAGAGAAAGAAATTAAAAATATCTATAAGCATATGAAGAAATGTTCTAAATCACTATTGATTAGAGAAATGTAAATCAAAACAACTCTGAGGTACCACATCTCACCAGTCAGATTGGCTAAGATGACAAAAACGGAAAATGACAAATGCTGGAGATGATGTGGGCAAACTGGAACACTAATGCATTGCTGGTGGAGTTGTGAACTGATCCAACCATTCTGGAGAGCAATCTGGAACTATGCCCAAAGGACTATAAGTAATTTCATATCCTTTAACCCAGCAATACCACTTCTAGGGTTGTATCCCAAAGAGATCACAGACCCAGGAGGAAGACCCATATGTACAAAAAAAAATTATAGCAGCTCTTTCTGTGGTGGCAAATAATTGGAAATAAAGGGGGTGCTCATCTATTGGGGAATGGCTAAAGAAGCTGTGGTATATGCATGTAATGGAATACTATTGTGCTATAAGAAATGAGGAGGGATGGACTTCATATTTACCTGGAGAGGCTTACTAACTGAGTGAGAATAGTAGAACCAGGAAAAATTTGTACACAATTACAGACACAATGTATGTGTGATGACCAATTTTGATAGACTGGACACTTCTCAGCAATGCAGTGATATAAGTCAATCCCAAAAGACTCATGATGGAGAGAGATGTCTGCATCCAGAGAAAGAACTAGAAAGAACTGAGTTTGAATCTAGATTGAAGCAAACTACCTGATCTTTTTCTTTTTCTTGTTTGGTTTTGTTTCCTTTTTACCATTTTTCATTCCATCTGATACAATCAGTCTTTATAACCTGACTAATGTCTAATGTGAAAGTATTTGCAGATCCTATACTTGATTGTATTCCATCATAGGGGGGAAGGGGGGAGGGAGAGAAAATTTGAAACTCAAGGAATTGTGGAATTGAATCTTGTAAACTAAAAGTAAACGAACAAATTAATAAATACAAAAAAAATAAAACCATAAGCAAGAATTATGTGTAATGGGAATAAGCTAGAAACTTCTTTCTCTCTTTTTCAATTTGAAAATAACTAATATGGAATATGTATAACCTATATCAGATTGCTTACTGTCTCAGGGAGGGATAGTGGAGGGAAAGAAGGATAGAATTTCCAACTCAACACTTAAAAAAGGGATGTTAAAATTGTTTTTACATATAGTTAGGGAAAATAAATATTATTATTAAAAGTGCTTTTGGGGAGATGGAGCCAAGATGGTGGAGTAGAAACAGGACTTCTGCATGGCTCAACTCTTACCTCTAATACATGTAAAAATGACTCTAAACAAACTTTAAAGCTACAAAACCCACAAAGTGACAGAGAGAAATTAACCTCCCGCTGAAGAGAGCCCAGTAGGCTGGCAAAAGGGGGGCACTGCAGCACTCTGGGAGCAGAGCCCAGCCCTGAGTGGGCCCAAGGTTTTAGCCTCTGGTCACCCAGACTGTGGCTAGAGGGACATTGGGAGACTGGATCACCAGTAGCTATGGCTCTTTACAGAATTATAAACCCATAGATGCCAAAGAAAAAGTGAGAGGTCAGTGGACTATGGGAACAGGGAGTCTGGGAGTGCAGTCCTGTCTCTACCCCAAGAGGGAGAAGTGGTTGAAGTGCCTTGGCCACGTGGTTGCTTCAGAGCTTCTGGCCTGCAGATTGTAGGGGGACCAAGTGACCAGTCTGAGGGGTAATCGCTCTTGCTTTAACCTGGTTGGATCTAGATCACCGTCTAGGGTTGAGGTCCTAGGGTGTGTGACCAGTGAGCCAGAGAATGCTGAGGCTTCAGAGAAGGCAGCCTACTAATACCTACTAACACAAAGCTCCCCTCTCTGGAAGCAGAGTTCTACTGTGGCAAAAAGCTCAAAAGTCAAGTATTTCAGTGACAACATGAGGAAACAAAGAAAGCAAAGCAAGCTAAAAAATCTGACTTTAGACTTCTATTTTGGGGACAAAAAGGATCAAAGCATGGAGCAGGAGGAAGACAACAAAGTCAGAACTGTTGCACCAAATGCTTCCAAGAAAAATATGAACTGACTACAGGCCATCAAGGAGCTTAAGAAGGATTTTGAAAACCAAATAAGAGAAGTGGAGGAAAAATTGGGAGGAGAAATGAGAATGATGCAAGAAAATCATGAAAAGAGAGTCAACAACCTGACTGAAGAAAATAACACCTTAAAAAATAGACTAACTCAAATGGCAAAAGAGGTTCAAAAAGGCAATGAGAATAGTGCCTTAAAAAGCCGAATTGCCAGATGGAAAAAGAATCTCAAAAGCTCACTGAAGAGAATCATTCCTTCAGAATTAGATTGGAGCAAATGGAAGCTAGTAGCTTTATGAGAAATCAAGATACTATTAAACAGATCCAAACAAATGAAAAATAGAAGGCAGTGTGAAATATCTCACTGGGAAAACCACTGACCTGGAAAATAGATACAGGAGAAATCATTTAAAAATTATTGGACTACCTGAAAGCCATGATCAAAGAAAGAACCTAGACATCATCCTTCAAGAAATTCTCAAGGAAAATTGCCCTGATGTTTTAAAACCAGAAGGCAAAACAGAAGTTGAAAGAATCCACTGATCACCTCCTGAAAAAAATCCCCAAAAGAAAACTCCCAGGAATATTATAACCAGGTTCTGGAATTCCCAGATCAAAGAGAAAATATTACAAGCAGCCAGGAAGAAACAATTTGAATATTGTGTAAACACAATCAGGGTAACACAGGATTGGGCAGCTGATACACTGAGGGACAGAAAGGCTTAGAATATGATATTCCGGAGGTCAAAGGAGCTGGAATGAAAACCAAGAATCTCCTACCCAGCAAAACTGAGTATCATGTTTCAGGGGAAAATATGGTCATTCAATGGAATAGAGGACTTTCAAGCATTCATGATAAAAAAAACCAGAGTTGAATAGAAAATCTGACATTCAGATACAAGAAGCAAAAGAAGCATGAAAAGGTAAACAGGGAAAAGAAATCATAAGGAAATTATCAAAGTTGAACTATTTACATTCCTACATGGAAAAACGATAATTGTAATTTATGAAACTTTTCTCAGTATGAGAATAGTTGAAGGGAATATGAATATATATATATATATATATATATATATATATATATATATATATGTGTGTGTGTGTGTGTGTGTGTGTGTGTGTGTGTATGTATGTATACATACATATATATGTTTATATAGGAGGGCATGTGGGCATATGAATACATATGTGAGTGTATATATGTGTACAGGTATACATAGACAGAAGGCACAGGACCAATTGAACAGGAAGGGATGATACTTAAAAGGTGAAATTGAGAGGTAAGAGAGGATTATAATGAGAGGAGATGTGGAGAGACAGAATGGGGCAGATTATCTCATATCGAAGAGGCAAGGGAAAACTGTTACAATGGAGGGAAAGAACAGGAAGGCAAAAGGGAATGAGTCAACCTTACTCTCATTGAATTTGGCTTAGGGAGGGGATGATATACACACTAAATAGGATATCTCACCCTACAGTAGAGTATGGGGGAAGGGGATGAGAGGGGGAATGATGGAGGGGAGGGCATGTTGGGGGAGAGGGAAGTTGGAAGTGCACACTTTTGAAAAGGGACAGGCTCAAAGTAGAGAATAGAACAAGTGGTGGGGCGGGATAGGATGGAGGGAAATATAACCAGTTTCTCACAATATATACACTATGGAAATGTTTTGCATAGCTTCACATGTACAACCTATATTAAATTGCTTATCTTCTCAGTAAGGGTGGGTGATGAGGGAGGTAGGGAAAGAATCTGGAATTCAAAGGTTTAAAATAAAATGTTTAAATAATATATTATTATTATTATTATTATTATTATTATTATTATTATTATTTTACATGTAACTTGGAAATAAGATATATAGGCACTGGAACATAAAGATCCATCATGCCCTACTGGAAAGTCGGAGTGGGGATGGGGAAAGATATAGGAGAGAGCAGATTGGGGGTGGGCATATTCAATGGGATCACTGCTTTGGGGTGGTGGGTAGGGGAAAAATGGGAAGAAAATTTGTAACTTAAAATCTTGTGGATTATGAATGATGTAAACTAAAAGTAAACATAAAATTTAATTCAAAAAAATAAAAAACAAATAAAGTGCTTTGTATACATTATTGTATTTGAGCCTCAAACTAACCCTTTGAGATAGATGCTACAGGTTTTAGCCCAATTTTATAGATGACCAAATGAATGTTAAGTTATTCAGGGTGAATAATTTTCCCATGCTCCTATTCTTAGGATCAGAAGGAAGATTTGAGCCCATGTCTTTCCTGACTACAGATTGAGTCCTCTTTCTCCTGTGCTAAATTATCTCTCCCATAAAAGCAGAAACTGTCACCAAATCTAAAACAAGAGATTTGAGAAAAGAAGAGACTCTGGGGTATACTTTACCTGCTCTCCCGTAGTTTCTGGATATATTTATACTTCTCAGGCAATGATCCATTGGATGCAATCACTGCCTAAAAGAATATGAAAGCTAGGTAATTATTTTATTATAACCGTTTTCTTTTTAAATCTTAGACTTGTTTAGATAGGTAGCGAATGGGATTCGGGAGGGAAAAAAGGACATTTGCACAACTTACATCCCGGACAACAGGAGAGAAATTCTGACTTTCAAGAGGCTGAGTCGCATCTGATAATATCTGAAAGGCCAAATGAAACTGGTAAGAAGGTTTCCTTGTGTTGGCATGTGCACAGAAACATCTGTCAAAGAAGAAAGGAATTTGGAAAAGCATGTTTTCGAAAGAGCACCGAATGTTCTGGCTCCTAAGAATATTCAACCCCGCACTAAAGAAATGCTGTTTCAGCATAAATTCCAAATTTTAAACTACCAGCTGGTAACTATGGTAATATCACTACCTCCACTCTAGGCAGAGTTTACAGAAAAGACAAACACCCCCCACCCTGGTTAAATGAGTTATATCGAGCCTGTTAAAAATAACAGCACAGGACTTATCCCTGACTACCACCTTGCCCTGCAAATAGTCACTACTTGCCAGTTTTAGTCCCTTCTAGCAGAGAGAGGACAGTTAACCTGACAGTTTATATCTTCCCAATGCCCTACTTTTTCTCCCAGGTCCTAGACACACACAGACAGGACACCAGTAAAGGATTAAATGCCTTCATGAAGTTATATTTAAACTGAATAATGAAATACATGGACCAGTGCCATAGTGGGCAAGTAATTCCATACTTCCTAAAATCTGGCAAGAGGGGTCCAGAAAATAAAACTACAACCCCCAGAATTCACCTCTCTAAATTTATTCCAACTTCAAGTTGTATCCAAAAATTTTAGCTGCTTAAGTTCTAAGCACCCTGACCTCTGGGATTGGGAGTAGGTGCCCCCTTATCCCATCTAGTTCAGCATCATCTTCCAACTGAGGGGCTGATAAAAGGGTGGGAGATGGTGAACAACCTCAGGGAAAGAAGCAATGGAATGTACATTTTTAATTTAAGTTTCCTGAATAATGGAAAACATAAGATTTGATGTCCATTTTACATTAGTATAAAAAGAGATGTAGAAAGACAAGCCTGAACAAGCAACTCTATCTATATCCAATTACTTTCCTCCTAAAATATAGCTCAGATGTCGGTACTAAGAGAATGGAATTTTTTTGTCTTTTTGGAGAGGAGAAGGCAGGGCAATTGGGGTTAAGTGACTTTCCCAAGCTAGAAAGTCTTAAGTGTTTGAAGCTACATTTGAACTCAGGTCCTCTTGACTCTAGAACCAGTGGTCTATTCACTGCACTACCTAGCTGCCCTGAGAAATTTTTATTGAGGAAAAGAAGGAGATAAGAAAAATCTGAGGCATGAAATAATTTGCCCAATACCCAAAACTAGGAGTAAAACAGAAAAGACAGAGGCAAGGCAGGAAAGGCACAAATCACCACCATATCACTTTAATGATATCCTGTCTGACTAACAGACCTTAGTCACTTGCCTTCCAAGCCTCCAATACCACCATAAGAATATATCCTTACCATTTACATGCTTCCCAGCTCACTATTTAACATTTTTCTACAAGCAAGGCATGTTAAGAATTTAACAAAAAAAAAAAAATAAAAGGATATTTGAAAGAAAAGAGGAATGGCACAGGCTTCAGGTTTAGCATTGTTGCTAACTACTCCACCATTTTATAATGGTAGCTCCCAAGAGCTATAGCTCAAATGGAAACCTACCCAGCTTTTAAGGAAAACTTCCTTAACTCCTGAAGTTGAGAACATGGGCCTATTTTCACCAGAGACAAAGTTCTACCAAGAAACATGAACAAACCATAACACAAAATGGGATTGGGGGAGGGTAGTGGTGATGGAGAGGTCCTTTCTAGACAAGCAAACAATGGTTAAAAAATATAATGATATTGCAGACACTGACCACTAACAAAGGTATAAAATCTCTGACAAATACTATTAATAATTTTACTAAGGTCATTTAATAGATATTAAGAAAAAAGATCCAATTTGATTTTCTATCTTTATAATACACTAAACCAGACGAGAAGGGTTTTTAAATGACCCAAATGGTGTGAGTATCAGGGACAATGTGTCAGAGAGAGAGAAAGGGAGAGATGGGGAGGAGGGAGAAGGCATGAGGGAAAGAGATAGTGGGGTGTGGGGAGATGCAGGTAGAAAGAGAGATAGAGAGAGGGATGGAGGGGAAGAGAGGGGAAGAGAGAGATAGAGAGCTCCAATAAATCAAAGGTATATTCTTATTTTATTTTTTAATTTTTTTGTGGAGGGGGGAAGGCAAGGTAATTGAGGTTAAGTGACTTGCTCAAGGTCACACGGCTAGTAAATGTGTCAAGTGTCTGAGGGTGGATTTGAACTTAGATCCTCCACATTCCAGGATCAGAGCTCTATTCACCGCACCACCTAGCTGTCCCCTTTTTAATTTTTTAACTTTTTTTTTTTTGGTCAAAGGCATATTCTTAATCAAATATACTTTGGTGAGAGACAAAGATGATCATATCAATAGCAAAGCAAGAAAAGTAGAAGATTGATACTGTAAATGTTTACAAGTAAAACTGAGAAAGAGAAAGGAAAGAACCGCAGAAGATTTCTTAGATGGACAAGATTAGCATATTCATTAAAACTCTCCAGTTTCCATTCAAAATGATACCCCCCATTGTTGAGTTCACCATTCTGCTTACCATTTCTTCAACATAAGGAAAAAGCATATCTCCAAAGCATTCTGTAGCTTCGATTGGGAGCTGGGCTGGTAAATTGTCAATGGAACACATCAGTATCCCAGAGCCTTCAACACTAGAAGTAGCAAAATGACTAATTTATATATGCAAAAAATGACCAGCATACCTTATTACACTCCTCACGTCAGTATGAATACTGTATGATATTGGACCAGCACAAAACCATGTATGTGATAAACAAGAATAAAAATAGTTGACACTCCCTCTACTACTAATTTCTTATACAACAATCTCCCATTCATATAAATATTGCATATGTATTTAAAAGTTGAAATGCTTGTGTTTTTCATAACTTTATATTTAAATTTATGTGAACTTCAGAAGAGTCAGCATGGTTTGCTAGGAAGGACACTGGACTTGGGATAAGAAGATCTAGACTGACATCCCAGCTCGAACATTAACTGGCTATGTGATGGTACAGGCAAGTTATTTTTTCCGTCTCAATCTCAATTCCCTCATTTATAAAATGGAGGCAACAGTACTTTTATAATCTAACTCACAAGGCTAAAAAGTATTTCACAGACCTTAAAGCACCACATAAATGTGAATTATTCTCTCTTAAACTCTCACAGCCTTTAGTATGTCTCTACTGTTATCAAAGGCTCACACATCAACACTAGGGAGTGCTATCATGATGTGCATTTGCATGACTTTCTCCTTGTGTTTTAATAACCTAACTGAAATGTTGTAAATATATACCCCCATACGCCTCAACAATTCAAAAGACTTTAACTTACTTAGTTTAACAAACTCACCTGTCATGAATAATATGTTGGTCGGCATCATACATACAAAAGGGACTGTCTATTGTTGTACACTCCGTCATAAATTCTATAGAGCCTCCAGTGTCGGCTGAGATGTCGCATATGGCCACAAGTCTGAAAGAGAGGGTACTCATGTGCCTTACTGCATTGTCAAATGAAAGTTGCCATCAATACTAAAAATGCACAACAACAAAGGATTAGATAACAACTTTTTTTTGGAGGGGGGGGAGGTAGGGCAATTTGGGTTAAGTAACTTGTCCAAGGTCACACAGCTAGTAAGTGACTGAGGTCAGATTTGAACTCAGGTCCTCCTGACTCAAGGGCTGGTACTCTCTATTCACTGTGCCACCTGGCTGCCCCAATAACAACTTCTAATGTGCATTCCCCAGCCCTTTATAACTGAACACTGAGGAGAACAAAGCAAAACAAAACAAAACAAAACAAAACAAAACAAAACAAAAAACCAACCAAGGAAAAGATTACTGGGAGGTTCTTCTTAAAGAAAGACTTGTTCTCCTCAACTATAAACAACATGAACCAAAGCTGGATCATGCCTTTCCTTAGAATTATCTTTAACAAAAGAATAGTGCCGAGCTGTACTTCTCTTGTTCAATCAATCATAAACTGATTTATTAAGCAATTACAATGGGATAGGTACTGTGCCAGGTGTTGGGGAAGAGACAAGTGATGCCCCTTTAAGCCATCCAGCTTACCATCACCCAAATAATCTTGTTAAACCCCTATGTCATCACATCGTCTCTTCATCATATTCTGTTGGTAATGAGGATCCAAAGAAGGGTGATTTTCACACTATGGCCTGGAAGGGAACAACCTCTAACAGTCTGGCTACCACTGACCCCTCGAGGTTTTATGTACTACAATTTCTCTATGCCATCCTTCTCCATAAATCAGGCTGGTCTATCCAGTGTTCTTAGAATACATTGTGTTTTTCTTACTTCCACATCTTTGTTCACAATGTCCCCTCTCTCTCCAGAAGTGTCCTTCACCCTTATGTCTGCCCAACTGAATTCTACCAATCCAGGAAGACCCAACTCATTTTCTCCCTAATCCGTGAAGTCTTCCCTGAGTAGTCCAGCCCACAAGGCTCTTCCCTTCCTCTGAACTTTTATTGCACATATTCTGACTGTACAACTCACTTAGCATTTAATGTTATCACGTTGCACTAGTTATCTTTTTGTGTGTGTGTCTATATTTTACCTCCCTAAATAGAGTCTAAGTTCCTTGAGGGCAGGGATCCTATCTTGTACCTTTTTACCGCTCAAAGTACCTAGAATGGTGCTAGAATAGCTATTAATTAGTAGAGCACTAAAATAGTATCTTGAACACTGTGAGTAATCAATAAATATTTGGTAAAATGGGGCAGCTGGGTGGCGCAGTGAGTAGAGCCTGGGCCCTCGAGTCAGAAGGACCTGAGTTCGGTTCCGCCCTCAGACACTTAAGGCACACACAAACAAACAAACAAAACCTAGCCTTGTGACCTTGGGCAAGTTACTTAACCCCAATTGCCCTCCAAAAAAAATTTTTTGGTAAAATAACTCAGCCCTAGGATTCACAGTAGCATTATCTAGATTTGAGGATGGAATATGGAACCCAAAGAAAGTTCTGCTACTTTTCACGTTCATTGCCATAGGCAAGTCATTTTTAATTCCATGGGCCTCAGAGTCTTTACCTGGATGAGTCAAGGCCCTATCTACTAAAAGCTAATCTGAAAAATTCATTAGCGGGCGGAGTAGAAACAGCATTTATAATGTGCTCTGCCCCACACAAATTTCAAACAATGTGAAAGGGAGCTCCAAACAACTTCTGGAGCCACAGCACCCACAGAACAGCACAGAGAAGCTAACCTCCTGCTGAGGACAGCCCAGCAGCCCTGCAGGGAGTGGCCAGCGCAGCGCTCTGAGAGCAGGCAGCACAGCGCGCTGGGAACTGACATCTCAGCCCGCAGAGCCAAGCCCAGCCCAGGTCCGCGGTTTTAGCCCCAGGGCAGCCGGGCCTTCAGCTGGCTGGTGGAACCCCAGAACACCAGCAATTGTGGAGATTCCAGAATTATCAGCACAGATATGCCTAGGACAAAGTGAGAGGTTAGTGCCCTATGGACTTTGGGACCAGGATTTGGGGAACACGTGGCTTCCTCCCCTGGGGGCGAAAAGCTGCTGAAGAAACAGCTGCACAGAAGCCATTTTGCAGCATCAGTAGTGCCTCTAGCTCCTGGTCTTCGAACTGTAGGAAGATCCAGCAATCAGTCTGGGGGTTAATCGATTTTGCTTTAAACTGCTTGGATCTGGATTGTGGTCTGGGGGGGAAGTTTGGGGTGGGTATCCAACTTGCCAGAGTGGGTGGAGGCTTTACAGAGGCCACCCAACTGGCAGAAGTTGTGAAGACCCCACGTTTGGCATGGAAGCTCCCCTGTCTGGTGGCAGAGTCCTACTGTGGCAACAAGCCCAAAAATCAAGTAATTAAGTGGCAATATGCCTAGGCAAACGAAACAAAATAAACAGAAAAGTTCAACATTGGACTCCTATTTTAGGGGCAAAGAGGCTCAAAGCATGGAGGAGGATTGTGAGGTCAGAACTCCTGCACCAAAAGCCCCAAATGAAAATACAAGCTGGCTACAAGCCATAGAGGACCTTAAGAAGCAGATAAGAGGGGGTGGCTAGGTGGCGCAGTGAGTAGAGCGTCAGCCCTGGAGTCAGAAGGACCTGAGTTCGGATCCAGCCACAGACACTTAATGCACACACAAACAAAAACCTAGCCGTGTGACCTTGGGCAAGTTACTTAACCCCAATTGCCCTCCAAAAAGTGAAAAAAAAAAGAAGCAGATAAGAGAAGTGGGGGAAAATTTGGGAAGAGAAATGAAAAAGATGCAAGAAAAGTATGAAATGATAGTCAACAGCCTGACTGAGGAAAATAACACCTTAAAAAATAGACTAACTCAAATGGCAAAAGAGGCTCAGAAAGGCAATGAGGAGAAGAATTCCTTAAAAAGTCGAATTTGCCAGATGGAAAAAGAATCTCAAAAGCTCACTGAGGAGATTCATTCCTTCAGAGTTAGACTGGAGCAAATGGAAGCTAGTGACTTTATGAGAAATCAAGATACTATTAAACAGATCCAAACAAATGAAAGGATAGAAGGCAATGTGAAATATCTCATGGGAAAAACCACTGACCTGGAGAATAGATCCAGGAGAGACAATTTAAAAAATTATTGGACTACCTGAAAGCCATGATCAAGGAAAGAACCTAGAAATCACCCTTCAAGAAATTCTCAAGGAAAACTGCCCTGATGTTTTAGATCCAGAGGGCAAAACAGAGGTTGAAAGAATCCACAGATCACCTCCTGAAAAAGATCCCCAAAAGAAAACTCCCAGGAATAGTATAGCCAGGTTCCAGAATCCCCAGATCAAGGAGAAAATACTACAAGCAGGCAGGAAGAAACAATTTCAATACTGTGGAAACACAATCAGAATAGCATAGGACCTGGCAGCTTCTACATTGAGGGATAGAAGGGCATGGAATATGATATTCCAGAGGGCAAAAGAGCTGGGAATGAACCCAAGGGCCACCTACTCAGCAAAACTGAGTACCTTGTTTCAGGGGAAAATATGTCATTCGGTGGAATAGAGGACTTTCAAGCATTCTTGAGGAAAAAACCAGAGTTGAATAGAAAATTTGACATTCAGACACAAGAAGCAAGAGATGCTTGAGAAGGTAATCAAGGAAAAGAAATCAAAAGGAACTTATCAAAGTTGGACTATTTACAGTCCCACATGGAAAAACAATAACTGTGTTTGATGAAACCTTTCTCATTATGAAAATAATTGAAGAAGGGTACATGGCATATGTTCACAGGTATACATGGATAGAGGGCACAGGTTGAATTTGATGGGAAGGGATGATTATTTTTTTTTCTTTTGGAGGGCAATTGGGGTTGGGTGACTTGCCCAGGTTCACGTGGCTGGGTTTTTGTTTGTGTGTTGGGTGTCTGGGACCGGATCCGAGCTCGGGTCCTTCTGGCTCCAGGGCTGGCTCTCTGCTCGCTGCACCACCTAGCCGCCCCAAGGAAGGGATGATTCTTAAGGGGTGAAGTCAAGAGGTGAGAGAGGAAAGTTGCAAGAGGAGATGGAGAGAGACAGGGTAGGGCAAACTATCTCATGTAGAAGAGGCAAGGGGAAGTAGTTGCAGGGGAGGGGAAGAACAGGAAGGCAAAAAGGCAAAAGCATATTCTCATTGAAGTTGGCTCAAGGAGAGAATCACATACATACTAAATGGAATATCTTACCCTCACTCACTCTCCTGAGTAGGGGAAAGGGGGATGAGAGGGGGGATGATGGAGGGGAGGGCATTCTGGGGAGAGGGGAGGTTAGAAGTACCCACTATCAAAGAGGGACAGGATCAAAGTAGGGAATGGACCAGGTGGGAGGTGAGACAGGTGGGAGGGAAATATAAGCAGTCTTTTACAATATATCTACTATGGTAATGTTTTGCATACATATACATGTACAACACATACTGAATTGCTTATCTTCTCAGAGGGAGTGGGTGACAAGGGAGAAAGGGAATGGATCTGAAAAACGAAGTTTTAAAATTAAATCTTTCATAAGATGTCCAGGCAGTGGGGCTCAGAGATTCACCTTGCCCTAATGGCAAAGTCAAAGGGGGTATGGGAGAAGATATGGGAGAGAGCAGATTGGATGAGGGGATATCTAGTGGGACTGCTATTCTGGGGTGGTGGGTAGGGAAAAAATGGGGGGAAAATGTAACTCATAATCTGGTGGAAATGAATGATGTAAACCAGAAGTTAATAAAGCATTTGTTTAATTAATTTAAAAAAAAGAGAGAGAAAAATTCATTAGCCCTGAAATATAAAGGATCCTTACACTTTCTGGAGAGGGGAGTAAGAGGGGGGACTAAAAATTATATTAAAAATAAAACAAATGTTTTAAGCATAATTTGTAAATTTTGTTTATAAAAACAAAACCCAATAATAATGAAAACAAAACAATAGATACTTACTTGTGGGGCAAGGAAGGGCAGCCCTCAACAGTAGCAACGGAGGATTTTATTGGAGCCAGTAGCTTCTGAGCGTCTTGCCGGCTCAGCAGCCGAGGAGTGTCTTGCTCCCAGTAAATTCCATTAATTAAACAAGTAGTGTATGGGGCAATCTATGAAGGAAATTCCAAGACACCTTATGAGCTATAGAAGGTAACCTATATTCATAAAAGTGCTCCAGATGCAAACTGTCAACAGTATATCCAGGAACTAGCTTTAAAAAATTACTTTTAAAAATTATTTGTGTTGCCATCTTCTGTTTTCGTATCACCTTTGTCTGTAAATATATCCGTTGTCCTTTCCATACTTAAGGGTCATCTCTTATGATAAATTGTTTTAAAAGAAAAGAGCAGTTTAACAAAAGTAATTAACATCAATTGTCTGACAGTATATGTAATATTCCACATGCATAATCCCCCACCTCTTCAAAAAAGGGAGAGAAATACAGGTTCTTAACTATTCTCCAGGGTCAAACTAGGTCATTATAACTCTTAACATTATTTCTTAATGCCTCTTTAGTTTTCATAGATCATTGGTCATTCCTTCTTAGCAAAAAACAGAAAACTGGGCAGGTTCTACCATATCCCAGGTGGCAATAGGAGCTCCCCATGAAATAAAGCTTTGGGGTTCTTTTTCATTTTCATTCTGTAATATCAGTATTTAGTAGGTAAAGAACACGCCTTTAAATCAAGAGCCTGGTAGTGTATGCTTCCTCAATTTCTCTGGGCTCCATTTTCCTTACCTGCAAGATGGGGATAATATGTACCCCATTCCTCACAGGGATGCTGCGAAGATTAAATCAGATAACAACTGTAAGCACTGTGACTTCCACAGAGAAAGGTGTATACATAGTATTTACAATCAGAAAGTTCCAAATGCACTCAGTCATCATTAAAGAGAGCTAAGAGTCAGACCTTAGAATTTTTCAGTTTCACCTTCTTTCATTTAGAAATTGCATTTGGTGTCACATCCTACATGACTTAGAGAACACTAACTATAACATAACAAACACAGCTCAGAATTGGAATCTAGAAAATGAGCTGCTATCTGCAAGACCCCTCAACGGAATAAAAGTTGTTCTTCCTTCTATAAACACGTGACTGCTAAAACGTGCCCACACAGCAAAAAAGAGCTATCAGTCACAAATGAAAAAACAGACCTTCTTACATGAGGATGCTGCTAGTGTCTTCCTCTCCTACATTCTGGCTTTTGTAAGATTCCCTTTGCTGGGGATGGCTTTGCACTGGCCCACACACATTATTTTTAACTCAGTGCATCCACATAATCGATGGCATGAATTAGCAAGATGGCTCAGTGGGATTAGGAATGCAGTCTACACAAGGACCAAACCATAGCTATATCATGAATACCATGCTTAAAGTCAGCCAGCCCGAGTGGACCCAAGAAGGCTACAGTCTAAGGTAAAATGGTGCTATCCTGAGGTAAAAAGACATTATCAAAAGAAGTAATTCTGACAGAGCCCTGCAGACAGAAGCCCCAGGAACTATACCAAAGAAAATTTCAGCACTCCCAATGCTAACTAGCTACTTCTAATGGTTATCGAGAGTTATCACATTTTAATTAAATGATAATGGGGACCAAAAATGAATTGCCATCCTCCTAACTGTTCCTGCCTAAAACTGCCTTCCTCATAGCAAAAACAAAGCATCTCCAGAGCCAAGAAACAACATATTAGAACACTCACATCAGTGTTAAAGCGAGACGTGTAGAGGTGAGGATGTCTGTCATATTCTACAGGGTCATACACCCCATCTCTTTTCCTGACAAGGTGATGATGTCGACTTAACACTGTCCCATACACTTTCCTGAGATCTAGCAGAGAACAGGGGAAAAGGCAAAAGAAATAACAACAGCAGGCCTGTGACCTATAATAATAAAATACCATGATATACACGATTAAAAAAAACATAATAAATATACGCAATGTATATTTGCATGGTGTGGTACAGAGGTACCAAAGTGTAGTACAGAAAATTTGTCAAGGAAATATGGGGAATATTTGGCAAATAATTATATTATTCTATGACCCACAGTAATAGTGTTTTTTTTTTTAAATTGTGGATAGGCAAGAGAACAACTTTTGGGTATTAAAAAAGTTGTGTACTGAATGTTTCCCTTATGAAAAATTAATCTTTTATTTTATTTCTGAACATGATGAACTCTGGAATTTCTTTCCTTTCATATTGAATATAGGATACAAGGAGTTTTCTAGAAGCCAAGTTGACATGGGACCTAAAAAAGATTGGGAACCATCAATGTAATGCATAGAAAGCTTTGTGGTCAGGAATATCTGGAATACCCATCTCTGGCACAAACTTTCTGGGTATCTATGTCCTAGGCAATTCTCTAAAGCTCAAAGTCATAAATCAAATGTTGATATACTGAAAAGAAGAAAGAGGAGGAGAAGGAGGATGGAAGAGAAGGAAGAGGAAGAAGAGGAAGAGGAGGAGGAGCAGGAGGAGGAGAAGGAGGAGGAGGAGGAGGAGGAGGAGGAGGAAGAGGAGGAGGAGGAGGAGGAGGAGGAGGAGGAGGAGGAGGAGGAGGAGGAGGAGGAGGAGGAGAAAGACAAGGAGTAATCCTTGATTACCTCCACTTTGGGAAACTTCTCTTAACTCATGTGGCTCCACAAACTCACAAGGAAGTTCATTGAAGACCTCCTGGGCACCCTGTTAGTGACAACATGGGCATCAATTAGGCAAGCCAAGCAGGATCAAAAATAGCAATGAAAATCCAAGGTTACATAAAAACACATACACAGGTAAGCACAGGTTTATGTTCCATAAATATGGCATCCTTTTTTTTTTCATCTCTGGAACCTAAATTAAATTACAACATGGCAGCTAGGTGGTGTGATGGATATGAACACTAGATCTGGAGTCACAAAGAGTTCAAATCCTGCCTCAGATACTAGCTGGGTAATATTGGAAAGGTCATTTAACTTCTCAGATAGAAATAACAAAGCTTACATGTTTATCTCATAGAGAAATGGGGATGTCATCATAAAAATATCCTCTATTATAAGTTTGTTTGAGGAAAGTACTACTTGTAATTAGCAAAACTATAGATTGTTTTTCTTGGGAAATCTCAAATCCCATCCATGCACGTTTTCTTTTAAAACACTTATGGAGAAAACTTATTAACGCCATTTCCCAGAGGAGAGATATGTACTTAAATATCACAAGAATCACCATTGACCCTAGTGAGATGGACAGTCTTCTCCCCGACTGTATTCCTGGCTTGTAGCCTTTGGAAAAGAGTGCCTCAATGTAACTTCTAAAAGTGCTACTGGTATGCTAGTACAAACTAGAAAGGCTATCATATCTTACTAATGATATATAAAAATGATGTAATGTAGACCCCCAAAATCTTGGAATCTTTTAACAAAACTAGAAAGACATGAAAGCTAGGGAGAATGTTGAACGAATCATTAATCTTTAAAATTATAATATTTTTCTAAGAGAAAGTTAGGACCATGGGAAAACGAGAAAGTAGAATACTCCGGTTTCCCTACAACATCAGAATCTGTCTAAGCTAATTAATAATAATAATAAATTATGTAGCACTTACTATGTGCCAGGTTCTGTGCTTTACAATTACTATGTTATTTGATCCTCATAACAACTCTGGGAGGTATGCGCTATTGGCATCCCCATTTTACAGGTGAGGAAACTGAGGCAGGTAAGTGGCTTGTGCAGGATCACCCAGCTAGTAAGTGTTTGAGGCTGGATATGAACTCAGGTCTTCCTGACTTCAAGCCCATAGCTCTATCCACTATACCACCTAGTTGCCTAAGGTGGGAAACTAGCTAAGGACACTAAGACACATTCCAAACATATTTCAATGCAAAGAGTCTTAGTATTTACCTTAGATACATTGCCAGTGCCAGTGAACACAAATGTTAAAGGTCCAATAGACTTGGGCATCAGTCCTAGAGAGATTTCATAGCCAGCATCACGTACAGCTTGCACAGCCTGACTGCTGTTCCTGTAGTTATGGGCCATACCAATATGCTGGAAACAAATAATATGATTCATATAAGTCTGTAAACTGAAACATTTTATTTTTTCAAAGTGTGAAAAGGGATTCTAAAGAAAAAAAAATAATAAAGCTCACCATAAAAGGTGTGTGATGCCCCAGGGCAAGGAACCTTAAGCCCATTCCATGTAAAATGTTGATCATCCCTATTTTGGAATCAGATCAATAAAAAGATGGGAAGATTAAAATTTTTTTGAAACAATGTAGTTCCCCTTCCCCCCAGCTTCTTGCATAATGTCTTATACAAAGTTAGAGTTTAATAAATGTCTGGTGAACTGAATAGCACCTTCACTAAAAATTCCCAATTTAAAAAAAAATACTGAATTTGCTACAAACTCGGCATTCATTCATTCATTTAATGAAATTTCAGTACAACAAAATAATTTTGATGGTTATAGTCATAATAGGAATTGCCCTAAATGCTCAGAAATGTGAACAGTTTCTTAAGTGTGAGATCATTCACTAAGTGTGAGGCAATTTATAAGAGGCAGAACTTCTGTGAAAAGAGAAGGCTGCATAGTCAAGGAAAAAATGAGTTAAGTATAGTAGTATACATATATGTATATGTAGTATATGATATGTGTATATGTAGTGTATGTATGTATATGTATGTAGTATATGTATATGTGTGTGTGTGTGTGTGTGTGTGTATATGTATGCAAAATGCAGTCCACTTGGCCTTCATGAGAGCATTACTAATTTGGAAGAAACAAGACTTTCCTATTATTGAATTTCCAGTAATAATAGTAGCATAAGACTACCACTGAACACATTGGTGTTTCTCAACCAATGTGTCAAGCCCAAAGGGACTTCTCCCTCCTTTGGGCCACTCTTATGATTGTTCCTTCCCCAAAACTTCACCCTTTCTTTTACTCTTTCTTCCCCTCTTCAGCATGCTGTTCCCATACATATTCAAAACAAGAACTCTTCTTAGAGTTCGCATTAGAAATAAGCAAGCTGAAGTAGGTTATCTGAGTTCACCCACAGCTATGAAATGACCACTATTATTCTTTCTTCTTCCATTTTTGTATTGAAACCTAGGCTTTTATATGTAAAAGTTTTCCCCACCAAGTTCAACACTGCAAGCAGCAACACACCTCCAGGCAAATTTTGGGACATAAATATTACACACTGACACAGACACAGTCAGACACACACACACACACACACACACACACACACACACACACACACACACACACACACACACCTCTCATGCCTGGACTGTTGCAATAGCCTGCTGGTTGGGCTCTGTGCCTCAAATCCCTCCCTACTCTCATCCGCCCTCCATTCAGCTATAAAAATGTTCTTCCAAAAGTATGAGTCTCACCATATCATAGTGCTCACCCCCACCCACCGTCCCCCCATTCAATAAACTCAAATGGTTCCTTAAATGTCAAGGATCAAAAAAAAAAAAAATCCCCTGGCTCTTAATAACCTTGCCTCCCTTTACCTTTGCAGTCTTCTTACACCTGATTCTCCTTTACCTTCTCTAACATCCCGAGACACCAGCCTCTTTGCTGTTCCTCCCACAAGATGCACCATCTCCAGGCTTTATGTTTTCACTGACTATCCCCATACTTGAACTTTTCTCTTTCCTCATCTCTACCTTCTGGCATATCTGGATTCCTTTAAGCCTTGGCTAAAATGTCACCTTCTGCAAAAAGCCTTTCCTGGTTACCTTTAATGCCAATGCCTTCTATCCAGGGTTGTTTTCAATTTATACTGAATATATGATAGATGCTATATACAGATATAGATATAGATTTCTATCTAATCTATACAGATCTCAATCTTTATATAGATTTATATCTAATCTATAGATAGCTATAGATATTTATCTTTATGTAGATTTATATTTTATTTGTAATTAATTATATAAATTTATTTATTATATTTTATGTAGATTTCTACACAGTTGTTTGCATGTTGTTTCCATAATTAGACAATAAGCTCCTTGGAGGTAGAAACTGACTCTGTCTTTCTTTGCATGCCAGGACATAGCATTGTGCCTAGAATACAACAAGCACTTAATTAATGCTTGTTGAATTGCTGACAAACACACACATTCACATTGGTCAATACAGGAGGTTTCAAAATATGCCTGCAAATCCTCATATACATACCTGCCACACCTGCCCATTGTCCAAAGGCCACCACACGCGTTCCTCTATGATCAACCATTTTCTCATAATCAATAAGCCGTATTTCCTAAATTAAAAAATGCCCAGTTAGATGTGGTTCACATTTAATTGCCAAGCCATACAAATGGGCAACTCAACAGTTTGGGGGTTTTTTCCTCACAAAATATTCCTGGATCTATTAACATAAACTTCTTAGTTAATCCAGCTTCAAGAAAGGTTTTTAGAAGGTTCCAGTTGATAATACAACCACAGTAAGACACCATGATTGAGCCTAAATGTGATAAATGGTACCCACATGGTACACGAAGAGATGATAAATTTAAAAGTGACACTTTGGCAGCACTCATTCCAGTAACCAATGGATTACAGCAACTAAACTTCACTATTAATAAAATGTTGCTATGCGGAGGGTAGACCTGATCAACTTTACTGCCTATAATAATAAATATACATTAATTATAATTATAATATACATATTATATACATATACATAAATTAAACATATAAATATGTTTAAAAATGGGTGAATTTCCAGTACTTTAAAAGACTTCCCACAGAAGATAATAATAAAAATAAAATAATAACAAACATTTATGTAGTGCTTACTCTGGGGCAGGCATTGCATTAAGTGCTTTATAAAATCTCATTTGATTCTCACAACAATCCTGGAAGGAAGGTGCCACTACAGGCATACCTCATTTTATTACTATTTGCAGATACTGCTTTTCTTTAAACAAATTGAAGGTTTGTGGCAACTTTCATCTACCAAGTTTGCTGGCACCATTTTCCCAAGAGCATGTGCTCACATTATGTCTCTGTGTCACAGTTTGGTAATTCTCAAGAATATTTCAAACTTCTTCATCATTATCATACCCATTATGGTGATCTATGATCAATGATCTTTGATGGTAGCCTTGTAACTGTTTTGGGGTGCCATAAAGCATGCCCAGAAACGGTGAACATAATCAATGAGTATTTGCATGTTCTGACTGCTCCACTGACCAACCGTTTCTCCTCTTTCTCCCTCTCCTCCAGCCTCCCTATTCTCTGAGATACAACAATATTGAAATTAGGCCAATTAATAACTCTACAATGGCCTCTAAGTGTTCAAGGAAAAGGAAGACTCAACTGATGTGGCAAATTTCATTGTGGTCTTATTTTAAGAAATTGCCACAACCACCCCAACCTTCAGCATCCACCACCCTGATCAGTCAGCAGCCATCAACTCTGAAGCAAGATCCTCCACCAGCAAAACAATTAGGACTCGCAAAAACCCAGATGGTGGCTGATAATTTTAGCAATAAGGTATTTTAAAATCAAGGTACGTACATGCTTTTGCAACATAACGTTACATACTCAACAGACTGTAAACATAACTTTTACACGCACTGTGAAACCAAAAAATTCTCATGACTTACTTTACTGAGATATCTGCTTTATTACAGTGGGCTGTATGAGGTATGCCTGTATTACCCCCATTTTGCAGATAAAGAAACTGAAATATGATGACTTACCCAGGGTCACACAGCTAGAAAGTGTCTGAGATAAGATTTGAATTCAGACCTTCCTGGCTCCAGCCCCAACACACTATCCACTGCACCCCCTAGCTGCCCCTGATAATCTTGTTTATATCATTATTATTAGACTGAAAACTCTCTTTTACTTTCCTTTGTAGCCCAAGTGCTATAGACACATGCCTAGAACACAGTAGACACTTGAGAAATATTTGTTGACTGATAATCAACTTAATTTGCCAAAGCAACCTCCAAAGATGCTAGAAAGACAAACTTCATGGAAGTTTTGTCCAAATTGTTCTCTTCAGAGAAAGTATAGGTGCCTTACTGCATTCCTGGAGAGTGTGGACATTTTTGCTTTTGTATCCTAGTATCTAGAACAGTGTCTTGTGAATTTTGTTGTTGTTCCAGACCTGTAGGTGTCTACATGACCCCATTTGGGGTTTTCTTGGAAAAAATACTGGAGTGGTTTTCTATTTCCTTCTCTAGCTCATCCTCAAAGCTGAGTCAAATAGAGTTGAGTCACTTGGTTTTGTATATAATGGGAGCTAAATAAACATTTATTTATTTAAATGTGGTTTGAATTCCCTAGAGCAGTTAGGTGGCACAGTGGATAGGATACCAGGCCTAAAGTCAGGAAGACTCATCTTTGTGAGTTTAAACCCAGCCCCAGACGTTTACTAGCCTTATGACCCTGGGCAAGTAATTTATCCCTGTTTGCTTCAGTTTCCTCCTTTGTAAAATGAGCTGGAGAAGAAAATGGCAAACCACTCCATATCTTTATTAAAAAAAAAAACCTTAAATGGAGACATGAAGAATCGGATACCACTGAAAAATTACTGAATTACTGAATTTCCGGTGAATAAAAATTCAAATTAATATAGTTTTATTATGTTTAATTAAGTTCTCCCTTGTGTATATATCACATATATTTCCCTTCTTGATTTTAATTGTTTGCTATGCTTTCCTAATTCCAACTTATTTTCAGATACTAGTAAAGTCACACTTAAATGACTTTTAAAATTTTCTACCACCCTGGTAAGCAGAGAATTTGAGGCAGAAATGTACTTTCCCCCACAAATTATGACATATTATGCAATGCAGTATAGTGGAAAGGTCATTTTATCTCTCTGGATCTGTTTCATCTAGAAAAGAGGAAAAATTGGGTTCTAAGAAGTACTAGTGCTCTAGAATTCTAAGATTTTAATTACCAGCACTTGATCAGTAGACTATCGAAGTTGGCCATAAAAGCCATAAAGGCTTTCTATAATCACTACAAAAAATAAGAACAATAAGCTTTTTTGTGCTTTTTAACAGTATAATTAATCCTCACTCCACAAAAAAAAAGGAACTTTAAATATATTCCAGGATACTGAGTTGATTTATCTTTTTTCTATAAACTAATAAAAGGCAAATTTCTTCTTATTAGTAGATTCATGTTATGTTAAGATTTACTTTATCTTAAATCCAAAGAGAATGCTCCAAAATTACAAAGAACAAGCATGACCCTAAAGAAGAGATGTAAGAAGTTACCTCCTTCAAATTTTTTGCAGTGGTTGGAGCATTGCATCTGTCGTCAAACTTTTTTACTGTTTTGACTGATTTTTACTGATATTTGTCTCTTCTCCCTCTTCTTTTTTTTCCCTTAAAGATACTATTTGTTTTATGGGATGAGTTTCTGGGAGGGGAGGGGAAAGATATTGGGAAAACGTTTAAACAATGTATTAAAATAGCCATTAAATTTATTTTTTGTTGTCGTTCAGTCATTTTCAGTTGTGTCCAACTCTTCATGTCTATTTGGGATTTTCTTGGCAAAGATACTAGAGTGGTTTGCCATTTCCTTCTCCAGCTCATTTTACAGATGAGGAAATTGAGGCAAATGGGTTAAGTGACTTGCCCGGGGTCACACAGCTAAGAAGTGTCTCAGTCCAGATTTGAACTCAGGAAGATGAATCTTCTTGACTCCAGGCCCAGCATTCTATCCACTGTGCCCCTTAGCTGCCCAAAAATTTATTAAGGAAATCTAAAAAAATGGCAATACAACATATTTAGGTAATATAAAAAGATATCCATAGCATTTTTAAAAAAAGATTTACCTCTTTGTGTAACTAATTACCTGTCTTAGAATCTCATCCAACAAGGTCATATTTGCTTCCTGAGCTTTTATTGTGTGAGAGAAGAATGCATAAGTCTTCTTTGGCATTAATTTTTCTTCTGGAGGCCTCTTAACTCCCACAATGAGGCAAGCCTCAGAAATATCTTCCTGAAGAATGCCACCAGCTTTCACATATTCCTGTGAAGACAATTTTGGGGGAAATGTATTATATTTCTTTGCTATATGCAATTTTTTTCCCTTGATCAGGGTGAAAATCAAAAGTGTTATTATCACTAAAGCAGTGGAAATGTTAAGTTAAGGTTTTTAGGTTTAAGTGGATTAAAACAAGCAGGAGAATTACTATTTCTTAGGCTATTATGTAAAGCAAGAAATAATGGTAGGTCTATAGGTATTCCAGCTGAGAGGCAACCTGATGTGGTGAGAGACAAATTGATGTAATTTTTAAAGTACCTAATTAGAGTCAAATTCTTTGGTGATCAAATCCCCACTCTAATACAGATGTGTGGCCTTAAACAAATCACTTCCTCTTTTGTGCCTCAGTGTGCTTAGCTGTCAAATGTATTACATATTCTACGTATCTCCCAAAGTGATAGGGAAGAAAGAACTTAACATAAATTCCAGATGTGTAAATAGGATCATCCATTGTCATTGTTATGAACAATTAGCCAATCGATTAACTGTGCAATTTAAGAAGGACTTTCTGGGATTGCAACTGTTAGTCCATAAGAGCATGGACACTGAGTCTCTCTCTTATGTGGAACAATATTGTGACAGGTACATCAGTGAAAAGACACAAAATACATATTTGCAATTTTATTTTTTTAATTAATTTATTAGTTTAGTTTCAGTTAACAAGTTTCAATTCCATAGTTCCTTGATTTTCAAATTTCCTTTACTTCCCTCCCCCCTCCCCACCCGACAGCATATAGTCCAGCATATGATCTGCAAATGCATTCATATTAGACATTATTCCAATTACAAAGGCGTATTGTACTAGGTGGGATGAAAGATGGTAAGGAAGAAATAAAACCAAACAGTGAAAAGAACAGATCATTTAGTTTACTTCCATCAGGATTCAGGTTCAGTTCTTTCTAGTTATATCTCTGGATGGCGCATTTCTCACTTTCTTGAGTCTTTTGGGATTAACTTATATCACTGCATTGCTGAAAAGAGTCCAGTCTGTCATAGTTGGTCATCACAGATATGGTATGTCTGTGATTGTATACAGATTTCTTCTGATTCTACTCTTCTCGCTCAGCATCAGTTTGTATAAGTCTCTCCAGGTAATTATGAAATCTGTCACCTCTTCATTTCTTATAGCACAATAATATTCCATTACATTCATATACCACAACTTGTTTAGCCATTCCCCAATTGGTGGGCACCCCTTTAGTTTCCAATTCTTTGCAACCACAAAAAGGGCTGCTAAAAATATTTTTGTACATATGGGTCTTCCTCCCACTTCTATGATCTCTTTGGGATATAACCCTAGAAGTGGTATGGCTGGGTCAAAGGGTATGAAATTATTTATAATCCTTTGGGCATAATTCCAGATTGCTCTCCAGAATGGTTGGATAAGTTCACAACTCCACCAGCAATGTATTAGTGTTCCAATTTGTCCACATCCTCTCCAGCATTTGTCACTTTCTTGTTTTGTCATCTTAACCAATCTGACTGGAGAGATGTGGTATCTCAGAGTTGTTTTTATTTGCATTTCTCTAATTAATAGTGATTTAGAGCATTTCTTCATATGCTTATAGATATCTTTAATTTCTTTCTCTGAAAATTTCCTGTTCATATCCTTTAACCACTTATCAATTGGGGAATGACTTGAATTCATATAGATTTGGCTCAATTCTCTATAAATTTTAGAGATGAGTCCTTTATCAGAGACACAAGTTGTAAAAATTCTTTCCCAATTTCCCACCTCCCTCTTGATCTTGGTTACATTGGCTTTGTTTGTACAGAAGCTTTTCAATTTAATGTAATCAAAATTATCCATTTTGCATTTTATAATGCTCTCTAATTCTTGTTTGGTCCTAAAGTCTTCCCCTCTCCACAGATCTGTCAGGTAAACTATTCCTTGCTTTCCCAAATTGCTTACAGTATCATCCTTTACACCTAGATCATGCATCCATTTGGACTTGATTTTGGTACATGGTGTTAGATAATGGTCTATGCCCAGTTTCTGCCATACTGTATTCCAGTTTTCCCAGCACTTTTTGTCAAATAGTGCATTCTTATCCCAAAAACTGGGGTCTTTGGGTTTATCGAACAATAGATTGCTATATTCATTAACTGCTGAGTCTCCTGCACCTAATCTATTCCATTGATCCACTACTCTACACCTCTGCCAGTACCAAGCAGTTTTGATGACTGCTGCTGTATAATACAGATTAATATCTGGCATAGCTAGTCCACCTTCCCTAGCATTTCTTTTCATTAATTCCCTTGATATTCTAGACCGTTTGTTTTTCCAAATAAATTTTGTTATTATTTTGTCTAACTCTAGAAAGTAGTTTTTTGGTAAATTGATTGATATGGCACTAAATATATAGTTTAGTTTGGGTAAAATTGTCATTTTTATTATATTAGCTTGACCCAGCCATGAGCAATTGATATTTTTCCAACTATTTAGATCTGCTTTTATTTGTGTGAGAAGTGTTTTGTAGTTGTGATCATATAGATTCTGGGTTTGTTTTGGCAAGTAGATTCCCAAATATTTTATAATGCCTACAGTGACTTTAAATGGGATTTCTCTTTCTATCTCTTGCTGTTGAGTTTCATTAGAGATGTACAGGAATGCTGAGGATTTATGTGGGTTTCTTTTATATCCTGCAACTTTGCCAAATTTATTTATTGTCTCTAGTAGTTTTTTACTTGATTCTCTAGGATTCTCTAAGTATATCATCATATCATCTGCGAAGAGTGATAGCTTGGTCACTTCTTTACCTAATTTGATTCCTTTGATTTCTTTTTCTTCTCTAATTGCTACTGCTAGTGTTTCTAGTACCAGATTGAATAAGAGGGGTGATAATGGACACCCTTGTTTCACTCCTGATCTTACTGGAAAGGCTTCTAGTTTATCCCCATTGCATATAATACTTGCTGATGGTTTTAAATAGATGCCATCAACTATTTTGAGGAAGGCTCCATTTATTCCTATACTTTATAGTGTTTTTAATAGGAATGGGTGTTGTACTTTGTCAAAAGCCTTTTCTGCATCTATTGAGATGATCATGTGGTTTCTGCTAGTTTTATTGTTGATGTGCTCAATTATACTGATGGTTTTCCTAATATTAAACCATCCTTGCATTCCTGGGATGAATCCTACCTGATCAGAGTGTATTATTTTTGTGATAAGTTGTTGGAGTCTTTTGGCTAATATTTTATTTAGAATTTTTGCATCTAAATTCATGAGGGAGATTGGTCTATAATTTTCTTTCTCTGTTTTATCTCTTCCTGATTTAGGAATCAGTACCATATTTGTGTCATAGAAAGAGTTTGGTAGGACTCCTTCTTCACTAATTTTCCCAAATAGTTTGTAGAGTATTGGAATCAATTGTTCTTTAAATGTTTGACAGAATTCACTAGTAAACCCATCTGGCCCTGGATATTTTTTCCTAGGGAGTTCTTTGATGGCTTGTTTGATTTCTTTTTCTGAGATGGGGTTATTTAGGTAATTCACTTCCTCTTCAGTTAATCCGGGCAACTTGTGATTTTGTAAATATTCATCCATTTCACTAAGATTGTCATATTTATGTGCATACAATTGGGAAAAATAATTCCTCATTATTTTTTTGATTTCCTCTTCATTGGAGGTAGATTCACCCTTTTTATTTTTGATACTCATAATTTGGTTTTCTTCTTTCTTTTTTTTATCATATTGACTAAGGGTCTATCAATTTTGTTGATTTTTTCATAAAACCAGCTCTTAGTTTTGTTTATTAATTCAATGGTTTTCTTAATTTCACTTTTATTAATCTCACCTTTGGTTTTCAATATTTCTAATTTAGTACTTAATTGGGGATTTTTAATTTGTTCTTTTTCTAGCTTTTTCAATTGCATGTCCAATTCATTGACCTCCCTTCTCTCTGCTTTAATTAAGTATGCACTCAGGGATATAAAACTTCCCTTGAGAACTGCCTTTAGTGCATCCCACAAATTTTGGTATGTTGTTTCATTATTATCATTCTCTTGAATGAAATTATTTATTGTTTCTATAATTTCTTGTTTGACCCACCAATTTTTTAGGATTAAATTGTTTAATTTCCAATTAGTTTTTAGTCTATCTTTCCCTGGCCCTTTATTGCATATAATTTTTATTACATCATGATCTGAGAATGATGCACTTAATATTTCTGCCTTTCTTCACTGGATTGTGAGGTTTTTATGCCCTAGTACATGGTCTATTTTTGAGTATGTACCATGCACTGCTGAGAAGAAAGTAAATTCCTTTTTATCCCCATTCAGTTTTCTCCAGAGATCCATCATATCTAGTCTCTCTAAGATTCTATTCACCTCCTTAACTTCTTTCTTGTTTATTTTGAGGTTAGATTTATCGAGTTCAGAGAGGGGAAGATTAAGGTCCCCCACTAGTATAGTTTTGCTATCTATTTCTTCCTCTAATTCCTTTAACTTCTCCTCTAGGAATTTAGATGCTATACCACTTGGTGCATATATATTAAGTAGTGATATTGCTTCATTCTCGATGGTGCCTTTTAGTAGGATATAGTTTCCTTCCTTATCTCTTTTAATTACATCTATTTTTGCTTTTGCCTTGTCTGAGATAAGTATTGCTACCCCTGCTTCTTTTACTTTATCTGAGGCATAATAAATTTTATTCCAACCTTTTACCCTTACCCTGTGGGTATCCCTTTGTTTCAAATGTGTTTCTTGTAGACAGCATATTGTAGGATTATGGTTTTTAATCCATTCTGCTATCCGCCTCTGTTTTATGGGAGAGTTCATCCCATTCACATTCACAGTAATAATGACTATCTGTCTCTTCCCCTCCATCCTATTCCCTCCCCTGTTTATGTTTTTGTTTCTTCCTTCTCCCTTCCCCTCCTTGAAGTTTTCGCTTTTGACCACCCCTTCCCTCAGTGTTCCCACCCAGCCATCCCTCTTCTTAACCTACCCTCTCCCCTTATTACTGTTTCCCTCTCTTCTAATCCCCCCCTTTAGTCTCCTCTTTTTCACCCCCCCTTACCCTTCTGCTTTCTATAGGATGAAATAAGTTTTTATACTTATCAGAGTGAATTACTCTCCGTTTGATTCCAAACCAATGAGAGTAAATTTCAAACATTGTTCCTTTCCCTCCCTCCTTTTCCTCTATTTAATGAATTTATGTGTCTATTCACATTAAAATCTTAAACCTCACTGATTTAAGTTGATCCCTCTTTGAACCCGAACCAGTGAGAATAGTGTTTAAATGATGTTTCTCTCCCTCTTTCTTTCCCCTCTTCTATAGTGTGTTTTAATGTCCCTTCAGATGGCATATTTTACCTTTTCCTAGCTCATCCTTTCCTTTTTCCCATTACAGTACCTTTGATCCCCTTAATAGTTTTTTTTTTTTTAGACATCAGGTTAGTGCATTCATACCCACACCCTCTATCTAAGTATAACCCTTTTGAAGGTCATGATAATCATAAAGATTTTGAATATTGACAGTTATCAGATCCACATATAGTGATGTGAACATTTTGCTCTTGTTGCATCCCAAGTAATGAGCGTGTGTTTGTGGGTGTGGGTGTGTGCACTTATGCATGTGTGAGTCTGTGTTTCTCTTGTTTACCTTTTTATGTCTTTCTTGAGTCTTGTAATTGGAGATCAAATTTTCCATTGAGCTCTGGCTTTTTCATCAGGAACATCTGGAAGTCCCTCATTTCATTAAACAACCATCTCCTTGCCTGGAAGATTATGCTCAGTTTTGCCGGGTAGTTAATCCTTGGTTGTAGTCCTAGCTCTCTTGACCTACGAAATATCAAATTCCAGTCCCTCTGATCTTTTAATGTAGAAGCTGCTAGGTCCTGTGTGATCCTAACTGTAGTTCCTTGATATTTGAACTGGGGTTTTTTTGGCTGCTTGTTGAATTTTTTCTTTAATCTTGTAATTCTGGAATTTGGCTACTATATTTCTTGGAGTTTTCAGTTTGGGATCTCTCTCAGGAGGAGTCGGGTGAATTCTGTCGATAGTTGTTTTATCTTCTGATTCCAGGACCTCAGGACAGTTTTCTTTGACAATCTCTTGGAGGGTGTTGTCTAGGCTGCTTTTTTCATCATGGCTTTCTGGTAGACCAATAATTCTTAGGTTGTCTCTCCTGGATCTGTTCTCTAGGTCAGTTATTTTTCCAGTGAGATATTTTACATTTTATTGCAATTTTTCAATCGTCTTGTTTTGTTTGGTTGACTCTTGCTGCATCATAGAGTTCTGAGCTTCAATTTGATTGTTTCTAATTTTTATCGAATTACGGTCTTCAGTTATTTTTTGAAGTTCCTTTTTTAGGGAGGTATTTTCTCCAATTACTTCACTGAGACGTTTTTCCAAGTTGGTCACTGCCTCCCTGATTTGGTCTTTAAAATTTTTCTTAAGCTCCTCCAGGAATGCTATTTGGGCTTGAGACCAGATCATGTTTCCTTCTGTGGTCTCAGGTGTGGGTAGAGAGTCTATATTGTCCTGTGTGTTTTGTTGTTCTTGCCCTGCATAGTATGCTCCAATAGACTTTTTTGCCTTCCCCTTCTCCTTCTCGGCTTCTTTTTTTCCCATTGTGACTTCCTGTTTCTTAGTTTCTCAGGCTATGAGTTTAGGGCCTGATCCTTGACTTTGAATACCTCTGGGTGGCTAGTTTATGGCTAAGTCAGGGAAGTCAATGAGGGATGTAGATGTGTAGGTGGGGATGAGTCTGACCACTTCAGATTTCTGCCTCTATACCCCTGGGCTATAAGTAGGCTTTTGTTGGTAAGGAGAGGTGGGGCTTGTTGAGACCCCACCCTCTCTTCTCTTCAGACTCCTGGCTATCTCAGTTACACCCCTTCTTGGAGACTCTCAAGCCTGGGGTTATTTCCATTAACTTGGGATTTCAATCTGGGTGGGAGACTTATCTTTGGGTTTTCTGCTTCATGAAGGAGGGATGGGAGGATTGGAGCAGCTAGGATTTACTTTGCCATTCCAGCCCCTGTATTATACAGGCAGGCAGGCAGGCAGGCAGTTTCTAAACTTCCAGGCTGGGGGCCGAATGCAGCTAGAGAAGCTGCTCTTTCCACTGAGGGCCCAACTCTCCTACCTGGCTCCAATGATCCTACCCGTCTGAGAGATGACTGTGATTCGTCCTCAGTAAGTGCAGTCTGGGGCTTTTGCTCTCTCTGCTGTAGTCTGCTTGTCTGCTCTTAGGTCTGGGATGTGCAGACCCCATTCGCTCTGCGCTCGACCAATCCGGACACACTGGGCAACCTCCTGGGCTGGACTCTGGCACACTTCGTCTTCCAGCGGGCTCCGTCACTCCAGTTTCCACTCAGATTCACCCTTTTTCATGGGTAAACTCAAGGAGCCTAAGTATTTGTGAAGCTTGTATTCACAAGTAGGTCAGAATAATCTGACACAGAGGGAGTCTGGGCTAGACTAGTCTCAGCCCTGTTCTTTTTCTTAAATTCCAAACTTGAAATTCCAACTGCCTAATGTATATATTAAACAAATGTCCTACTGGAACCTCAAATTCAACATAACCAAAACCCAAGGTATCTCTGACCTTAAATTATGTTCCTCTTCCTGACTTCTTGAATTTGTTCATTATACTATTATTCTTCCAGACAACCCCCAGTGTCTCAAAATCTCAGTCATCTGATTCTTCTCCCTCCAGTTTTCAACTGCCATATTTAGTTATCACATCTTTACAATTTAGCCTATATAGTATTATTACACATTTCTTTAAATTTTCTTTCATCAAACATGATGATTTCAACATTGCAATTAAACATAAATTTTTGAACATCTTTGTGTTCAAATTTATAAGTTCAAGGGCAAGCAAGAAGATATATTGGTATATACATATACACACAGATATATGTATACCTATAACTGTATATATACATACATGTATTTATGCATATAATGTATGAAAATATTTTATTTTCAACTCTAATTCACAAAAGCTAGTTACTTTGTTTTTTTCTAGCTAAACAAATGTACATTTTTTAAAAAGTTGCAAGTAAACTAAATTGTTCCAGAAATGAAATTATAAACTCATTAATGAAGCTCAACACCTGAAGATATTCCACTGTAAATCCTAACATTACAAACAGAAAGCTAGTATTTGCCATACCAAAAGTTCATTCCATAAATATTGAAGCTCAGGACCATCTGCATTTCTCTCAGTAGTAAACTATGACTAGTGTTCAAAGCTATTTCCAAACTCCTTTTCAAACTATTTCCTACAAGTGCTACCTCTTAGAATGAATTCCATAAATTTATCATCCATTTTCTTTCATGTGTCCTAAACTTATCCCACTCATATTTCACCCTTAGCTTAGTAGTTCAAGAGAAGATGCAGCTAAGTTTCTTCTCCATCTCTTGGAACCCTTAGCTTCCTTCAAGGCTCAGCTCAGATGCATCTCCTATAGGACACCTTTTATAATCCCCCTAATTTTTTAATACTCTTTTCATCCAGAAATTACTGTGCATTTACTTTTCTGAATATATAGACTCTCAAAGTAGAAGGCAAACTCTACTTAACATGAGTTGTCTTGATTCTTTCTTTCTTTCTTTTTTTTTCTGGAGGGGAAAGGGCAGGTCAACTGGGGTTAAGTGACTTGCCTGAGGTCACATGGCTAGTAAGTGCTCACGTTTCTGAGGCCGAATTTGAACTCAGGTCCTCCTGACTTCAGGGTTGATGCTCTATTCACTCCACCTAGTAGTCCTGAGTTGTCTTATTACTAATTTTTTGTGTCCCAGGCACCTAGGACAGTGCCTAAATATGTATTAAACACATATTTGTTGATTTAAGGTTATCTGTTCTGATTATATTTATAAATTTTAATGTCTCAGCTCAACCTTTGCTAATCCAAGATGAAGAATTCTCGTCTTTTCAGTCACTTGTCATATAGCATCTCCCTCCTCCACCTTCATCCCTCTAATCCAAGAAGTTTTAAGCATTTTTGTGTCTTGGATCCTTTTGGTTAAACCTATGAACTCCTGCTCAGAATTATTGTTTCAAATGAAGAAAATGAAATAAATAGAATTTCGAAGGAAATTAATTATATTGAAATATAGTCGCGTGTGTATATGTGTGTGTGTGTGTGTGTGTGTATACCTAGGTATATATAATATATGTGTGTGTATAATATTTGTGTGTGCATTTGTGTGTATGAACAAGGTCACAGACCCCGGGTCAAGTCATCCAACCTTCTAGGTGCCTTTTTTTGGACCTTCGTTCTGTTATGTCTTTTGAGGTGCAAAGAGCAAAATTGCTCTTTGCATTCTCTAAGTATTACTCTAAATACTCTGGGAACAAGTATATCATATTGTTCCATAAGCAGAGAATATAACCTCTTATAACCTTTCTCCTAAATAGAAGACTGCTTTTGTGCCATGTGGTCATCACTTCTTTATTATCTATTTATCTTTATTATCTATTTTTTAAGGTCACATTTTCACATATTGTGTTTCTTTTTGTTATTCTTTTTTTTTTTTCTGGGCAATTGGGATTAAGTAACTTGCCCAAGGTCACACGGCTAGGATTTTGTTTGTGTGTGTTAAGTGTCTGAGATCAGATCCGAACCCAGGTCCTTCTGACTCCAGAGCCAGTGCTCTATTCACTGCGCCACCTAGCCGCCCTCCTTTTTGTTATTCTTTATCTCAACACATTACTTATCTAAGAGGTAACATGGCATGCATAGTGGATAGAGAGTTGGTCTCAAAGCCAGAAAGACTTGTATTTCAAGTCCCTGATACCATGGGACATCATGTTCTGATACATACTGACTATATGATAATGGACAAGTCACAGTCTCCATGCTCTACAAGTGGTGGGAAACCTGCAACCCTGAGGTCACATGTGGCCTTCTAGGTCCTTTGGTGTGGCCTTTGGACAGAGTCCAAGTTTTACAAGGCAAATCTTTTATCAAGGGGATTTGTTCTGTGAAATCTCGATTCAGTCAAAGGGTCGATCTTGAGGCCACATGTGGCCTCGTGGCACAGTGAATAGAGCACCAGCCCTGGAGTCAGGAGGACCTGGGTACAAATCCAGCCACAGACACTTAACACTTATTAGCTGTGTGACCTTGGGCAAGTTACTTAACCCCAATTGCCCTGCCTTCCCCCCTCCAAAAAGAAGGGGGAAAAATAGATTAGAAAGGATGAAAAGAACAGTAGTCTCACAAATTCTCATTAAATTATGTACTCCAGCCAGAATCAGATATATTTTTAGATAGAATTATATGCAATTAAACAGAAAGGATCATTTTGTAAATAAAATTAAATAGAATTATATACAATTTTAAATCTCTTTTCAAACTTTAAAAAGTATTATTTTTTTAAAATCTTGGTTTCACTCATATTCCTTCAGCTCTTTCACCGCACTTTTGCCAAAAGATGATCATTCAATCTCCTTGAGGGCAGAGACTTTCATTTTTCTCTGTATGTCACTTACTTAAACATTCTGAGCTCAGATTTATCTCTAAAATGGAGATAATAATGCATCCAGTATGTTCCTGACAAGGAAGTTGTGAAGATCAAATGAGATAATTTACAAAAGGCATATCAAAAAACGGAAAGCACCAAACAATTGTTAGGTACCATTATTATTATAGTTAAAGGAATGCTTACCTTATCATGAATGGCTCTCCTATTTGACGGTTGAACAAGCACCTTATAACCCAAATTGGTGATTCCTTTGATGTGCTTTGGAGCTAGAGGTGCCCTCCTTTCCCACGCATTTACATCTTCTCGCCTCAGTGCCAGCACAGCCTTATGATGGAGGCGTTTTAAATGAATGATCTCTAGTCTACATCGCTTGCTCCTGAGTACTCGGAACATCATGAAACCTGGGGAAATCTAGTGATGGTAAATGCAACAGAATAAAAGCAAAAAGGGGAAAGCAGCTACTAGTCAATTTTAATCACCTTTGAAATTAGCATTAAAAGAAGACAAACACATGATGACAAATTTGATCAATATGTGTTCCGTGGATTTACACTGTCATATTTATCTAAGTAGCCCATCAGTCATTAAGCATTTATTAAGCACCTACTGTGTACCAGGCATTGAGCTAAGTGCTGAGAATACCAAAAAAAAGGCAAGACAGTCGCTGCTCTCAAAAGCCCTACAGCCAAATGTAGTCCAGAGTCTTTAATATGGGCAATGAGTGTTCATCAAAGCAGAGCAGTATGTTAGTGCCCTAATTAGCTTCCACTCACCAGTAACTGTTCTACCAAATAAATTTTAGATACTACTTTTCTGAGTCATCACAAAATTCTAATAATGTACATTTTTGTCAATTTAGAGTGGCAGAGGGGAATACACCCAAAAGCAATAACTTCAAACTGCTGGTCATAGCATGTAAGAAAACAAATAGCAGTTAAACGGTTTCGATAAATTAAGGACAGAGTTTATAGGAAAATACTAAGAGGAAGTAAAGCAAAAGAATACAAATATGATGGCTATCTTAAGCACAATTAAAACCAAAGTCTGGAGACTCTAACACAAGAATCAGTTTCAAAAATCTCAAGTCTAATCAGTTTACAATAAACCTCAGATTATCTATGATGGTGGCAGGGAAGGGAAGGGGAACTGAAATCACTCAACTTAGACATGTAGATGATTAAATGTTGCATTTAAATGATTGTTTTTTTAAAACTCATGAAAGCATATTATCATATATAGTCATAGCAACTTAAGTTTTTTATAGGAAGGGCCCTTAAAAAGCATATAAAAGACCAAATACTTTAAGAGCTAATTTTCATAGTTCTATTGAATAACAAGTCATGGTAGGTGAGCTAAACATGGTGTAAAAATAATAATTCTGCATTATAATAAACAAGCTAAGACCCAGAGTTAAGAAAATGCTCCCCCCTCTCTTTATTGAAGAAGTGAAGTACTATTGATGTGAAATATTACATTGTACTCTCAGATGAAGTTGATCTATTGGTTGGTTTTGCTAAATTGTTCCCCCCCCCCTTTATTTTTAAATCTTTTTGTTACAAGGCTTAACTCAATGGGGAGATAAACAGGAAGAGACATAACCAGAAATGAATGGAATGTAAAGCAAAAAGCATCATTTTTTTAAAAAATTAAGCTAAGAAGTCAATTTTTCTAAGTCCCATCTTTTATCAGTAGCTGGTATGAAGATAGAATTTAGAGATGAGAGGTATCTTAGATATCATCTCATCTAAATCCTTTATTTTACATTAAAAAAATATTAAGACCCAGAATGTAAATTTTCCAAAGAAACATAAGTAATAAACAAGGTCCTCTCAGTCCAAATTCATTTCAGCCTTTGATAATGTTGATCACCGTCTTCTTCTAGATACTCTCTTGTCTCTAGGTTTTCCTGACCCTTAATCTCTCCTGGTTTTTCTTTGACCTATCTGAACCACTCCTTCTTCTCCTTTGCTGGAACCAGGTAGGGTCCACTAGCCATGGGTGTCCCCTAAGAGTTTGTCCTGGTCTTTCTTCTACTTCTATCCTTTTTCATTTGGTGATCTCAATAGTTCTGATGGATTCAATTATCATCTTTGAGTGGATGACTGATATCTACATGTCCATCCTAAACCTCTTCCCCAACATCCAGTCTCACACCTCCAATTGCCTACTAGACATAATGAACTGGATGTCCCATAGATATCTTAAACTCAGTGTGACCAACACTGAATTCTTTATGTTTTCCTCTAAATACTCTTCTTTTACTAACTCTTCTATTACTAACAAAGGTACCACCACCCTCCCAGTCACCCACAGTCACAACCAATAATTCATCCTTGAGTCCTCACCCCCATATCCAATCAAGTATTTAGTCCTGTTGATTCTACCTTTATAACATCTCTCACGATGACTTCTCTGTCTCCTCTAAAACTGCCACCCTCTTGGTGCAGACTCTTGTCACCTTGTGACAAGACTGTTACAATAGACTGATGACTGATCTACATGCCTCAATTATCTCCCCCCACTCTAGTCTATCCTCCACTTGATCTTCCTAAAGATATTTAACCCTGACACTGTTTCCCCTCCATTCTCACCATTCCTCTAATCTATACAACTCCAGTAGTAGTTCCCTATTATTTCCAGTCTAGCTAATTTTGCAGAAACTTTGGTGAGATGTTTTAATGTAATATCAGATTAGATCAAATATAAAATCCTGTTTAGCTTTTAGAGTCCTTCCTAACCTGACCTCTTCCTACCTTTCAATCTTCTTACACCTTACTTAACTTCAAATCCTCTGTAAGATCCAGTGACACTAAATACCTCCTTACTGTTTCTCAGACACAACTCACCATCTCCTGACTATTTTCATGTCTGGAACTCTTTCTCCTTATTCTTTCATTCTTGCTTCCCTCTAGTTTCAGTTTAAGCTCCACCTCCCATAAGAAGCCTTCCTCAGTCCTCCTACTTCTTATTGCCTCTTCTCTGAGATGATCTCCAATTTATCCTGTACATATCTTGTTTGTATACAGTTGTTTGAATTAGATTGTGAGCTCCTTGAGAGCAAAATCTTTCTTTTCTTTTTGTTTTTCTTTTCTTTGTATCTCCAGCATTTATGACAGTGGTTGGCAGAGAGTAGGCACTTAATTCTAGTTGGCAAAGACTATAACCTTTTCGGTAATTGCGTGGATTTAGCTAAATTACAAATGGTCAGTACTTCAAAGGAAGACTGCTAAATACTGTTCACTACAAGTTTCCAGTATTTTATTGTCTTATTTCTTCCACCAATATAGATGAATATCTTCCAGTTATAAGATCACAGAACTGAAGTTCTTAAAGTCCATAGAGTCCAAACCCCTCATTTCAGAAATGAGACAACTGAGCCTAAGGGAGGTTGTTACTTGCTCTGGGTCACACAGTTAGTACACACCTGAGGCAGGGTTTTCCTGACTTCAAGATTAGCTACTGTGATACTATTACCCAGTACAGAGTGTCTTTGAGAATTGCTGGGGACCCAAAATTCACTATTCACAGTTATTGTTATGACAAATCTCTTCAAAATTAACTAAACTAACTTTTGGGGATGGGGTGGGGATGATACTGGTCAGCACTGAGTCTGTACTCCAAATCCTTCTATGATAAGTCCTAGTACCAGCATTTACATTCTGTTGGCATAGCCTCCTCCAGGGAACCAGAAAAACTAAGATGTCCATATATATTCTGATCCAAGAGATCCCACTGCTAAACATACGACCCAAGTTGATCAAAACCAGAAAGGTTTCACATACACCAAAGCATTCATAGCAACTCTATTTGTGGTCTCAAAGAACTAAAAACAGAACAATGTCCTTCCACGAGGAAGTAGCTAAACAAAGTGGCTCTGCATCATAAGAAAGTCATGAATATGAAGAATTCGGGGAAGCACTGGAAAATATACTGATGCAAACTTAAGTAAACAGACAATATGAACAATGATTACAGCTATGTAAATGGAAAGATTGAGCACTGTGTAATTTTAATGACCAAGCTTAGCCATTCATAAAAAGGTGATAAAATACAGTTATCTCTTCCATGAGGGTTAGGGGCACAGACCAATCTGGAAAATATCCATAAAAATATTTGGCCCTCCCTTCGTACCAGAGATGTCTCAATTATTATGGTATTAAAAGATAAAATATGTTAATGTTATGTGATACTATCCAAATAAACATATATGCATATATACATTTCTGAGTTTCTAAACTTTTTCCTGAGTCATCTGTTGGCCTTCACATGTCATCTGCAGCTTCCGCAAAACTCCCCCCAATTCCCATTTTATTTCTTATGCCAAGCCAGGATATATCAAAACCACACTAGGGAAAGTTGCAATGTGGAATAACTGTACACCAATCTCCCTTCTTTGTAGAAGTGGGGGACAAGGGATGTGGAATAATGCGCATTCTCTCAAAGAAGGCTAAATTGTTCATCGGTTTTACTGAATTTTTTCCCTTATAGTTTTAAATCTTTGTTATAAGGGATGACTTCGGGTAGGAAAGTACAGAAGTATATATTCACAAGTGGAGGTGATTTTAAAGCAAACCATATCAACAAAAAGAAGTAAGAGCTATCAAGGATGAAGAAGCTGGGAAACCTATTTTTTTAATGTTATACCTGTCTCTTTTTAGGTAGTCTATAGCACTATAAAATAGATACAAGCAGTCCTATACACTTCAATTGGTGCTGAGGGCATGACTAAATTTTCTCCACAAATGTCTTTTTTTTTTCTTATTTTCAGTGAAATATGAGACAAGGTTCTCAGTTGAGACAGTAGAGAGAAAGGGAGTCATAGGTTCAGTCTGTATTCTTCTGCTAGAATTTATTCAGTAGATTATCAAAGAAAAAGAAATAATATTAAAGTGTTGCTTTGACCATTCCCTGCCCCCTCCCCCCAAACTTCAGGGCATTTTCTTGAAGAATTCCTAATGGTAAAATTAGTTGACATACCTGACAAAATATTGAATTTGGAGTCTGGAGAACCTGATCTCAAATGAATAGCTTTGGTTGAATAGTAAACTGTTTTCCTTTAGAGAAAAATAAACTCTCTGAGGGTAGAGACTGGTTTTTCATTTTGTTTAATCTTTTTTATCCAGGGTAAGTACTTAATGAATGTTTGTGGAATGAAGGTAGCCAGTCTTTAAATGCCTTTGGAAACCACCTATGCTTTAGATGCTAATCTGTGACCAATAAAAGTGCCCTTTCCACCAGCCATGCCCCCAGGCACAACCAGATAAAAACACTTTGGTATTGCAAAGAATACAAAGAAAACCTCATGATTATGGTTTCCCTTTTCTTCTGAATATCATGAATATCTCCAGCATGCTATTATTTATTTCCTAGATTCAAGCTCTCTTTTCAGAGAGAAGTTCTATTCACAGAGCATGCCATATGTACTCATGAATTGCCCTGTGAAAGTGGAGTCACTTCCAGCAGAAGATGCAAACAATATAGAGGAAAGAGTACCCATTCCGGGAATCAGCTTGAAATATGTTAAATTTGGTATTCAAATCCCATCTGCTGGACTTTCAGCCTTCCAAAGCCTCCATTTCCATATCTATGAAATGAGAGGGATGGTTTAGATTATCTCTAAAATCTCTTCCAACTCATAAACTGTGACTCAGCTGAAATGGTGAAAGTTTTGCCATTGAGAAGACGGAAGCAAAGAGCCTCTCATATCATCGCCCCAGAACCTGGTGATGATCAGGGACTTGTCCAAATCATATCCACATTCCAAGACTTGCTAGAACTGGTTTTAAGAATGTTAGACTCTGCACTGAATTCACCTCTTTATCATACAGCATGACTTTCTCCCTTCTTGGGTGATGGGGTCCTATTTTGTGAACACATCTATTAACATACAAGGTAAACGAGTCTAAGAAACTTTCAACACCAATTTTAGTCATAGGTTTAAATAAGTCAGAAAAAAGTGATATTTGTATAACTATTCACGGTTTAAAAATGCCTCCACATATTTTATCTCATTTATAGATCTTGTGCTAGTTAGTCAGCTACAATTTATTAAGCCTGTGCCAAGCACTGTTCTAAGTGCTGGGGATACAGGAGGAAAAAAGGTAAAAAAAAAACAATCCAGGACCTCAGGGAGTTCACTTTCTAATGAAGTAGACAACATGTAATTAACTGTGTGTATATATAAAGTATATACAGGATAGGTTGGGGGTAGTCTCAGAGGCAAGGCTCTAAGATTATGGCTTCTTACAAAAGACAGAATTTTAGTTGAGACTTAAAGGAAACAAGAAAAACCAGGAGGCAGAGATGAGAAGGGTGCCAATTCAGGCATGTGGTTCAGCCAGTGACAATGCATGGAGTAACCAGTAGGGAGGCCAATGTCAGCTCTTGAATACTTCCCCTTCTCTCCTCTGACACTGCCACCACTCTAGTACAGGTCCTTATTCCCTTACACCTGGATTATTACAATAGCCTGCTGGTGGGGCTGTCTGCTTCAAATCTCTTCCCCACTCCAATCTATTCTCCATTCAACCTCTAAAATGATTTTTCTAAAACAAAGGTCTAATCATAGCACCCCCTGCTCAATAAACTCCAGTAACTTCCTATCATCTGTGGGAGCAAATACAAAATGTTCTGTTTGGCTTATTCAACACTCTCATAACCTACTCCCTTGTATCTTCTTACACCTTACTTACCAATATGTACTCTTCAATCCCGTGACACTGGCCTTCTGACTGTTCTAGGAACAAGAAGCTTCATCTCTTAGCTCCAGGCATTATCTCTGGATATCCCCCATGCTTGGAATACTTTCCTTCCTCCACTCCAACTACTGAGCTCTCTGGCTTCCTTTAAGTCCCAACTAAAACCCTGCTTACAGAAAGTCTTCCCCAACCCCTCTTTATCGCAGTGCCTTTCCTCGGTTATTTATTTTCCTATTTATCCTGTATATGGTTTGCTTTGTCTACAGTTGTTTGCATGTTGTCTCCCCAGTTAGCTTATAAACTCTTTGAGGTCTTTTTCTGCCTCTTTGTATTCCCAGGACTTAGGGGAGTGCCTGGAACACAGTACGAACTTTAAATGTTGGATTGGCATGGTAGGACAGCAAGGAGGCTAGAGAGTATGTGATATGAGGTGTAAGAAGACTGAAATAGAGGAAGGAGCCAGGTTATGATGGGCTTTAAAAGCCAAACAGAGGCATCTATAAAAGATCCTGGAGACAATGGGAGTCCACTGGAGTTCACTGAATAGGGGCTGGGAGTGATGTAGTCAGACTTGATTTTTAGGAAGATAAGAATTTGACAGCTGGGTAGAAGATGAATTAAGAATGTGGATAGGGGTGGCTAGGTGGCACAGTGAGTAGAGCGTCGGCCCTGGAGTCAGAAGGACCTGAGTTCGGATCCGGCCTCAGACACTTAACGCGCGCGCGCGCGCGCGCGCGCACACACACACACACACACACACACACACACACACAAAACCTAGCTGTGTGACCTTGGGCAGGTCACTTAACCTCAATTGCCCTCCAAAAAGCAAAAAAAAAAAAAAAAAGAATGTGGATAGATTTAAGAAGCAAGACCAACCTGCGGACTTTTCCAATGGTCAAAAGCAAGGCAATGAGGGCCTGCGCAGGGGTGATCACAGTGCCAGACTCAGGAGCTATAATAGCAATGAACTGCTTGATATTCTTAATGCCCGGATCCTTCCAAGTCAAAACTACTCTTTCACAAACTTCAGTGGCTCCAAATTAGTCCCAAAGATAACATGCAGCTTCTGGTTTGGTATTTAAAGCCTTTAGCAATCCATTTCCAACCTATTTTTCCAGGTTAATTTCATTACCCCTTCAGCATTCTACATTCCAGTCAAATTGGCCTTTTTGCTTTTTGCTGTTCCCCCACAGGAACATCTGTACATAAAGATATATATTGTATACAGACCCCTCCAGATAACAACAAGAATTAGAGGATTAAAAAGTGTAAAGGGCTTGGGATTCCTTCCATTCCCATTCATTTGGGGACAGTGAGAAGCCCGTGTGGATGGGCAAAACAGATGGAGAAAAGAGGATGATTGCTCAGCATCCATGCTGCTAGGAGACCCCTCTCAATTCCTGAGAACTCTAGGGCAGGGATCAGAGTAGAAGTGGCAGGAAGCCTGAGCAGAGACAACCCAGAAATAGTGACTTGATGCTGGGTGGAAAGAATGGTAAGGGGCAAAAAGAGGAATGAGGGAGATTGAGAAAATCCACCACCCTACCCCAAAGACAAACTTATTTTTAGTCCTTTCTTGACAGCTAGTTAAAGTAGCCAGAATGTGGAAGCTTTTTACTTTCGGTTTCTAGGCTATTTAAAATGTTGTTACATGGCCAGCTGCCATTCATTCTTTATCTCTGGATATAAGCAATGGGGGAATGAAAAAGAAGCACAACCCAATAAGAAGTGATTCTGATTATTTTCCTCAGCCTTTGGCTGAGAGGGGGACAGTGTAGATCTGCAGTTTCTCTGTGGTTTAGACTTCAGAGATTTGTCTATAGAACTGAGAGGTCTGATGATCTTGCCCAGAGCTACACTGACAGTATGTTTCAGAGGCAGAATTTGAATCCTGGTATTCCTAGCTTTCAGGCTAACTTTTGATAGAAAGCTCTCTCTGGGACATAGTAGATTCTTCATAAATATTTGTTCAATTGATACATATTCTTACTGTCTGTGCCATCACCCACATCAATTCCCCAGTTAATTGTTGGTCCAAGTTATCTATTATTCTCCAAATAATTTCATCAAGACTCTACAGAAATCCCCCCCTAACTTAGGTCTTAACTATAATAGTATATATAGCACTTCATGACTGATTGGATATGGGAAGTGAGAAGGAATGAATAGTTGAATATGAAACCTAGGTTTTGAGCCTGGATGAGTGGGGAGGATGGCAGTAATCTCAACAGTAATAGTGAAGTTAACAAGAGGGGAGGATTTTTTTTGAGGGGGAGATCATGAGTGTAATTTTGGACATGCTGGGTTTAAGATGTCTACAGAACCTCCAGTTAAACATATATAATAAGCAGTTGGAGATGCAAGACTGGATGTTGGGAGAGACACTAGGAACGGTTAAGTAATTTGAGAATCAGGAGAGAGAAGATAACTGAATCCGTCACAACAGATGATATTAGCAAAGGAAATAGCATAGAGGAAGAAAAAAGGTGGCCCAGGACAGAACCCCATGGGAAACCCACAGTAAGTAGACATGGATGAATCTCCATCGAAGTAGAAAGAGGAAAGGTCAGATAGAGGAGTACCAAGAAAGAGTAGTATCATGAAAACCTGGAGAGCAGCAGGGAGAAGAGGGTGATCAACAGTGTCAGAGGCTGCAGAGAGGTCAATGATGAAAACTGAGAAAAAAGATGTGGTAACTAAGGAATTGGAGAGAGCAATTTCAGTAGAATAAATTAGATTTGGAGAATGTCTGTAGTTAAGAAGAGAGTGAGAAGGAAGGAACTGGAAGGACCTATTGTAGACAGCTTTCTCACAGAGTTTAATCACCAAAGGGAGGGACTGAGAATAGTTGAGAGAATGGGGATGATAGAACCATCTGCTAGAAAAGATCAGATGGAATGGGATAATTTGTGCATCTAGAGGGATTTGCCTTGTCAAGGAGAAAGGCCACTTCATTATGTGAGATGGCTGTGAAGGAGGTGATTGCGGCACAAGTCATCTACATGAGTTGAGATGAGGAGGAAAGAAGTGGGAACTCTTAGCAAATGACCTCAATTTTTTTTTTCAATAAAATATGAGGCAAGATTCTCAGAGAGTGGGGGATGTGAGCCATGGCAGGTTTGAGGAGGGATAAAAAGGTCCCTTCCAGCTCCAAATCCATGGTCCTGTAAGAAACAGCCAGGACTGATATAGGGATGAGATAGTCAGATGCACAAGAGCTGACCCCATCTGCCTCTCACCAGAGACAGATGGAAACTTCAAAGTAGAAGAACATTCCTGCGTTAGGAGTAAGGGGAAGGGGGTTAACATGTAGTCCAGCTTGCTTCTCTCCAGCTCTGCAGGGAGGTAGATAGAGCCAGCTTTTGCTCCTCTACCTATCTCACCTATGGACTGGGAAATAGCTGGACAAACTGTGGTAAATAATGCAATGGGATATTCTGGCAATGTAAGAAATGATGTATATGAAGAACTGCGAAAAACATGGGAAGGTTTACATAAACTGATGCAGAGTAAAGAAAACAGAACCAGGAAAACAATATATGTAATGGCTGCAACTATGTAAACAGAAAGAGTAATAAAGGAAACTAAATGCTGGTGTAATAATAACTACCAAGGTTTGACCAAGGGAAAACATGAGAAAATACACCTCCCTTCCTTCATTGCAGAGGTGAGGAACTATGGGTATAGTTGTATATTGCATGTAATTTATGTCTTGATTATTTTTCTAAACTTTTTGTCTTTGTGACAAATAAGGGAATAATGGATAGGTGAAAGTGGAGGGGATATATTCAGAAATTAATGTAACACAAAACAAAAACATAACTTGTAATGCTTCAGGAGAAAAAAGAAATAGAATTAGGCAAAGAGATCTCCACTAGCCAGAAGAGAACTCTGGATGGATTCATTTTGTTGTATGGGTTTGACCATAGCAAAAGATGACAGTGACAATTGGAAAACTTCTCACCCAGAATGAAATTACCCAGCTCATAGTACCAGCTGCTAGAGGAGTAACCCTGCACCTGAAAGAACTGTCCTCCAATGAACTAGAGAAATAATATTGTCACCTTAGTAAAGAGCAACCCATGAATGCAGGAAAACTCAATTCAATCTAACATTTATTAACCACCTACTATATGCAATGAACCATGCATAAAAAGACCAGAAATAAAAACAATCTCAGTCTTCAAGAGAATTAAATTCTAATACAATCATACATTTATAGTTTGAAAGAAATTTGAAAGTTATCTATTCCAAACTCCTCATTTTATAGAAGAGGAAACTTTAGCTCAGCGAGGCTAAATAATTTATCCAAAACCATGTAGGGAATAAGTTCCTTGAATCCAAATTCTGTAGCATACAAATATGTGTATTTAAGATAATAAAAGGCAGGACATTGCACTAAGAACTAGGTAGGATCAGGAAAGGTTTTATATAGAAAATGGCACCCTCAAAGATGCTAAAGATTCTGAAAAGGAGTGAATTCCAGGCATAATAAACAGGAGATAAAATACTGAGTGAGTTTGTTGAGTACAAGGAGGCTGGTTTGGCCAGTACACAGTGTGTGTATGCCAAGAGGATTAGTAGGACAGGTTTTCAAAGGTAGTTTGGAGCCATGTTGTAGAAGGCCTTAAATGCCAGGTTGAGGAGTTTGTATCTTGATTCTCTCAAATCTCCCTGTGTGGCCTTGGGTTAGTAATTTGACCTCTTTGCAAGATGAGATGATTAAGGCAGATGCCTTCCAAATTCCTTTCCAGGTCCACATCTCCGATCTTATGAACTCTGGAGGCAATACGGATTAAGGAAGTTTGGGAGCAGAGGAATCTGGCATGTCTCCAGCTGTGCTTCGGTAAGATTTGTATGGTAGCTTTGTGAAGCATGGATTGGAGGAAAAGAGAAAGAGAGAGAGAGAGAGAGAGAGAGAGAGAGAGAGAGAGAGAGAGAGAGAGAGAGAGAGAGAGGAAATGGGGGTTGGGGAGACCAATTCAAACAGTTTCCACTTTATCCTGGTAAAATATAAGGGGGAAAAGGGCTTCTGAAACTCCCAAGTGCCATGTGGCCCTAATAAGAATCGTCCTGACCTAACCCTAGCATATGTTATGTGATTCCGCTCACGCTATCGGGGATTTATTCTCTTCACTCTACGGCCTGGGTCTGAGCATAGGGCAGACCTAGAAAGAGAAGTGCAGCGCAGAGGGGTTTGGGGGAGAGAAAAGAAGCGAGAACTGAGACCAGATTTCCTCCCCTGCCTCCGAAAAGAATGGATGAATCTAAGATGGGCAGGATGTTCCCGATAAGAAGTTAAAACAAAAAGGCAAGAAGAGAGACACTCTGACACGAGAGAAAAGGTTATTTTCAGTTCTAAAAGAAACAAAGAAATAAAGTATCCAAGATAGGAATGGAGGAAGGGCACTTAGTAGCCTTCCCTGCATCATTCTTCTACTAGTACTTATTCTCTCCATCTCTCTCCCCCTCTCCCTCTCCCTCTCTCCCTCTCTCTCTCTCTCTCTCTCTCTCTCTCTCTCTCTCTCTCTCTCTCTCTCTCTCACACACACACACACACACACACACACACACACACACACACACACACACACACACACACACCACCCGGAGTAGAGACCAGGCCACGTGCGACGGAAACATCTCCCCTACCCTCTGATCGCTTCCCTCCCTTGGGATAAAGTGAAAAGGGAGAGCGAGACGCTTTGGTCAGCTAGAGCTGGGGGGCTAAGACGGGGCAGGTTAGGAGTGTCCCCCGCCTTTAACTTTTCCAGCTCCTTCTCCCAAGGCTGCAGGCTGCAGTGGGAACACCCGGCTAGAGGTTTAGCGCGCATCCCCAAGGCTGACCCCGTCCTCATCCCCATCCCTCCCGTTTCAGGGACCACTCTTCCTTACCTTGCTCTGGGACCCTCGATGCTTTGAGGCATGCACTGGGAGCCCCCGCGGTGGCTTCTAATCTCTGCCTTGAAGGCTTGGAATTCAAAGAAACAAATTGGGGAGGGGGGAGGCGGGATGGGGGTGGGAAGGAGGAGGAGGAGATGTTTGCTGAACTTTTGTGGGACGCCACGCCTCTTGCTCCCACGACCAATCGACTCTCACACTGAGGGAACAACCTTCCTCCTCCACCAATTGGAGGCGCTGCCAGGTGTTATGTCATGCCCTCTTGGTTTCTGGATCCCTGTGACCTGCGAGCTTTGCTCTCTGGGTCGCCTTTCTTAGAGTACGCAGCTCTTATTGACCAGATTTGTTACAGTCCCTGGCACCGGGAAACGGACGCTGGGAATGACGCCAATAGAAATGAACTCGAGAACGAAGTTCCTAGCAACTTGACGAAAATGTGTGCCTTTATGCATCGATATTACTCTTCACCGTCAAGCCCAAAAGTTTGTTTAATGTCCATTACCTCCAATATGCTGAGGACCGAGTGGGGGAAGGGGGAATCCTAGTTTAGAGAGTCAACATACTAGAAGGGTAAGGACCCTGGAATGGAAGAGAGGTCTTGGTTCCTGACCTGGGGTTATTTATATGTGGGACCTAGAAAGTTATAACCTACCTGGAATTCATCTTACAACGGTAATGCTACTGAACCTTCATTTTAAGATCCTTTCTAGATTTCTATCTGTATGCCCCGGGGAAAATGAATTTTATGAAGAGCACCAGCTCCCAGCCCAGGTATCCCTTATGGTCATTTGTGAGTAGACAAAGAGCTTTGAATAACAGCAGATGAGAAAGTGAAATCTGGTAGGGCAAAGAAAACTCAGAAAAAACTCAGTTTTTACACTCTCTTGTTACACGGAGAATGTAGTCAGTCAAACAAGGATTTATGAAGTGCTTTGGGTGATACAAAAGTGCACTGGGGATTTAAAAAAACAACACAAGGTGTCTGTCCTCAAAAAAGCTCACTTTCTAGTGAAAGGCACCATGCAAACAACTACTTTATATATATATATATATATATATATATATATATATATATATATATATATATATATATATAGTGTAAATGGGAGGTTATCTGTGGGAAAGGGTACTTGTAGTGAAAAGAAATCAGAAAAAGGTGGGATCTGAGCTGCCTTGAAGCTATTTAGCTGTTACCCCTAGTATAATAATGACTCCTCTAAGTCTGAATACTCTCCTGAGTTCCAGACCAGCTTTTCCATTTGCAAGATAGACACCTACATCCCTGTGAATGTTCCACTGATACCTCAAACTCAATATATTAATAATCAAAATCAATCATTATCTTTCCCTAAAAACATACTCCTCTTTATGCTTTCCATATTGCTGTGGAAACCCTTCAAGTTACTCAGGCTGGACACTTCAGTCATCTTTTACTCTTACCACCTTTAATTCATGGAATAATCTTAATCCATTCATTGTTTGGAACTACGATTCCAGAATAGTTCTTATTAGTGAGTTCGAAGTTCAAATGTATGTGGCCCTGCTATTTCTAGCCTGCTCCAGGACATGCTTTGCATCACATTCAGCCTTCTGCCTTGATGACCATGACTATCTTCTCACCAACATTGCCTCTCCTCCCCAGTCCCTTTCCAAGTCTTGGATATCTCTTTTGGGAAACCTTACTTGGTGCCCCAGTTATGTGTGGTTTATCTATCCTCACATCTTTTAGAACATTTTTGTGTCTCTTCTGCACTCATCAGTCTTCTGTTTTTAAAATTTTTGCTTACTTGTATTCGTGTTTTGCCTTCCCTACTAGACTGCAAACTCTTTGAAATCATGAATGTAGTCTTATTTATCTTTGTATATCCTTCAGTATCTAGCACAATTCCTTGCACAGAAAAAGGATGGAATTCAGAGTCAGAAGACCTATGTTCCATTATCTTTGATGGAGAACATTGTTTGCTTTAATCATTTTTGCAAATCTATTTCTCTTTTGGTTCTGTTTATAATCTTTGTTGCCATCCTTTATTACCTTGGGGTTGCCTTGGTTTAGTTGGATATCTTGTCCAGCTCCTTCAGATTAGTTTTACCTTCCACTGATTCTTTGTGCCTTATGAGATGAAACTACTCACAATCTCTCCCATTATCCTTGTTTGCAAGATTTACAAAAAGCTTATATTCTAACCTGGTGTTACCTTCGGCATCCATATCTCTTTGGTAAGTAAATCAAATGTTTGCTGACTGAGGTTCCTTCTGGGTTGTTTGGAACTCCTCATAATTTACATTGGCTTAACTTCTGGATGACAGTATTATCATTGTTGTTGGTGTAATTTCTATTGGCCATTTCATGTTTTTTGTTTTAATTTTCAAGAGTTTGTTTAAATAATTCAGGGTTAAAGCTTAATTATATACTATACATTTTCTCATTGCTATTCTTTCTTCTTATTTATTATAAATTCAGATCTTAGCTCTGACAAGTCAGTCAGTGGTCTGACTTGCTTGTTATTGACAGTTGGCTCAGGGATAATTTCTACATCCAAAATAAGTCTTTCTCTGTCTGCTAAAATGTCATCAACTTCATTCTTTGTGAAATTGTTTGGTTTTGCAATATCCAGCATATACGATTTTTTTTCAAAAAAGTTATAATACAGAAGCATGAGGCTTCTATAAACTACAGATCTTTGATCTTTCTCATTTCTTTGTCCTGAACCATAATTTTCCAAATGTTTCTCCACATTCTCATCTTTGCCAAATAGCAGAGTTTACGTTGACTTGAATTAGAGAGTATTATCGACTAACAAAGTTACTAAGTAACAAATGATATGCTAATTTGATTTTGAGGGTTTTCTCAAGTTCATTGTACAATATCTCTACCTCCTCATCCTCTGTCACTGCTGTTGGTATGTAAGCAGCAATTATTTTCATGGTGGTCCTTTTGCAAATACAGAGCCAGAAAAGTGGCATGCACAATGACTACAACAATGCAAATAGAAAAAAATGTGAAAATAAAACTGAATGTTGTGTAATTATAATGACCAATTTGACCTTCAAGAAGAGTGTGAACTTTGTCTCTCTCCCTTCTTTGCAGAGGTAGGGGACTATGGGTGTGGAACACTGAAATGGGTCGGATCCAATTGACGTATTAGTTAATTTTGCTGAATTGTTTTTCCCCTTCTGTTTCTTTCTTATTCATTGTTAAAAGGAATGGTTCCCTGGGAAGGAATGGTTTCACTGAAAAATGAAACAAAAGTGTATTAATAAACTTTTAAACAAAAAGAAATGAAATTTTAAAAGAACAGTATTATCAGTTTTTGTTCTAGGGAAAACTTCCACATTTATATAGTAATTTCTTCCATCTCTAGTGCAAGGCAGAGTTGGAAGACTGACGTGCAGTGTATGAGAAAAAGCAAGGCCAGTGAATGGAGAGAAAGGGGATAATATATAATAAAGTCATATAATGTATTATAAAGAGTATAGTGAACACTATTGATGGACTTGTGAATTGTTCTAACCATTCTGGAAAGCAATTTGGAATTATACATAAAGTTACTAAATAGTTCATGTCCTTTGACCTAGCTATATTGCTGCTAGGCCTATACACAAAAGAAATCAAAGTAAAAGGAAAAGAGCCCTTATATAATCTATCTATCTATCTATCTATCTATCTATCTATCTATCTATCTATTTATCTATCTGCATACACACACACACACACACACACACATATATGGTAGCTTTTTTTGTGATGGCAAAAAAAACTGGAACTAAGGGGATGCCCATCAGTTGAGGAATGACTGAATAAGATAGAGAAGTGGGTGGTGAAATGTTGAGAAAGGTTACATGCACTTTCAAATGAGGTCACCACTTTATTAATTTCATTTTTAACTGTTTTATTTTGGTTATAAGAGACCTCTCACAAAGTGAGAATAATGTGTAAATGTAATGTAAAAATAAAACACATAAGTAATACTTTAAAAATGAAAAAAAATGCATGGAAAGGGACGTGATATGCCTCAAAATCTTGATTAAGTCAGGCTGTGAATGGTTTTAAAAGCTGGAAAAAAGAGTTTATATTTTGTCCTTAAGTCTATAAAAAAAACCGCTGGAGTTTATTGAGTAGGGGAGATGATATGGTCAAACCTTCACAAAAGAGATCTCATTACTTTACAGTCATAGTATAGTCATATCTCATACAGAACATTTATGAAAATTATGCGAAATTTTCAAACCAAATTAATGTTAAGACACTTTTTGAGATAATTGGATATCCCTAGTGTGTTACAAAGCCAGTACTAGAAATCACTGTTTTATGTATTTCTTTCCAATATGTAAAATATTTAACTCTCTTGGTTGGCACACCAACTCAAAACTGTTAATGTTTTACCATATGTGAATCTGATTGTGTGAAATACAAAGCTGTTTATAGGGGAATAATATCCCAAAAAAGGAGTAACAGCTCATGTTTCAAAAATATTGTTCTCTCTTTCCCTCTCTCTCTCCCCCTCTCCTTCCACTAATACAGATTTATCATTTCTGCAGCTATAGTCTTAGAGAGCATCCTAGGACACTCAGAGATTAACTGATTTGCCCAAGGTCATACAACTACTTAGTAGAGTGGATGAAAAGCCGGACCTGGACTGTAGAAGACCTAAATTAAAATCTTGCCTCAGACCTGCTTACCAGCTGCTTTACCATGGGCAAGTCACTTAACCTTCATCTGCCTCAGTTCCCTCAACTGTCAAAGGAATATAATAATATTGTCTACTTCCCAGGGTAAGAGTAAAATCAGATATTATTTGTCAATAGCTTTGCACCTTAATGCTTTATATAAATGCTGGTTAGCTGTGTGTCAAAGGTAAGACTTGAACTGAGGCTTTTTCTGACTCCAATGCTCTGCTACATATATAGAATGGAAAAAAAGAGTAGTTAAGGTTGCTTTCCTGTGTCAGTGATGGTTCAAATCTAAATACACATTTATTCATTCAACAATTTTTTTACACGGCAACTACATGCAGCACTGTGCTTAGGTTGTAAATAAATGCAAAATAATACAATTTCTGCCCTCAAGGAATTCATCTTTTCTTGGTGGGGGAGGGGAAGAGGGCAAGATACATAAACAAATATTTATGATAAAAGGTAGAATGTGTTAGATGAAGAGGATGAATCCAGATGGAGTACTGAGGTAAAAAAAAAAATCAAACCAAAATGATCATCTTCAGCTGGGAAGATCAAGAAAACTTCATGAAGGATGTGGTATTTGAGCAAGTTCTTCAATTTAAAAGGGAAGTATTTCAATTGGTGGAGACGGGAGTGAATGGATTCCAAGCAAGATGACTGCCTCAACTGATGTTGGTGTATGATAGAGAAAAGAATGAATTAAGGCTAAAAGGCAGGTTGGATCAATATTATAAAGGGTATTAAACTCCAAGTTAATGAGATTCTATCTTATCCTTCAGATGAAGATTATTTGGGGAGCTATATGAAGTGGAGGTTAGAGACTAGAAGGCCTAGAGGACCAGACACCAGTTAAAAAGCTATTAAAATAGTCTAAGCAAGACATATATGGTCCTGATAGATTCAAAGGTAAAATTGAGAAGACTTGTCATTGCATTAGATGGTGAAGAGAGGTAGGCAACCCAGAATCAAGTTATTGACCTGTGTGCCTAGAAATACCATCACTAGAAAAAGGAAAGTTGGGAAGAGGGACAGGTTTTAGGGAAAGCTGATGAGTTCAGCATTGGATATTTTGAATTTCTGATATAGATAAGGCAGTTAGATGATATCCAAAAATTTGGAACTAGAAGGAATTTGGCCAGCAAGGTGACAGAGTATAAGAAAGCAATCTTTCCCAGTTCTTGCACAGCAGAGATTAAGAATGTGCCCAAATCAGCACAGAGGATCAGTCAGAAGCCTGCAGACAATGGGAAGAACAAGAAGTAAGGCTGAAACAATGTGCCTGCATTGATGCTTTGAGAAATAAGGAATAACCTTTGGGATTGAAGTCCAATAGTAGCTGACACAACAATTCATCTGGCAGAGATGCTATCTTAGGACATGAACTTGATGGGACCAAGACTATCTAGGAATTGAGTTAAGTTTTGAGCCTATACCTCTAGAGACCAAGATAATAGAAAGAGGTACTGGGGAAATATTTATACTTACTTTCTCTGCAACAAATATTCTTTTGTAAAAGCTCTCTAAATTTAAGTGGTTAAATGGACTTGGGGCACTAGTCATTGACCTCCAATCAAATAGGGGGGATATAGACACTGGGGTTATACTCTATTCATCCATCTCAAAGTCAGACAGGCTACATTTCCCCTCAGGTCTTGAGAGTATGCTCTGAGTCTTGGGGGAGGGGGGTGGGAAGGGGTTCTCTAACATCAGTGTGAGCATCTACCAGCTTCTGTGGGAATGAGGCAGCAAAGGGGCTAAAACTGCAATGAATTTTAAAATGAGTCAACAACCAATCAAAAGATTTAATTCTTCAGAAGGACGTGGTTAGCTAATTGGAACCAGTTAGAAAATGTCCACTTATGTTTGAGGCTCCCCAAGGCACTCCTCTTAAATGTCATCATCAATGTCCCAGAAGCAGGCTCCCCAAGGTTCTCCACATGGAGAGATGTTATCCCAGGCACACCGCCAATCTGACAGATGCCCATTAGGTGGACTATTATAATAGCTTTCTAGTTGGGCTCCCTTTCTTCAAGCCTCTCCCCTTTCCAATCCCTCCTTAATACAGTTGCCAGTTATATTCATATAAAGCCTGTTAGTCTGACGATTTCAATCATCTTTTCAAAATGCTCCTGTGAGTCCCTTTTGCCTTTAGAATAAAACTTAAGTTCCTCTGGTTGACCTTTAAAGCTCTTCACAAACTGGGCTTCAGCATAGCTTTTCAGATTGAGTACACATTTTTTGCTTGATATTCGTATTTGAGCTAACCAGGCCTAGTTGCTGCTTCTCACAGAGGCATATCCTACCATCTCCTTCTTCAAGCCTGTTAGAATCCAGTTTCCTTTCCAAGCTCAGCTCACATGCTACCTTCCAGATAAGGATTTTCTTGATTCCAGAGCTGCTAGTTCTTCCTTGCCCCACCAAACTGCCTAAGATTTACATTGTAAATTATTTGTATATAATTATTGGTAAATATGTTGCTTCCTCCAGCAAAACATATCCAGTGCAAAAAAAAATATATTGAAAGAAGTAATTGCTTCATTTTTGTCTTTGTAACCTTAACACTCAGCCCACTTCTTGACACAGAGTAGACATAATGAACAAATATTCATTGACTAATTAATATATAGCCCCAAAACGTATCACCCTGGTTGCATCTATAAGGGATATTTAACAGTCTGAACATATACACGACAGATATCTTATTGGAGGCAAGCCTCTAGGGTTGCATTTTGTTCAAATGAGACTGAATATATTTTATATTATATATTTATATTATGTATATATACATAAACACATATGGATGTATACACATACTTGTATCATATATTTTTGCTTACATTTAATTTTTAAAAATTTATTTTAACATATATGTTAATATATGACATTATATATTCTATATTAACATGTGTTTATATATATATGTATGCAGAGAGAGAGAGAAACACCAAGTAATAAATTATTTTGCCTTTTATTTAATTTTGTGGCTGTGAAAGTCTGGTATGCTGTAGAAAATTCTTTATGGAAGCTTGCCTTCCTAAGCTTAGGCTCTAATGGAGGAGGTGGAGGAATGGTAATATAAGAATGGAAGTATTCAACTCCTTTGCTTTTTTTTCCCACTTCTCTTTCTCTGAAAGGAAGTGATCTTCAGAGATGAGAACAATAGAAACAGTAGAAAAAATTGACTACCAGGAAATTGTAAGTTCCAGTGACTCCTTATGCCTTCCAGGATTATATACAAAATCCTCTTTGGCATTCAAAACTCTTCATTACCTAGCCCTCACCCCGCTCCTACCTTTCCAGCCTTCTTACACCTAATTACTATTCCCCCTTCCACAGACATACTCTTCCACCCAGTGACACTGGTCTCCTGGCTGACACCCCATCTCTTGTCTCTATGCATTTTCTCTGGCTGTTCCCCAGGCCTGGAATGCTTTCCCTTCTCACCTCTACCTACTGACCTCCCTGGCTTCCTTTAAAACCCTACCATCTACAGAAAGGCTTCCTTAACTCCTCTTAATTCTAGTATCTTCTCCCTGTTAATTGATTCTATTTACCCTGTACATCACTTATTTGTATGTATTTGTTGCCCCGGCCATTAGATTGTAAGAACTTTTTTTCTATTACCTTTATTGTTTCCCCATGGCTTAGCATGGTGCCTGGCATACAGTGGGCAATTAAGAAATGCTTGTAGACCGACAGAATGACTAAAATAAATAATCTGGATAAGTGAATGGGACTACATGAGAGCACTATACTCATTGTACTTAGATTTCAGGTCCCTGGTGAATCACATCCCAAGCTTCTGAAAAAAAACTTGCAGACCTGGTTTCAGAGTGTGTTTAAGTTGCATCTTGTTCTAGCTCCCCTCCTTCCCAGTCAGTGTAGAAAGGATGTTTATGAGTAGCCAGTAGAAAGTAACAATAGCAGGAAGTAAGACTACAAAGGGGAACCTAGAAGTCACATACAGATTGTTCCAAAGATCAAAGGAGCATAATTTTCAAACTGTATTAGAATAGAAAAATAGAAAATAGAAAAAAAAAGAAAAAGAAAAAAGAAACTGTATTATAAAAATCACCTCCTGAACACATGTGCTAAATCAGGAGAATCCAATTGGACCTTGCTGTTAGGGACTCGTGGTCCTATGATAGGTCAACCTCAGATAACTTCCAGACTTCCACAGTAAGACCGGAACACCAAATGGTGCTGATAACTTTCGGAAGACATGGTTATGTTCACTTTCAAGTTTTGCTGACAGCTTTGAGAAAACGCAGATATGTTAAGGAACTAACCCCAAGGGTCACAGATAAAAGCTAGTGTGTCTCTCAACAAAACCCTATAAAAATGAGACCTCAATCTCCTGTCCTCCCCAAATACTCTTCTGTCTCTAGCTGGGCCATGCTGCCAAATGCTCTCAACTCTAATCTGTGGTTATGTGAGTTACTCTCCTTGCTTCTCTCATTCCCCATTCCTTTCCTCACACTTGCCTGCCTCCCTCCACCACCCCTCATTCACATCCCCATACCATTTGTCTCAGTAATCACCTGAAGCCTTCTGTCATTTGTCTCTGTATTTTCTGTGCTGGTTGCTCCTGAATCCTCTGGGGCTTATTAAAGTGGGATTGCAGCCTCACTTCCCGCTACCATCATGAATTTTCCCAGTGCTTACCCAAAGAACCTGGTATGCTTTCCCCATTTCATAATTGCATAAATTAATAAACAATTCATAGAGTCAGTCTTGGCGATCTTTAAGAGAAAATGCAAAACAAAGAAAGGGACCCAGGATTGTTTTCTTGAGATAGGTAGCTGTTGTCCTGGAGGTAGGCAAATGACTTGACTTCTAGAAGGGAGATGAAGGTGAATTCTTCAAACTAGAGGCTAGTGAGCTTAGCTTCAGTTCTCCGAAAGATAAAATGAAACACCTAAAGACCTAGATGAAATCATTCAGGAGGAACCTTTTGAGCACTTAGAAAAGGAAATGGTAATCTGGTGAAACTACTAGACCAAAAGGAAGAAAGGGAATAAAGACTTATTTATTTAGCACTTACTATGTGCCAGACACTCTCCTAAGTGCTGGGGAGACAAGCAAAAGACAAGCAAAAATAGAGACAGACCCCGGCCTCAAGGATATTACATTCTAATGGGGGAAAATAATATATAAAAGGAAGCTTGGGGCAGGTAGGTGGCGCAGTGAATAGAGCACCGGCCCTGGATTCAGGAGGACCTGAGTTCAAATCTGGCCTCAGACACTTAACACTTACTAGCCATGTGACCTTGGGCAAGTCACTTAACCCCAATTGCCCTGTCCTCCCCCTCCAAAAAGCAAATAAATAAATAAAAGGAAGCTTCACTTGTGGAGGCATGGCAAAGGGAAGTGGGAAAGACGGCTCTCCCATCTCTCATGTGAGACCCAAAGACTGTATGCTAATGGACAAAGGACAACCTGAAGAGGCATCTCCAGGGAAATACTCCAAGAATATGGCTTTGGTCCTGTGCCATTCAACTTGTAAAAATCAGTAAATTGGATGAAGTTATAAATGGTGAGTTTATTAAATTTGACTCAATCGACAAGAAGTTCTTGACAGGCCACAGTGATAGGTTAAATTTAATAAGATGAAATTTAAGAGAGATAAAGATTTTGTTTGTTTGTTTTTTTAAATATAAATGGGGCCTAAAAATCAACTACACAACAATAAGAAAGGGAATATAATCATTAGAACATTTAATGTGACAGTGACCTAAGAAGGACAATGAGCATGAAGGTTCACAAGACTGATGTGATATTATACATCTCGATGTTGATGTATAATCGTTTCAGTCAAGTCCAACTCTTCACAGCCTCCTTTGGGGTTTTCTTGGCAAAGATACTAGAGTGCTTTGCCATTTCCTTCTACAGCTCATGTTACATATCATGAAACTGAGGCAAACAGCGTTAAGTGACTTGTCCAGAGTCACACAGCTAATAAGTGTTCAAGGCCAGATTTGAACTTAGGAAGAGTTTTCCTGACTCCAGGTTCTAGATTCTATCCACTGTACCACCTAGCTGGTTGATTTAATTTAATTTAATTTTTTCCACACTTCTGAACCAACATGGTTAACTTATGAGAGGTTTTTTTGGGGGGTTTTCTTTTGTTGTTTTTTTTTTCCCTCTCAGAGTGGCTTTCAGAGCAGTAGCAACGGAAACTGATAATATTATCAGCATGGTGATAAAAATAAGTACTATTCAGAGTAGCTATGTGACCTTGGGCAAGTCATTTTCCTTCCTCTCAGATTTAGTTTTCTCATTTGTAAAATGTGAATAAAAATACTATTATACTACCAACTAAACAGAGTTATCGTGTAAAAGACATTATATAAACCTTAAAATGTTACATAAATATCCTATTATTTTGGAGGTAAGAGACCATAGCAGGATGGGAGCAGCTGTTTATATGCATGAGTAGTTTTCTTAATGCACAACTCTGATCATTTCACTCCCTTGTTTAAAATAAACAAAAATCAACCTCTCAATGGTGCCTCTTTACCTACCAAAATAAAGTCTAAACTTCTTGGCCTGACTTTCAAGCCCCTATACTGTCAGAATCCAGCCCTAGTTCATAGAACTCTTTACAGGCCATTACCTTGTCAAACTGGATAAATTATTTCTCAATTTCATCTGTTCCGTCTCCACTTCCATGCCTAAGTTCTTCTGTGCCTAAAATATAGTCATTTCTCTTTTCTGCCTGTTGAAGCCCTAACTCTAAGACCATTTCTTCCATAAAACTTGCCGAGTCTCCTAGTTTTCTCTCCTACTCTGCTTCACCTTTTATCTTAATATATTTTCTGCTCTTGTATCTCATCTTCTCTATCAGATTATTAGAAGACCAGGAGAGATACCATGAAGTAAGCCTAGTTAGCGTAATGCTATGATAGAACAGTGACATTGGAGTGTCAAAGGTAGGGGTTGTCTAGTCCATGTGTTTCCTATGTGTGGATAATATGTAATCCTTCATAGATGATACCTCTGAATGTGCATTCTCCTCACTGGTGGCGTTTATATTTGTGGAAGACCATAACCTATGTTTACAGGGGGGCAATATCCTACTGTAAATCTTTTTTGTTTGTTTGTTTTTTACCATGCTATTTCATTAAATGCTTTTACTTTGAACAAAGTATGTCCTTTGACTGACTGACTGACTAGAAACAAGTGAAACACCAGTTGGGGCTCATTTGGAGTGTTTGTGAACCTATAGAGAACTGGAAGCTATTTTTAGTTTCACATATGAAGGATGATGCCACAGATGCATCACTAGTATTACTCAGAACTTAGCACATTAGACACTTAATAAATACTTATTGAAATGAATTCAATCCAATAATTGACAATCATTTCTTTAATACTAATTCCTGTATTAGGTATTATAGATACAAAGATAAGATTGAAATAGTTCCTGATGTCAATGAGCTTACAGTGCTTCAGGGGAAGCAATATACAAACATATAAATTTATATAGAATATATACAAAAACATAAAGTAATTTGGGGAGAGTTCCCCCAGCTGTGGAGATCAGGAAAGTATTTATGTAGAAGCTGGCTCTTGAGTTGAATTTTGAGGGAAACAAAGGATTCTAAAATGGATGTTGATGAAGGAGCGAATTCCTGGCACAAGGTACAGGCAAATAAAAAGCAGAGGAGGGAGATGGAATGTTGTGTGTAGGAACAGAATGTAGTCCAGTTTAATTGAATTCCTATTAGTAGTGCTTGGCCACAGGACATTCTTGATTATATACATCTTTCAATTTAGTTCTTTTATCTTCTAATGTCTTTTCAGGTATGAAAAAAATACCAATGAATTCAATAAAAGTTATTTTGAGTGAAGTTTTAATTTGGGGCCAGTTTTCCCTATCCAACCAGCATGTTCCTAGACCACCTCCCTGAAACCTAGGCTAACTATGTTTAAGGAATGTGAACTAATTTTTATATTCAGGTAAAAAATTATAATGTGGAATAACAACTCAATCTACTGGTAAAATGATTATAATGAATTCCATCATCCAAATTAATTGACTTTTGGATCATGGGCACTACTCTTCTACCTATTAGTAAAGATAATTGAGTTGACTCTTTCAGTCAGACTCAATTCATCTTTGCAGTATGACATTAGGAATCATTTAATCTTTTGATTTTCTTAATTACAAGAAATCAAGTGATAATTAGAATCAGGAAATTTTAGAGGTGGAAGGGGTCATGGAGATCATGGAGTTCATTCCTTTCATTTTACAAATGAAGATGCTGAGGTCCAGAAAAGTTAAAAGTGTGCCCTAGGGCACACAGCTAGGGAGTGGGTGAACCATTGCTAAAGAAAAAAAAAGCCAGTTCTTCTCATTCCTATTCTAATTCTTAAACCCTGTATTATACCATGCTAGAGCCAATTTAAACTTTTTCAACATCAAACTCTGGGTAAAATTAGCTTAGTATAGTTTTCTCATCTGTTAAATGGGGATAATAATAGAATCCATCTTCAAGATTGTTGTATTTTCAAATGAGATGATAGGTGTAAAGCACTTAGCACAGTGCCTGGTATATAGTAAATGCTATATAAATGTTAGCTATTATCATTGTTGTTATTATTATTATTATTATTATTATTATTATTATTATTATTATTATAGACTGATTGCCGTTCATAATTGGGTTATGTTACAAAAGTTCTTTTGGAGATCAATTGGTGAGGTTCCCAGGCCATATGTAGATCTACAGATCTCTCATCTGTAGAGAAAGTATATAGCACTAAAGGTGTTCAGGACCCAACTCATAATACCTCTCCATTGTATTATCAAATTTTCATTGTTTTTTACAATGTATTTACACCTCATAAAACAGCAATCCTGCAGATCAGGGCTTGATTTGTTTTGTTAATTACCTAGACTTGAGAAAGTAATGGGGAAAATGCTTATGATGCAAAATAAACTTAAAAGTGTGTCATAGGTGCAGCTAGGTAGCACAGGGCAGTGGATAGAACACTGGCCCTGGAGTCAGGAGGACCTGAGTTCAAATATGATCTCAGACACTTAACACTTACTAGCCATGTGACCTTGGGCAAGTCACTTAATCCCAATTGTCCTCCCTTCCCCTCTCCAAAAAGAAAAATAAAGATATAAGAAGCCTGGAAAGGTAAGAAAGGGCCATGAAGGGTGCTGAATGTCAAATAGAGGATTTCATTTTTAATGTTTAATTTTTAATAAATATTTTTTAAGTGTGTCATAAATGCACTTTTTGTGGAGGGCCTGGTGTTAAACATTTACCAGCACACCAGTGTTATAGCCTGCCCATCAATGTTTCTGTGTGAACATGCTTTTTACCTTTCAATCAGAGCTGCCAGGCATACATTTTCTCTCCCTATATCCTTTATACCTTGTTTTTTAGCTGTCAGTCACTAAACAAAGCAACATTATATGTCCCACCAAAACCCTGACACCAGAGTGAACAATTGTTAATAACTTTTATCTACATAACCTGTAATTCTCCACTAATTTAAACTTCCCCCTCCAATTTTTAAAAAAGTAAAATTTTATAATTTTGGAGTGTATTTTCCAAATGGTAAATTTTTTTGTCTAAGAATAGAAGACAGTCTTAAAAGAGTAGCCACATAGAATGGTGGACCTCAGAGGACTAGCATGGAGTCAGGCAGATTTGGGTTCAGGACCTGCCTATAATACATGCTGGTTATATAACCATGGGCCTAACCTCTCTGTGCTCTCAAGCAATTCTCTAAAAAAAGCAGAAAGAAACAGATGAATTGTTGATCTGCATTAGTAAAGGGCTTTTCTACCCCTCAATGTTTCTAGGAATTCTCAGATCTTTTTTTAAAAAATACATATAATTATTTTTAAATTTGTTCTAATTCAAAATGAGAATTTCTTTTACCTGTCAGTAAAGTTAGAGCTTTAGCTCCAGTCTCTACACTCTCCAACCTACCTATACTATATAACGATGGCCTATTAATATTAAGATAATCCTTTTCACCTACAGCTTCTCTCTTGTTTAGTAATAAAAATGTATAGCATCCATTATGCTAACATTTCACAAATATCATCTTATACTATCCTTTGAACACTGGGGTGGGGGGAGTTATTCACATTTTACAGATGGGGAAACATGCAGAGTTTCAATGACTTGCCCCAGATCACAGTCAGTAAGTATCTGAGGTGGGATTTGAACCCAGGTCTTTCTGACCCCAGACCCATAGGTCACCTCCTAGGTGCCTGCTTCCTTCAATTTTCTCCACAGACAAAGCAACAACTTCCTAATTTTGAAATGAAGATCTAGAGCAGAGGTTCTTAAACTTCGACCCATAGACCCCCGAGTTATCTGCAGATAGATTTTAGGGAGCCCCTGAACATGGATGGGGGAAAATTACATCTTTAATTTCATTTACCTCTACTTGAAATCCTGAAGTTTAGTGTTTTCTTCCATCACGAAATGTTAAAAATTATTCTGAGAAGGGGTTCATAGGGTTCACCAATCTGCCAAAGGGGTCCATCACAAACATGCCCACCCTTGTTATTCATTCATTTCAGCTATGTCTGACTCCTCACGATCCCATTTGGGTTTTTGTTTTGTTTTGGTTTTGGGGGGTTTTTTTGCAAAGATTTTAGAGTGGTTTGCCATTTCCTTCTCATTTTACAGATAAGCAAATTGAAGTAAACAGGGTTAGGTGACTTGCCCAGGGTCACACAGCTGGTAAGTGTGAAGCTGAATTTGAACTTAGGTCTTCTTGACTCCAGGCTTGGCACTCTATCTATTGTGCCATCTAGCACACACACACACACACACACACACACACACACACACACACACACACACACACAGAGTTAAGAATCCCTGATCTGCAAATGCTAATGGAACATCCTGCCAAAAGGATTACAACCTGTCAGCATTTCATCCTCTATAATTTCCAGCTTGCTTCCCTTCCTGTAAGGAAATACCCCACCCAGTAGGATAGATGGTGCATTCTGGCACATTGGCCTCACCCTGTCCCCTTTAGGTAAACTGAATGCCTTGCAATCTCCTAGGTGCTGATGGAGAGCTTCCAACCTACCTCTCTATAGCTAGGGGATGAGGGCAAGGTACCCAGGAGGGAGGCAACTGGACTTTCCTAAAATTGTGAAACTGTGGACCCCCTTTCAGATTTCTCAATACCCATTTGGGCTTTCTCCCTTACCAAATTGTTCCTTGGTTTGTTTTTTTTTTGTTTTGTTTTGTTTTGTTTTAACAAACAACAAATTTACTTTCTCCCCTCTCCCTTTTTAGTCTTTAAAATTCATTCTTAAAAAAAAAGTATGGATATTTGGGATAGAAGTAGAGAGAAGATTTGGAATGGGAGTTGGATTAGGGCGAGGGAAAGGAAGCATGTGAGTTCCTGTGCTAGTCTTACTCAATTTCAGCAGAAGTTTCTAAAGGACAGAAAATAATCCAGCCAAATATTACACAATAACAGTAGTAGCTTGGGAGAAGAAACTTTTTTTTAATGACTCATATTTCCTAACATGCTAATCAGCAAAATCAACTGGGGTGTGGTAGACTTTGTATTTACTTTCAAGCAATCGAATCATCCCAATCCGGTCAGACAAGCCAGGCATACAAGAAGAAATCAGATGTTTCTACTTAAGAGCACTTGATGAAGGTTATGTGTCCTCTGGGGCTTCTTTTTACAAGTCTAGGGGACTAAACCAGGGGAAAATCTCTCCCTCTTCATTCAATAACCTAAATACTTTCCAGAAGCAGAGAAAATCTGAATTCACATTTCATAAGAATGTATACCTGTGTTCTAATAGAAATAGGATGTTGAGTTCTTAGATTTCCACAATACTTCAAAGTCATGACATGACTCAGCTTTGGACCAGAAATAAAGTCAAAGGGGAGTCCAATGTGTGTAGGAAGGTAGTTTCTCTTTGACTGTGGATAAAGAGATAATTGAGAGGTAGTGTGAAGTGAAGAAGAGACTGCATGATACAACAGAAAGAACACTAGCTCTGAACTCCAAGGACGTCAATCTTTTTTTTTCAGTCATGTCCATCTCCTTGTGATCCAATTTGGGTTTTTCTTTGCAAAGAGACTGGAGTGGTTTGCCATTTCTTTTCCCATCTCATTTACAGATGAGAAAACTGAGGCAAACAGGGGTAAATGACTTGTACATGGTCACACAGCTAGTAAGTGTCTGAGGCTGGCTTTGAACTCAGGAGTCTTTCTGACTCCAGACCCAGCGCATTTAGCTGCCCTGTGTTAGTCAAAGGAGTCAAAGGACCCTAGATCTAAATCCTACCTCTGTCATTTCCTGTGTGACAATGGACAAGTTGTAACTTGGCACACGCCTTTGTTTCCCCAACTGTAAAAATGGAGGGGGGCGGGGTTTAGATGACACTTCTCTAGAGCCTTCCACCTCTAGCTAAATCAGCCTAAATCATTGTATTATATTTGACATGTAAATGGTGTTGCATATAGAGCTCTGGCTTTGGAGTCAAGAAGAAATGAGCTCAAATCCTGATGCAGATACTTACTATGTGACTGTGGATAAACAGTCTCCTCATATATAAAAGGAGGATTATAATAAAGCCTGCCTTCCGGGGTTGTTGTGATTAAGGTTAAATGAGATAACATATGTAAAGTGTTTTGCAAACTGTAAGTTGTGATATAAATGCCAGAATTATTAATTAAACCCTGCCTCCAGCCATCCAAGGATGGCAAATGACCTCTGAGGACTCACTCTAGGGGAAAATTCTGAAGCTCACAGATTATGGGGAGAGGGTTTACATGCTGGGAGTTCCCTAAAATTACCCAGTTAACCAATAACAACCACCAAAACCAAGAGATCATTACAATCAATAAATATTTATTATTAAACATCTATTCTGAATTAGGCACTTTAGAGACATTTGGGTTATAGTCCTTACCATCTAGTAGGAGATGTACTAAAGACAAGTGTATATATACATACATACTATATGTATGCATATATATGACAAGGCCGTGCATGGTTAAATGATATAGAAAATAAATTATAGGAGTGGAAAGGAAGAAGAGATCACTATGGGCAGGGAAACCTTCACAGAACAATAAACTACTGGTTATTTTTAAAACATACAACTTTGATTGGATGTTATTAAATATTTTCCCCCAAATAAAAATCTTTAGGAAAAACTATTTCAATAATGAGGCAATGTGGTGTCTTAAGATATCAGAAAACCAAATTACAAAAAAAGTAAAGTACCCCACTTAAAGCTAAGAATAGGGAAATTTTTTCTCCTGAAATGGTTTTTCCTAGTAGAGGAGGGATTTTCCCTGTCCCCTCCCCAATCTAAATGATTTACATTTATATAGTATTTTCAAGTTTACAACCTATTTTCCTCACAAAATTCCAGTGAGCAATGTAGCACAATTTTATGAACCAAGAAATAGAAGTTCAGAGAGGCTATTGATCAGGGCCATCTATTGATCTCTGAAAAATTTCATTTTGTTTTTTGACCCAACAGTCTTGCTTATTGGGTTCTTTGTGATTCTCTGTAAACCAAGATGTTAGCAACCTCTCCTAGTTAATGGCCTAGGACTTTAAGTTGAAGTGACTTAGTGGTTCTAAGATTGTTGTCTAAAATGGATCCTTTCTTTTGGTTCTGTCCTTTAATACAGTGTCCCACTGGGAGATGTATTCAGCATGTAAGTATGACATCAGGGGCATCCAAAAACTTTAAAACTTCCCCTTCTGTCATGGGGAAAATTCAAAGACTTGACTCTACTGCAAAGTAGAAAAAACTCAAATCCATTTCCTTGAAAACTTCCCAATTTCTCCCTTTTGATGCCCTTCCTTGGCACACAAAAGGGCAGAATCATAGGATCGTAGATAAGGGTCCAAACTCGTTATTGTATTACAATAAAGAGTGGTTAGATGATGTACTCATTGGTCACTCAGGTAGTAAATATCAAAGGCATGATTTGAACCAAGGTCTTCCATACTTCAAAGTTATATCATGGAGTCAAATTCTTAGTGTCACTAGTAACATGCAGGTTATTAAAAATTTCCCAGGTCAGGGCCACATTTTTCTGTTCCAAACCTGACTCATGAAGGACTATGCCAAATGGGCCCTTTCCATCTTCACATGTCCCTAAGAATCCCTATAAGAAATAACCAAGGAGCCAATAACTCTGACCATTGTGCTTCTACAGTGTGGAGCTGGGAGCCTGGGATCTCTTGCTGAACTCTTATCTTCTTGTGGGGCCATTGCCAGTTGTCCTGACCTATGTCTTGCCACTGGACTCCAAATGACTCTGGAGGAGAGAGTGAAGCTGGTGACTTTGCACAGCCTTACCTCACTTAAATCCAATTCAGTTGTAAGTCAAGACATCACCATCCTAATGTCATTGGTCCTCTTCCAGAATGAAGAATGAATAATTGTCTTCCTAGGCCTCTGAAAAAAAGGGAAACAATGGGAGTGCAGGGTGAGGGGAGAAATAAAAGTTAATTTTAATCTTTGCATTGCTGTCATTTATGCTGCCTTGGGTAAGAGGCTTGGACTAGATGACTTGGCAATACACTTATTAGCTGTGTGACTTTTGAATCAGATAACCTCTCTTAGTCTTAGATTTCCCATCTGTAAAATGGGGACAGAACAAAACAAAATACAAATTAAATGAATTGAACTAGTTTTGGACACAGGCTATTTCAATCCCGTGAAACAGATTTTTCTAAGTTTAAAGGAACAAGGATTCCCCATAGGTAATACCACCCTCCCACCCCAGCCAAATGTGACAGAGAAGACCTAGTAAAGACAGCTATCCAAAAAGAATTTCTTTCTGGATTGGCTTCCTTCCTTCCTTCCTTCCTTCCTTCCTTCCTTCCTTCCTTCCTTCCTTCCTTCCTTTCTTCCTTCCTTCCTTCCTTCCTTTCTCCCTTTCTTTCATATTTCCTAACATAGATATTTGAACGACCTAGATTTCATTGGTTCAAATTGCACAGAGTGGTTCAAATTGCACAAGAGTTTACTCAATTCTCCAGCCTCCATAGGTCAATGAATTGTGAACTACAGAGTTTATATAAGTACCTAAGAATCTTTTGATAGGCCTTTTTTTTTTGAGTGGGGGAAGGCAAGGCAATTGGGGTTAAGTGACTTGCCCAATGTCGCACAGCTAGTTAAGTATCAAGTGTCTGGAACTGAATCTGAACTCAGATCCTCTGGACTTCAGAGCCGGTGCTCTATTCACTGTGCCCCCTAGCTGCCCCTTGATCAGACCTTTTTAAGAAAAAGAGTAGGGGCAGCTAGGTGGTGCAGTGAGTAAGAGCACCGGCCTCGGAGTTGGGATGACCCGAGATCAAATCCGGCCTCAGAAAATGAGCACCCACACATAAATAATGACTAGCCGTGTAACCTTGAGCAAGTTACTTAACCCCAATTGCTTTTAAAAAAAAAAAAGAGTAGTTACAGCACTCATTAAATCCAAAGCCATGTGAGGAGTAGGATACAAGGATGTATACTAGAAAATTTGCTGGTTCGATGCATATACTCCAAGCTTAATTCCTAGAGGATAGGTAGTCTAAGAAGAGTCAACTAAGGGTGTGTGGCCTGGTCCATAATGCAAAGGTACGGTATATTGTTGCTTGAGAGGGGCTTCCACCCACCTCAGAGAGAAAAGAAGAGAGGGAATGCTGTTTAATTTGAGTGACTCTGTTGCTAGAAACCCAACAATTTTACCATAGAAACATAGCAGGTGTCACGCTATTGTTGCTACAACTGCTATTTTGGATAAGAAATATTGCAGTTGTTTGACCTCTTTGTGTCTTTGTGTTAGACGTCCTTGTGTTAGATGTCTTTGTGTTAGGTGAATATGAGACAGACCATTCAAAGCCACAGAGAAGGAAATCTCAGAACATTCTGCTAAAGAAGATAATGTCTTGTATGTCAACTTTGTTTTCTTTTGCTTAGATCACCAATCCCGTCCTGTGATGACAATCTAAGAGCCCCACACTCATCCTTTTTCATCTCCCCCTTCCCCTGGGCCCCCAAAGGACAAAGACAACTAGGAAGAAATTGACCCCTTTTAACTAATTTTTCTTACTTAGTGCTAGGTTTGGGTGCTCCTGGCTGCTGGAGATCCTACATATTTGCTCGATTGTTTGGCTTAGAGGAGAGGATATTGAACCTGGAGTCAGGAGACCTGAGTTTGAGTTCCAGCTCTGGTGTTTATTAGCTATGTGACCATAGTCAAATCAATTCAAGCCTCTCTGAACTTCTATTTCTTGGTTCATAAAATTGCGCTACATTGCTCACTGGAAATTTTGTGAGGAAAGTAGGTTGTAAACTTGTAAACACTATATAAATGTAAATTATTTTCATATTATTCAGACCTTGTGGACTCCTCATCCTCCAAGGAATATACTTAGATCAATTAATTAATCTAGCAAACATTCTTCCATATACTCTTGTGTCCTACTACTACGGTAGCTTTGGATTTAGAAGCTCTTACAACTGCTCTTTTTCTTAATTTTTTCTTGATAAAAGACTCCCAGATATTTAAATAATTTCACTGTTTTAAGTAGCTCTCTGATATGCAGCCTGGTAAAATAGAGAACATACAGGAAGAGTTATGTCCCTGACATATTGGCAGTGTGACTGAATCAGATAAGTCCCAGCTCACATTGGTTGCTGAAAGCTGATTGTCAAATTTTCACCATAAATATTTGTACTTTGAAATCAGTAAGCTACAAATAAGGATGTGATTTATTGTTTTATTGATTGTCAAACTTAATAAAGTGATGGAGAAAATGTAAATAATGCAGACTTAAAAGTGTGTTGTCTATACTTTTTTATTTTGGAGAGCTGGTTGCTAAACATATACTACCAATGTACATCAGCGTGTAAACTTTCAGTGCCTAGGAAATTCTTTAAGCCTATTTATTACACACACACACACACACACACACACACACACACACACACACACACACACAAATCTGCCTCCCCTCCCCTACTCCCCACCAAACAGAGCAATATGTGTGGGTAGAGGAAGTTTCCTCACTGGGAGACTAGGAAATTTCCTGTGCTTGTCTTTTCTCTTGTCAAACGACAACAACAAAATCCTCTACCACTGCCAATTAGCAGTTTTGCTGCAACTTATACTTTTGGGGACAAAAGGTTAAATTACTTCTCCAGGGTCACATAAGTAATCCATATCAGATCCAGGATATGAACCTAGGTGTTCTTAACTCCCCAGCTAGTTCTCTAGCCATTACCCCACCTATATTCAGGAACAATTTGACCAGTATTTATTATACTCCATAGGGACACAAATATAAAAGCAAAGCAATCCCTGCCTTCAAGGAGCTTACATTCAATTTGGATTGGGGGAGAGGAAGAGACAAAATAAAAACAAATATTACTCTATCTGCATTGTTATACAGTTGAGAATTATAATTCCTCTAGGATTTACTTTTTGTCATGTCATATAGTTTTTCTTTCTTGTCCTGGAAGAAGGATCCTTTTGCTTGCATGGATTCTCCAATTCTCAGCTTCTTTGGCAAAGTCCAGGTTGCTGAATGCTGGCAGCGCTACCTTCTGAGCATATGATGATGAAAGACAAGCTCTGCAGAAAGGGAAGAAAATCTTGCAAATTGCATTTTGTAGAGTTCAGTGGCCTTGACCCTTCAGCAATGCAAACCACCCTCCCAAGCAGTGCTCCTGCCTCATGTGTTACATTCAAATGAAACAAAACAGGATTGAAGAAAGAGAGCATGCAAAAAGTATAATAGCCCCAGTAGGCAGTAAGCCAGTCTGAGAAACAGGCTATCACCAACCACTGTCTTCGAATGCTTTGTTGTCTTTAAAACCCTAGAGAAGCTGAAGCTGTTCACAGCTCCACTTCTGGGTCAGAGAGGCTGTTACCCTGAAATAAACATATACGTGGAACAACCATTATATTCTACTTTTCAAGGACCAAGCCCTGGAATCATGGCTCCTGAGAATGTGCAACTAAGTCTGGGGAGAGACAGCCTTTTACCTTCAACCTCTATAGACCCATAGGATTCTTTTCTCTGTAGGGCTCTGTGCCCTAGAGTTCTCCAGTAGAAATAGAGTCTTGAAAATAGAGATGTTTTTACCTTGGCAATACTTCAAATTGGCATATTAAATTCAACACTCCCAGCCCTCCTCTTTGTCCCCAACACATGAGCTTTCCCTAAAAACTAGAATGTATATTTGTCAAACACTTGGAGTTAAGTATGTATTGATTCATTTCATTCATTCATTAATTTATTCAACTATCATTTATCAAGCTCCTGTTGTGTGCAAAGCACTATTTCTGGGTAAATTTTAGTTCATACCAAATGTGTCAATCTTCCAAATAATTACTTTGTATGGAGGATTTTTGAGCTAACAAGATCCAATAAAAAACATTCCCACTCAAAGTGTGTGTACAGAAAGGAGATTATAGAATATATATTTAGAGGTACTCCAGCACTTTTATTTTATGATAAGGAAGCTAAGGTCTAGAGAGCATAAGTGAATTGCCCAAGGTCACACAAAGATTCCAAATATGGTGCTCCAAATATGGAAACATTAGTCCATGCTCTTGAAATTGTCTTAAGTTTGAACCTTGCTCTCATTGGAATTGGCTTGTAGTGGGAATAACATACACATTCAGTTTAATATAGAAATTTGTCTTACCTTATAGGAAAGCAGGATGGGAAGAGGATAAGAGAAGGGAGGGGAACTGATAGAAGGGAGAGCAGATTGGGGGAGATGGTAGTCAGAAGGCAAATATTTGTTAGGAGGGACAGGGTGAAGAAAGAGACTGAGAGACAGAGAGAGACACACAGAGAGAGATGAAGACAGAGAGACAGAGACAGAGAGAAACAGACAGAGAGACACAGATAGAGACAGAGACAGAGGGACAGAGAGAAGGATAAACAGAGATAGGATGGAGGGAAATACACAGTTAGTAATCATTACTGTGAATATGAATTGGATGAAGTCACCCATAAAACAGAAGTGGATAGTAGAATGGATTAAAAACCAGAAACCTAGAATATGTTGTTTACAAGAAACACATTTGAAGCAGAGAGACACATATGAAGTAAGTGGATGGAGCAGAATCTATTATGCTTCAGCTGAAATAAAAAAAAAAAAGCAGAGATAGTGATCATGATCTCAGACAAAGCAAAAGCAAAAATAGATCTAATTAAAAAAGATAAGAAAGGAAACTACATCTTGCTAAAAGGTACCATAGATAATGAAGTAATATGAATAATAAACACATATGCACCTCTATGGCATAGAATCCAGATTTTTAAAGAAGTTAAATGAGTTACAGGAAGAAATAGACAGAAAACTATACCAGTGGGCGACCATGCCTTTCCCCTCTCAGAACTAGATAAATCTAACCACAAAATAAAAAAGAAAGAAGTTAAGGAGGTGAATAAAATTTTAGGAAAGTTAGATATGATGGACCCCTGGAAAAATTGAATGAAAATAGAGAAGAATATATCTTTTTCTCAGAGGCACATGGCACCTACACAAAAATTGACCATTTATTGTTTAGACATAAAAACTTTATAAATAAATGAAGAAAAGCAAAAATATTAAATGCATCCTCTTCAGATCATATTGCAATAAAAATTAAATTCACTAAAGGGCTGTAGAAATGTAGATTGAAAATTAATTGGAAAATAATCTAATCCTAAGGAATTAGTGGGTCAAAGAACAAATCATGGAAACAACAAAAAAATTCATTAAAGAGAATGACAATGAGACATCATACCACAATTTATGGAATGCAGCCAAAGTAGTACTTATGGGAAAATTTATATCTCAATCAAATAGAGAAAGAGCACATCATTTATTTGGTCATGCAAATTAAAAAATAGGAAAATAACTAATTAAAAATCCCCAATTAAACACCAAGATAGAAATCCTGAAAAAATCAAAGGAGAGAGTAATAAAATTTAAAGTAAGAAAACTATTGAACTAATAAGTAAAACTAGGAGCTGGTTTTAGGGGGGAAAGCCCAATAAAATAGATAAAACATTGGTTAACTTGATTTTTTAAAATGATAGAAGAAAACCAAATTACTAGTATTAAAAATGAAAAGAGTGAATTCACCACTAATGAAGAGCAAATTAAGGCAATTTTTTTTTTAAAGCAATTGGGGTTAAGTAACTTGCTCAAGGTTACACGGCTAGTCATTATTTATGTGTGGGTGCTCATTTTCTGAGGCCGGTTTCGATCTCGAGTCATCCCAACTCCGAGGCCGGTGCTCTTACTCACTGCGCCACCTAGCTGCCCCTAAGGCAATTATTAAGAGCTATTTTGCCCAATTATATGACAATGAATTTGACAATCTAAATGAAATGGATGAATATTTATAAAAATATAACTTGCCCAATATAACAGAAGAGAAAATAGAATCCTTAAATAACCCCACTTTTGAAAAAAGAAATTGAATAAGCCATCAGTGAACTCCCTAAGAAAAAACTTTTATTTAATATTTAAATATTTAAAGAATAATTAATTCCAATACTATATAAACTATTTTGAAAAATAGGCAAAGAAAGAAATTTCCTTTTATGACACAAATAACGGTGCTTATACCTAAACCAGGAAGAGCAAAAACAGAAAAAGAAAACTATAGACCAATTTCCCTCATGAAAAATGATGAAAAAATGTTAAATAAAATACTACCAGGGAGATTACTGCAATATATCATGACGATCATCTATTATGACCAGGTGGGATTTTTACCAAGAATGCAGATCTAGTTCAATATTAGGAAACCTATCGGAATAATTGACCATATCAATAACAAAGCCAAAAGAAGCCATATAATTATCTTATTGTTTTGTTTGTTTTGTTTTTTGCTTTTTAAACTCAGGTCCTCCTGCCTCCAGGTGCTCTGTTCACTTCGACACCTAGCAGCCTTGCCATATGATTATCTTAATAGATGCAGAAAAAGCCTTTGACAAACTACAACATCCATTCCTATTAAAAACACTCGATAACATATGTATGTATCTATATATATGCATATACATATATATATAGTATATATGGTATATGATTGTAATGGAATAATATTATACTATAAGAAATGATGAGCAAGTTGATTCCAGAAAAACATGAAAAAGACTTGTGTAAACCGATGTTGAGTGAAGTGAGCAGAACCAGAGAACATTATAAACACTAACAGCAATATTGTATTGATGATTAAATGTGAATGACTTAGGTATTCTCAACAATATAATGATTCAAGGCAAATCCAAGGGACTCATGATGAAAAATGCTATCTACCTCCAGGAGAAAGAAAGTAGATAGAGTCTGAATGCAAATCGAAGAATACCATTTTTCCTCTCTTTCTTCCTTCCTTCCTTCCTTCCTTCCTTCCTTCCTTCCTTCCTTCCTTCCTTCCTTCCTTCCTTCTTTCCTTCTTTCCTTTCTTTCTTTCATATTTTTATCTGTTTTCTTTTACAACATGACTAATATGGAAATATATTTTGCTTGATCGCACAAGTATAACATATTAAATTGCTTACTGTTTTAGGGACGGGGAAGGGAGAAAGAGAAAGAATTTGAAACTTGAAATTTGAAAAAAAAAATGAATGTTAACTTCTTTACAACTTGTCACATGCTTAACATTAATGTTAAGATATACGTAGAACCTATATTGAATTGCATGCCACCATAGGTGGTGGTGGTGGTGGGGCACCGAGGAGAGGGAGGGGGAGAAAATTAGAAACTCAAAAAACTTGTGAAATTTAATGTTGTAAACTAAAATTAAATAAAATTTTAAAAATGAATGTCAAAAATTGTTCTTACATTCAATTGGGAAAAAATAAAATATTCAAAGAAAAACAAATCATAGGAACGATAACCACCCTGATGGGATTTGGCCACATCACTTAGGGATCCTAAGGTTGCAGACAAGAAGGAAGACTCAGAAAAAAAGTTGCCAGGGGCTGAATTCACAAGGAATATTATTGAGTACCTACTACATATAGATCTTGGAAGAATTAAAACTGGAAAGATACAAGGTGAATTACAAGACGTTCCTCTCAGTGACTTTTGAGGAATGGCATTGAGGATATCATTAAGGCCATATGTGCTTAGAAAATAAGATTGGTCTCTTTCATAGTGTAGTTTTTTTGTTTGTTTGTTTTTTAGTGAAGGAGGGAGATGCAAAAATAAATGAGGCAGGAGTCCTGCCTTCCAGAAGCCTAAAATCTAGTTACTTTCCAGTCTGCAGAGTCATTTGAGAAGGTGGAGCTTACAGGACCCCGAAAGTCCCCAACTTTAGAAAGAGAAAGCTCTGCTTTTACTTTCCAGCTACATATCTCCACTTAAGGTTTCACCTTGTAATTTCACTTTAGGGGGTGGAGGAAAAGAGCCAGCAAGATTTTCCCTTCACTTTATGTGACCCTCGGTTGAAGGTACTAAGCGTGATTGGTTTACACAAGGTACTAAATTCTTTTTCCCTGTTGTCTCTTCTTTGTTATTATTCAACTCTGCACTTAAGCATCAGGGTTAAGGGAGTGCGAGCTTTTATTTCTCTAAAAGGAATAAGGTTAATGCAGTACTAGAGAAAGCCACCTTCACAGAAATCTGTTTCTCCAATCCACTTCAATCCCTTTCTGAAACTTTCTGATTCTTCTTTGAAACTTTGACTTTTGGATTTATTATACTCTCCTGGTTATGATGACATTTTCCAAACTAAAAAAAGCAGACTATGTGAAATGGCCAAGGATATTACTTTTAAAGAGTTTCAGTAAAAGCATACTTTCTTTTTTTTTTTTTTAAAGCAATTGGGGTTAAGTAACTTGCTCAAGGTTACACGGCTAGTCATTATTTATGCTTGGGTGCTCATTTTCTGAGGCCGGATCTGATCTCGGGTCATCCAAACTCCGAGGCCGGCGCTCTTACTGCACCACCTAGCCGCCCCTTTAGGGCAATTGGGGTTAAGTAACTTGCCCAAGGTTACACGGCTAGGTTTTTGTTTGTGTGGATTAGTGTCGGAGGCCGGCTCCAAACTCAGGTCCTTCTGATTCCAGGGCCGGCGCTCTATTCACTGCGCCACCTAGCCGCCCCCTCTGTCTTTCTTTTTAAAAGAAATGGAATGGTCCAGGAAAACCCTAAACACACAATCATTTTACCCATGGATGCCTGATTAGCAGAATGCATTAATGCATTTCATAATTTACTTCTTGGTCAGTCTATGACTGAATAGGGATGAATGAATGAATAGGGAGAAAAAGCAGCTTGGTTGAAAGAATCAGTAAATCTACCGGATCTGATGTTATATGTAATACTATCCACACTCATAGCCAGGAGTATGCTGGACCCAGATCAAACCCTCTCACAATAGCTGATTATTAAATTTATTAATATTCCAAATTTAAAATTATTTATTTTATTTAAGCTGATGATTAAATATTCAGTGTGAACATTAGCATTTCAGAAATGGGCAAATACTGCAAGTAAGTGTTTAATTTATTGTTTTGTTCATTGTTTAGATTTAAGGAAGTGATAGAGAAATGTTATTAATGAAGATTAAACTTATGAGTCATGCATACCTTTTTTTTTTTGAAATTCAGTTGCTAAACATTTACCAGCACCCTGCTCCTGCTCCCCTCGCCCCCCACATAGAACCTTACCTCTACAAAGGAGTACATTTTCTTAATTCTTTGCTGAAGCCAGGCTTGTTTACCATAATTTTACAGTATTCAGTTTTGTGTTTTTGTTCTATTTACCTTATTGTAAACAATACAATATTCTTGGTTTGTCTTACTTCACTCCATATACCTTCATATAAATCTTGTCCCCTTAAATTCCTCATATTCTCCATGTCTTAGCACAACAATAATCTATTACATTAATGCAATAGTTCTTAACCTTTTTGTTTTCAAGACCTCTTTAAACTACTAAAATTATTGAGGAACCCCCTCCCAACAAAAGCTTTTATGTGGCTTATAGCTTTCAATATTAACCATATTATAAATTAAAATGTCTTCCTGTTATTATGAAAATAGTTAGACACTCTCCCACAACAAAGTGGGATTTGAGGACTTTTAAGTCTTTCCTAAACCACACTTTGGGACATGCAGCATTAATGTACCATAATTTGTTTATCCATTCCTCAATTAATGGGTACCCCCTCTGTTTCTAGTTCTTTACTACCCTAAGAAATGTTGCTATGAGTATTTTGTTATGAGTGTTTATGAGATCTTTATTTTTGTCCTTAACCTCCTTGGGGTAAATTCTTAGTGGTGAGTTTTGTGAGTTCAAGAATATGGACATTTTAGAATTTTTTTTTGGGGGGGGGAATAATTCTAAATTCTTTTCCAAAATTAGTAAGCCAATTCATAGCTCCATCAATAATGCATTACTATGACTGTACTCCAGGGGTCCCTCTAACATATATTATTTCTTTTGTCATTATATATATTCTTTTTTTTTTTAATTTTATTTATTTATTTTTTTTTTTTTTGGCTTTTTGGAGGGCAATTGGGGTTAAGTAACTTGCCCAAGGTCACACGGCTAGGTTTTTGTTTATGTGTGCGTTAAGTTTTTGAGTCCAGATCTGAACTCAGTTCCTTCTGACTCCAGGGCCGACATTCTACTCACTGTGCCACCTAGCCGCCCCAACAAAATATATTCTTAAAGGTTCTCCTCAAACAAGATAGTCAAAGTCACATAAGATTTTATGTCAGATACAGCTATGCCTATTCATTGATACTCTGAGGATCAATATCAAACAAGTTATAAAACAGGGAAACATGTCCAGTAGCAATGCTTTCCAATATCATGAAAGATATATTGTGCAGAGTTCAGATAGGAGAAGAATTCTCTATACATGATATTCTCTTTAGGCTCCTTTTAAAAAATGGATGATATTTTCTGATTACATTGAACCCTGGAACACTTGTGGACCTCCGTATTTAGGTCTAATGTTATTTGAAAGATATCTACCTAGCCATCATGCAGGAATTTTTTTTAAAGTGGATAACAAACACAGCTGAACAGATTATTATAGTTTAATGGGCAGCCCACTGAGTCTTTCCTTTATATATATACATATGTATATATACACATACATATATATGTGTGTATACATACATACATACATACATATGTATGTATATATATATATATATATATATATATATATGTACACAGTGGACAGAAGCCATAGCTAGAAAGTGAACTGGGCCTAGAATTGAATTGAATTCTAGTAGGATGTGTTACATTTCAGTGCTTTTGATAACTGCTGCTACAAATGGCCATCTTTTTAGCCAATATACTCCTAGCTATTTTAGATAGCAGTAAATCATGAAACACCAGGATCTAAAAAATGACAAAATTGCAATGGCCCTAACAGGCGGTAGAAAGATTTATGATTTATGTAAGTAGACTGCATGAAAGAATTATTATAATAGATATTATCAAAATCATTTCACTGTTGAATGCATTCCTACCTTCACCAGGAAAGAGTTTATATAGCCTCCTATAACTCAATCTCCAAAATTCTGTCCAGGGAGATAGTCTCAGCACTAAGGAATTTCTATTTACCAGGCCTATATTTCTTTTTAATCATAACAAACAAATAGCCTTTTCACTCTGCTCTGACCTGCTTCTCCCATTTGTGTTATATATATGTGTGTATGTGTATATGTATATATGTATGTTTATATAAGTGTGTATATGTGTATATATACATACACATGCGTATTCATGTATTTGTATACATATGCATGTTTGTGTGTGTTATATAGGTGTATATATACATATACAAACATACATACATAGATGATAGATAGATAGATAGATAGATAGATAGATAGATAGATAGATAGATAGAACAACAAGATTTTCCTCACCTTTTTTTCTGCCTCCGAAATATGTCTTGCCTCAGTGAGAGGGGAATGAAGTTAGCAAACCTTTTATCAATCAATCAAGAACCTTTCTAATGAGGCAAGTGAGGCAGCTTAAGACAAAACCACATTATTCTTTGCCCATTCTTTTGATCAAGTGTTGGGCTTTTTACACCAAATCTCAGGTGAAAAGAAAACTTGGCTCAGATGGAGGAATCGTGGTGAGTATTCTCTTTATTTCAGGATATCTGTGCTAAATGCTGGACTGCTGTTTTCAGTTGTGCCTGGCAGTCGGCCAATAGCATCATCTTCAATTGACATGGGGGCCAGATGAATATCAATCTGGCTTCATCTGTCTCTTAGACTGGGAGCCTAATGCCAGGGTTTATGGATTTGTTTTTCTGGTGAAATGCTATGAGTTGCCAAACAAACAAACAAAAAGTCTCCTCCTTTATTCTCTCTGTGTCTTTCTGTCTCTCTCCTTCATACCTCTCTCCCTCTTTTTCCTTTCCTTTCTTCTTCCTTTCCATCCTTTCTTCCATCTTCTCTTCCTTCCTCCTCCTTTCTTTTCTTCACTCTCATTTTGACTGAGTTAAAACATGATAATATAAACATCTTTATTCTTTAAAATATTTTATTAATATATTTTTGTTTTTATAACCTCTTAACTTATAAATATATACCTCCCTCCCACCCCATACAAAAAGAGCCATCCTTTGTAGTAATAATAATTTTTAAAATACCTTTATTCTTATGCCCCATAACTGAACTGGGGCAGAGAAATCTCTTAAATTAGCAACATGTAATTGATTTTTTGTTCTTGCTAGAAAATAGAGGAAGTGTGGCAAAAAGGGACAAAAGTCAATCAAAAAAAGAAAAAAAACCAAATGATTATTATTTCTTTTAATCACAAGTTTGTTGTTCCAAGAGCTGTCAGCAGTAGTTGAGTTTAATAAAAGGGAAAAAAGAAACAGCTAGGTGGTGCAGTGAATAGAGCACCAGTTCTGCGGTTAGGAGGCCTTGAGTTCAAATGTGACCTCAAACACTTTACACAAGCTGTGTGGACATGGGGCAAGCCACTTAACCGCAATTGCCTTGCCTTCCTTTCTCAAAAAAAAAAAAAAAAAAGATAAAATGCCAGAAAGAAGAGGAAAAAAAAGTAGAGAAGATGAAAGCAAAGAAGAGAAGAGGACAGGGCAGGATGGGACAGGAGAAGACAGGAGGGGATTACAGAACATCAGCAGGGTTCATTATTTCCTTAGGCGTGCTTTTACTATGGCCCCCCAAAAGGTGTTAGCTATAAAATAATTTGTAAGTTTGACAACAAAGATTTTCTGTGATTTAACAATATCTAATTTAGCTAGTTTAGACTTTTATAACAGTGAAATATGTTAAAGTTCACTATATTGTTAAACCACTGGCTACAATTTTTAACAGGTCTTTCAAAACACAAAATCATCCTTTCTGTTAAATACATGTGGCAAAATCTTATCTGAACTGTCAGGAAGTAGAAGGATAGACTTCGGTTTAACAGGATAGAATAGGTTGAATTAGCCTATAGGGGCCATCCCAGAGGGGCATGCACTATAGATGACCAGGGACTTCAGAGACATGGTGAACTCAGTGCTAAGACCTTTTGGACATGATAAACTTCCTTACTAATGAAGACCCTATCGTGGCTCTATGCAGAAAGGCTTTATGCCTCATTTTGATGCAGAAATCCCTGTGCGAGTCATGGGTCATTGTCTACCTTATAACGGTGGATGGAGTAGGGAGGATGCTGTGTCACTTAAAAAAATAGTTTGCTAATCAATTGGAGAATGACTGAACAAGTTGTGCTATGTGAATGTAATGGAATACAATTGTGCCAGAAAAAGAAATGATGAACAGGTGCACTTCAGAAACACCTGGAATGACTTATATGAACTGATGCTGAGTTAAATGAGCAGAACCAGGAAAACATTGTACATAGTAACAGCCACAGTGTGTGATGACTACCTTTGATAGACTTAGCCCTTCTCAGCAATGCAAGGACCAAAAGATTCATGATGGAAAATGCTATCCACTTCCAGAAAAAGAAATATGGAGTCTGAATGCAGATTGAAACAGACTATTTTCTTTTTTTTTATTTGTTTTGTTTTATGTTTTCCTTTCTCATGGTTACTCTCATTCATTCTAATTCTCCTATACATTATGACTAATGTGAAAATATGTTTAATAGGAATGTATATGTAGAGCCTATATCATGTTACACATCATCTTGAGGAAGAAGAGGGGAGGGAGGGGGAGAAAATTTAAAACTTATGGGAGTGAATGTTGAAAACCCAAAATAAATAAACTTATTAAAAATAGTTTACTGAGGATTACTTACTTGTTTACTGAACTACATTAATAAATCATCAGTAACTAATACTGATGAGAAAGTACAGCCATGGAATAAAACCAAACACCCATCTACTTGATTAAGTCAGTTAGCAACATTTTGACATATGGATAAAATAAAACAGGAGGAAGAATTTAGCCATGCACAAAATCTGAGAGCTGGAGATCATTTAGTCCAATCAGCACCTAAATAGGAATCTCTTCTCCAACATCCCCAGCAAGTAGCAAATTACCTTCTGCTTGAAGACAAAGTCACAGAATAATAGAATGCTAGCATTAAAAGGGACCTTGGTGACCATCTAGGTCTACTCATATCCCAAAAAGGAATCCTCAATATGACATACCCTACATGTGGTCATCCATTATTTATTTGAAGACCACCAAGGAGAGGAAACACATACCTGAAAAATATGAATTTAATATATGTGTATACATATACATGGTTACATTTCATTATTAAATTTATTTTTAATTTAGCATTTCTATAACATAGTACAATAAAAAAGATGATTGCACAGGAAGCTGCAAATATACTATGTGCAACTTGCTATTCCTTTCAAGTATACAACAAAATTATAATGTAAATTTCTTTTTTTTTTCTTCCCTCCCTCACCCTTCCACTATAGATGGCTACCATTAGTCACAAATAGCTGTATAGACATTTATATATATGTAAAATTATTCTATACATACTTCTATTTATCAATTCTCTCTTTGGATGCAGATAGTATCTTTCTTCATATGTCCTTTATAGTTAATCTGAATATTTATAATAATCAAAATAACTTATTTGTTGAAAGTCATTCTTTTTTTTTTGGCTTTTGGAGGGCAATTGGGGTTAAGTGACTTTCCCAAGATCACACAGCTAGTTTTTTGTGTGTGTGTTAAGTGTCTGAGGTCGAATTTGAACTCGTATCATCCTGACTCCAAGGCCAGTGCTCTATTCACTGTGCCACCTAGCTGCCCCCTATCATTTCTTTGTACTGTCATATCACCTACAGGATTGGATGTTCCATGAGGGCTGGGACGGATCTTGAACAATGTATATCTTGCCTAAGGTTCCGTATATATTGAAAGCTTAATAAATAATCATTCAGTTGGATCAAATGCCTCCAGCTCTAGTTAGGCCTCTCATTTTCCTAGAAACTCTCAAAGTACATTACTTGTATATGTCTAAAGTACCTTGGTTTTACTTTGTATTATAGCAAGGTGAAGATTTCATCTCCCATACAAAAACATAATCTTCTGTGTATGGACCCACAGTACTAGGCTAACGCCAAACTTACCTCTCCAGTGACCTCTATGACTCTGGTCGCCCCTACGACCCCTTGGGAGAGCCTGCTCCTCCCGAATATACAAAGGAGTCCAACACCAAGGTGTAATATATCTTGCCATTTAATCTCTTTCTCGTTCACAAACCCCCTCTTCTCTCTCTCCCCTCTTTCACCTCACCTCCCTCCTTTTATATCCTTTTCCCGAGACTCTGTTCCCACATGCCTCAGCAACAGACTCCTCATGGGAGGGAAGTGCTCCCCTGTTAGCAGCGAGTACTCAATACCCCGCAATCACGGGGCAGGATGCCTCTTGACCCATCCTGAGTTGCGCTGTCATTTGCCTGAGTTCTTCGTGAGTGGTAAAGGCCACATTATTTATCTTTGTATCCTGCAATAGCCTTAACACAGTGCCTGGAACATCATAATAACTCAGTAAATGTTTGTTGAAGGAGAAATATATGTGGATCCAAGACCTAAGAGTTCTATTCATCTAAGAGGGCCCGAGGCTGCAGGTTCCCCATCCATGATTTAGACCTATAGAACCTCTCATTTGGGCTCTAAGAATGTGCTGCTATTGATTGGGGAGTCTACCTCCAGGGTAGGGCCTACTAGACCTTTGGTCTATAGGGAATTCAGCATGAGGAAACTCCCTATGCCTATAAAGGGATAAAGGGCAGCACCTTCTCTGCAATTTATAGTTGTGGCACTGAAAGACTAAATAATTTGTCCCAGGCAGTATGTGACAGAGAAAGGACTCCAATCCAGGTCTTCATGCCTCCGAGCCTGGCTCTCATTCAGTGAAACCATGCTGTCCCCAGTCTGTTTTATAAAAAGTTAAAAGAGTTTGAGAAAACAAGATAAAAAAGAGAACTTGAGAAAAGTAGGCCTACTTTTAACTCATAAAACCCAATAGAATTGACCATGTCATAAATCCACATAAATATTTATTTTAACCCCACGGAAAACATTTTGTATACACTCTCGGATGTGAGTTAGCAGCTGCAATGACTGTTTATCTTTGAAGGAAGTCCTTGGAAATTAATCTTTCAAATGCACTTCCTAACATGTTGAAGTCAGATTCAAATAGATTGAACAGCATAGCTTGTAACTTTATTCCCACAGCTTTTAGAAAATATCACAGTGACTAGATTCTACAAAGAACACTGATTAAGTGTCTTGTCTCCAAAAACATTCTGTCCAGTATTTGTAAAGCTCAATTTTTTTTCCTTTTTATTTCTATTTCCTTTTTATTTCTTTTAAAAGAACATATCCACAATTCAATTGCAAATTAGGGCAGGACGCACTGACTTTGAAAAAGAATGTTTCAACAATCTCAGTAATGATGTTTGGCTTATTGATGATTTGAAGGTTTATCCTTTTGAAAGAAGATGTGTTTATTCGATTGTGCTTATCAGTTTGTAAGGATTTAGAAAACAAAAGTTTTTGCTATTGTCAGAGGAAGAGTCAGGTGAGAAGAAACCTTTACTTCCTAAAATTTGGTATAAGAATAGGCCCATCCCACCAGGAATTACATTTCTTGTAGGATAACTTGCCCTAAGAATCAGGACTCATGCCAGAGGGCTGAGAAATCACATTCTCTAAGAATGCTGTGCTGGGGATGAGAGACTATTATTGTAGAGATTTGATAGCCCTCTAGCTAGGATTGGACTGACCACAAAGACCCTGTGAATTACATTACTTTTCATCATGGGAAGAGAAGAAGCTAATGCAAAGTCAAGACCAGAGGGCAGAAAGATTTTTCTTGAATCTGGGAGTTGTATTTCTTCTTTATTCTTATTTATTCAACTAACTATTCAACAAACCTTACTGGAAGGTTATTATGATAAGAAGATGATAAGAAAGAAGATAAGCAGAGTCATAAGGGGTAACAACAAGGGCTTCCAATTTGTGGAGCTAACCATTGTTACTTCTAAAGATTGAATAGAAAATGAATTGCTGGATGAATTTGCCTAAGGAGTAAAGAAATCATAGATGAACTTCTGGGTAGCATGCTAGCAATGAAAGGATGAAGTATCAGACCTGCAGAAATTACTAGAGTAGGAATGGTGCTGCCAATAGAACGACTGCCAAGACATTTAACTGTCTCCAGGAGTTTGCAGGGGAGAAGCTAGAAAGAGAAAACTCACTCTCTAGATTATGCTTAGGAAGAAGATAATGGATACACATTCATTTGGGAAATTGATACTGATACTATTTCAGATTTTTTTTTTCAGTTTTTCATCTGTTTTATAAATGAACTTGCTGGCCACATGTTAATTGTTTCAAATTCTAGTGCAAATGTTCTTAAGCTTTGTGTGTGTGTGTGTGTGTGTGTGTCGGACTCCTTTGTTGTCTGGTAAAACCTATGGATCCCTTCTCAGAACAGTGTTTTTAAATACACAGAATAAAATAGATGGAAGTTCAAGGGAAATCAATTACATGAAATACAGTTGTCAAAATATATATGTTTTAAAAATCCAAGTTTACATACCCCCTGGTTGAGAACTCCTGATCTAGAACAAAATTTACTTTGGAGGTACCCAATGCCACACTAAGATGGAGGTTCTAATTACACAGGGATATAATTACCAGAAATATCTTGTCTCCCAGACACACAAACATAAATCCAAGCCTGTGAGAGGCTAGTGCTGGTTGCTCCATAAGAAAGGTAGTAACTGTTCTATAGCACTGGCATCTTATTACACTTGTTGATAATGACAATGGGGAGTGTCGATGAGAAAGCCTACCCCCCACGGTGTGACTTAATTAGAGTTCTAGGAGGCCATGGTTAAATAACAACCACATTTATTTTGTGGCTTTCAGTGGACAATGATTAGAAGGGCCTGGGGATAATTGAATTCATCTACACACTCAAATAAAGAAAAACATCGAAGACTTCTTGAAACTTTTTGAAACGTCCAAATTAGAATCAAGCATGTTAGCAAAGTTGAGCCAGGACAAAATTTTGTAGTAGATATCTGTCTTCATCCCTTCCTCTCCTCTTTTATGTTACCTTTCTATTGTTTGGTGTCTTCTTCCCCTGATCCTTCCTCCCCTAACCGCTCACCCCCCACATGCACAATTTGAATTAGAACTGGAAGGGACTTTAGAGGTCATCTTTTCTAACTCCCTTATTTTTACAGATGAGTGAACTGAGGACATATAGGTTAAGTGACATACCTGAGGTTAGGTGGCTTGTCCAGTGTCTACATGCTAGCTACTCTTAGCAAATGCCCCATGCTCTCAACCTTGTCTTTTCCTAAATTAGACTCATGAGGATGAATGCCAATAATAGACTAACGTATTACTTCATCAAGATAGGAAAGCAATGTGGTTTAGAGGTCAGAGTATTGGCTTTGTAGTCAGAAGACCTGAGAGAATCTACAGCTTACTATAGGAAATAATTTTCAAAACCCCTATCAGGATATCCTAAGCCTCATTCTTCTTTTTTTTTTTTGGAGGGGGAAAAGCAAGGCACTTGGGGTTAAGTGACTTACCCAAGGTCACACAGCTAATTAAATGTCAAGTGTCTGGGGCTGAATTTGAATTCAAGTCCTTCTGACTCCAGGGCCAGTGCTCTATTCACTGTGCCATCTAGCTGCCCCAACTCACTATACATTTCATCATGAAAAGAAACTAGTCATAGCTCAGCATCTCCCACTTCAGACATAGTGCATGAGACAGAATCTGATCTAAAAGCCTTTTCATCATGGCCCACCCTGCTGGCATACATTTCTTAGGGAGAAACAGCTCCTGGGTCACAATCTTATTCCTGAACACTTTCTCACATCTAGTCCCCATGTAGAGCTGGACTTCCAAGATAGACACTTGTCCAGGAACACATAGACTCATTCACCCTTTTACCCTACCACATTGAACTTGAGCATAGGCACAAAAATCATATCCTTTCAGTCTCCAGATTCATTGCGATGAATGAGCAGAACACATTCTCACCACAAGTACTGTTCCTCTTGGTCAATGCTTTCATCCCCTCCTCCCACCCAGGCCATCTATTTGTAGTGCCTGACTAAGCCATAATTGTAGAACTGAGTCAAAAGCGTTTTGATATAAATTGATATAAATAAAAGTGATTCAGATAATAGGCACTTTCAAGTGGCTTTTTCAACAATGACCATATACATAATGAATGTGTGTGTGTGTGTGTGTGTTGAAAAGAGAGAGAGAGAGAGAGAAAGAGAGAGAGAGAGAGAGAGAGAGAGAGAGAGAGAGAGAGAGAGAGAGAGAGAGAGAGAGAGAGAGAGAGAGAGAGCTTTGTTTAAAGTAAATAAAGATGTAGTGAACCTATATTTGGAGGACTATCTGGTATTATTGTTTTTTTGGAAGTAAATATGAGATGCCTTCTATTAAGAAAGATGGAATTAGGCTTGAATTAGAGAGGAAATTGGTAAAGTGCTTTTGCCAATAACTTATGTGCCCCTTGGAAGTGTTTGAGCCAATAATTATGGATGTCATTGGACCCTGCCACTTTTTAGTCTTGTAGGGAAGATAAAATTTGAATGAAACTAGGAAGGTGACTGATCTTCCTCCATGCAATTGTTCTATCATTTATTCTATTAATTATATGCAAGCTTTCTCTTTTATGTTTGATTCAACTTGCATTATATTGGCCTTGTATTGAATTTCTTTCAACCATATAGATGAACATAAAGTTTCTACAATTTCGTTCTCTAGTGGTTCTCTTACTCCTCTAATTTCTTTGCTTCTCAAACCTCTACAGATGTTGGGTTGTTTATGCTTTTTGTCCTGTCTTGACTCCTTATGTCACCTTAACCTTTTGGATTTCTCTTTTAGTTATTGAGTAAGGATATAAAGAATCCTCATATCATTTTGTGCTCTAGATTCCATTATGCACATTTCCTTCATGTTACCTTTAATCATAAAATATGCTCTTCAAGCTTTCTCCTGCGAATTCTGGCTAGGCATTGATGTAATCTTCCATCATCTTTCTGAAGACCTCCAATAATTTTCTCAGGCTGCCTTTGCCATGGCAGTATTTAATGCCTGTCTTTAAAAGTTAGCTATTACTAGCTGGCTTCACCTTTCCTTCTTTGGTCCTTACTGAGGAAATGGCCCTAGTCTATGCTGTTCTGTTTAGAACCTGAAATGTCTGCAAACTCTTTATCAAGTGTTGTATGAGAATATGTTTGATGATTATAGAAGATATTCACCTTTTAGAATTACTCTCTTTTGGAATAGTTGATCAATTAATTAGTTGCATTCAAACTATCAGATTCAAGGAGGAATTTTTGAAATTATGTTTTAGGTATATCTATATTTATTTTAAAATAATTCAAAGTATTGTCATTTTATTGCTATTGGTTTCCTTATTAGGCAAGACCACTGGGGTTGTATTGTGTATTAAGATTTTCAGTGCTCTCAGCTTTCTTAGCTTTTTTCTGTTCATATTTCAGTTGTTGTTTGTTTGTTTTGGAAGAGAACTAATAACATCACAGGTGATGACTTGTGCAAGAATAAGATTTAAGTGAGGCAGAATTGTACAAAGTTGTCAGCCTCACTATTTCTTCCAGAGTAATTGAAATCCATTGGCAAAACGAAAGTCAAGATAACTGGCAGTGGCCCAGGATGCAGTGAGTGAACTTGGCATCTTTTATGTCTGACCAAGCTCTAAGCCCTCCACAGCACCTGCTTCAGTTATTTTCATGTCTGTTGGAATAAATTATTTTCATCCGCCCATTCCACCAGGGGAAGTCTTCACATGCTTGGAGTAGACATCCCCTTAGCTCACTGATGGGTTTGAGTCCTTTCAGTTACCCTTAAACTGATTTAGACCATCTACCAAGACAGTTTACTGGGGTGTGATCATTGGGCATGTAGCAGCTTCTTGGAGCCACCAATGAGAGTTGGATGAAGGTGGACACCAAGGGTAGATGAGCAGTCCTGAAAAGGGCTCAGCAAGCCCTCACACCAGAGGTGCTAGTCCTCCCTGAACACTCCATACATCCTACTACCTCTCTTTATCAGCTCTTAATTCATCTAATCTGGGTTGTGCCCTAAAGTTATTTCTTATGATTTCCCTGCATTGACCTGCAATACATTGTTGTAACTTGGAGGTGAAAATATTGTTGACCAAAAGTAATATGAAGTCTTAGTATACCTGGTAAGGTGTTTCCAATTTTCTATGATTCAGTAACAGTGTATAATAAAAGCATTGCCATTTTAATTTTATTTCTTATGCACTCATACTTCACCTACTGCAATGGTCAATGCCATCTGTACTGAAGCATTTCTAGCAATTGGGTTGTTGATGTTTCTGATTTGTTTTGAACGACAATAAAGGAGAAACATTCATTTTATTATCATCTGTGTCAAGCTGATCCTCACACTGGTGCTGTTATAGGGCTAGCTTGAAACCCTATGCTAAACTGTTTATATTTTAGATTCATAAAAGTAATTGTATCACATTGGCGGGTGTGCTAAGCCAATTGGGTATTGCCCAATGGTTTTGCCAGAACCCAATTAACTGATGTTTTATGGTTCTTTCAAACTTTCATAACTATTACCTACAGAGAATCTTAGGGAAGGAAGGAAGAAAAGAAGTATTAACAACCTACTATGTGCCAGGCACTGTTTGTCTCATTTGATCCTCACAACAACCCTGGGAAGTAGGTACAGTCATCATCTCTTATTTTATAGCTGAGGAAACTGAGACAGAAGTTAAGTGATTTGCCTGTGGTTACACAGCCAGTAAGTGTCTGAGAGAGGATTTGAACTCAGATCTATCCATGCTCCCAAGTCAATTGCTTTATCTACCACATCACTTAGTTTCCTCTACATTACTCTAACTGGCCTTCCTTTACTTTGCTATTGCCCTTTCCCCCCACTATCCCACCCTCAACATGGATAGTGGCTTGGGCTCTGAAGGGTAATTATCATTGTGTTTATTTTTATGTGGTACAATACTTGTTAATAGAAAAACATAGCTAATTTTTAAGTTAAATAGATGTTTGCTAAGCACATTATGCCAACAGTAGCTTAAAAAACCCAATCTTTAAATATAGAGAATGGACACAGGCTATTGAAAAAGAAAGAGAGAAACTTGCTTTAACACTAGGCTCACACTCCATTTATGAACCCAATACATTCATCTGTGCCCTGTGCTTTAGGTGATCTAAGATAATGAGCACTTCCATAGCAACAAAAGTCAGACAATAAACTCTTACCTTAGTTTGGACATTTTGAAAGGAAAGAACCACAATATAAACTTCAACTAGGAGTATCAGACCCAAGTATCAAACAATAGCTACAAGGTGAACAGTATTTTTGTCTTTATGTTTGGGCAAAAAACCAATTATGCAACAATTATCTTGGAAAATAATCCAGGTTAGACTAGCCAATCTTGAAAGTTCCTTTGAGCTCTAAAACTCTGTCTTTTTGTAATATTTTAGAGATGGCCAAGTGTTATAGGAATGTAAAATTTTAAGATCTTCCCTGCCCCTAGGTTAAGTGCACCGGGAGCCTGTGGTGGGAGGGCTTGTTTTTCAGGAGATGCTTTGTGATTGGGCAGTGGGTCAAGAGGGTTGTAACATTCTCTGAGCCTGGAGAAGACTATAGTAAACCCTGATATGAGACTTTGTTTTGGGGCTCACTTTGAGAAGTGTTGTGTGATTTGACCAGATGAGACACTGGGCAGCTGTTGAGAGCCCCCTGGCTTTGAAAACCCAGATGTTGGTGCTTCCCTCTCTGGTAACTGTGATTTGGTATGGATGTAACGGTTGGACAGTTGGAGGCCTGTCTGTTTGAAATGTTTCTGTCTGTATACTCTGAAGTTCGGGGTGCTGATCTTTTCCCCCTGAACTAGATAAATGGTATGTTTGATTGATTAAAGCAAGATTGTTAATCCATTTTGAGTTGCTTTCCTTTAGAAAAGCAGATCTAAGAACCTGTGTTGGCAGCCACTCTGGGGATGCTGGGGTGCTTGCTACTACACCAAGGGAAAATTTCTTCCAGTTGTGTAGGGGATTTTTGGTGATTTTTCTTTTAAAAAGTATTCAAAAGTATTCATCTAACAAAACTTAGTAATGGTGGAAAGGATATCTAATACTGGTTGTAAAATCCCCATTAATTATAAATCTGATATAACTTATCAAATATGAAAGAGAACTGAGGTCTTGATAAGTACAAAAGGAGTAGGAATTAGTTAAGTAATGCTGTATTGCTTCAGTCATATCCAACTGCCTGTGACCCCATTTGTGGTTTTCTTGGCAAAGATACTGGAATGGTTTGCCATTTCCTTCTTCAGCTCATTTTACAGATGAGGAACTAAGGCAAATAAGGTTAAATGACTTGCACAGGATCACACAGATAGTAAGTGAGGCCAGACTTGAACTTAGATCCCCTTGATTCCAGGTCTGGTGTTCTGTCCACTGTACCACCTAGCTGCCCCGAGTTAAGGAATGAGGAAATCATAACCTATAATTTTCATTCAAATGATACTGATCATGAAATCCAGCAGGATTATTCCAGAAACTTAGGTTGTAAAGCTCTATAATATATGGTATTACAAAAAGCAGGAAAAAAATTCCTATTACATCTGAAGGAAACTACTAAGGTAGCTGTATTTTCTAGATGGACAAAGTTTTGTTCTAAAAAAAAACCAAAACCGAAAACAAACAACTGGGACTCAGGAGATTTTGGTTCAAATTCTGGCTCTGCCTTGAATTTGTAGTCATTTGACCTGTTTGAGTTTTGACCTGCCTCAGTTCCCCCATTTAGAAAATGAATGATGGACTAGATAATCTCTTGGATCCTTCTCAGCTTTGAGATTCTGTCTTCTGAAAATGTAAAAGATACCATAATTAATCAATCATATTCTTCTGCTGAACTCATAGTTCTTCACAGGGGGAAAAAAGAAAATAAAAAAACCCAGGCAATTTATCTCAATTAGCTCTATATAACAGGAAACACATTAATCTTCTCTAACATACAGACTCCTGACAAGGAATCAAAGGATTCACAAAATTTTTGAATGTGTCTAGTCACAACATTTATGAGACTTGAGGTAAGGTATGAAAAAGAAACTAGAAAGCTAAACTGTCTGAGTAACTGAAAAACCTAGAGAGTGGATAATGAGTATCTCTCCTTAGGCCAAAGAGAAGGGCAACTACCAGGAGAGAATGTTGAACCCATTGTTTCATGCAGTAGCTTTCAGGTATTTATACCTAATTGTCTTTCTTTTTCACTAGAGAGGGCTCAAGGTGGAGGTAAGTGGGGATGGGATTTCCTCCCTTCCAATAACTAATGGAAAAAATGTATCAATAAAATGTGTTTTAAAAATACATTAAAAATAAACTGATTGGAAAAAGAACTGTAATGTTGAACCTTTTTCCTTTCCCTTGGATCTCATAATAGTTTTTCCCACCCTTACACCATATTCTTCAAATCTTGATCATGCCCTTCTGACCTTGACCTTGACCTCCTCTTTGCCACTCCTTACCAACCTATCTTCATCTATTTTCTTCTTAGGGTTTTAGTCAGAGGGAATAGGAGAAAAATAATAAGTGAAGATCACAAGGGAGGGAGACAGTGCCAGAAGAAGGCAGGAAAAAGCAAGAAGAATATTCCAGAATATGTGTTGACTCTACAAACTTAGGAGATCAGCAAACTTGGCATCTATTCACCTTGCTTCTTTCTACCTCTAACCCAAACTGGCATCTTACGTATGCTAAGTAACAAGCAATAGTAACAAGAATAGGCAAGTACCTTAACGGTTGATGGAGCCTGGACATGTGAGATCTGGCTTCCTGGAGAGAGGACTGGGCTCAGGCTAAGGGGATCTGTGCGGATCCTCTGATCATCCTTGTTCCACACATATTATCTAATATGAACCTCAACACATTGCCCTGCCTGCCCTCCTCATCACCACCAAAGTAGATAGTGCATTATATTATTGTCCTTGCTTTAAAAATGAGGAACCTGAGTCTCAGAGAAATTATAGCATTCATATAGGTTACATAGCTAGTAAGTGACATGCTTTCTGATCCCACATTCAATGCTCTTTTCACATCATAACGCCCTTAATAGAAAACTTAATTACAAGATGACTATATATATATATATATATATATATATGACTATAGAGGTAGTTGGTCATTTTCATGGACAATATTTGGGATCATTTTATAAGTAGCAAGATGGGCTTTCCTTGAATGACACCAAATCTAGTACTTGGCACATAGTAAGTATTTAATAAATGCCTGCTGACTCAAATGTTATGTTCATTTGTTTTTCTTTTCCCTTTGTTCCCCTACCCCCAACCCAGTCTTGAGGTGACCACAAAAAACTTTTTGGTAAAAGAAAATACAAATGACAAGCTTTTTGCTTGTGTCATTGATAAACCAATCCTACTTCTGTCCATGGAAATTTCTCCTTCATAACTACATATTTCATGTTATCATTTAATCACTTGGTGCCTGCTATGTACTAGGTAGTGTTCTAGGTAGTAGGGATCCTCAAGAGGATTTGTGATTCAACAATTCCCTCCAATGATATAGATTGCAACCTTCCATGCCTACCCATCCTGGAATGAATTCTTTCCCATATTCTCCTAAAAGTTTGCCACAGACTGTCCACTGTGTGTGGACAGAGCCAACATCTTCTTCCAACATCACTAAGGTAACAGTAGAGCATTCTAACTGTCCAGTTGTCATTCTTTGCTTTTGTTCCATGACCAACTCATTTTCTCTTCCTGTCATATAGTTCCTTTAAGACATCCTTTATTCTTGTTCTTCAGAGTTCCTTATGGATATGCTGTGGACTACCTACAATCATCGGTTGACATCTGTGTGACTGTGATCTTTAGTTCTTCAGAAGATGTGATGTTACACATTTAACTGTCTCAGTAATGTTGATAGAAGGTTGGTATATATATAACATTGGCCTTCTCTTTCATAGAAAGCTTTGAAATTTTCATCTCCTCTTTTCAATTCATAGCACAGTACATTGTCCTTTCATACTTTCTAGTTCAGATATACAGATTGTTAGACAAGCTCATTCACTTGTCCATTCCTCTGAATGGAAAGGCCAAAATCCTTTGAGTGGTTATGAATCTCTTTCAAGAAGCTTTGTAATATATATTGAAATTTGATACAATTAGCAAAATGTCATCCACAAACAGTAGCATCTGTAGGACATCACTAACCACAAATAATCCCACCTTCACTTGATTTTTGTGCTGTATCCCCTTTAATGGATACCCTTGGCAAGCAGACTTCTCTTTATTTTATGCATTCTGATGTTTACTGTCAAATGGTAACTGAGAAGAGTTTTTCTTTTACAGCACTTTCCAAGGAATCTTGAATGATTTTGATGTATGGATGGGAGACAGTATATGGTAAAAGAACCTGTAACCATATTTTGTTCTACTTTTTCAATGCTTTTTATAACCAACCAATAATGAATCCAAGGGATCATATATTATCTATATCTTTCAATACTTTGTTCATAACCAACCAATAATGAATCCAAGGGATCATATATTATCTATATCTTTCAGTTATTTGTGAGATGGTAAATCACGGTCTGTTATTTAATGTCACTTGCAAACACACGCTTGTTTTCTTCTAATACCATCATTAAGGATGCCCTTGATTCAGGAACAGATGATGTTCATAAAGAATTTGTATAAATGAAAGAGTAGGCATTTCAGTAGGCTGTTAAATCAGTGTTTTCTGGTCACTTTTTTGGTATTAACAAAGTTCAAGATTTTTTTTTCCACCGTGCCATATCTCTTTTTTTCCTCCTTGAGATACTTTGTATATTGGCTCATTAGTGACCACATGATTGTATTGCTTCTGGCATGAATTTCCTTTAGTTATAAGTGGTCCACCGTGTCTGATTTTTCCCATTTTAGTTCTTTTTAGTTCCATTTCCAGTTTGTCTGAAAGCACTACAGAGCCTGAGATGTTAGGGTCCAAACATAGTGGTTGTCTTTCTCCTTGGCCTTGGCTTCCTCTCTGTCTCCTTCCTCTTGCACATTTAGTTCTCTCCTTTTCCATGCACCTGAAAAGTCCTACTCAGATCGTGTTGATAGTACTGGTAGCAGGTCTCCTGGGGGGTCCTAGATATTTTGTTTTCCAGATACTCGGCCAATTCTCCTGCAGTGGCTCAGGTGTCGGCTGCCTGGGCATTGAATGGATTGGGTGCTAAGGCATTGAGATCTGTACAGATCTGATCCTGTTCTCTACTGTGCCTTGGGAAAGGATGCCCAGGGACTGAGCTGCCTGGGAGCTGAACCAACAGGGTGTTGCCTGTTTTTCTTCCAGGGCACTGGTCTGGCCCTCTTTCCTGTTCTTCCTTCTTTGGGGTTATCTGGCTGGGATTGGGAAAGGGAGAGGGGCTTGGACACTGAACACTGCACTGCCTAGGACTATCTGCCACTTTTCCTTGATGTTGTTCTGGCAGGCTGCCTATGCGATGAATTACCTTTGTTCTGTTACCTGGGCACCAGTCTCACCTCATCTCCTGGTCTGGATTTATGCTTTGGCTTCTGCCTGCCCAGGCTTGTCTTTGCTCCAGGTTTCTACAGGATTCTGGCAGCATTTTTGTACAGTTCTGGACTGGTTGGAGGAGCTTATAGCTCTTTCTCTTTGTATGTATGGATGTATGTATATATGTATATTTTAAATATATATATATATAAATATATGTGTATATTTTAAATATATATTTAAAATTGCTTCTTGTTGGTTTATAGAACTGGAATATTTCTTCAATATTTGTGGGGAACTGAGTTCCTCTAGGTCCTACCACCACCTCTTCCCATAATCCTCCTTTATGTAATTTTCCTAAAGCACAGATCAACTTTGTTACTCTCCTACTCTAAAAACTCCAGTGGCTCCCAATCACAATCAAGAGCTAATACAACCTCCTTTGTTGAGCAGTTAAAACCCTTCACAAACTACTTTTTAGAATGATTATCCATTATTGCCTTTAACACACATGCTCCCCTTTCCAGTTGGCCGTGCTGCTCTTTTACTAGATGGCACTCCATTTCCATTTTCCATGCCTTTGCACTGACTTTCCACCATGCTGGGAGTGAACTCTCTACCTACATCCAATTTTACAATCTCTACTTTCTGTCTAGACTCTACTCAAGCAGCTCCTTCTGCATAAAACTTTTCCTAATTCCACTAGCTGCATGTGGCCTTCTTCTAATCAACTACTATCTTTTTTCTTGTATATATTGTCTCCCCTAATAAACTATAGGCTAATTGATAGCAAGGACTACATCAATTTTGTCTTGGTATCCCCAATGCTTAGCACAATTTCTGACATATGATAAGTACTTAATAAATGCTTATTGATTGATTGAGATGCTTGGGACTTAGAACTATAGAACCCAAAGCTAGGATGGACCTAAAAGATCAGCTACCTTACCCCTGGCTTTCAAGGAGGTAAACTATTATTTTCTTCATTTTATAGATGAGGCAACTGAGGTTGTTAAGTAATTTGGTGATGATAACATAGCTCCTTATGGGTGGAGGGAAGATTAGGGGGAGAATGGAACTAAGAACGATGAAGGGGATATAAGCTATTTGCTGTGATTTAAAGAACACTGGATTTGGAGACTGAAATCCTGGGCTGGAATTGAGGCTCTACTAGTTAGAGTGTGACTTTAGTGATTTACAACCCTCTGCCTCAGTTTTCAAAATGACCATTTGTACTGGATTACTTTAAGTCTCAAATGTCACAAGGTGAATAAAGAAAATAGCTTTGTAAATATTAAAATGCTATTGTGAGGGTAGAGATAATTTACTCAAACAACTCTTCCCTCCCCATTCTCTGCCCTTCGTTCCATTTGAAGTAAATTATAAGATTCCCTAATCACTCAATTTTAGTCATACATACGAGTTCAAAACGTCCTTGGAGATGAACTGACCTTGCATAGGAATTGTTTTTAGAAACAAAGGAAAGTGGGTCCTATCCAAAAGTCTGTCTATAAATTATCTCATTCCAGAGACTGGAGCAAATGTTGTATTCCAAATAGGCACCTTGAGAAGAAACTCCGTGGGGGGGATGACGAAGGGGCCTCAGCTCCAGCCTTGGCCTAGGCCTCCTTTCCCTACTTCTCCCATTTTAGACAGAGGAGGATCTCATGGGTTTCAAAGGGTCTGGAAGATGTTGAACTTCCCACATTCCCATCAATGTCATTCTGTCATATACAGGCCAGTTGACAGGAGTATCTGCAAATAGGACATAGAATCATGGTTCCATAAGCAGCCCAGCAAAGAAACTACCACAATGTTTAGGGGAAACTTACTAAGTGGAAATGATTGCACATGTATGACCTATATCAGATTGCTCACTCTTGCAGAGAGGAGGAAGGGAGGGATGGATAGAATTTGGAACTCAAAGATTGAAAAAAAAAAACAAATGTTAAAATTTTGTTTTAACAAGTAATTGGGGAAAATAATTTTTTTAATTTAATTATAAATATTTAAAACTAAAATTGACATATACATTTAAAAAATTAAAAATTAACTCATGAATTGGGGGAAAGGACTTCCAGTAACTAGAAACTGTGAATTTCCCTACTTTGAAACATATACTTTTTTAGTTTGAACCCATCATCCTCTCTATTCTGTCCTTGTGGGGATGTGTGTAACAGATATTCTGAGACTTGTACCAATTCTTCTTCCTGTACAACCTTAGTAAATACCCTCTTCCAAAAGCTATGTAAGGTTGACTGACAAAAACAATAACAATTGATGCTCTTGGTAGGGAAGAACACCAGTAGGGCTTGAGCCAATGGCATTAGAGAATTGAGCCCTGACTTCTCAAGAGGTCTCTCTAGAACCCTGAGGGGGAGCTCTGGGACCTGAGCTACATCTGGGATACAGATCCTTGGAGCTTATGTAAGCTACACTATTGTGAGCTCCCTGAGGGCAGGGGCTGTCTTGTGCCTCTTTCCCTTTTTTTTAATCCTCAGCATTTAGCCCAGTACCTGGCATAGATAGGTGCTTAATAAATGTTTACTGACTGATAGACATTATCTAAGTGATGATTCTACAAAGTCCTTCTCCACAGTTCCATTATAGTGTAGAGGTAAGTCTAAGATCTCAAGATCTTTATCAGTAAAGAACAAGCAAGAAAAAGGGGAGAAGGGCAGCTAGGTGGTGCAGTGAATAGAGCACAAGTCCTAGAGTCAGGAGGACCTGAGTTCAAATAAGACCTCAGACACTTAACACTTACTAGCTATGTGACCTTGGGCAAGTCAATTAACCCCAATTGCCCTGTCTTCCCCCCTCCAAAAAAAAAAAAAAAGAACAAGCTCTGGCAAGTTCTCTCATGCTGGAAAATCTTTTGAGTATAATCCTAGCAAGAGAATGTATCTACATTTCAAGTAAGAGGCTAACTGAATCTGGAAAAGCTCATCACCAATAGATTGACCACTAAAGTTTTTGACCAAGACAACCCATGCAAAGAAGAAACAAATAAAGTCTTCCTCAGTCCTATGTGGTCTCCTTGCATTTCTTCAGTGAGGATGAAAGCATTAAGGAAGGGGGCAAAAGGTACTAAGAATTGCCCTGTTTTTATAACACTGCTAAACAACAACTTGACTATTGTTACCTTACATGGGAGGTCATTGTTTAATTGCCAATAAGTGCATAAACTCCTCTCTTTAATATATGTTTCTTTCTCTCTACTCACACAGTGACCCCACCCTGGCAAAGTCCTCATTACCTAATGTCTGGCCTACTGCAATAGCACTGTGATTGGTCTCCCTGCTTCTCGTCTCTCTCTTCCACTGTCCATTCTTTGCTCAGCTATAAAAGTGATTTTCCTCAAGCACAGGTCTGATCATGTCACACACTCCCTCCCCCACCCCCTATACCTGCTTCAATAAACTCCAGTGACTTCTTATTACATCCTAGATCAAATACAAAATCATCTGTTTGACTTTCAAGGCCCTTTCCAGGGGTAACAAAGTCAGATCTACACTTTAGGAGAATCATTCTGGCTGTTATGTGGGGCATAGATTGGAGAGGGTTGAGATATGAGGCAGCGAAACTAATTACTGCAAATCTTAAGGCTAGTGATGAGAGCCTGAATTAGCTGGTTGGTTGTATAAGAAGTGATAACTGAGAGTTAACATGCCACCTTAGCATCCCCGTGACAATCTAGGAGAAGACCCTCAGCAATGGGGTTGACCTTCTGTAGGGAATTTGTGGCAAGGCATGGTCAAGAGTTGCTCAGGGTTCAGTCAGTACCACTAGAAAGAATACTCACATTTATGGAATCACTATGATAACTATGACATTTATACTCATGTCATGGATCTGTGGATGTATAATAGAAATATGATAATGATGATGGCTATATCTACTTCTATCTGGTACCACGCAATGGGCACATCTAATATTACAATATTACATGCTGGCACTTAATACAATGGTGAACTTCTATTATTTCCTTTGAATCTGGAGTTATTCCTGAAAATGAGGGTAAAATGGGGATGATAGTCAAGGACAAACAAGTTCCATATGGAATCCTCCCAGAAAGCCTTTCTTCTTTATTCTCCAATATTCATACCTCTAGTCAATTTTCCATATTTCCTGTCAGTACTTTAACCAGAATGAAGAGATGAGAGTGCCCTCCTTGTGTATTAGCCATTTTTGTATCATAAAATATTTTAAATTTTTAGCTAGATGGACTCAGCCACATCAGTCACAAAAATGAATCAGCAAAGGCTCTCAGCCCCAGTCATTCTTCTATAGCCTCCTCTCAGAGCCACTGTTGACCTATTTCAAGGATTTCTCATTTTTGAAGGGAACTTGGTCCTTTTTGGGACTTCCCAATTCTGATTTCACTATGGGTTGAGAGTGGGAAATTAATATATTTATCCAACCTTTGACTTTAAGGAGTGTCAATTACTCGAGGGTAGAGGCAGTGTTCTACTCTATTCATTAATTGCCTTCCTTCCTCATCCTTGGATGTGGTTCTGTAGTAATCCTGGGAGTGAGATGGTGGAAGATTGCATTCATTAGTCACTTGTAATTTCATAATTTTTATCCCTTTGCTTCTTGAGAAAATCAGACATTCTCTTTTCCCCTTACATTTATGTATCTGATTTACTGTAAATCAAATCAAATGTGATTTTATGAAGCTGGGCAAACAACTTAACCACTTTGGGTATCAATTTCCTTATATGAAAAATAAAGAAGTTGAACTAAATAATGTTTAAAGGCCCTAGCAGCTCTAAATCTATGACCCCATCAATAACATATCTGTTAACTGTAACAATCCTGCAATGCACAACATTGCCACTTGATGGCACCAAATTTTATCTTTTATACTGGATCTCAACCTGTAAAGTAAGACCAAGCAGCAAAGCAAATATTTGGTTTACCAGAATTGTTTAAGAAGCAAATACGTTAATCAAGGAAAACAACTACACCCTATTTCCCAAGTCAATGCTAAAAATCAACAAATTTGCACCACATTATACATTGCATGTAACTCAGGAAACAGTATATGTGTACACAAGAATATAATAACTCAAAGGCAAAACAAAAGTCACATGTAGCAAATCTAAAGAATGTTTACCCAACAATTAGGTGAATCCAAAGGAAAATCTTTCAAATGTAGATGTAAGATTAAACTCTGATACTTAAGCAAAAGATCTTTAAAGGCGCTTGCAAAAATAACCATGGGCTCATGATGATGAAAGAGATCATCTGGTCTATTTTGATCTTTATGTTTACCCTGCTCTTTAGGCTTGTCACTTTCTAAAACATCTGTCAGTCAGCGAGCAAGTATTAAGCACTTGCTGTATGCCAGGCACTGGGCTAAGCTCTGGAAATACAATAGACGCAGAAAAAGTGTCCCTTCCCTCAAGGAACAGGAGGAAGACAATACATATAAAGAAGCTGAAAAGGGGTTGCCCCCCTCCCATGTGGGAGCCTGGAAGAGAAAGTTCAGAAAGCAACCCAGAGAGGAATGAGATGCATTTTCATTCCTTGTAACTGACAAAAACATATAAAGTCCATACTGGAAGGGAGTCTTATACATTACCTTCTTTAAGCCCCATATTTCAGAATTTAGTTTTTAAAAAGCATCCCCACCCAAAAACTTAAGGAATGGTGTTGAATTATCTGGATAGCAGCCAAGTTAAGTTAGGATTCAACCAGGGCACCTGACTTTTAGTTCAAATGGCTGCCTATTAAGCTTTACATATTTTTTGAGGGGAAGAGGGAGAAGGAAGAAGGGATGTTTGAATTTGTTACTTCATAGCTATAGTTAATTTCCAGTGGTGTCTTTTTCCTCTTTTCATTTTTTTTGTCTGTAAAAAATGTCATTTGTTATATGGGTTGGTCCTCTGAGTGGGGAAAGGGGAAGGAATAATAGATACTATGGTGATATAAAAGACAAAATACATTAGTAAAAATGTATTTTAAAAAAGGAACCAGGTTGTACAAAATAAAGATTCACGGCTTCATATACAATCCAGTTAGTGCCTTTTGAAAGAAGCCATAACTAGCCAATATATCAACAGAAATCTGAAAATATGTGCAATGTGCAATACTTGTGGGTCTCCCACCTCTGCAAAAGGCTATGAAGGAAATATCTTCTCATATCTCTTCTTTCAAGTCATGCTTGTTTATTATAATTTTGTAGCAATCAATTGCTTTTGATTTTTAATGTGTTGTTCTTTCTGTTTATTTGATTGTAATCATTGTTTATACTGGTTTTTTTTACTCTGCTTACTTCAATCAGCGTCAATTCATGTAGATCTTTGCATATTTCTCCGTATTCATCATGATCACCATTTCTCATACCATAGCAATATTCAATTACATTCATGTACCCAAAACAACATGATTTCTTTAAATATATGAAATAAATTCAACATGCTAGTTTCAAAGTTGTCATGCTTGTCTGTGTAGCTCTCTGAACTTCCTTCTGTCCTCTGTGCATTTAAAATGTTTTAATGACATTTTTTTTGGTGGGGAGAGCATTAATTCTTTAAAAGTTATGCTTTTATTTTCAATGATCAAATATTTTTCTTCCTCCTACTTTCCCTCTGTGAAAAATATAAGGAACGTAAAAGCCTTGTAACAAACATGCAGTCAAATAGAACAAATTCCAATGTTGGCCATGTACAAAATACGTGTCTCAGTATGAATCTTCGAGTCCAAACTCTATCATGAAATATGCAGCATTCATCAGTCTTCTAGAATCAAGTTCGATCATTGTGTTGATCAGAGGTCTTAAGTCTTTCAAAATTTTTCATTTATTACAACACTGATATTGTTCTCCTGATTCTGGTTGATTCATTCATCTTGGTTTATATAAGTCTTCCCAGGCTTCATTTCTCATAGCACAAATAGTATTCCATTTTATTCATAGGTCACAATTTGTTCAGCCATTCTTTTTTTTCCGGAGGGCAACTGGGGTTGTGACTTGCCCAAAGTCACACAGCTAGTGTATCAAGTGTCTGAGGCTGGATTTGAACTCAGGCCCTCCTGACTCAAGGGCCAGTGATCTATTCATTGCTCCGCCTAGCCACTCCTTGTTCAGCTATTCTTTCAATTCAATATAACAGATATTTACTAAGTGCCTACTAAATGCCAGACTCTGTGATAAATGTTGGAGAGATAGTCCCTGCCCTCAAGACATTTCCAATCCAATAGAGGAAGAAAACACACAAAATGCAGTGAGGGGAGGAAAGTAAGGTGTCGGGGCCACCAGGGGGCATGTTGTTTTTAGAAGTAGAAGCCAAGCAGACCTGAGGATTGACAATGGATTTATTTATTTATTTTCAAGGCAATCTAGGTTAAGTGACTTGCCCAGGATTACACAACTAATAAGCTTCAGGTATCTAAAGTCAAATTTGAACTCAGATCCTGATTCCAGGGAGTCCACTACACCACCTAACTGCCCTGACAATGGAGTTATAAGAAAGGTTGAAAGCCCTCTATGGAGGAAGGCTTTGTGAGGTTAGTTCTCCACCCTCCAGCCCTCCACTTAGAGGGGAGAGGCATCTGAAGGTGAGGTGAAAAGGTGTTGTTTAGTTGTTTCAGTGTGTCAGACTCTGTGACCCCATTTTTGAGTTTTCCTGGCAAAGATACCGCATGGTTTCCTATTTCCTTCTCTAGTTCATTTTAGAGATGAGGAACTGAGGTCAACAAAGTTGAATGACTTGGCCAGGGTCAAACAGTAAGTTTCTGAGGCTGGATTTGAACTCATAAAGATGAGTCTTCCTGACTCCAGGTCTGTCACTCTATCCACTGTACCACCTAGCTGAAAAAGTATAGAGTATTCAAGCCTGAGTCATTCTTCATGGTGATATGATTTCATATGCTCTGCTTATCCCGGTTGGGAGAGCATGGGAGTCAAACAGAGCCAATGATGGGAAATGAAGTTCAATTGATAGGTACCCTTTAGTTTCCAATTCTTTGCCAATGGATTTCTTTTAAGATATAGAGACAGGAATGCAAAAGGCTTTCGTATGCTTTTTTTTTTTTTGGTTGCTGCATTGCATTTGGCAATAGGAAAAAAACCATTTTTGAAAAGCAGTGGACCACTAGCCATGAATTTCTATGGCTTGTGAAACTTTGAGGAAGCAGATGTTAATGGTGTTGGCATGCTCTTCAAACGTCTGGATGAAAAGAAAAAATCATCCCATCATCCACTTGTTTCATCTACATGATGCTACACATCTAGATGTTTTCTAGTATCTGCATTTTGGCTTCAAATACATTCAACATCTGGATGTTGAGCTGAATCCTTTGGCTTTTCATTTAGATGTTTTGGTACTGTAGAAAACAGTCCCAGTCTAAGCAATCCACTCTATAGGGTTTCATCACACATTGCTTTTGTTAGTCACAGTAAGTTTAGTATGAGGAAGGCCATAAACATCTGTTTATCCCAGAGATCATAGATTTACATTCTATAAGATTAAGCACCCAATCATTTGCTGCTGGTTTACTATCTGTACATTGTGATGACTGTGTGTGTGTGTGTGTGTGTGTGTGTGTGTGTGTGTATTTAAAGGCGGTTAATTAACTTGTATTCCATTGGTGGTTATTTAATAATAGGGAATTTTCTGCATTTATACCAGAATTACAACTGTTCATAGCACCTCATTATTATTGGAGCCCAAAGCATTGGAGCCCATCCATTCTCATTTACAGTATTCATTCTCCTCTCAGTACCCTGTCCCTCCCCATCTCTCAGTCTCCCTATGAACTTGCTGCTACAGACTTAGGCAAAACCATAAAACGAGAAATTTGGGGACTTTTCTGCTTCCCTCTCTTCTTGCAGAGCCTCTTGTCATTATTCCAAGTCCCCCTCTTCCCAAAAGCCCCAGCTTTCATCCTGCCTCACTATCTACTCCCTCTTCCTGCTCTGTCATTTCCTATACTGTAGAGTGACCTTCTTGGATCCTCTCACATTCTATTAAGTTTGCTTTCCTAATTCCTTGTCGTTTACGAAATGATAGCTATTTTTTCTTAGAAACAAATCTGCCTGCTCTGTCTATGGCTACTAATGTATTTCCTTTTCTAGGTGATCTCCTCTTCTTCCTCATGACTACCACCATCACCACCATCATCATCACCACCACCACCACCATCATCAATGATGACCAGTAGACATTTATAGAGAGCTTTAAGGTTCGAAGTGCATTTTACATATATTATTGTTTAAGTTAAGTGCTTATATTTCACAGATTAGGAAACTGAGGCTCAGTGATGCATCCTTGTGAATAGTTAGGGTCTGAGTCAGGATTTGAACAACCCAGGACTTCCTGATTCCAAGTCCAGTGCCTCTTCCACCTCAGAACATTGCATCGCCTGATGAATATGGAGGACCTTTGAGAAAGGCTTTGACTTTAATCGGGTCACTTTTAGTCCTCATGGAAAGACAGCTAGGGAGATTATTCAGAGGCAAGGCACTGCACCTTTCAACAATGAATAGGGCAGCCCCATTGGTAGTGATAGAAGCAGCAGCAGCAATATTGTCATGTCTGATCTAGTAGGGCACCCTTAACATGCCTTCTGCCTGCCATGCCCCCTTGGTTGTTCTTGTTGTTTAGTCATTTCAGTCAAGTCAGACTCTTGGTGACCCCATCTGGGGTGTTCTTGGCAAAGATATTGTAAGTGGTTTACCAACTCCTTCTCCAGCTCATTTCACAGGTGAGGAAACTGAGACAAACAGGGTTAAGTGACTTGCCTAGGGTCAAGTAAGTGTCTGAGACCAGATTTAAACTCTGGAAAATGAGTCTGGCTGGCTCCAGGCCCAGTGTTCTATTCACTATGCAACCTAGCTGCCTTGCCATACATATCTCTAGCACCTCTAGAAAGTTAGCATTTTTCTCACTATGTAGGGGTTTAGACCCATCTCTCTCTACTGTGTACCAAGGGAGGCCCTTCTCCCTCACATCTAGGTCATTCTCTAATTCTGTATTTTTGAGCAGTTTCGTTTGCAAAATGAGGAAGGTGAACTAACTGCTTATATGACTTCCATTGGCTTGGAAGGTGCGACCAGCAATTTTTTGCCTTTCTCTCAGAAAGAACAAAAGGAAATATACCTAAATTGAAATAGCAAGAATTTGGGTTAGACACAATGAAGAATTTCCTGATCACTAGGCTCAGTGAGTGCTGAGTTATATTGCTGATTAAGCCTACTTCCCTTGAATGCCAAAGGATCATAGAATACGGAGCTAGAAGGGACCTCCTTAGAAATCTTCTAGCTCCTGCCCAAATCACTATAAAAATGTGCACACCCTCTGACCCATTAATGCCACTTCCAGGGCTGTGTCCCAAAGAGATCCCACAAGTGGGAAAAGGACCCACTTGTACAAAAATATCTATAGTAGCTCTTCTTGTGGTGGCCAAGAACTAAAAATTGAGGGGATGCCCATCAGTTGGGGAATGGCTGAACAAGTTGTGGTATATATGAATGTAATGAAATACTATTGTGCAATAAGAAATAATGAACAGGCAGACCTCAGAAAATCCTGGAAAGACTTATATGAGCTGATGCTGAGTGAAGTGAGTAGAACCAGAACATTGTTAACAGAAGCAAGCACAGTGTGTGATGACTGGTTTTGATAGACAGCCCTTCTCAGCAATGCAAGGACCTAAAACAGTTCCAAAGGACTCATGATAGAAAATGCTATACACATGCAGAGAAAGAACTATAGAGTCAGATTGGAGACTATTTTCTTTTTTTATTTTATTTTGTTTTACTTTTTTTCTTTCTCATGGTTTCTCCCATTTGTTAAAATTCTTCTATGCAACATGACTAAAGTGAAAATGTATTAAATAGCAATGTATGTGTAGAACCTATATCAGATTGCATGTCATCTTGGGGAGGAAGGGGAAGAAAATTTAAAACTTGTGGAAGTGAATGCTGAAAACTAAAGATAAATAAATTGGAAAAAAGGAACCTTCTAGTTCCAACCCCTTCGTTTTACAAATGAGGAAACAGAGAAGTAAAGTTTCTCCCCTAAGATCACATTCACCCTCCTCCCTATCCATCAGGTTTATATTTGGAATAATCTTATATGGAAGCAGAGGTCCTATTCTGTAAATACTCTAACAGCTCTGTGATACTTGGAACATTTGGATATTGCTTTTGAAGTAATTTTAAATCTTTATCAAAGGTGTGATTTTCTAATTAGGTCATAGGTTCATCAAGGACAAAGTCCATGTGTTGTCATTTTTGTGTATGTACTCCCTTTGGAGAGCTAATGTACCATATCCAGTGGGTACTCAACAAACATTTACAAAGTGACCACCCAACTGCATAAATGTAATGGTTCTTTAAAATTTATAAAGTACATTATATGAATTATCTTAATTAAGCCTCATAATAATCTTGGGTAGTGCCAGCATTATCGTACCCATGTTAGAAGATACAGAAACTCAGGGTCAGATTATTAAATGACTTTGGAGGGTCAGATGGGAATTGAACCTAAGTCTTCTTATTTCAAGTCTAGGGTCTTTCCTCTAATACATATCACTAAGGGGACCAAAAATGATTTAGCAAAAATATGATATTTATATTTTATGGTCTTCCATTTGGATCTTGTGCTTATCAGGGATATACTATTTCTATTCATTTTAAATTATATGGAGACGAATATGATTTAACCTTGGGTGTTAATTTGATCAGATCTGAGAGCATATTGATATAAAGAATTGGCAGTGAAGAAATTCTCTTTACCAGTATAGAATGGTATCTGCTCTATAACTTACAGACTTAGTTGCTTGGAAGCACTGAAAGGTAAGTGATTTAATCAGGGTCTTATAGTCAATATGTGTCAGAGTTGAGACTTGAACACAGTTCTCCTTGTCTCTGAGTCCAGCTTTCTCTCTGTTATGCTACATTCATAGCTCAGGGCTGTGACTGTCTCTCATTTATTTTTCCCTATTGATTAAAACCTTAGTCTTGGTAAAACTATCAAAAAAAAATAACATGTGAGCTACTTTTCCTCAATTTTCATACTAGAAAATGATTTATTGAAATAAATAATAGGAAATAATTTGAAGGATTAATTTTAGACACCTAATGCATATGTATGTGTGTATGTATATATATATATATATATATATATATATATATATATATATAAATGTACAAAAAAAGTATTAGGTTATTGGTTGTTTTCTCTGAAAATCTCCTTCACACCATTGTCAACAACTGCTGTCAAGAAGACCAGATGGAAATTAGCCTTGTGAATCTTTCTTAATCCAAATCTCACTCCTAGTAATTCCACCTTTTTCTTAGCTGGTTATGTTAAAGTAAAAAATGGGCCATTTTCTATATGAACTCTAACCTGCATAATCCCCTCATTAAAAACTATTATTTTAAGAGGGTAAGGGGAACAGATAAGGTAATAGGGGTAGGGTGAAAAAAGGCTGAGTGAGTGAAGTGACTAAAAATAGGATGGAAGGAAATTCATAAATGACAATTATAACCTTGAATGTAAATGGGAAATGAATTGAGGAATGGCTGAACAAATTGTGGTATATTATTGTCATGGAATACTTTTGTGCAATATGATTTTACAAAAACATGGAAAGACTTGCACGAAATAATGGAGAGAGAAATGAGAAGAATCAAGAGAACACTGTATACAGTAACAGCAACATTGTCTTAAGAAGGACTTTGAGCAAAAAAGTTATTTTGTCTATTATAAATACCCAAATTAACTAAAAAGAACACATGAAGAAAGATACTATCTACATCCAAAGAAAGAACTGATAAATAACAGTACATATAGAACAATTTTACATATATAAAAATATATACATACCTATACAATACATAATGCATATACACACATATATACATACACACTTACTTGTGTTTAATGGTAGGCATATCTAAGAAGGGGGCATAAAGAGTGAAGAAAAAAAGAAATTTACTCGATAATTTTGTTGTATATTTGAAAGAAATAGCAAGTTGCCTAATAGATTTGCAGTTTCATGTACAACCATCTCTATATTGTACTATGTTATTATGGAAACATTTGTTTTAGTCCATAAGTTAAAGAAAAAAACTTTTAAGAAAAAAAAAAACATCATTTCCTGAAATGACACTTTGTAGATCTGCACCCCAGGACTGTCTGTGATATTGCATAACACCAGAATACCAAGGAACCCTCTGTTTTGTAACTTAAGGGATGCAACTAAGTCAGATGTTTACATTAGAATTTGTACTGGAACCTTCCTTTGACACAATGAATCCTGAACGATGACTTGGCACAGAAAATTAGCCAAAGGGGAAAATCGTGATTGCTAAATGTCACTGACAAGGCATCACTAGTTCATCAGATTTTCTGGGATCATAGTTTTTACGCCAAGCTAAAAAACAAAAGAAAGCCCCAAAACCGAACAACTACAAGTTAGGTATATCCCTAATAAGATATAAGAAGCTATTAAATGAGTTTTGTAGGGGGTCACCAGCACAAGTCAAGTAGATTCTAGTCATTCACTAGTCCAAACTGACACAATTCTGCCAAAACCAGTTAAAGAAAAATGCAGATTTGAATTAAAGATGAATGCTTAAAACTCTCAGAGTTTGTGCCAAGAAAATAAAAATGAACAAAACTTTAAATTAAAATGATAGCAAGCAATAGGTTTCAGTAAATCACATGGTGAAATTAAATTGGTTTGGAAGCAACATCAGAGAAATCTGAGATGGTGGCAGCTAAGGTGGATTCAGTCCAGAGAGTAATTAAATACCAGCTCAGTGGTCTGTGGAGGAAGCTAAACTTTCCACTTGGAAGGTGGGAGCAACAGTGGCCTGGCACTTTGTGTTACTCTGCCTGGTGACCTGGCAACATCTGGACTGGAATTTGTCCATTCTGTTTTGTGTTAGTTGTTCAGATCTTGTTGTATGGCTCTCCAGTCAAGTCTACACAGTCAAAATCAAACAAAGGTTTGTGTCATTCATTACACAGGGAAATCAAGAGGGATTTGGTTTGGGAAAGGACCTCTGATTCTACCCTTAGTTTGATTTTGCCCTACTTTTGGGGAAGAGTTTATGTAGGACTGCTAAAAAAAGAGTGCAAAGAATAATTTACTCCCTAATGAGCTGCTTGGATTTCCCCATTCATAGCAGATCTCTAATGCTTTGGGAATGAAAACAACTGAAGAGTTATAAACAATAACTAATCAGCATTTTCCCTTTCCTCTTTTGCAAAGTACAGGAGCAATAGATGATGGGATGATCACACTCAGGCCCCACAGACTAAAACAATGGCATGCTGATGTTTCTAAACTGGCCCTCACCTTAAATCTATTAAGTCCCTGTATGTCTATTTTGATTTCCTCTTCCTCTTTCCTCCTCCATTTTCTTCCTCTCCCCTTTCTCCCCATGTGTGTATCTTCCATCTTTACTTCCCACCTTTCCTTTCTTATCTCTTTCTGCTTTTCCACCAGCAAAGCATCTTTCATTAACCTAACCATCATATTAAACCAAAATATACTTTTAGAATTTTATCACTCTTGCCAAACAATATTTTGTGTTCCTTGTTCTTGATTTAAAATCAGATGATTTTTAATGCAATCCCATCTAGTCACCTCTACGATTCTATTCTATGATGTAGGATTATTCATGAAGAAGGCCCAAAGAAAACCTTTGCTATGTAAAGGCCAGGGTGGACAAGCGGGTACTGACCAGTGGGAGAAAAAAGGCTTCAGAGGTGGAGAAAATTTAAAACTTATGGAAGTGAATGTTGAAAAATAAATTTTTAAAATTATTAATTAAAAGGTTTCATGGACTATGGGGAGTTAGGAATGACATTTGACCTGCACTTTAAAAGATAGATTGGAATGGGGCGGCTAGGTGGTGAAATGAATAGAGCACCAGCCCTGGAGTCAGGAGGACGTGAGTTCAAATCTGGTCTCAGACACTTAACACAAATGCTAGCTGTGTGACCTTGGGTAAGTCATTTAACCCCAATTGCCCTCCAAAAAGAAAAAAAGAGATAGATTGGAACTTAAGAGGTCAAGCGAAAGAGGGAGAACATCCCTGCCTTAGAAGATAATGAGAGGCCAAGTCCCAGAGTGACTAGGAGTAGTCCTGTTTAGCCTAAACAGAGTTCATTTGCAGGAAGAAATATGAATAGATTGAAAATAGTTTGGTGAACTTGAAGTTTGGTACAAGATTTTGCAGTGCCTTGAATGCCAAGCAAGGGTGTTTGCAATTTACTCAGTGGGTAGCAGAGAACCATTAAAATTTTTTAAACAGGGGGCGGCTAGGCGGCACTGAGTAGAGTGCCAGCCCTGGAGTCAGAAGGATCTGAGTTCGGATCGGGACTCAGACACTTAACACACACAAACAAAAACCTAGCCATGTGACCTTGGGCAAGTTACTTAACCCAAATTGCCCTCCAAAAAAAATTTTTTTTAAACAGGTAAATGATATGACTACATCTATACAGCCTGACAGAAGTCAGTCAATAAGTCAACTAGATTAAGTACCCACTGTATTCCAGGGCACTATTCTAAGTGCTGGTCATACAAATAGAAGTAGAAAGAAGATCATGGTTCTCAAAGAGCATGTATTCTAATGGGAAAGGCAACATGCAAAAAACTAGATAAAAATAAGATATAGACAGGATAAATTAAAATCAACAGAAAAGGCAAGAATAATAATCATAGTTAGCATCGATAAAGTACCTACTTTGTGCTGGGTACACTTAAGCACTTTGCAAATATTAACTTATGTGATCCTCAAAACAGGCTTCCTTAAGCAAAAATGCTCCTCTCTCACTCACAATAGCTGCTCTGTCTCCATGCCACTTGCTCCCAGCTCTGCTTCTTCTCTCCCCTGCTTCTTCCTGCTCCACCCTTTCAGCAATCTTCTCCCACCTTGGGTTCCATGTGATTACATTTGGCCTATTAAGAGCAGGGAAGATCTTCAAATTCCCTTACACCTATTAAGGGGCAGGAAAGATCTTCAAATTCCTATTACCATTACATTTGGCCCCAAGACCATATCCCTTACTCAGTGGGAGTTTAGGGGTAACTGGTGTCAATAGAGCTTTACAGCAATATAACAGGGATAACACACAATAAAAAGAGAAAACGGTATCTTAGGGTAGGGCTTGAGCACAAGCACCCCATCATTCCCCCTCAAACGAATGGGACCCAAAATCTTGGGGTAAGGGGCAAAGGTCTCTTCTGTATGGCTACTTCCTGCTGAAATTGGATATAGAGCTTTCCCTGTCCCAAGAGGTCCCATTTAAGAAGTTGGTTCTTTAGCCAGCATCTGGAGTGTGGTCAATGCCAGGTCCAGGGGTGACACATCACAGTTGTGAACAGGGGGTGACATCCAGCTTAAGTGATCAGACATCTACAGGTGTGGGGTACTAAGCCTGCAAGAAACAAATCTAGCAAACAAGGTGAATAGACAAAAAGCCAAGAAGAAACAAGGATAAAATAACCAGAAACAGGGTAGATATAGGGTCAGCTGTGTTTTGAGTCCAGGAATCCACTATTGTAGCCTCACTCATGTTAGAATATATGAGTTAAGGGTACAATTTGGTGATCATCTTCTCCTGAATAAAAAACAGCTACTGTATTATCCTTCCTGTGTGCTATAATTTCTGCAGCCTTTGGGACATCATCTGGTTTCTATTTTACCCATACTTTAGCTCCCAATTTTATTCTATCAGTAGAACCAAACCCTTCAGTTCCTCTGATAGTCTTTTTGGAAGAGGGGTCAGTTTTTATAAGTGGTATTGTTTCACAAGGAATAATAATCACTTGATTCTATCATTTTTACAAAATCATTTTTACAAATCATGTTTACAAAATCATTTTTACAAAACTGTATAGCCTTTTCACCTAAATTTTGGAATGTCACAATAATTTCTCCTTGATAATTAAAATCTATTACTCTAGCTAATACCTGTATTTCTCAAGCCATTAATCCTGATTTAGGTAATATCCATCCAAAATGATTTTTAGGGATTTTCATACATATTCCAGTGGAGATTTTTCTTATTTCTTTTCTATCTAACCAAAAGTCCTCTAAACAATGCAAATCATATCCCACAGAACCAAGTTTCCTGGATATATTGCAGGGACATCTGACCTCACAGTCCAAGACTGACAATTTGGGGTCTTATGTGCTTGTTTTTTCCTAATTTGCATATTTGGGGTCATCACTCTGGCTAGAGGTGTACTTCTTCTCAATGGTATATTATTCAAATTACGTAAAGCCATGAACAAATTATCCTTCCAATGTTGATATGAATTATTAGAATTTAAGTTCCTTAATAATTCATTCATTCTTTCAATTAACCCAGATGTGTGTGGATAATATGAAATATGATATATATATTCCATATTGTTTAATATACAATATCTCTTCACTTCACTACTTTTGAAATGTAACCCATTGTCACTTTGAATCTGCATTGGGGTTCCATGATATAGACTTATGAAATCTAGAGTTTTACAAGTGTTTTTCTGGGTCACATTCTTCTAAGGACAAGCCCACAGTGGAAGGAGTTTGCTGAAAGGGTGGAACAGGAAAGGTGGAGCCTGAAAGAGCAGGGGAGAGTGCTAGCAGAGCTGCGAGAAAGCAGAGTGGAGGCAGAGCAGCTAGCGTGAGTGAGAGAGGGACATTTTTGCTTAAGAAAGCCTGCTTTGTTTTGAAGGCCCAATGGAGAGAAGGCTTGGGGATGCTGATGGACAATATACTGTAAATGTTCATAAAAATTAAGAAGTGATCACGAAAAAATAAGAGCAAAAATGCAACAGAAAGTTCAAATCTCAAAAACTACTGGACTTCTAGACAAAACAATATTTTAAAAGTTTCTTTCTATCTTACAATGGTATTATAATTTAGTGAATATATCAAAAGTTAGGCTTGGAGAAAGGAAGATCTGAGTTTGAATCCTGCTTCTGGATACCAGCAGAAGCCCCTTCTCTGTTAATCTCTTTGTGACTTTGAGAATCATCAAGTGTTTATTTTACAAATCATAAACAGATGGCATCTCAAAAGGTGAGTTTCCTACACCAGTAGTTCCTTATGCTAATGAAATCACAAATCCTTTCTGTTTTCCAGTATGCTTACTAACCATTAATGGAAGACTTTTTCATCTATGACAAGAAGAGTGTTCATTAACCCTCTTTACCCCTTTCTAGTATTTAAACTTACTGAAAAGCAACTGATAATTCTTTGGAAGAAATAAGACTCCTCAATTGAATGTACTTATCAAATATTAAGTATAGTAAGCCACTGTAGATAGTTGCCTATTTCACTTCCATTGGGGACCAGTATAGTTTTCTTTCTATCACATAAACCTATAGAGAGGTTGTAGAACCAGTAATGATATGTACGAAGGGGGCACCTATTAAGGGTGTCCTGAAACCAGTTTGAATTGACTTGAAAGAATCAATTGTTAAATTTTTATTGTGAGCATTTATGCCTCAGAAATCAGCAAATACTACAAATCAGGGCTTGATTTTATTGTTTTGTTTTTGTGGGTTTTTTTTTTTATTTCTAGCTTTCAGAAAGTTATGAAGAAAATGTTAACAATGCAGATTAATCTAAAAAGTGGGTCTTGCACGCAATTTGTTTTTTCAGAGAGCTGGTTGTTAAACATTTACCAGCACATCCCCATCTAGCAACATTAATCATCACAATTCCTATGATAAGTCAGCTTCATGAAGTATAAAGAGCAGAAGACCCAGACGGATCCTAATCCTAGCTCTGTGTTTAGCATGAAGTGGGGCAAATTGTCCTCTCTAAGCTCTTTCCTTTGTCTGCAGTATGTGGAAGTTGTACTAGATGCAACATTTCCCTTCTTGCTTGAACATTGTATGGTTTCTTGATTGTCTTTTGAATGAGCTATTCATTTGACTCAAGGACACCAGACTTACAATCAAGAGATGTGGGTAAGAGGCAATGTGATACAGTGGAATATTAAAAACTGGGTTTGGATTGAAGATTTTACTTACCACTGGTCTGACCTTATCAAGTCACTTAAGTTTTGGGAACCTTTTTTTTCTCATCTATAGAGTGAGGGAGGTGGACTGTATTACTTATAAGGTTCTTCCAGCTTACTCAGGAATTTCCTAGTTGTGTGACCTTTGGCAAATCATTACTTCTCTCTGGGTGTCAGTTTCCTTTATAAATCTTTAAAGTACAGGATCTCTCTTGTTTCCTATCAACTCTAAAACATAAGGATTCTAGGTAACACAATGGGGGATGACTGGAGCAGAGAAAATTGGTCTTTAGAGTTGAGACTGCTGTTTTCAATACCTAAGCACAATACAACTTAAAACTTAATTGTTTGAAAGTTCTGCAAACCATTTGGATTAAATTAATTCTAAACATGGCTCCCAAACTGATTCTCTGGTAGAAATAGTCTATATAGAATATCCCAAGTTAAAAGTATTATTATGTGGCTGATGGGAGAAAACTGTGTGTAGGGAAAGGGTTTTGTGACAATATAGGGCTATGTAAATGCGAGCTATAATTCTTTATTAAAAAGATAGAGGCAGAAGTGTTATTCTTGGCATGTCCACAGAGTTCATAAATGACTTCTACAGAAACCCATGGAAATTAAATTAACATTTGGAGGGATGTTTCCCTTTTTTAAAGAGAACTCCCTGGTAATCTACCACTCTTCCCCAGCTGTGAGTGCTAATTTATTTGTTTTGTTTTTCTATAAGGAGGATGGAAAGCAGAACTCTCACATGATTTAAAAAAAAATCTGCTTGTTTTCCATCATTGCTTCTTAAGATGATTTTGCAACAGTAGATACTTAAGCAACAGTATTTTCAAGCTATTTAAATGTAATGTCAAACTCCTTAGGGGTAGAAGGAGGAATCCTTTGGAGCTTTAGTCAATGAACCACCAGAATAAAGTGGTCAGTTCCAATCTTAACGTAGAAAAGATGTCCATCTTTTTATTTTTTTTCCAAACTTAACAAGCACCAAACAAAATGAGCATTTTCATGTACATTATAAATCAGATGATAATTGTCTATGAAACTGTGAATATCTATTATTTAAAAATTTCTTTTCTCTTTATGTCTATAGCAAATTTAACTGTAACCTTCAAAGTTATCCCACGTTTATATGATTCATTTGGCCTTTCTTTTACTCTCTTTTCATGGAGGTGATAGTGAAAAAAAGGATTGGGGGGTAGAACTCTATTCCTTTCCCTTCCACCTCCCCTTATTTAAAAAAATAAAACCCTGTAACAACTATACATGGAGGCAAATAAAATTAATCCCCACATTGACTATGTAAAAAATATGCTTCACTTTGCATCTTGAATATATCACCTCTTTGATTGAAGGTGGGTAGCGTGCTTCATCCTGAAGTTTCAATATTTAAGCGAGGTGAAACTGGACTACATCTTAGTCCTCCTTCTTCTTAATTTATATTTAATAACTTTTTACTGCTATAACATTAAATTGATGCATGTTCTCCAACTTTTAAAAACAAGACTGAACAAGCATACACCTCTATGCTATGGCATTGATTTATTACCTTAAACTATTGACAGAGTTAAGAAACAGTTGGACCTATTGGTTAATGAGTGTTCGAAAGGACCATTTAGGACCAACTATATAAATCATTATATTTGGTGGACATTTCCCAACCTTTAAATGGGTAAGAGCAAATGACATCATCTACCGGGTCAAATCATTCAGTTACAAGGTGGAGAGACAGAATTTGTTCAACTTCGGTTGATCAGGATGCAGTTGTACAAAAATCACATTATTATATAGGAGTTCTTTGGTTGCCCAGATGGTCACTTAATAACCCTTTTCCTTTTCTTAGATCAAAATTGTCTCTTCCACAGAGAATACTTAGTTTCAGCATCTCAACCAAAAAAATTGTCCAAATGCTTAAATAGATTCAGAGTTCCTTCTTAAGCAAAATATTGTCCCTATCTACATGCACTGCTGCTACGAATCTCTGCCATGGAGTTGGGCCTCCATCTGGGAAAAAACATAAGTCATACTCCTAAACTTTCATAATAGCACATCAGTACTGCTTTCTGCACATCTGGTAGCTAAAGCATATGGCTCCTTGTTTAATCCAGAACATAAAATATCTTGAGGTGCTTGGAGAACAGAGTCAGGAATTTATTATAATCCAGAATTTGTCAAAGGATGGTTAAAGATAGCTAATATTTGAGAAAGACACTGGAATGATTAGCAGGCAGGTTTCAGAAAAACTGATGCTGAGTGAAATGAGCAAAACCGGGAGAACATTGTACATAGTTGCAGCAACATTGTGCGATGACCTACTTCGACAGACTTAGCTCTTCTCAGCAATACAATGATCTAAGACAATTCCAAAGGACTCATATTGAAAAATGCTGTCTACATGCAGAGAAAGAACTATCGAGTCTGAATGCAGACTGAATTTCTCTCTCTCTCTCTTTTTTTTCTTTCTCGTGGGTTTTCCATTGTGTTCTGATTCTTCTTTCACAAAATGACTAATGTGGAAATATGTTTAATATGATTGTACATGTATTGCCTATATCAGATTCCTTGCCATCTGGGGGAGGGGGAAAGGGAAAGAGGGAGAAAAAAATTGGAACTCCAAACCTTATAAAAGTAAATGTTGAACAATCTTTACATGCAATTAGAAAAAAATAAAATATTATTAAATAAGAAAAATAAATAAAACATAGGACCAAGGAAAAAATTACCTATTAGAAATATATATATACTTCCTTTTGAACAGACAATGAAAATAATATATCCCCAATCTTTGCCCTTTGAATGAGCTAACAGAAAAGCCAATCTCTATTTTGCAGATAAGGAAACTAAGAGAAATTAGATGATTTGATCAGGGTCACACATATAATAAGTGTCTTAGTAAGGACTCAAATTAGAACTCATTCTAGTCCAATTAGGAAGCTATAACAGCAGCCCAGTTGAGAGGAGATAGATAAGGGCCTGAAATAGAGTGGTGGTTATGTGAATAGGGAAATGGACTCAAGAGATAGTGAAGAATTGCAACTTGGCTACTGAGTAGACATGGGAGGTAAAAAACAGGGAAGAGTTAGGGGTGGCTTTATGGTTGAGAACATAAGTAAATATAGGCATGGTGGTGGCACTCTCAAAGAAATAGGAAGGTTGGGAGGAGAAGATTTAGAAGGAATGATGAGTTTTGTTTTATACATAGTGAGTTTGAAATTCCAATGGGACATTCAGGAAGAGGTTATCTAGTATGTAGTTGGTGATGTAGGATCTCAAAGTCATTTGCATAAAGGTGATAACTGAAATTATGGAAGTTGGTGAGATCACCAAGAAAGAGTGAGAAGAGGAAAGGAGAGGAGAGGGACTACACCAGAGCCACCAAAAATACCCAGGCTTAAGAGATTGATGATGAGCCTGCAAGACACTGAAAAAGAATAATCAGGCTGGAAAACTAGGAGATAGAAATGTCTTGGAAGTCAAGGAAAAGGGGATAATTAAAAGGTAGAGATGATCTGCAGGATCTGCCTACTGTATTCTTAATGTCAAATTATTCAGTCGAAAAATACATTTCACTTAAATTACTATTATATACTAGTCTTGAAAATTTTGGTTATTGTCCAATGAGTTATAAAATTGTGTATGATCTTTGACCCAGCAATACCACTATTATATCTGTTTCACAAGGTAATCAAGGAAAAAGGAAAAGAACCTATATATTTTAAAATATTTATATTGGCTCTCTTTGTGGTGGCAAAGAACTAGAAATTAAGGAGATGCCCATCAACTGGAGAATGGATTAAACAAGTTGTGGGACATGATTGTGATGGAATACTACTGCAATGTAAGAAATTATGAGCTTGTTGACTTTAGAAAAACATGGAAAGAGCAAAGTGAGCAGAACCAAGAGAATGTATGCAAATAGTAACAGCAATATTATTTGAAGAACAACTGTGAACAACCAAGTTATACTCAAATCAGTTACAAAGACCCTGTGAAGGAAGATGCTATCCATCTCCAGAGGGGAAAAAAACTGACAAATAGAAATATGCATAGTATTGTTTTACACACACACACACACACACACACACACACACACACACACCTACACACACACACATACACACACACATCTGCCTATGTCAAATGGTGGCTTTCTCTAGTGTGGGTTGGGGAGGAAGGGATGGAGGGATATAATTGGAACTTAAAATGCAACAAAAATAAATTTAATTTAATTTTAAAAGAGAAAAGAAAATTTTGGTTATTATATACTATCCATCACCAATTTTCCCTGGTAAGTCATGGCCCTGGGGATTTAGTGCACAATGTATTTTCAGAAAATGAAAAACACCTTTTTTCTCCACTGGAACAACATGAAAACTGTCCTAGAACAATCAAGAATAAACTCTCAATATATGGAAGGGTATCTTTTAAGGAGGAATCAATTGCCTTCTCTCCATGTCCTGGAATGTTCTAGATCAGAGGTTCTTAACTTTTTTGCCCTGGAGCTAGGGATGTGTTGGTAAATGTTTAACAACCAAGAAAAAAAAATATGTAGTACACACTTTTAAGTTTAATCTGCCTTAACCTTTTCCCATCACTTTCTTAAATCTAGACAATCAGCAAAATAGTAAGTCAAACCCTAATGTGTAGTGTTAGCTGATTGTTGTAAATACTCAAACTGAAAATTTAACAATTACTTCTTAATGTTTTGTTAGCTCAACTTCAAATGAGCTCCAGCGTGGACCTACATGGACTCTTTTGGAAGCTTGGGGAAGCCTATAGACACTTTTTAGAATAATTTTTTAAAAAATGAACAATTAAAGGAAATACTAAATTTTAGATGCTAGTAAAAATAAAAATGAAGATATGATTTCCCCCTCCCCATTTGAGTTTATAGAACCTCTGAAATTTAACCACAAACCCCTTGGAGGTTCATAGACCACAGGGTAAGAGCTCTTGTTCTAGATGGGTTCCTTTTTTTAAAAATCAGACTATTATTTTCTGACTTGAAATAGTTGGACATTCCCCTGAGGCTTGAATCACTTCCCTGAAGTAAGTATTCCTGGACTAATTTACAAAGTTATGAGTGGGACCAGTCTTAGGCAAATTGTGAAGTAAAATCTCTCTTTGGCTATACCCTTCCCCATAATCTCTCCCTTTCCCCACATTTGGACTTGCTTTCCTCTATTCTCTTTAGTGTCTAATGTCCTCAAGCCCTCTTTCCTTTCCCCAGTATTAAAAAGCATTCCAAACAAACCCATTTACCTAAAGTCTAAATGACTGGTTAAATTTTAGGTGCTTACTTCTTGTACTGTTACTCTCACAGGGCTATTGTGAGGTCTACACATATTTTACTCTTACTCCTAGTATTTTTAGAGGTATTGCATTTGAACAGGGCTCAACACATGCCATCATTCAATGTTAGCATAAGGGTTTTTGAGAGAGAGTCATTTTAGCCTACATTCAACCACATTAGAAAACCACTGCTTAAATATCAGGTCATCGGAAAGAAAGCTTCCTTCTTTCTCTCCTTTCTCAAGGTGGTTATAGGCACAGAGATATGGGAGTGATACCGTCATACTGCGAGTGGTGCATTCTCATTAGCTTTTCTCCTTCCCCTCAATTCAAGCACCAATGGAAATGTTCTCCCAGCTGTGCCAGTGACTTCACCCGTAATCCATGCCCACTCATATTTGTTCGTTATTGGTGGAATATTGTACATTTAGCAGACATATAGCCCTGAATAAGGAATTTGGGGTTCGGTTTCTTTTAATAAAAAGGCAGTTGGTAAAACTAGGGATACCTAGGTCCCAGCTGGTAAAGAGAAAATAAAACACACAATTCAGATATTTTAAAAATAAAAACAAACAAACAAAAGGAGTGGGAAGAAAAGGGACAGGAGAGGGGCTCTGTGTGCATTTTGGAAGAGGGTTAGTTCTCTTAGACTGACCTGCCCAGTGAAGATTTAGATTCTATGCCTCACTCCTGAGAAGTGCTTTCATCACTGGGGTTATGACCTCCATGCACTCAAATCTCTGTTGTTTGTCCTAGCCTGGAGTCAAAGAAGGGGTTTATAGAGATCTAGTGAGGATGGGCACATTATAAAACGTCAGTGCTTTCTGGGTAGCCACCTGGGTCAACAGCTTGCTAGCACCTTGATTCAATCCAAGTATGCCTCACTAGGTACAATGCAGAAGCTAATGGAAAAAAAAAATTCTATGGAAGTTGATGTAACAAGCTATCAAATACAAACTCTGAAATAGAACACAGCTGATATTTACTTAGGCCTCTTGAAGGGTCGGTGAGCTCTGAAAGAAAATGATTTTATGTAAGCGCAAGGCTTAACCGTATTAAACATTAAAAGAAAATGTGTCTAAAGGCTCTTATTACTATTAAGGACCGAATGAGAACTCATGTCCACCAACACCATCAGCATTTCTTGTTTGATTCTTTGTTCCCTCAAGTCTTACTCTCCCCCATCAACCAAAAACAAACATAAAAAAAAACCAAGAGACACACAAAAAACCCAAACCTTGAAACCTAGTGTTCTTTCTTAGAGGATACTAGAAAGACAAGTACTATTCAAATGTTCAATAATAAAGTGAAGGGTTTTTAATAGTAATTTCAGTTCACTGCCAGAATTGTCAATAACTTTCTTCTAATTTCTACTGGATACTTGGTATAATCCAGGTGGTCTAGGCTTTTAGGTGTTCTTTTCAAGATTTATGCCAATGTCCAGTTTCATCTGCCAGCTTTAGCACTTAATGGAGAAATTTTAGTTCTTGAGACAGCCTGATGAATGGAGTAATGGAATAAAGTATGTCTCAACAGGAATCTTTTTAAAATAAATTCTAGTTCCTTGGAAATACATTTTAATGTAATGTATTCTTTTCAAGTTATAGGGCACTTCTTTCCCTGAATACTTAGTTAAAAAGACAATTCAAGGAATTGGACATGAAGATGAAGCTTGAAACATTTTGACAAAAGACAGAACTCTCTCTCTAATATTAATCCTAACTTTGATGGCACACTTATGTCTTCCAAGAGAAAGTATATTAAAATTCAATAACTACATAACCGAGAAAATACCTAAGATCCAGAATATTCCTATAAATGAATTAAAAGCTTTATGAATTTTGCTTAAGAGGCAATAGGAAGTTGAATATAAGAGTAATGAGCAGATCTATGTATTAAGGAAGGCAGGAGTAAAAAGAGACAAAGTTGATGAGGAAAGGAATGGAAGCAATAAGACCTGCTAGGATGCCAAGAATCTTTAAAACAACAACAAATGAGTAGTTTGGTTAAATTGTCTAAATTACTTATAGGCACTCGTGGGGGCTTTGTATTGACTTTCTATTTCTATACACAGTACTTCATTTTTTTTGCAATGTGTCATTTCCCAAAGGGCAATGGAAAGGTGTGGTGGGTATAAAGGACACCATCAAAGAAATGTATGCCCAGAATGAAAAAAAGATGGGTTATCACAATACCAGTGGCAAAGAAAAATCAAGGGACCACCTAAACTCTCCATTGGCATGCACAAAATGTCCAGAGACCAGCAGAAAGACCAGCACATTAAAGGGAATTCTTTGGCAGATGTATGGTATATAACACAAGCAAGAATTGCACAAGGTAGGCCTGGATGGCTTGTCATCTGCATAGTTGAAGGGATTCCCCACATTGATGAGACTGCAGACCTAATGGAAGACTAAAGTATCATGTCAATTATTTCCTTCAAGTTTTGAAACATGAATATAATGAAATCTTTTATGACTTTGCCAAGATTTTTTCCATTTTGTATTAAAAAAAAACAGAAGTAACTCATGAATTATAGTCTGTTCTCTTATATTCTTCATTATTCTTATACAGTATTTCCTGACCCATATAGACTCTACAGATGCCCCACATATAGTCTTTTCCTGACATCTTCAGTTACGTGTTCTATGTCCACCTGAACAACCCTTCTACATTTTAGACTTCAGATCTCCTATCTTCAACTCCAAATATATGGTTTGCATCTAAGAAGTCAAACAAATCAGCATTTATTGAGCACCTATCATATATATATATATATATATATACATTATAGAATATATATTCTCTGTATAGAATGTATATACATATTTAGACACATAGAGTATGTGGAGTATATGTGTGTATGAATCTGTGTGTGTATGAGAGAGGGAGGGTAAGAGACAGAGAGACAGAGACAGAATCAGCTTTCAAAGGAACCTTTCAGGGTCATCCAATGGAATTTCTTAATCAGTAATCTTCTGCTTCTCTACATCATCCCAGATAGTCTTATACTTTCTGCTAGACTAACCTCCCACTCTTCAGAAACATTCCACATTCCACATTCTAGTTTCCACACACAACTTGAAACCTCTCTAAAAACCATATTGACTCTCCATCTTCTTGCACAGAAGCTGTGTCATTACTTCTAGAAATACATTTCCCAACTGTACTTCCTATCTCAGTTCTTTACATGCACTTATTTTATATCTATCATCCACTTTAACCATCTGTCTACACTTCCCATTCACACCCCATTGTCTATTCTTGGTTCTTTTGCTCTTCATTAAGTATGGCTCTGATTGTCCAACATCCAGTCACATGACTGGAGGGGTAGAAGTGAGGTTTTGTAGGCAATTCAGAATATTCAACTCATTCCCTTGTCTTGGTAAGTTTGCCTTCTATCTGTGCTATTGCTCATTCTAAATTGTAAGAGTAGAAATGCCTTTATCCAATATACTGTTTCTTGAGTCAGAGTAGACAAGAATAAGAGAAAATTCATTCAACAGCCGGAGTAGTGTTCACAGTCCTGTGTATTTTCCTTGCATACCCTGACATTCCAGTTCTTTATCACTGGATGTTACTCTGTAGCCAATCTAAGTACCTTCAGGCTTAGCAACCAATCTATGTGTCCTCATTCTCTCCACTTGGTGGGAGTAACCCAATCTGTAACTATATGTGCTGAACAGAGTTTGGCAAGACCGAAAGATTCATTCAACATAATTCACCATGGTTCATTAAGACAGATTCAGGACTGGTAGAACTAGTATTTCTAATTTCTCAACAATTTTGAGGCTGTGCAGATAACTCATAAATATAAAACAATTCAATTTTAAAAGTGCGCTGGATGTTAATCAAGATACAAAATTCACACAAGACAGGGTTTTTGTCCTCAAAGAGCTTAGAGTCTAGCAAGATGATAACTACAAATACAGGATAGCCATGGAACAAAATTATATAGAATAGATGTATCTAAGATGCACAAGAGGAGGTGCTAGCAAAAGTCTCGGGGAAAGTTTGCTATTGGGGGATCAAAAAGGTCTCACTGAATAGAGAAAAGTTCAATCTTAGTTTTAAAGGATAAGTAGAAATTCAACTGGTTAAGAAGGGAGACTACAATAGCATAGGAAAGAACAGGAGCAAATGTATGAGGTGGGAAAGTACAGGACATGATGGGGGACTGAGAGTAGTTCAGTTTTGCTGAAGAATATAGTACCTGACAAGAAATAATACAAGGTAAAGCTGGAAAGTCTCAAGAGTGGGAAGAGTCCTGAATGCCAGGCAAAGGTATCTGAATTTTGCTTACTTGGTCACTAAAGATTTTTGAGCAGAAAAAAGATATGAGGCATAATTACACATAAGAAAGATTAGTATGGCAGCAATGTGAAGGCCATATGAAAGTAATATAAAAGAAAAAGAGAATAAAGTCAGTAAGATCTTATTGTAATAGTCAAGAAAGGTGGTAATATGGTGGCACTGGAAATAGTGATGTGAGAATGATCATTGTGTGTAGCGTCTGAAGCAAGGTTTATTTTTAGTTTAAATTTTTTTGTTACATTCTAAGTTCTGAAATGTCTCCCTTCTTTGTTCCCAATCACTAGACAAGTTCACTATTTGATACATTTATATAAATGTATATAAAACCATACTAGGTCTGCTGCTATCTATCTGTTCTTTCTCTGGAGGTGGATAGTATCTTCCTTCATAGGTCCTTTGTAGTTAATTGGAGTATTTATAATACTCAGAATAACTCAGTTGTTCACAGTTGTTCTTCAGACAATATTGTTACTGTATACAATGTTCTCTTGGTTCTACTCATTTCACTCTTCATTATTCCATTCAAGTCTCGCCATGTTTTTCTAAAGTCAACCAGCTCATCATTTTTTAATGCACAATAGTATTCCATAACAATCATAGACCACAACTTGTTTGGCTGTTCCGTAATCGATGAGCATCCTCATGATTTCCAGTTCTTTCCCACCACAAAGAGGGCTGCTATAAATATTTTTAGAACATATAGGTTCTTTTCCTTTTTTCCTGATCACCTTGGAAAAAAGACCTAATAGTGATATTTCTGGGTCAAAGGGTGCACATTCATAACTCTTTGGACATAATTCCAGATTGCTCTCCAAAATGACTGCCATCAGCTCACAGTTCCACACTATATTATTCCACACAGTTCCAGTGTATCGGTGTCTCAATTTTTGTTTTTGTTTTTTGGAGGGGGGAAGGCAAGGCAGTTGTGGTTAAGTGACTTGCTCACAGTCACACAGCTAGTAAATATGTCAAGTGTCTAAGGCTGGCCTTGAATTCAAGTCCTCCTGACTCCAGGGCCGGTGCTCTATTCAATGTGCCACCTACCTGCCCCAAATGTCAATTTTTTCACATCCCGTCCAACATTTGTCATTTTCCCCTTCCATCATTTTACCTAGCCTGGTAAGTGTGCAATGGTATCTGTTTTTAAAAAAAAATATTTACTTAAATACAAAATAAGAAAAGAAAAAAGAATTGCCCTGTACACAGCAGACCATAAGAGAGGATTCAATATAAAACAATGCATCTCCATTTCAAGAAAACCTACATAATAACTACTACATATTGTTTTCAAAGTTAGCCATCTTTGCTTCCTTACTGGTTTTCTTTTGTTCTCTGCTGTGCACTTTTTACTTCATTTTTTCTCCTCTCCCTCTTCCCCACCGAAGGCTACAACTAAGTGTGGATAGATAGATAGATAGATAGATAGACAGACAGACAGACAGACAGACAGACAGACAGATAGATAGATAGATAGATAGATAGATAGATATACCTATAAACATATGTACATATACATGCATACACATATATGTAAGACTGTACTGTGCTTATTTCCTCCTATCATCTATTTCTCTTGAGGTAGATAGTATCTTCCTTCTTAAGTCCAGATCTTTCCATGTTTTTCTAAATCAACCCATTCCCCATTTCCTACATCACAGCAGTATTCCTTTCTGGATTCAAAAGCATCTTCCTTCCTGGGATCTATGAGATTAATTTGGATAATTTTAGTAGTCAGAATGATTTGGTTGCTCAATGTTATTCATAAAATAATACCGCTGTTACTGTATAGAATGTTCCCTTGGTTCTACTCATTTTGCTCTTCATTAAACCTAGAAATCACCCTTCAAGAAATTCTTAAGGAAAATTGCCCTGATGTTTTAGACCCAGAGGGCAAAATAGAGGTTGAAAGAAACCACCGATCACCTCCTGAAAAAGATCCCAAAAAGAAAACTCCCAGGAATATTATAGCCAGGTTCCAGAACCCTCAGATCAAGGAGAAAATACTCCAAACAGCCAGGAAGAAACAATTTCAATATTGTGGAAACACAATCAGAATAGCCCAGGACCTGGCAGCTTCTACACTGAGGGATCGAAGGGCATGGAATATGATATTCCAGAGGGCAAAAGAACTGGGAATGAACCCAAGGGTCACCTACCCAGCAAAACTGAGTATTTTGTTTCAGGGGAAAATATGGTCATTCAGTGGAATAGAGGACTTTCAAGTATTCTTGAGGAAAAAACCAGAATTGAATAGAAAATTTGACATCCAGACACAAGAAGGAAGAGATGCCTGAGAAGGTAATCAGGGAAAAGAAATCAAAAGGAACTTATCAAAGTTGAACTATTTACATTCCTATATGGAAAACAATAACTGTGACTGATGATATCTTTCTCACTATGAAAATAATGGAAGAAGGGTGTGTGGTCATATGAATACATATGTGAATGTGTGTGTATATGTTTACAGTTATACATGGATAGAGGGCATAGGTTGAATTTGTTGGGAAGGGAGGATACTTAAGGGGTGAAACTATGAGGTGAGAGAGGAAAGTGGCAAGAGGAGATGGGGAGAGACAGGGTAGGGTAAACTATCTCATGTAGAAGAAGCAAGGGGAAGTGGTTTCAAGGGAGGGGAAGAATAGGAAGGCAAATGGGATATCTCAACCTGCAGCAGAATAGGGGGAAGGGGGATGAGAGGAGGGATGATCGACGGGAGGGCATCCTTGGGAGAAGGGGAGGTTGGAGTTACCCACTATAGAAGACGGACAGGATCAAGTAGGGAATGGACCAGGTGGGGGGTGGGATGAGTGGGAGGGAATTATAAGCAGCCTCATACAATATATCTACTATGGTAATGTTTTGCATAGCTAGACATGTACAACATATACTGAATTACTTATCTCCCCAGAGGGAATGGGTGACAAGGGAGGAAGGAAATGGATCTGAAATTCGAGGTCTTAAGATTAAATGTTTCAAATGTATATAAATACTATTATTAATACTCTTTTGCTTGTAATAGGGAGATGAGATGTGCAGGCATTGGGGCACAGAGATTCACCTTCCTCTAATGGAAAAGTTGAAGGGGGTATGGGAGAAGATATGGGAGAGAGCAGATTGGAGGAAGGGATATCTTGTGGGACTGCTATTCTAGGAGGGCGGGTAGGGGAAAAATATAGGGGAAAAATAATTGTAACTCAAAATCTGTCGGAAATGAATGATGTAAAACAGAAGTTAATAAAGCATTTGTTTAAAAAATCATTAAGCTCATCATTTCATATAGGAGAGTAATATTCCATCATGAACATATAGCACAATTTGTTTAGCCATTCCCCATTTGATGGGCTTCCCTGCAATCTCCCTTTGCCACTACAAAGAAAGCTGTTATAAATATTTTAGGTTCTTCTCCATTTTCTCTAATTCTCTTGGGAAACAGACCTAATAGTAATATCACTGGGTCAAAGGATATAGGCAGTTTAATAACTCTTTCATCATATTTCCAAATCTCTCTCCAAAATTGTTGGACCAGCACACAGATCCTCCAACAATAAATTAAGATCCTAATTTTTCCACATCCTCTCCAATATTTGTTGCTTTCCCTTTCTCTAATTTTAGCCAATCCGATAGATATAAAATGATATTTCAGGGTTGTTTTAATTTGCATTTCTCTAATCAATTATGATTTAGAGCATTTTTTCATAAGACTATAATTTTTTTATTTCTACATTGGAAAACTTTGTCCATATCCTTTGACCATTTATCAATTGGGGAATGACTTGTCTTCTTATAGATTTGACAAAGTTCTTTATATATTTGAGATATGAGACCTTCATTTAAGGAGCTGTCTATAAAAAAAAATTTCCCCAGTTTTCTACTTTCTTAGTTGCATTTGTTTTATTTGTAGAAAAATCTTTCATATGTATTCAAAATTAGCCATTTTACATCTCACCATGATCTCTATCTATTGTTTGTTCATAAGTTGTCTACCTATCCAGAAATCTAATAGGTAATGTGTTCCATGTTTTTCAAATTTTCTTGTAAAATCTCCCTTAATATGTAGGTCATGTATCCATTTTGACCTTATCTTGGTAAATGGTGAAAGATATTGGTCTATGCCTAATTTCTGCCATAATGCTTTCCAGCTTCCCCAACAATTTTTTTTAAAAATACCAAATAATGAATTCTTATCCCAAAGATTTAAGTCTTTACACTTGTCAAATGCTGGGTAACTATATTCATTTGCTGCTGTAGATTGTGTCTATACTCTGTTCCACTGAGCTCCCTTTCTATTTCTTAGCCAGTACTAGATAGTTTTGATAATTACAGCCTTAAAATGTAATTTAAGATCTGGTAATGCTAAATCTCCTTCCTTTACATTCCCCCCCCCTCACCCCCGTTAGTCCCCTTGATGTTCTGGATCTATTGTTCTTCCAGATAAACTATATTATTTTTTCTAGCTCCATAAGATAATTTTTGGTAATTTTATTGGGATGACATTGAATATATAGATAAATGTTGGTAAAATTTTAATTTTTATTATATTGACCCTGCCTACCCATGAACAATTGATATCTCTCCATTTATCTAAATCTGATTTTATTTGTGTACAAAGTTTTTTATGGTCCTGTTCATATAGAGCCTGGGTTTGTTTTGGTAAGAATATTTCCAGGTATTTTATACTGTCTAGAGTTATTTTAAAAGTTGTATCTCTAGCTATCTGTTTCTGCAGGATCCTCTTTGCAATATATAGAAATGCTGATGATATATGTGAGTTTACTTTATATCCTGATACTTTGCTGAAATCGTTAATTATTTCAAATAACTTTTTAGTTGAGTCTTTAGGGTTTTCCAAGCATATCATTATATCATCTGCTAAAAGAGATAATTTTATTACCTCGTTTCCTATTCTGATTCCTTCTATTTCTTTTTCTTTTCTTATTGCTATTGCTAGAATTTCCAATACTATATTGAATAATATTGGTAACAAGGGCATCCCTTTTTCACACCTGGTCTTACTGGGAAGACTTCTAGCTTATCCTCATTACAAATAATACTTGCTGATGGTTTTAGGTAAATGCTTTTTATTAATTTAAGAAAAAGTCCATTTTTGCCTATACTTTCAAGTGTTTTTCACATAAATGAATATTATACTTTGTCAATTTTTTTTCTGCATCTATTGACATTGATATAGTCAATTATGTTAATAGTTTTCTTTGTGTTAAACCATCCCTGCATTCCTGATAAAGATCTTGCTTAGGCATAATGTATAATCTTTCTTAATATACTGTTGTAATATTTTAGCTAGAATTTTTGCATACATATTCATTAATGAAACTGGTCTATATTTTTCTTTCTCTGTTTTATTTTTCCTATTTTAGGTATCAGTATCATATTTGTTTCACAAAAGGAGTTTGGTAGGACCCTTTCTTTGACTATTATTCCAAATAGTTTATTTAGTATTAGAATTAGCTGATATTTAAATGTCTGATAAAATTCACTTGTAAATCTGTCTGGTACTGGTGTTTTTTCTTAGGAAGCTCATTTATTGTCTGTTCAGTTTCTTTTTCTAAAATAAGAGTATTAAGATATTCTACTTCCTCTTCTGTTAAATCTGTGCAGTTGGTATTTTTAAAATTATTCTTCCATTTCACTTAAGTTGTTGTGCTTATTGGCATTTAGTTGGACAAAATAACTCCTTATAATTGCTTTGATTTCATCTTGTTTAGTGGTATAATCACTCTTTTCATTTTTGATACTAGTAATTTGATTTTCTTCTCTCTTTTTAAAAATCATATTGACTAATGGTTTATATATTTTATTGATTTTTTCATAATGCCAATCCCAAGTTTTATTTATTTGTTTGTTTTTTGGGTTTTTTTTTTTTTTGCTTTTTGAAGGGCAATTGGGGTTAAGTAACTTGCCCAAGGTCACATGGCTAGGTTTTTGTTTGTGTGTGCCTTAAGTATCTGAGGCCAGATCCAAAGAGTTTTATTTATTTATTCAATGGTTTTCTTGCACTCAATTTTATTAATTTCAATTTTAATTTTTAGGATTTCCAATTTAGTGTTTAATTGGGCATTTTTAATTTGTTCTTTTTCTAGTTTTTTTTTATTGCATTCCCAATTCATTGGTCTGCCCATTTTCTTTTTATTGATATAAGCACTTAGAAATATAACTTTTCTTCTGATGACTGCTTTTTTGGTATCCCATAGGTTTTGATGTATTGTTTCATTATTGTCATTTTCTGTAATGAAATTACTGATTGTTTCTATAATTTGTTCTTTAATCCATACATTCTTTAAAAATAGGTTAACTTTTCTGGTTTTTAATGTGAAGGTATTTGTAGAACCTATATTCGATTGCAAAGCACCATAGGGAGTTGGGAGGGGGAAGTAACAGGGGGGAGAAAATTTGGAACTCAAAAACATGTGGAACTGAATGTTGTAAACTAAAAGTAAATTAATTAATTTTTTTTTAAAGAATAAGCTGTTTAGTCTCCAAATAGTTTTTCCCCTCGGTTTCCATGGGGAAACTTAATTAAATATAGTTTTATTGCATTATGGTCTGTAAAGGAAACATTTATTATTTCTGCTTCTGGCTACAAATATTTTGTGCCCTAATATATGGTTAATTTTTGTAAAAGGTACTATGCATCTTTGAGGAGAAGGTGCATTCTTTTCTATTTCCATTCAGTTTTCTCCAGATATCTATCATTTCTAGCTTATCTAAAATTCTATTCACTTCCTTAATTTCTTTCTCGTGTATGTTTTGGTTAGATTTTTCTATTTCTGAAAGGGGAAGATTAAAGTCCCCTACTATTATAATTACTATCTATTTACTCCAGTGATTAATTTAACTTTTCTTTTAAAAATTTAGAAGCTATGGCATTTGATGAATATAAGTTAAGTATTGATATTAGTTCATTAATTATGGTGCCTTTTATCATAATGTAGCTTCACTGTTTCTCTCTTATAATTAAATCTATTTTAGCTTTTATTTTGTCTCATATCATGATTGTTACCCCTGCTTTTTTGCATTGGCTGAAGCATAAAACATTCTACTCCAGCCCTTTATTTTAATTCTGTGTGAATCTCTCATGAGTTTCTTGTGAGCAGCACATTGTCAGAGTCTGATTTTTAATCCATTCTGCCATCCATTTCCATTTTATGGGTGAATTCATCCCGTTCACTTTCAGTTATAATTACTATTTGTGTATTTCCCTCCATACTATTTTTCTTACTATTGTCCTTCTCTGCCTCTCTTTTTGCCCCATCCCTCCTCTGATTTACTTCTAAGCACTGCCTCCCCGTTCCATATCTTTGTAAAGAATCTCTCCCTTATCCTCAACCCTTACCCTACTTTTCCTTGTCCTACCTATTCCTCTAAAACTCCCTCTCTTTTCTACTCCCCCTCCCCCAAATCTCATTTCTGCTTTTGGCTACAATATTTTTGTACCTTAATGAAAATTAATCTGCACATCCTTCTATATCCACCTCCCCACCCTTAACCTGTTCCCTCACCCTGTTATTTCTTTATAAATTTAGAAGATTCTTTTATTCTTCTAAATATATCTGTTGTTGTCTCTTCAACCCAGCTCTAATGAGAGTAGAGTTCCAGCACTACCAGCCCTCCTCCCCCATCTGATTCTTCTGTGTCAGTTCTTCCTCTCACACCTCATTTATATGAGATAATTACACTTTTTACCTTTTCCTACACAGTTTTGCTTTTTTGAATCACCACATCCTGCTCAGCTCTACCACAGTCTTTCTTTTGACAATTTTAGGCATACTTTACATTTCCACGTATAAAAAGTAAAAAATTTGTCCTTATTGAGTCCCTTGTAATTGGTCTTTGATGTTTACTTTACATTTCTTCTGGGTCCTATATGTCAAATTTCCTATTATGTTCTGGTCTTTTCATGATAAAATCCTGAAAGTCTGTCAATTCATTAAATATCCTTTTTTCCATTCAGGATTATACTTAACTTTGCTGGGTATGTTATTTTTGGCCACAACCCTAGTTCTTTTGCTTTATGATATAAAGGGTTCCAAAGACTGCAGTCTTTTAGTTTAGCCACTGCTAGATCGTGTGTAGTTCTAATTGTATCTTGGCAGCGTTTGGATTTTTTTCTTGTTGCTCATAATATTTTCTCCTTAACTTAGGGCTTTTGAAATTTTGCTATGATATTCCTGTAGGTTTTCATCCTGGGATCTCTTTCAGGTGGTGATCAGTGAATTTTTTTCTATTTTTACTTCCTCCTCTTGTTCTAAAACTCCAGGGCACTTTTCTTTAATTATTTCTTGCATTATTGTATCACAATTCTTTTTTTAATCATACCTTTCAGATAGTCAAATTATCCTTGTTTTCTCTTATTGATCTGTTCTCTAGATCAGTCATTTTTCTTATGAGATGCTTCACATTCTCTTCTATTTTTTCATTCTTTTTATTTTGCTTTATTATTTCTTGGTCTCTTAAAATATCATTTACTCATGGCAAAACTGAGCATAATATTTCAGGCAAGGACATGGTCATTTAATGAGATAAAGGACTTCCAGACTTTACTGATGAAAAAGCCAGAGCTCAATGGAAAATTTGATCTCCAAATACAAGACTCAAGAGAGACATAAAAAGGTAAACAAGGAAAACATACACACACAAGCAAACATGAACACATAACTTGTGAATCAATAAGAGCAAACTGTTTACATCTCTATATGAGAAGCTAATACCTGTCAAAATTGAAATTTATATAATTATTGTGACATTTAAAAGAGATATTCATGGATAGAGGGTGTGAGTATGAATGAACTAATCTGATGATAAAAATTCTTATTAAGGGGTATAAAGGGACTGTAATGGGAGAAAAAGAAAAGATGAGGCAGAAAAGGGTAAATTATGCCATACCAAGAGTCATAAAAACATACTATAGTAGGGAGATGAACATCATATGAGCTTTATTCTCATTGGTTCTGATTCAAGGAGTATCAACATAATCAGTTAAGTGTAAGATTCTAACATGAAAAGACACAGAAACTCACTATAATAGAGGGAAGGGAGGGAGGGAGAGGAGCACTGTATGAAATTTATGAAATTTACTCTCATCAGCTTGGGTACAAGGAGGGAATAACATAATCTGTCAAGTATAAAAATCTATTGTGCTGTACAGGCAGTAGGAAGGGTGAGGGAGGAAAAAAGGAGGGGGTTCGAAGGAAGGAAAATAGTAGTAAGGGGAAAGGGTAGGTAAAGAGGGTGGAACAAGGAAGGAATACTGAGGGAGGTCGTGGTCAAAAGGAAATTTCTTAAGGAGGGGAAGGGAGAAGGAAGAAATAAAAACATAAATAGGGGAGGGAATAGGATGGAAGGAAAGACACAGATAGTAATCATAACTGTGAATATAAATGGGATGAACTCCCCCATAAAAAGGAGGTGGATAGCAAAATGAATTAAAAACCACAATCCTACAATATGCTATCTACAAGAAACACATCTGGGGCAGCTAGGTGGCACAGTGAGTAGAGCACCAGCCCTGGAGTCAGAAGGACCTGAGCTTGGATCCGACCTCAGACACTTAACCCCCACAAAAAAAAAAAAAAACCTAGCTGTGTGACCTTGGCAAGTTACTTCACCCCAATTGCTCTCCAAAAAACAAACAAAAAAAAAGAAACACGTCTGGAACCAGGGGACATACACAGGGTAAAGGTAAAAGACTAGAGTAGAATATATTATGCTTTAGCTAAAGTAAAAAAAAAAAAGCAGGGGTAGCAGTATCTCAGATAAAGCAAAAGCAAAAATAGATCTAATTAAAAGAGATAAGGAAGGAAACTATAACCTGCTAAAAGGCACCATCGAGAATGAAGCAATCTCCCCCTCTCTGAACTTGATAAATCTAACCTCAAAATAAACAAGAAAGAAGTTAAGGAGATGATTAGAATTTTAGAGAGGCTAGATATGATAGAGCTCTAGAGAAAATTGAATGGGGATGAAAAGTAATACACCTTCTTCTCAGTGGTACATGGCACATACACAAAAACTGACCATATAGTAGGGCATAAAAACCTCACAACTGAGTGCAGAAAGGGAGAGATATTAAATGCATCCTTCTCAGATCATGATGCAATAAAAATCATATGTAATAAAGGGCCATGGAAAGATAGACTAAAAACTAATTAGAAACTAAATAATTTAATCCTAAAGAATGAGTGGGTCAAACAAGAAATTATAGAAACAATCAGTAACAGTAAAGCATTAATGTCATTCAAGAGAATGACATTAATGAGACAATATACCAAAACTTGTGGGATACAGCAAAAGCAGTACTTAGAGGAAGTTTTATATCCCTGAATGCATACATGAATAAAATAGAGAAAATGAAGGTCAATGAATTGGGCATACATTTGAAAAAGCTAGAAAAAGAACAAATTGAAAATCCCCAATTAAATACCAAATTAGAACTACTGAAAACCAAAGGAGAGATTAATAAAATTGAAATTAATAAAACTATTGAATTAATAAATAAAACTGAGATCTAGTATTATGAAAAAACAGTAAAATTAATAGACCTTTAGTCAATATGATTTAAAAAAAAAGAAAGAAGAAAACCAAATTTTAAGTACTGAAAATGAAAAGGGTGAATCTACCTCCAATGAAGAGGAAATTAAAACAATAATTAGGAATCATTTTGCCCAGTTATATGCACATAAATTTGACAATCTTAGTGAAATGGATGAATATTTACAAAAATGTAAGTTACCCAGATTAACTGAAGAGAAATTAAATTCCTTAAATAACCCCATCTTCGAAAAAGAAATCAAACAAGCCATCAACGAACTCCCTAGGAAAAAATCTCCAGGGACAGATGGATTTATTAATGAGTTCTATCAAACATTTAAAGGACAATTGATCCTAATACTTTACACACTATTTGGGAAAATTGGTGAAGGAGCAGTCCTACCAAATTCTTTTTGTGATACAAATACGGTACTGATGCCTAAATTAGTAAGAGACAAAACAGAGAAAGAAAATTATAGACCAATTTCCTTTGTGAATATAGATGCAAAAATTTTAAATAAAGCATTAGCAAAAAGACTACAGCAACTTATCACAAGAATAATACACTTTGATCAGGTAGGATTTATTCCAGGAATGCAAAGATGGTTCAATATTAAGAAAACTATCAGTATAGTTTTTTGTTTTTGTTTTTTTGGTTTTTGGGTTTGTTTGGTTTTTTTTTTTTTTTGCTTTTTGGAGGGCAATTGGGGTTAAGTAACTTGCCCAAGGTCACATGGCTAGGTTTTTGTTTTTGTGTGCATTAAGTGTCTGAGGCTGGATCCAAACTCAGGTCCTTCTGACTCCAGGGCCGGCATCCTACTCACTGCACCACCTAGCCCTCAGTATAGTTTTCTATATCAGTATATTAATAATAAAACCAGCAGAAATCATATAATTATCTCAATAGGTGCAGAAAAGGCTTCTGACAAATTACAACACTCATTCCTATTAAAAAAAACACTAGAAAGTATAGGAATAAATGGAGTCTTCCTTAAAATAATAAGTAGCATCTATCTAAAGCCATCAGCAAATATTATATGTAATGGGGATAAGCTAGAAACATTTCCCATAAGATCAGCGGTGAAACAAGGATGTTCACTATCACCCCTGTTATTCATTTTGGTATTAGAAATGTTAGCAGTAGCAATAAGAGAAGAAAAAAAAATGAAGGAATCAAATTAGTCAAAGAAGAAACTAAGCTATCACTCTTTGCAGATTATATGATGATATACTTAGAGAATCCTAGAGAATCAAGTAAAAAACTACTTGAGACAATAAATAAATTTGGCAAAGTTGCAGGATATAAAATAAACCCACATAAATCCTCAGCATTCCTATATATTTCTAACAAAATCCAATAGCAAAAGATAGAAAGAGAAATTCCATTTAAAGTTATTGTAGACATTATAAAATATTTAGGAATATACCTACCAAAACAAAGCCAGGACCTATATGAACACAACTACAAAACACTTTTCACACAAATAAAGTCAGATCTAACTAAATAGAAAAACATCAGTTGCTCATGGCTGGGTCGAGCTAATATAATAAAAATGACAAGTTTACCTAAATTAAACTATGTATTTAGTGCCATACAAATCAATATACCAAAAAAATTACTTTACAGAGCTAGAAAAAAATTGTAACAAAATTCATTTGGAAGAACAAAAGGTCCAGATTATCAAGGGAATTAATGAAAAGAAATGGTAGGGAAGGTGGCCTAGCCATACCAGGTTTTAATCTGTATTATAAAGCAGCAGTCATCAAAACTACTTGGTACTGGCTGAAGAATATAGTAGTGGATCAATGGAATAGATTGGGTACATAAGAGTCAATGACTATAGTAATCTATTGTTTGATAAACCAAAAGACCCCAGTTTTGGGGATAAGAACTCACTATTTGACAAAAAATGCTGGGAAAACTGAAATATAGTATGGCAGAAACTGGGCATAGACCAATATCTGACATCATATACCAAAGTCAAGTCTAATGGTCTAGGGATAAAGGCTGAATACTGTAAGCAATCTGAGAAAGCAAGGAATAGTTTACTTGTCAGATTTATGGAGAAAGGAAGATTTTATGACCAAACAAGAGAGAACATTATAAAATGCAAAATGGATCATTTTGATTACATTAAATTAAAAAGTTTCTGTATAAACAAAGCCAGTGTAAACAAGATTAAGAGGGAAGTGGAAAATTGGGAAAGAATGTTTACAACCAGTGTCTCTGATAAAGGCCTCATTTCTAAAATATACAGAGAATTGAGTCAAATCTATAAGAATACAAGTCTTTTCCCAATTGATAAATGGTCAAAGGATATGAACAGGCAGTTTTCAGCAGAAGAAATTAAAGATATCTATAAGCATATGAAAAAATTGCTCTAAATCACTATTGATTAGAGAAATACAAATCAAAACAGCTCTGAGGTACCATGTCTCACCAGTCAGATTGGCTAAGATGACAAAACAGGAAAATGACAAATGCTGGAGAGGATGTGGAAAAATTGGAACACTAATACCTTGTTGGTGGAGTTGTGAATTGATTCAACCATTCCAGAGAGCAATCTGGAACTATGCCCAAAGGGCTATAAATAATTGCATACCCTTTGACCCAGCAATATCACTTCTAGGGTTGTATCCCAAAGAGATCATAGAAGTGGGGAGAGGCCCAGTATGTACAAAAATATTTATAGCAGTTCTTTTGGTGGTGGCAAAGAATTGGAAATCGAGGGGATGCCTATCAATTGGGGAACGGCTAAACAAGTTGTGGCATATGAATGTAATGGAATACTATTGTACTGTAAGAAATGAGGAGCAGACTTCATAATAACCAGGAGAGATTTATACAAACTGATGTTGAGGGAGAAGAGCAGAACCAGGAGACATTTGTACACAATTACAGACACAAAGCATGTGTGATGACCAGCTTTGATAGACTGGCCTCTTCTCAGCAATGCAAAGTTATAAGACTCATGATGGAAAGAGATGTCCACATCCAGAGAAAGAACTACAGAGTTTGAATGCAGATTGAAGTAAACGACCAGCTCTCTTTTTTTTTCTTGTTTTGTTTTGTTTCCTCTTTCCCATTGTTCATTCCACTGGTTATAATCCTTCTTTACAACCTGACTAATGTTTAATGTAAAGGGATTTGTAGATCTTATATTTGATTGAATGCCACCATTTCAGGCGAGGGAGAAGAGGGAGGAGGAGAAAATTTGAAACTCAAGGGATTGTGTAACTGAATATCATAAACTAAAAGTAAACAAATAAATTACTTTTAAAAAATATAATTTACTTCAACTTGCCCAATTCTAGTTTTCAAGGAACTGTTTTCTTCCTTAATGTTCTTGACCTCTTTTTTCAGTTGGTTGACTTTCTTTTCATAATCTTTTTGGGTTTTTTGAATTGTTCTTATTTTTTTCCTAACTTTTCCTCAATTTCTCTCATTTTTAAAGTCTTTTTCAGAGTTCTTCCAAGAATTAGTTTTGGGCAGGTGATCATTTGACATTACTCTTTAGGGTAGGAGAGGCTTTTTATTTTTGCTTCAGTATCATCCTCTGAAGAAGAACCCCAGTCTTCTCTATTCCCATAGTAACTATCTATGGTCGGGTTCTTTCTCCTTTGCTTGTTCATTCTAATTTTTTATAATTTTATTTTTAGCAGCTTGTTATTATGATCACCTTTAGTCCTGGTGTGTGTTGGGGGGGAGGGGTGCCTCTGACCTCATGTCCTCTTTACTGTTATTTTTTCAGCTTTCTCTAGGGCCCAATATCTGTTCTCCTTTCCCCCTCCAGGCACACTATGCTGGAAATGCTCTTGCCCCCTGAAGACCCTTCGGTGACTATGACCTTCAATTCTCCTCTCTGGCCTGGAACTGAAACCAACAACTCAGCCCCCCTGTAAGTACCCACAGCCAGCAGTGTCCCCACCCCACTATTCCTGCACTCTTTGTGGTTCCTTCTTGCCTTCAGCTGCAGCATGGGACCTCATCTTGGCAAAAGTGCTAGGCCTAGTGCCCCTATGGCAAAAGAGGTTCCTTCTATCTTCAACTGCTAAGATGCCTGAATCCCCACACATTCTGAGAAGTGAGAATTCCTGTGGTTGAGGCAGAGGCTACCTCCCAACTCCGCTGCCCCCAGGGCTTGTTGCTTGTTATCACAGCCAAGATAATCTGAAGGTGTTTGCATTTGACTCAGGCTGACCTCCATCCTGATGTCTTTCTTCGGGTATTTTCCAGTTGTCCTAGGAGGATCACTGCTCTGCTGTAATTCTGGTTTATTTTTCTTGCTCTATGTCCACCCTGAGGGGCTTTCTTTGTCTTGTTTGTGGAGGAAATCTGGAAAGCTTGGAATTTTCTAACTCTGTTATCTTCCCAGAATCCTCTCCAAAATTGTACTTCAAAGTTATTTTACAGAAGCAAGATTTGAACCTGGGTGTTTCTAACTCTGAATCTAGCATCCTATTCACTAAGCAAAACTGCCTTTCTGAGAGATATTACAACCTTGGAATTGACAGGACTTGGTAATCAAGTGTATATTAGAGATGAAGTGAGAGAGACAAAGACAGTAGCACAGTGGAGAGCCCTGATTCTGGAGTCAGAGGACCTGTTTCAAATTCTGTCTCTGATGTTTACTACTTAAGCAATCTTCAACAAGTTGCTTAACCTCAGTTTTCTCACCTATAAAATAAAGGGGTTGGATTAAATGTCCTCTGAAATCCTTCCAAGATTTTGAACTTGAGAAACTGGGCAAATGGTTGGACCATGTTAGTTAACAGAAAAAAAATAAAATCTGAATATGAGCAGATTGAACAGGAAAGATGAAACTATTTTATTGACTATAAAATAATATGCTTTGAAAATATCCTCAGCTTGGATGTGCCTTTAGGATGTCTAGGCATAAATGTCTTGAGGACAGTTAGAGAGGCTTATTTGAAACTTGAGAGAGAGGGCAGAGTTAAGATGGACAGTTGGAAATCATCTGAGTCGATATAATAGTTGAAGTCATGGAAGCAAATGTGATGACCAAGGGAAAAAGAGAAGAGGACCAAAGATATTACCATAATGGGCATCAAGCTTAAGGGGTTGTGGAAAAAAGACAGGAGTCAATGAAGGAAAGAGAGAAAGGCGGCTATAGAGTTAGAAGAAGAATCAGTAGAGTGATAGAGGAAAGAGAAGATATGGAAAAAAAAAGAATGAAGTTTCAGTAAATTGGGTAGGGTGTAGAAAAGCCAGATTGCAAAGGGTTAAAAAAGAGAGTGGTTGGTGAAGGAGAATCACATTTTTTTCTCTAAAAAGTTTGGTAGGGAAGGGAAGAAGAGACACAAATTGATAGCTGGATGTCTTAGAAAGGTCAAGAGAAGGTTTTCATAGGAATGGGGAAATCTGTGCTTACTTACAGGTAGGAATGGTTCAGAGATTTCAAATGACTGAATGTTTTGCTAATGCTTATTCCACTGACCAAACATAAACATGCTTAGTACAGAAGAATCTGACCTGAATTATGGCAGGAGTCTGCGTATCCTGAGATTAGTGTCAGACATCCTTGAAACAAGTTTAATTGGGTATCTAACAAAAGCCCAACAATATAATACAGCATTTCAGCAGTAGGTCATTAACTGAGGGACTTTACAAGCACTAAGTAGTTAATCTATTTGAACTCCATGAAAAGTTGGCAAGTTCATTTTGCAAAAACTGAATCAATGATATGTTGGATTAAAAATGCCTGGTGACTAAGGTGAACATGAAGAATTGGGGTTAGGGTTAGTGGAGTACTTAATGCCTGTTATTCAGAGTTGTAACTTGAAATTCTGGTGCCCAGTGTAAATAATACAATACGAACATGGTGCAAGCAGAATGAAAGGTAACCCCAAAACAACTTTTTAAGACATTCAGTTGAGTATATCTGAGTTGGGGTCAGGGAGGAGGCTTCAAAAGGAGAGAACTAGGCATATCATGAGGCTGCCCCCAAGGAGGATACTTCAGGGGCCACGCCAGAGAACTCCTATAGAGTCCAGTCACTAAGAGAAGGAAGCACTCCCATCTAAAAGCTTCCAATTTTTGCTATTAATCTCGATAGCTAGGTGTTAAGTAAAGTTGTTTTTTACCTGTTGTTTCTTAGCCTTCTAAGTTTTAACACCTTGGGGCAAGGTCCAATCCACTTCTGCCCTTATGGCTTTGCCATTAGGACACTAATCAGGTTAATCAATAGAGAGTACTGCTTTGTGGCTGAACATTGGTAAGCAGGATACTAGATCATAACACCTCCCTCAAACTAAGTTTCATACAATAAAGGATAGTATAACCACACTTCTTTTCCAGGATGTTTTTTATTTAAACAAAAAAGTAGCCCCCATCTGAAGAATGAAAAAAAAATTAAATGTGCAACTATAACCTTAGTTGTTGAAAATATATCCTCACTTACCTTGAAGAAAGACCAAACAACTGGAATATGTGGGAGGATTCATACTCTTTCCATAGCATCATCAGCTGTGGGTGAACAATTCCTCATATTAAAATCCTAGTCAATCATCAGGGACTTTTTATGTTCGTGTGTGTGTGTGTGTGTGTGTGTGTGTGTGTGTGTGTGTGTGTGTGTGTAAGAGATAGAGTCAAAGACAGACACAGACACAGAGAGGAAGATGGAGATAGAGACAGAGATGGAGGGAGAGGGAGAGAAAGAAAACTGAGTGAGAGAGAAAGAAAGAGAAAGGGAGAGGGAGAGAGGAAGATAAAGAGAGGAAGAGAGAATTATTTTGTCATTGCTCTGTTGTTTTCAGTTGGGTCTAACCCTTCATTATCCCATTTGGGGTTTTCTCGGCAGAGATACTGTAGTGGTTTGCCATTTCCTTCTCCAGCTCATTTTATAGATGAGGAAACCGAAGCAAACAGAATTAGGTGACTTGCCCAGGGTCACACAGCTAGTAAGTGCCTGAGACCAGATTTGAATGCAGGAAGATGAGTCTTCCTTATGCCTGAGGCCCAGTTTGCTATCCATGCACCACCTAATGGCCCTAAAGCATGATTTATTAAATATCAAACTGGCCTCAGAGACAGGAGAAACCTGGGTTCAAGTCCCACTTCCAGTATAAACAGGCTATGAGATCCTAGACAAGTAACTGAAAACCCTTCAGCCCTGAGGCATCACTGAGACTATGAAGTTCAGATCAACATTGGAACAAGGAGTTCCCTAGGCAAAAGAAATTAGAAATGGCCTTAAACATTAAAAAAAATTAAAAACCACGTGTGTCTAAATAAATGAACATGTGCCAACACAGTATAAAATATCTGGGTTGAATGAAACATTTTCTCCTAAAATAACTTGTTTCACTCAGTTGACTGGCTGACTTGGTGTCACCACCCTGATTTTCTTAATTACTCTTAATCCCTCTCCTGCCACAGACACACCCTCTCTTACAAGAATAGTGAAGAGCTTTTATTCTATTCAGTGTTTTCCATTACTTCTATATAGGCTATCAAATTGCTCACCTTTACACAGGAGTATTTCGAAATTGTAGTGGCCCCTATAAAATACACATCAGTGGAACGATTAGGCAATGATGCCTGTCAAAGAGTCTATTCTCCTATAAATGTTCTGATTGATCTGTTTGGTAACAATTCAAGTTTCCTGGTAGGTTTCTTCCATCTTATATAAATATGAACTAATCGCAGCTATCCACAGGCAATAGATGCTGTCTTGTGAAGGGCTCTCAGCTGTAAGGTTGCTTTACAATCACAAGGCAGCCCAAAGCTTGCAGCTATCTGTCCTTCAATACACACCAGTCTTAGTCAACGTGATGGTCTCTAGGTTTTAGCTAGTATATTGCCATCTTCCTCATGAGTAGATGATGCTGTTGGCAGCCTTATCAAGGTGTGTGGGCAAGGCTGAGCACAACAGCACCTGACAAGAATGACTTCTCCATTCTGCAGACCTGAGGGGAAGGGCTTTAGTTTGAGGGGATCTGTGGGCTTTACCTCTGTTCACTTATGCACCTCACAGACTGCAGGATGTTTTCTCTTAGTCTAACATTAAGGAGTTGCTGAGGGGCCAGGTGACCTGGAGTATGGTGCTACAAGTGGCCTGTATGCTCTGGACTCAGGCATAGGGTTTGGACTAGGTTGGGTCCTGGGGGAAGTCTGATTTCAAATAATAGGGGTTAGCCTCTCTTTTCTCCTACTCTTCACCTTGCTAAACCACTGGGAGATTATCCTCCAAGGGAAAATTTACTTATATGTTAGGTAATAGCCAATATCTAGATATGCCTTGCCCAAATACTGAGTCATATATATGGTTGTCCAGAAGCAGGAAAGGAATATCAGTGCAGGCTTTGTACCACTCATGTTACATTAGTAATAGTTGTTTCATAGGAGTATGTATCATCTTCCCAACTAAAACAGAAGGTTCTTATGGGCAGTGATGCTGGCTGCTTCTCCTCCTCCTCCTCCTCCTCCTCCTTCTCCTCCTCCTTTTTCTTCACGAAGTTGAGTCTCCTATGCCTCTGGGTCACTGAAGCTATATAGTATAATTTGTTGCATCAATTTCCAATTGATGGATATTCCCTTAGCCACCAGTTTTTGTCAATATAGACAGCTGCTATAAATATTTTTGTTCCTATGAAGATGTTTTTGATGAAACCATCCTTGTTTTGCTGATCAATGAAATACTATTGTCCTATAAGAAATGAAAAAGAGGCAATTTAAGAGAAACTTGTGAAGAAGTGTAAGAACTGATGCAAAGTAAAGCAGAAAAGCAAATTGAGAATTTTACTTTACTTTTAAAAAAGTAATCAGAAAAGTAAAACAACACTGTAAAAAAACTACTACAAAAACAAGCAACTTTGAAAGGCTTAAATACTCTGATCATCAATACAATAGACAAACATAGTTCCAGAGGACAGATGTTACACAGCTACTAACAGAGGGTGATTCATACATTTTTACATAGCAAATGTAGGGATTTGTTTTAATTAAATATATATTAAATACGTGTGTGTGTGTGTGTGTGTGTGTGTGTGTGTGTGTATCCAACAAAGATTTTGTGGCTTTTTTTTCTTAATGAGGGGAGGTAGGAGAAGAGAAAAAACAAATGCTTGTTGATTTAATATTTTTTTTACTTTTTGGAGAGGGGAAGGCAGGGCAGTTGAGGTTAAATGACTTGCCCAAGGTCACACAGCTAGTAAGTGTTAAGTATCTGAGGCCAGATTTGAACTCAGGTCCTCCTGACTCCAAGGGCCGGTGCTCTGTTCACTGTGCCACCTAGTCACCCTTGCTGTAATTTTTTTTTTTTTTAAAAAGCAAGTCACCTCATAGAAAACTTATTTACTATTTTGATAAGATTACTAAACTGGTAGATCAGAGAAATGCTGAAGTTGACATAAATTTCAACAAAACATTGGGTAAAATATCTCATATTATTCTCATGGAAAACATGGGAAGATGTGGACTAGACAATAACTCAGCTTGATAGATTCTATACTGGCCAGCTGACGGGAGTTTAAATAGTAGTCCTAAAATGACTTAAAGTCAGTTTGGCAGGAGGTCTCCAGTGAAGTGTCCTAGGTATCTAAGCTTGACCCTGTGCTGTCTAACATTTTTATCAGTGACTTAGATAAAAGCATAAATACTACACTCAGCAAATTTGCAGATGAAACAAAGTTTGGAGAGATAGCTAACATACTGGATGGCAGAGCCAAAATCCAAAAAGATCTTAACAATCTAGAGCACTGTGCTGAATCTAGTCTGATGCTACTCAAAAGGGATCATTTGTAAAGTCTTACTCTTGAATCTGAAAGTTCGGTTCCACTTGTGTAAGATGGGGGTGGGGAGGAGAATTAGAAAGCAGATAATGGGAGGCTTAGTGGACCACAAACTCAATATGAATCACTATTTCTCAATATGGGCAGAATCCATTACAAAATTCAACCTCACAAGTATAAGAAGGTGAGGTGGGCATAGTTAGACACTAGTTTTCTTTAAAAAAACAAAAGATCTTAGGTGCTTAATGAACTGCAAAGTCAATATGAGTCAACATTTGCAGTCAAGAAAGGTAATGCTATCTTGCACTGCATTAAGAAATGCATTATTGTTGTTCCGTTGTGTCTGACTCTTCATGCCCTATTTGGGGTTTTCTTGGCAAAGATTCTGGAGTGGTTTGCCATTTCCTTCTCCAGGACATTTTACAAGTAAGGAAACTGAGGCAGACAGGGTTACACAGCTAATAAGTGTCTGAGGCCAGATTTGAATTCAGGAAGATGAGTGTTGCTGACTCTAGGCATGGCACTCTATCCACTGTGGCACCCAGTTCCCCTTAATAGGCATAGTCTCCAGAAATAAGGAGATGAGAGGCCCTTTACACTGTGCCCTGTCCTGTTTGCCTCCATTTCCTCAATTGTAAAATTAGGGTAATAACAGCACCTACTTCACAAGGTTGTTGTGAGGATCAAAAGAGTTGGAGGCTTAGACCTGGTCTAATGCACCTCATAGGGTTGAACCAGGGGAAGGGGCAGCCATTGAAAAGTGGGAAATTGAGGCTTCCCAACAATGGGTTTTCTCTAAGATTGGAATGGGCTCTTTTGGGAGGTGAGTTCCCCTTCCTAGGAGGTCTTCAAGCAGAGGATAGATGGCCAATATGGAGTCAGGAAACTGGCCTCAGACATTTACTAGCTGTGTGACCCTTAGCAAGTCACCTGACCCCATTTGCCTCAGTTTCCTCATCTGTAATGACCTTGAGAAGGAAATGGCAAACCATCCCAGTGTCTTTGCCAAGAAAACCCCAAATAGGATTGCAGAAAGTTTGAAATGACTCAACAACAATCACGGTTTTCAAAATGCTTTTCATACATCATCTCATTTGACTCCATGACCCTGTGAAGTAGGTGCTATCATCCCCATTTAACAGGTGGTGAGATTGAATCTCAGAGAGGTGAAAGTCTTTTCTACTTCCTAAGAAAATGACTTGTCCAGGGTGACAGGATTCAAACCAGATCTATTGGGTATACATTTAATGTTCCACCCACTGTTGAGAAAGGAGCATTGTGGATAGAGAACCTCCCATAGCACCAGGAAGATCTGGTTTGGGCTCAAGTCTTTCCTCTTGTTGTGTGACCCTGACCAAGAAATTTAATCTTATAGTGCTCTAGGCAATTCTTCAAGATATAACTTGCAGAGAAGATGTGAATCTGGATCTGTAGAAGAAGTTTCCTCATCTGGAGAGTTCTGTACACTGAGGAAATGGCAGGTTCAGTTTCTAAACCTACCCCTTCCAAATAGATCTGATGGCTTTGAAGAACCAGAAAATAGTATAATTGGGTTGGAAGAAAGTCTTTCAATAGAGTAGTTGAGTTGGGTCTATGAGAATAAATGAATTGTTCCCGGATAACCAAGGATCCATGATCTAGATAGTTGAGATAACATGGTTAACCAAAGGGAAAAAATTAATTTCAGTGGAATTTGCAAAAATCAATTAGCCATTATCATAATAATTATAAGCTATTGGTAATCTATGAATGCAAATTGGCACCTGCTTCACAACTTAGTCTTAGTATGCTGGGGTACTGAGAAGTTAAATCCCTTGACCAAGTTCACACATTAAATATGTGTCAAAAGTAGAACTTGAACCGAGCTATTCGTGACTCCACAGTCTATCTACTACATCTTGCTGCATTTAATTATTATTATTACTTATTATATACATCATATGTAATACACCTATGATAGAAGTTTCTTTAAAAGGAATGATCAACATTTTGTAATTGGACCAAAGCTCACACAGTAGGTCTGCTCTTAAATTTATTTTCTCTAAATGCCATGGTCTTGCCATGCCATTTTCCTAGCTGCAGGGTCTTACTAACCTATAATGACCTATTCTGATGCCATTGCCTTTTAATTAGGAGGTGACTTTAGAAGATCAAAAACCCATGTAAAGCTCTCGGCCTGGCTCTGAGGGCTGTCACAGTTACATCCAGTAAGTGGGAAAGTATGACTATTCATCTGATTTCAGATTTACACATTCATTTTAACAGTGACAATAATTCATCAGCACCAGTACTTTCCCAGAAAATGACTACATCTTTGTGCTGGTTAGATTCAAACTGGGCTTCATGCCGTCCAAGATGCAGAATAATTACCCAGAAATGCACTCTTAAGAAATTGACTGCACCTAGTTATTTTAATATAACTCCCTAAGGTGGAAAAATTGCCTAATGGGATATATCTTTAAGAAAAATGGGAAAAGAGTTTGTTTTCGGACTACCATGGGGAAAAATTGTAAGATACAAAGATTGCCTAGTAATTCAGGGCTGTTGGTTAGAATCTCTGAAAAGTTAGTAACAAGCAGAATACCAGCCATGCTTGGGAAGGACCAGTTATGCATTCTGATCTTTATTTTGCATTATCCTTTTTGTCTGGTGATGAGGGCAGTTTATTAACCCTATCAATGCAAATTCAAAGTGAACTATTTTGGTCATATCTACCATTCAGTCACTGGCTATCACAGGGTTAGAACACAAGAGAGTCTGACTAAATTTCTCTCCAAATATTTTTGGAGAGAAGGGAAGAAGGGATGCTCCCTGGAGACTCTCCTTACTCAACAAGTTTGGGAGGTCCTCCTATAAGAAATGCTGTTTTCCAAAGTTGTAACTTGGATCTAGGTTTCTTTTCTAATCAGAGGCTAGCAATCCTCAGACTTCCTCATGGTAGCTTTTAAAGCTAAATCCAAGGGGAAGGGGAGGCGCAGAGAGGATACTAAAACTGGGACACAATGAATATGTGACTGGAGACAGGTGTAGGGAGTACTCCATGGGGCTGGGGGAACCTCATTGTTATGTAATCACTTTTACCACTCCACTCTCCAAAGTGGACCACCAGAGGCCATGGCTGGGAGAAGCTAAGTGACTTGGCTGTGTATTCCCTGAAACCATATATCTTCATCTTCACCTGATCATTTCCCACCATGCCACCTGCCTGACCCTCTACCATCACTCCTCATTCTCCACCTCTTTTTTTTTTTTTTGCTTTTTTTTTGGAGGGGGGAAGGTAGGGCAATCGGAGTTAAGTGACTTGCCTAAGGTCACACAGCTAGTTTTTTGTTAAGTGTCTGAGGCTGGATTTGAACTCAGGTCATCCTGACTCCACAGCCAGTGCTCTATTCACTGTACCACCTAGCTGCCCCCATTCTCCACCTCTTACCCCAAGAAATAGTTCCACCACTACCATTGCCTTGGGAAAGGGTATGTTAACTGACTGCTCTGTTGCTCTACTCACCTTCCTTTGTGCCTTCCCCTACCACAGATCCCTTCCCTGGCTACCCCTTCCTTACATGCATTGTCTCTGCCATTAGAATGTAAGCTCTTTGAAGGCAAAGACTGTCTTGCTTTCATATTTTTATCTCCAGGATTTTGCCTAGTGTTTGGCAGATGCTAAGGCTTTATATGTATTTTTCATTTACTTGTAGAACTGTCACTTGCCAGCTACCACTTAACTGAGGCCACAAGGCCAATGCCTGTTTTAAATTTGCCTTTGAGGTTTGTCCTGAGTTCACTGGTATAGCTTCCTTACTTCACATTAGGGGAATTAAGTTGTTCACTATTTCTTTCTACTCCTACCTAAGATCTCTAAAGAAGAAATCTACCTTAGAGAAGCTACACTGTGCAGTGGATAGAGCACTGGGCCTAAAGTCGGGAGGTTGTTGGTCAATCATGTCTCACCCTTCATGACACTATTTGGAGTGTTCTTGGCACAGATGCTGAAGTGCTTTCTCATTTCTTTCTCTAGTTCATTTTATAGATGAGGAAATAGGCAAACAGGATTAAGTGACTTGCCCAGGGTCACACAGCTAAGAAGTATCTGAGGCCAGATTTTATCTCAGAAAGATGAGTCTTCCTAGTTCCAGTCCCAGCATTCTATCCACTGTGCCATCTAGTTGCCCTGAAGTCAGGAAGACCTGAGTTCAAATTGGTCTCAGAAACTTCCCAGTTGTGTGACCCTGGGCAAGTCACCTAAGCTCTGTTTGCCTTGGTTTCCTCAAATGTATAATGAGGGTAATAACAGCATCTGCCTCAAGGGGTGTTGTGAGTTTCACATGTACTATTTGTAAGGTTCTAAGTATAGTGCCTAGCACATAGTAGGCACTGAAAATGTTTATTTCCTTCCCCTCTACTCTGGAACTCTCTCTCCTCTACCTCCAATAAAGGCATAAATAAAGGAGAACAAAAATATATCAGAATATAATTCAGTATATAATATAAATCAGGTATGGAACAGGTAGTTTATTCTCACAGAAAAAAAGAATCATAACATGATCAGTACATACTAACCTGTAGCCACTAGTATAATTCAAACCTCATTGATTCTCCTTTCTTTTTTAGAGGGGAAGGCAAGACAATTGGGGTTAAGTGACTTGCCCAAGGTCACATGGCTAGTAAGTGTTAAGTGTCTGAGGCCAGATTTGAACTCAGATCCTCCTGATTACAAGGCTGGTACCCTATTCACTGCACCACCTAGCCACCCCCCCCCCCCCACTCACTTACTTTACAAAGCTGTTAATTAGCCATTTTACATTTGCGTCCACTGAACACAGTCCAAACACTAGGCAAGACCTTTGCTGTGACTGAACTTTCTCTCTAATGTTGTCCACTCCTATCAGCTGATCCCATTGCTAATCCAATGGCAACCACCCCCAAAGCAGCTGTTGCTTCTTTCCTGTGCTCCCAGGCCTTCCCAGACTGTCTGATGCTTACAAGATTGATGCTAGAGAAAGAAGACACACCAGAGGGCCCTTGTACAGACCCAGCCAGTGGATTCTGATTCCCATGGGGAGCAGCAGCCACTATTACAGAAGCACTTCCTTCTCCACCTAGAATTATATCTCATTACCCGGGCTGTGAAAGCCAAGAGTCACTGGCCAGAAGTGATTCCTTTGGTCCAATATGGCACCGTGCTTCATCAACTTTTCCAGTTTAACAACCAGTTGGGGGTGCTCAGGCCAGACATGAAGCAGATGAAGGATTATCAAATGTGCATGCTCCTGTTTTTTCCAAGGATCTAGCAGAGAATATCGATTTGGGTTTAGGGGTGCAGTGGGGGTGGGGAGTCTGTTACTCATTCTATTTGTTCATTCTTTTTTTAGCTTCCTATTTAATTTAGTTATTCTTTCTAGCTAGGAGCTATATTAAATTTTCCTACCTGCTAAAGGAGTATAAGTGCTATCAATGCCCTTTGAATTTCAGAACTCTGAATCAACAGGGCAGCTAGATGGCCCAGTAGATAGAGTGTCAAACCTGGAGTTAAGAAGACTCATCTTCGTGAGTTCAAATTCATCTTCTTACACTTACTAGTTTCGTGACCCTGAGCAAGTCACTTAGTCTTGATTGCCTCCGAAGGAAAACAAATATAAAACAGATTCATGAGTAGATAAATAGATGTATATATGTGTTCACATATGCAAAAATTATTTTTTGTGTGTTACAATTACTTTTGAATGAATGGATTCTAAATCCAGAACCAGAGGACCTCTGTTCAAATCTCCCTTCTGCCGATAATTGTATATGTGATCTTGGACAAGACACAGCCTCTCAGAACCTTGATTATTCAACTGAAAAATGAAGAATTTAAACTAACTTACTTCTGAGATGACTTCTGGAGCTAAACCCTAGGCTGAATAATTGTGCCCTTCTCCATAGTGAACATAGCTCTATTTCTGTAACTGTGTGACAGATAAGCAAGCGGGACATAACTTCCATCCAGTAACTACAAGGCTTTTTCTTTCTTGAAGATTGGTGGCACCCTCCAGAGACCCTCAATATTTCCCTGAAGCTATTGATGAGATCTTTATTGAGAGGAGGGACCCTCAGATGAGAAGGATCAGTTGTCTTGCAAGAGGTGGAAGGAGAGACACATAGAGTTTAGGAAAAACTTCCAATTAACATGTAAATGAAAGGACACTAATTTCAATATAATAAATATTTTCTGAATTAAATAAAAGCAAACGTACTAGTAACGGTTTGACCTCCGTCAGTCTTTTTCTTCAGTCTGAAGATAATGAATATTAAATCTAAGTTAGAGAAACTGCTGTTGACCTTCCCCTCTTCTGGAAATTACTCCCTTTTATGACCATCTGCTTTTTCTTGTTAATTCATTCAATTTAGCCTTTCTTAAAATTGTATATTACCTTTCACTCTTTTCCTTTTCTGCTTTCCTCTACCTCACTCATGATGTGTTTTGACTTTGTCCTTGAGCAATTCTGCAGCCTCATTATTAATGTTAGGAGAATGTCTGGGTTTTTTTTTTCTTTTTTCTTTTTTTTTGGGGGGGGGTGGGGTTAAAGAAATCCATCCTTCTGTTGGAATAATGCTACTTTTGAAAAGTCCCAGGGCCACATATTGCCCTTGTTCCCATCCATCCCCATAACCCACCTGAGGACTAGTACCAGTTGAACTGATGTTTGTAAAGATGTATTTGGTCGAGCATAAAGAAATCTCCTGCGGTATTGAAAACACATCCCTCAGAGAATAAAGGACAAAGCTGTTGGGCATAATGAAAATCAAGCATTAAACCCAAGCCACACAGGCACTTCACACACCTGGAACAACAGCCTGATGATTTGGAGAGACAATGGTAGTGAACTAATCTCATGTGTATTCCAGATGGTTCTGAAGGATCACAGAGAAAAGGTTTCCTCATTCCCACCCCCAACCTATTAAAATATACCCAGATTCTCAGTTAAATACTAAAAGCTAAATGTTGTTGAACGACATCCTGAAAGGGGACAGATTGTTCTTATTTTCCTAACTTGTACAGTCTTCTGAAGTTATCTTGAGGGGAGTAATTATTGATACCAAAACATTTAACTGACTTCACTTTAGCAAATAAATGCTAGCTTTAAACTAGGCTCTATTTGAATGGGAAGGTTTTTTGTTTGTTTGTTTGGTTATTTTGGTTTTTTTAGTGGGGTGTGTGTGTGTGTGTGTGTTTAACAAACAAATCCATGAAAGAGACTGATAACCAAGACCAGGACAAAAGAAGAATCAGTTTAACTTTTTAGCAATTTTAGCAACTAGCGCAGAGAGTGCTTTAAGGCTTTATAAAAGACTGCATTGTTTCATTTGAACTTCGTGACAACCCTATGAGGTACATTCTATAAGTTACTATTGTCCCCATTGTACAGATAAGGGAATTGGCAAGTGACTTTCTTGATGTCATGCTACTACATGTACTAGTGAGAATCAGATATAGGAAGTAAATAGATCTTCTCTCTACAGCAGAGATGGAAGGCAAACCTAGGGGCTTCTGACTATATGTTTATCAACCTATTCACTACAGCAGGTTGATTCTTAGTAGAGGGTGCAGAACTGATTATTGTATTTCTGTAGGCAGGAAAAAAACCTTGTCCTATAGCTTACAATATTTGTCAAAAGAGCAAATGTTTCCCCTTGGATTTTACAGAAAATTATGTTTGTGAAACCAGGAATTTGCGAAGATGCAAATTCAACTGCCTAGTAATTATTTGATTCATTTCAATAAACAAATGTTTGGTGGCAATTTTTGTATGAATCATTTTCACCTTTTTAAATTTCCAGAATAGATTAGAATAGCATGAATAAGAGACCTTCAACTCCCATCATCGTCTTCTTGGGTAGGAGAGATTCTCTAGAGATTAAAAAACAAGCATTTATAAGCTAATAAAAGAAAATATTTATTTTATTTCACCTTGGGCTTAGCCACCCACTGCTAACCTCCGTTTTATTTTCAAGCTATTCCTTTTCAGTGGCCAAGCTGAAAGCGCCCAATATACCAACCAAGCCACTTGGGAGAAAAGTGAAAAATTGAATCAACCAGATGCTTTATCTATTCTTCCTCCTCAGTTCCTCTCCTGCTCTCTCTTGTCATAGGTCCTTTGTTCATGCCATCCTCAATCCCTGCAATGGATCCTCACTCTCCTCAACCCCTGATAGCCTGCATTCTTTACTCCCTGCAAGGTTCAACTTGGGTAATTCCTCCTCCTTGAAGACTTCTCTGATCTGCCAAACCAAAGGCCCAGTACAGGGTCTTGTATCTGGTAGGTACTTAATAAATGTCTGTTGAATTGAGCTAAGCTTCCTACTTCACTCCTGCCACATGGGTATTGGTACCCCTGGCCACACCCAGACCAATAGGCCATGAGAGCAGACACTGAAGTGTTTAGTCAAACTATAAGACAAGACTAGACCCAAAACATTCTGCTCCCTTTCACTCCCTCTCACTCTCGGTATCCTTGTGATACTTAATTTCAGACTACGAATGAACAAAGCCCATTCTCCATCTCCTTACTTCTCATCCCCATCTACCTCAACTCTACTTTCCCAAATATTCCACCACATATCTGGCCCTGACATATGCTATGGTTTCTGTAATTCTTTTTATTATTGTTCAGTTATGTTTAACTCTTCCCACCCAATTTGGGGTTTTCTTGGCAAAGGTACTGGAGTGATTTGCCATTTTCTTCTACAGTTCATTTTACAGATGAGGAAACTGAGGCAAAGAAGATTAAGTGACTTGCCAAGAGTTACACAGCTAGTAAATGTCTGAGACCATATCTGAACTGACTAAGCCGATTCTTCCTGACTCCAGGACTAGGTAGGCAGGGTGGCCAGTATGGAAGCAAGGGAGACTGGTTGCCCAGTACTGCCTTCTTCACTTATTCTGTATAGAACAGATGGCCCTTCTCTTTGCCAAGGCCAGCTCCTCCACATGTAAAAATCCAACCCCTCTCATCTTCTCATGACACTGTTCTCTTTTGGCCCTCTTCTACCTATCTAGTGGCTATTTATGAATCTCTTTTGCTGGATTTTGATCTACATTTTACCCACTAAGGCTCTATCCTGGATCCTCTTTTCTCTCTCTACTTCTTACTCATTGATCTCATCAGATTTTATGGGCTCAATTACCATTTCTTGAAGATGATTCCCAGCTCTATATAACTCTATACAACTAGTCCTAGACATTTTTCCTGAGCTCCAACACCATATCATGAACTGTACATTGAACATTTCTAACTAGATGTACCATAAGTATCCCAAACTCAATATGCTCCAAACTCATATCTTTCCCCCAAACTGAGTTCCTTTACTGAACTTTCCAATCAGCTTTAAAATGTCTATTTTTTAAAAAAATTAACCAGCATTTTTAATTAATTTAATTATTTTGTCCCTTCTTCTGCCCTCTCCTGCCCTCTCATCCCTGCTATTGAGCAAATTTAAAAACAAAATAAAACAAAAAACAAATCCCTAAATACATAACTACCTAGCCCAGCAAAACAAATCCCCACATTAGCCATCTCCAAAAAATGTATGCCTCTTTCAATATATCTCAGTCTAGAGGTGAGTGACATAGTTAATCTCATTCTTTTGGACTTACAGTTTATTATTGCATTGATCATTCAAAAGTCTTTCAAAGTTGTTTTTTCTATTGAATGCTAAAAATATATAGATTATTCTTCTAGTTCTGCTTACTTCATCCTGCATCAGGTCATAGAAGTCTTCCCAGGTTTTTTCTGAAATTGTCAATTTCATTATTTCTTATAATGCAATAATATTCTATTACATTCATATGCCACAATCTGTTCCACCATTTCCCAATAGTTTCTAAATTCTGGCAACCATGTAAAGAACCGTTATAAATATTTTTTGCACATATACATCCTTCCTGTCTTTCTTTGATTTCTTTTGGAATATAGACCAACTAGTGGTATAGCTGAATAAAATGATATGTACAATTCGGTAACTTTCTGGGCCTAGCTCCAAATTGCTTTCCCGAATGACTGGAACAATTCATAGCCCCACCAATAGTGCACTAGAGAAATTGTTTTCAATATTCATTTTTACAGGATTTTGAGATCCAAATCCCTCTCCTTGTTTTCCCAGCACTCAGCACAGTGCCTGACTATACATATAGTAGATGCTTAATAAAAGCTAGTTGACTGACCAATTGATTAATCTACTTCACTGATCCATCTCTCTTCTCTCCCACTTTTTTCATCATTTCCTTTGACATTCTTAACTTTTTCCCCTCCATATCAATTTCATTATTATTTTCCCTAGGTCTGTAAAATATTCTTTTCAAAGTTTTATTTGTATTGTACTGAGTAAATAAGTTAATTTAGTTACTACTGTTATTTTTATTATATTGGATTGAACAACCCAAGTGCAATTAATGTTTTCCCAATTATTTAGGTCAATTTCTTTGAAGATTGCTTTGTAGCTAGATTCATATAGTCACTAGGTGAATCTTGATAGATTCTCTATTACTGTTGAAGGTACCATCTAACTTCCAGGCCCCACCCCTACCCTGTCCTGCCCAGGTTTACCTCAACTTCTTAGTTTCACTTGCTTGCTAGATATACAAGTTTGTTATTTCTTCTTCCATAACATCTCTCACATGTATCCCCTCTTCACCACTGGTCCAAGCCCTCATCACCTTTTGCCTGGAATTTTTGCTATAGCTTCTTAATTAGCCTCCATAATTCAATCATCTCTTTACTCCAATTCATTTGCCACATAGCCACCTAAATGAGTGAAGCTCTGACCATATAACCTCTACTCAACAAATCTCATTTACTTCTAAGATAAAACAACAACTTCTCCTCCTTTAGAATTTTAGCACTTAAAACTCTTCACAACCTGGCTCCCTTCTACCTTTTGAATCTTCTTATACCCCCCCATAGCCTCTGGGATCCACCTATACTGATAAATTTGAGACTCCAAACACACTACAGTCTATCTCCCATCACCATCCCTTTGTAGTGATTTTCTGCCATGCCTGGTATATATGCCCTTCTCACTTTCAATTCTCTGAATCCCAGTTTTTCAAGGTTCAATTCTGTCATCAGCTTCCATTAAAAGTCTTTCCTGATCCCTTTAGCCACTAGTAATCATTTAATAAGGAAACCTGCTATAACACTCAGAAAACCAAAGTATCAGGAACATGGGAAAAACCACTAGCACATTTTAGGGATTCAGAAAGGTATAGCAGACAGAATGCTGGATTTGAAGTCAGCAAATTTAAACTTCAGTCCTCTCCCTGATCCCTGTGTGACCTTTCTGCAGCCCCAGCTTTGGAATTTCAAATTCATTCCCTTCCTCATTTGTCACCCACAAAATGAAAGGTTTGCACTAGAGGACTGCTAACACACCTTACAGCTGTAAAACCTATGGTCTTATCTCTAAATATATACATATATTACATATTATACAAAATATATGTGTATATGTATATGTTGTTGTTCAGTCATTTTTTCAGTCACAAAGATAATAGAGTGGTTTTCCATTCCTTTCTCCAGCTCATTCTACAGATGAAGAACTGAAGGCAAACAGAGTTAAGTGACTTGCACAGCTAGTAAGTGTTTGAGGATGGATTTGAACTCATGAAGATGAGTCTTCTTAACTCCAGGACTGACAGTCTATTCACTATGCTACCTAGGTGCCCAATACACACATGCACACTAAAGATGGTGCCTTTCCTTGAAATTGCTTGCTGCAAATTCTTTTTATGAATGCTTCAAAGGCCTTAAAAAAATGAAGACTTACCTCTTAACACTGAAATGAATAAGCATAAATGAACGACAACTTAGGTTTCCCACTAAATTTCCTTTGACATAGTTGGCTCCCATCTGGGGTGACAGAGAGAAAGGCACCACACAACTTTTGGACAAGTCTAGGCAGAGAGCAAAGGATAACCCATTTGCCAGCCTATGAGAGTGCCTCCCGCCAGGTAGAGTTTGGTATCTCCATAGTATAGCATGTAGGGATTTTTTTTCAACTGTGTTTGCATTTCTAAGGCATGACAAAGGGATGAAATTGCTCAATTTCCAAACTAGGCAACAATATGCATGAACACTTAGGGCTACCTGTCTCCCTGTTATTGAAGGAACAGGGAAATCCAAAAGAAAAATACATGCCAATTAAATTTCTATTTTGATTATGCAAAAAGCCAGGGAAAGCAGATTCATTAAATATATCTGAGTAGTGGTGTGGTATACTGGAAAGAGAACTGGCCTGGAGTGGGGCAGAGTCAAGATGGCAGAGTAGAAACAGGACTTCCAAGTGGCTCCAGTTCCTACTTTCACCAATCCATGTAAAAGGGGAATCTGAACAAACTTTGGAGCTACAGAACCCACAAAATGACACAGAGAAGCTAACCTCCCACTGAGGACAGCCTGGCATCCCAGCAGGGAGTGGCCAGTGCAGTGCTCTGGGAGCCAACCCCAGGCCCATGTGAGCCAGAGGTTTTAGCCCCAGGGAGGCCTGACCAGCAGCCAGCTGGAGGGCCTCCAGAACACCAACAGCTGTGGTGTTTCCAGAATTATCAACACATAGATGCCAAGGACAAAGTGAGAGGTCAATGTACTGTGGAATTTGGGATAAAGGGGAGAGTGTCTGCTTTTGCCCCCAGGGCAAGAAGCCACTGAGATGCTTAGGTGGAGCCTATGCCACATTGCAGCTTCAGCTCCTGGCCTGTGGAATGGAGGGAAACCTGGCGACAGTCTAGGGGGTAATAGCTCTTGCTTTAACCTTCTTGGATCTGTATTGCAGACTGGGGTAGAGGTCCTGGGGTGTGTGACCAGCTTGCTAGAGTGTGTGGAGGCTTCAGAGAGGGCACCCAACTAATACCTCTGGCAGCTGAAAAAACCCCAGCATTTGGGATGGAAACTCCCCTGTCTGGTGGCAGAGTCCTACTGTGGCAACAAGCCCCAAAGTCAAGTAACTGGGTGGCAACATGCCTAGGCAAAGGAAACAAAATAAACAGAAAAATTCAACATTAGACTCCTATTTTGGGGGCAAAGAGGATCGAAGCAGGGAACAGGAGGAGGACTGTGAGGTCAGAAATCCTGCACTAAAAACTTCAAATGAAAATACAAGCTGGTTACAGGCCATAGAGGACCTTAAGAAGCAGATAGGAGAAGTGGAGGAAAATTGGGAAGAGAAATGAAAATGATGCAAGAAAATTATGAAAGGAGAGTCAATAGCCTGATGGAGGAAAATAATGCCCAAAAAATAGACTAACTCAAATGTAAAAACAGGCTCAAAAAGGCAATAAGGAGAGGAATGCCTTAAGGAGTCAAATTTGCCAGATGGAAAAAGAATCTCAAAGGCTCACTGAAGAACATCTTTCCTTCAGATTTAGAATGGACCAAAGGGAAGCTAGTGACTTAATGAGAAATCAAGATGCTGTTAAACAGATCAAGGCAATGTGAAATATCTCATGGTAAAAACACAGACCTGGAAAATAGATCCAGGAGAAATAATTTTTAAATTATTGGACTACCTGAAAGCCATGATCAAAGAAAGAAACTAGAAATCATCCTCCAATAAATTCTCGAGGAAAACTGCCCTGATGTTTTAGAACCAGAAGGCAAAACAGAAGTTGAAAAAAATCCACTGATCACCTCCTGAGAAAGATTCCCCCCCCCCCAAAAAAAAAAACTCCTAGGAATATTATTGCCAGGTTCTGGAATTCCCAGATCAAGGACAAAATATTACAAGCAGCCAGGAAGAAATAATTTGAATATTGTTAAAACACAATCAGGATAACACAGGATCTGGCAGCTTCTACCCTGAGGGACAGAAGAGCCTGGAATATGATATTCTGCAGGTAAAAGCAGCTGGGATTGGGGTGGAACCAAGACGGCGGAGTAGAAACAGCTCATCCAAGCCACTCTGCCCCCAGATTTCCCCCAAACTATGTAGGAGGGGACTCTGAGCAACTTCTGGAGCCCCAGCACCCACAGAACGACATGAAGAAGCTAACCTCCTGCTGGGGATAGCCCAGCAGCCCTGCAGGAAGGAGCAGCGCAGCAGTCTGGGAGCCGGCAGCGTGCAGTGCACAGCACGAAGAGCGCGGGGAGCCGAGCCAAGCCCAGGTCCACGTGAGCCGAGGCTTTAGCCCCAGGGCGGCAGGGCCAGCAGCCGGCTGGAGAGAACCCAGAACACCAGCAGCTGTGGTGACTCCAGAATTATCAACAAAGACATGCCTGGGACAAATTAAGAGGTTAGTGTCCTATGGACTTTGGGACCAGTATTTGGGGAATGCGTCGGCTCCCTCCCCTGGGGGCTAGAAGCTGCTGAGGAGACATGCCATTTTGTAATTTTCAGAGGCAGCTCCAGCTGCTGGCCTGCGAATTGTAGGGAGATCCAGCGATCAGTCTTGTGGGGTAATCACTCTTGCTTTAACCTCCCTGGATCTGGATTGTGATCTAGGGTGGAAGTCGTGGGTGGGTTTCCAGCTTGTCAGAAATGGAAGTTGCCCCCAACACGTTCGGGACGAAAATTCCTCTAGCTGGCCTTAAAGCCATAGTGTGGCGACAAGCCCAAGAGTCAAGTGATTAAGTGGCAACATGCCAAGGCAAAGGAAACAGAAAAATGCAACCCTAGACTCCTATTTGGGGGGCATAGAGCAGGAAAAGGACTGTGAGGTCAGAAGTCCTGCTCCAAAAGCCCCAGGGGAAAACATGAGCGGGTTGCAGACCATAGAGGACCTTAAGAAGGACTTTAAAAATCAAATAAGAGAAGTGGAGGAAAAATTGGAAAGAGAAATGAGAAGGATGCAGGAAAAGTATGAAATGAGGGTCAACAGCCTGACTGAGGAAAACAACACCTTAAAAAATAGACTAACTCAAATGGCAAAGGAGGCCCAAAAGGGCAATGAGGAGAAGAATGCCTTAAAAAGTCGAATTTGCCAGATGGAAAAAGAATCTCAAAAGTTCACTGAGGAGATTCATTCCTTCGGAGTTGGACTGGAGCAAAGGGAAGCTAATGACTTTATGAGAAAATAAGATGCTGTTAAGCAGATCCAAACAAATAAAAGATTAGAAGGCAATGTGAAATATCTCATGGGAAAAACCACTGACCTGGAAAATAGATCCAGGAGAGACAATTTAAAAATTATTGGACTACCTGAAAGCCATGATCAAAGAAAGAACCTAGAAATCACCCTTTAAGAAATTCTCAAGGAAAACTGCCCTGATGTTTTAGATCCAGAGGGCAAAATAGAGGTTGAAAGAATCCACAGATCACCTCCTGAAAAAGATCCCAAAAAGAAAACTCCCAGGAATATTATAGCCAGGTTCCAGAATCCCAGATCAAGGAGAAAATACTACAAGCAGCCAGGAAGAAACAATTTCAATGTTGTGGAAACACAATCAGAATAGCACAGGACCTGGCAGCTTCTACACTGAGGGATCGAAGGGCATGGAATATGATATTCCAGAGGGCAAAAGAACTGGGAATGAACCCAAGGGTCACCTACCCAGCAAAACTGAGTGTTTTGTTTCAGGGGAAAATATGGTCATTCAGTGGAATGGAGCACTTTCAAGCATTCTTGAGGAAAAAACCAGAATTGAATAGAGAATTTGACATCCAGACACAAGAAGGAAGAGATGCCTGAAAAGGTAATCAGGGAAAGGAAATCAAAAGGAACTTATCAAAGTTGAACTATTTACATTCCTATATGGAAAAGCATTAACTGTGACTGATGATATCTTTCTCACTATGAAAATAATGGAAGAAGGGTGTGTGGTCATATGAATACATATGTGAATGTGTGTGTATATGCTTGGAGAGCATGGGTTGAATCTGTTGGGAAGGGAGAATATTCAAGGGATGAAATTATGAGGTGGGAGAGGAGAGTGGCAAGAGGAGATGGGGAGAGACAGGGTGGGGTAGACTGTCTCATGTAGAGGAAGCAAGGGGAAGTGGTTGCAAGGGAGGGGGAGATTAGGAAGGCAAAAAAGGCAAAACCACATTCTCATTGAATTTGGTTCAGGGAGAGAATGACATACATACTGAGTGGGATATCTCAACCTGCAGCAGAATAGGGGGAAGGGGGATGAGAGGAGGGATTATGGGTGGGAGGGTATCCTTGGGGGAAGGGGAGGTTGGAAGTGCCCCCTATAGAAGAGGTACGGGATCATGTAGGGAGTGGACCAGGTGGGGGGTGGGATGAGTGGGAGGGAATTATAAGCAGCCTTGTACAATATATCTACTATGATAATGTTTTGCATAGCTAGACATGTACAACATGTCTTAACATTAAATGTTTCAAATATATATAAATACTAAAAAAAAAAAAAGCAGCTGGGATTAAAACCAAGTGTGTGTATATATATATATATATATATATACACACACACTATTATTAATACTATTTTACATGTAATTGGGAAATAAGAGAAGGGGATATCCTGGGGGACTGCTATTTTGGGGAGGTGGGTAGGAGAAAAATGGGGAGAAAATTTGTAACACAAAAACTGGCAAAAATGAATGAAGTAAAACAAAAGTTAATAAAGCATTTGAAAAAAAAGAGAGAGAGAGAGAGAACTGGCCTGGATGAGAGTCAAGAACCCTGTGTTTGGATTTTGGTTCTTCCACCAATGAGGTGACCTTGGAGAAGCTGCTTAGAATTGTAAAATGTTGGCTTAATGTAGCTTGGATGAATTAGTCCAAAGTCCTCATTTTGTAGATTAGGAAACGGAGGCCTAGAGAGTGAAGTGACTAACCTCAGGTCACATAACTAAGAAAATGGAAAAGTTTGGATTTGTGCCCTAAATCTCTGACTTAATGCCCTTTATTTCCCAGGCTTCTGGGAACTTTCAAGGCTATATTTCCTTCTTTAAAAAATAAAAACAGGGGGCAGAGCCAAGATGGCTGTGTAGAAGCAAGAAAACTCTGTGAGCTCCCCCCACAACCACCTCAAATATCTGTAAATATTGCTTTATACAAATTTTACAGCTACAGAGCCCACAAAATGACAGAGAGAAACAAATCTCCCACTGAAGGAAGCCTGGCAGGTAGACAGGAAGGGTTCATCGTAGCATGATGGGAGCAGAGCCCAGCCTAAGTGAGCCTACAATTTTAGCCCCAGGGCAGCCCTGACCAGCTGCTGCAGAGAACTTTGGTGGGTGAATTACCAGCAGCAGTGGCAATTTCCAGAATTATCAACCCATAAATGCCAAAGAAAAAGTGAGAGGTCAGTATAGAACTCTGTTGGAACTGAGGGGGATGAAGGAGCAGGTCTGGCCCCTGCCCCTGGAGCTAGAAGTGGCTGATGTGTGGAGGCCCTGCAGCTGCCTCCACGTGGCTACTTCAGAGCTCCTCGCTTGCAGATTGTAGGCTGGCCAAGCGACCATTCATAGGGAAATCACTCTTGCTTTAACCTGCCTGGATCTGGTGGTGGTCCCAAAGTGTGACCAGTGAGCCAGAGTTTGTGGGGACTGCAGAGACGGTGCCCTCCTAATAACTCTGGCAGCTTTGAAAACCCCAATGATTTGGGACAAAACTCTCCCCTCTGGAAGCAGAGTTCTACCATGGCAAAGAGCTCAAAAGTCAAGTAATTGAGTGGTAACATGAGCAAGCAAAGGAAGCAAAGCAAGCACAGCAATCAAACTTTAGATTCCTTTTTAGGGGACAAAAAGGATCAAATCATGGAATGGGAGGAAGACAATGAAGTCAGAACTCCTGCACCAAAAGCTTCCAAGAAAAATATGAATTGCTTACAGACCATGGAGGAGCTCAAGAAGGATTTTGAAAACGAAGTAAGAGAAGTGGAGGAAAAATTGGGAAGAGAAATGAGAATGATGCAAAAAAATCATGAAAAGAGAGTCAACAACCTGACTAAAGAAAATAACACCTTAAAAACAGATTAACCCAAATGGCAAAAGAGGCCCAAAAAGCCAATGAGGAGAATGCCTCAAAAAGCCAAATTTACCAGGTGGAAAAAGAATGTCAAAAGCTCACTGAAGAGAGTAATTCCTTCAGAATTAGATTGGAACAAATAGAAGGTAATGACTATATGAGTAATCAAGATACTATTAAACAGATTCAAACAAATGAAAAATAGAAGGCAATGTGAAATATCTCATTGGCAAAACCAAAAAATTGGGGAGGAAGCTGATGCGTTCCCCAAATACTGGTCCCAATGTCTATAGGGCACTAACCTCTCACTTTGTCCTAGGCATATCTGTGCTGATAATTCTGGAATCACCACAGCTTCTGGTGTTCTGGGGTCTCTCCAGCCAGCTGCTGGCCCGGCCGCCCTGGGGCTAAAACCGGGGCTCACATGGTCCTAGGCTCGGCTCCCAGAACACTGCGCTGTTGGTTCCCAGCACGCTGTGCTGCCTGCTCTCAGAGCGCTGTGCTGGCCGCTCCCTGCAGGGCTTGTGGGCTGTCCTCAGCAGGAGGTTATCTTCTCTGTGTCGTTCTGTGGGTGCTAGGGCCCCAGAAGTTGTTCAGATTCCCCTTTTACATTGTTTGGAAGTGGTGTGGGGCAGAGCACCTTGGAAGTGCTGTTTCTACTCCACCATCTTGGCTCTGCCCCCCCCCCCCCCTTTCAAGCATTCTTAAAGAAAAAAACAGAGTTGAATAGAAAATTTGACATTCAGATACAAGAAGCAAGAGAAGCATGAGAAGGTAAACAGGGAAAAGAAAACATAAGGAACTTATCAAAGTTGAACTATTTACATTCCTTCATGGAAAAATGATCATTGTAACTTATGAATACATACATATATATGTCTATATAGGAGGGTATATGGGCATATGAATACATATGTGAGTGTGTGTATATATGTGTATAGGTATACATAGATAGAGGGCACAGGACCAATTGAATAGGAAGGGATGATACTTAAAAGGTGCAATTGAGAGTTTAGAGAGGAATATAATGAGAGGAGATGGGGAGAGACAGAATGGGGTAAATTATCTCATTTAGGAGAGGCAAGGAAAAATGGTTACAATGGAGGGGAAGAACAGGAAGGCAAAAGGGAATGGGTCAACCTTACTCTCATTGAATTTGGCTTAGTGAGGGAAGACATACATTGGGTATCTTGCCCTACAGGAGATTAGGGGGGAAGGGGATGACAGGGGGGGATGATGGAAGGGAGGACAGGTTGGTGGGGGACGATAGAAGGGTCAAAGTAGAGAATAGAATAATTGGGGGGGAGGTGGGATAGGATGGAGTGAAATATAGTCAGTCTTTCACAATATATCCACTATGGAAATGTTTTACGTAGCTATACATATACAACCTATATTGAATTGCTTATCTTCCCAGTAAGGGTGGGTGATGAGAGAGGAAGGAAAATAATCTGGAATTCAAAGTTTTAAAATCTAATGTTAAAAATTATTATTATTATTATTTATTATTATTATTATTATTATTATTATTATTATTATTATTATTTACATGCAACTGGGAAATAAAATATACAGGCAGTGATGTATGGAGATCCATCTTGCCCTTCTGGAAAGTCAGAGGGGGGATAGAAGAGGATATAGGAGAGACCATATTGGGATAGGGGGCATACAGTGGGATCATTGTTTTGGGGTGGTGGGTAGGGGAAAAACGAGGAAAAAATTTGCAACTCGAAATCTTGTGGAAATGAATGATGTAAACTAAAAATAAACGTAAAATTTAATTCAAAAACTAAAAAAAAAATAAGAGCAATGGGTTCCTCTTACACATGAGGATGATCTACCCTTGATTTCTCCTTTACCTACAGATATTCCATTCCAACAATCTCCTTAACTTTGAAATTTCTCTACTTGTCAGACCTCCTGTTCTGACATTTTCCCTCATACCACAATCTCTTGTACATCTATTTTTCTTCTCACCACAGCCTCCAGTTACTCAACCCTTCCTAGCTGTCTTATTCTATCACCCCTGCTCTGACTTCACTTTCCTCCCATTGACATTATACTCCTCCCTGTCCTTGAATCCTTTGCTCCCTTGTCCTGTTGTTTATACCCTTATGATCACAAGCCTTGCCTTTTACCTTGCTCATACCTTTATAAAATCCAATTCTCCACCTTCTCATTCATGAGCTGCTGAACACATCTGGAGAAAGGGACACAACTATGTTGATTGGGTCTACTACAGATGTATGTTATCCAGTCTCAACTGGACCTTTACTGTTGCATGGCAATTCTTTCTTTTTTTTTACTCCCTATTACAGTCCCCACAGCATCCATTCCAAATCTTTGTTTTTTCTTCAAGCCAGTTACACTATTCCCTTATCCAATTCCTCTCAGGATAGATTCTTTACTTTTACTTTATCTGGAAAACTGAGACTATCTGTCAGAAGCTCCCTCATGTCCCCATTTTTATCAATCAATGAGTCAATAAGCATTTGTGTGCCAAGCACTGTAGCAAGCATGAGGAACACAAAGGGAAAAATGAAACAAGCCTTTGATCTTGCATTCCATTGAAGGAGACAGCATGCAAAATTTGATATATGTTGATGTTGGTGGTGGGGAAGAGGGAGGAAGACACTAGTACTTGGGTGAATCAGGGAAGGCATGTAGAATGTGGTACCTAAGTTGAGTCTTTGGAATTCCAAAAGGCACAATGAGGAGAGAGTATATTCCAGGTAAAGGAGCAGTCATTTCAAAGGCAAAAGGACAGGAAGAGATGGACTTCAATGAACAGGAGAGTGACCTGATCAGACATGAGTTTTAGGAAAACCTCTTTGCACTGTGAGGATTTTGAGGATAAGAAAGTTGAGTCTCAGAGAGGTTAATTTCCCACAGATACTTACTGCTAGTATTTCTGCTACTGAGTATTTCTGATACTCAGAAAAGAGAGTTGTAGTCTTGTGTAGCCCTCTACCTGCTACATTCCATGCTGCCTCTTTTGTATTTTGGATGAAACTGAGTCATACACTATGTTTGGAAGACAAAATGGATGACAGTTAAAGTGGTAGTTATTTGACCCACCCATCACATACTATCTCTTCTTCACGGCACCTTGCTGCTTTAGCTAATCTTCTCTGCAGGTGGCAATTGCTTATCAGTTAGTGGGGACAGCTGGCCGCTTTTCCACAAGAGTTGCTTCCCTGGATGATGACTGTTATGGTTGGACTGAAAGATTGGCTGCTGACGAGGGGGCACAGATATTCTCAAAGCTCTTGGGTTCAGCATCCCTGATTGTCTCCACCTGATCTCAAGAAAGGTAGTAGTGATTTGACTTGCTTGACAGCAGCTGCCTCCTATCTCTCCCTCAGGATGTCTTGATGTTTCAGTTAGGTGAGCTTGCCTAATCAAACATATACTAGCAACTGTCTACTGGCCATTCTCCACCTAGACCAAAAAAGTCTCTAGAGAGACCAGAAGCTGCTTTAAACCCAAAAATTCTTGGAAAGGCCCAATTCAGTTCTTCTTTGAATGCTCAAAGGAGTTTTACAATACAATTTATAACTGGATGCTTAACCCATGCATCCAGCAGGGTGCAACAATCAGGTGAAAATTCTATAGGAACTCTGGACATGGGACCTCTTGGCTGGTCCTCTGGCAGTGGGACATAGAGTCCAGAAAAAAAAACACATATTCCTAGGATTGGTACTATTCTCTGTCCTGAGTGGTCTGTTGCTACCAACTGTTTCTCTTCTCCACTAGTTATAGCAGCAAGCACCCCAACATCCCCAGGGTGGCTGCCAACACAGGTTCTTAGAGCTGCTTTTGTAAAGGAAAGCAACTCAAAATCGGTTAACAAGCTTACTTTAATCAAACAAACATATATCATTTACCTAGTTCAGGGTGAATAGGTCAGCACCCTGAACTTCAGAGTATACAGACAGATCAAACAGACAGGCTTCCAAAATGTCCAACCATTATCAATACCAAATCACAGTTACCAGAGAGGGAAGCATCAACATCTGGGTTTTCAAAGCCGGGGGAGGTGGGGGGGGTGGGAGGGGGCTCTCAACGGCTTCCCATGAGTCTCATCTGGTCAAATCACACAACACTTCTCAAAGTAAGCCCCAAAGCAAAGCCTCCCATCAGGGTTTATATAGCCTTCTCCTGGCTCAGAGAATGTAACCATCCTCTTGACCCACTGCCCAATCACACAGCATCAAGGTGTGGTCATTCCTGAAAACCAAGCCTCCTACTACAGGCTCCATGTGACCACATTCAGCCTATTAGGGGGCAGAGTATATTTTCAAATTAAAGAAGGTTCTCAGAGTCACTTAAGCCAATCAAAGGGCCTAGGGGCAGGGAAGATCTTCAAATCTGCATTTCCATTACACTAGTACATCCTCATGAAACAGTGGGAGTGGACTCAAGGGCTAGCCCTGACAAGGAGCAGCCTTCTACCATCACTTTGCCCTGGCATCCTCCTTTCTTTGACTATAACTCCTTTCATTTTCATGTCTTCCTTTATTTGCTGTCTCTGTACCCAATGAGAAGCCAGACTCTGCCCTTTCTTCTTTTTCCTCAACCATATAGTTATAGGAATGCATATGATGAAGGTAAGTCATTTCATCTAAGTTGTTTGCTTCGTTCTTTATTCTTAGTTCACACAAATCTTTCCGTGTGTCACTGAAGTCCTCACATTCTTTGCAACAGCATAAAAATATTCTATTATAGGGGCGGCTAGGTGGCACAGTGAATAGAGTGCCGGCCCTGGAATCAGAAGGACCTGAGTTCGGAGCCGGCCTCTGACACTTAATCCGCACAAACAAAAACCTAGCCGTGTAACCTTGGGCAAGTTACTTAACCCCAATTGCCCTAAAGGGGCGGCTAGGTGGCGCAGTGAGTAAGAGCGCCGGCCTCGGAGTTTGGATGACCTGAGATCAGATCCGGCCTCAGAAAATGAGCACCCACGCATAAATCAAATGACTAGCCGTGTAACCTTGAGCAAGTTACTTAACCCCAATTGCTTTAAAAAAATAAAAAAATAAAAAAAAAATTCTATTATATCAATTCACCATCACTTATCCAACTACTCTCCAATCTTTTAGCATCCACTTTGTGTCTGGCTTTTTGCTGCCACAAAGAATGCTGCTATGAATATTTTGTTACATGTGGGACTTTTGTTTCTGTCATTTGGCCCCCTTGGGAAGTGCCCAGTTAATGGGATGTCTGAATCAAAAGATAGAAATGGGTTGGTAATTTCACTCCTTTATCAGCTGAACTTCCTTAATAGGAACCATGTGTCAATAAATTTACATAAATACTTGCTTACTTTTGTAATGGTTATTCATAATAACTTGGAATAGTGATAGGAAAGATTTTTTCAGAAATTATTTCCTTAACTGGTTATATTTCCTTAACATGGTCTTTGGGCTGGTAGCAAAATACTGGGCTTGGAATCAGAACACAAGTTTGAAGTCCAAGCCTTCTACTTGTTTCCTATGTGTGACCCTAGGCAAATCCCTTTGCCTATCTGACCTTTACCTGAAAATTGAAGGGATTGGACTTAATCTATCTAAAGCCCTGTTCAATTTTTTTTTTAATTTTGTGCCTTTTGGAAAGGGGAATGCAGGGCAATTGGGGTTAAGTGACTTGCCCAAGGTCACATGGCTAGTAAGTGTTAAAAGTGTCTGAGGCAGGATTTGAATTCAGGTCCTCCTGACTCCAGGGCTGGTGCTCTATTCACTGTGCCACCTAGCCTCCCCCCTTTCAATTCTTGATCCTATGAGGTTCTATAGTTGAACTTCCCAACCCTTTGCCAAGTCCTCCAAGTCTTTTACATCTGTCCCCCTTATTTCACTCCCAAAGCTATAACCCTAGATTATAGCTGTATCACCTCTCACCAAGGTTATTGCATCAGCTGACTAATTAGTCTCTTTGTTTCCATTCATCCTGCACACACCTACAAAAGTGATAGGCTTTATTTTTAAATTTTATTTTTATTCTGAAATTTTCAAAAAGTATTTTCATATACATGGCAGAAGACAAAGAGATGGTCTTGCTCACTCTGCTTTGCATTCATTCATATTTCCAAAGATTCTTTGAAATTAGTCTTTTTGTCATTTCTTACTGGGCAATAATATTCCTTTACATTTCTATACCACAATTTGTTCAGCCATCCCCTAATTGTCTAAGAGGCAATCTATGTCACACCCTTAGATTATAGGTCTTTTTGTTTGTCCTTCTAGATAAAGAAGCTTATTCTTTCATTAATTTCCTTCAGCCATCCCTGCAAACCCCAATCCTTGCTTGCTTCCCTATTGAATCTGATGTATTTCTTCACCAAATTGTGTGTGTGTTCAACTCTTTGTCCATTTCACATAAATGTGAGGGTCTTCAGATACCTCCTCCCTTTTCTTCTATGTATGTTCTTTTCACACACTTCAGTTATGAGACTTTGAAAGTTTCCCCCGAAACTCATTTTCCTCCAACTACCCTTCCTTCTTTTTGCCCTCTAAAAGCCCTTTAAAAGAAACAACCCACCCCCAGGTCTTTTGTTGTTGTTCTGCTTTATTTTTAACTCCCTCAATGCCCTTTCCAGGTGTTGTATGAGCCTTACTGTAGGTCCTCGGTATGTCATTAGCTTTTTTCTGGATGCTTATAGTATTTTTACTTTGATGTGGGAGCACTGGATTTTGGCAATGATATTTCTGTGATTTTTCTCCTTTTAGCAGGAGGTGCTTAGTGGATTCTTTATATTTTTCCCTTGGCCTGTGGTTCTACTAAATCTAGTCTCTTTTAATTTATGATTTCTTGAAATATAATGTCAATACTTTTTTTTTTAAATCATGGTTTTCAGAAAGTCTAATGATTCTTAAATTATCTCTTCTTGACTTGTTTCCCAGGTCATTTGTTTTCCATATCAGATATCTGGTTTTTTTTTCAATATTTTGATTTTGTCCTAATATTTCTTAATGTTTCCTGAAGTCACTGATTTGTATTTGGCCTATTCTAGTTTTTAGGCATTACATTTTTTAGGGCAAGGTTAACCACATTATATTCTAAGCTATTTATACTACTGAGTTTTTATTTTTTTTACCCCTTTTAACTCTTGCTTCATTTCTTCTATTCATTTCATCCTTTTTTGGGGAAACCCTTTTTTTTCTTTAGAAGTCTTTGCTTGCAGTTGTTTTGGAACAGATTTTCAATAATTTTTGATACTAGTATGGAGGTGACGTGGGGTTCTTGAAGACTATGGAGCATGGGTTCAATAAGGTCCTACTAATCTTGGAAAAGTTCAAGGATAGTCTTGAAGGACTTTTTTGTGGTTGTTGCTGTTGTTCTCTAAGGATCAACCCAGATAAATTTAGAGAGGATGATGAGCAAAAAGCTGTCCACCAGATAGTGAAATTTTCAGTCACAGCATTTTAAAGACCAGCTACTAAGGCACAGCAAAGTTGTGATTTAGACTATCGGAAGGAATACCTGCATAAATAATATCACAAATATTTTCAAACACTAAAAAAACTACAAAAGAACAAAACTGCAAAAGGACAGTTAATACCATTTAAGCCCAATGATTATATCAAAGGAGAAGCATCAACGTTGTTATAAATTGGATGTTTTTCAAACTTATCAAGTACATTTTAATATAGTTGGAAAGACAGCACAGTACAGCTAAATGAAAAGTGAAAAGCTTTCTTATCTTAGAGGTCATGATTAGCCTTAGAATTGTACTTGACACAATGTTTGGTGATAGAGAATGTAAGCCATTGAGGGAGAAATCTTTGCATTTCCCCAAAGGCTGCATGTGAGCCTACTCAGAGAATGGTCATATCAATAGATGAGGATTCTAGGAATCATAGTCCCTACCTTCACAGAATTTACTCCCCTCCCTCCAATATTATAGATTTTGAGTTGAAAATAATACTAGAAGTGGTCTATTCCAACTCCCTCATCTCGAAAATATGAAAATATGGCCCAAATAAATTAATCGACTTAACCGGAGTTATACAGGTGTAAAGGTAACGGGAATTTGAGGATCTTCCCTGCCTTGAAGATCTTTCCAGCACCCTAACTGGCCGAATGTAATCACATGAAACCTGTGGTGGAAGGAGTCTGCTGAATGGGTAGAGCAGGAAGCCAGGAGTTAGAGCCTAGAAAGGAGGGAGGAGAGGACACAGGCAAGGAGACAGCTAGGTATGATGTTGCCCCTTGTTGTGTTATGGTGTATTAACTTCTTTGTGGAGCAGGAAGTGAATCAGAGCAGTTAGTGTGGTGGGAGAGAGAGGATGCAGGCAAAGAGACAGCTAGACTTGTGAGTGTTTCTGGGAAGGCTTTGAGATGGTATTGCTCTCTGTGGTGTTATTGTGTATAGATTTCTTTGTTGCTATAATGAATTCGGCTTTCTGTTGTTTGAATAAGTGTTTTACTTCTGTCTTCTATATGGAGAGTCTGGTATATTTTGCAATTCAGAACTACTCCAGCACAGTCACTGTTGGTGCTGTAAATATCAAGTTGGTGCTGCAATAGGTAGTAGGTGATGCAGTTGGAATTTGAACCCAGAGCTCCTAGCCCCCCCACCCACTGATTTTTCCACTATATTGAACTTTCCATCAGTCAGGCATACTCTGTAATAATGGACCTTTAAATTTCAGAGCAATGATTGCTTGAGTTTGGAGTAAATGAACCCTAGTGGTCAAAAGATATGGATCACAGAAAGGCAGGAGATCATGCCTCTTCAAGGAAAGGTGAAGCAAATATTTCACCAGCTCATTCCCTTTTTCATTGTTTCAAGTCATAATGAAATGATTTTTCTGGTGAATTTATGTCATTGGTATAATTTAGCAATAAAGAATCAAGTGAATATGTGCTTCCAGGCCTTCGCTTGAATACTTAAACCCCCAAATAGCTGCATTTAAGCTGGGAATACCAATGGAAGAGTGTTCCATTCCTTCTTAACCTAGAACAAGTCATTTAACTTCATGGAGTAGAGGTAGGGGCTTGAGTAGGTCAGTTACCTCCTAAGAACTTCAGTTTGAGGATAGTAATACTCATACTACCTGCCTTATACGTTTTTTTTTTTAAAGAAATGTCTTAACCTTAAAATTCTCTACAAGTATGGTTTAGTTACACTTTTTGTTTGGAAATTTTCCAAAAAATTCAGTGAAAATTCCTTTCAGATGTCAGTGCTCATCTTTTTTTAAAAACCCTGTAAAAGTTAAGACTCAAGGACCTTAGTAATATGTTCCTCTTGTCTATTTAAAATAGAAAAAAAAACCCTTATTATCAATGTAATTTGAAATGAATAACTTCAATTATCTGAATCCCAAATTCCTTACTTGTAATATAATGGAGACAGATTTGAAGATCTTTAAATATTGTAAACCCATAAATATTTTACAGAACAGATAGAGTTATTCTGGTTTGCTTTGATTAGTTTTTTGTTTTGCTTTGTTAATTTAAGGCTCTAAGAAGCTTTTCAAAAGCCTTTAGAGTTTAAGACCTGCATTTCAATCCAGCACATGGTACCTGTGACCCTATATGGTTGTTAATACTTAGAACCTCTGTTTATCTTTAAGGCGAGGGGGTAACCTATTTAGTCCCTTTCTGCTTTAAATCTATAATTCTTTATTTCAGATGAGCTGACTCTCCGAGACATAGGAATTTGGGGAATGCCACACAGGACCAATGGTTTGTCTAAGTAGGATTGAGTCATGTTTCAATGGAGATCATGGGAGTTTTTCTCAAAAGCAAAAGTGAATATCTGTTACCCATGTTGTATATCTATAATAAATATATGTGTGTGTGTGTGTGCGCGCTATGTTATAGATCTATGATCCATGAATTTACTGTGAACTTATTTAACCTTAACTTCTATTCTTCCATGAAAAGTCCCCTGTGCTTTCCTCCCTCCTCCCATTCCCCCATCAAAACCTGCTCTCAGGAAAGAATCTGACAGATTCATTCAAAGATAGGTCTCCATCTCTCTCCTATCAAAGGATGCTCTTAGCTGGCTGTCATTTTGGGAAGGATGTGATAACTAATTCACACTCTAGCTGCTGCCAAGTGCTTGCATTTGCAATTTCAGAGCACATAAAATACCCATATGTACAGCTTCTGTTTGTTGTACACAAACTGTCCTTGCTTATGCATCAACATGGCATCACCTCACTGTGTCAGACTCACCCTTGACTCATTCACCACTCCAGCCAGAGGAAGATGAAGGCAGGGTTGGATGGTGCCTGAGGAAGTTAAAGGACAATTGGTTTGGCCTTTGGGCCCAGGGGAAGGTGACTGAGATATCACCAGGTAAAACTGTGAAATGGTCCAAATTTTACAACCATAGAGAACTGGAAGGGATCTCAGAGCTCTCTTTGTCCAACTTATTTATTTAACAGATAAAGTCTGAGGGCCAGAGAATTGATTTTCTTAAAGTCGACCACAAAGTAAGTGGCAGATCACAGGTTCTAATTCCAGAAGGATTGCTCTTCCTGTTGTCCTAGGCCGATCACTGAGTTCAGGCCCCTCCTTTCTCCAATCACCTAGTGTTTTCTTTGCCCTGTAAACTATGAACTCAGGTTGTGCTCCTTGTCCTCTGACTTCTGAACGACTCTCCACTACAAAACCCCACTGAAGAATTTGTTGATATTCAGTCATTTTTCAGTCATAGCCAACTCTTCGTGTCCCCATTGGGGTTTCCCTGGCAAAGATATGAGTACTTTGAAGTTTCCATCTCCAGCTTATTTTACAGATGAGGAAACTAAGGCAAACAGGATTAAGTGACTTGCCCAAGGTCACACAACTGGTAAGTGCCTGAGGCCAGATTTGAACTCAGAAAGATGAGTCTTCTTGACTCCAGACCCAACACTCTATCCACTGTACCATTTAGCTGCCCTAGGAAAGAGGACATCTATTTTAACATTTTACACAAAGGTTAAATGACTCAGCACCTAGCTGCCCCAGTGAAGTACATCTGCAACATTATCATTTGCTCTTTTCTCCCTATGGCCTCTTCAATATTCACTTTCTCTTTTGTTATAGGTATTAGGGAAGTAATAGAATAGCTAGCATTGGTATAGCTCTTACACTATGCCGGGTACTGTGCCACATGCTTTACAAATGTCTCATATGATATTTATGACAACCCGGGAGGTAGCTATTATTATCCCATTTTGCAGATGAGGAAATTGAGGCAGACAGAGGTTAAGTGACTTACCCAAAATCACAAATTTAGTAAGTGTCTGAGGTTGGATGTGAACTCAGATCTTACTGACTCCTGGCCCAACACAATCCACAAAGCCACTCAATTGCCTAATCTGATTAAACTCAGAAGCTTCCCCATTGGCAATTTGTGACTCCGTTTCTAAAGTTCATGACACTCGTGTCCTATCAACTTGGTCATCTGATGAATCCTAAAATCAGTGTTATGGATATCTTCCAGAATTGGATGCTTCTCTTTTCCCTCTCCCCAGTGTATGAAGAACAGATAGCTTATTCCTACCTGACTGGTTACAGTTAGAATTTATGATAGTATTAAACTCACCTTTTTGGAAGAAGAAGAGGAAGGGAAGACTGTTATCTGATTTGTCACAATCTTTAGAAATTCCTTGATAACAGGAAAATTTTGTTTCTTTTGGGGCCATACATTTAGGTACTCATTAAGAAGAAGTTTTCAGATCTCTCCAAAGCTTATTTTTTCTTTCAGGGGTCTATTTTATTCATTCCTTCAGTCAATCAACAAGCATTAATTACCTTGCTACTATGTGTTGGGTCTTGGGAATATAAAGACAAAACTTTATATTTTATTGGGGAAAACAACACACGAAATATAAATATAAGCAAAATAAATATAAGATCAATTTTTTGTAGCTGGTGGATCAGAAAAGATGTCATGGGAAAGGTGGGAATTGGGCAGAATTTGGGGGAAAAAACCCCAACAACAACAACTTAGGATTCCGTGTGTTGAAGAAGACGTGAGGGTACTTTCCAGGCATGAGGAACAGCCGATAGGAAGGCACAAAGCTGGGAGATGGATTGTCACACTTGAGGAAGAAAAAGAAGGGCAGTTTAGAGAGACCATAAAAGGTGGGGAGAAGAGTAATGTATAATAAAGTTGGAAATGTAGGTCAGGGACAGGTTGTAAAGGGCTTTAAAAGCTTGAGGAGTTTATAGTTGACCCTAGAGGCAATAGGGACTCATTGAAGTTAATTAGTTAATTGAATAGGGTAGTTACAGGCCAATCACTTTGTCATCTATATGGAGGATATATTGGAGAAAGGAGAAACTTGAGACAGGGAAATTAATTAGGAGGCTACTGAAACAGTCTAAAAATATGTGATGATGAACTGATCTAGGGTGTAACCATGGGAGTAGAGAGGAGTCAGATTTGAGAGATACTGTGTGATTCAAAATAATAAGATTTGAAAACTAATTGCATATATAGAGTGTAGGAGTGAAGGGAGTGAGGGACAATTCTGAGGTTGTAAAACTAAATGACAAGTAGGATGGTGGCCCCCTCAGCAGAAAAGGGAATTTTAATATTAGGTGGATTTGGGGGGGGAGGCGCAGAGGGAATCATGAGCTCTATTTTAGATATATTGAATTTGATGTGTCTACTGGCCATCCAGTTTGAAATGTTCCATAGGCAGCTGGAGCTGAGTGAGTAACCCTTAGGATAGAGATCAGGGATGTTTATAGAGATATAGGAGCCATTTGCATAGAGACGATTTTTAAACCCATGGAACTGATGAGGTAACTAAGTGAGTGTAGAGAAAGATCCAGAGATAGAGTCATGATGTTCCTTCATAGTTAAACAGTACAAGGCAGTGAGTCCCACCCTCCCCTCCCACTTCCCTCAGTTAATACAGAAGGCCCAGAATATACTCCCAAGGGGGTTCATGAGATACTAAGCTAATTTTAAAAGTGTTCTGTTCTTCTTATGGGGTTCAAATACCTTTCTGATAGCATCAAGTCAAGAAGATCAAGATCAGGTGAAGTAAACAAATTTGCTACTTCTCAGAGGGCTTTCCTTGGAATACTATGTGAAGGAGACCCCAACAGGATTCTGGAAGTGAATTTTCCAGAGGGAAACTCCTCAGCTAGCCATCTGAGAGTCTGAAGCTATTGAAAGCTGGGAATTGCCTGTAGAGAAGATTCCTACAGGAGAAAGAAGGAAGTTTCTCCTCCCTTCTGCCAAAAACTGATGCCCCCAAATAATTATGATATAGAAACAAAAGTCATCGATTAAACTTGTTTAAAATTAAATAAAATTTTAAGATAAATTCAGCAACACATCCCATACAGTTAACACTTGGGCGGTTGGGAGTGGAGAGGAAAATATAGGTTTATATTAACCTAAACTATGATTTTCTTCTATTATCCTTCAGGGGAAGACAGAGATCACACACCTAGTACTTCTAATGCTAACAAATACTAGTATTTCTATTGCTGTTTTGTCTCACAAATCTTCATTATTGGGTCACTCCCTGGGGCATAAGAGACAGCGCGGAGCTCTTCCTCTGATGTACACTTTCTACATGGTCCTAACTACTCATTAGTACTCTAGGTCAACAGTGTCAAACTCAAAATAGAAACGGATCCTTTGGGACCTCCTACTGACTAAAAGAAAAACACAAATTTATATTTTTTACATTGCAATGTATTTTTATCATTTGTTTAATTTGTTAATTACATGAATTCATTTCATTAAACTAAATAAAAAATCACATTTTAATTTGCTTTAGGAAGCACTCTGGAGTGTTGAGGAAGACCTGTGTTAGTTAGACACCTCTGCTCTGGGCAATCCTCTAAGATGCCATAGAGAAAGTTTGGACCTCCATTAGTAAAGTCTTCATAAGGGAGTTTACTGTACTGGTGAAATCATTTCTATCCTTATGGTTGGGGCACTGGAGAGGATTGCTTTTCTAATTTGGCAGATAGCAAACTGCAAGATGTGCCACCATAGGTGGCAGTCTGTACCATGGAGAGAGTACTGGGTCCAGAGTTAGAGGAATGCAGACATGAAGGGGTTGCATTATACAGTAAGTGGGATCTCTGCTAGTTCTAGGGTAAACCTATTATCCCTGTGCATCTCATAGAAGGAATTGAGTTCTACCCTCTACTACTATCAATCAATTAACTAATCAATCAGTCAATCAATGGTTGTTGCCCTTTGATCTAGAAGACCAAAATGACATCACTATCATTTATTAATTAAATGCCTACTATATTCCAGGTACATATGAAACAACTACTATGTTGTTCTTTGTCCATTCTCAGAGAGGACCAAGACATCAAGAAGATGATGTCATGGCTTGCAAATGAAATGGATTTAAGTGAAGAGGGCTATTGTAAGGTCTCCAGCCTCACTTTCTCCTTTAGAGCCCTCTGGGTCCAGTGGCAAGATAGAGATCAGGACAACTAAAGATGACCCTCACCCTATGTGTTAAGAGTTGGACCCCTTATCATCAGGTGTGTCTGCCCCAAAGGTAACCATTTCCATTTCTCGGTGGAGAGCCCATGCACAGAGACAGGTTTCTATCCTTACAGGAGCAAACCTGACTTCTGAACAGAGGAAAGTAGAAACTGCTAAAAGAGAAAAGGGCCAAGAGTTGCCTGGACTCTCCTTTATTAGCCTGCTCAAAGGGCTGTCCTCCAAGTCATAGCCTCAGAATCATTCTTTGATAGCCCCATTAATTAAAAACCAGTCAAGAGTTCTTCCTGTACTTTCAGAAAGTCACCAGTGAACACACCCAAACTCTCCAAGGGGAGGTGACCCTTTACATATCTCCAGACAAAGGCTCACACCTTATTGTCCAGTTGGTTGGGGAACTTGTCAAATTGATTAAAGATTTCTCCGATCAACTCCCCTTCCATTAGCAACTATTGCTAATCAGCAAAGTAAGTCCTTTTGGACACCATTGATTTAGAAATCCCCCAATTCCTCTGATTACCCTGAGAGCTAAAGATAACAGAACACATTACTTTTAGTAGTATGTTTTATTTTTTGGTTTTGAACTGTGATTTCATCCTTGAGAATTTCTCAGTATGGAAACTCCCTCTACTAATGAATACCATGTACTGCTGTGTAACACATACTCAGAAAGTCACCCCAGGTGCTGAAAGATTAGGGGTAACTTGCCCATAATCATCCAGTTAATATCTGTCAGAATAAGGATTTAAGGCTGTCTTTCTGACTTAGGCTAGGCCTCTGATTGCTATGTTATGATATGTGGTATTATATGCTTACATTTGTATAATATTTTGTGCTTTCTGAATTATCAAAAACATCATAGCTATGAGGTAGGTAAAATGTTTTATTCTTATTTCATTTGAGACAGACATCTCCCTATCTCCAGGCAGCAGTGGATAGAGGGCCAGGCCTGGAGTCAGGAAGACTTGTCTCTTGGGTTCAAATCTGGCCTCAGACACTTACTAGCTGTGTGACCCTGGGCAACCTTGTCTGCCTCAGTTCCTCACCTGTATAAAATATAAGTGAAGCAGGAAATGGCAAACTACTCCCTATATCTCACACAAGGGCAGTGGCTCCTCAGGAGCTCAAACCCAATGCTCAGCATAGAAGCTTTGACCTGTTTGTTTCTGACTTGGGACCCATTTCTCCACCCACCCAAACCACCTCCCACTCCCTGCTTTTCTTGGGGGTTGATCAAATTATCGACATTGACACCCAACTAGTTTAAGCATACTGCAGTGTGGAACTTCTAACCTCAAGTAATCCACCAGACTCAGTCACCATATAAATGTAAGTCCTATATAAATTTGGGTGATTATTATTGACTCATAGTCTCATATAATTTCTGAATTTCTCTAGATAATTCCCTAGTGAGTATCATACTATATGTTAACCTCATTGAACCATACAATTGTAAAAGAGTGGGTAGGAAGGACATTTGGCCCAGCATCCTGGCTACAGGAAATGAATATTGAAGCTACCCAACATAGCAGTTCATATTTTTTTTAAAGATCCTTGGGACCTATGAAGGAAGATGCTATCTGCTTCCAGAGAAAGAACTGGTAAATAGAAGTATGTATAGGATGGTTTTACACACACACACACACACACACACACACACACACACACACACACACAACTGTGTCTAATGGTAGCCATCTCTAGGATGGGGTAGGGGCAAAGAGAAGGGAGGGAAAAATATTAAAAGTGCAGAGAAGAGAATAAAAGAAAATGGGTAAGGGAACATAGAAAGCAGAGAAGCACTTATATAGTTGTTTTAAAAGTAAACAGCATGAAATGTAAATTTATGATTTTATAGTGAATCTTCTTTTCACTAGGTTGTGCTGTGTATATGGAAATACTCATTTTTGTGTCTTTATGTCTTTAAATTCAAAATGAATAAAACATAAAAGAAACAAAAAAGAAAGCCCCCTGGGAATGAAGACTATACAACTTCCTTTGACCAACTTTGATTTCTAGCTCTGAAGCAGTCTTTCTAATCAGGTAGTCCTCCATATGTCTAAGCAGTTTGGCTTCTTGCAATACATTTTTCAATTCAACAAACTAAGTAAGGTCTAGAGAGTTTAAATGACTTGCCCAACATAGTAAGACAGGATTTGAATCTAGGATCTTCATCCCACATTGATGAAGGATTTTAGTGGAGGTTTAAAAAAAGTGGTACTAGAAAAGAGAATATGGGGGGAGGGGAAGTAACAACATTACTGAGAGAAATTCTAATGTAGCTTTTAAAATAGTCTCCTACTCAAAATCATTGAGGGATGAATTTATAAGTATATGTTTTTAAAATGCTACTCTCTAAGTGCTCAGGGACTGTAATGGTAATGAAATTTGAAGATCCCTTTGTATTGGAAAGCTAAGAGGTACTTAGCACCTAGTTTCAAATTAAGCCTTTGTTAAAGAAACAGAAGGTATGGACCCCTGTTGCTGATGGAACAGGTAGGGGCTGAATAGAGAGGAGCAATACTGTATATAAGGAAAAACCCCAGCTGGGAAAGTCAAAATTTCTTGGGATGAGTACTTGAAGCCTCGGCTGCTGCTGCTGGACTGGAACTTCTGTGGAGAGAGTGATTTTGATTTTGAGAACAGGAGGAAGTGATTTTGATTTTGAGAATGAAGCTGCTGAAGACTTCCAAGGGCAAACTGGAGCTGCCGAAGACTGAGGAAGCATGACTGTGGTGTGGTATTCTGTACAAATGTTGTTGTGGCTTTGTTAATGTGAATGAATGTTCTTGTGGTTTTATTAAGCCTTGTCTTCCCAGGAACAGAGACTGAGAAGGATTTGCGATGGACTGGACACTGTGAGCTTCAATGTGGAGCAGAAATTTCATGGAGAGCTGGACAAGGAACTGGGAGCTGTCTGCCTTTGAACCCAGGTGACAGTTTGGTGAATTCAGGTAGGAGCTACCTGCCCCAAGTCAAGATGAAAAGACCTCTTCTTGGATATGAGTAGGGACTGATAAAATTGTCTGAGGAGCAACTGACCCTGATGTAAGGTTTTACTTTGGGGTTCACTTTGGGAAGAGTTGTGTGATTTGGCCAGATGAGACTCTGGGCAGCTGTTGAGCCCCCTGGCTTTGAAAACCCAGATGTTGGCGCTTCCCTTTCTGGTAACTAACTAGGTATGGATGTAATGGTTAGACAGCTGGAAGCCCTGTCTGCTTAATTATGTTATTTTCTGCTGTAACTTCTGTTTGTATGTAATGGAAATGCAGATTTAAAGATCTTCCCTGCCCCTAGGCCCTTTGATTGGCTTAAGAGACTCTGAAAACCTTCCTTGATTTGAAAATATACTCTGCCTCCTAATAGGCTGAATGTGGTTACATGGAAGCTGTGGTAGGAGGCTTGGTTTTCAGGAATGACCACACCTTGATGCTGTGTGATTGGGCAGTGGGTCAAGAAGGTGGTTACATTCTCTGACCCAGGAGAAGGCTATATAATCCCTGATATGAGGCTTTGCTTTGGGGCTCACTTTGAGAAATGTTGTATGATTTGACCAGATGAGACTGGGCAGCCATTGAGAGCACTCCAGCTTTGAAAACCCAGATGTTGATGCTTCCCTCTCTGGTAACTGTGATTTTGGTATTGATAATGGTTGGACAGTTTGGAAGCCTGTCTATTTGATCTGTCTGTATACTCTGAAGTTTGGGGTGCTGATCTTTTCCCCCTGAACTAGGTAGTATATGTTTGATTGATTAAAGTGAGCTTGTTAACTGATTTTGAGTTGCTTTCCTTTACAAAAGCAGATCTAAGAACCTGTGTTGGCAGCCACCCTGGGGATATTGGGGTGCTTGCTGCTACATTGTATTGTCTAAAGTTCAGGGTGCTGACTTTTCCCCTTGAACTAGGTAAATGATATATGTTTGATTGATTAAAGTGACTATTGAAGTTGTAACTTAATTTGCACCCCATGGGTAGGGGACTTTGACTATTGTATTTTGTGATTGAATTAAGGACTCTGTGATTGACTAAATGAATGTACTTTGTTTGTGGTTGGAAACTAATCTCCAGTTGAGACTACCCAGGGGTGGAGTACTTTGACTTTTGTATTTTGTGTCCCTTAAGGAGCCTCCTTAAGGATGATTGAATGATTGAGTTACTAAATGATTGTACTTTGTTGAAAACTATTGTGACCACTTTGGTGAAAACTATGTGGCCATTTTAGTGTATAAGTTGCTGAGTTGTGATATGTTGAATGCTGTGTTTTGATTTTCTGTGAGAAGTTGTAACATTGTGAATGCTGTACCTTGATTTTCTCTGAATGTTTTGCTCTGATTTGTTACTGAATAAATAGAGTGTTCACTATATTGTGTAATCAGAACCTTGAAAACTGTTCACAGCAGCTGTCTTTGTGCTTGACTTTACAGGGATACAAGGGTATCTTATGGAATCTGGCAATTTCTCTTTAGTTTTGATTCACATTTACATTATAAATGATCATTTTAGTGTATGTGGGATAGGGATATGTGGATGTGGATATGTGGATACTGGGATAGGGCCAGCAAATTTTATCTTAGATCTGTGACCCCCAAGAGGATCTGCTTCTTTTCCTCAGCAGTCTGTAGATACCCCATTGCCCTCTTCCTCTGGGGAATGCAGACCAAATTTTTTGTGGTCCTCCCCTGGCACAACTTCACTGTTCTCACCCAGCTCTGCCTATAAGGTCCTATAGTACCCTTCTCAGACTGCCTTCTATATCCCATTCCCTTGGTGGGAGGGGGAGAGTGGTAAGTGGGACTCTCAGAGGGCCAAATGAAACTTTATCTGTGGTCAAGATATTCTCTGCACCATTGCCAAAAATCTCTCTATTCCATTCTCCACCCCATTGCTGAAAATCTTCCTACTCAGCTCTCTTCTATACCACCACAGTTACAGTCACCAGTACAGTACTTTCTACTCACAGCACATTATTAATAATAATTCACATTTTCAAGTATCTCAATGTTTGCAAAGTACTTTCATCACAATACCTGTGTATGTGGTTAGTGATAGGAGTGGGGAGGCTGTTCCACACCTGTGATTTTATCAGTGTGAGGGAACATCAGGAGAAATAGAAATTGTTTCCTCTGATTGAGATCACAATTTATCTGCAACACTTGTCCGTCCTCCCACAGCCAGTATGCACCAGAGGCAAGATTTGAAACTAGGTTTTCCTGACTTGAGATCCTCCCTATCTGTTTAGGCATATGTCTCTTGAGCTAGGTAGTAGAAAATGAGACTTGGGTTTAAGTAATTTGTCTGTGGTCACACAAGAAGTTAGTCTCTGTGATGGAATTTGAATTCTCATTTCCTAACATCATTCCCAGGACCATTGTACCACACTAATAATAGCTGCAGCAGCAGCAGCAGCAGCAGCAATAAAATAGAATTTATTTAGCATTTTAAGATTTTCAAAGTGGTTTACAAATATTATCTCATTTTATTCTCACAAGAACCCTGGAAGAGAAGTACTATTATTATCTCCATTTCATAGATAAGAAAATTAAGGCTGAGGAATATTAGGTGGCTTGGCTAGGATCACACAGCCAGCAAGTTTCTGAAGCTGGATTTCAGTCCAGATCTTCAAAAAACAACAACAACAACAACGCCCCCCCCGCCCCCGAACAAAACAAAACGAAAGCCAGTTCTGGTATATCTATTTTTCTTTAAGCAAGTCGATGTCTCTGGGATTCTATTTTCTTATCTGTGAAATGGGAATAACAATATTCGCTCAATCTCACAGGCTTATTTTGAAGACTGAATCAGAGAAACCATTTATAACTCTAAGCAGTTATAGAAATATGAACTATTCTTATAAAGAAAAAAAGATTCCTTATCTGTTATTGTTAATAATGTATTAGCAATGGTCTAAATTGAAGAACAATACACAGCTTTGTAATAGATTTCCAAATGACATAAAATATATTCCCTATTAACTTCAGATCCTTGATACCAAGGATTGATTTGTTTATTTTTTGGCCTTTCTATTCCCAACTCCTGGGATGATGCTTTACACACAATGAACATTTAATGATGCTTTTGAAATTGATATATCCCAGTTCTTTGACATCTAGCTGTCTATTCTACATCTCAAAATGCATGTCCTGTAGACATCTTACCTGCAACATGTTAAAGATGTCTCAGCACTCACGCTGAACTCACTACCTTTCCCCCCAAATCCTTCCCTCTTCTTGTTGAGGGTACTACCATTCTCTCTGTCATCATGACTGGCAACCCAGACATCATCCTTGACTCATTCTGTCTTTCACTCCCCCACTCCTCATATCCAAATTGTTACTAAAGCCTTTTGAATTTACCTTTGAAACATCTCTCTCATATGCCAACTTTGCTCCCCTAACACTGCTGCCACTTCTATCAGCTCACCACTGAACTACCGAAATAGCCAGGTGGCTGGTCTCCCAGTCCTGCAACCTCCTGCAATCCAGCCCATTTTCAACTCAACTGTCAAAGTCATCTTAAAATGCAGATTTAACCATGTGACCCTTCCCTTCAGTAAACCCTGGTGACTCCCATCAGCTCCAGATCATATATAAAATTTTCAATATGGCATTCAATGTCCTCAATGACCAGCTCCCAACGTTGGCTGTCTTGTTACTCCCCACACCTGCCTCCCAAGTACGTCTATAGCTTGCTTGGACATAGTCATTTCCATTCTATTTCCTCCATTATTAGACTATGAGCTTCTCGAGAGTAGGAATTGTCTTTTGTCTTTCTTTGTATCCCCAGGGTTTAGCACAGTGCCAGATGACTGGCAAATAAATGATAGTTAAGATGAGAAAAATCTTTATTTTCATTATTAAGAATTAAAACAGGTGGAATCGAAATGGACTTACTTTGATGTGATTTCTTTTGCTGGGGATCAGACTCCTGCCTGGGGCTCTCCAGTACTAGAATAGACGGAACTAAATGTGTTTCCCCCCAGGGAGCGGCATTGGATTTGGTTCACTAGAAAAATACTACCGCTGGTGACTTCTATTTGCTGAATTTTATTTCATCTTTACATTGTAGCATAATATCATAAGACTTACATTCACACCATTTCATCTGACAATAGAGGGCCGTCTCAAAATCACATTGACACAATTATTCTGATGACCTTTATCTTGTTACAATGTATGAATGATGAACTTGTGCCATTTCTACAAAGTTCATTATGATTAAACACAGGCCACAATAAAGGAAAAAATGGAGCAAGCAGAGGGAGATTTTTCTATTAAGATCTCAAGATTATTTAGACACAAGGACTTTCTCCTTTCTTGATTTCCTGATTCCTGGAAAGTATACCAAGACCACCCAGGCAGTTTGGACATTGTGACTAAACAAATTTATCATTTTGTTGATTGGTATAGTTTTCCCCCAATCTACCACAAATGGATAATTCCCGGAAGCAACAAGCACCATTCACATCTCTTTAACACAAGCATGCTTTCAAAAATTGTTTTTAAGTAATTTAAGCTGAACCTACAGTAAGAATTGGCCTCAGCAATTCATGGGATAGAGGGGTGTGTGTGGTTCAATCTTCATTAGAAGAGGGAATGCCTGTATTGGAAAAATCATAGATCCTTGACCTTAATGAAATAAAATCAAGAGCTAGAAGGGACCTGAGAAGTCAGCTAGCCCAACTCACCCCATTTTTGACAAATGAGGTAATTGATACCCTCTTAGGATAAGTGGCTTGCCCAAGGTCATACAGGATTGTCAGTCAAATCCAGCACCCTTTTGAATACATCACACGGCGTTATGGTAAAAGGAAACTTTTTATAGGAAGCTAATGTGTGTTCTGGACGAAACACAAAGTAAAAAGGCATCTGAATCTGTTTGAAATATATATATATATACATATATATATATATTGTGGGTCAGCAGCTTTATATCAGCATAGATTTTATATAAAGTAGCAGCTTTATATCAGCATTAATTGACTGCATTGTTTCTTTTACAATGCATTCAGATAGATAAGGCAGCCTAATTAGGCTTCAAAAGACCTAGATATGAAATACCCTGAATTAAAAGACACATGAAACTCAAGAAGGAGTATGAAAAATGCCACAACAGTATATGCATTATAATACTTGTAACAGTGGTTGCATTTAAATACCTAAGAAAGTATTTTTGGATCCCTTTTCAAATATGAAATTTCTGATATATTTTCCAGAGCAGTTGGAGTTACTTGGATATGCACCATCTCTTGTTTATAAGGTCCAGGTGAAGCTATTTCCCTAACATGCTATACAGCTCCCTTCGCAGCCCTGGCAAAACAAAACAAAACAAAAAAACATATTAATGATAATAATTAATTCTGATCAAAGGGCAAGTTCATGGGGTTGGAAGTTTCTGGAAAGCACTGTAATCTTAAGTAGGCTTCTATTCATATCTTCAAAGATGATATCAATGGAAAATGCTTCCTTATGAACTCAAAAAGTTTCAAAATTCACTATGAAATAAAAATTCTAGATGATGCTCCAATAAAGTCTTAGTTTAACAGATGACCTAATATTGTGCCTATCATCTCCTGACCTTTAATAATTTGGCTTCAGACTGACTTTTTGAAAGGCTGACAAACAATGACACTTGGGACCTTGGGATGGAAACACTGAGCAAATAGGATTGTTAAATTGAAAAGTAAAAAGAAATAAACTGCTAATGTTAAAAATGTAAATTCCTGCATTGTGCTTTAAAATATGAGAAGCTTCAGTTTTACGTAGTTATTCAGTAAAGTCTTTGTTTCTAAAATGAATGAGACATGAGTCCACAGCAGCCAGTCTCTTTCTAAAATTGACCTTTGAAGCCTTAGCCTATGTCCTCTGAGGACGTGGGTAATCTCCATAGAGGGAGTTGTATACAAACCATATCCCTCTGCAGTAAATCTGGACACTAGCTTTTGGCTAACCTCTGGTGAAAATAAAGTAAACTGGGACCCGGCCAAAATGTTGTTTACACCCTTAAGATCCCAATGAAAAATTTGAATTTTCAGTTAAGTACACACACAACACACACTGGGGGGTGGGGGGGGGGGAGAACAATCAGCTTTTAACATGGAAGCAAAATTTTTTTAAAAATACTTTTGATTTCTTCACTGAGTTTTTAAAAGCCCTCCTTTGCCATCCACAAACCCCCAAACCTAAATTCTTAAACTTACGTCTTTTTCAAGGGAGATTAAGCATTTCCTCCTCTTGAATTAGCTCTGCCATAAAACCAGGTATTGTGGATTCTGTGTCCTGACAACTTTTCCTTTTGAGTGCGTAACTCTAGGTGAAGTCCATTCTAATTCATCTTGTTAAACACCTAGGAGAATGGGATATACTTTCTCCACCTTTATCTCTCTAAAACTATTACACTATCCCACATCATCTTACAAAGAGAAAGCCATACTTGGGTATCCATTTACAGATAATGTCATTTCCTGCTGTGTCAGCCCCATATCTGATAGAGTATGTAAGTTGTATTTTTTTTTAGTATGAGAAAAACCCCTTCCTGAATTATATGTGTTAGTGGGTTAAAATAAATGCATATCCATTCTGTAGGCACTTTGAAGTGTCTCACAGCAAGGTCATCTTCACAGTTTCCCTTTTCCCTCTCCACCAATGAAGTCAGCATTTTGAAGCTCCAGAAGTATGACTCCTGGGGTTTTTAAAGCACTTGTGAACACAAATTCAAGTGAACAAAGGTTTAAGCTTTGGCCCAAATATGTCAATTATAAATATATTGACCTACTGCCCCCACTCTACTTACTCAAATAAAGCAAATGTTTTCAATCCGGGACCAGGATACCTTCCAAAAGAGCAAGACCTTGAACCTATATTCCCCACCGCACCCCACCCCTCACCAACCCCCAACCCTTAGGGATCCGTCCTCCCAGGACTCAACTGTTGTACGTGGGCAGCTGTGACTGGATGGGGCCAATTTGGGGATAGGATTAGAGAGCAAGCCTGGGTGTCAGGGAAAGACAAGGTTTCTCAGGGTTGTAATGATCGAGAATCCATGTAATTATGGATTAGATACTTCCATAGGCAAAAGAAAAGCATTATAGGGAGACAGCTTTTCAAACTTAAATCTGGCAAATATCTCTTGGTGACAAAGGACACTGGTGGGTTAGGGAAAGAGGAATATAAATGGAGAGCCAGGATAAATTAGGATTACGCCTAATGATTTAAATTCTGGGGCTTCGGAAAGTTTCACTGTCCGAGGGTGACAGTGACTTGGGATCCCCATGACCCCGATATCGAATACAGTCTGCCAGTCACAACGAAATGCGCGTTTTAATGTACTTCTTAAACCATACTTTCGCTGTTTTTCCGGTTCTCCCTCCTTCCTGTCCTTTCCTTCTACATGTTTTACTTATGGGCATCTCAGTTCGCTTTTAACGTGTTAAAGTTGAACACAAATTGAACCAGATGAAGAATTTATCATTAATCTTTATAACCCCCAGAGCACCAAAAGTAGAGCTTTTTCATGGATCCCTGGGGCCATGACCACTTATTACCATCCCTCCTCTAGAAATCCCCGCTGGTAACAAACATCCTCGAAACGAGGGGAAAACTAGCAAGAAGCTCCTTTCTTGAAGGATTAATTGCAAAGGAAATACTGGGCAGTGTTGACCCAATTTTCTTCCTAGACCCTCTCAAAATTCAATGCCTTAGTCAACACTCTCCTCTCTCCCAAAGGGGACACCTTCGTTCTTTTCCCTTCAGAAATACAATGGCGTAGTCTTAAAAAAAAAAAAAAAGTTTTCCCTCGTCAATCTTGAGGGCCTGAATTGACCCCACCCTTCGTACTAGCTGGGAAAAAAAATCATCTCAGTTTCCCCTCCTCCCAAGCACTTGCCTTTAATGTGGCTCTGTTTTCGATTATGACCAGCAGCTAATTGAGGTGTTAGTGTGGAAAGGACGTTGGGGGAGGAGAAGTATCTGGGGGTGGGGACGAATGGACACCCACCCTTTGGGACTAGCTGCGTCTTGTTTCGAGGACGCGGACAGTGACAAGGCTGAGGGCGAACATCTTTGCAGCATGGTCCAGTCACCTGCTTGTTCTCTTCTTGTTTGGAACAAGGATCCCTAAGTTGCATTCTGTCCCCCTCTCCTTGCAGTTAAGCAGACAGAGTCCAGGGCAGCAAAGAAGGAAGAGCAGGCTTGGTTGTGAGGCTTGTCTGGCAGCTTCTACTGAGCAGCTAATAGTATAACAACCCGGCTTTGATAAATCTGAACTAATTACCCCTCTTAATTAAAGTCTTTAGCAGTTGTTTCACTGTTTTGGCAAGAAAACAGGAGGGACTTGCAGTTAGAAAACACCAGAGCCTGGGCTCACAGCGGAGCTGCTGATTAACACTTGAAGCATTTCAAGGACCTGGCACCAACCACAGTTTGGTTTTCATCCATGTTCCCTCCTTGGATGAAGGTGCATTCATCTATAAACATATACACTCATTAAACACAGACACACACACACACACTCACACTCACACCACCACCACCACCACCAACAACAACCTCACAATATATTGAGGTTCCCATTGCAAAATCTGGGTTCATTATAGGCAAATAATGTGTATGGATTATACTGTATATTGTATGTATACCTTAACATTTTGAGGATATAATCTCATATATCCCCCTTTCTCATTATTCTTATTTTAAAAATTAGAATGTTACAGTGCCGAGATATCACAAAGACTCACCATCACTAGAATCTCCACATCCAGCCCCTTGCAAGGTCAAAAACTCAAACCCAATTTAATACCTTTGCTTCTAGTATTTTTCCATACCAATGCATCGAAAATAGATCTTACAGAATTGTATTTTTTAAATCAGTGTTCCCATAGTTGAATAATACAGAGCTCTTATATTTGTTATTTAGCTTAGCATGTTCCAAGTATTTATTTTCACCAGTTAACGAATCAGTTTTCACGTGCAAGAATCAAAACTGAAATTCAAATCCATACATAAAGAACCAGCCCGATTCCAGTATATATAGGCATATCTGTGTGCTTGTGTGGTGTAGTTGTAGGTTATGTATTTATGTATGTATGTCTTTATGTACTCACACCTGTGCATATATGTGTATACTTTAATTTGTAAACACATTAATGTGGGAATGCATATACGTGTATGTATATTTACATATACACATGATGCAGGGTACTATCTGTATACATATACACACATACAAAGTATTTTGTGCATACATATTGTGTATGTATCTATACACACACATACATGCAAATATACTGTATTGTGATACTCAAGGGAAAGAAGAGATGAAGTGATCAGCAGGCATCTTGAGATGGCAGAATCAACACAATGGAAATATATACAATAATAAAATTAAAGTGATGCAGCATTCCCGGATAGGATAATACAGATCCCAATAAATACAGCAGAAATTTGCTTTTTTAAAAAACAAAACGAAAACACCATCTCTCCATCAGAGATGAAAAAAGTCTTATTTTGTTTTAAGAAAAGAAAATTAACAACAGAAAAAATAATTAAAAAAAACTTTCATGACTGTTAGTGGCTATATCAAGTATAATACACAAAACCGTTTAGCAGGTGCATGCAAAGAGGCCAAAGGGCGGTGGCGGCAGAGCCTTCTGGTAGCCTCTCCCCAGACTAGGGGATTGGGTGGGTGCTGTCTGCTCCCAGGTGATAGGCCTCATCAGCACTCAGTTTCCCACTACGGCGCATCGGCATCGTTGGAGAAGCAGCGGGGCCCACGGGCCTGGCAGAAGTCTCGAGTCAGCTCTCTCACTGGTGGCCCTGATGAAGAGGAGGCTGCAATGATCCGGGAGGCGGCGGCGGGGGTATCGGAGGTTGGGGCTGCATCTGGGGCTGTGGGTCAGCACCGGCCTCTGCAGAGGCCCGGGGCAGCCCCAGGGCGCTATCGTGCAACTTACGGACGTGTTTCTTGAGGTCAAAGTTCCTACAGAAGCCCTTGCCGCAGGTGGGACAAGTGAAGGGCTTCTTGTCATTGTGGGTGTGCATATGGAAAGTCAGGTTGTAGACCTGGTGGAAAGCCTTGTTGCAAATGTTGCATTTGAACTGCTTCTCCCCGCTGTGGGTCAGCTTGTGGTTTTTGTAATTTCCTGAAACATACAAACGACAGGAATATTATTCTGGAAACCGAACTTGAAAGCGGGAAGGGAAGGAGATGGAAAGGGCAATAAGGTGGTGGAAACCAGAGCCTCGGAGGGCAAAGACCTTCTGCGTCTCCTCTTGCAGGCAGCAGTCTGGGACCCAAAGCCCGTTCTCTTTCACTTCTCTGATTTTTTTTTTTGTTGTTGTTGTTGTTGAACTTCATCTTTTTTAACATTCTAATTTTTCTAGGATTCAGATTGCTAAAGCCTTTATTAACTCATTTTAACGAAACGAAATTGTGCATTTGAGTGAAAAAAACTCACCACCTGTTTTCTTCTTTAATATGAAACTTACCTAGACTCTCGAAGGCGACAAAACACTAAAACCCAAACTAATTTGCAAAATAAATTCTGGTATAAAAACCATCTCCCTAAATGTGTTAAAACAAATTTAGCTGAGCTCTTGTTGAGAGAGAATAGCAAGAGAAACAACAGCAACAAAAAGATAGCGGGGTTTGTATTTTGTACCTTTTTGATGAAATCCTTTGCCACAGAATTCACAAACAAAAGGTTTGTAGCCGGCATGTATCCGAGTGTGAGTATTTAAAGTGGAACTTCTGTTAAATGCTTTACCACATTGGTTACATTTGTGAGGTTTTTCCTAGAAAAGTTTGAGAAACAAAGGAGTCAGAATATTTGTTTCTTTTTGATTTTTTAGTGGAGGAAAGCGAAGTGAAAACCGGCAAGGTAACATTCTGCTTTTCTCCCTGTGTACTTCCCCTGCATAAACAAAGGAGAGGAAAAAAAAAAACAACTCCCTAACAATTCTTGAATTTAACCATTTCCAAGCGCCACTTTCGAACAAACAGGGAACCAAAACGCGGAAATCTAGAAACTTTCAGTGAAAAGCTGGGAAAAGAGTGATCAACCCCCAAATGGGCAACGTTACTTACCTGGGTGTGAATGATCTTGTGCCGGCAGAGGGTACTCGCTTGTCTGAAGCCCTTTCCGCAAACTTTGCAAACAAAGGGTCTGGCTCCTGTGTGCACCGGCATATGACGGGTTAAATTATAATGCGCGTTAAATACCTTTAAAGTTGAACACATATTGAACAGGTTAACGGCACTGGTAAATTCGAGTTTTAACTGGGGTAGGGGTAATTAAGGATGGGGAACACGGGGGAGGAAAATAACCTTTTATTTTTATTTTTTAAAAAAAGCCCACAGCAAAACGTCCGAAAGCCCAGGTCTCCCAACTAAATCAAACCAAGTACTTGCCTTTCCACACACTTCGCAAGTGAAAACTTTGGGTTTGCTGTTAGGAGAACCTCGGCTGAATTCTGAGGTTTTGAAAGCAATTTTTTCCGAGAGGATCTGGGCACTTTCTTTCATGTAATGTTGCAGCTGAGCCTGGGACAAGTCTTTGAAAGCCACTCCCGAAGGGTATTTTTCCACAGTCGGGATGACCAATTTGTTTCTCTCAGCTAAATACGTCTTGGGTTGTGGGTGTAAAGGGGAACTGAGGAAATAGGAAGCCACTGGGTGGATGTTGACACTGGCCGACGGGTGACAAGGACCATCGCCCCGGTTGAAATAGCACAGAGCCCCCATGGCATGGAAGGAGGAGTGGTTGACCACTCGGGGTCGGACTAATTTATACTGCTGTAGAGGCAAAGCATCGCGGGCAAAGTCTCCCTTCAGACTTAACGCACAGTTCAGCAGATCACTGCAGCTGAATGACGAGGATGCCGGTGAAGAAGTAGAGTCCAGGTTAGTTTTTCTTGGTTCCGACCCTGTCATCCCTGCTTTGGGACTGGTATCGTAGGTCACCGGCACGAAGGGAATCATGCATGGGATCGATGAGTTGAGGTGCAAGGAGTGCTTGGGGTCTCCTTTGGATACAGATCCCTGTAGGAAATGGGGGACGGGCATAGACTTGGGTTCTGGAGTCCTGGCCATTATTCGTTCAATGGAAAAGGCGAGGGGTTTGGAAGCGCTGATCATGTTGCCTCTAGCCGGCAGGCTCTCTCTAGACGGAGGAGTCGCTAAGATTTTTGTGGTCGGGTGATGGGAACTACAATCCATCTCTGCCTTGCATGTGTGAGCCGGATCCAAGCTGCTATCGTAGACGCCTCTTTTTTCCCGTCTTGTCACTGATCTGCAGATTGGAAGACGAGCACCATCAACACCACCACCATCCTCCTCCTCCTCCCCAGCATCACCAGCCGAACCAGCCTTCCCAGTCCAATGGACTCATGCCAGCCCATCGCAGTTTACTTGGCGTACCAATGACTCGGGGACAATCACTACTTATTTCTATCAATAGAAAGTGTTGTGTCAATAACGCAGCAAAGATCTCGCCAATCGTTAACTTCCAAGAGGAGAAGGTAAACTAGATAATTGCTCAATTCGCTTCCAACAGTCAACAGGAAAACTTTTTTTTTCTCCTCTTCAGTAAGCGACCACTTTTCATTGGTGAGTGAGACTTCCCCCGCCCAGAAAAGGCGGGGGCGCTCTCCCGGCTCCTGCCCTCCTCTCGATCTCTGGCTAGCTCAGTCGCTCGCCGACGCACCCTTCCTCCCTCCTCTCCCTTTTTCTCCGTCTTTTTAATTCGCAATCTGCTTAACCGGGCTTTAGAGGCCAAGCAAATCTGAGATCAATTTTCTCGTTTAGCTCTAAGTGACATCATCTAAAATCTTTGTGCTAGGGCTAAATAAGGAAACGGAGCCTAATTTAGGGGCAAACGCCAGGCTATATTTATCAAACTCCGCGCTGCAGCAAGCAGCCGCTGTCTCAGCCGCAGCAAGCGCAAACCGAGTTCGTGAGTTTCCTTGCGCGTTTCCAGCCCTGACCCTGATGGCGCCGTTTGGCTGCCTGGCATCTGCTCAGGCTGCCTCGGCTATGCTCTGGCTGTGGCTTCTGCTGCCTCTGCACCTGACTCCCCGCAGCTTCACGGTGCTCCCTCCCTGGGAGGGCAGCACTGGAGAGTCCGAGGGTTGGACTCATTGGAAGACCCCAACCAGGTAAAATGCCCCTGGGAGTTTAAGGGTCCCTGAAAACTTCAAGTGTGTGTGTATGCTTTTGAGACGAGAGTGCTGTCCAAGCACTACCGAGTAACCCCCAAGTCCATAGAAAGTTGAGGGGAAATTGCGGGCCCCACATCTCCCAAATATTGGCCTCTCTCAAGCTCAAAGTACCAGGAAGCCTTAAGAAAACTCCAAGTTTCGCTCCACTTCAGTACAAATACACACACACACACACACACACACACACACACACACACACACACACACACGCTCTTACATATTGACACACTGACAAGGAGAAGGGGGAGGGGGCGCTCTTATTTAACCAGCTGTCACTCAGCTAAAGTTCTCTTGTTTTTGTCTTTTGCCTAAATAGAGAACAGGGAAATTCGCTATTATTCCCCCCCCCCCCGGACCAAAGGAGCTCAAAGCCCCGAGGACTGTGGGAGGAAGCCGCGACCGGAGGGTTCTGATCATGGTCTGGTACCCAGGGAAAGGGAACCGCAACCCCCGCTAGCCCAGAGAGCGAAGGCCGAGAGGCCGGACTGTCTTGCCGCCGCCAGAGACCAATTGAGACTCCGACTTCGGAGCGCTAGCTGTCCTTACCCTTTCCTCTCGGTGCTCTCGCCTACCCAGCTCCCTCCCCGAGTGGGCCTTGGGCGAAAGCTCCCACTCGATGCCTAGCGCGCGAGAAAGGAGGCTGCCGCTGCGGAATACTGCAGACTGGGGGGCAGTTCTTTGACCTTGCTCCACCCTGGCGAGAGGGCATTGGGGCGGAGAGGTCGCCAGTTCGGCCTAAGAAGGTGACTGTGTGGAGCAGTTTGGACAAAATAGAGGCTACCTCCGCGCTAAGACGCCCTTCTCAGAAGTTCGGTTCCGAGTCCAGAGAGAAAGGTGAGGGACGAGAGGAAAGCAGTTCAACATAGGAGAGAGAGAGAGAGAGAGAGAGAGAGAGAGAGAGAGAGAGAGAGAGAGAGAGAGAGAGAGAGAGAGAGAGAGAGAGAGAGAGAGAGAGAGAGAGAGAGAGAGAGAGAGAGAGAGAGAGACAGAGAGAGAGAGAGAGAGAGAGTCTGTGCCTGTGCGCCTGAGCGCGCGGGCCACGAGGGGGACAGAACGTGGCGGAACTCGCGCGAGCTGGGCAGCAGGCCCTGTGCGAGGAAGACTTTAGAAGAAGGTATCAGTGGTAACTTGGCTGCGCTTGTGGTTGCGGTGGGACAAGAAGAGGGGAAGGAGGGACGAGTTTGCTAAAGGTGGAGGAATCTTCATAGCACTTGTTTCTGTAGGGACTAGCTTGAACCTGCTTTTCTCCAGAGCCCCACAAAACTACGTGCGGGACAAACTTTCCCTCTCTCCTGCTCCTATGTCTTCTCTGGCTGGTTGGGAAAGATAAAGAGTTGAGGGGCCCGGGCCCGGCTGAGGGTAAAGCCATCTCTAGAATTATTGTACTTCTAGCGGAGGAGCCCAATTCTTATTCTTGGTTATAAGAGGTTGGGCCCCGGGCCTTAAATATCTTCTCCATTCGCACTTTCCAGCTGTTTCCTGTACTTTGGGCCTTATCTGTACACCAGTTCCCGCCCCCTCCCTCTCCCCTCCCCTATAGGTTCAGGCCGGACACTCCATGAACTGAACTGGAGACTGCACCACCCCACCCCCACTTCTCCTCTCTTTAGCTTCTTCCTTGCATGGGACACAGCGGTCAGGGGAGGAGAGTAGCTCTTTCTCTCTCTGTCTCTCTGTCTCTCTCTCTCTCTCTGGCTCTCTGTCTCTCTCTCTCTCTGTCTCTCTCTGTCTCTGTCTCTCTCTCTCTCTCTCTCTCTCTCTCTCTCTCTCTCTCTCTCTGTCTCTCTCTCTCTCTCTCTTTCTGTCTCTGTCTCTCCCCTCCTCCCCGCGCGCCCCCAGGAGCCGGCGGGTTGAGTGCGTGATAGGGACCCCGCCTGGAGGAAGGGGGCACTGAGAAGAGGGAAAGTTGTAGTTCGAGGGTGTTGCAGTAATGGCCCAGATGCGATTGGCCTCGCGAACCACTCACTGCAAAGGAAGGGGTAACTCTCAGGTACCACGGATAGTGGGAAGATTCGAGGGAAGAAGATGGAGATAGGGATGGGAGGGGACCTATATACTGCTACTCCCGCACTGCTGGGAGGTGTAAGGTTGGGACTGAGCCAGCTCTCAGGAGTGAATTTAGCTCCTGGAGCCCAATCCGATAAGAGGCGCGGGACACCCGGAAGAAGGAATTCCTTTTGGAGAAATTCTTAGTAAAAGTTCCGACATTAAAAAAAAAAAAAAAAAAAAAAAAACTGTCAGGACCGCATTTTCTTTTCTTTTACTGCTGGGGCCGCTGGTTTTGTCTCCTCCCATTCCTTGCTCAGACAAAGGGGAAAGCAGTGGGGCTGGGGGAAGGAGGAGGAGACATAAAGGAGAGGAAGAGAAAGGGGTGCCTATCCTGCGACAGATGGGTCGCGGTTAAGACTTTAATTGCTGCCTTTTGGGGCTGATCAGGTTCCTTTCCTACCTGCTGCTTCCCAGCATCGAAAAATCTCCTTTCTATAGTACTCCCTCCAGGTCAGATTGAAGAAAATGGCCAAGCAACATGGTCAGGCATTGACTGGAATGAGCCTGAACTCCCCCAGAGGAGTTAACTTTCACAACTTACCCAATTGCGGAGTTTTACCTGCCTTCTGGGTTGAATGTTTCCAGTTCGCATTTTGTTCCTCTAGAGCACCTCCTTCCTCTCTCCTCTCTCTCTCCCCTCCTCCCCGTCTCCCCTCCAGAACTTCAGTGGAGGTTTTAATGTACCCTAGGTAAATTTCTCCTTCAATGGATACTGAACTAAGGAGGGAAATTACTGACTAGGGGGTATGCTTGTTTCTTACTTTTTTAAAGCTTTTATATATTTAATATGGCAACAGCTGCTTTTCACTGATCGTTTCGGGATTTGCCTTTTTGACATGTGTTTGAAAGTAAAATCTACTGCAGTGTCATTTGAGCAGTGTAAATATCCCAAAGCAGCAATTATAGCCTTCCATTAAGATAATGTTGGGCTTCTTTAGTCTTTAGTGCTTAGGACCTGCTTTGTGAATCAAATCTCTGTAATTCATTATTTGTTAATCGATATGTTCTTGTTCAAATCTTAAAGGAAAACCTGTTTTAATCTGAAAGACAGAGGGAGAGGGAGAGGGAAGGGAGAGGAAGAGGGAGGGAGGGAGGGGGAGAGAGAGAGAGAGAGAGAGAGAGAGAGAGAGAGAGAGAGAGAGAGAGAGAGAGAGAGACTTGAGGTTTGTAGATGTTAAGGAAGACCTCTTCTATTCACCAATTTCTTCCCAACTCCGACTTTAAAAAAAAAATGAAATAAATAAGACAAGGTAGTTCAGGATTTTGGCAACACTCCTCCCATCTCCACAGCAAATTCGAGAAATACAGGAGTACTTATTTTAAAAAGGGAAGGAAGGAAGAAATAAAATACATTCAACTCTTGAAAATACAGTTCAGTGGGTAAAAGCAGCATAAAGAGAAAATGGGGAAAGAGGGTGATTTCTCTGGTAGTAATGTAGTAGTTTCTGTGGTTTCTTTGGGTTTTCTTGCTAGACTCTTTACTTATTAGACTTCACCCCACCCCCCCTTTTTAATCGACCCGATGGCTAATTACTTGTTTTCCACATAAATGAAAAGAAATATTTATTTGCTTTCCCATGTTCACCTTCACTTTAGTTCCTAGTCCGAAGTAGAATTCCAAGTTTATGGGTTTGTTCTGAATGAGAGATACTGAGGTAACCTAGGCAATTTGCTCCCTTCTACATGCTAATACATAAAGTGCCTCCTCTTCCACACCTCCCCCCATACACACACACCCTCTCACTCAGTGCCTGAGTTAAGGCCTTCTAGGAGATAGGAGCAAAAGTTGTACTTATGTAAAATAATTTAATATTCTCTCAGGACTGGCTCCTGCTTCTTTTCCCCCCATAGTTAATTGGTTTTGCATTTCATTCCTTCCTAAACTATGTTCTTGACATTGCTCACTTGCATAATTTTCATGAGATATCTAACATACATTTAAATCCCAGCCACAGGAAAATTCATCTCTTCGTTAGGATTACTATAGTCTGAAATCAAAGGCGATTATATAAAGATGTAAAATACCAAATAATCCTTAATCTTTAATTTCTTCCTTCTTAGCACAGTACATAATTCCGTCGTATTTTAAGAAATATAAAATGAATTGAAAAGTATAATAATTTTCAACCTTCTGCCACGTGTATTAATCTTTCCCTTGAAGTGTTTAACAGTTTTCACTCCCCTCTAATTCCCCCTCCCCTCTCCGGCTGCCCCAAGCATCTCAGAGCAGGTTGTATTTCAGCCTCAATCGGAGAACAAAAAACAATCTTCTTTCACTATGCAGCTTATTAGCTGCAGTGGAACTAGACGGAGGGAGGGAAGCGGAACACATATTATTATTGGGGATTACTTTTTCTGGGTAATTCTGCTCATCCATACGTCTGTCTCTTAGGAAAAAAATCAAAGGAAACATTTTTCTTCTGAAGATCGAGGAAGGCTTCCAGATACGGCTAAGGGTTTGATTTCTGCTTCTGCTTTTTTTTTTAAATTATTACATTTTTTCTCTGATTTTTAATTTTAAAATGTATGGAGGGGTAAATATGAAAGGTACCGAGAAGTTATGGGGGTTAAGAGGAAAGACAGTGTTTCTTTTATATCTGTATTAGCAAATAAACGAAGACAGTCTTTTCTCAATGTAGGTTTACCAGAGGTCAGGATTTCAGAGTTATTAAAACTACTCCCAGAGGAGTAAGTTCTAGGTTCTGGTGTAAATAACAAAATAATGCATATCTTTATTTTCTTTGTTTCATAGGTTACAAAGAAACAAAGAGAATAAAAATCTTCATCATTCAGATATTTTTATATAGGGAATAAAATGACAAAGGATGGAGGCGGGTAGGAATTATTAAAGTTAAAAGGATCTTGTCTCCAATCAATTTTGGGGGAGGAAGAGGTACCTGGCTAGTTCTTTTATTGTTGTTGTTAGAATTGGCTTTATACGAGTTTTAAAAATACTTTTAATAAAAACCTCAGTAACTTCGTTTTCAAAACGTAGCATTTAAACATAAAGCCAATCCAAATTAAGGAAGCAAAATAAATTGCCGGTAGATTGACGCCATAAATCCAGGCTATTTTCACTCTTACTCTTCAACTAGAAATTAATTACTCTTTCGGCAGTCGTGGGAGTTCTGGTTTTACCACATCCTAGATTCTGGAATGGAACTCTGCACGGTCAGGAGAATCAGGAAGAGAGATTTATAAGTTGCCTGCAAACTAGAACTAACTTCTCTAAGCTGCAAAGAACACAGGTCCTACTCTGGGGAATTATCAGTTTGGTTTGCAATAAGTTCACAGAAGTGATAGAATTCGGGATAGGAAAGATTGAGAGATTGTCCTACACAGAAATCCAGTTCTCCACATTCAATATTCCACCTCAGAAATAAATTAAATGCATAAAACTTAAGAGTGCCTTGCAGAGTAGATTCCGACAAAGGATTTTATCTGATTTTGCATGAATTCTTCAGCATTTCGTTTTCCTCTTTCTCTATTAAAAATAATTCTACCTGTTGTCTGTAAAATAAAAATCAGATTCATCGATATTCTTGATATCATCAAAGGGATCCAGAGCAACTTATTTTTTTCTAAATGTTTCTTTACGAGAGTCTGAGAAATGAGATGTCTAAGTAAAAATAAAGGGAGTGGGGTTACGTAAAAGGATGCTGATCGGAGACAAGTCGCAAAATGCATTCGTAAATGTATAAATTTATCTGGGCTTTTTTCCTCCTTTCCAGCTCAGGACCCGCGGTCTATCCCATCCTTCTTCCACTTCGGGAGCCCGACTCCTATACACACTTCTCTGATTTTCTTGATGGTTAGAGGTTGTAACTCCTTCCATCCTAGTCGGAGAAGCAGGAAGTTTACTTTCCGAGGGCCAGGACAGAGGTTTTAGAAAAGACGCGCAGGGAACTACCTGGGTTGCTTTTATTACCAGTAGTCTAATCAGGGCCAATTAAACTTCTTACAAAATAAAAACGTCTAGCTTTTAATAAACAGTTTCTTGTTGATTTCTTGTTGACTCCTGATTCCAACTATTTGAAGTGTGGAGAGAACAAGACTCAGAATAACTTTTCGATCCTGATATTTTTAGAGAAGTGTGGAGATGGGAAAATTTTTTGGTGCTCCAAGATAAAAGAGTTGGAGGATGAGGCACAGATAGGGGAGTTTGAAACAGCCAAATTTAACTTCTTTTATTCTGTTCTGTGCAGGAACACAGAAACTCCTCAGATTGCGACTCAGAAGAGGCAAAACTGGAGGTGCTCAGCCCACTTGCTCCCCAGGCCGGGACCAAGGCTCCTACAAGCTGTAGAAGTTATCAGATTCCGGCTCTGCGACTCGGATTCCGCTGATAGCTGCTGACTGGACCGCTGGCCAGAACAATTACGAGATGCTACTCCCCACCCCCACCCCAAACTCCCCGCCCCACTTGCGCACGGGTTCATTAGGAAGCTTCAAGAGATCGAAGACTAAAAAAATGCAAAAAGACCCAGAAAACAGTTTGGGAAGGCAAGGCGAAATTTAATTTTACTAAGAAGAACAAATTGTAAAAAGTTGAGACTAGTCTTTTAAGTGTTCTCCAGGAGAATATTCAAAGAATCACAGAATCTGAGAATTGTAAAGGACTTCGGGGGCCATTAGGTCCAACCAGTGTCTGAATAAGAAGCCCCTCTATGACAGTATTCTCTTCAGATACCCAGAAACTGACGTGTGGGCCACTTAATATTAAGCTCAGTTGAAATAATAAAGTAAAACACATTTTTTACTTTGATAGGCCTAAAAAAATGAAGTACTACATAAGCCTATGTAGTTAAATTTTCATTGTCTGAGCATGAATGACCTGCTTTAAATTTTAAGGTAAAAGTTTTCTTAAGCTACTTTGCTGGAGTGAGAAAATGCGGCCAGGACACTTTAGTATAACCTTAAATTCCATTTCCTATATGGTGTATCTGCATGTTGAAAGAATCCTTGGGTGCTGTCCCATTCCACTTTATAGTTACTTAGGGTGACTCACTCCTGTAGTCAGAATAAGGAAAGAGAATAGCATTTTCTTATGTAAGGCCCAACCCCACCCTGAAACTTGACCTTTCATTCTGGTTCATTTCTTCCAGTTGTCCCAATTCACTCTTCCCTCCTATGGTGTTTGGGGAGAATATGAAGAAGAAATTCCCACTTCCCACAACCCCCCATCCCATTCCCCTCCAACTTCCCTCTAAATTTTTCTACAGCATAGCAGGTTAGGATATTAGGAAAGCTATTGGCATTATTCCTTGTGGGGTGGGGAACTTTGATCTCCTTTAGGTATGGTCTCATACCTTATCTGGAGCACCCCTTCAGATCTTCTTCTCTGCTTTACCAACAGTCTCTTGTTCTGGTGTTGGAAAAATGTTTAGGTCATGGTGCTCCATTGAGCATTATTGCTTAAAAATTAATAATTCAAAGTTAATTCCTACCCCTAAAGAAATACCCAGATAGGGGATAACTTGAGACAGTGATTTTGTATTTGATCATGGTAGCTTGGGAATTACTTTGATGACAAAAGCTCAGTTAAAAAGTTGTTCGACTAAAAAAAATAAACACTGAGAAATTATCTTTATTCCCCCCCCCCGATTTTTTAAACATTTATGTTCAGTTCTTGAGTTTTATTGTGAACTAAACTTCGCTCATATTTTGATGGCAAGGAGATGACTGAATGTAAGAGACGTGAATATCCCTTTTGTGTTAATGTTGTACCTAAGGAAAAACATACATGCGTGTGAAGTTCACAGAGACATGAATAAAGGTTCTTAACTGTGATCCCAGATCTTCAGATGAAAAAAGTATATTTGTGTGATATCAATAGATCCCTGGAAGGAAGGAGTTATAGCCCCAAAGAAAGTTGTAGTTATATACAAAAGCTACTTGAATGCAAAACTGTGCAAACCTTCAAAAGCATAGCTGAGGTTGATTCTCCTGATTTACAAAGAAACTAAAGTATTTCCACATAACCCTGCAATTGACAGCTTCTCTGTGCTTTACAGAACTGGAAATATGGACATAAGCCTAAATGCCAAAAAATCAAAATTCACCAACACATTATTTTATCATTGCATTCCTGGCCTAGATATATCCCCAGCTTTGGCACATTAACTGTCTTCCATAGCTTATTGCTCAGGATTCAGGAAGTTTGAGCTTCAATTAAGTCAGAGAGATGAGAGGCAGAGGGAATTTGATTTTAGTGATTGTGATTTAGATTTTTTTCCAGTTTAAAAATGGACAAAAAAATAAAACATTGAGTGCAAAATGCATGGATTGTTTTTTTTTCCTTTTAAAAGCAGCCTCATTTAACTTCAATTTTAACAGAGTGGTTCAAATTCCACTCAAAGAAATGTCCAAAGAATTATTGTTTATAAATACTATACACGACACACTATATGCATAGGGTTTTTTTTTTCAAGTGGGCTCATATCTAGGATTTCATTAATGTAGAGGAACTTCCAGTGTGAAATCTCCTTCCACCTATATAAATCAATAACTGATGAGTAATTTATCACCTTAGAGAGTTGCCTGGGGGTATTGACAGGTTAAGTGTCTTTCCAGAGGTAATTCTTCTAGGAAGTCACAGGTAAGATGCAGAATTTGCACCCAGATTTGCCTGACTCTGTGAATCTCCTATCCACTAAGTAAAACTTCCTTTCGTATACATAATACACTTGCAAAAACAACTAATTTGCTGACTTGAAGGTGAGCTGCAGTGGGGATACAGTTACAAAATGGAAAAGCTTGTTTTGTACATGTTATAGACTCCCCCCACTCAACTCATATTGTTCTTCCTCTACCCCTTTTTGCTATTTCTGGCTTCCTGTTTCTGATAGAAATCATAAAATGTAAGCCTTGGAACCAGTTCACAGTTTCTTTTTTCTTCTCTTCTCTTTTCTTCTCTTTTCTTTTCTTTTCTTTTCTTTTCTTTTCTTTTCTTTTCTTTTCTTTTCTTTTCTTTCTTTCCTTCTTCCTTCCTTCCTTCCTTCCTTCCTTCCTTCCTTCCTTCCTTCCTTCCTTCCTTTCTTTCTTTCTTTCTTTCTTTCTTTCTTTCTTCCTTTCTTTTTACTATTCTTTATGGAATTTAGAGTGGTTATTATAGCACAGGGAGAATTTCAGTGATCCTAAGTTTCCTATTAGCATTTACTGTGGTCACATTCTCCTGCCTCTGCTGTAGGACATTTCAGTCAAACTCAAAGTGGATTTCAGATTATTAAATTCACTTAGTTGTCATTAAAGACTATGTGGTAGTTTCAATGTAAAAATCTGTTCCTTTTGCTTCCTTTGTTCCAAACTCTCTTAACATCTTTATTTCTCACCTGCCTTCCTCTCCCTTGCTTCCTTCTCTTTACTCCTATCAGTCAAAGATTTTCCTCCCACTCCTTTCTCAATTGCAAAGTCAATGTGCTAAGTTTGGCATCTTCTCACCCAAACAATATGTTCACCTGGCTTATTCTCATTTCAAGGTGGTTAAGCTCAAACCTTTCTGCCTAAGTAGACAAATTCTAATTTGGAAACAAAGTCTCCCAATAGTAAGAATTGGATTCCCATATATCCTCCCTTGCCTACAAACTGATAACCTGATAGAGTTCAGAAAGAGGACTTCCTCTCTTTTACACCTGAAGGGTATTAAAATAGAAATCATAGGATCTTTGATTTAGAGGTGGAAGAGATCCTAAAGGTCATTTTTTTTTCAATCTGTCAGTCCCCTAGCATTTATTAAGTACCTATTATGTGTCAGGAACTATGCTAAGCACTAGGGGTACAAATAAAGATGAAAGACAGACCTAGGTCTCAGGGAACTTACAGTCTAGTGGGAGATACAACTTGCAAACAACTATGTACAAACAAGGTATGTACAGGATAAATTGGAGATAAAACAGAGGGAAGACATTAGAATTTACTGGGATCAGGAAAGCTTGCAAAAGGTGGGAGTTAGTAGCAGAGATTTGAAGAAAAGCCAAGGAACAGATGAAAAAACTGAAGTCCAGGGAAGTTGGGACTTTTATCCTCATAGTACTGACAGATTTAGATTATAAGTCCTCTCTCTGACTCTAAATGTGGCCATTAACAAAACAAAACAAAACAAAACAAAACAAAACCCAACAACAATCTTCTTCCCTCCAAAATAAACAACAGACAAGGACAAAATAGACTTCCTTATGGCTATTTTCACTGCTTGATTTGTCCAATATCATCCCGTTCCAACTTTTGGAAATCTAGATTTTTGATGTTCTGAAGAAAGAATTCACTTCGTGGATCCCTTGTCAGCATGAATGCATGATGATGACAGTGAAGTTGCTTTACAATCTAAATAGAGAATGGATACCTTTATCCCCTGTCTCTAAGAGTTCTTCTGTATAGTGGGACTAACAAATCATGGAGCAGAGAGTCAGTTTAAAAGGGATTTGAAAATAAAACAGGTAGAAAATATGTGTATTATCACATTACAGATTTGTTCTCAAAGGTGTTATTTAGGTTGGCTAGAGACTTAAACATTCACAACTTTTTAATTTCATGCTTCAAGGTGAAAACATTAAGCTATGGAGGTATGGAGGATCTCTTTTTTTTTTGGACTTTGGCATCCCAAGAAATGCCCTGACTCGTTGAGGCTTTACTAAAACTTCAGTTGCCTATCTGAATTGAATAGAGTATTTTTCCCTTACCTCTATTAGTTAGAGGATACTTCGTACATATTTCATCAATCAGACTTTAATTAAATCAGATTTCATCTAGATGAAGGGATACAGAATCCTTAAAACTGGTTCACATTTTTGAACACCCTTCAGATTGCTAAAGCAAATAGGAAAATTTTTAATTTTTATTTTACTTTAACAATGAGTAAATGGAGCATAAATGAAAGAATGAGCTCCCTTTGCTAGAAGACTGTGTTTAAAACAACAGCAAAACAACAAGAAAGCAGAATTCCAACAGTGAATGAGCCTCAAAGACAGTGACATTCCAGACTACCTGCCCTTTGCTCCCTCTCCCCAAATCCTCTCTCTCTCCCTGGTTTTCTCATTTGCCTTTGGATACCCCCTTTTTGAAATTTTGTATAATTTTTTTAAAAACTAGGATTCTCAACCTTTTTTGTGTGTGTGTCATGGACCCATTTGGACTCTACCGTTTGGGGTAAGTCTCAGAATAATATTTTGCTGTCCACATTTATAATTGAAAGAAATGCTACATTTCAGTTAGAAGGTAATTAAAAAATTCAAATGTAGTGGGAATTTGTTTGTTTTTGGTGGGGAATCTTTGAAATTTATCAATGTTTCTTATGGTCCCCAGGTTAATAACCTCTTGCTTTAGAATAAAATTCTAACACTCCCCCTCCTCCCAGCCTCCTCTCCCAAGCTACTCTTGGAATTTTAACTCACTTTAAATCAAACAAAGCAAGAATAAGTTTAACATCAGCAAAGTTTTATTTTTTTTTTCTATCAAGTACATCCATGTTTAAAAGATGTCATATGATTCAGGATGCGCCCCTTTCCATTTCTGCCCAAAGATGAATTGATCTCCTTTATTGGGGGGGGTATGGGGAGTGGGGGGGGGGACGGGAAAAGATTAGGTGGTAATGAATCAAAGCAGCCCCTTCCTCCCAATTCTTTCCTGGGTCACAGGAAAACGAAAAGCTGAGGATTCTTGACGATTCTGAGTTGGTTTCCAACCCACTCCCCAACTCGACCACACTTTAGGTGTGATGAAATCGAGATACCTTGAAGGCCTGAAGTAATGGCACTATCAAACAGAGAAAATGGAAGGGTCTTGAAAACGCTTGCGTATCTAGCCCTCCGAAATCACTCAACAAGTTAGGAAGCAATGAGACAGACTGAAGGCGTTTCACCCATGCCCTTTCTGTGCAGAACCCTTTGCAGCTCCATTAGCCCCCAGTGCGCCTACCACAGATCCACATTGAGCCTGAAAGACAATTCGAAAGGATAGAAAAAGAAAAAAGAAAAAACGAAGAAACACACTGACACAAAGGGGAAGTGGCAAAGGGAAACCTAAAAGTGTTAAAATATAGTGCCAGCAAAAGGCGCGGGACATCTTATTTTCTAGTTCATTTGTTCTGTTTCAGCTTTCCCACCGAGCGCCTTCCTCTGCTCCTGCCACTGCTCCTGCCACTGCCCCTGCCCCTGCCCCTGCCCCAACCCCTGCCCCTGCCCCAGCCCTTGTCCCTGCCCCAGCCCCTGCCCCTGCCCCAGCCCTGGCCCCCGGCCCCAGCCCTTTCCCCAGCCCCAGCCCCTTTCCCAATCCCTGCCCCAATCCCAGTCCAAGCATTCCAACACAAAAGAGAGGCCAGGCTGAGCTGGAATCCAGGAAGCCTCAGAGCAGCAGCCTGTTCTGTCCAAGTCCTCATATGAGTTACACAAAGTGTTTGGCAGCCTAATTACTGAAGCTATTTCTTGCTCAGCCTTTTCTTCTGCCAGCGTCTTTCAAGATGTAGCTCACAACGAGATGCCTGCATGCTTTTCCGTTTATTCAGTAGCCACCATCCAGTGCTTTGGGAGCCCTTGGGAAGTGGCATATTTCAGTGCGGTTGATTTTTTTTTTTTAATCTCGATGCACTTTTCAGACAAGCACTGACTCTCTCTCTCTCTCTCTCTCTCTCTCTCTCTCTCTCTCTCTCTCTCTCTCTCTCTCTCTCACACACACACACACACACACACACACCTCTTCCCCCTACCCTCTCTCTCCCACCAACGTGTGCACTGCAGTGAGGCAAGAATGAGGGGGCAAAGTAAAACGATTTCTGGCCAAAGTGTCTTCCCCCTTGATCTTTTACGTAGTAAAACGTTTTAATGAACACATTTCGAAAAGGAGTTTTCTTCTTAATTCAGGGTTTACACATACAACTTCTCTTTTTCCCTTTCATAATACCTAGCCCACAGTATTGATGACAGACCAAAAGAAACTTTCCAAGTAATCTTCCTTCCTTCTCCTCTCCCAGCCCCTCTTTATCTCTCGGCTTTATCTTTAGGGCAGTTTCTTCCTGAGAGTCGAAAGGAAGGGAGAATCCTTCTCTCCTTAAACCTCCGTTGTCTCCATCCCCTTCCCCCTTTTGGCTAACTGTATATGACTTTCACTACATTTTTATTAGTAGATAAGACTTTCCAGATAGGATACTAGACTACTGCAGGTGAGACCACGACTTGGAATAGCAAAGACTGCTTATTTCATGTTCCCTGATCATGGTGATGGGTGTTGGAAAGAATACTTAAAATTGAGTTCTAAGGTAATGGGTTTTATTAATGTCACCAGACACCCTGCTTAACTGGGTGTTCCTTCAAACCACTCCTACATTTACTGTCACCAGTAGCTTACCAATCTAGTTCTAGAAGTTAGTGTTCTTTCCCAGGAAATCCTTGACAAAGTACCTCTCAAGAAATGAGATGGATGTTCTTGTGGAAACCATATTCATTATTTTGTAGTTACACCACTTAAAAACATCTGTTCTCCTAAAATCATTTCCTGGGATTAGAAATCATAGAGTCTACTGACTCTGTGATGTGACTTTGGGGTAAATTATAACCTTTAGAATGTCAGTTTTCTTAACTGTAAAGGGAGGATAATAATCCCAATACTTCTTATATCAAACAGGGTCCTTGTGAGGATCAAATGGGACCAAGTTATGCAGAAGTGCTTTGCCAAATGTAAATGGTATGCAAATCTTAGGAACTTAAAATTATTTTTGTGCTTTGAATCACCTATAATTTTAGTTATTCTAAGATATGGGGATTTGGAATCTGCAGCCATACAGTAGAATGTGGGAAATACTGCTGTTTAGAAAGATAGACTTTCAGGTCAGAAAGTAGCTTGGGATAGTTCAGAGTACTGTACAGTTTTCCAGATGTGATTCAGACATTTCTCCTAGTCCTATCTCATTGTCCATATGCAGTGCTTATTCAAGATAAATGTACTAATAGACAATTTAAGGGGCTTCCCATCTAATTTCGTGTCAATTCAGGCTATCCACATTTTTCATCTACTTGATTTTCCCTGAGTGGGTTGCTACACTAATCTCATTTGAGTGTCCACTGTTTCATTGAGAAGACTTTACAATGTAATGGGGTTTTACTTGAAGTCTGAGGTTGGCTGAATAAAGTTATCTCTGGAACACAGTAGACACTTAATAAATGCTTTTTGATTAGTTGATTGATTAATCTTTGACTGCATTTATCTTTGCATAATTATAGCAAATATTACCTTGTTGGAGAAACACCTTTAAGGTTCACAAGTATTATTATTATTATTATTATAATCAACAAACAACATAATCTATGATCCCACTAAAAACAAAGGGTCTTGAGAAGCAAGTAGGTATCCTAATGGATGGAGTGTTATACTTAGAATCAAAAGGACTGGATTTGAATCATTCCTCTCATATTTGCTCACTGTATTTTCCTGGTCAAGTCAGATAACCTGTCTCAACCTATTTCCTCATCTCTAAAACAGGACCAATACAAGGGATATGAACAGGTAGTTTTCAGAGAAGGAAATCAAAGCTCTCTATAGTCATATGAAAAAATGTTCCAAATCACTACTGATTAGAGAAATGTAAATGAAAACATTTCTTAGGTACCAACTCACACCTATCAGATTGGCTAATAGGACAAAAAGAGAAAATGATGCATATTGGAGAGGGTGTGGAAAAATGGGGACATGAATGCACTGCTGGTGGAGTTGTGAACTGATTCAAACATTCTGGAGAGAATTTGGAATTATGCCCAAAGGGCTATAAAACTGTGCATATCCTTTGATTCAGCAACACCACTGCTAGGTCTATATCCTAAAGACATCCAAAATAATGGGAAAAGGACCTATAAATATAAAAAAATATTTATAGCAGCTCTTTTTGTGCTAAGAATTGGAAATCAAAGGGATGCCCATTAATTGGGGAATGGCTAAATAAGCTGTGGTATATGATTGTAATGGAATATTATTGTGCTATAAGAAATGACAAGCAGGATGATTTTGGAAAAACTGGAAAGACATGAACTGAGGCACAGTGAAATGGACAGAGCTAGGAGAATGATGTATATATTAACAGCAATATTGTTTGATGAACTGTGAATGACTTAGCTATTCTCAGCAATACAATGCAATGATCCAAGATAATCCCAAAGGACTAATGATGAAGCATACTATCTATAACCAGAGAAAGAAATAATATTGATTAAATGAAGACTGAAGCTATTTTTTCACTTTCTTTTTTTCTTTGAGTCCCTTTGTACAAAATTACTAATACGGACATGTTTTACATGATTGCACATGTAAAACTATATCTGAGGAGGGACAGAAGAGAGGGAATGAAGTGTAGAATTTGGAACTCAAAACTTTAAATAAAAATGTTAAAAATTTTAAAAATAGGGATAATAATAGTATCTAAAAAGTTTGCCATGATCTAATAAGATGATATATGCAAAGTTCTCCCTAGCTTATCTTTCTCCACTTCAGTCCATCCTCCACTCACTTGTCAAGTTAAACTTCCTTAAATTCAGATGACAACCTCACTCCCTAATCACTATATTCCAGGGGCTCCCTATTATCTCCAGAATAAAATATAAAATACTCTGTATAGCACTCAAATCTCTCCACTATCTGCCCTCCTCTTAGCTTTCCAGTCTTCTCATACCTTACTCTTTCCTCCCCATTATATACTTTGTGATACGGTGACACTAGCTTCCTTGCTGGTCCTCACAGAATATAATCTATCTCCAGACTCCAGGCATTTTTAATGGCTTTCCTCCATGCCTGGAATACTCTCTTTCTTCATCTCTGCCTCCTGGCTTCCTTCAAGCTAAAATCCCACCTTCCACAAGTAACCTTTTCTGATCTCTCAACACTAGTGCTTTCTCTCTGTTTTCAGTTTATCCTGTATTTATCTTGTTTATACACTGTTGTTTCTATATCTTCCCCCACTAGATTGTGAATTTCTTAAGAACAGGGATTGTCTTTTGCCTTTCTTTGTAACTCTAATACTTAGCAGTGTTTGGCATCTAATAGGCGATTAACAAATATTTATTGACTGTGACTAAAGCATTTAGCAAACCTTAAAGAAATATATGTGTTGGCTATTATTGTTATCATAGTAAATTCTCTAGACCTCTCAGTCCATTTCACTTCTGGAAATACATGGTCTCTCACAGAAAATCAACTGGACAAGCCAGTTGGTTTACTTTTTGCCAATTATGGTACACACAAATAGGTTGAAGATATATTGCACAAAAGTCAGGGACTTATAAGAAAAGAAAAGGAGGTGGGCTAAGGAAAGGGATGAAGTAGATAATATAAAGACAGACAGCCTTTGTGGTCCTGGTACTCAAAAAATTCCATTATTTTGGACAGAACCTCTATGGAGGACTTTAGGAAGACAAGTCAAGATGCAGTGGGTATTGAGCATAGATAAGTTTATACACACACATATACATACATACATACACCCATGTATATGTAATTTTCATGTGTGTGTGTGTGTGTGTGTGTGTGTGTGTGTGTGTGTGTGTGGTGTCTAGAGTAAAATCCAACTCAAAAGTTGTTTTTAATGCTTCACCAACAATAAAACCCACTCAAACTTACATTGGTTTTCAGAGGTGTCCATGAGAATAAATAACAGTTGTTGAGTTGTTTCAGTCTTGTCTGACTCTTCATGATCCCATTTGGAGTTTTCCTGGCAAAAATACTGGAGTGGTTTGCTATTTCCTGCTCCAGCTCATTGACAGATAAGAAATATGAGGCAAACAGGGTTAAGTGACTTACCCAATGACAACACCTAGTAAGTGGCTAAGGCCAGATTTGAACTCAGGTCTTTGGGACTCCAGGTCTGGCACTGCACCACATAACTGCCCTAAATAGATAGGGGCTATTAGATCAGGTAAAGACTTCTTACTAGGCATCCTGGTAAGAGGGGGAAAAATCAGGGCTTTAGAATCAGATAATTTAGGTTCAAATCTCATCTCTGATGCTTACTACTTCTATGACTTTGCAAGGTATTTAACTTAATGATGGTCCTCATTTTTTCTTATCTGTAAAATGTGGGGCTTGTACCCAGTGGTCTCTGGGATTTAATATCTTTACCCTTGCTATCCTCTGAGGTTAGGAAATAAACCAAAACTCTTGTTGGAATACCAAGGATTATTCCTAGAGACTAACTTTGGGTTTACTGCTCACTGGCCCACAAGATAAATTTAGAAGTGCTGAGGTCATTGACCTCTATGGGACATTTGTTAGCTTTAAGACTTTAATTCTGAGTCTCCTTTCCTAGCTCAGACTTCCCTTCACCCCATCCCCAGTGCAGGATCTGGGACCAGAAATTCAAGTCCATTGGGGGAAGTTAAGCACTTCGGAGTTACCAGTGCCTTTCCTAGGGACCTTTAAAAGGTACTCGAGAAGGACTTTAATTGGAAAAAGAAATGACCCTCCCCCCAGCCCCATTTCCCAGCTCTGGGGGAATAGAAATTCCTTTCAGTCTGGGATTAAGGAGACTCAAGTTCCAAACCAAGCACTGTCACTAACCATGCTCCAGAGAAACTGGACCCTTTCCTCTTGGTCCTGAGAATGTGCCCTTCTTTTTCCCAAAAAGCTATTCTCTCTTTTTGGAATGCCTTCCCCCCACTCTTCCTCTTGTTGCCGGAGTTTTGCTTCTTTCAGTTCAAGTAAAATGCCCCACATCCTCAAGGAAATGTCTAAAGAGCTGTGCCTATCAGCATTTTAGGGTTCACAAAACCCTTTTCCATCTATATAATTTTATTTTATCTTCACAACCACCTTTAGAAGTAGGTTCTTTCATTACCATCCCTATTTTACAGCCCAGGAAACTGAGACCGAATTTGAATGATTTATCTAGGGTCACACAGCTGGGAGAAGTCTGAGACAAGACTTGAAAACTTTTTCTTGACTCCAGCGCTCAAATTCCCTACCCGAGGCTGTCTCATTTGGCACCTGGTTGGAACCTTCCTTGTCCTGTATTACACAGTAGTGTGGCCATCTACTGAAATCTTTCTCCAATGCTTCATCTGGTGCAGAGGTGCTAGGTTCTTCAAGGTCATGCCCCCTGAGCATGAACTCTTTTTGGTACTACCAAGCAGGAGTGCTGGACTGTATGGTGATGGGTGGATATGCACAGCCATGAAATGGAAAATCTGTTAAATAAAAGAAAAAGTGTAGGTGCCCTATCCCCCTATTAGATTACGTTCCTTGAGGCCAGGGACAACTTTGAAAAAAATCTAAACTTGTCTCCTGTCTCCCCCTTCCCCTTTACTGGAGCATTTAGCACAATAAAAGCTTAAAAATGTTTGTTGAATTGAGTGATTTTGTGACTGAGCGAAGGAGGGAGCGATTCTGCAATTTTTACTTTTTGTTCAAGTTTCAAAGTTCCTAGCATAGGGCTAGTAACTCCATATGTGTAGGTCTTGGTGTCCCTCCACGTAGAACTGCTCAAATGAAGTGTAGAATTTCTTCTAGCTCCAACGTTTTATGATTTATTATTCCTCACTCAAGCTCGGCCCTGCAAGGTGGGTCCTCTGCTTACTTTACACATTCTTCAAATCTCCATGCTCCAAGATTCCCCATACCATGCACGAGGTCTTCAGGGTTTAGTGCAAAGGGGACAGGGAAGGAGGGATGCAGTATTAATGTAGGTAACTGAGGGTTTCTTTCGGAGTACGGCTTTGGAGTCTCTGGAAACGGTCATTCCGAGACATTCAGCCCTGAGTCAGTGGTGGGCAAACGTCTTTTAGGAATATCAATCTTTCCAGACCATTCAATAAGCAGAAAAGTAGGAAATGTTTTAACATCAAAGAAACTCTTCCCACTTCCCTTATTCGGTTCCTGCTTCTTCGTCTTTGTAATACAAGTTTCTGGAGACCCCTCAGGGCCCTAGGTATCTTGGCTGGTCTTTACCGGAACAAGTGCCGCCCAGCTGGCCTAAGGCATCGCATGCAGCACTCTTCCAGGATCCCAGACGCAGAGGGAGGGTTGGGTTTGAACAGAGTGGGAGCCCTCCGCTAGGGACCCCAGGGAGCTAGGCAGGGAGGTCACCAGCCCCACCCGAGATGTACTGGCATTGCAGGCTTCAGCAGATTTCTTTCATTTCAGGAGACCAATAGAGAGTGACTTTTTTACTTTTCATAGACTACGCTAAGGCATTCACAAATCCTTGTTGAGTACCAGAGAGCTCAGAGGGAACAGGAGAAGCAGCGATTTAAGCCTTTTTCCACACCCCTCTCCCTCCTCTGGCTCCTTCCCCTTTGGTTTGAGAAGAAACTATAAACCCTTTTCCCACTTGGCCCTCTGACACCACCTTTTCCCTTCCCCTTTTCTCCTCCCCTCTCCACCCCCTTCTTCCTAAGTCTTAGAATAAAAGTCTTTTAATATGAACACCCACCTCACCAGCATCAGGAGATCTCTTTTCGTGCCTTATCAGGGGTAGGGAAAGAAGACTACTGGGACTGCAAGAGGAAAAATCCTTGAAAGCAGAATGTAAGCCACAGCTGGATCCCCACAACTTTACATTAGGCCCTTTATGTTTCTTTCTTCTCTCCTGAATAGGCATTAATATTATTTTTTCTTTATAAAACCCATTCTGCTCCCCTTTCCTCTCTCCCTGTTTTGTCATTTAAACAAACTCATTCATTTTTGATACCAGCATGTAGCGAGGCTATTTTCTCCTTATTCACCTAAATGTGTGGAGTAGAGCAGTGAAAAGAATGCTGGATTTGGTGTCTAGACAACTAGATTCAAGTTCTGCTCTGGCTCTGGTCTGGCACAAGGTCTGGGAGATCTTGGCTAAGTCACTTAACATTCCTTGGCCTCAGTTTCATTATCTGTAAAAAGAGGGTGATTAAATTATCAAGTAAAGTCTCACCTGACCCTATATTTATGATCCTCCTTTTCCCTTTTCTTCAAAAATGATGAGGCACAGTATTTATTAACTCCTACTCTTCCACCAGCATGGTCAAGTTAGAAGGCATTTTAGAGAACACCTCATTCAATATCATTTTTTAAAAATGGATGTTCATTTTATAGACCCATAGAGATTTGTCAGAGGGAAGACAAAGTGCACATGTGACCAGTTGTTTCCTCTTGCCACACACTCGATGACACAGGAGGCATAGTACAGTGAGCTTGACAAACTACAAAACTCAGGAGACCTGGGTTTGAATCCTAGCCTCGCAACTAGGGTTGTACTGGTGAATATTTAACAGCAATCTCTCAATTTTTTTTAATTGCTTAAGGACGCACTTGTAAATTTAATCTGCATTGTTAACAAAACAACAATGATCAAGCCTCCAGTTGCTGATTTCTGAGGTGTAAATCTTAACAGTAAAAAATTAATGATTGGCTCTCTCCCAAAGTAATTCCAGTTGGCTCCTGACCACCTGATAGTAACCATTAGCCTCACCTTCCTCATCTGTAGAATAACTGAACCAAATGATCTCCAGGTTATAAAAGTATAGGATTATCTGCATACAGGGTATCTGGAAAAGTCATCTTAAAACTGCACTAAGACTTATGGGACACCCTGTATTTGGAATTACAGAAGGAAAATTTCAAAATAGAAACAAATAAGGTAATTTAAGATTTCACATAAGTATTTAATAAACTTTTTCTTCCTACAAAAATATGATGTCAAATACATTCATTCATTCAAATTGCTAATGCCATTCCAATTTGAGTCAAAAGCAAATTAGATGAGTAGGATGTTTGAAATATTGAAAACATTTTTTAATTCTTTTTGAGTCTATACAAAGTTTGATAAATACAGAAGTACTCATGATACACTGTATGACTTATTGCCTGCAAGCTCCTGCTGTTACACAAAGAAAGAGAAATTTGATGTGTTGATGACAGCTCCCCTATCTCAGACCCTGGAATCCCTTAAACTTGCCAAGATGAATGGATAGAATTTGATAAGACACAAGGCCATGAAATAGTCTAATCTGTAGGTTTGTTTAGCAGTCCTTTTAGTCCACTAAAGATAGCTGTATACCCAGTTGAGAGCACTAAGAATCTGGGTTAACATTGAATACATATCACATGGTAAATTAACTACATAACAGGAAACTTACATGTAAATTATAAATCTGAAAGTACACCATATTTTAACAAGGGCACTGAATAACTGGCACAGTGATAAATGACTTCTGGTCACAATTTGAGGTACATATTTTTGCTTTATGCACAAGACATACTTCGATGGATTTAGAGAAATAAATGTCAAATTCAAGAAATGAAAGGTACATATCTCAGTCACAAATAAGAGCACAACTCAGCTCTGTGTCAAGCTGGATAGGAAGAGGATAATCCTACCCTCCCAAAATCCTTGGCATTTTTTCCTTTCAACCCTGCTTCTATACTCACTTAAAAAAATAGTGGAATGAAATACAATTATTTATATGTGGTCAAACCCCTAATTTTAATTACTAGGACAAGTTACAAAATTAACATTGTTAAGTCACTAATAGAGACTCTACTTGCTCTCATCCTTCTTCTTCTTCCTCATCACTGTCTTTCATTGTAATGCCCTGAAGTCCTCCTCCATCAGAAACAGAGGCTGTGGCCTCCTCCACAGTTAAGCGGTTGTGAAGAGCTTCATAGGTTTTACTGTTTAGCGTTCCCTCCAACACACCTTGTAACCGGAAGTCTCTGTATGTTTTCTGGGGAAAAAGGAAATTTCCTTAGACAAGTTCAATGCTTTTATTTTCTATTAAAGTCACAGTACATTCTCATTTTAACATTCTCAATTTCACTTATCGATTCATTGCTAGAAATTCATCAACATGATATTTCCCATTGTCTCCAAGATATGGTCATACTCTCTGATGATGTCCAATCTAACAGACACTTGAACTCCTTGGCTCTAGTCAATGAGCTGTTTTCCTTATCTTGCAGCCTTGGCCTCCATACCACTTAAACACTGTCACGCTTCACTTCCCTCAAATTTCAGCACTCCTTTACCTGTTGTCTCCCCAGTTAAAATGTAAGCTCCCTGAGGGCAGGGACTTTCTTGTTTGTTTATATTTTTATACCCAGTGCTTAGTTTAGCATAGTATCTGGAACACAGCATTTACTAAGAGCTTGTTCTCCTTCCTTCCTTCTCTCTCTCTCTCTCTGATGAATTCTTGGTATGTTATTGGACCTATAAGGCAAAAAAAAGAGTTCACGTATGTTCATATATATGTATATATAAATATATACACATATACATTCATACAGTATATATGGTACTATGAGAAGGAGAGGAGGAGGAGCAGGAAGATAATTTTGCAAATCCAATTTATACATTGAAAAAGCCTGATATTACATTTAAGGTTCCAAATCTTTTGACACCCACCTCTGCATTTAAGTAAGGGAAGGTGTTTTCTTATTCCCTTTCCTTTTCCCCCAATGGGGATCTTTCCATTTTAATGGTGAAAAAGTAATTCCAATTCATGACATGCATTAGGTTTAGGGGAAAAGGGGGTTAGTCATGATAACATTTGACTTTACATAATTTTTCGGAAACCTAGAACCATATCATTCAGTTCTAAGAAAGAAATTGGAGGAACAGTTACCAGTTTTCCTGTTATATACATTAATTCTTCCTCCTCGTGCTTTTATATTTGTGTTCCTCTTAAATATGACTTAAAAAAACACATTTTACAATATTCTGTATGTTGTCAAGTAGCACAAACATTGTAGGGGTTGGTTTCTATGGTTATTCCTTTAAAAAAAAAATCTAGAGTTTATATGCACTTAAAATGCATGTCACCTACACACCTTCCCTTTTGTTTATATTTCAGGTTAATTTTCCTAATGCTGATTTTCTAAGGTTTAAAACTAGGCCTACCTAAAATCCCAGTATTTTGAGTTCGAGAAAAAGTCCATTTACATTTCAGAATACCTCAGAATGGGTAAACAAAGAATAAAGGAACAAGAAGGTAACTAAAAAAAAAAAATCTAATGTAAATTTCTTTGACACTTAAAAAAAAATTATCTTCGGGGGGTGGCTAGGTGGCGCAGTGAGTAGAGCGTCAGCCCTGGAGTCAGAAGGACCTGAGTTTGGATCCAGCCTCAGACACTTAATGCACAAACAAAAAACCTAGCCATGTGACCTTGGGCAAGTTACTTTACCCCAATTGCCCTCCAAAAAAGCAAAAAAAAAAAAATTATCTTCAAGTCTGATCAGAACTCTTAACAGTTGAGTTTCCTGTGTACCTGGTCAGAGTACCTACCAACCTACCCTGGTTCAGAAATATGAATTCTGCTAGCATGTGTCCTTTGCAGTTCTAGCCATGAGGGAAAATAAAACATAAATGAGAGGAAAAGAAGGGATTGAGATGCTCCATACCCAAGTATCACATAAATAACTGGTTCTTTATAAATGATTTCACCAATGAGGGCTAGAGAGATTATGATATAATTAACAGAACACTCTACAGGAATTCAGGGAGCACTGGACTCAAATCTTGCCTTCCATACTAGCTCTAGACAGTGGGCAAAACACTCAACCTCTAAAAATATCTTTTTTCATCTCTAGAATGAGATTCAATGCAAGAGAGTGCAAGAGCCAGCTTTAACCAGCTCCTGAACCTCATCTGTGTTTATACCTCAGAAACTGGCAAATGTTATAAGTCAAGGCTTGATTGTTTTGTTCATTTTCCAGCTATAAAAAACTGAAGCAGAACATTTTTTTAGGAGGGGGGATGGCAGGGCAATTGGTGTTAAGTAACTTGCCTAATGTCACACAGCTAGTAAGTGTTAGGTGCCTGATGATAGATTTGAACTCAGGTCCTCCTGACTCCAGGGCCAGTCCTCTATTCACTGTGCCACCTCACCGCCCCACAAAGCAGAAAATCTTAATAACGATTAAATTTAAAAGTGTGTCTTGTGTTCATTTCTGCCCTACTCCTCCCCCCTCTCCCAAAGCTGGCTGCTGAAAATTTACCAGCACATCTAAGGTCCCATTAAGTTCTCAAATCTTTGGTCTGTTTTCCTCAACTTGTGAGAAAAGCCAAAGGAAGACACCTTACATCTGGCTGGGATGATGGGATTCATGGCAGAGCAGCTCTGCTCTCCTCAGTTTTGCATGTTTCCTCTCTCATATGCCTGATGTTAGAAGGAACCACTTTCATCTGTACCCCTGGGACACTGTCTGTTGATCAAACAGTAGAGGTGGCTTGGACATGGCAACTTCTGTTATACAACTTCATGGGGAAAGTGACTAGAATGCTGGATTTGAAGGCCCAAGATCTGAGTTCAGATACTTCCATGAACACTTAGAAACTATGATGGAGGTAAGCCATTTCACTACTTTGACTTGGTTTCTTCATCTGCAAGACCGGCCTAATAATGCTGCTATTCCCTTCTTGACAGTGCTCACTGTAAGGCTTAAATGAGATGATAAATGTAATTTGCAAACTTTAAGACACAGTATGTTAGGTATTATTATGATGTAAGGGTTTTGGATGTCCTGGGTTTTGTCCTTCATGTATTTTTAAACACAAAACCATTTTTCTCTAGAAGTCCTTCAAAGTAAGGTAACTTCAAATCCTGAGTGTCTGTTTTAGTTGTCTCAGGGAAGTAATTTTTACTTACATTCTATGAATTTTTTTTTCTAGGCACTTATATAATATAATGAATAAGTACTGCTTTCAAATCTGTATCTTGAGTTAAGATTAGGCTAATGTTGGGGGTGGCTAAGTGGCACAGTGAATAGAGCACTGGCCCTGGAGTCAGGAGTACCTGAGTTCAAATCCAGCCTAGCTGTATGACCTTGGGCAAGTCACTTACCCCTAATTGCCCTCCAAAAAGCAAAAAAAAAAAGATTATGCTAATGTCCTATTCTTTTTTAGAGGCTACTTTTTTGTTATCCTTTGGATAAAACATTTTTACTAAGTGAAATACAGCAGCTAAATTGTAACTAGAGGTTCTAGAACAGGTCCATAAATAGTTCAGAAGTCCCACCATTCGACTTCCAAGTCTTCAAGCTTCAAGGAAAAACTATTTCCCTGGAGATATAAGCACCTGATAAAGATGAGATCCGGTAATATAAACCCATTCATAATAGTGCTTGTTTTTTATTTTTATTGTAGCATTACCTTGTGAATTAAAAGATAGCTTGTGGTCAGGAAGACCAATGTTCAAGAAGTCTTGCTTCTGACACATATTAGCTGTGTGACAATGGACAGGTGTTTTACCCTCTAAGTGTCCCTGTTTCTCTAATTATAAATTATATATGAATTGACAATCTACATAAATGGAAGAAGTTTCCTACCCCAAGTGAAGTATTAAATCTAGAAGATTTTTTAAAACTTACTATGAAGTATTAGGTCAAGCTTAATTTTTAGCTTGTTACAATTTATAGTGTTGTCTTAGTGGCTTACAAATTTCTAGTATTTTTTTTTTTGCGAGGAACGTAGGGCAATTTGGGGTTAGGTGACTTGTCCAAGGTCACATGGCTAGTGAGTGTTAAGTGTCTGAGGTCAGGTTTGAACTCAGGCTCTCCTGACTACAGGGCTGGTTTTCTGTTCACTGCATCACCTAGCCACCCCAGTTTCTAGTATTTAAAAAAATTAAGGGGATAGTTAAGAAGGTAAGTTGAAGAACTGGTATGCATTCATTCCTTCATTTAAGTATCTCTGAAAGTTCATTTTGAAGCTGTAAATAGCTTCTTAAACCTCTATGGCTGACATGGAGGTCTGTTCATCTCTCAATATAAATGGCATAGATTCTAAGTCACAAGTGCTTATTAGAGGGCCCTCCCTTCTTTCTCTTACCTCTTCTCTCCCCTCAAGTCCACCTAAATCCCCCACCAATAACTACACAGGGAGATAGATATGTGTCTGTTGCTTTTGATTCTTGTGATGTAGCCTTTAAAGTGAACTTAAATCTCTCACTCACTTTGATCATAAGCAAATTAAATCCCATAAATAACTCAATAGACAATTGTTTTTATGGAAATTCTGTTAGGGTCTACCTTTAAAAAATGAGCCATATTCACAGTAAATAAATCAGTTAGCTTCTAAGCTTCTATACTGGCAAAAAAAGAAGAATCATTCTATAGGTTAGAATGGCTTAGGTGAGGTCTATATGACCACAGAAATAAAGGGATACTTGAGTAAAATATATACAGAAGAAGGCTATATGAACAAAATATATTAGAATTTCTAGGTTTCTTGTCACTCACTGAGTAAAAAAAATGGATGAATGAAAAACATTTATAAATCACTTACTATATGCCATGTATACTATAAGTGCTTATTTTTAAGTCATTATTGCCAGGTATACTTTAATATTATATGCCAGATACTATATTAAGCAAATATACACAAGTAAGACAATACCTGATCTCAAGGAGCTTGCCTTCTCATAGGGGTAGACAGCACATAAAGAAGAACTAGAAAACATGGCATTAAGGTTTGGAAATGTCCAAAAATGACATGGAAGCCTTGTTCTGGGTGAGATAAGTTGAAAGTCCACTTTTCAGAATCTAGGATGGTACTGGGAACAGAATCTAAGGTTTCAGTGGAATAGGGATGAGATCCCACTCTCACGAGAGTGCAGATATCCTGGTTTGAAAATAGCCTGGGAGTGAAATAAAGCTATATAGTTGGGAAATGGCTAACCTAGTCCTTGTCAGCAAGACTATCTTTTGCTTTTCTTTGTATCTCCAGCACTTAGTACAGTATCTGCACATAGTAGGTGCTTTATAAATATTTATTGACAGACCAACATGCTATTCTCTACACATGTAGAGCAAAATTAAGTTGACTGAATGGAAAACAATTATATTTGAGAGCCATATGGATTTTGTAAAGTCTAGGTTATTCAAAAGCTTTCTAAATTCTTTGGACAGTGGTCCTTTTATGAAAAACAATGTAGGTGGCTATCTTTTGAGGAAACTTTAACGACAGTTTAAAAAACTAAAATGTTTATGTATTATATAGTAAAATCGAAACATGACTGATAAATACAGAAACTCATTAAGGGCAGGTTAATGTTCATGGTGAAGAAAAATTAATGAATCAAGAGCCCACTTACATTTCTAACATGAATAACAATCATTTATTAGTTTAAGAAAGAGCCTATATCTTGATTATAGCACATGAACATGTTGGCTGATCCTGAGTCCCTACTTTGAAATGGAAGGTATGCAAATTCAAATATACTCAAGAAATTTTTACAAATGTTCATTTATTTGTGGCTACCAATGATCTTAACAAAATAAGAAAATTTTAAACCAGAATAACATTTTTTATTTGGACTGCAGAAATATAATGCCCTATTTAATACATTTTCTAAATCATTCTTTCTTCTTGAATAGACCTGAAATTTCAGTTTTAAATAGAATTTAGATTTCAGTGTTTTATATATATATATATATATATATGTATATGTATATGTATGTATGCATATATAGGTATTATAAGTACAAATGTATGTATGCATGTTAGAACACAAACATATATACATATATGTGTTTGCATATATTATAAAGTTCAGAATTTGCTACTATTAAGATACATTTTTCCATTAAATGATATCAAAGATTCAATTCAAAATAATATGATGAACATAATTATCCTCATTATCAATCAACTAATGTTAATATTTGTCTAATTACTGATAAGTTGATTGAATATAAATTTCTGACTTCCTTAAAGATGCATTAGCTCATAGGACCACAGATGTAGTTCTGTAAGGGAACTTGGGAGGTGATCTGGTCCAACCCTCTTATTTGTTCTGATGAAGAAACCGAAGCTCAAGAGGTCAAGTGACTGTGTCAAAGTGAAAAAAGGTAGAGGACAGAGGATAGATACGAACCTGTACCTTTGACTCTCAATTCTGTTTTCTTTATACCACATCAACTCTCACTAAAAAATAATTAAAAATTAAATAATGCTGATCTTGAGGACTGCTAGCTAATGCTATTATTAATCATGGTTTGGAATGCAGTTCTAAGCCATTAAAAAGGCTAAGACTTTTATTAAAACAAATATGGTGCATCCTATTCCTTTTTCATCAAAAGAAATCACAAATTTTCAAGTCACATTTGCAGAAACAAAGGGGAATATAATAGTAAAACTGAGCCTTAATGTAGGGGGAAAATCCACTAGGATAGCTAAGATTTTTGTTTATTAAGAAGATACTAGTTAATAATATACATTAATATTTGTGAATTAAAATTAAAATATTTGTGAATTAATGTATATTAATAATATACATTAATATTTGTGAATTGACAAATCCTAAAACTGTATTTGTAGCTGTGGAATTATAAAAAAGACTAGCTGTAATTCTACCAGTTTCTTTGGTTACTCATAATATTGACATTTGCAAGCATATGTTTCAGTGGGCAGAATATTCTACCTCTGGAATAGTCTACTCCCATACCCTTAGGTCTCTGTGTTGTCACTGAGGGAAGGTTCAAGTATCAGGGCAAAGATTTGTGGCATAAAGCAGTTTATTATAGTTGTATACAGAAACCAAGATAGTGATCAATGATCCTTATACCAGTGTCAGTTGATATGATCTTTAGCATAGCCTTTTAAAAATGCAGTCAAAATTTGCTCTGAAGTATCTAGCAGGATTTAGCCATGGACAGATGTGCAACTGAAACAAAGATCCCTGCATTACTCTCAAAAGAGCAATGACTTTCTCACAATGAGTTTTCATCCACAACTTGCAATTTTAATTCATGGACTTCAAGACAAGACTGCATAGGCTAGGCATACATTACTTGATCATAAGTTTTCCTCATTATATGGAAAGTGAGTTTTTCTAAACCTTTATTTTGTAAAAAACAAAACAAAACAACAACTATACATTGTCAATATCTTCCTTCCTGAAGGGTAAGAGACCCACTTCCCTCAGCTTGGGTCCTGTGGTTAGAGCATATTTAAATGACTCCATCATTCAACAAGTCACTCAAGTTCTTTGGCATGGATGTTAACTTTAAAAATGAGGTACTTTGATATTCCTCTATAGCCATATTGATTAGTTCGTACACAGGAGAATGGAATTGCTCAGGAATCAACAAAACTGTGGCAGTATATTATCTTGTTTCAGATGTCAAATAACTAGGGACTTTCTTTCTCCCTGGTCAACAAAAACATAATCCAAAAGAGGCAACCTTGATGATGGAGTATATGAGGAAATGTCCCATAGAATTCCTATTCAATAACATTTTTAGATTTAAGAGAATTAAGATAACACATAATTGTGCAAATTAGAGTACCATAATTATTTTCCTGTTTATGTGTGTCAACTAAGATAAATTTGTGATGAATTACAAAAATAAGGAAAAATGAGTAAATTATTCTATTTTATGGCATGACTATGTCAATCAGTGAAATTGACCAATGCTTTTCTTCCCTGTACCTTTTAGAATTTACTTACTTATGCCAGCATAGACAGAAACCCAGGATTGAAGTAATGATTTCAAGTCCTGCCTCAAACACTTACCAGCTGTGTGAATGGTCAAATCCTCCTTCAATGTCCCCATGCCTCTCTCTAAGACCATAAATTACTAAGGAGTTGCCCACTGACATCCGTGGTGGGAGTTTCTACACTGGGATTTTCCTGTACTTACAAAGTCAAAGGTTTATACTTCCCTCCAAAATGCCTAATGAAATTTTATCTTTTCTATCATACAGTAATAGGCTATCACATTCAAAGCCATTTTGTTTACCTTCACTATTTTGATGAGAGTCTTCAGTTGGTAGATGTGAAGCTGAAGGTCTAATCTATCCGCCAACCACACGGAAATGACTTTCATGGAGTTGCTGTACCATTGCTGGAAAAAAGAATGGGGGAGTGGCAGGGCAAAGGGAAAGAGGGAAACACACACACATGCAGACACATACACAGACACAGACACACACACACACAGATACACACACCAAAACAAACAAACAAAAAAAAATCAAAAACAAAAACAAAAAAACACCTCTGCAGTATTCATTTAACAGATTTGGTAATGAGGGGTAATGAAACACTCTGAAATGACCACAGATCAGCACTTGAAGTCAATAATGCTATAATTTCCTGTTAAGAGAATTGCATGTTTTGCTAGGAAATCTGCTAACTTGACCTAGACTGTGCTTTACATGAATTAACACTAGTCTTTCAGCTGCAGAATATTCACAGGGAAACAGAGCTTTGCACTTTGCAGCCTAGTAGCCTGCTTTGTAAGCTGTAAGTAACAATAGGCACTAAATACATGTTTATAGCAATGAATAGCCTGCTGAGACAGCAGGGGGAAAACCAGCTAAATTATTTTCAAAGAGAAATTTCGCATCACTTCAGGGTTTTCATGCAATATTGTACAGTCCTAGAAAAAAATCAAATGGTAGACCTCACCATGGCACAGAGTCAATATCTTCTGATATCTATCTTTCATTTTGGAATTATGGCCAAAAATAAAAGCACCCCCAACAAAAACATCATTCTACTCACAATCAAAATCTTCACCAAGACCTAGATCTAGTACTTTGGTTAGATTCTTCTCAAATCCTTCAGATCCAACTAACAATGAATAAACCTTCTCTGGGATCTGAGGAACCTTGTCATGGCATTATTCTTTCTGGAATAAACGAATCAATGGATGTCTGCTGCTCATACAGCAAGAGGAAAGGTTTTGCTTCATTTTGGAAATGATTTAGTTTTGGGAGAGTTCACGTCCTTGCCCGGTTTATTGCAGGTCTCTTGGCAGGATAGGGACTGAAATCCTCCCCTAATGTAATTTCCTGCTTCTTTATAATGTCCACATTTGTGTAAATAAGAGAGATTCTGGGTCTATATATGCCAAAAGGACAGCTCAGAAGTCACAATTGGTATGTTAAGTGAGTTCAGTTTATAGCTACTGTAACTGGATTTAGGCAATTCAAAGAATAATGCTATTTGTGAGGAGAATATTCTATAAGAAGAAACCAAATTCTAGTCAACATCTGGCAAAGGACAGAGTATCTTATAGGAGCATTTGAGGGATCTTATATGTATATGCTATATTCGTGTGCCCTTTTTAGTTTGTTAGTACATATGTGTATTTGTAAATATGAATGCTAAAATATAAAGAGGAAATCTAAAAAAAATCTTCTTTATAGGTAATAACATTTTTGGAGCATATTTAGTAAAATCAACTCCTGGACTTAGCTGAGAAAGTCTGACTTTCTTAGCTTTTTAACTTGTGTTTATTAAAAAGTTATTCTTACATATTTTTATCTAACTAGAACAAAAAGCATTTTAATTATGAGTTTCTGAAAACAAATTGGCTTCACATGTCATTATACTTCTTTTAAATTAGTGTATGGACACAGACAAAATATGGAGTAAACTAATTAAAATATGGAATAACTGATTTACAAAGCATTATAATGTCATGTTGATAATGAATGAAATTCTATGCTACTTAAAACACATGATTTGTTTTCTTTTGACTATTATTCACAATCTATTCACAATCACATGATTATGTTCTTATTTTATGGATTTAAAAACATTAGGATTAACAGGTTTTAAGAAACTAAATGCTCAAACTATTAATAATATTCCATATATTTAATTAATTTTTCAACTGAATTCATTTGATTATTTCTGTTAATACTGTATACTTTAAGGTCTTTCAGTTATTCATTTTAGTTTCTGTCATATTTATTATACCTTTACTAGTTCTCATTATTCCAAACATCAAAATCATGACTACTCCTTTAAAATAAAAACAGATCAATTTTCTTAATGATCAAATATACTATATGAGGAAAAGTCCTAAGGATCATACATAGGCCATGATCTGGTCAGATAGCAAAAAAGGATTGAAAAATTATATTCTTTCCTTGGGTAAAAAATGGCTTACTCCTATGAAAAGTACTTCATAGTACAAATTCTGGTATAAAGTATTAGTTAAGACCTCCTGCTACATCTGCCCATTTCTGTACATATGTTCCCCACACTTTTGAAGACCTACCTGAGAAAATCAAATAATGCTTCAACATAACTCTCTTTTAAAAAAAGCCTCACCCAGTTTAAACTTAATTTAACTTTAGTCCTTTTCTGCAAATATGTGATAATTACTATGAAGAGATAGTCAAAAGTATATTTAATATAAAATAGAAATTAGTAATAACTATCAGACCCTATGACTAAAATATAAAAGCATTTTCGAGGGAAAAATTGTCAATAGATTCTCTAACACTATCAGAAATAATACATCAGAACTGTCACTGCGTAAAAATACCAAAGTAATTAATACCAACATCACCACACATCACAAAGAGTGGCTATCAGCAATGAGACACAGCCACTGCAATAGGAAAAAGGGGAAATTTATGTACTAAAATGTAAAGGTCATAGAATCTTGAAGAACTTTAGTGAAGGCTAGGTAAGGAGTCCTGGGTTCTGCTTTGGAAAAGCAGCAGATGGGCTCAGAATCCCTATAACCATTATAGATACAGACACAGAAAATTCATTCTCACAAACGTGATTGCTTCTTACAATCAAAACAAAAACAAAAGAAAAAGCAGGCGCTTGGATTTTCTATTTCTGGAATAGCGATTGGTGTTGAAAATCCCAGGTCATAAGCCCTCTTTGGGTCCTGGAGTATAGTAGGTGCCACTTTTGATCATTAGGACAAGAAAAACAGAATCAAGTAGAGTGCCCTCACCCCCCCAAAATGCCTCGCAGTAGGGCCAATTTGCAGAAACGTTCAAACATCCAGAAAACATCCTTTCATTCCAAAGAAGTTATTATAATAAAACATTTGCTGGCTGACTATTCACTTTTTCCTTCAGGGGACGGCAATGAAGGGGTATAGCAGTTCTCACTGAAGTCAATGGCATGACATTATTGCTTTATTCTTTGCTGTGGTCCACACAGGAATAAAGCAGTAAGTGTATATTATATATTTTTTCCACATCAATAACACGACAGCAGCCAACCACTTTAACAGGAAAAAAAAAATATGTATTTTTTATTCATGCTTCATCCAGCTCCTGTAAGGGCATGCATTACTCACTTCATTTTCCTGAGATATCTCTTTTAAAGCAAAAATAAAAGAAAAGGAAAGGCTAGGGTTGACTCTGTGAGACCCCTGTATTTATTCACACTTATTGTGCATGACTGTAGACTGGTAAATCATATTAGCAGCCCGTCTCCCCATCAAGCCGCTACTTGCTTTCCAGCCCTGGGAAGGTTCAACAAATCAACAGGAGCACGGAAAACAGAACATCAGTCTAATCTAGTGTTTAAGGTGAAGTTTTCAAACCCAATCTAAGGAGATCTTTAGAGCAAGCAACAAGCTGAAGGGCCCAGAAGGTGGTATTGACAATGAAAGAGTGTTGAAATATCGAGGAGCGCAGCGCTCGTGCATTTTTAATAACGCGAGGGTCAACAAGGACACAACTCCCTCAGTGACAGTAGTTGCCACTGACTATGGAAATTGCCACACTAGGGCTATAAACGCTTTCAGTTCATCAGCTTTCTTAAACAGTTCATCAGCTTTCTTAAACACCCTAAACCCCCTCGGCGGACCTTTAGTCTTGAATTAACAAACCAAAGCAATGAAAGAGGGTGTAGTCTGAATGGCTGGCATTGATCCCCAACTGTGTCAGCGCTGCTACAGGCACAGAAAAACTCTGTCCATTGTCAATAGAAATTGACAAACCTCCTCTCCTAAATAGTACAGCTGAGCCAGGCTGGATACATGCAGCTGTAAAGGGCTCCACTCTCAGGGTCCAGAAGCACTAACAATAGAACAAGCATGAGCTCTTTGTCAGTCCCAGACTCTGCAATTTTCTAACAAGGATTAAAGTTGTTTCTCGGCAGTGCTGGTGAAAAGAGATTTAGCAACATACCGTGCTTTCTTCATGCAAGTTAAAGAGGAGTAGTTAAGGAATTTCATTATTCTGTTGACCATTGGGAACACAAAACAAATATATTAAATATTCCCAATTCCTTTTCCGGACTACTTTCTAACATTCTGGAGAAGGCTTCAATTAAATATAACACTTATCTTCTGAAAACAAGCACTTCAGGCTTATTTTGGAAGTTTTCTTTCTTTTCTTTTTAAAAGGTGCAGCTGTTTGCCACCTGGAATGAGGACTCAATATATACTAATGTACAAAGCCTTAGACCTTCTGGGGCTGATATTCCTAAATCTGAATCACAAGACCCCATACGGCTTATGTATGTTGGCAGTTGCTAGTAAATGGGTTCTGTCAGAATGTTGTTTCTGATGATGATGATAAAATAAAAATAGCAGCTTTGCTGGGGCACAAATCTGTGATATATTTTCTGCTTAAGTCTTTAGCTTTTTATTGATTAGGAATTGGTATGACCAAGGCTATGCTTTTCATCTGCTCCAGCTCCGCTTGTCTCAATAGGTGAATAACAGAAAAATACATTTTCCAGAGCTTCAAAAAAACTGAAGCACTAAATTTCCACACTGTGTATGGCAATACATTTCTGCAATTATTCCATTAGATGCAAGTTGTTTCTTGAGACTCACTGAGTTGAGATAAAAGAATAACACCTGGAAAATTTATCAGATAGGCCTTTTGGTTTCCATTGTATGTGTTTTAAAGGAAAGGACATGGTTGATTATTATTCTTGTTACGCAACACAAAGTTGTGATGAGAGTAGGTAAGCCATTCAATTCCTTAAGACACCCTAAAATGTAAATTTTAATAAAATACTAATACTCATATAATAAATGCCATTTAATGGTTCATTTTTAAAAAGTATTTCTTTTTCAGCATTATTGCCATCAAGGATAGCTAAATTTACAGCTCCTATCTCCTATATTTCTGAGACCTGAAAGCTATGAAGTCATATAGCAAACACCCTTTTTACTAATTCTAAATTTGATTTAATGAACATGATCATTATTTTTCCTACTTAAGGCATCTCCCTGAAACTATAACTTGGTTTCAAGGAACAAAGTAAAACTAACAACATCAACAAAAAGGAAACAGACACAAGGAAGTGTTTAATTCAATCCATAAAGGCCTAAGCTCCAGGAAGCATTCAACTCAAACCTATTATAAGGTAGGATTGTTTAATGAGGGCCCAGTCCTTGGAGTATGCTCAGATTTTATCTTCCTGGTGGGTTATATAGAGTATGCACAGATATTCCTTGCCTGGTTCCAATCCAAAATATGTAACTTTAGAAGTTTGTTTTTTTTTTTCCAGTCATGCATGACTGAAGGGTTGGTACTATGTGGTGACAAAAAGTCTTCCAATTGGTTCTAGAGTCAGAAGAACTCCTGATTCAGGAAGTACTGAGCTGAAACTGAATGCCCATCATTCTCTCAGTCTCTTTTCCTTCCTGGTAGTGAGGTAAGGAATGTTGTGAGCTGCCAAGTTGGGGAAACGGTGGCTTCCCTATGTACCACTAGGCCACTATGTGTCTATGAGCATTATGGCACCTCTGTTTCTTTAGTGTTTATTCTTTCCTTATCCTTGGTGAATGAGTATTCTGAAAGGGAACTGAGATTCATCAGAAGTTCTACTGAATAGAAGAAGTGACAATAATTCCTGCCAGGGTAGCAGTGGCCAACGACAGAGGAAGCACCTATAGCAGATGTGGAAAGACAGTCACCTGAGGATGTTGGTGGCTTTAGGGATCAAGACCCCTGATGACAGTGAAAAATGGTAGCTGGGAATTGTAAAAAACAAACAAATAACCCACAGTTTTTTGTGGTGCAAAAGAGCTACACCTAAGGGGAACTTCATGAAAAGAAAAAAAGGACACCCAGGGCTGGAAATCAGGAGGTACCTTTTGGCCAGATGTGTTCTCGACACATGTACCTTACCTGTACCTCTCTTTATTAAGTTTGAGGCCCTTCTCCCCAAAGATCTTGTTCATGAAACAGAGGCATGCACCCCTGGATTGGGAAAATGATGGTTTTTTTTTTTGACTACTGACATTGCTTTACAGTCTTAATAAATTTCTTTTCTAAAAGCTATTTGAAACTGATGGCTGACTGTCAGCAGTTAGCTCACTGGTGAGGACTCTAAGCAATAGTACCATAAACCCCAATCCCTCAAAGTTACCCCCAGAACCCTGAGAGAATGTAATCAAATGGATTTAGCATGCCATGTGAGGAGGTATGAGAGGAAGAGTACTGAAATGGGGCACTTATACTGTAGTAACTGATAATTAAATTTGGAAAATTTCCTATTTCAGACCTAGTAACTTTCATGCTATGCTTTTTTTTTCAAGTAAAAGTTATGCTTTTCTATAGACCAGCCAAGGACACCGTGTCACCATGATTCAGTGGGAAGTATAATGGACCAAGAAATCTCAGTTCTAGCCTTAGTTCTACAACTAACAAGCTATGTGACCTTGGGCAGACCATTTCACTCTTATGTGCCTCATTTTCCTCATCTATAAAATGAGAGAGTTTGACTGGTGATATTGAAGACACTCTCCCATTCTAAATTCCATGATTCCTATTAACCTTAAACCCTAAACACTTCTTAAATCCTGTGAGGTACCATATGACTTAAGCTTAGATGTGCACAAAAGATGAAGCTATACATTCAGTGAATGTTGTGCCTAGGGTAATATCTATATGGTCTCCTAGGGCCTTAGAGTTGTGTACTTGCTTGCTTAGCAGAAGTAAAAACTAAACTTGCTTCTAGGAGCATGTGTACATGCATGTGTGTTTTCTTGAAGTTTGGCTGTGACTTATCTGCTAATTTATTTTAAGTCACTCTTCCTCAATTCCAGCCAAATTAACTTATTTACACATAGTTTTATCTTTTACCTTCACACATATGCACAATGCCTTTGTCCTAAATACTCTCCCTCCTTACCTCCTCTTAATAAAATGCCTAACTTTCTTTAAAGGATGGCTCAGGTGGTACCACCTACACAAGGCCTTTCTTGATCTCAATGGTTGCTAGTTCTTTGCCCTGCCCCAAATTATTTTGTTTATGCAGCACACACATATTTTAAATACACACACACACACACACACACACACATACACACACACACATAACATTTGGAGGCATAAACTATTGCCCCCCAGGTGAACATAAGTTCTTTGAAGGCAAGGAATGTTACATTTTTGTCTTTGTATCCTCAGTATCTAACAGTATACCTGCCACATAGTAGGTACTTGTCTAATACATGCTTATTAAATAATTTTTTTTTTTTTTGCTTTTTGGAGGGCAATTGGGGTTAAGTAACTTGCCCAAGGTCACACCACTAGGTTTTTGGTTTTTTTTGTGTGTGTGTGCAATAAGTGTCTGAGACCAGATCTGAACTCAGGTCCTTCTGACTCCAGGGCTGGTGCTCTACTCACTGCGCCACCTAGCCACCCCTTAGATAAAATTTTTGATGTGTTCAGTTCTAACTTGTTCCATTATTATAAACTTCTTATATAAACTGTCACCAGAAATAATATGGTGAGCTAAGACATCTTTGGGCCTGGAGGTCTGCAGTTCTGGAATTTTCAACAGTCAATTCTCTTATTACCTTGGGTTCCTAAAGACATCATTTCATTTCCTAATAAAGTTTATCCTCCCCCCCTCACCCCCCTGTGAAGTGAGGGCAATAACTCTCTCAAAGCAGTAGAGTAGCGAATGAGTCAGATTTGTTAGATCTTTCAACCTCAAGATTAGGGCAAGAAAGGAAATACAGAGTACTACCACTGTTCTATTATTGAAATGCTTCTGTTTAAAAAAATTTTTTTTTTCTAGGTCACATGGAAGGCTGGCATACTTTGAAAGTTGAACAAGTAATTTTTGTACCAGGAAGTTAGAGATCATGCCAATGGGTTCAAGTTTAAATGAAATATCCATAGGAGTGATGAAGGAGAAAGTGCTCAAATCCTTTGCAGTCCTTAGTATCTTAGAAAACTTTTTGATTTATCTCCATGACAAGGGAAAAAAATGAATCCAGGCAATGGCTACATAGACTGTTACCTACAGTTAAGGGTACTAAGCATAGAGCCAAATATTAGGCTTTGCTCTGGGAGAGAATAAATAATGTGTGTAATACAGTGTAAAGAACTAACAGATGGGAACAAACCCTCAAGTGATTGTTTTTTTCCCCCCTAATGAATGTGTTTTCTTTTGGTAAACTGAACTCTGAACTCTCATACTTTCTTTCTGTACTTCCATGGTGACAAATAGGAGATTTGAGAGTGGGCTGACCCTAATATAAAGACACAGCTTTTGTCTTTGCTGTTCAATCATTTCAGTCATGTTCTACTCTTTGTGACCCCATTTGGGGCTTTCTTGGCAGAGATACTGGAGTGGTTTACTATTTCCTCCTCTAACTCATTTTACAGAGGAAGAAACTGAGGCAAATGGGATTAAGTGATGTGCCCAGTGTCACACAGATGGTAGGTGTCCTGAGGCCAGATTTGAACCTATGAAGATGACTCTTCCTGACTGCAGGCCTGGCACTCTATCCAATGTTAGCTGCCCCAAAGACATGACTACACATTATTATCTATCTATCTATCTATCTATCTATCTATCTATCTATCTATCTATCTATCTATCTAATCTGTCTATATATAAGTGTTTAGAAGGCAGTAAAGTAAAATATCTGCAAACAGATGCGCATATAAGGACAATTAGAACTCATATCATGGTTCCATTCACTTGATTTTTCCATTCCTTGCTTTAGAAACCAAACAACTCTTGCCTACTCAAGGAAAAAGGCCATTTATAACTGGTGACATCCTTCCAAATCCAGTTACTGTATCTTCTATTAGTCCTAGTGGTAATAGCTTTTAAAAATTAATTTTTAAAAAATCTTAGCAATCTCTGAAAGTCATCTTAAGTATGTTTCCAATTTGTGACATAAGAAGAGAAGGGGAAAGGAGTATTTACACAGGACCTCTGTGCCAGGCAATGTGCTAAGTACTTTATAAACATTATCTCATTTGATCTTCACAACAGCCCTGTGAGGTAGATGTTTCTTTTATACTTGAGCAAACTGAAGTAAACAGTGGTTAAGTGACTCACCCAGGGTCACACAGCATGTGTGGTCAAATATGAATTCAGGTGTTATTCATTCCAGGCCCAGTGTTCTATCCATGATGCTAACTCCCTGCTTAGATATTATAGGAGAATTTCTATTAATGGTTCAAACAAGGAGATCCCATTGGTATTCGGAACTCCTTTGTAAAGAGATTCACTCTGCAAATTCAAGTCAGAACCTTCTCTGAAATTTATAGTCTTTGAGATTTACCTGGAGGACTGAGAGGTTAAATGATTTGCCCTGGGTTACACTGCCAGTTGATGTTAGAGGTGAGAGTGGAACCTAGGTCTCCCTAGCTTTGAGACTAACTTTTTATGCGTTACACCACATTATCTCTTGGGGGGAAAAGCCTAATGAAATTCACTTACAGTATGATGCAATCCAAATTTCCAAAGGCAAAAATATATATATATATATATTTTTTTTTTTCTTCAGCTCAGGCTAAAAATCATGAACTCTGTTAGCATCCTATGTACCATTTCACATATTCTTTTTTTTAAAGGAATATTTACAAAGGAGTGTTTGGACATATCAAGAAGCCAGGGCATTATAGTAAAATCAATGCAATATGGGAAAGAAAACTAATCTTTGGCTCAATTCAATTCAATTCAAACATTTATTAAGTCACTGCTATATATACATACACACACACATATATGAGAGAATTTGGTTTGGTGAATATAGAGTTGTCATTTATTAAATCAAGCACTGATTTTGTGCTAGGTTCTATGATAAGTGGGAAGAATACAAATACAAATAGAAAAAAATAAGATAATTCTTACCCTCAAGGAGCTTACATTTTGGTTGGGGAAGATAGCACATAAGAGGAAGATGAAAATGGTGGTGGGGGTAGAAAGATGAAGATAGTGGGCCAAGCGGCCATGGTAGAGAAAGTCCTGGGAGTCAGGAATAAGACTGGAGAGGAAGGAAGTTATGATTGGTCTGGAGATTGGTTTGGGAGGAACCAGCCAACCACAGTTGGTCTCAGAGTCAGAACAACTGGAATTCAAGCCATATCTCTCATGTATACTGGCTGTGTGACTCTGGCTTTCTCAGTACTTCAGGCAACTTCCTAAGACTTTAAGTTGCAGAAATTAATTGTTCTTAATTTGCATTGGTAGATGGGGTTTTCCTACCATTAGTTCTATCAAAATCATGGCTCTAGACTCTCCACTCCCACCCCAAAGTAAATGGAATCACACCCGTGGCTCATACAATGCTAGTTAAAAGTTATTCCAAAGGCATCTCAAACTTTACATTTCTTGTTTATTCCCCTCCCCCCTCCAAAAGAATGCAGCAAATCACTGAATCATATATTTTTCTCCTAGGGCAAGAGTGTAGACTTCTAAGCAGAGGCTTTTAACTCTTGCTAATACTTTGCAAATTCTTTAAATAAATGAATATTCCTTTTTGTATTAATTTAAAAATAATTTCAAAAGAGGCTACATTCTTTTGAATAAGCTATACATTTACAGTTAGTACTTGATTTTAAAATTCTTTTAGATTAGTATCTACAAATTATTGCTGGTGAACATGTATGATACTTTAAGCCCCTGGCTTTTATTTTCTTTACAGTTCTATACCATCAAGCTATTTAAAATTCAAAGACAGAATGGCCAAGGTTGACCAAGTAAGTCCCTGTATGTATGTTACATTTAGTTTCTCTAACAATTATAGCACCCCATTAGCCTGAGGCAGTGTGAAATTATTAATGGGGTACTAGATTTAGAGTTAGGAAGACAGTTCAAATCCTACCTACACTTATTAGTTCTTGACCTTGAACAAATCACTTAATGTTAGTATGCCTCAAGCAACTCCTAAGGTCTTTTGTATTGCCATAGATAAAAGAACAAGGAAGTGATCGAATTGACTTGATATAGGGGTTAATTTAATCATAACACCAGACTGCTTAGATGTATTGACATACAGTCTTAGAGTACTTCACTGGGATATGGGAAGTAGCTTTTCCACCTTTCAGAGTGATTTGTTCATTCTTACAACGTAATAAAAAGTACCAGTCACATTCTAAATTAATCATCTTGACCAAAAGAAATTGAATTCTCAGAATCCTTGTTACCACTTATCCAGGCCAGCACTTATTTTAGAGATGAAAACTCAGATGTGGAAATTATGAGGCTTAATCTCTGCCAACATGTACAAATTATGTCACTTTACCAATAAAATGGAGATAGTCTCAATGGAGTGCTGTATACCCTTCAGATTTCAAGTTATCTTTTCTTTCTGTTTTGTGAGTTGTGAGTATAAGAAACCACGGAATTACTGAGAAGTAACATAGTTTCGTAGCTCTAGACCTGGAAAGGCCATCAGAGATCACTTAACAAACCTTTGATTTTACAGATGAAGAAACCAAGAGTTAGAGAAATTAAGTGCCTTGCCCAATATCATACAAGTAGTTAAGTGGAAGAGACAGGATGTGAACCCAGGACCTTATCCCCATGTTTTCCACTATACTAGAGAATGCCAATTTTTTAGCAAATAAGGATCTCATGAGCAGAAGCAAGGATCAGTAGAAAGAAGCAACAGAAATCAAAGTAGATTGTCAAAGAGTTAAACCTGGACACTGTAAGTTAATTTAGGAGTTGTTTGGTTTATTTAAATATTCTATTCAGGTTTTAGGTATACTGCTATGCTAATTCAAGAGAAGAGGCAAACTAGATTGAAACCAGATCTTCAAAAAAGCAGAGATAAATAAAATCATGAAGGGCAAAATCAACAGAACCAAGAAAACACTGTACATTGTAATAGCAATGTTCTAGGTAGGAACAACTTTGAACAACTAAGTCATCTGGAGTATTACAAACACTCAAATCAACTACAAAAGATCTATAAAGAAATATACATACATACATACATACATATATAATATATGTATATATACATACACTTTTTTTTTTTTTGCTAATTGGGGTTGACTTGCCCAAGATTACACAGCTAATGTGTGTGTGTGTGTGTGTGTGTGTGTGTGTGTGTGTGTGTGTGTGTTAAGTGTCTGGGGTCATATTTGAACTCAGGTCCTCCTGACTCCAGGGCTGGTGCTCGACTCACTGCGCCACCTAGCTGCCCCTTACATACATATTTCTGTGTCTAAGGGTCTCTAGTCTTCAGCTTCAGTTTTTCAGTTTTGAGTGAATGCTTAGAGGGATATTCTCCCTCCACACTTGTGCAGGAAGTATAGTAGGTATTGGAGCTGGCAGGTGGCTGGGGGAGAGTAAGAGTTCTGTTGGGACTTGGCATAAGCCTGGTTTGAGCAATGTAGTAAGTATAGGTAAGGGGGTTGTTCCCTCTTCCTTTATGCCCTTTCCTTATGGTGGAAGGCTGGAACTGGAGATGGCATTACTTAGCTCTACATATTAAATGGATTTTGACTTTCACTTACTCTAGTTTTGAAATTCAGAGAAATAATTCTGAAATATAGAAAATCATGATGGTAATGTACCAAGGTAAATATCAACTATGATGGACCATTTTGATAAGGTGCTTTAGAGTTGTTTTTTAAAATCCAATTATTAACGGTTCTTTAGCATATCACTTTGAAATTATCATCACCTCCATTCTACATTTGAAATGTGGAATCTGGGAGTGGGGTGCAGATATCCATGCCTGAAGTGATCTATTACCCCTCCCCCTCCACATCCTGCTAGTGCCTATCAACCCTCTCCAAACTATTCATATTTATCTGATACTTACTGTGTATACAGGTATCCCCCAACAGAATGTACATCTCTCAAGAACAGAAATTGTTTCATTTAAAAAATTTGTATCTTTACCATCTACCACAATGCCTGGCACCTAGTAAAAGCTTAAAAATTACTACTGAATGATGTGAAAAAAAATTTAATATTTAAAGCTCTTCAATCTATTTTCAATTCTCTTTAAGTTTTATTGTGGGATATGATTTTTACACAGGATACTCCAAATATCTTTTTCTTTGAAAATCTATGCCATCTTGTAAGCATTCTATATTCTAAAACATAGAGTAGGAGTTCTACTTCAAACATAAGAAGCTTTCATGAATACAAGCTGGATAGCAGTCAGGAATGACCAGCAGAAAAAGATCTAGGGAGCAGTGTCATTTCAAATCAAAGATAAACACAATTATCGATATCAGGATCTTTTTCCCCCTTAGAAAGTGAGTATGATATTGGTATATGTAAATAGAAATATAGCTGGCATTAGTTTTACCAAGTCCTACCAAAGTGTTATTGCAGACTCTGAACCTAAAGAATGATGGAAAAAACTTTGTACAGTTTCAAATGACAGGCACAAAAATGATTAAAGGGTTAGGAAATAGGACCTATGAGCAAAGGATTATTTAGCCTGGAGAAGACAAGCATGACGGGTGTCTTAATAATAGTCTTCAAGTATAGGAAGGCCTATTACAGACAGGATGTTGACTGCCTGTTTTTGGTATCTGTTGAGAGAATAAAAGGAAATACTCCTTAAAACAGTAGAGGATTTAGGTTAGATATGAGAAGGAACTTTCTAGAGGATTGTTAAACATGAGGATGGAATGACTGAAATCTTTTCTTTCCACTAGGTTTAAAAATGTGATCTGAGACAATTTAAGTAAGATGAAACCTTATTTGAGATTGATCTGCTAGACCATAGGAAAGTGATATCCAGGAAGCCTAACAGTGGGCCTGGGATCCTGTTATGAGCAGGGCCTCTGCTTATTGCACTGGGTAAACGTTTTTAGCCAGCATGGTATAGTAGAAAGAGTGCTGGATGCAGAATCCAAGGAGTTCAGTACAAATCCTGTCTTTGCCAGTTGTAAATTTCTGTGATCTTAGGCAAGTCACTTAAATACATATGTGTGTGTGTGTATATATATATATATATATATATATATATATATATATATATATATATATATATATATATATATATATATATATATATATATATATATATATATATATGGGCAGCTGTGTAGGGCAGTGGGTAGGGCTTGGAATCAGGAAGATACATTTTCATGAATTCAAATCTGGTTTCAGACATTTACTTGCTGTGTGACTGGGCAAGTCACTAAACCCTGTTTGCCCCCTCTGTAAAATTAGCTGGAGAAGGAAATGGCAAACCATTCTAGCATCTCTGCCAAGAAAACCCCAAATAGGGTCATGAAGGGTTGGGGTATGACTGAAACAACTCAATAACAACAAAATATGTACGTGTCAACACGTACACATATATCTATAGATGTATATGTATACACACATGCATATCTTGTGTTTATATGTTGAATATATACATAGTATACATATACACAGATGTGTGTGTGTGTATACACACACATATATTGGATTGGAACAATATCTCAGTGTGGGGAAAAGGCTGCTAGTACTGAAGTAGTGACTTGTGGTGTGCACTGGGTTCCTGAGGAAGTAGAGAATTACCTCGGGCTACACAAAACCAATAAGAAAGAAGGTTCAAAAACTTTGCAGTTATGTAGTTGTAGGAGAATAAAGTAATAAGTATGAGAGTTCTCTGAGGACTTCATGCTGGTCAATTGATAGTCATGGACTGACATCACTGGTCTCAGGGGAGGTCATTCCTCTATCCTCCCAGGCTTCTCCATGAATAATAATCAATAATGGCCAGTTACAGTATAGGCATGCAAATGCAGAGAAGAAAATGTTGGACTCCACACACTGGAGCTACAGTATTTACAAACCATTTAAAAACAGCAAGAAGCATGAAATCATTACTAAATCTCATCTGGCAGGCTTGGTATGTCCCTTAAAACCATTTAATAGTTCTCCCCCATCCCCCCCCCAAAAAAAAATGAGTGTCTTTTCCGAAACCAACACTAGGTCAAAAATATTTAACTTTCCCCCTCAAGATTGTGAAATGTCATTTTCAAAATACCAACAGTTCCTACCTTACTGTGTATCTATGTTTATACATACATATATATATATATATATATATATATATATATATATATATATATATGTATGTGAGGGGAAGGGAGGGAGATGTGAGAGAAATACAGCCTCATATTTGAACATTTGCATTTAGAACAATGTTTTATTGAAAATTAAACTTTTTCCCTGCTCACTTGTATTTTGTCAAAAAGAAGCTCATCAGAATGAAGAAAGTTTCAGTGATGAATTTTTTTCTTCTTCCTACTGAATCCACATGCTCAGCTCAGTTCGCATGTGTGGCATGCACTTCCCTCAAAGCAATGCTTTTAAAAGGGCTTGATCATGTAGCCTGTCCGACAGCTGGGCTGAAAGGACTCCTTTTAAAACAAATTCTGAGCACAATTAAAGGTGAGTTAAGGCTCTGGTGGAAATCTAAATAGCATTAGCAAATGTGAGCACTGCTCAGCTTTTGAACTGCTTTTCTGCTTCTCAGTTCTTTTAAATGGTTTTCTATGGCAGGAACATTTTTCTTAATTAGTCACAGCTAATTAGTGTTCTGGCATAGACAAGTAATCAGAAATGTCAGAGCTGCAAGGCTACATCTCCCTAATCCTTTGATAATAATTTAGCCTCCTGGGAGGGCCCCAAGCTGCGGTAAGTAGTGACTGACAATAAGGCAAAATTAGGTGGGCAGCAGACCATTAGGATAGAAAAATAAAAAGCACTACCAAACCCTGCTGAGCACCATCAGGCCGCTAACTACCCTGCCAGATGAGGTGCCTGTTTAAGCCTGTGTTGTTAATTAGCTGATTCTACCAGACCTGCCACATATGTCCAGGTGCATCATGCAAAAGATGTGTATTTCTGGGTAGGTGCCAAATGACAATTGTGTTCCATGATCACATTTCAAGAACCCAAGGAAGAAGTCCACATATTTCTTGAAGATTCTTTTGAATTATCAAAGAAATAAGATCAACAAACTACAATACATTTTCTTGTTGAGTTTCTTTTTAGGTAATTAGGCACGCTCATCTCAAGTTTCTCCAATTTTAATTCATCAACAGATTTGGATTCAAACGAGGCCTTTACCCTCTTCCTACCTCGTCTCAACTTGCCAAAGCCGTTTGAGCACACACAGAAGATCAAAAGTAGACCTTTTTGTAAATTTTTACACTTACAAATAATAACATCCAAAATAGGGATTGTTAACTAAAACTAAATAGACAACTGTAACTTGAGAGTCAATAAAGTTCTAAGAAAGAGGCTTGAAACATTCAGGTGAAAACACTGCTAAATATTCCATGCTACATTAATATTGCTTACTAAGTTAGACAAAGACAAGGCAGAGAGAGAATTTCAGTGTGACCAAAGCACCACGTTTAAAAAAGGCCCGGTTTTACTTCTATATGAGGCCAAAAATAACTAGTAAAATAAAGTCCTTTCCATTTACCAAGCAGAAACACTTATAATTCACATGGAGTGAACTTTCAATGGTGGTAGGTATGCAAAGCAAACAGCTAAATGGCTAATTTAGCATTCTGTGATGAGTGACTAAGACCTGACTAGTCAATGAACATAAAGTATAGAAAAAATGAATCAGGCCAGAACTACATATCTATCCTTTAGCCCACAATGGGGTACAGTCCACAACATAACAATCTTTAGAAGTAAATTACCTCCAATAGGCTCAAGTACATCATTGAACTTACATCATCTATCCTTTTCTATGGATGGAAGAGGAAAATAATGGTTATGGCATGGGAATGTGATTAGCATTCAGTTTTGAGTGTTGATATTATAACCATCAGGATGGAGCAATCAGGCTCTTTTGACAGAAAAAATGAAAAGGAAACATCATGGTTGGGCATGACAGGGCAACTGCTAATGAATTTTATTTGAACTCCTCAAATATAGAAACAAAACAAAACAAAAAACACAAGATGTTATGGGAACACAGGATGATTTGTGCTACAGAGAATAACTGCCTAAATTTTGGAGAGGCAGAAAGTATTTCTTAGAGGAAAATGTTAAAGTATTGTGTTGATGTCAGAGGTGTGGGTAGGGGAAATTGTGCCTATCCCTAAATAGCTTTCAGTTGTGAACACAGTATTTTCTAAGAAATGAAATAGGAAAGGAAAGAGCATCTCTTAAATGTAAATAGTCAATATCTGGACCATTCTACTGGTTTCCTTCCATCTTAATGTACCTCATCTTCTGATTAAGGGAGATAATACACAGAAACTCGTCAAAGTACATGACCTATAAACAGACTGGATTCAGTCCAGAAAGAAATTCTCCCATGCACTTGGAGAAGATTATTTGAACAACTTTGTATGAGAGTCCTTGAAAAAGGTTTTATATTGCTGCTGTTATTGTTTCAGTGAAATGTTCAGTTATAAGGTTTGTGTTTTCTATTTTCTTCAGGACTTCACTTGACCTGTGTGTAGTTCTTGCAATGAAGTAGATCACAACCCATCCATCTTATGCTTATCATCAAGCATTTATTAAGTGCCTATTATATGCCCAGCACTATGCTAGTTTTGGGGGATATAAACCCCCCAAATGAACAATCCTGCCCTCAGGGGGTTTAAATTAAGTGGCTAGAAGTAATTCAACAAGTTTGAAAATTAAAAGAGGCATATTTGAAAACCTTTAAATTTCTTTTGTTTCTTTATTAATTTGTTTGTTTACTTTGAGTTTATAAGATTCAGTTCCCCAGTTGAGTTTCAAATTTTCTTCCCCTTCTTCCCTTCTTCCTGCTTCCCCCCCCCCCCCCATGGTGGCATACAATTAGGTATAGGATTCACATTAGACATTGGTCAGGTTGTAATGAAGGATTGTAACAGATGGAATGAACAATGGGAAAGAGGAAACCAAACCAAACAAGAAAGAGAAAGAGAGCAGGTAATTTGCTTCAATCGGCATTCAAACTCTGTTCTTTCTGGTTCTTTCTCTGAATGTAGACATCTCTCTCCATCATGAGTCTTTTGGAGTTGACTTGTAGCCCTGCATTTCTGAGAAGAGAGCAGTCTATCAAAGTCGGTTGTCACAAATACATTGTATCTGTAATGGTGTACAAATTTTTCCTGGTTCTGCTCTTCTCACTCAGCATCAGTTTGTATAAGCCTCTCCAGGTAAATATGAAGTCCATCTGCTCTTTGTTTCTTATGGTGCAATAGTATTCCATTATATTCATATGCCATAACTTGTTTAGCTATTCCCCAATTGATGGGCATCCCCTTAATTTCCAATTCTTTGCCACCACAAAAAGAGTTGGTATAATTTTTTGGTACATATGGGTCTTCCTCCTGCGTCTCTGATCTCTTTGGGATACAACCCTAGAAGTGGTATTGCTGGGTTAAAGGATTTGAAATTACTTATAGTCCTTTGGGCATAGTTCCAGATTGCTCTTCAGAATGGTTGGATCAGTTCACAACTCCACCAGCAATGTATTAGTGTTCCAATTTGCCCACATCTTCTCCAGCATTTATCATTTTCATGCTTTGTCATCTTAGCCAATCTGACTGGTGAGATGTGTTACCTCAGAGCTGTTTTGATTTGCATTTCTCTAATCAATAGTGATTTAGAGCATTTTTTCATATGCTTATCGATAGCTTTAATTTCTTCCTCTGAGAACTGTCTGTTCATATCCTTTGACCATTTATCAACTGAGGAATGACTTGTATTCTTATAGGTTTGACTCAATTCTTTGTATATTTTAGAAATGAGGCCTTTATCAGAGATATAGGTTGTAAAAATTCTTTCCCAATTTCCCACTTCCCTTTTAATCTTGATTATACTGGCTTTGTTTGTACAGAAGCTTTTCAATTTCATGTAATCAAAATTATCCATTTTGCATTTTATAATGCTCTCTAATTCTTATTTGGTCATGAAATCTTCCCCTCTCCACAAATCTGACAGGTAAACTATTCCTTGCTTTCCCAGATTGCTTATATCTAGATCACGTACCCATTTAGACTTAATTTTGGTATACGGTGTTAGATATTAGTTTCTGCCCAGTTTCTGCCATATTATATTCCAGTTTTTCCAGAAGTTTTTGTCAAATAGTGAGTTCTTATCCCCAAAACTGGGGTCTTTGGGTTTATCAAAGAGTAGATTATCATAGTCATTGATTGCTGAGTCTCGTGTACTCTATTCCACTGATCCACTGCTCTATTCCTTAGCCAGTACCAAGTAGTTTTGATGAATGCTGCTTTATAATACAGATTGAAATATGGTATAGCTAGGCCACCTTCCCTACCATTTCTTTTCATTAATTCCCTTAATAATCTGGAACTTTTGCTCTTCCAAATGAATTTTGTTACTTTTTTTCTAGGTCTATAAAGTATTTTTTTTTGCTAAATTGATTGGTATGGCACTAAATATGTAATTTAATTTAGGTAAAATTGTAATTTTTATTATATTAGCTTGACCCAGCCATGAGCAACTAATGTTTTTCCAATTAGATCTGACTGTATTTGTCCAAAAAGTGTTTTGTAGTTGTGTTCATAAAGGTCCTGGCTTTGTTTTGGCAGGCAGATTCCCAAATATTTTTTAATGTCTACAGTAACTTTAAATGGGATTTCTCTTTCTATCTCTTGGATTTCATTAGAAATATACAGGAATGCTGAGGATTTATGTGGGTTTATTTTATATCCTTCTACTTTTTTGCCAAATTTATTTATTGTCTCAAGTAGTTTTTTTTTTACTTTATTCTTTAGGATTCTCTAAGTATATCATCATATCATCTGCAAAGAATGATAACTTAGTCTCTTCTTTGCCTAACTTGATTCCTTTGATTTCCTTTTCTTCTCTAATTGCTACTGCTAACATTTCTAGTACCAGATTGAATAAGAAGGTTGATAGTGAACACTCTTGATTCACCCCTGATCTTATTGGAAATGCTTCTAGCTTATCCTCATTACATATAATATTTGCTGATGGCTTTAGATAAATGCTACTTATTATTTTAAGGAAGTCTCCATTTATTCCTATATTTTCTAGTGTTTTAATAGGAATGAATGTTGTTCTTTGTCAAAAGCCTTTTCTGCATCTATTGAGAAAATCATATGATTTCTGCTAGTTTTATTGTTGATATGATCAATTATACTAATGGTTTTCCTAATATTAAACAATCCTTGCATTCCTGGAATAAATCCTACCTGATCAAAGTGTATTATTCTTGTGATAAGTTGCTGTAGTATTTTTGCTAATATTTTGTTTAAAATTTTTGCATCTATATTCATAAGGAAAATTGGTCTATAATTTTCTCTGTTTTGGCTCTTCCTGATATAGGTATCAGTACCATCTTTGTGTCATGAAAAGAATTTGGTAGGACTCCTTCTTCACTAATTTTCCCAAAAGTTTGTAGAGTATTCAAACCAATTGTTCTTTAAATGTTTGATAGAATTTGCTAGTAAATCCATCTGGCCCTAAAGATTTTTTTCCTAGGGAGTTCACTGATGGCTTGAATTTCTTCCTCTGGGATGGGGTTTTTTAAGTAATTTACTTCCTATTCAGTTAATCTGGGCAACTTATATTTTTGTAAATATTTATCCACTTCACTAAGATTGTCAAATTTATGTGCATATAATTTGGCAAAATAATTCCTAATTATTGTTTTAATTTCCTCTTCATTGGAGGTAGATTCACCCTTTTCACTTTTTTTTTTTTTTAAAGCAATTGGGGTTAAGTAACTTGCTCAAGGTTACACGGCTAGTCATTATTTATGCGTGGGTGCTCATTTTCTGAGGCCGGATCTGATCTCCGGTCATCCCAACTCCGAGGCCGGCGCTCTTACTCACTGCGCCACCTAGCCGCCCCTTTAGGGCAATTGGGGTTAAGTAACTTGCCCAAGGTTACACGGCTAGGTTTTTTGTTTGTGCGGATTAAGTGTTGGAGGCCGGCTCCGAACTCAGGACCTTCTGATTCCAGGGCCGGCGCTCTATTCACTGCGCCACCTAGCCGCCCCCCTTTTCACTTTTGATACTCATAATTTGGTTTTCTTCCTTCTTTTTTTTTATCATATTGGCTAGGGGTCTATCTATTTTATTATTTTTTTCATAAACCATCTCTTAGTTTTATTCATTAATTCAATTGTTTTCTTAATTTCAATTTTATTAATCTCTCCTTTGGCTTTCATTATTTCTAATTTAGTATTTAATTGTGGATTTTCAATTTGTCCCTCTTCTAGCTTTTTCAAGTGCATGCCTAATTCATTGATCTCCCTTCTCTCTAATTTATTCATATATGCACTTATGGATACAAAACTTTCCCTAAGAACCATCTTTGCTGCATCCCACAAATTTTGGTATGCTGTCTCATTATTGTCATTCACTTGGATGAAGTTACTGATTGTTTCTATAATTTCTTGTTTGACCCATTCATTCTTTAGGATCAAATTGTTTAGTTTCCAATTAGTTTTTAATCTATCTTTCCATGGCCCTTTATTGCATATAATTTTTATTGCACCATGATCTGAGAATGATGTATTTAATATTTCTGCCTTTCTGCACTGAACTGTGAGGGTTTTATGTCCTAGTACATGGTCAATTTTTGTATATGTGCCATGTACTGCTGAGAGGAACGTATATTCTTTTTTATCCCCATTCAGTTTTCTCCAGAGATCTATCATACCTACCCTCTCTAAAAATTCTATTCCCCTCCTTAACTTCTTCCTTGTTTATTTTGAGGTTGGATTTATCAGGTTCAGAGAGGGGAAGATTAAGGTCCCCCACTAGAATAGTTTTGCTATCTATTTCTTTCTCTAATTCCCTTACCTTCTCCTCTAGGAATTTGGATGCTATACCACTTGGTGCATATATGTTAAGTAATGATATTGCTTCATTCTCTATGGTGCCTTTTGGCAGGATATAGTTTCCTTCCTTATCTTTTTTAATTAGATAAAATTTTGCTTTCATTTTATCTGAGATAAGGATTGCTACCCCTGCTTTTTTTTACTTTAGCTGAGGTATGATATATTTTACTCTAGCCTTTTACCTTTACCCTCTGTGTATCCCTCTATTTCAGTTGTGTTTCTTGTAAACAGCATATTGTAGGATTATGTTTTTTAATCCATTCTGCTATTTGCCTTTGCTTTATGGGAGAGTTTGTCCCATTCATGTTCACAGTTATGATTACTGTCTCTTTCCCACCATCCTATTCCCTCCTGTTTATGCTTTTATTTTTTCTCCCCTTTTCCCTTCCCCCCCTTAAGAGTTTTCCTTTTGACCACTGCCTCCCTCAGTATTCCCTTTTTATTAGCCCCACTCCCTTTTCCTCCCCTTCCCCCTTCTTCCTTCCTTCTAACCACCCCTCCCCTTGTGTAGCCCTTCCCTCCTCCTACTGCCTGTAGGATATTTTTATACTTAATGTAGTATATTATTTCTTCTTCAAATCAAGAGTGGCAGGAACAAATCTTACGCAAAGCTCCTCTCCCTCCTCTTTCCCTCTATTATGATACGTTTTGTGTTTCTTCTCTATAGAGTACTATGCTTAACTGGTTGTTATTCCTTCCTTGCACCAGAACCAATGAGGGAAAAGCTCATATAATACTCCCTCTCTTCTTTCCCTCTGCTATATTGTTTTTATCACTCTTTGTGAGGCATAAATTACCCTTTTCCACTTCATTCTTTCCTTTTCTTCCATTGCAGTCCCTTTGTAGCCCTTAATAAGGTTTCTTTTTATCATCATTTTGTGAAATTTAAACCCATGCCCTCTCCTTGTCTATAAGCACTTTGCTCTTATTAAATAACAGGGTGTGTGTGTGTGTGTGTGTGTGTGTGTGTGTGTGTGTGTGTGTTTTCCTTGTTTACCTTTCTATGTCTCTCTTGCATCTCGTAACTGGAGGTGGAATTTTCCATTAAGCTCTGCCTTTTTCATCAGGAAGGTCTGGAAATATATTATATTATTAAATGACCATCTTCTTGCCTGGAAAAATATGTTCAGTTTCTCTGGGTAGGTGATCCTTGGTTGGAACCTGAGCTCTTTTGCCTTGTGAAAAATTGTATTCCACTTCCTCTGATCTTTCAGTGTAGAGGCTGCCAAATCCTGTGTGATCCTCACTGTGGTTCCTCGATATTTGAATTGTTTCTTTCTGGCCACTTGAAGTATTTTCTCCTTCACCCAGTAATTCCGGAGTTTGGCCACAGCATTTCTCAGACTTTTCAATTTGGGATCTCTTTCAGGAGGTGTCTGGTGCATTCTCTCGATTTCTATTTTACCCTCTGGTTCTAGTATCTCAGGGCAGTTTTCCTTGATGAGCTCATGGAGGATGTTGTCCAGGCTCATTTTTTCATCATGATTGTCCAGAAGGCCTATGATTCTCAGATTATCTCTCCTGGATCTGTTTTCCAGGTCAGTTATTTTTCCATTGAGATATTTTACCTCTTTTTCTAATTTTTCATTCTTGATGTTTTGTTTGACTAATTCTTGGCTCCTCATATTCGCTTCAATTTGGTTGATTCTAGTTTTTTGCGAATTATTTTCCTCAGTTAGCTTTTGGAGCTCCTTTTCCATGTCACAATTTTCTTTTTAAAGAGCTGTTTTCTTCATTGTAATGTTTTTCTAATTTTGCAATTTTGATTTTAAAATAATCATTCATTTTATCTTCTATCTCTCTAATTTGGTTTTCAAAGTTCCTTTTGAGCTCATCTAAGAATGATTTCTGTGCTTGAGACCAGTTCCCTGTTGAGGCTTCAGCTGTGGGTGTGGAGTCAACAGTCTCTCTGAATTTGGTTCCTCCAAATATATATATATTTATATATATTTGTCCTCCATGGAGTCCTTCATGATAGCAGGACTCCAGAGTCTTTGTCTTTGCAGTCTGCTTTCTACCCCTTTTGAGGCAGGGCCCTAGCCATGCCCTTCCTCTAGGGTTCCCAAGCCTTTACTGTTTAAGATTTTGCCCTGGGGCAATAATTATTATGTTTTCAGGGTCAGAGGCGGGGATTGGAGTAGGAGGGGTTCACTCTTCCATCCTGGTTCCTGGAGGTCGAGATAGGGGCTTTTTATATTTCTGGGCTGTGAATTGGTAGTCCCAGGAGTAGTTGCTGCCCCTGCCTGGGGACCTACATTTGATTCTTACCCTGCTCCCTCCAGTTCCAGCCCTTAGTTGATAGGCCTGGTAATGGCCGATGTGGTTGGTGGGTCAACTTGCAGTGGCTGGTTTGCCTCTGCATGCCTCGGGGTGGGGCCTGCCTCTGCCCACATCTGAGCCTCTCTAAATTTCTTGATAAAATGTCTTTCTATGGATAAGCTCTTACTAAGAAAAACTAACTGATTTTATGTCAGATGATTGATATTCTCTTCTAGATATAAACACATAGTCATCTAATTCAATTAATTGCTTTCTTCTTGGAATTTCAAGCTTTGATGCAATTGGTTTTAATATATTCAATATTAAGCCAGAGTAAGAGATTTTAAAAGTAAAGAGATCATTGTTTTTTGTTGTTGCTGTGGAAAATGACTTTGGCCAAAAAGCCAAATGGCTTGGAAAGTGTCTGTGTCCTTAGAAGAGGTAATTTATGATGGCCAAGTTCAACAGAAGGAAATAACATTTTATTTCTATATCAAGGAATGTGAGTGACAGGAAGCATGGGTGAAATTGATTGTTTTTTTTAATCTAGTATTTCTTCTTTTTATCCTTGTTTGAAGGGCAATTAAGTGACTTGCCCAAAGTCACATGGCTAGTAAATGTGTTAAGTGTCTGAGGCCAGATTTGAACTTAGGTCCTCCTGACTTCAGGGCCGGTGCTCTATTCACTGTACCACCTAGCTGCCCTTAATTTACTTATTTCTTAAAGAATCTTAAAATTATTTGGATTCAAGGAAGCCCAACTGGTACAGCAATTGCTATTCATTTTAACTTTAAAAAATTAACTATATGAAAGAGAATTTTTTTTTTCTAGCAGTTATGTACACTGACCCATCTTTGATGATTTAAAATATTCTTAGGAACAATGTGATAGGTAAGAAAATGATGGACTTTTTTAATAAGTTCATTTTTTTTCTTCCTTAAGAACAGAAGTTTGAGTCTTAATATGAGTAAACCAACTTGAACATCAAAACATACTGGAGATTTTATGAAACACTAAAGTAAAACTTTTGAGTGCTAATACCTTTTCCCTGCTAGATGAAGGAAGACAGGTTTATGAAGATAAAGTTTCATTCTGAGAAACATATTCATATATTCAGTTACTATCTTTTCATTTTGGTTCCTTTTCTTAATGCAACATTAAAAACAGCTACTGAACTCAATTATAACATCTGAATTCAATTTCATTCAAAAGGTTCCTTCTATTCAGAGAAGCTTTGCTTTAAAAAAAAATCAGGTCTATTTTTTCCCCAAGAAAGTTTATGGGAAATTAAACCTTTACCAAACATACTTCAGGTGAATATAACTGATTAACTATCATTTAAAGAATTACTTTTAATTTTATATGACATAAACAATATTAAGAAAATCTTAGAACAAATGAAACTTTTTAACAATTAAATATTTAATCATTTTTATAACACAAGAGAATGTTTAATCTGCATGATTTACCAATTAAATGCTGCACCCTGATGGGTCTTTGCAATAAGAAGATATAAGATTTTTTTTAAAGGGATTCAACAGTCAAAAACTAAAACCCTGCTTATGCACAAAGCTTCTGAGAGTATGCTTGGCTAGAAATGATTCTTGAAAATGGATAGTTGAAATTCTCTCTGTGTTTTCTGTTCCCTGGATTGAGTTTTCTGTTTCCAGCTCCACAGAAGCTGCTTCTTAGGATGAGAATTTTGGCTTCTGCTACATTATGACTTTCTCATTTGGAAGAATGTTTAGGTTCTGGAGGAATATATTTAGTTAATATCCCAACACATGGGCACATAGAGCTTACTGAATATGCTTGAAAGGCTGAGTGAGCCCTGCCTGGAGATTCAGATTAGGAAAGATTGTCACAGTAGGCACCAGTCTCACTAACACCAAGCATGGGACTCAAGCAAGGGGGACAAAAGTGAGTCAAGATTTTTAAGATTTATCCATTATGTCGTATTGGTGGAGCCAGGTGAGCTAAAAGGAACCCATCTTAAGACTAGTAAACTTCCTACAGACAAGAAAGATTTATTTCACAGGAGAGAGAAAGATTGAGGCTAGTGAAAGTGTCAAGGAGGTGCAAATATCTCTTTTGGAGGGCAGGCACAGGAGGTCTTCCTTTGGGTTTAGCTGCAGCATGCTACAGAGAAAAGTGCTGGGTTTGGAGGTAGGGAACCTGGGTGTGAATCCCAGCATGTCAGAACCTCTCTGGGCCTCCATTCCTCATCTGCACAATGATTAGAAGACCTCTGAGGTACCTGACAGCTTGAAATAAGGATGTATAACTTGGACAGGGTATGATGATCCTTAGGGAATGAATCAATGACCACACCATGGGCCCACCAGAGTCTAGCATTTATTTTTCCAGCTTTATGTCATAAAACTAGCCTCCAGGGGCAGCTAGGTGGCACAGTGAATAGAGCACCAGCCCTGGATTCAGGAGGACCTGAGTTCAAATTTGACCTCAGACACTTACTAGCCATGTGACCTTGGGCAAGTCACTTAACCCCAATTGCCCTGCTTTCCCCCCTCAAAAAACAAAACAAAACAAAACAAAACAAAAGACTAGCCTCCACAACCTCTGGCAAACTTGATATTGATCATGCTTTCATACCTCTTTACCATTAATTACTGTCCAAAAACTCCCCTTTATGTTGTCTTCCTCTAAAAGAATCTAAGTTCCTAGAGGACTTGTAAGCTCCTCTTGCTTGCTTTTATTTCATGCTTAGTACCTTGTCTGGAGCATAGTAAGGTTTAAATATGTGCTTTTCCATTTGTGGACAACTCTGCCCCTTATGCAGATATAAAACATCAAGTCATCATTCTCCATACAGAAGGAGAGTTTTATACAATTGCATTTGAGTTCTAGGTTACATATGCATTTATAGCATTCCCAATAACTAGAGTAATCTCCCCCATCACTTCACCACCCTATAAGCTCAATTCAAATGTCACCTTTTCCATGAAGTATTCCCTAATATTTACATTTGTCAATCACAACATTCTCTCTACCTCAGAGTGCATCTAGCATTTTGCTTTGGATCTCTCTAATGAATGTATGGAGGGCAATTAGATGGCAGAGTGAATAAAGTGCTGGGTCTAGAGTTAGAAAGATCTGAGTTCAAATCCAACCTCAAACATTTACTGGCTGTGTGACCCTGGGCAAGTCACTTAACCCTATTTGCCTCAGTTTCCTCATCGTAAAATGAACTTTAGAAGGAAATGGAAAACCACTCCAGTATCTTGGCCAACAAATCCCTGAATGGGGTCATGAAGAGTTGAACACAACTGAAAAATGATTAAACTAAAGCAACATATATATATATATATCATATATTATTGTCTTAAAACAAGTTGTTCATTAGATAAATTGCTAAATATTTGCTGCACGAAGGAATAATCTCTCAGAAACCCTCTTCAAAGGTTTAAAGTTTTCAAATTAGCATTGAGTAGGAGCTGAAGCAGTTTTGCCTGTATCTCTGGGTACAGAACCCTGCAGAGATATAAAATACCTCATGTCAATATTTTTCTTACATGTTTCTTACATCTATGGAGTCCCCTTTCTCTTTCCTTTCCCATTGATTCCATGTGTGTGTGTGTGTGTGTGTGTGTGTGTGTGTGTGTGTGTGTATCTTGCTTTCAAATAGTCATCCTATTAGAACATAAGAACTGACACACTAAAGCTCACGATCTATATATACAACCTAGTATTCCATTTCTGACAATAAGACCAAGGATGGTTTTTTTAGGATCATTTACTTTACAGACATTCTCATCCTTTTTTTTCCCTCTCTGTAGCATTGGTTAATATTCACTCTATCCCTCTAGACACACCATTCTCTGCGGGTTTTTCTTCCTATTTCTCAGATTCATCTTTTTTGGTCTCTTTTGTGGTTCATCAGGTATCCCATTCTCTATCCACGGATGGATTCCATTTTGGGTCCTGTCCTCTTCATTCTCTTTGACTAATCAGATCCCATAGATTTAGTCATCATCTCTATGCAGAAGACTCCTAAATCTGTTTATCCTGCCCTCCTCACTCACCTGGGTGTGACTAATTGTCAATCTGACATCTCTACCCAGATGTTCTATAGGCAACTCAGTTTCAACAGATTTAAAACAGAACTTTTATCTCTCTTTTCCTTTAAACCCATCCCTCCCCTTAATTTCTCTATTTCTGTTGAGGGCACCACCATTCTTCCAGTCAACCAGTTTTGAAACCTAGGAATCAGCTTCAACTTTCTATTTTCCTTCATTGCCCACATTTAATCAACCACCATATCTTGCTGAGTCTACATCCTCAACATCTCTCCCACTCAGTCTCTTATCTCTCCTCATACCACAAACACCCTGGTCCAGGCCTTTATTATCTCTGGACAAAACTTCTGAAAGTCTCCTTATTGGTGTCCTTGTCCCTAGTCCCTTCTTTCTGTAATTTGTCTCCTACCCAGTTGCCAGACTGACATTCCTGAAGTAGAGATATGATATGTTACTTCTCTGCTTGGAAAGATTCCGGAGTCTCCCACTGCCTTTATTCAGTCAACAATTTTTCATTAAGCACTTATTATGTGCCAGGCACTGTGATAAGTATTTTGGATTAAATACAAACTCTTTTGGCATTGAAAGCCCTTCTCAATGTGGCTCTGGCTGAAGGCTGATATAATGACTCCCCACACTTGATCTGTGTCCCGGTCAGGCTGGTCCACTTGCTTTTCCCTGTATATGGCCTCTGCTTTTGTACAGACTGGCCCCTTGTACTGAATGTTTTCCATCCTTACCTCCTCCTCAGTCACCACACCCCAGAAGAGACCTTTCCTTTTCTCCCTATTTGTTAGTTGTTCCTCTCCCCATCACGGTATATTTATTTTTCTGTGTATCCTGTGTTTGTTTGTGAACATGTTATATCGAACCCCTCTCCGAACTCCTGGCCCAATGTAAGCTCCATGAGGTCAGGAACGATCTCACTTTTGTATTTGAATCCCTGTCCCAGAGCAGAGTACCTGGCACAGAGGAAGTGCTTAATTAATGATTTGATTAAGTGAATCGTGTATAGGAATCATGGGCAGCTATGAGGTGCAGTGAATAGTGTGCTTAGCCTGAAATCAGGAAGACTCATCTTTGTGAGTTCAAATTTGGCCTTAGATACTAACTTGCTGTGTAACTGTGAACAAAACACTTCACTCTGCCTCAGTTTCCTTGTCTGTAAAATGAGCTGGAGAAGGAAATGGCAAACTACTCCAGTATCTTTGCCAAGAAAACCCCAATGGGGTCACAAAGATCTGAAATGACTAAACAAGATAGGAATCATAATCATAGATCAGGAGTTGAAAGTGACCTCAGAAATATTTTTAAAAACACTCATTTTACAGATGGTTAACCTCTTTGGTCTCCTTTGTGGGTTCATCAGGTATCCCATTCTCTATCCATAGATGGGTTCCATTTTGGGTCCCCTCCTCTTAATTCTTTTTGACTTCATCAGATCCCATAGATTTAGTCATCACCTCTATGTAGCAGACTCCTAATCCTGTTTATCCAACCCAAAGAGGTTAAATGACATAATTATGATCATGTAGGTAGTTAGTGGTAGAGTCTAGATTTGAACTCAGGTTGGTCTAGATTCAGGGTGCCGTGTCAATAAGACAGACACATGGGGTTTGAATGACTAGTTATTGGCTTAGCCAGAACTAGAACCAAATTTCCTGAGTGCAATCTAGGGTTTTTCTACTGCCATCACTAAAATACCATCAGCAGATTTTGTGGGGGAGCATAGCTATCCTCCCTGAAAGCCAACCTCAAAAGATTACTTGGTTTAGCCTGCCTGCCAAGACAGTTTTACAGGGATGTGGCTGCTGCACACGTGACAGCTTCTTGAAGTCACAGGTGAACACTAAAGGTGGATGAGCAGCCCTGGAAAGGGCTTGACAACCCCCAAGTCCTTACACCAGAAGAGCTAGTCTTCCCTGAGCACCCCATACACCACCTACCCTACAGGATTATTCATGGAAAGAGTACCCTGTGAACTTTGAAATGCCATAATCTTCTCTATTCTCGTTATCTTCAGGTGGGAAAAGAAGGCTGAGTGATCATCTAGTGAGAATGAAGGATAAGAGATGTACAGTCCCTGGTGCTTCACTGGTGCTTGTGCAAGTTGAAAAGATCTGGAGGAAGGTGACTAGCATGATGGGAGGACCCATCACGAAGTACTTATGGAGGATACATGCAAGAATTACACAGAAGGAGGAGGTATGGAAGCTCTGAGGCATTAGGGGAGAACACCATTTCCAAGACTGATCACATGTGGAGCACTGTGCCCACATTTGAGAAGTACATTGAAAAGATTGAGGGCAGCCAAAGTATAGGAAACAGGAAGGTGATAGGTCTTGACTCCCTGTCACATAAGGATCAACTGAAAGCACTGGGAGGGACTAGAGAAGACTTAAAGGGAATGTGCTGGATGTGTTCAAGTTGAAGGGCTCTCATTTGGAAGAGGGCTTAGATGTGCTTTTCTTGGCCACAAAGGGCAGAACCCAAACCAGTGGGTATAACTAACAAGGATTGGAATTTAGGATTCCAATTTAGGATTGGAATCAGATGAAAAGAAATTCCTGACAATGGGAGCTATCCTTAAGTGGAATGGGCTGGCTGGATTAGAGGTGGATTCCCTCTCCTCGTAGGCCTTCAAGAAGAGGCTGTATGATCACTGGTTGGGGACTCTAAAGCAAAATTCTTTTCCTATGTGGGGTAGACTTAGTGGCTGTTGAGGTCCCTTTCAGCTTTCAAGTTCTGTGACTCTTTGTTTTACAATCTTCCCTACTGGAGAGTTTATCTACATTGGTAAAGTTTAAGGACTCCTCAAAAAGAGAACTGTTATCATTATCTGTGTATATGTCAAGTCAGAAAGAAGCGAATGAGATTTTATCAAGGGCTTACCATGTTCCAGGCATTGTAATGAGTAGTGGGGATACAAAGACATAACCTATTTTTTTTTACCAGAGTGTAAGCTCTATGAGGGTAGGGATCCTGTCTTATTCAAACTTGAATCTCCCTTAGAACATAGATAGCATAGTGCTTTGAACACAATAGGCACTTAATAAATGGATTGAACTCAACTCAGCATGTCCATCATTTATATCAACCCTTTTTAGCCTTTATTATCCATTGGGGTAGAGTTGAATGCATTTACTAACCATTTTGTGAAGTGGTACTCTCTTTCACTAATTCTAAAACAAACTCTTGAGCTTTCAAGGCAGTCTCTCCTATTGCTAAGATACTGATATTTGGTGAACATGTCTATGCTTCATCTAATAATAATAAAAGCTAGTATTCAGATAGCACTTTAAGGGTTACAAAGCACTTCTCAAATATCTCATTTTATTCTCACTACAACTCAGGGAGGCAGGTGCTATTATTATCCCCATTTTGCAGATGGAGAGAATGAGGCAGACAAAGGATAAGTGAACTGCCCAGGCTCACATAGCTACTGAGTGAGTGTCTGAGGGCAGATTTGAACTAAGACTTCAAAGCCTAGGCAGCTAGGAGACACCGTGGGTAGAGCACTGTACCTGGGACCAGGCAGATCTCAGTTCAAATCCAGCCTCAGACACTAACTTCTGACTGCCTCAGAAAACTGATGGCTGTTGAGAAGATAAAATGAGGTATTTATAAAGTGCTTTTCAAATCTCAAAGTGCTATGTAAATTATAGCTATAATAATAAAACCCATCTATGTGTTTGATAATTTTATATACTTCACGAATATCCTTTCTCCCCTTAGCCTTCAACTTTCCAGACTAATCTTTTAATTAATTAATTAATTAATTATTTTAACAAGGCAGCTCCCTCACCCCCACTAATCATATTAGCTGCCCTGAAGCAGCACAGTGTATTGGGAAGATTGCTGGGTTTTGAATAAAAAGATCTAAGTGCTGGGTCGGCTAGGTGGCCCAGTGAGTAGAGCGTTGGCCCCGGAGTCAGAAGGACCTGAGTTCGGATCTGGCCTCAGACACTTAATGCACACACAAACAAAAACCTAGCCGTATGACCTTGGGCAAGTTACTTAACCCCAATTGCCCTCCAAAAAAAAAAAAAAAAAAAGCAAAAAGATCTGAGTTCAAAGCCTGGCTCCATCACTTAATTCCTTTCACCTTGGGCAAGTCACCTGGGGCAAGTCACCTCATTTCTCTGGGTCTCTACTGCTCACCTGATTGATCCCTAAGACCTTTTCAGCTCTAAAATCTGTGATCTTTTCTTAAAATTTTATTTTTGTTTCTGATTGAAGAACAATGGCGAGCAGTACCCTTGATCCAAGTGTTCACAGACCTAAGTCCCTTTGGTCATGGTCACTGCCAGGATTTCCTTGTAGTTCCCACAATTCCAAGCTGAAATTCTTTGTGCCTTTGGTAGCTCTGGTCTCTAGCAACAATTAGAGACTGGAGATTCCAGCAGTCAATGCTTTTCTTTGTACATATATGTGTGTATGTATGTGCACTCATGTACATGCATGTGTATATATGTGTATACATATATACACACACATATACATATATATGTATGTATATGTATATGTGTGTATACACACATATATATTTATATCAGTGAATTCAGAACTGAATTCATACTTGGTGACTGACCTCAGTGGTGTATTAAGTATAGTAAGTGGTCTATGCCTCACATACTATCTCTGAGAACAACATGAGAGTCCCTGGAATAGTAGAGATAGAATTCCTGTTAAAACACTGGAACTAGGGGAGGCAGAAGACCCTGGAGATGGAGGAAGTTAAAAAAAACTAGGGCTTTGGCCCTGAGGAAACAAGACAAAGTACTGAGGCATCGGAATCCCTCTCTTGCTGTAGGTACTACTAAGTGTCCTGTCCGGGACAAAGAAAGACAGCCTTAAACAGAGTTTACTAAAATAGTGGTTTTTGGCACAAGCCGCTTTAAACTTTAGTGGGAAGAACATTTCATTTCGCAAGAGCTGTTGTTGTTGAGTAGTATCTGATTCTCCATGATCCCATTTGGGGTTTTCTTGGCAAAGATACTGGTACGGTTTGCCATTTCTTTCTCTAGTTCATTTTACAAGTGAGGAAGCTGAGGCAAACAGGGTTAAGTGACTTGCCCAGGGTCACACAGCCAGGAAGTGACTGATCTGGATTTGAACTCAGGAAGAGAAGTCTTCTTGACTCTAGGCCCAGAGTTCTATCTCCTGTGCCACCTAGTTGCCATAATTTTTTTTATTTTTTGCTTTTTTTTTTTTAAGGGCAATTGGGGTTAAGTAACTTGCCCAAGGTTACATGGCTAGGTTTTTGTTTGTGTGTGCGTTAAGTGTCTGAGGCTGGATCCAAACTCAGGTCCTTCTGACTCCAGGGCCAATGCTCTACTCACTGTGCCACCTAGCCGCTCCAAGTTGCCATAGTTTTAATACTTAAGTTCATATTTTGTAGACAGAAGTCTATTCTTGACTCTCCACGAGACTTTGTCTACCATCCCATAGACGTCTACCCTATAAGCTCACTCTACACCCTGGACAACTTCTCCCTAGAAGCTCTCCCTATAACCTCCATTTTAAAGAGAAGGCCCAGGCCGACTAGGTCTTCACTCCTCTTTGGACTGTATTCCTGACTGTCTCCAACGCCAAACCAGACAAGTACCTTTATCTATTCCCTACCATTTCCAGCTTACTTTTAGTGATATCTTCCACTATTAGAATGTAAGTTTCTTGAGGGTAGAGCCTATCTTTATTTCTGCTTGAATCTGTATTCCCAGCACTTAGCACAGAGCATAGTATATAGTAAGGCCTCAGTAAATGCTTTTTGACTTGGCTTGATCTGCCCTTTGTATTTTCCATAGTATCTGTCAGAAGACCCAGAGGCATTCTTGACAGCTTGAGGGGCCCAGATCCAGTATAAAGTTGTTCTGTGTTATGAGTTAATCCCAGAATTGGCCAGGTCACTCAAATGAAACTATGCAGTGGCCATATAACAGCCAACAACCTCCCATTTCAGCATAGGCACTAGTTTATTAAGGAATTTCATCTCAGGTAACCACTATTTCCAAGGAAAGTTCCAGGCAGTATTGTGCTGTGGAAAGAGCAACAAAATGAAATTCAGAATATTTGAATCTTGCCTCTACTGCTGACTACTTGCATGACCTTGCACAAGTCTTTGGGTCTGTTTCCCCATCAGTAAAAACAGAAAGGATTGGACTTGATGGACTTTTAAGATACATTACAGCTAAAAATTCTATGATGTCATCCAGAGGATAGGGCCTCTTGGGTAAAAAAAATGTTTACTCAAAATAATGTTTATATTATGTTGTTTTACTTATTGTTTATTATAATATTTACTCAAAATATAATGTTTATATATTATATGCATATACAACACACACATATATATGTATATAATGTATAATAATAAAATATATTTAATATACATGAATGTATAATATATGAATATAATGCATATATTATAATGTTTACTTAAAATATAATACAATATCTTTCTCTACTTTCCCAAACATTAAAGACCTAATGTGCATGTTATTATGGGAAATACAAGGATAAACCTTAATAATAAACATAATGTTGGTACTGCTGGCCAGGATGAACACTTGACTCATAAATGTGTTACATAAAGCTTTTTCCCCACTTCCTGATTCTAGGTTCAGCACTCTGGCCACAGTGATACCTAGCTGCCTCAGGTGAAACAGAGAATAACCCAGCCCTTACCATCTTCCCTATGATTAAGTTCTTCTAGGTCTTACCATTTGCCCTACATCCATGCCCTCAAGACTCCCTGCACTGCCTGAAGACCTACAATCTACAGATATAGCTTAAAGACTCTTCCAGGATGTTTCCATCTACCCTGCATCTGAACTTTCTTTCTTTCTTTTTTGTTTTTTTTCTTTTTTTTTTGAGGGCAATTGGGGTTAAGTAACTTGCCCAAGGTCACACGGCTAGTTTTTTGTTTGCATGTGCTTTAAGTGTCTGAGGCCGGATCCGAACTCAGGTCCTTCTGACTCCAGGGCCGATGCTCTACTCACTGTGCCACCTAGCCGCCCTGAACTTTCTTTTATATGTTGAATCTCCCCAGTGTGAGTTCCTTGAGAGCAGAATCTGTCTCTCCTTTATATGTATATCTCTAGTACTGAGCAAAATTCTTGGCATATAATATGTGGTTAAGAAATGTTCACTCATTCTTTCATTCTTTTATCTGTTCAAACTATATATACTGGTTCAAGGAATCTAAGGTATTCCATACCTCTAGCACAAGTGAAAAATCAGAGTGAGGGAAATTTGGAACCAAAATAGAATAAATTAGCCCTTCTTTTCATGCTAAAATATTTTATAAAGTAGTTTTGATATATTAGTTCATATTTCATATTTTAGGGGGGAATATCACTAGCACTGGCATTTTATTACGGGACTCATATTTACTTCATATGGAACAGTAAAGTTCCATGGAATATTGTTTAGAAATAGCTGATCATCGAAATTAAAAACATCATAATTTAAAGTGTTTCATATTTTAAAATCCTATTTGGCAAGTGATGTTAGCAGAATTCAGGCAGGGAAGTTACATAGACCTATTTTCTGATCTACGCAGGAAATACCTTAATTGGGATAACAAAAGATTTTATAAATGACTGAGTAAAATTCTTCCCTTCAATATTTTATTAGTAATAGGCTATGGTGGTAAACAGTATACAAACTCATTATTTCAACTGTTTTTTTGAACCTTATAAATACTACTTTAAGATGTAGTTAAATTAATTTCCAATAGTTAAATAACATCTTTCAGTTATTATCTATTGCTTCAGATATATACATACACACATATATATGTATATGTATGTATATATATATATCCTATTTTATCTTTCAACACCTACTTGAAAACCTCTCATTTACTTACTTGTGAATGAGATAAATTTGACATTGGCTAATTAGGAGCTCTGAGTTCTCTCTTGAGTATATGTTTTTTCTTGCTAACATACATAACAGCTAAAAGATCAAGTTTTACTACCATCCATCTATCCATCCCTGCATCTATCTACCTATCTATACATGTAGGTAGTTATAGATGTATCTATCTGTGTGTATGTATATATGCATATGTACGTGTTAATTATCAGAAAGACCTAATATCTTGAAAATATTAAGATATTTAAGAAAAAGGTCTTTATTTTATGACTATAAGTATATTATAGCATAGATTGGTATTGTACATGCAGTACAGCAGTACTGGAGGTGGATATCCGAAAGGATTCCTGGAAAAGTCCAATTTTAACAGTGTAATAGCAATTGCACCTGACAGCCATATCAGATGCTAAGTCTCCAAAAGGATGCTAACATCTTAACCATGAAGGTTTAAAGATCCTGTCACTTTCATGTCTCATTCTGTCTCGCCGGTTCCACTTTAATTAGTGAGCTCTATTCTCCCCATAAGAAGCCTCATGAATGAAGGAGGAGAGCAGACACCATGACAATCTACTGCCCTGTTATGAATTGGTATGATGCCAAAAGGGGTTCGAAATGTTTCACAAATTAGTCACAGGGAAAAAAAAGCAATTCTGCACACAATGTGTTTGTATTCATTCTATCTCCCAAACTAAGCTTCCTTATGTGAGACACAGAAAGCATGCTGCAGTTGGACTTTCTGAGAAGAAACACAGCCAGAATAACAGCAGCTCAACTTTCTCTCTGTCCAATATAAAAAAGAAACCAGCATAAGCAAAAAAAAAGGGGGGGAAAGGCCTTAGAAACAAGCCATCTGCTTGGAGGCTGAGAGCACTTCCAAACTGATGCAGAAGTTGTTAACATGGTTTTAGTACTCTGAAAAAGTGCCAGCTGAATGGATGGTAATATTTCTACCCCTGCGGGGCATCAAAGCTTATATGAAATCATTCTTTTCACACATATTAACACTTAGCTTATTAAAACAGATGATACTTTTATTGTAAAGTGGCCCGGATAGAGTCTAGAAATGTAAAAAAGGGAGAGAGGAGTTTCACCGTGACCACCCAGTCTGATAAACGGCAAACAGGGACTTGGCAGACTGTGGCAGAGACAGTGATGTTCATGGACCTTCTGGAACCACCATAGCTGAAGTGTCACCAGGAAGCTCGTGAATTGCTGTTATGAAAACATTTGTGGTGACTTGCATAATTAAAAGAAACTGCCAGGAAAGCTTTTCTAAAATACAGAGAGGATGTACACAAATAAATACACTTCAAAAGGAATATTACGTTTCAGATTTACTAACAGACTGGATTATGCTAAACTGTATCAAACACCCAACAGTCCTTCCTTCCAACAGGCTCTTATATAATTAGAATGACTGACAGCATTGTGATTTAAACGGACTGCTCTCTTAGTCTAAGTTGCAGATTCACTCTGATCTGATGACCATGGGACCTCAAACCACAATCCTCTATTTGAGAGAGCTGGAATGTTTAGTCTCAAACTGCAGACACAATTATAATATTATGTTTTCAAGCACATATAAGTACAATAAAAAAGATATATATTCATACACATGTGCCTCTAACCATCTATCTATCTATCTATCTATCTATCTATCTATCTATGTATCTATCTATGTATCTATCTATGTATCTATGTATCTATCTATGTGTTTGTCGGTCTGTCTAGCCCCATTAAAAGTAGAGTAGCAGCTTTTTGGTTATTTCTTTGTATCCTATTTCTTTCTTTAGCCAATGAATGTGATATTGATCTTTAAAACATTTTAGAGAAGAAAGGGAATCCATTCAAATAAGATTCTTTCTGTGGAATGCCATAAAAAAAAAAAAAGGTGGGCAGAATGAAATGACAATGTACACAATGGTATAGCACTCTGCTCATTAAAATTAACCTTAGAATGTCTTTTGAGATTCTCAATCCAACAGTAACAACTTTCATGCAGACAGTGTAGCCAGTGAAGGTTTCCGTCAGTAATTGAAGGAAACTTAATAGAAAAAATTATCAAATACATGCATAGAAACAGAAATGATGACCAGAAAAAAGTTCTTATCTGCATGAAAAACTCCATTAAATTGCAACTTAGGTCTTTATAATATTTCCTTAATGCCAACATGCCTTGCAAGAGTAGTTACTTACATCAAACAACTTTTCTATATACATTTCTTCATTGACCTTTTCTCGAAGGATGTCCTGGTTTTGCCGGACAAACATGATATAGGCATCAGATAAATCCATTCCTGGTTTCTGTTTGGAGAGAATTGAGATATGGGGAGGAAAGGGGAAAGAGAAAACCAGAAAGAAAGAAAATCCATCAGTCATTGTTCAAAGTTAGTACAAAGTAGTTCCCACTTGTATAAAGATTTTGAGCTAGAAGGGCCCTTAGGTCATCTAGTCAGCTCCCTCATTGATGCATGAAAGCTTATTTGACCTCAACCTTGGGAAATAATTGTTCATATTCTACAAATTACATTTATAAAAGTGCTAAGAATCTAAGCCAGGATGAGCACTTCCGATAATTTGCTATGTCTGTCTAAGAGGTAAAATACATGATTCGCTCTTTAGGAAAATGATCAGAAACTCATGAGAGAAGCAAGGCAGCATGATGGGTCAAGCAAAAACATACTGGTATTGGAGGCAAGAGACTTGGATTGGAGTCCTTGCTCTGAAACGTTTTAGGTGTGTGACTACTGGCAGACTTCATCAGTTGTGAACCTCATTTCTTCATTATAAAATGGGACTTATATCACTTTGTGCACCATCTACCTCATAAGGTGGTTGTCATTAAAATAAATGGAGGTCAATGAACATGTTGTATAGACACATACAAGTATGACAGGTCAGTTAAGTGAATAGACATTGAAAGTCATCCATGTACCATGAGCACTCCCTAACTGTAACTACAATTTACTTTTCATTATTCTAATGGAGATTATCTACAAACGAGTTGGTGGCATTTATGTCTTATATAAAACTAGGCCTGATTTTCCTTCTGAGTGATCTAAAATGTTACTGGCCAATGTCTGAGAATATTCAAGCAATGCAAACTTATCATAGAAATCTAAGTCATACATAATTAGAGAGAAAATTTCATGCAAAATTTTTAGAAGGACTTTTAATGCATTCTGAAGCCATGTACAAATGATTTTTGGATTATCCATCCATAGGAAATAGTTTGGTGAAGGAGAAAGTCTCTCACTTGGATTCAGAAAACTTGGACTTAAGTTTCAGATCACATAATGCTTGTCAGAGTTTGTATACACACAAAAGCAGTCATGTCCTAAGGCTTCCTAGTTGTAGTCTATAGAAAGGCAAACGAACAAGTAGAATGGATGAAGCCTTATTCTGCCTTGTTGTCAATTAATCATTTCCCTTCCCAATTCATCCCTAGCCTTTTAAAACCACAGAATCTTTGGGTTTTATGGTCAGAAGGAACTTTAGACATCATATAATTTTGTAGTCAAGGACAATTATACAGCCTCATGATAACTCAGTGGAACATATTTGCCTTAGTGAACTCCAACTTAGTTTGACATAGTGTATTTTGTAATCTATTAATTTAGTTGACTAAGGTATAGTGTTAACAAAGACAAGACATTAGTCATCATCATCATCATCATCATCATCATCATTCATTCATTCACATAGTGCTTCAAGGTAATCAAAGCATTTGCCTTATAACAACATCCCAAGGTAGTGTCTTATTAGTCCCATTTTACAGATGAAGAAACTGAGACTAGGAGAGATTAGATGACTTGTCCATAGCCACATCATTTGTAAATATCTGAGGATGAACATGAGCCCTGACTTCTTGACTCCATGACACCTCCCCATATAGGCTAGGTTGCTTTGCTTCAGTTCAGGCCTACAGACTGTACTCATAGTCTTAATAAGCTGTGTGATCTATTTTCTAAATGAATATTATTGGTCAGAAGAAGGGCTACGTATAAGGGGGAAAGGATTAGGTTAAACATCACCCCAACTATAAGAACAATTCAAAACATACTCTACTGTTGGTGAGCCAATGGTACCATCTATAGGTCAAGGTTAGTATATTCTTTAACAATAGGTCTTAAAACCCAGCCTTTCTTTTGCATATCTAATACATTTCCAAAAGTTTTTAATGTAAAACCGGGGTACAGGTTAGGCTTCAGGAGAATGTGGATTATTCAACTAAAGGTTATTTCAAAGGTTGGGTATTTTGTTTTTGCTTTTGTAACAAAGATGTTTCAAGCAAGACTAAAGGCTTTACCAGTCTGAAGTTGAACATTGTGCAAACTTAAGAACCCTTAAAAATACAACACTCACGTGAGCCTTACAAGGATCGCTTGTTAATATCAAAGAATAATGTATAATGTGCTACTGGTATTTTCTTAAAGATTGTACATTTCAAATATAATGGAAGCTTTTAGTAAGTTAATTCTCAAATTTATTTTTACCCTCCAGAGTCCAAAAACATATGAACACATATATATTTTCAAGTGTATGATTTTTAATGGAATATTTTATCCCCACTGATAGAGTAGATGAAGAGGTATCTTTGGAGATAAGGAGACCTAAGTGTAAGTCCTGTCTGGTATGTGCTGGCTGCATGACCACTCTCCTATCTTTGCCAAGAGAATCCCAAATTAGATTATGAAGAGTCAACTGAACAACAACATGACCCTGGGCAAGTCACTTACCCTCTCAATGCTCTTTGTAAATTTCTAAGACAAAATTGCCCAGGAAATGCCAACCTGCATTGGTAAAAGGACTTTATTGTTTGGAGTTACCTATAGCAATGAAATCATGGCTCCAGTTCTTATCCCTATATGCTCTAGGAGAAAAGTCAAGATAATTTTTTTTTTTTTTACAATGGTCAGCATCTTAAGGTCAACTAGCACTTTAGGACAATGAGAAATTCTTAACTACTGGGATTCTCTCTGGCCTTTCAAGTGCCAAAGACTGAAAAGTGGGGAAGTCCCAAAGCATCAAATAACCTAGGAACTAAAGTGACAAGGCAGGGGCTCCTTAGCCAGAACAATGGTGTGAACTCATGCTAGGCTCATGATAAGTCAAATACTCTATAAACATGATGTGAGAGCTGTTGCATGGAGACAAATTAAACTGAGATTTAAAAGCAAGGGCAATTGAAGTTCTCCCACCTCTAAAGTTATTTTATTGTTATTCAAAGAAACAACTGCTCTTAGTCATTTAATCCAGTCAATCATTTGACCCCTCAGCCAAGAAACTGCTGAATTACAGCAGGGAAGATTGCCAGAAAGTGACAGCATACAATAGATTTTAAAAGAAACCTACTCAGTGGGGAAAATTGTGGCAGATACCAGGATTTGGATTTCTAAATCAGATACAGGAATAAGGGGCTCAGGGCTAGGGCTAGGGTATACATGATGAAAATTAGGAAGACTATATTTCACCAGAGACTTATGGCTCTGATTAAGAGTTCTTTAAGATGAAACTGGAGGGAGAAGCAAACTGGACACACACAGACACACATACACACACACACACACAAATATTTGCTACTGGTTTCCCTTCCTCAACCTTCCAATTGCTTTGTATTCATATTGTATGCATTTTGTTCTTATCTATACTCATGTTATTGTTGTTGTTGTTGGTGGTGGTGGTGGTGTTGGTAGTGTGTGTGTGTGTGTGTGTGTGTGTGTGTGTGTATGCATCTGCTGTGGTGGGTAAAAAATTAAATGACTGAAGAAACCAAAGGTTTGATCTTCCAAGAACATTGATTTATTAATCAGTGCATGGCAATTAATCAAATAAGGCCAATTAATTAGAAGGAAACAAAACAACATTAGGCAATCTGATTTCTAATTGAATGAAAGATTAGGGACTTTCCAAATTGGAAGAGGGAGAGTAAACAGGTGAAATTCCCTGAATTCAGAAAAGGAGATGTCCGACTTCCTCCAAGTGTCTGTAGACAATCAAAGGAATATGGAAAAAAAAACTGATTAACCAGAACAGAGCCAGTTTTCAGATAAAGTGCTGATTGAGATGTATAAATTCGAGAAAGTTCCTCATATTAGTCATTGAGTCTGATGGTTTCTGATCAGCATTACCTAGGTCCTTGGTTAAGGGTCTCTAAACAGCACATAGGGGTGTCCTGGCTTCCCAGCCATGGAGGTTCAAACAATACAATAAGTTTTTCTCCCAATCCACACAATTGAACAAAGTTTTCTCACAGGACAGAAGTTGGACTAGATTCATAATTGAATAGAAAGGTAACTAAGATCCAGAAATGAGTCACAAGATGGAGTCAGTGTGTTTCCCATTGGCACTTGCTGTTTTAATCCCCCTGATTCTCTCACTGTTAAGCCCTATATATTTTTATAAAAGGTAATAGTAAATTCCATTATTACTGGAAAAACACCAATATCGAGGTCCAGGAATTCAAAAGGGACAATGCCCAAGAAAAACAGGTGTAATAATGTTTCTGATCGTGTGTGTGTGTGTGTGTGTGTGTGTGTGTGTGTGTGTGTACACCGAATAGTTATACAGGGTATGAATAGAACTAGAGATCTTAATCCAGGGAGACAAATGTATTTAGCCTCATAGGTATCACTGAAGACCTAACAGTCTAGAATAACAAAATGGAAGGGCATATCTTAGTTCAGAAGAGAAAGATTAGATAAAGGGGGCAGAGGTTGGCAGTATACATAAATGACACTGCATATTTCCTGTGAGGAACTTTAGAGAGAGGGGGAGTTGTATAGTAGAGAGCATAAGCATAATGGAAGATTGTTGGTTGAGACCAAAAGAGGGAAAAGCAGAAATGATCCTATCACTGATGTATATTACATACCACCAGGTCAGAAGGAGGAAATGGATGGTGTGTCTGGGAAACATATCACAGACTCAGCACTAAAGTATGGCAATGATAGGGTGCCATGTGGACATCTTGTGGCAGTCTCTATGTTAAAAGTAGAGAAGTTTATAAATTCATCACTTTTCTTGATAACTATATCCTTCAGAAATTGAAGGGACAAGGAGAATTGCCATGTGAGACTTGATTTTGATAAGTAAGCAGGCTCTTCCACCTCTTTGCCTTTTTTTTGGCCACTCTCCATGCCAGGAATGGACTCTCCTTCCTCATCTCTGCTAACAGAATTCCTAGCTTCCTCCCGATCAGCTCTGTTCTGCTCAAGGGCTAACTCCAACTACACTGCTTGGCTGCTGGTAGTCTCCCCTACCCAACCACCCAGTAACTTTGTATTTACATGGCATGCATTTTGTTCTCATCCAAGCTCATGTTGTTCCTTTTCCCCTACCATCTTTTTATCTCCTTCTCCAATGGAAATCAAATTGCTTTAGGACAGGGACCACTTTACTTTTGTCTATCTCCAGCAAATAGTAGGAACTATCCTAGAATACAATAGGAATAAAGGCATGTTGATTTGGAACTTCCTTCAGTACCTAGGGCCTTCTTACCCAAGAATATACATCTGCATTGGTCCTCTTCTCCATTGGTGAGTTCCTTCCTGAGTCAACATTTTAGGGAGGTCCCTGGGCCCACCATTCCTCATTCTTCTCCAGACTCTGCTTCTGACTCTCTGGACTCCCTCCCCACCACTTCCCTGTGTAAATACCTGCCCTCCTGCCCTCTAATATTTTTCAGCTCTCTTTAAAGTGCTGTATTATATTAGAATGAAAGATCATTGAAGCTAGGGAATTTCTTTTTGTATCCCTAGAGCCTAGAACAATGTCAGGTACATATCAAGTGTCAAATTGAATTTTCTGTTGAAGTATCAATGATTTCCTTTGTGAGGGAGTTATGATGCTAATTTAGAGTTGGTGATGGTTAAAAAACAGAATGCTGGGCATAGTCTGACACATATCCCAGATTTGGGGAGAAGAGATTCCAAAGACCTTAGGAAAAAATAGATAGGATTTCATTACCTAAAGTTATACATATCAAAAAAGCCCAAACATTCTCAAGAATGGAATTCTTATGGCAAAAATGAGAACTGGTTCCATTGGAAATGAATAAAAAGGGGAAATTATCTAAAGACCCTAACTAGCTTGAATCAGAAACTCATTGATCAACTAAGATTTTTACAAAGATTCACAAAATGTTTTGCATGACTGCACATGCATAATCTATATCAAACTGCTTGCCATCTCAAGGAGGAGGGAAATGAGGGAGGGAAGGAATTTGGAACTCAAATTTTTAAAAAATCAATGTTAAAAATTGTTTTTACATGTAATTGAGAATAAATAAAACAATAGTTAAAAAACCAAAAAGATCCCTAGAACAGATGTAAAAAAGGCAGTGAAATGAGAATGGCATAGCTCTGTCAGAAAAGTATCAAGAATGTTAAGCCTAAGAGTTGTTATTAATGCCAAGGACAACAAAAAGCTATGTGGGGGGCAAGAGGAAGATTAAATGAGGTATAGGACCACTCACAGGTCTGATGGAACGATAACAGTATCACACTGAAAGAAGACCCAGCTACTCCCTAACTCTTCCTTTACTTCCATTTTCTTTATCAGTGAAGACGATCTTCAGACTGGGAAGTAAAGAACAAAAGAATGCTTGACAGGAAAATAAGTGGAGATAATATGATAGCACCTGTCTTCTCTAAATGGGTTCAAATGAGCACACCTGACAAGTTAGGGTAGCGCAAGAATTGGAGCATGTGGTTGCTAAGATGCAAGTTATAGAGATTGGGTGAGGACTTGAGACAGACAAATATCCTGATTTTGAGAAAAGGTGAAGAAGATGAATTCTTCTAATTATAGGCTGTTGAACTTGATTTTGATTCTTGGCAAAGTTCTAAGACATATTAGATGGAAGGCTTGTAGAAAGGGAAGCAGTCATCATTAAGAGTGCAGGATTTCATCAAATTTTCCTGTTAGACACTCTTTCTTTTAAATACTGGTACTAGACACTTACTAGTTGTGTGACCCTGGGCAAGTCACTTCACTCTGGCTGTCTCAGTTCCTCATCTGTAAGATGAGTTGGAGAAGGAAAGGGAAAACCACTTCAGTATTTTTGCCAAGAAAACCCCAAATGGAGTCATAACAACTTGACATGCCTGAAAAACAATTGGTTGAACAACAATAAACTAAATTAATGGGTAGTTAGATGGCACACTGAACAGAGCACTGGGCCTGCAGTCAGGAAGGTCTGAACTCAAATCTGGTTTCAGACACGTGCTAGTGATATGACCCCAGGCAAATCATGTAACCCCTATTTGCCTCAGTTTCTTATTTGTAAAATGGGGACACACTGGGGAAAGAAATGGCAAACCATGCCAGTTATCTGTGCCAAGAAAACTCCCTGGACAATTCTATGGGGTCATGCAGAGTTGGACATGACTGAACAATAACAAGAAGATTACTAGAATATAAGGGTACCATACTTCACTTTTAGTTAATGTTATAAGGTTTTACAAAAGAGTTTCTTCAGAACAACACAGTGAAGTAAGTAGCACATGTGTCTCTCAATTATTCCTCTTCTGCAAATGAAGAAAGTAATGCTCTGAAAGGTTGAGTTGCCATGTTTATATAACTAGTAATACTGATTAGAACCAGTAGTCAAAACCAGGTCTCCTGCTTCCTGTCTTATGTTCTTTCCACTATAACATGCTTCCTCTCCAGTGGCATACATAGTATTTTTCTGGATTTCAATAACACATTTGTCAACCTTTAATTATATCCTTGTAGACAAGATACAGAGACGTAGACTAGATGGGTGATAGTACCGTTAAACAGATTCATAATAGTGGAATGTTTACCCATGAAGAATGCTAAGTAATGGAGAAGTAGTTGTGGTAAGGTTTAGAATTGTCTGTTCTTGGTCTTGTTCCTCTTGACCTCATTATCAATGATTTAAGTGAAGGTTTGTAAGACATTCTTGTCAAATTTGTGGGAGTCAGGAGGAATAGCAACCTTGTTAGATGACAAAACTGGGATCCAAAAATACCTTGACAGGCTAGAATGGTAAGCTCAAAATAATAAATTGCAACTTTAATAGGAGTAAATGTAAATCCCTCTACATGTGCCGAAGAGAAAATTCAGTTGTATTGGTTTAGGTTGAAGGAAGTATGACTAGAGAGCAGATTATGTGAAAATGTCAATCCTAATATGTCAGTAGAGTGGCATGGTGGCCATGGAAGCTAATGTGCTCTTATGTCCTGCTGCCCAGACCTGTAGTTCCATTGGTGGAGGGAGCACCCTCATGTAGCTCAGAATGTTTTGTGGAACATTTTGTAACAGATTAACCAATATGATAATTGTTAGAATAGTTTCTTCTCCATAGATGGGGATAAATAACTATTTCAGCATTTGGTAACCAGGAGCCTATACATTTATATGTGTGAATTTAAGTTCTGGGAAATTAAAAGAAATGAATTCATCCCAAATATAAAGTATTTCAAGTGCTTTTCTCCTTAAGTCTAAAAAAATAGAAATATATTCTTAAATTTCATAGAATTTAAAGTAGAGAATGTAATGGTTTTGTCAAATATGAACAAAATGAGTTTAAATTTTTGTTTTGCTTTTTAAATTAATACCTGGGATAAGATGTATAAACATGCTCTTTGTTTTTGATCAATTAAAATTATTCCTAATTTATAAACATACACAAATAAATGGGGGGGGGAGCACAATACGGTAATGTTATCGCTTGTACAGATTGTAGCCATTGGTCTAAAACTTCAATTAGTTGTAGGTAGTAGCTTGAGACCTAAAGAGGTTAGCTACAGTTTAGAGATTTGTTTTGGACTACTAGGAGGTTCAACACTTATCCAGGGTCTCATGGCCAGTATATATCAGAAGTAGGTCCTGAATACAACTCTTTCTGACTTTGAGGTTATTTCTCAGAGGACAGTTGTGAGGACATACTGTGCTGTTTCTTAGGGTGTGATCTTATGCTGTATTACTAGAAGTATGGTATCAAGATTAAGGGAAATGATAACTCCATTGCATTATCTCCCATCCAGACCACATTATACTGGAACACATTTAGAGAGGAAGTGTCAAACATTCAGCCCACGGGCTGCATGTAGTCCATGACATGCCCAAATCTGGCTTGAGCCAGATTAAATTTAATCTGGGACATAGTTAATAAAATAAATAAATCAATAAAAGGGAAATATATCAACCTGTGTGGTTTTCTAAGTCAATATTTGACCCAAAGGGATCCTTATGCACAATCCAGCAGTTTCTGTTTCTATTGGTTCAACATCCTTGGTTTAGAGGATAATAAGAAGTACCTAAACCATGCCACATGAGGATCAGTGGAAGGATACAAGGATGTTTATCCTAGAAAAGAAGGGATTCAAAGAGGCATGAGAGCTGCCTCCAAGAACTGAAGGGCTTTCACCTGGAAAAGAGATTAGACTAATTTGCTTGACCCTAGAAAACACAACTAAGCATATGAGGAAGAAGTTGCAGAGATTCAGATTTAGATTTGGTGAAAGGAAAAACTTCCTACCACTTAGAAACAGTCAAAAGTAGAATGAATTGTTCCAATAGGTCAGTTCCCTATCAATGGAGGTCTTAAGCAGGGGTTGGGTGACCACTGGGCCATGAATTAACAGGGGAATCCATGCTCCTGTGTAATCCTCAACTCCGCAGTTTCTAAGGTCTCTTCCAATATGAGATTTGCACACAGTATGTGTACACACACATAAAATGCATATATGTATATACAAAACTCTTATTTCTTTGATCACATTTAAGACTGTTCATTAAAAATGTCATCCAAGAAGACAGATCCTTTATCTCAATACTAACAGAGAGAAATTTAAACATCAATTCTGTTTTGCAGAATGGTTAATATGTTAAATCTAGAAATTGAAATATTAAAATTTGTCATGACATCATGGATTTTAGGTAGGTCATTTTGATTTTAAATGTGTTTTATAAAACCAAAAAACAGATTAAACTTCTTTTTTGAAAATACATTTTCTTTTAGTAAGTTAAGAAACACTTGCCTGAAAAAAACAAAAGCCAGAATTATAACATTTCTCATTAGCATTATTTCTGCCTTTATCTTTGAACTGTTTACCTATTCTTGAAATTGTGACATATGGGAATTTCACACCTAGTGAATATATTTTCATGCAGCTTGTGGCATGAGACTATAATCATTAGAAGAATATACACAAGTAAGAGTAACTGCAACAGCTGGTGACATTTACCAATTAGAATTATGGTTCTTTAAAACACTTTATCCTTTCTTTTGTGTATGAAGGGTAATTATCTCTGGTAAACTGCTGAAAAATATGTAATTTTCCTTTTAAACAGTTTCTCTTTATAATATGAATGTGTTTGGATGGGGGACATTGTCACCGGATCAGCGCTCCTTCATGCTATGACTATTTTGTGATGGTGTGATTTTAAAACTTTGAAAGTCTTTGCACTTTCTCATATGTTAAGATATTCTACCATTAGGAATTAAGCCTTCCATTCCAAAAATAACTACAAAAAGATAACCAGCTGTCAAATCTTTTCTGAGTGAAATAGAAATAATGTGCCTACACTGTAAAAGAGAAATAGCTACTCTTTCAGTGTGTTAATATACAATGGTTTATCAAAGGGACTTTATCCTAATCATTAACAACATAGCTTTTCCCCCCTCATGATTGAGAGTTTTTTTAAGTTTTAAAATCTGAAGCATTCTAAAATGAAAATTAAGCCATCATTTATATGCCTATCTAATAAATGTGATGAAATAAAAATTAACGACCCAATTAAAATTTTTTAAAGTTACTACTGCTGTCACTTTGAGAGTATTTAGAGCTTTTACAGATTTTACAATTTTACAGCTTTTACAATTTTCAGGGAAGATTGCTTTTTACAACTTGGATTTTATTGAAAGCTCTGGCCTATTCATTTCACTGGACAAGAAAGGTAAAACTACAAAGTTTTCCTTCTTGTGCTGATTTTAAAGGAAGCCAACAGTTGCTCCCAGGCAATTTCTAACTGGATTCAGAAGAGTATCAGCAATGTTTCAGCTACTGTGTCATACCAAGTGAATGTACCAATAGACTTTCACTCTCTATAGAAAACAGAACAAAATCACCAAACATACCAGGAAATGAGATATTTCCAGTAGACTTCCTTATCACTTGTTACACAAGTAATTGAATACACTAGTGAGTGAATGAGTGTAGACCCAAGTGAGGATATTTTTTTTCCTGTAGGGTTAATCACTAGTTAACCTGGCAAGATGAAAATGCTGTTTAAAAAAAAAAGAAAAAGAAAGAAAGGGGAAAAAATTCCTCATTAATTATATGCTGCAAATGCTCTGACTTCCTGCTGCTACACCTAATCCCACAGGTGCAAGCCTTCTCTTCTGCCATTCCTGGGTAGGTGGGCACAACTCTGCCGTCATTCTTCCTAGCAACAGATTCTGCTTTATTTCTAAATTCCAAAATTAACAACAACAAAATTCCAGTCTTTTATTATATTAAGATATTATATATCTTTCTCTGCTAAGCTTTACTAATGCTTAAAATTTAATCTAATTAAATACATATTTTTTCTGTTTTCAATAATATTTTAAATGGTATTTTATTTTTTCCAATACATATAAAGGCAATTTTTAACATTAATTAAAAATTATTGAGTCCAACTTGTCTCTCTTTTCCTTTCTTCCTAAAATGATAAGCAATTTGATATAGGTTATACATGTAAATACATATTTTCATATTTAGACCCATAACTGAGGAGTAGGAAAGACTTTATTAAATTTTTAAAATTTATTTTTGTGATTTCATTAATGTAGGGAACCCCTCATGTAGAAACTTTGTCTATCAATACAACTTCCTTTTGTGCAACTTAATCTTAGCTGTTTGGATGACTGAGAGCACAGTTGTGATGGGCTCTTTGTGTCACATGGCCATTATGTTTCAGAGGCAGAGCTTGAACTCAGGTCTTCCTGATTTCAAGAATAGCCTCCCCCCACCTTTTTTTTTTTTTTACTATATCAAATCCTTTTTTTCCTAGAAAAAAAATCCATTATAATAGTCTGGAAAGTAGCTTTTTGAATAAGTAACTTGTGCCCATCAAGTCTGTATGTTTCAGTGCCTTTTCTAGAGGGGAAGTCTTAAATTATTCTGGAGTCTTGATTCTGGACTGTGTCCACAGAAATATATGTTCTGTTCTTCAGTGACTTTATATCCAGTAGTATTCATGCAGCACTTTAAGCTTTTGCAAAGTGACTATTTCCATTAGTTTTTCTAGTAAGTTAAAACTTGCTTTTTGAACTTCTCTAACATATTATAGTTGACTCATATGTATTCGAGACCTTTTCTCTCTTGTTTCACTAGAAGTATGGATCTTCTAAAAGTTACTTTTTTTCAAAACAATGGCATGTAACATGTCATGGGAACTTCTTAGCTCCAAATGCAACAGTGTGGTATGAGTTTTTGTATGGTACTTATTGTATTGTATTTACATGTTCACAGAGAGAAAAATTCTGCTGAAAAATGATAGGAACCTATTTCAGTTTGACAACATGAACACTGGGGAAAAGTTTCCTATGGCATACAGAACATTAAAGAGAGAAAATCTAAATCTATTGAGGTTCAAGAACTCAGGGCTCGGGGGCAGAGCCAAGATGGCAGAGTAGAAACAGCTTGTCCAGGCCGCTCTCCCCCCAGATCACCTCCAAGCTATGTAAAAGGGGACTCTGAACAACTTCTGGAGCACCAGCACCCACAGAACGACACAGAGAAGCTGGTCTCCTGTTGAGGACAGCCCAGCAGCCCTGCAGGAGGGACCAGTGCAGTGCTCTGGGAGCCAGCAGTGCAGCGAGCAGTGCATGGAGAGCCGAGCACAGATCTGACTGAGTCATGGTTTTAGCCCCAGGGCGGCCTGGCCAGCAGACAGTTGGAGGGACCCCAGAACACCAGCAGATGTGACAATTCCAGAATTATCAACGTAGACATGCCTAGGACAAAGTGAGAGGTTAGTGCCCTATGGACTTTGGGACCAGTATTTGGGGAATGCTTCGGTTTCCTCCCCTGGGGGCTAGAAGCCACTGAGGAGACACGCCATTTTGTAGTTTTCAGAGGCAGCTCCAGCTCCTGGCCTGCAAACTGTAGGGAGATCCAGCGATCAGTCTGGGGAAGGGGAGGGGGTAATTGCTCTTGCTTTAACCTACCTGGATCTGGATTGTGGTCTCGGTGGGAGGTCGTGGGGCAGGTTTCCAGCTTGCCAGAAACGGAAGTTGTCCCCCCACACGTTTGGGATGAAAATTCCCCTGTCTGGTGGCAAAGCCATACTGTGGCAACAAGCCCAAAAGTCAAGTAATTAAGTGGCAATATGCCAAGACAACGGAAACAAATTAAACAGAAAAATGCAACCTTAGACTCCTACTTTGGGGGCAAAGAAGATCGAAGCATAGAGCAGGAGGAGGGCTGTGAGGTCAGAAATCCTGCTCCAAAAGCCTCAAAGGAAAACATGAGTGGGTTACAGGCCATAGAGGACCTTAAGAAGGACTTTAAAAATCAAATAAGAGAAGTGGAGGAAAAATTGGGAAGAGAAATGAGGATGCATCAAAAGTATGAAATGAGGGTCAACAGCCTGACTGAGGAAAACAACACCTTAAAAAATAGACTAACTCAAATGGCAAAGGAGGCCCAAAAGAGCAATGAGGAGAAGAATGCCTTAAAAAGTCGAATTTGCCAGATGGAAAAAGAATCTCAAAAGTTCACTGAGGAGATTCATTCCTTCAGAGTTAGACTGGAGCAAATGGAAGCTAATGACTTTATGAGAAATCAAGATGCTGTTAAGCAGATCCAAACAAATGAAAGATTAGAAGGCAATGTGAAATATCTCATGGGAAAAACCACTGACCTGGAAAATAGATCCAGGAGAGACAATTTAAAAATTATTGGACTACCTGAAAGCCATGATCAAAGAAAGAACCTAGAAATCACCCTTCAAGAAATTCTCAAGGAAAATTGCCCTGATGTTTTAGATCCAGAGGGCAAAATAGAGGTTGAAAGAATCCACAGATCACCTCCTGAAAAAGATCCCAAAAAGAAAACTCCCAGGAATATTATAGCCAGGTTCCAGAATCCCCAGATCAAGGAGAAAATACTTCAAGCAGCCAGGAAGAAACAATTTCAATATTGTGGAAACACAATGAGAATAGCCCAGGACCTGTCAGCTTCTATACTGAGGGATCAAAGGGCATGGAATACGATATTCCAGAGGGCAAAAGAGCTGGGAATGAACCCAAGGGTCACCTACCCAGCAAAACTGAGTATTTTGTTTCAGGGGAAAATATGGTCATTCAGTGGAATAGAGGACTTTCAAGCATTCTTGAGGAAAAAAAAAACAGAGTTGAATAGAAAATTTGACATCCAGACGCAAGAAGTAAGAGATGCCTGAAAAGGTAATCAGGGAAAAGAAATCAAAAGGAACTTATCAAAATTGAACTATTTACATTCCTATGTGGAAAAACAATAACTATGACTAATGAAATCTTTCTCACTATGAAAATAATGGAAGAAGGGTATATGGTCATATGAATACATATGTGAATGTGTGTATATATGTTTATAGTTATACATGGAGAGAGGGCATAGGTTGAATTTGTTGGGAAGGGAGAATACTCAAGGGGTGAAATTATGAGGTGAGAGAGGAAAGTGGCAAGAGGAGATGGGGAGAGACAGGGTAGGGTAAACCATCTCATGCAGAAGAAGCAAGGGGAAGTGGCTGCAAGGGAGGGGAAGAATAGGAAGGCAAAAAGGCAAAACCACATTCTCATTGAATTTGGTTCAGGGAGAGAATGACATATATACTAAATGGGATATCTCAACCTGCAGCAGAATAGGGGGAAGGGGGATGAGAGGAGGGATGATGGATGGGAGGGCATCCTTGGGGGGAGGGGAGGTTGGAAGAAGAGGGACAGGATCAAGTAGGGAATGGACCAGGTGGGGGGTGGGATGAGTAGGAGGGAATTATAAGCAGCCTTTTGTACAATATATCTATATGGTAATGTTTTGCATAGCTAGACATGTACAACATATACTGAATTACTTATCTTCCCAGAGGGAATGGGTGACAAGGGAGGAAGGGAATGGATCTGAAATTTGTGTTCTTAAAATTAAATGTTTCAAATATATATAAATACTATTATTAATAGTATTTACTATTACATATAATATTATATATTAATATATTATATATATAATATTATATATTAATAATGCTCAAAGGAGTATTATTAATATTCCTTTGCTTGTAATTGGGAGATAAGATGTGCAGGCATTGGGACACAGAGATCACCTTCCTCTAATGGAAACGTCGTAGGGGGTATGGGAGAAGATATGGGAGAGAGCAGATTGGAGGAAGCGATATCTTGTGGGACTGCTATTCTGGGGTGGTGGGTAGGGGAAAAATGGGGGGGGAAATAATTGTAACTCAAAATCTGGCGGAAATGAATGATGTAAAACAGAAGTCAATAAAGCATTTGTTTTAAAAAAAAGAACTCAGGGCTCACATCCTCTGCTATGAGACTTTGAGAATTCATTGACTTGCTGGATGTTGCAATTTTCTAATCTATAAGTATCACCTATATCTCACTTGATTTCCCCATCTACAGATTCTCTCCACCTCTAATCCATCCTCCACAAAGCTGCCAAATTAATATAATTAAAGCACAGATCTAATTATGTTATTTCCAGGCTCTTGAAGCTTCTGAGATTTACTACTGCCTCCAAAATGAGATACAAACTCCTCTCTTTAGCACTTACAGACCTTTTCAGTTGGGCTCTATTCAGACTTTCTTGCTTTTTTTTTTTTTTGAGAGGGGAAGGTAGGGTAATTGGGGTTAAGTGACTTGCCCAAGGTCACACGGTCTAACCAGTCTTTCTAAACTAAATGCAAATCACTTTCCATTACACACTACATCTTAGTCACTCTCGCTCACTTATAACTGCCAACATATGACAGTCTATTTCATGCCCAGAATGTTTTCTTTTGTCATCTCCTCCTTGTGGGTGCTTTACTTTCCATTTAAAGCATAGTTCAGGTACCACCACTGACACGAGCATTTTAGTGATCCCTTCAGTTGGTTGCTTGCCTCCAGCATCAAAATTATTTTATATTTATTCTTTTTTAAAATTTATTTACTCTTTATTATTATTTGCTGTTATTATTGTTCAGTCGTTCAGTCATAGATGACTCTGTGACCCTGTGGATAAGTCCATGGGGATTCCTTGGAAAAGATGCTGGGTTTGCTATTTCCTTCTTATTATTTACTCCTTTTATTTATCTTTTGTATATGCTCTTGTATATTATTGTTGAATCATTTTCCTTCCAGACCTTTTCACTCTTGTTTCACTAGAAGCACTGAGTTTCTAAAAGTTATTTTTCCAAAATAATGACGTTAGATATCATTGGAACTTCTTAGCTCCAAAAGCAACAGTGTGACATGAGTTTTTTGTGTGGTTAAACATGATTTTGTGTCCAGTGCAGGAAGACACAGTCTCCATCACAATGAAAGCTCTTTGAGACTAAAACAGAATTTGGCATGTAGTAAATGCTTAATTAATGAATATTGAATGTAATCAAATATCTGCTGCTATTGTAGCTGTTATGTGTACATGGATATGGCAGAAACTCTTTTTTTTACTGTTACTCCTATTTATCATAACAAAAATAATGATAAAGACTTTTTAGCTGGGTCTCTAGAATCTTTCATTCTGCAACAATTTCCATTATCCTGCTTCCTCATCTACCTGCATGCCCTTTTAATGAAATGGGTAGCAGGAAACCCTGAGTTAGAAATACCATACAAATAACTGGGAGTAGGTTGTCTATGAATATTTCATATTTTTGTTGAAATTTGGAATTAACTTTGGCCTAATTCTACTTAAATCTAGCTTAATTTCTCTTAGTCAAAGCGAAGGATGAAAACAATTGAACATATATATATATATATATTTTTTTTTTAAATGGTGAGTCCAATTTGTATCATGGAGAACTGCAAATAAAAGCACAGGGTGAAAATTAACAATGTAAAACACTTGTTGACTTGTAAGAGTCTGTCTTCAACAATCTTTTTCTTTCCACAATATTTAGAATATTAATCTGTTTCCTGGCATGGATGTGTGTATCTCTCTCTTGTGTACATTAGTTGCATGGATCCCCAGGGACAGGATTTCTGGTCCCCATGTTCTGTCTGGTTCTCTTTCTGACGTAAAGCATTGAGTATCCTGATGGTTTTATCTGAGTAATAAACAATACCTGTGGCAAATAAGCAAAGGTAGGTCACTTTAATTGTTTAATCACCTGCACTGCTTTCTTATGGCACTCTAGACACACACAAGGTTTGTGATTGTGGAAAATATCCAGAAATACAAAAGGCCAACAAATTAACTACAATCACCACTAATCAGTTTTAGAAAGAAGACAGATATTACTTTTAAAGCGATCCCATGCTATGCTGGAATAGCTGTAGAAGTTACAGGTGGATGCATGAGAATAGAAGAGATAGTTCTTGGGAGACAATACAGAACGAAGGGTAGGGAAGAATACTGGTTTGCTGAAGTGCCCAGAATCACAGACAGGATTAGTAAAATGAGAGCAGAACATTTAGAAGAACAAAGTCAAACCAATAAGTCTAGGGGAAGGGAAGAAATAGGTACTTTTTTTCCTCCTTTTGTGGAGTATAACTCATTGACAATTAGCAAACAGGAATTGGGTATACACTACTGGTGATTCTTAATCTTATCTTTCTCATATTCATCTCTGTTTCTATGTAAAAGCATCCCTTACTCTTATCATGCCCTCTAGTTCTCTCTTTTCAGTGTTATTCATTTAATGCCTAGCATATAGCAGATAGGCAGTGCAGTGGATAGAGCATGGGTCTTAGAATCAGGAAGACTCATGTTCATGAGTTCAAATCCAGCCTCAGACATTTACTAGCTGTGTGACCTTGGGCAAGTCACTTAACTTTGTTTTCCCCAGTTCCTTATCCATAAAATGGATTGGAGAAGGAAATAGCAAACCACTCAAGTATCTTTACCCCCAAATCCCAACAAAACCCAAATAGGGTGACCAAGAGTCTGATATGCCTGAAACAACTCAACCAATAAGAACTATATTAAATATTCTGTAAGAGTTTGATGATAATCACAAATGAATGAAAAAGAATTTACAAAGCACTTACTATTTACTAAAGCATTGTGTTGTGTTGGTGATATAAAGAGAATAATATAATAATGATTAAGTAATGATGGCATTACTCTAGGAAAAATATTTTCCTGTCTACGAGGTTTGGGGTATAGGCTCTTTTCAGGAGCAAAGGTCATGGAAACTAGGAGGGCTGCCCAAGTTCAATTCAATTAATTTGATTCAACTCATCAAACCTGGGCTAATAAAATTTGGGAAAAGACAAAACTCAAATAAGACATAGTCCCTGCCCTCACTGATCCCAGAGTAGGGGAAAATGTTAGAAAGGCAGATAACTACAATATACATATAGCACAATGAATATAAATACAGTATGAAGTGCTATATGTGGTTCATTATCAATGAAGTCATTACCAATGGGGAGACAATCAGAAAAAAAGCTTTCTGGAGAAGGAAATATTTGAATTGGTATTTAAGAATGAGTAGGAATTTAGAAGGTGAAGAAGAGGAAGCTAAGGGATGAAGGAATTGGAAAGAGGTAGGACTGGAAAGGCTATGGAGAGGATTGATTATTGGGGACAGGTTTTATGATAAAGATTGTTTTTGGAGGGGGGGAGGCAAGGAAATTGGGGTTGAGTGACTTGGCCAAGCTAGTTAAGGGTCAAGTGTCTGAGCCAGAATTTGTACTTAGGTCCTCCTGACTCCAGGGCTAGTGCTGTATTCACCATGCCATCTAGATGCCCCAGTAATGATGTTTTTGTAATTCACTGAGTATGGTGGTTCTGGATGATAATGATGATGAAAAGGGCTGAGGTCTCCTTCAACTCTTAAGATTTTATGATCCTTTTCTATTGATTACATTTGTCCTGGAGGTGTGTGTGTGTGTGTGTGTGTGTGTGTGTGTGTGTGTGTGTGTGTGTAAGGTCTCTCCTGATATTTCTGAACTTTGGTTCATTTACACCATTTAATGTGACTTTAATAGCCATGAAGTTCTTTCTAAAGAAGGTAATATCTTTTTGTCCACAGTTACAAGCATTTAGGAGTATTATATCATTTCAGCTGGACCCTCACTACTGTACGGGAACCCTTTAATCCTTCTGAGTCTCTAGCATTCTCCTCACAGCAGCTATTCCAGATCTGCTTTCCCTCTCATCTTCAGCCTCTTTCCCTCAGCAAATGACTCCTTTCCTATTTTACTGAGAAGACTGAAGCCTTCTATGAGTGCTGTAATTACCCCTCCTCTATACCTCAAACTTTCACTGTTTTCAGAGAAGTAGCAAGTTATAATGGGAAGTCAAAAGAGACATGAATCCTAATACTGCCCTTGATATTTACCAGCTATGTGACTTTGGACAAGTCATGGACATTCTGAATCTCCATTTCCTTATTTGTAAACTTGTAGTAACTACATCCTAAGATTGTTTCAAGGAATAAATAAAATGATGTACATGAGGTCAAAGGATCATATATATGTTAGCCATTATTTAGCCATTTTCTTGCTTCTTAGTCTCAGAGGACGAGATGGTAGCTCCTTTCTGCCAAGGTTCATGCTCACACTTAGGCCCTTAATTCCTTCCACCTTCAAATGTCTCCTCTGAGACCCTGGGCCATCCGTAAGCTCCATACTTTCAAATTTGTAATTTTTCCTTCTCTATATCGGCTCTCCTTCTACCTATAACATTTTAACATCACTTCTCTCCTAAAACAAACAACCAAGCAAGCAAGCTGTCAAACATTTGGCCCTATAATGCCTTAAGATTTCTCAGTTCTTTAACTGCCTCACTCTAAGGAAGAACAATCTTTTCTTTGTGCCAACTCTATTTAATTGCTGCTCACTAACTCTCAACATTCTGAAATCTGGCTTCTGTTCCCATCCCTCTAATGAAATTATTCTCTCCAAGTTCATCAATGATCCAATTACTAAATGTAAGGGCCTTTTCTCAGTCACCATCTTCTTTGACTCTTTGAAAGTACTTGGAACTATAAGATGTCTTGTTAGTCTCTCCTCCCTTGGCCTGATTCATGCTAAACTCTTACAATTCTCTTTCTCTTCCTTGGTGTTCTTTGCCACTTCCACTTCTTTGTAATTCCTAAATGTAGGTAGATTCCCAAAGACTGTCCTTGGTCCTCTTCTCAATCTACATTCTCTCCTCTGCCTAAGGCTGCCTAGAGGGTGTGCTACCCCACCCTGTGGCGTGCTTACTATTGGTCTTCTCCTTTTCCTCTGGGGAAGTGAGAAGCCATATTGGGAACACCTTTCATACACCCTCTAGGCACAACTGAATTCTCTTGGCAAACTCTTATATTCCTGTGGCTTCAAATATTAAATTCTCAAACATCTAGATATAGCCCTAACCTCTCCCCTCTGCTCCAATCCTACATTTCCAGCTTGCTGGACAACACTCATTGGATATTCTCTGACAAAAAGAGCTTAACTTCTCCAAAAATGATATCATCTTCATCCTTCCCAAACCCTCTTTCTAACATCTATATTTTGGCCTATGCTATCACTAACCTTTCCGCTACCCAGGTTTAGAATGTTGGGAGTCATTCAAAAGAATTCCCCTTTCCCCATCTCAACATCAGTTCTACCCTATCAATTTTATGTCTGGAATGTCCTTCATCCATCCTTTTCTTTCCATTTCCAATGACAACATGATAGTTCAAGTCTTCCTACCTCTTGCCTAGACTTTTCAAAGAGCCATTTAATAGTCTACTTGTCTCTTGCTCTTCTAGGCTATCACATAATTGCCAAAGTAATATTCTTCTTGCACAAATCATGTTGAGTCACTTGCCTGTATGTTAACTTTTAAGAGTTCCCTATTGCCTAGAAGATGAACCATAGAGACCTTTCACTTCACCTTCAAAGTCCTCTACAATCCAGTTCCTTTTCACATTTAGAGCCTTATTTCACATGGTTTTCCTTTAGGTATTACATCTTCCAGACAAATAGAACTTGTAATTCTTCCACAACCTCATCCTTCCCACTCCTGCTTGCATCAGACTCTTTCCTTATGCCTCTGAAATTACACTTATCCACCTTGCTGGTGGTTATCTCTCAGCCTCCATTTCCCATCTGTTTTATGGGATAATAATAGTACCAGCTTCACTGGGTTATTGAGAGGATCAAATGAGAGAACATATGTAACACTCTTAAAATGAACTTAAAAGCAATATGTGATGATGATGATGATTACTATCAATAATAAAAATGTTTCCTTTCTTCAAGACCCAATTCACTGGGTTATTGAGAGGATCAAATGAGAGAAAATATGTAACAGTCTTAAAATGAACTTAAAAGCAATATATGATGATGATGATGATTATCAATAATAAAAAATGCTTTCCTTTCTTCAAGACCCAGCTCAGGAGTCCTCTTTTCCACAAAGCATTCTTGGAAACTATTACTTTGAAGAGGATTTTCTCTTCCTCAATCTTTCATGCCTCTTTAATTGACCTCTGCTAATGTGTTCAATAAGAACAACTTGCATTTACAGTGTTTGCAAGGTTTACAAAGTGCTCCTCATGTCCTAAACTGCATTATCATTACTTGTATATGTATTTTTTCCATCTCTATCTTGTATAGCTGCTTCAGGATCTGGCTTCTGTGATTTATCATCTTTGTATCCCATCAACTGTTATAGCACAGTGCTTTGTATTCATTAGGAATCAATAAATATTTGTTGAATTGAAAGGTCCCATACCTAACTCATACCTAATACAAGTCATATCTTCTGTAGCAGTCTGTTTTAGAATCTTCTTGAATACCTTCAGTAAACAGAGAGCTCACCATCTCTAGGAGCAAACTTTTATCTATCTAGCTAGATAACTAATTATTAGAATGATTTCTCTTATGAGAGATCAATGACTCCAGCTACTGAAACATTCTCTCTTACATGAACCAGAATGTCTCTTTGTAACTCTCACTCTTTTCTCCTGGTCCTTTATTTTAGAGAAGAGAAGCTTTTGCTCCTTCTACATGTCAGTAATTTAAATATTTGAAGATGACTAGCATGTTTACCATGTATATTCTTCTTTTAATACAATCTAATTTTCGTGCCTCTCTTAAAATGTGGTAGCCAGAATGAATTTCAGCACTCTAGACATGGTCTGTTCAGCACATAGTACCACTGGACAATTACTGCCTGTGATTTGAACTAGCAACTTTTTAGGGTAGTCTAAGATTGTGTTAGCATTTCTAGAAGTCATATGATCCTACTGGCTCATGTGGAGTTTGAAGTCAACCCAAATCCTGACATCTTTTATTTTACATAAAATTTTAACATCTTTTTTTACATTAGTTTTTTCCAATCTTGACTTTGTGAAATTCTTATGTTGTTGAACCTAAAGCAGGATTTCATATTTATCCCTAAATAAATGTAATCTTCTTGATTTGGTTAGCATTCTTGTTTGTTTGAGATAAAGCTGAATTTTGATTCTACAATCCATCATACATAGTATCCCTTCCATATTTCTCATCATCTACAGATTTGATAAGCAGACCTACTACATTTTCATTTAAAACACTGAAAAAATAACACCCTTGATTAGGATAAGACCACCGATGGATAATTGTGTTGCTCCACTAGAGACTGTCCTCCTGACTGTCACCACGTCATTAATCAAAGCTTTTGAAGAAGGTGGGATAACCAGCTGACACACCTGATAGTATTTTCATTTAGCTTGCATCTTTATCATCTTATCCACAGGGCTATTAGAGAATAATCTGTCAGCTGCTTTGTTAAAAGCAAGATGAGGCATAAAATGCTAGAATTCAGGTTTGTCCAGGAATATCCTGGTATGATTCCATCCTGTTAACTTCAGATTGTCAAAGGGAGTACAGTAACCTTACACAAGTCAAATAGGTATTACAAGGATAGTTTGTCCATCAACACATATAGCGAATTATTAACAAATGTATTTGTGCCATACTCTGCCATAATAAATTTATATGTCTTCAACTATGTTGTACCTATAAGCATTTCTGAAAATCATAAACATTTAATTCTGAAAATTCTGAAAATCTTAAAAGAATTGCTTGGAGCAATGGCTCCCTATTTGTTTTTTCCTTCAAGAACAGTTTTAGATTTGAATAATTTTTACACTTTTGACTTTTTTGTCACTTTATAGAACTAGTATTTCTTTACCCTTAAAATTTCTGAATTGTTTTCTTTTTCTTTTTCTCTAACAAATAACTTCTGGGCCTCGTGCCTTTAATGAGAGAATTTCTCTTCCAATCTCTTTTCTCATCATCTTCTAAGCCCTAATCCTCACCCCAGTTGATATTTTCATACCCAGAAGTTCATTGCATTGGATATCCACCTATTCATCCATCAATCCACTCTTATTTATCTACCAAGTACTTACTGAACCCCTACCATGTGGAAGACATGTTCATAAAACTTCTGAGGAGGGAATAAAATAATAATAATCACTTACATCTATATGGGTTTTGTAGTTACAAAATGCTTTCATTTATTCAACAGGCATTTAATAAGCACTTGATACACTTATTAAGCACCAAATATACCTGTATTCAGGGCTGTGGGTACAAAGACACATACACCCACACCCCCCCCCCCCACACACACAATGCCCTATCCACAAGGATCCTACATTCCATTCTATTGGTGGGAAACACCCTAAACACAGATAAGTAAATATTAGTATACAAAAAGTAATCACTTGGTTGTGTTGACAGGGAGGGGTATCAGAACAGGACTTGTATTGGGTGGCACTTGACTTGATCCTTGCTGTAAGCTAGGGGTTCTACAAGGTGGAGTTGAGCAAGGAGTCCATTTTCGGCAGAGTGGAATAGTATATGAAAATACATGGAGGTGGGGATGGAATGTCTTGGATATGGAAGAACAAGCAGGACAATCTGGCTGGGACACAGACAATGTGATGTGGAAAAATGTTCAATTAGCCTGGAAAGGGGAGCTGGAGTGTGACAGTGAAGGGCTTTATATGCCCAACGAGGAATTCCCACCTTACCTTAGAGACGAGAGAGAAATACTCTGGAGCTTCTTGAAAAGGGAAGCAACATGTCCAAGCCTTTTCACTTTGGGGATACCAATATTTGTTTTGACATACATAATCTCCTTTAAGCCTCACAACCACAGCCACCAGCAGGCAGGCAGCATTAAGTAGTCTTTCCATTCACAGGTTCAAAGAGATTTTCTGACTTACCCAAGGTGACACAGCTAATAAGTGTTGAAGCTGAGACTCAAATCCATATCTTTTGCATCCTAAATTCACTGCTTTCTAGTAAAGCATATAAGACAAATAATCTGGTTTTTTTTTTCAGTCTAGATCTATGATTTCATTAATTCTGGGAATCTCTCATGATTAAACTACCTTTTCCAATGCAGATCTGCAAATGCTTTGCAATCAGTAATCTTAGACTTTTTTTTTCTGGGACTGAGAAGTTAAGGTTTGCCATCAGTCAGTCAATCAATCAATCAATCAATCAATGTTTATTAAACACTTACTATGTACCAGGTACCATATTAAGACATGGGGATACAAAAAAAAGGTAAAAGACAGTTCTTGCTTTCAAGCAGCTTCCAGTGAAATGGAGTGGCCAACATGGAAATCTATTCCCAGATTGCTCTTTGCCCTCCCCTGCCTAAGAATTCATGCTCTTTTCAAGATTTTAAATTATATGAAATAGAAATAGGTATCCTTGATCTAACCCTACAGAGCCTTCTATAAAAGCAAAATCACAACAAAAAGAGGTTATCTAGAGTTCAAAAAAGGAGTTAAATGAAAAAAAGGAGTACTACTCACTGGAACATCAACATATTTTGCAGCTGCTTTCACCTTGTATAAGAAAAGAAAACAGATAATTACTTTTAAAATTAGGGATAACAAATAATGTGATAGCTAAAATGCAGAAGTGAAATTTATCCAAATACTTACAGTGAATGACAGAATGGATGAGAAGAAAGTGCCTTCATCATACCTTGACAACTTAGACAGCACCCCTTCCAACACTGAAACAAACTACAGAACAACATAGAACACTTAATATTGGGGATAACTTTATCAACACAAGAAAACACAATAGGGCAAGCAATTACTGGGTCCCACATAAGAAAAGCAACATATTTCTCCCATTTTATGTGTAACCTAGGTTGTATAGAACATAGACATATTCTCTACCTACTTCTTTTTTTTTTTTTTTTTTAAGCAATTGGGGTTAAGTAACTTGCTCAAGGTTACATGGCTAGTCATTATTATTTATGCGTGGGTGCTCATTTTCTGAGGCCGGATCTGATCTCGGGTCATCCCAACTCCGAGGCCGACGCCGCCCCTTTAGGGCAATTGGGGTTAAGTAACTTGCCCAAGGTTACACGGCTAGGTTTTTGTTTGTATGGATTAAGTGTCGGAGGCCGGCTCCGAACTCAGGTCCTTCTGATTCCAGGGCCGGCGCTCTACTCACTGCGCCACCTAGCCGCCCCCTCTACCTACTTCTGATCAACTCCTGGTATTAGCCTGCTGCCAAAGAAGCTAAGCTGCTCACTAAGCTTAGCTATTAGTACATTTAATAATTTTCTTAATTTAATGTTTAAACTTTTATGATGATTGGTTTCTTTATAGGTGATATTAACATTTATAAATAATTAGCAATATATTTTTAACCCTAAAACTTAATTCTAGTTACTATTTGAGTAGGATATTTAAAACCACTAACAGAGAAGTTGAATTTTATATGTACATCTACAAAATAACTTTCACTCTTCAACATACATAACAAAGAAATCTGGGAAATGAAACACTGGGATAACACTCCATTATTTTCTCATTTTCCAAAAAGCCCTATGTGTATACCAAGGGGGAAAGGAAGAAAAGATAATGATGAAAGAGTAGTTTAAAATTCTGTGTTGCGACATGAATGTCTCCTACTAAGCACCTGCTATTTACAAAATACTGTCCCAAGTACCATTTTGGCCTAAAAGAGAAACAGAGAACACAGTCCCTGTCCTGAAGAAGTTTCTAGGCTATTTGGAGGAGATGCAATGGATACAAATTAGGTTTCCTTACATGTAATTACAACACAACTTATCTAAATGCCCAAAGTTAGACAGTCCAGGTGAAAATGGGGAAATGCTTTGGGGAGGCAGAATCAAGTAGTGGAGGTGAATAGGGTTCATTGGACAAATTATGTTAAAAAAATATACAGTTTGTATGATAAAACAAAGAATAGCACACACTTCCAAAGAGGAAATAATGACAAAGTTTTCCAAAACTGAAAAGGGTATATCAACAAAGGTTAATTTTTGCTCTTCTCAACTGTGTTTTCTAAAAAAAAGTGTTAGCAATTCCAGAGACATAGTTTATTAGTCTCTGGTGACCAGAGAATCACTGTGAGTGCTTAGGAGATCAGTTAGTCTACAAAGTTAATGCTTTACTATTACAACAAAATAGTTTGTGTAAGATAAAAAGAAATACTTCCCTACAGAATCCTGCCTCACACTATTTGTGACATGATGTAAGAGCACAGAAACAAAAAAACTTGTAAATTACTATCTCAAATTTTTAAAAGATTCAAATAAACATGGCTGTGCAATTGTCTTAAGGGACATGAATATAAAAAAAGACAAAATCATAAACTACTTATAATTTAAAGCCAAATTAGTAGTTTCTTCCTGCCCAATAGGATTATCACTAATCAAGGAAGGCTAACCTCACTTGATGTGGTTTTTACCAACCCAGAAGGCCAATACCTCTGGGCTATGTCAGACCAGGGAAAGGGAATTCCAAACTTAATGGCTCTCTGTGGAAAATGCCTTGTCTCTTGTAACTCAAATCTTAAGAGCAAGTGTTTGCAGGTGATCTCATTTGTCATGTGGAGAGAGGCAATCTCTAAGGTAACAAGAACCTGAACCGTATAAAGCTATGACATAGTCATATTTTAATAACAGCCTGCCACTGAGAATATGTATATATAGACAGATGTAGGAACAAATGACTTGTACTTTGAATGGTTTGAAGAGCAAAATCAGAGTCCCCAAAGTGTGATTAACAATATCTTCTGAAAATCCAAATGAGTTAAGTCAGGGATACTACAGGAGTAGGTAAATACCCTGAAGGGAGCACAGTGGTGATGGGAAATAAAGCTTTGGGTCAAATGATACAATAACTTGATTGTGATGGGGAGGGGAAGAGAAATAGATAGATTTTAGGCACTGGTTTGTCTACTTTGACAATAGATCATTTACCCTCTGAGTAGTAAAACATTATATAGAGTTCTCTCTGAAAGCAGCTGCTTCACATAGCCAACTTGAGCTGCTAGAATCATGTCACAGCATTCTTTACTTCCTAAGACCAATTTTAAGCGTCTCCTTGTAGTCTTTCCTGCTCCTAATGGTCCCTAGAGAGGGCCAGGATCCAGCAGGGACACTTATTGCTTACATGGCAGTGAACAGCTCCTATACCCCTGGGACCCTGCCAGCCTTACCAGAATGTTCATAAATGAATGCTTTTATGAGTTAGGCACTTCTTAAATCACCCATGGAAGGAAGAGCTAATTTTATAACTAATCTTCATTACATCTGGATTCTACAGTATTAAGTTGTTCTCAAAAACACTATGTAACAGCACAAAACAGCAAAGTCCTAAAGAAAATCAGTTGAATGCAGGGCATAGTTACTGTGTCTTTAACTGCTTCCTGTGAACTTTCTCCACACAGCTCAGGGAATAGATAAGTACTTCTGGGTTTGCCTTGTGCTTTCTGCTCTCTTGAGAATGTCAGGTTGAAATGAAACACTGCAATCTCTTTGTTTCACTGGTCTTTATTGTTGATGCGATTTAATGGGTTTGTTTGAACACTGTTTTAGCAGTTAAGGTCTTTGTATGTAATTACCTCCTTGCTACTTCTCCTTATGTGAGCTCTCAAGGCAATAGAGGAGGAAAGCAGTCTGGGATGACTGACAAAAATCAAATATAAGCTTTGTCACAAGGCACATTCAGTTGAAATCATCTTTGAATTCAAACAGCCACATACATTTCACTTCTCAATTGAAAAAGGCAATAGCAAAAGTGCAAATTCCTATAGATAGTAGTGGGTTATTCTCATTAAATCTTGTGGGTATAAAACATAACATTTGGCATGTTGGTTGTGACATTTCATTAAGTAAATTTAAGAATATTTTCAGAGTTTACATCACAAAGTATATAATTCCTCAGAGGATACGTTCATCACTGAAAAGGGCTGGTCATAAGAGATGCTTCACAACTTTGAGATGAAAACTTGAGATTTAAAAGATGTAATTGCAAAATTTATATAAAAAAGCAACTGAGATTTTGGGGCCTTTTGTATGTTTTATAAGATGATACAAATCAGTTATTTGTTCCACCCCACCTCCCTTCTCTTTCTCTTTCAGACTATCTCCTCTCTTTCTTCTCTCTTTGTCTCTGCCTCTTCTTCTTCCTTTCTCTCTCTCTCTTTCACAGACACACAAATTATTCCCATTCCCAAACAATATTTTTATAGCTTGTCTATTGTTTTGCTATTTTAATCGATGATACTGCTATGAGGGAAATGAGTATTTATTTTTATATCTGAATATTAGAATGGTAGGGTCTGAAGAGACATGGAAGATTTAACTATAGCATCAAAGCATTTGACTTCAGTGCAAAGACATCTGAAACTAAGTGGGTATCAATTCAGAACTAGCTCTAAATAAAAGAACTAACTAGTCAAAGTCTGTCTTTGGCATCTCTTCCCTGATCATTCTTTTGCCTTCACCTCCCTGTCTCTGGCACCACCCATTGCCCTCCTGCTCTCTTCTGATTGCCCAGGGCTCACTCATTTTCCTGCTTCTTTAGTTACAATTTGCCTATGTAGTTTCTCATTCCCTTTATGCTAATGGAGCTTTGTGTGATGCTCCTTTTAGGTATGTGATAGCATCTTAACAAAGGACATTCTGGAAACAATGACACAAAACCAAGGGAGTGATTGTAATGGTAAAAAAAAGGTCAAGGACCATGCTGTACTCACCTATTTCATCTACATGTAGGGTCAGCCCCATGTCCATCTAATTTTCAACCAATTTGGAAAAGTCATTTTAGCATCTTGCCAGATAAACCCTTTTACTATATGAACTGCCTTACTATAAGAAGTTATTTTATTATATGCTCTCTAGATTTTTCTTATGGTACTTGAGGACTCAGGAAATTTAACATCATTATTTTTATCTTTATTATATGCATATTCCTTTAATATTTTGATGGATATACAATTTCATTGCTGGGTACTCATTCTAATGGTGTAGTAGATAACTCATTTTTTTTTTTACCCACATTGTCCCATAAATCCTCTCCAGGGCATTTACTTAAAACTTTTTGAGGATCTTTCTTTAGTTAGACAATATATATGGCAATCAATGTAGTATATGAGCTGTCCCTAAATTATCTTTTGTTCTTAGTACATGGCTAGCGCACTTTTTCTTCTGGCTATATATCTCATTGTGGAAATTCTTCATATTATTTCTTATGGGCAATTCTGTCTAGATAAGATGTGATAGTCTATTCATAGACACTATAGATCCTTCTTTGAATAACCTAGATGTTTACTTCTTTGGAGACTGGAGTGTTATGTGATCCACAGCTACATAACATTAACAGAAGAATGCTGGTGGTAAAAAAAATATGGGTGTTTGTAGAATATTGGGGTCAATAAAAGCATTGTACAGTTTCCCAAATGCAATCTAATCAATATCTTCTCATACTATCCCTCTCTCCCTCCCTTCAAAGTACCATTTTATCATTTTCCTCCTATATCTTGCCTATTATAGCAAAACATAATGCTCAAACAGGCCATGTATCACTAACAGAAATTAATGTCTAAAGAGGACAGCTCCAAGAAATCATGAAAAGAAGGCTGGCAGGCACAGCCACTCCTTCACCTCTATTACAACTTGTCAAGGAGAAGGGAAGAAAGATGGGCATCTGGGGCTCTTTCCCAAGAGATTTGGTGAACTGAATTAGGTATATCACAAAGAAGGGTAGCTCCTACGTTATTTGAAACTTTTTCCCAATGGGATTCAGAATTCATCCTCTTAATAATTTCTTCACTATTTTTTAAAAGCTGCGATGGATTGTGCTCTAATGAGGAAATAGATGGCTGCACAAGAGATGCAGAATTAAGTGAGCAGAACCAGAACAATTAATAAAGACAATACTGTAAAGACAACCAACTTTGAGAACTATAAGAACTCTATCAGTGCAAACATCATTCATGATTTCAGAGGACCTATGATGAAGTACACTTGATAGAGAAGTGATGGGTTCAGGTTGCCCAAAGACACGTATACTCTTTGACCAATGAAGGAATTTGTTTTGCTTGACTATGTATATTTATAGGAAGGAATTTATTTCTCTTTTTTCCTCTCAATGGATGAGAAGAAAAAAATAGATTTCTGTTAGTTAATTTAAAAAGATCCTGCAATTTAGTTAGATCAATACAACTATCTGAAGAGATAACTATAAACCTTAATTTTGAAGAAAAGAAAGAAAAACTAAATAACTCCTCTAATATCTGAATACAAAAATGAATTTTATCCAAAATACTTTTCAAAATTTCTTTTTAGCAAATACCCATGAAACATCTGCTATGTGGAAGAGAATATCCTGGATTCTGGGCACATAACAGCACCCACCCCCCCAACCAAAACCACTATCACCACATGTGTTTGGTGTCAGTTTATCCTACAGAATGGAGGGTTACTATATCAAAGGCACCAATGGAAGAATAAAAACAGGGAGTTGTGTGGTTTGGCTGAAGCACTTGGTCAGGGAAAAGTAGCAATGTAGAATAAGTCCAAAACGTATTCTGGGGACATATTGTGGAGTACCTTAAATATTAAATGCAAGGTCAAGAGGTTGGTATTTTGTTCAGGAATCAATAAACAGCCACTGAAGGTTCTAGACCAGAGGATTAACTTGATAAGATTTGTTTATAGTAGGCAGATGGTATAGTCACTTTTCCCACAGAAAGGAGTTGGGGCCATTCCTCTCTTCTCGTCCTGCCAGAAGAGGTGCTGTGATCTCGAGGTCACATGTGGCCCTCCAGGTCCTCAAGTGAGGACCTTTGGCTGAATTCAAACTTCATAGAATAAATCCCTTTAATAAAAGGACTTGTTCTATAAAACTTGGTCTCAATCAAAAGGCCGCACCCAAGGACATAGAAGACCACATGTGGCCTCATGGCCATAGGTTCCCCACCCTGTCTCACCACATATTGAAAGGATCCAAGTCTCCTATGAAAAGAGCCTAGTTCTTGACAAAAGATCTGCACAGTCCCAGAAAGGTGTAGTAAATATATACATCAGGGGACAGCACTAGAAGTAGAGGGCAGATGCTGCAAAGACACAGGTTTCAACCCATATAGAAAAGAAAAAAAAAAACATTCCTAACTGGAAATGAGGAGTGACCTAAGTAGAATGAACCACTATCCCTGGAGATCTTCAGAGGGAAGCTGGACATCACTTCTTGGGGATGGTGTGAAGATGACCACCAAGGTCCTTTCTAAGCTGGACCTTCTGTTACTCTGGATTCAATTTTGGGAATCAAGTTCTTAGAGACTAGTATGCTAGCTGGCTATCATGTATATCACCGGTGATATAAGGTGATAAGTATTCCTGACCATTCCTGATTAGTGAATCTGCAGGGAAAATCTACAACCTCATAATTCTTCTTTAGTTTCAAAGTGCTTCCTGATCAACCAAGTAGAAGACACAGACAGCAGCAAGTGAAACCCCCTACTTAGCCACAACTGAATAAAGCAAACCCCCCTTTGTCCAAAACCTTCTATTGAAACTTTTTTGTTTGCTTTGGTGTGGGCCTGTGATGGCTTCAGTAAAGAGTGTTCCTGAAGAAGAGACTCCCTCTACCAATGCAGGCTGGTGACTCAACTAGAGAATTGTCTAAGGGCACTGAGATGGTAAGTAACTTGTCCAGGTTCACACAACCAGTGTATGTCAGGTCTTGAATCTAGGTTATATTGATTTGAAGGTCAGTTCTCTTATCTATTATGCTATCCTCCCTCTGTTTCAACTTTGAAAATGTTCCCCGCCCCCTATTCCCCACTGGCACATGTTCTCCCTTACTGAGTTGCATTGGGTATCTATATTTCTGAGATTTAGCTACACTGATTGTTTAAAAGATATGGCATTAAGGGTGTACTTCCTGGAAAAAGAGGGGAACCAGTAAGGAAAGCAATGTGAAGAATAGCAGGCTTTCAGCCCAAGGGTTGCACTGGTGGTCACTGCACACATACATACATGTGTATGTAGCTATATGCACATATATACACATGGGCATGTTTGTATACATATATTCATGTACATACATATATACATATACATATACACTGATTTTTTTTTACACACACACATGCTTGTGTGCTGGGAGGCAAGTATGGAGGATTTAAAGAAACAAAGAGAAAAAAAGGCACAGAATTAGAAGTCTGAATGAGCCACCATTTTTAATGGGGGAGGGAATATAATTAAATAAACAATTCTTAATAGAAGCCTAGAACTGTTACCAAGAGTGTTGAAACTCCCTTCTCTCTCTGCTCTGCTTTCTTTTTCCTTCTGCTTTGCTTCCCTACCACCACCACACACACGCCCCTCCAGGTAAAGTGGTATGTGTATACGTAGCGGTGATGGTGGGCAGCAGAATAGGGAGGCATTGGCCAAGTTTTCCTTTCCCTTTCACCTAAAGCCCTGATCTCAAGAGGTCAGATGTAAACAAGGTAGGAATATTTATCCCTGCCTTTTCCTAAGCTTATGGCCTGGCGGTGGAGTGGTTATGAAGAATGCAAATAAGTATAATGCAAAATAATACACAAATACAGAAGAAAGGTAGAAACACTGTCCCAAGTGGGGTTTGAAAGGAAAGACCCATCATTAAAGAAATGTTTCTGCCTGTACATAATACAGGAACTAGTGGAGTGTGAATACTTATTAGGGACTAATAAGGACAAGTATTCTATTACAATCTATGAGGAGCAACTCTGCAAAATTATGAAGGAGCGAATTATGTCTTTGAGGTAATTTCCTTATCTTTCCATGTGCATTTCCCCCTTCTTTCCCAATAGTGTCTTTTTCCTTGAAGTACCCAGTACATAGCCTGTTCTGTCCTTCCTTTTCCTTTCCTACTCTTAAGAAGGGGATCTGATGTTGTTTATTTAGATCTCATAAATTGAATTCCCTGTGTTTCTAGATTTTTGTTTTTAAGGTTTTATCTTTAATTGTAGAATGAAATCGTTTATCCATTATTAAAGGAACTGCAAACCTTTGCAGGCAGGTTGAGTAGTATATTTTAAAGGGAGAAAGCAAACACCTTGGTTATGTAGGTGGCTGTCCATTTTGCCAATCTATAATGACAGCCTTTTATATGAACTGAGCACCTAATATTTTCCCCCTACCATATGGACTAAAACTCAAGGGTGTGGACTGAAAACAGGATAGTAAAAGACCATGAACTCCTAGCAACTTTGATAGAAGGCAAAGAAATCCCCCCCAAACTAATACCAAAACAAAGCAATAACTTGTTATGGACCTTATGTCAAAAGCTTTAGATAAAAGTGGTTTATGCAATTCCATTTTTTTCAATTCATTTTTCTTGCTCAATCAGACTAAAAATAAAGAAAATGCTGACATCTCTAATAATTCTACATCTGGAATCAATGATTTATACAGGAATAACAATGATAAAGGAAATAAGTGATATATTTCTTTACCTTTGAAACCAGAAGTGAAATGATGTCTTTTACAGTGTCTTCAATCAAATCGTCTATTTTTGAATGATACTGTTGCTGGGTGTTAAAAAACAAAGATGCATTAGTGTGGATATGAACACAAAACTTTTGTCATAAGTCATAAACACTTTAAAAGCTGCTAGCCCTGACAGATCAGATGTACTCAAAATGATCGTTTTGAACCTCAGAATAACAAAACCTTGAAAACGATCTACCCAATCAACACTTTTTTTTACATCCCGTGTTGAAAATTTTCCCATGCACGCTGTCGAGTTAAGCAGCTAATGGGGTTATTATTTAGATGAATTGAGTTCTTATTCTTATTCAGGCGAAGGAATGTGAAGGATACTTTTTTTGTCTCCTCCTCTATAATTACGGTGGTCGTGTATTTTTCTAAAGGGTTGGTTTAGCTGGCGAAGCAAAAAGACTAGAAAAAGATTTAATTAATACAGCATTTCATGTCTGACAACTCTCATTCATAAGTTATTTTAAATGTGCTCTAGAAACAAAATGAGCTCCCAATTGTTCATTCTAAAAGGACCTTTTTGTCAGCATGGGGAGCAGCAGTTTATACAATTCTTACAATATGCTCAAGCAAGGGCAAAATTAAAATTTCATCAACAAAGGTGAATGGATGGTAACAAATTAATAGGCCATAATAGGTATTATGAAACAGCATTCCCTCTCCACAGTCACAGTCCTGCTTCCTCGAGAAAAGGACGCCTTTAAATAAATACAAAAAAAATATATATTTAAAATAAACCTGAAAGGCTCCCCTCCACCCACTTTCTTTAGAGAATACTACAGAGTTCTATTCTTAAATTAGCAGCATCTAGGCCCTGTGAAGGCACATCAATTTAAACAATAATTCTTCCTTTAGAAACATTTATCTGACAGTACATTGTCCCCAATAGCCACTTCACGCAAAATGTGACTTGTAAAGACTAACCCTATCTTCATAGTTCAAGGCTTCTTGGAACAGCAAACATAATGCACAGAGAGAAAGTACTGAGGTCAGTATAAACATTAGACCAACTTAGCAGCTGCCAAGTGAAGAGTTTGCTACGATGTAAGTTTTTGAAAGCTGTCTTTCAAAACTCCTTCTGAAAACATGTCTCAAAGTTTCCACACAGAGCAAAATACTGACTTAGATCTGCTTTGGTGTACCAAGGAAATGATTTTTTTTTTCTCATTGAGCCATGGAAATCATATCTACTGAGCTTCTGCCTGCATGGAACCCAACAGAGGAAAGGGTAAATTTGTGTTTGTGCATGTGTATGCTCATGTGTGTAACAATTCTTCCACAGATGAATGATTTTTACCTTTATTTTTGCTGGGAGAGTTGGGAAAGGGGATGACAAATATATAAAAATATGTAATACATATGTATGTGCATCCTTGAAAGATCTCTATTATATATATGAATACACACACATACATAACTTTGATGTTTCATTGAATAAAATATTCACCTTCATAAGTACACACACATATACATATATTCATTGAAGAAAATAGTACACACACATATACATATATTCATTGAATAAAATATTCACCTTCACAAACATATTTGTGAAGGTGAATATTTTATTCAATGAAACATTAAAGGTTAGCTGAATTCAATGATTATTGAATCCGTGACCTTATTAGCCCTGGCACCAGAGCCCCCCAAAATAGCAAAAGGATTTGAAACAATGAAAGCAGCTTGCTATTGCTGAGGTAGGGGCACACTTCCTGCATTTTACAATAGCTCAAAGTATATAAAAAGGGCAGGGGGGGAGAAGGGGAAGGCAAGAAAGAAAAGTAGTCTTGAAAAAGCCAGCTGGCAGTTAAGGTGCTGATCCAGCCTAAATTACCCACAACTTTCTGAGCCAGGCATGCCCTCACAAGAATATATTTCCTAGGCCCCCAGCAACTAAACTATTCAAGAGAAGGCTGCTTTGCTGAGGAAGCCATTCCCCACCCCTCCCCGAATTGCTAGAAAAAAATCCTTCTTTCCTCCTCTGGGCCCGCCCCCCTTTCCCCCCAAGCTGAAAGTTGTAAAGCTGACTGGGTGGTGGGTGAGTTTATGTAAATAGACTCTGCTGCCCATCTCATGTTTTGCCACTCTCTTTTCATAAAACCCCTTTCCCTCAGATTTGGCGTCTCTTCAAGCAAGAGGGAACTAATCCAGCCTGACTGTAGCTACTCTTCAGCTTGAATTAGGGAAGGGATTCAGGATATGGATTCAAGGCTTATTGCATTTCTTATGGGCCTACGGATTTTTATTTTCTGTGGCAACCCAACAATGGATTTAAAGAAGGATACTCAACTAGAAATAGTCCAATGGATTGGGCACCAACCAAACCCCAAAACCTTAGCTGTTAGTATTTGGCCTGATAGAAAGCTTATTTTGCCTTAACTTGCAATTTGTATAATTTCATTGGGTTATTTAATGGCCCCAAAAGGTGTTCAAATATCACTGAGAGACCATTGTCGAGGAGTTCCTGGGGGTATCTTTCTGGATTAAGCTTTTGGGTCAAATCAGACCCTATGTTTCCTAAAAGCAAATATCAGATGAGTCATTATAGATATCATTTAATCCCCCTTTTTGATTCCAAAGGATAAAATCCATCACAGACCCTTGGAGTGATGGCTGTCTTTTAAAAAGAAAAATCGCAGTTGGATTTAGCCTCAATTTTAAAAAGAGATTTCTAGGTAATATAGTTGTATTAAATAACTGATAACCCAAAGCATTGGATAATGGAAAATTTATTTGTGTTGTATTTTAGACCATTTCAATCAGTCAATCAATAAGCATTTATTAAATATTTCCTATGTTCCAAGTACTATGTCAGGGTCTGGGGACATAAAGACAAAGAATGAAGCAATTCTTACTATCATGAAATTTATATTTTCATATATTATTCTATTAATAAGACATTATTATATAAAAATATTTCTCCAAAAACTTTTGAATCCCAGACCTCTCAATACCTTGATATACAGAATTCCTGAATTCTTCTAATGTAGATCAGCATCTGATCCTTAATTTGTATAGTTTCCTGAGGCACTAAAAGGTTATAATTTGCTCAGGTTCATACAGCCAGTATGTGTCAGAAGTGGGTCTTGAACCCAAGTATTCCAGCTATACCTATACCTATACTCTACTATACCATGATGCTTCACTCAAATTTATTTTTAAATTATATTTGACTTGCGGTCGTATTAATATAACTTGATAATAATATAACTCCCTATATACATCTTGGTTGGATAATGGGTGGAGATGACCCAGGTATGCTGTAGGTAGTGTTCAGTAGGTGGACAAGTGTTTAATAGTTAATATTGCACAAAATTCCCTAAATGAGTAATTCAAAGTTAACAATATGAGATCATAGATTTACAGTTCAAAGAAACCGCAGAGTTCATTTAATCTAACCCAAGGTCACATGGGAAGTGAACGTCAAAGGTGGTGGGTGAACTCAGCCCTTTAGATTTTAGAGTCAGTCCACTATAACACACCACCACACTAGTCAATACTAGAGAAAATTTTGTTTATAAGAGTTGGAGAATATTATAAAGAATTTCATTGAAGCCCGTAGCAGAGACTTATAGCCAAAGAGGAACAATCTTCATTTTGACTTTATGTTATAGATTTAAAATTAAGAATATAGATTTGTTTTGGCCATACCAAAAATCCTATGCAAAATCTTCTCAGAGTTTCTTGTTGAATTGACATCATCATATCCTAGGCCTTTCATAGGTATAGGTACCAGCCTCTACTTGAGGCTCTTTCCTCTTTATACAGAAAGAGAAACAAATTTTTGATTCCTGCTCTAGGGGTAAACGGTGCTCATCATATAGTCAAGGGAAAGGTAGCATCCTATAGGGCTTTTACTGCTTTTCTGGGTCTCACTAATAGGAGAACAAAGAATTTAAGGAGCAGCCACTTGTCTAAAATTCCTGCCTTATTTTTACAACAAAAGAATTCAGCATCAATTCACCTCCCTGTTCTCATGAAAACACATAAGAAATGAAGACTAACCAGTTTCTTGATCAGTTTAGTGGTCTTAAAAGAGTTTTGCCACAACTTCTTGGATGAATTTTAAAGGTGCTGGGTTATTACTTGTGGGGACAGAGATCTATTCTGAGAACAAATAGCACAAGGAAAGGTAGGTCCCCATGTTGCCCCATTAATGTGCTTTCATCCTCACCCGATGGTATCGTCTGATGAAGTGGCTTTGAGGGCAGATGAATGCCTACGGCCCATTGAATGCTCTGCTTTTCTGCTGTGATGGCTAACGAGGTTTCTAAATACGGGGCTGGTTTTGTGATCTCAACATCTGTCCCGGAGGGCCAAGGCTGGATTGCTGACTCATTTCACACAGCTGTCACATGGTAAGAGCATTCAGCCACTAATCAGTCTATTAAACACTCTTCTGAGTGGTTCCAGAACATGCTTGCATCATCACATGTCACTTAAGAAAACAGAATAATAATTTACAAGCGGAGAAGGATTTGCACTAATAGGGATGAGAAAGCTGGAATGCAATCACAGCATAACAATTCCTGGGCAGCTTGAGGAAGTTTCCTTGACATCAGCTAAGGACTCTGTCCTTATGATGTGGGGAATAATGTGCTGTCTGTTAGCTTTTAACTCTGATATAGTTCGGGGTTTCACACTTGTCTACTGATAAAATTTTTACTGAAGTATATTCAGAAACAGCTGGACTCACTATACCTCATATCTAAATATTTAGAAACAACATTATAATTCTAAGGCCTGGGATCCATAAGTTGGACTTCTGCCTAAGTCACATGCTTAGTAAGTTCCTGGAGATCCCATAGGTAGAGCTGATACTCCTCCCCAAAGCAGTTTTTGGGCATGCAGAATGAAGAAGGAAGATTTTTTTTTTGGGGGGGGTGGGCTCTGGGTTTGAATTCATAGGAGAATAACACTATGGGTGAACTTCCTCTTCATCCCATAGTACATTTGTACCATTTTTGTAGCATGGTTATGATGCTTTAAAATGTACCTTCAGTACTGTATGAATTATGTTTCATTTATAGAAAATTAATTTTCTTATAATTTGTAACAAGAACTTATTTTTAAGTAGAACAATTCTTTGATATTTATGAAGATTTTAGTTAGTAGAAGCCAGAAGTTGTCATAATTATACGATATTAAAGAAAGACTTGTGTTTATCTAGTCTCTCTTCCCTCCCTTCATTTTACAAATAAGGAAACAGAGGCACAGAGAGATGAAATTCCTAGACTAAGATCACATGAATAGTTAGTGGCAGAGGTAGGTCTACATTAGAGCCTGGGTTGCCTGATTCCAAGGCTAGTACTCTTTCCACAGAAAATTTCAGAACAGCAACAAATAACATTAGATGTAAAAAGGCAACAAATAAACCGAACGAATAATGATGGAAAGAGCTAATGGCTTTATAAATGAGATGAATAAAGGGATTTAATATGTGATTCTTGGGTAATCAGAGGCATCTGTATATTGAAAAACTTAGACGAGTAGACAAGAGATACTTGTATCCTGGTCAGTTCTCACTTGATAAAGCAATTAGAAGTAATGATATAAATGACTATAATCAAGGATTATTGAGAACAACTGACATTTTACAATATTTGCATTTAGGGTTTCAGAAATGTTATACAACTGAATTTCTACAAACCCCACTTTCCCACTGAAATATAAATAGTATTGGGCTGGTTTGTACTACAGGTATGTGCGTGTGTGACACACATATATGTAAACATACATACATTAATTATAGTCAAATAAATTGATACTGGTTAAAATTATTCTGCAGAAAAAGGTAAACATCAGGAATTTTATGAATCATATTTCCATTTGTAATTGCATTCTCAAATGTAGTTTTAAATTTTTTTGCCTTATTTAAACTTATTCCATTCAATTAGGCAAATATTTTTAAAGCATCTGCTATGTGTGAGATATTTAGTATACACAAGGGTTTTCAGGGTCTAGGGCCCTAATAGGTGAAAATCAAATGCAAATTATTTCGAATTACAAAGGGATCAATGTAGAAGTTCTAACTTAAAGAAGAAATTAGTCTCAAGAGGATAAGTTTAATAAGGAGTATAATTTAAAATTTGTTAATTGTTCTCGATTGTAAATATCAGAAAGTCAGATTTTCATCCTAATACACATTTCCAGAGGTTTGACATTGTTTTTATAGTGAGATTGTAGTAACAAATTTGCCTATTATAAACAAATGATCACTGTCTATTGAAAGAGTAACTCTCTGACCACCCCTTCCCCTCCCACATAATAGAAAGAAATTGAAGAACTGCCTTGATTAAGGACATAAGCACATGAAAATGTTTGCATTTCCACAATCTGAAATAATTTAAATAACTAGTAATGTTCTTATTTAGCTCTCAGCCTAAGGGACAGAAAGGTGAATAGAAGTACCTTGTACAGCTATCATATCATTTCTCCAGTATCACAAATGCTAGTCAGAGAGCAAACTTTAACTATGATATATGTTTCATTATTTTGCCTATAAAATATCCTGAAATCTCACTATAAAACTTATTTGTTATAGAACCCAATTTGGCATGAGGCTAGGTCTCTAAAAACCCACCAAGAAGTGGTTTCACTTACAAAGTGGTTCTAAAAGAAAGACCCAGATAAAGAGATTTAAGTGTATGTTGTTTTGGCTACTAATATATCCACATAGAAAGACAAAAATAGGGCAGTTAGGTGATACTGTGGATAGAGTACTGATCAGGAAGATTCATTTTTATGAGTTCAAATCTGGCCTCAGACACTTAGTAGTTGTGTGATGTTGGGCAAATTACTTAACCCTGTTTGCCTCAGTTCATTATCTGCAAAATGGGCTGGAGAAGGAAATGGAAAACTCCTCTAGTGTCTCTGCCAAGGAAACCCCAATGGAGTCACGAAGAGTCAGAAACAACTGAAATGACTGAATGACAATAAAAAGTCATAAATAGACTGGATGTGAATAAGTGACAGCTTGTGATTTGTTGTTGGAGGTCCTACTATTTCCACCTGTCACATAGCCCCCTCTTCTTTTTTCCCCATCTCAGAAGATGATAAAGTCAAAAGACAGTATGGATCAGCAAAGGGCATCAATGATGGGGGATGAAGCTATAATGAAATAATGCCTGATGGTTTTTGGGACCCTAAGTAGGATTCACTTGGACTCCCTTCTATAAATACCTATATGAAAAACAATCTCCAACTCTGTTACACAGCATATCAAAAATCTATGGGCATAGTTAGTGCAATGGAAAGAGTACCAGGCTTAAAAATCACGAAGACATCTTTATGAGCTCAAATCCAGCCTTGGATACTTACTAGCCGTGTGACTCTAAGCAAGTCACTTGACCCTCTTTGCCTCAGTTCCTTATCTGTAAAAGGACCTGAAGAAGAAAATGGCAAACCACTCCAGTATCTTTGCCAAGAAAACCCCAAAATGTGCTCACAAAGAGTTGGGTATGACTGCAGAATGACTCAACAACAAAAATATACCTAATTCAGGGCCTTTGGCATGTTGGATCAGAAATTCTGTGAAATGAAATTAAATCAGTGGAAAACACAAACTATTTCCCTTTTTATTTTTAATTAAATTACATAATCTAGAAAGGACAAATTCTCACTTGAGCACTATTTTAAAAAAACTTAATAATTCATAAATCTATTTCCATCCTAACTAAGCATCTATGCTAAACTAATCCCATTCAACTAGTACTAGATGAAGACTGTAATATCATAGGATAGGCCTTTGTATTTTGTCTTAAGTGTCTTTACCTTTTTTTTTAATAAAGCAAGTGATAAATTATGGGTTCTAAAGGTTCTAAGAAATCTACATTACTTAATGTAGAAGGATTTACTTAAGTTTCAGGGTTTTTTTTGGGGGGGGCATGCTGTTGACATGTGGATATTATCAGTTAGCTTAAAAACTCCTAAACCTGAAAATAGATTCAGTTGACTTATTTAACCAATACATATGTCTACTTGTATATATAATTTAACAAAGAAACATTGCTAAAACATGAAAAGAAAAGCAGGTTTCTGAAATAAAAGGGACTTACCCACTGACTACCAAGCTGGAACATGCCATGGAAAATAAAAAGACCAAGGAGGACATATAAGGGAAGAATAAGGAAATGGTGAAAGAATAATTAAAATAAAAAAAGCAAAACAATATCAAATTCAACAGATGAGCCCAGAAAAACATTCACATTCACCCACTCAACATGTTCAACAAAAAACAATCACAGAAGAGACTACAATAAGGGTGGTTTGCAAAGTTTTAGGTGTTTTATTTTCATATACAAAGCTACACTTAATCTATACATCACATCAGAGCCCAATGACATTTTTTCTGTAAAGAAAGGAAAATTATAGCTAGTTTTCCAACTAGTTTCCACTTCTTTATAGGAAGTTTCTAGTTGTCTCTTAAAAATGGACCGTTTTATGCCAAAAAGATATTCCATAGGGCTTTGTTTTGTTTTGTTTTTTGGTGTGGCTGCTTTGCTTTTATCTAATTCAAAATTTGCATAAGTTTAATTTGTATAAACAAAACAGGTCCTTTAGTAACCCTCTAATTTGTTTGTAAAAAGTAGAGTTTGTGGAAAGGGAAAACCCAAGTTGTAAAGGGGCCTACCTGGAATTCAAAGGCTTCTTTAAAAAAGTTTGACTTATATTTTCAGATAATAAAAAAGAAAATGACATGAACAAAGTAAAAAGGGGCATGTAATTATCCAGTGAAAGAAAAGATTAAATACATGGTGTTGGAAAACTTGTTTTTAATCCAATAAAGTGAACACCTTCTGTAAATAGCATGCTTGTACTGCCAGTTCACCCAGCATTCTACATTTCCACATGCACGATTTCACTCACCTCTTGTCCTCCATCCAGGGCACAGAGCTTGGTGCTTTGCTTTTTGGCATCGACTAAGACATTAAACATCGTGCATACACATGCTGGGATGCGTAGGTCAGTTGTTTTGTTGGCCTTTTGCAGCTTGAGTTCAAATGCAATTCTTGTTCTATTTATGAAAACATGGACCCAGAGTAAGACAACCTGTCATACTTCCCAGATGATTTGAAAACGTAAAAGCAACATTAAGCATGCAACTGAAATCTTGCAAATAAGGAACTAGCAGAATAAATATACTTGGGCAGATGGCATGGGAAGTAGAATGCTGTTCTATTTGACTATTTCATAGGAAGCACCAAACTGTAATATTTTACCATAGATTCAAGGTTATATATTGACTTAGCAGACCAAAACCCACAAGGCCACGAAGAGTATTAGTCATTACATTAAGAAAAGCCCTTTTAATAGCGAACCTCAAGGCTCCATTTAAGAGTTTTTTGAATGACTTGCAAATGCAAGACATCAAATGGCAAAATCCAATGCTTCTCTATACTAATACATTCCAATGGAAAAGCTGCCACAAATCAACCTATGAAAGAGAAGGCTGAAAAACTCTAAAGCTTTTATGTTTGGCAAGAATGTACTTGTTTTATACATGTTGTAAGCATGGCCCTGGTAATAAGTGTCTGCATAATTAGCATGTAATGCTCATTTCAAGACAGCTAACAGATTACAAGGTCAGTATTAGCAGTATTTGGAAAAATCTAAAAGTACACACATAGCCTGATTTTGATTATATTTTGAAGAGTGTGAGTGGATACTGTTTCCTGGAGATGAGTTACCAACAATGCAAGTGGATGGACAGTAGCAATGCCAGAAGCATAATCAGCGGGGAAGGCTAGCTTGCAATGCTATCTGACAGTCTAATCTGCTGAAGATGCACACGGAAAGAGCACATAAGAAATAAGGGAGCTAGCTAACAGCCCCTTTCCACATGTCTCGGGAGGGAGTACACTGAGAAAGCAAAGCACTGAATTCCCAGAGAGATACAGAGAAGAGCAACAGGAATGATTAATATGGTGCAGTTGTTGCTGATGAGAAGAGTTGTTCCAAACCTGAAAAAAGGCATCAGGTCAATGCCGTACATTTTATCGACTCCACGCATCCCCAGAGTTGAGGAACCCCCAAGGTTAGAGCATGTTTATTCCATCTCAAGGATGTGTCCATGTACTTATGCCTTCTTTTTTTATAAAAGCTGAAGAGAGCAAAAAGCCACCTGTACCTTCTGACGCAGGCCTCAATCATATCGCTGGCCATGAGTTTAAGCCTTTGCTCTAAGTGGTGAGCAAATTCTTGTTCTGGCCAGTGTAGATCAAAGACAAACATTTGCAGTGCATCCAGTTTCCAAAAGAGATCTTCTGAAGTGGCTGATCCATTGCTAGAAAAAGGGAAAAATAAAATACATCATAACGTTGTCCTAGGCAGAATCCATTCTGTCAAATCACTACTGATCCTCCCTTTCCCAAAGCTTTCCTTGTCCTCCTTATAAGGTAGGTGAACAAGAGAAGACTATGAACTAAGACATTAAGGGAGCTAAATAAAGAAGGAAAGTGAAATGGATAAGAAAGCTTTACTAATGAAGAAATAACATTCACATACAGGAATGAGTAATTTCAACATTCTTTATCAGATTCCATTACCTTGAGTGTAAGATAAATGTATTTTGTTCCAGATAATTCAAAGATACAGATATAAACTATAGCCCTGCTCTTGGTACCCACACAGGTCTGTTTGTACATCTATACTCTGGGAGCATGTGATGAATGGTGATTTAAAATTCTCAGTTTGGGGTGTTGAAACATGCATAAACAATTAAAGATGCAAAAACTAACCCAGGCTGGGAAATCTGTATTATTTTTTTTTACCTACTTTGAAATCCTTTAGAGCCAATATATCTAATCCTCTCCTTGTGTTTATAGACTAGGGAATCATTTGATTAGGAAAAAAAGTATCATCTGACACCCAAATGACACTCAGTTTGCTCTGGAACTAGAAAAAAATGTGAGTGCTCCTAAACCCCACATCTAAATATGGAACTATGATTTGCTTGTGTTAACTACCATTGTAAATGACTCTAGGGGACTAGTTTTCACACCATGTATGGAGGTTATTTGTACACTAGTACATATAATATTTGAGTAGGAGCATCTTGCTATTATTTTTCTTCATGTACTTAAATGACTTTACAAGTAGTTACTCTATAGGAGGGTGTTTTCAAAACTAAAAAAACCTTCAAATTCTCCCCAAAACACTGAACCATAAAATCAGAGCAAAAGCAAAAAGTCTCCCCTAAATAATGGCTCATGTGTCAATGTGATTTCAGCAACTGTTTCAATCATTAAAATAATTTCAATTGATTATTTCAATAATATTATCCTACGAAAACTATTTATGATGGGAAAACCATCATTTTGTTATAAAGGTATGGCTGAAAACATATAAAATAAGAAGCTGCAAATTATGAAAATATACAAATATTATTTAGGAAATGTCTTAATTAGCTAACTAGAAAGGAAGAAGAAAACCTTCCATTTTGGCTCATTAAAAGCTGGTTTCTTCCCAACAGAGAGTCTCAGCCCTATCACTTATTCAGTGTGCTTTTCTTACCCAGTTCTGCCAATAATTCATAGTTCTCTGTATGTCTAGCCAAGGTATCCTTTGAGTTAACTTCTCAGGGGACCAATCATAGCAAAACACTGAATACTGAACACAGCACCTTCCTCTCTTAATATCTCCCAAACCTTAACATTCAATGCCCCAAATGTACCATTAAACAAAAGGACCAACAAAACAACTGAAAACACTGCAATGATATTCCTGTGAAAACAAAAAGCTAACATAAGTGCATATTTATCTTTTCTCTGTGCTAAATATAAAAAGAAAGCAGGAAAATAACAAAAAAAAAAACACCCTGAACATTTTCAGTAAGTAACTTAACTGATGACTACAGTATTTCAAATGGACTATATATAAGTGGTAGGAAAAACCATCTACTTTAATTTCTGTATGATTTTTTTTCCTTTGAGGACTTGTTTAAATTAAAGCAATACTTTAAAACTTTTTCATACTTTCATTTCAAAATACCAGGTGGATATGGGATCCTGCTGATGTGGACATTTCTTTCATTGATGCTGATTGCAATGCATTTGTTCTTGCCCATTCCCACAAAAATCAATAGTACAACATATACTAAATCTAATGAAAACTGACCTTTTGATAAGTACAAACAATTAAAATATAGGTCCATAATTTCTGACATCTTTTTTTCTTCTTTCGTGATCTGTTAAGACCTTACCCACAGAACATGGCTAATTATGGAAGCAGTTGAATAAATAGATGATTTGTTTAATTTTAAAGAAAAAATGACAAAACGTAAATATGTTCTTCCAAGAGCCAGCAATTCATTTAGAACCACACCCCCCAGAGGTCTAAACTATAATGTCATGGTGTTACTATGGGCATTTAAAAAACATTGCTATGAACAATGGATCCCTTGGTGGGTACCTGAAAAATGCCAGTACGAAAGACTACACTTGGCAGCCAGTTACAACAAAAAGGGTGAAAATCAAGGAACTTTATAAACAAAGAAGAGGGGATAAAGAGATCCTCCTAATGTATGGCTCTTATCTTCATAATTTAGTAGAAATAAACTTATCCATTAAAATATTCGCACAGTTTAGGGAAATAGTCCTCTACCTTTAATGGCATCCATTTGACTAAGCTGCCTTAAAAATAGTCATTTGAACTGAACCCTAGACATGGTTACTTTGACATTACATTCCCCCTTACCCCCCTTCAAAATCCACACTCTTTAATATCTCATATGAATGAAAGTGAAGAACACTCAGTTTCTAGCTAGTCATCTATACCAATATTTCCTATTAAAATACATTTTAGAAGAAAATAACATTATGAGTAGCTCTGGGAACTTTGCCAAACCATCTAATAGTGATAACCTTGATGGAGAAATATAATAGTGGTCAACTCTTTGAAGCATGGTCTTTATTCAGGGAAGTAGAATTCTAGCAATTTAAAAAAAAGCTATAATATGCCATGAACACTGATGTCTTGAAACTTACAGTATTAAGAAAATTAACTCCAAAGGATAGATGACAAGAGACTCAGAGGGTCACACATCCTAGCTCAAGTTTTGGGAGAAGACTGACAAAGACTCAACTTCTCAGATGAATGCTCACAGGAGAGGTAAGGATCTAAAATGCTAGACTCTCTCACCAAGGGCAAAGAAAGGTGAAAATAGGAGAGTAGTAAAGAAGGATTACTCCTCCTATTAGCAAATGCCAGAAGTCTAGAGAAATGTTATTCAATACACTTTCTAGGTAATTCCTTGCAAATGCACAGACACTGACACATAAGGGAACCATGAACACAGAAAGAGCCCAAAGCTTTTTGTCTGTAAGAAAAAAGTTCATGTGTAACATAAAACCTTAATAATTCCTGTGGGCACAAGGATGATGTTTAACTTGCAAGAATACTGTCAAAATATTTTTTTCAAATTATCTTTTTCACAGTTGTTTAGACACTAGCTCATGGAAGTGTTGTAAATATGTCTTCATCTAAAAGGCTTATCTCAATAAGCTTCACTGCTGCTTTGTACAGAGTGGGGGATAGTGGAGAGATGCCCAGGCTTTTAGAAAAGCAGGAAACAGGACAGATTTCTGGTGTCATTCCACTAAAAGATCTTGGGCAAATCATTTAATCATCTTTTATTTCAGTTTTCCCATCTTTAAAATGGGGATAATAATCCTTGTCCTACCTATTGCAATGCAATATAGAGAAATAACATAACATTAAAATAATTTGCAACATCCCTTCCTATCAAATTAAATCTGGCATTGGATAAAGGCATATCTATATTATCTTGGTTATATGGGGGAATGTGCATCAAGTTATAGAGGGTTTTTTAATCATAAGGACAATTTTAAAATAATAAAGAACACTAATGGTCAGCATGTTGGAAGGACAAAAAATGATTACACAAATTGGCTGACAGCCTCTTTCCTGATAATATCTCTTTAAATCTGGACCTTTAACAAAAATAGAAAAAAATGCCTGTTATCACTGAAAATGTTTTTGAACAATTTCCTGCATGCAGTAGAGAAGTCATTTACTTATTTAAGAGGAAGGTGAGCCAAAGGACCCAAAGGGAAACAGCTTCTCTTGCTCATTAGCTAAATATGAAGTACTGTATTTATACCATTTAGTACACACTCTACAACTGGGTCTTAAATGACCTTTGCTCCATTGATGTAAAGTGAGATATTAACGATATCACATTGCTGTGACTTTATGCTCTAAATTGCTAATCACTGATATTCTATGCTTAGCTCAACAGCTGTAACACACACACACACACACACACACACACTGTGTAGTGTCTTTCTACCAATGATTACAAATGCCATGCACATCAAATACTTCTGCACACAACATGGCAAGTCATGCACTAGCTAACACACCACTGAGAGAAAAGTGAGGATACACACGTGGACTCATATAAAGAAGCCATCCAGGATGGTGTAGAAAAGCTAGGTATCTGCGGAAGATTAAGAGGCAGACTTGGAACTTTTGGAAGACCTACATTGGGAAGACTGTTGGCGATGTTCCTGTGAAGAAACAAACAATGTGGGAAGGGAATGCCATAAGAAAGGTGACCCTCACAAGGTCAGGTGTAAGAATGCAGAGGTGCCATTCAGACTAGGGTACCTACTTGACAGGCTGCCACGTTTCTTGCTCAAAGCCCCTGTGAATAGATTGGGCGATGGAAGATTCCATGAGATCCACGTAGCGGACGACCAGGGGAACAAAGATGTCTTGTAAGTGTTTATGAAATTTTCCATTACACAAAAGTGCTGTAATATCCAAACAGAAATAGTATTCATCAGTGTGGATAACATCAGGTTTTTCAGAAACATGGATGAAATACATTTCTTGAATTGTCTGTTACATAAAGAACTAATAAAATTCACATTGTGACAGTGTGCTGCCTTTGTTGAATATTACATCTTCTAAACATCATCTAATTGTCCCTGCCTATAAAACTGTATAAATATAAAAGCATAGTTGTCTTTGCAAATCATTACTTGTAGGTGGCAGATTTCCATTTTTCAAGAGGGTCTATTCATATGGCTTAACTACGTGGTTTGCTTATACTAGTAATGTTAGGTTGCTGGAGCTCCAGAAAAGCTCAGTTCACCAAATGTCCTCATGCAAGTCGACATAGTGTGAATGCAACATTTCTGACTCTGTTCCCTGCTATAGCCTTCTCTTCTCTCATTTCAGAGGATTCAGTGCCCTTTGTCTTTGCTAAGCCTAACCTTCATCTCTCTCCTGAAGCCAACGTCCTCCTGTCTCCTCTGTGACCCTGCTGTATCAGTCATCCCTTTTGCCCTAGGCCACTACTTTTCAAAGCCACCTTGTATTCATTAAAAAAAAATATGTAAACATGAATGGAAGTACATGTTGTATCCCTCATTAGAATGTAACGCCCTTGAGAATGAGGGCTCTTTCACTTCATCATTATATCTCCAGCAATTAGCACAATGCCTTTGACATTGGCACTTGACAAATGCTTGTTGACTGACTCATTTTCTTATGTCTGTTACCTTTTTTCCTTCACTATGAATATGTTCTGTTTTTCCTTATCTTGAACATTTCTTTCCTTTTCTTATCCTCCCCTTTGTTTTCAAACTCAGAAAAATATGTATGTGTATCTCTATCTATCTATCTATCTATCTATCTATCTATCTATCTATCTATCGTCATTGCTTCTACTTCTTCACCACCTCTTGTCATTTGGATTCTTTCCCCATCACTATAAATACCAATTATTGAATTCTGGATGCAAATCTCATAGAAGAACTATAGGTAGAGTAACACTCTCCAGGGTCTCTAATAACCTCTTTATTGCCAAATTCAATGAAATTCTTTCCTTATCCTCTTTGTGCCATTGGATACTGTGGATCAACTCTTCCTTCTTGACATCCTATCCTCTTTTTCTGGCTTCTGACACTAAACTCTCGTGGTCCACCTTCTGCCATTCCTCTTCTGACATTTTTACTGGCTCTGTTCTTTTCCTGTTTGGTCAACATAGGTATTTCCTATAGATATGTCTTAGGACCTCTTCTTCACTTTCATACTTGTTGATCTTATCTACTCCAATGGCTTTAGTTATCATCTTTACATAGATGGCACCCACATCTTTATTTCTCTTCCCAATGTCTTGCTACCTAATATTTTTATTTCCAGTACTATGTGTTACTATTTCAAAACAGCTTCTATAAATTTATGACATCTCAAAAAGTAGTTATGGTGATGCTTAGGTAGGATTCATGCTATTTTGCATCAAATCTGTATGGCACTAAGATGCATCCTATCTGGGAGTATGAGGAGGTCCCAGTTTCCTCAGAATATAGGTGAATATGCTCTTGACTGGCACAGAAAAAGTGTACAGATTCTGTAGGAAACTACTGGTAGAACTTGTAATCATTTGTGATGGATTTCATAAAATTATACTGTCTCAGAGTTGTAAAGAAATCTGTTCAACTTTTGGGCAGTCATAATTATTAGAAAATATTTCTATATATACATGTTTACATGTATGAGTGTGTTTATATATATGTCCGAAATCAGTTTCTCTATAACTTGTATTTATTACTCCTAGTTTGCACTTTGCAGTATACCCCTAAAGAAACAAGTCTGTTACTGAAAGATAACTATAATGTTTCTCCCAAGTCTTCTCTTCTCTGGGATAGATGACTTCAGTTCCTTTAATGGATTCTTATGTGGCATGGTTTCTACTTCTAAAACTACTTGGGGATACCAGCTTTAGGTTACTTCTTAACAGAGAGTAGAATAGGGACCGGATATGGTATAGGAGACTCCCTAGTGAGAGATTACCTTTTCCAATGCAAGTTGGCTTATCTGTAATTTACAGTCTTAGAGGATTTTCCCAGAGCACTGAGAGACTGAGTTGTCCAGGATCACAGAGAAAGTACATGGCAGAGGAGGGGACTGAATCTACAGTGTCCTTATTCTGGGGCTGGCTGTCTACCTACCATGCCTTGTTGTTTCTCTACTTCTTAATAATCTCCTTCTTAAAATGTTGAGTACAGATCAGAATTTGGCAGTCCAGATATGGTCTGAGCAGGGAGAATACAGTGGAATTATCACTCCCTGGTTCTAGAAACTATGTTTCTATCATTGTAAATGTCACAATAATTTTTTTGATTCACATGTCATACTATTGACTCATATCAATGAAACAATTCACTAAATCTTCTTGGTATTTTCGCATGCACCAAAGACTACAAATACAAAGAACTATGTCTCTCCCCTTAAATCATTTGTTCTCTTGGTTAAATGAACACTTTGGCTTTATTTAACTAATTACTATGCTTACAGTCATCATGATGATTAACTTGCAATTTTTAGTAATTAGATGGAAACTGACATTCAATATCTCTTGGGCTAAAAACTTCTCATGTGACCCTAACAAAAGATGTCGCTTCACTGTGTGTTGTGATATTCTTCCCACTAAAGACACAAAGATCTCATTCCCACCAAAATGGATGGAACTCATAGTAAGCTCTCTTAAAAATTATAGGGATGACAGACTAATGGAAAGTATACTCCATGTTTATTGTCCACGTCTGCATCAGGCTGAAGAGATTACGCTAAGTATTGTCAAAATTGAAGAGATGATATGCTATTGACACATAGAAACAACTCTGGTATGAAGAACACCTAAAACTATTTTGTTCTCTGGCAAATTTAATTCAAGACCAAAAATAAATCCAGAAAAAAAGAAGAAAAAGAAAAAGAAAAAAGTAGTGGGAAGAAAGGTTGATTCCAAAGCATAACCCTATCCAACTCAATACCTAATTATAAGTTAAATTACTAAGTGATGATAAAGACTGGTGAGAAGTAACGTAGCCTTAGTTTGTTAGCTATTAGCTATTAATGCAGAAAGGCATAATGGAAAAAACCTTGGATCTGAACCTGAAATCAGAAGATGGCTGAGTTCAAATTCTAACTCTGACAATTACTAATTATATGCTTTTAGACAAGGCACTTGTCCTGTCTAATGAAAGCTAGCATTTATATACAGCTTTAAGGTTTGCAAAGTAATTTGCAAATATAATTTCATTTTATCTTTACAATAATCCTGTGGGATAGTGCTATTATTAGCGCCATTTTCCCTATGAGTAAAATGAGGCAGACAGAGAAGTTAAGTGACTTGCTCAGGGTCATACATCTAGTAACAGGTTGGATTTGAACTAAGGTTTTTCTGGCTAGATTCAGCACATCTACTGTGCCACCTATCACACTAAGCCTCAGTTTCCTCATTTGGAAACATAGCAATAATAATGGTTCCTATTTCAAAGGGTACCTGTGAGAATTAAATGAGAAAATGTTTGCAATCATGTCTTTCTATCCTTAAATGAAACACCCTATAAAATGCCAGTTATTGTTATTATCAATTTAGATTTAACCTAGAAACTACAATATATAGGTAATGGTTGTTGTGCTGTCTTGTTTGTATTTAAATCCATCTTTTCTAGCCTGTTAGCCACTAGAATAAAGCCTTATGAAGTTTTTCTTATAAGAGTTAATTAAAAAAAATCTTATTCAAAGATTCAAAGAAATTAAAGCTATGTTAGCGATATCTTCATTAGACAAGAAAAAAAAAGCTTTACTTATTACTTGATAGCCAATCACAGAAGCAAAAGATAACTTAAGAGATCATATAATATAGTTCTCTTTACCAAGTGCCAAATGGGATGGTAGAAAAACATGGGAGGGTGGATTTTATCACTTAAACTCTCTCTGTGTCTCTGTCTCTCCATCTCCCTCCACCCTTGTAACTCTAGAAACTAAGCACACTCAAACTATGCATACCCAAATGGGTACAATGATAAGAATTAGGCAGATCTAGAGGTACTTATTTAGAGGTAGGGAATTTAACAATCAATATTCTCAATTTATTTTGATAAGGGGAATTTTTATACAACTGTTTAGTTATAGCTAAGATGGCAAAGTAGGGGAAACAGTATATGCACATGTATGTATGTATGTATGTATGTATGTATGTATGTATGTATGTATGATATTATCCCCAAAGGGGCAGGCAAATCAACATTCACTTTCACCTCTGGGTATGCCCATCACATACAAAATGGCAGTGTTTTAGCAAACATCCAAATAAACAGATGCAATACAAGCCCTATTTAAATGACAAAAGGCTAAGGGACAATTTCCTTCCTTTTTGTTATATCATGTTATTACCTTCATGCTGTTAAAAGCCAAAGCTTCAGTGGTATTTTCTTTGGGTGCTTTTGTTGTTTCAAAGAATTAAAGGTGATTTAGTAGCTACTGCCAGCCCACCCACTCCTGAATGTCTAATGAAATTAGTATTAGAATTGATCGGATAGACTGCTCATTTTTAGGTGCAATAATCTGTTATGTAAGTAAGCATTTTAACCTAGGGATTAATTCAATAATAATGACATTGATCTAACATTTACATAACACCTATCAAGATGAATACTAATGCTCTTTACAAATTGCCTTAATAAGTTATATAAACGAAATATGTATATGACAAAAGAAATATGAAACCTTTTTTTCCCAGACCTGACTTCATAGGTGTAGGGAACTTCTGATAGGGAATCTTCCTTAAGCAATGCAGATACACAGCTGTTATTTCTGCTCTTGCAGTGTTAGTGACTTCCCTGTGGTTATATGGCTAGTGACAAGTAGCACTTAGACCTAGGTGTTCTTGGCTCTGAGACTGGCTCTCTATCACACCACCTGCTTTGGTTCTTGCTAGGATCTATACTCGGAACAAATAAAAACAGAAGTGAAAACCATAATACACAGAAATTAACTTTTGAGTTTGAGAAAGGAAAAGTAGCATACATATGTACGTGCATGTGTATATACACATATATATATGTGCACACACATATATATATGTATACCTATATATACATACCTCAGTAGTGCACATATACATATATACACACAAAATCTTATAGTTACTAAGTCTTACTATAGATTAGTGATACTATGTATCACTATGTATGTATCCACTTTTCAATCATGGGTAGGAATTCACAACAGTAAAGAGCCATATCCCATGATGAAGAGCAGAAATTGAAAGACCGTGATCCTAAGTGGACACTAATAAGGAATATAGGCAGGTAAAAATGCAGTTGCTTAAATGGATATACAGTTAAAATACTGAAATGAGTAAATAGTTTCTTGGAGAAAAGTAGTCAAGTCCTATTTTGTTGATCAAATTTGGCAATATATAGTATATCTATATTAAATCATTAAAAATAAATGCTATGAAATATTCAGTTTTATTCTTTGACCCATTGGCCAGAGGTCAGATTATCGAAAGCCTATTGAGTGGTGGTACCTCTTGATTTATGAATTCTTCCTGCAGTCCTCTGGAGTAGGAGCTGCATTGGGACTAAACCTGCAAGTTCTTTGATATAAGGAGTTCCTAGTAAGGAACTTCTACCAATGCAAGACAGCACTTTTCTCTATACTTTCAGTCTTAGAGAGTTTCCTAGACACTGAGAAGTTAATTAATTTGTCTAGGGTTATAGTTTATGTCTTTCTGTCTTGGAAGCCAGTTTCCTATTCACCATGCTAGGTTTTCACTATATGAAAGTAGAAATGGGAGAATTTTTTCCATTTCTCAGCTCCAGAAAGTGTAACATCGTTTCTTATAGTCATAAGAAATGAAGACGGTATTTATTCCTTTAGAAAATTCCTGTCACTGAATATGGAAAGGTCGTTTTTTTTTTCAAAAATTGCTATTAAACTTGCATCCTTAACTTGCTATTAAACTTAACATCACACACATTCTAACACTGATGTCATTTTTAGAAAAAACAAGTGAAAATGCACGATAAAGAGAATCTATTTAAATCCTGGCTTCACTACTTACCAATTTGGATCTTTTTTTTTTTTTTTAAAGCAATTGGGGTTAAGTAACTTGCTCAAGGTTACACGGCTAGTCACTATTTATGTGTGGGTGCTCATTTTCTGAGTCCGGTTTCGATCTCGGGTCATCCCAACTCCGAGGCTGGCACTCTTACTCACTCAACCTAGCCACCCCTCAAAAAGTCATTTGTTCCTTTTTTTTTGCTTTTTGGAGGCCAATTGGGGTTAAGTAACTTGCCCAAGGTCACACCGCTAGGTTTTGTTGTGTTTTTTTGTGTGTGTGCCTTAAGTGTCTGAGGCCTGATCCGAACTCAGGTCCTTCTGACTCCAGGGCCGACGCTCTATTCACTGCGCCACCTAGCCACCCCAATTTGGATCTTTAAGAAGTTATTTAACTCTCTTAACTCTCACATTTTTTTTTTTTTTTTGCTTTTTTGGAGGGGGGAAGGTCGGGCAATTGGGTTTAAGTGACTTGCCCAGGGTCACACGGCTAGTTTTTGTGTTAAGTGTCTGAGGCTGGATTTGAACTCAGGTCCTCCTAACTCCAGGGCCAGCACTCTATTCACTGCGCCACCTAGCTGCCCCAACTTAGCCCTCAATTCACTCATCTGTAAAATGAGGGGGTTGGATTGGATTAATTTTAAGGTTTTTTCTAGTGCTAAATCTTTGATATCAGTTGTTTTTCAGTTGTGTCTGACTTCATGACCTCATTTGGGGTTTTCTTGGGAAAGATACTAGAATGCTTTGTCATTTCTAGCTCTTTTTACAGTTGAGGAAACTGAGGCAAACAGGGTAAGTGACTTGCCCAGGATCACACAGCTAGTAACACAGATTTGAACTCATGAAGATCAGTCTTCCTGATTCCAGGTGAATCTACTTGAGCCACCTAGATGCCCCTGTCTCATATATAGTTTTAACCAAAATAAAATATTTGTGAAAATTCACACTTAAGTTTGGTAAAGGTAAAATCAGTATTCTTATCAATAAAGGATTACAGAAGATGGGGAAATATAGATAGAAGGGGAAAAGGAAATTAAAGAAGAGTGAAAATGGGACTGAAATATACAAATGTCACTATAACTTTCACTTATACAGCATTAATCATGATCATTTTCTATCTAAATACATTCTCTTCTGTTACAGTTGCTCATGTACTAGTTTGCTACCCACCCATCCCTGATCATTAGAACATTTGTAAAAACCTCTTTTAATAATATGTAGCTTCAGGAATCAGAAGGAACTTTCTCATCTTTTTCATATGGTTTTAATAACTATTATTTAAGGTTAACTACCCCTCAAAATTTTTTTCATTCTTTCTTCACTCCCTTCCTTTTGCTTTTCTATCTTTTCTTCTTTCTCATTCCATCACTCACTGATTGATTGTGTGGTCTACTCTAAGATACTCTCAGTAACATCCTGACCCATAGCTACAGTGATGGTTTTTCAGAAATGTAATAATAATATCTAATATACAAATGTAAACAATATCTAATAAACATATATTAATTTATATTTATATAGCACTTTAATTTTTGCAAGGTGGATTAATACATTATCTGATTTGATTCTCCTAACAACCATGGACAATATCAGTTTTATAAATGAGGAAACTAAGCTTAGAAAGGTGACAAAGGAGTGATTTGTACCCATTATCTTCCCTGATTCCAAATCTATTGGTTTTCCTGCTGTATTCTGTGAATTCTTTGTATTTGTATTATAAATCTCTGAGATTCTGACTCATTAAGGCCTTTATTTTTACTTATATTTCCCTCCAAGTATAAAATGAAGTACATCTATAATAGTCTCGTTGAGTCATTTCAGTCATCTCTGACTCTTTGGGATCCCACTTGGAGTTTTCTTGGCAAAGATGCTGGAGTGGTTTGCCATTTCTTTCTCCATCTTATTTTACAGATGAGGAAACTGAGGCAAACAGGGTTGAATGACTTGCCTTAGGGTCACACAGATGAGTCTTCCTGATCTTAGACCTGCCACTGTACCACTGTGCCAGCTAGCTGCCCCCTATAATAACCTGGTAGTTCTTAAATCTTTTTGGTCCACGAACTACTTTGGGAGGCTAAAAGGTTCAGCTCACTTCCAAATTCATGTGTGTGTGTGTCTACTTGAAGCCCTAATCCCTATTTCTTGTTTACTTCTTTTCCTCAACAATGACTAATCAAATTAGTGGTGACAATGATTATTTTTGATAAACTGAAGGATACTCTAAAGACTTCATTTACTCTTGACAGAAAAAAAATAATAATTTTTCATGCCACTAGGACCTTAATCTGTGATCTCATCAGTGTATTATTCCCATCATTAGTGCAGATTGCAACCCATTTATGCCTTCTCATCCTGTATGAATCATAGACTTTCCCATAGATTTTCCATGGTGGAGGTTTTCCTCCATCTTTTTACATTCTGTAGGTATCAGTGCAGCACTCAGCTTGTCCATCTGTTATCACTCACTCATTCTCACTCTGCCTCACCACCTTTTCTAATAATCCATTTCCTTGCTCTCAATTCTTATATTCCTTCTTGTACACAAGTCATCAATGGGAATTCTGTAGTCTACATGAAACCTCTTCCTTGCCCTTTGGGTCATGCATAAGACTAATCCTTTGGAATTAATGTTCTTCCATGATTTACAGCTATATATTTCAAAGAGAATAATCTATCTCTCTATCATCTCTCTCTCTCTCTCTCTCTCTCTCTCTCTCTCTCTCTCTCTCTCTTTCATCTACCAATCTATCTACCTCTCTACTTCTGTATTTATCTGCCTATCTCTCTATCGTCTACCAATCTATCTACCTCTTTATCTATCTATCTATCTATCTATCTATCTATCTATCTATCTATCTATCTATCATCTAGCTGTGGAGCACCATATGATTCCTTGAATTTAACCCAGATCCCTCTCTTTCCCCTATTGAGAAATAGCATGGTAGTGGAAAGAGTAATGGATTTGGTATCAGATAACCTGTGTTCAAATCCAGTCTCTGACACTTACTGCTGTGTGAATTTAAACAAAGCACTCAACTTTTTTGGGTCTCCATTTCCCCATTTGTAAAATGAGCAAGTTGGACTTAACGGTCTCTAAAGTCTCTTCTAGCTCTAATTCAATGGTTTTATTTAATCGAAATCCTGCCCATCTTGGATGTGTCCTGATGTATTAACTCATATAAAAGTCTGGCAAGAAGTAGTTTTCATCCACATTTTCCCCTGTATGAATTGTTAGGCTAACATTTTTCATGTAATTATGGGTCTCTTTGAGGAGAACCCTATAATTTTTTTAACCTTGAAGCGATCAGCACAATACCATCTGAAAACAAAAGCATCTTGAGGACCTTATCATCTATAGGAAATTCCTCTTCCAGTTGGACCTTGCACTGTCTGTTTCCCATTGTGGCAGAACTAAAAAACATGCCTAAAACCTAAATCAAATTAGTCTGTTTCAAAGCATAGGGGAAAGAGCCCTGGAATTTGTGTCAGGAGAGATCTCTTTTTGATACCTGACACTAACATGCATAATATTTGTTAACTGTGTAACCATGGGTATGTCATTTAAACTCTATAAGACTCTATGAAAAGAAGAAAAGAAGAAAATAAAAGTGAATTTCCTATGTTAGAGGATTATTATGAAGAAAGTACTTTGTAAACTTTAAATTTTATAGGAATTTGAATTATCATCATCATCGTTGTCATCATAATGATAACCAACTCTCAATTCTTTTGCTTGATTTACTTCTTCCTGCTTCATGGGTTTTTGTATTATCTGCTCCAGAGGCCAGTCATTGTTGTTCAAGGAACAAATATCAATTTGATTATTAACCTAAGCAAACAGAAGTAAATCTACACAAAAATAACACAGGTGCATTAAAAATGTAAATACTTATTTCTCTTTCTATGATCCTTTGAGTTATATGTGCCATTCCTCCCCTTCATGAGCAATAACTGTAGAATTTATGATAGCCTAAAGCTCTATTATGCAGGTTAATAAGCCCTGCTTGTCAACAAGGATATCATAATTGACATGGGTAAGTGTGGGGAGGGCTCAAAGCTATCTCTGTCAGGATACTGTGACATAGATCTTCAGGTTTTACTGGAGCTGATTATTTTTCCCAAAATTATAAAACTACAATAAAAATGTTGATTAAAATGTAGTGATGGACCAAAGATATTTGTAGAAATTAACTGAGAAAGAGAAGCAGGTGGCTGTTCCTTGCTTATTTTTTTTTTCTTTTTGTAATCAGAGTGATCTAAAATACATTTTGATGCATAGGTATGAATTCAATTAAAACAAATGTAGATGCTGTCTGTCCTTTAGGAAAGTGGTCATTTAGAAAACTACTCTGGCGTACAGTCTTACTACCATGTCATAGAAGGTCCATTCTTTCTATTTTGCTTCTAGGCCATGTATGTATAAATAAATTTATAAAAATAAATAATTCGTGAATTGCAGATGCAGATCTCATTTAAGCACTTGAGGTAGAATAACATGAAGGTGTCAGCCCTCCATATTTCAAAGCTTGAAGATTAACCTAATATGCAATATGGTGACCTAACAGTTCTTCATTTGAAAGAAATCTGAAAAAATAATCTCTGATATAGCCTCAGTGTGAGAATAACCCAGTGGGATTTCCACCTCTTCATTTCTTAATGAGTTTTTTGATAATGAGAGGTGACTTTGCCAGTCACTCTGGGCTCTATTATGGCTAATTTGACTCCACTTCACTCTCCCTGTTAATTATTAACACTAGCCTTTTTATCCTCATGAGACCACATTCCAATTTTTCCTTTTTAGATTTTTATGAGCCTATCTTTCTGAAGGTGAAAGTCTTCACGAATAGGTTTTCACTTAGTGTAAAGCCAGAACATTTATTATTTGTTTAGGCAGAGACTCTGTGACATTGATTATATAAGCACGGGCGTTCTTTCTGATGGCTTTAATGTGCTAGCAATGTGAAAAGGCTGTTAATTAACGAATAAGCACCGTGGTATTTTCCACTTGGGAATCGGTTCCCAGGAGAATGGTCATTTGCCACTTGCTAGCATATCCACAGATTAAAAGGTGACTAGCTCCAAGGGTTTTGCCTTTCAGTCATGCTGAAAGAAATCATTTGTGCAATTTCCAGATGGCTGTCATTTGTCAGAAATGGTCACTTTCTGTATGTATTATCATTGGGGAAATCGTGGACCATAGCATGTAAACCTAGCATTTGTTATTTACTCTATCATCATAGTCTTTCAGTTATAATTTAACTATCCTGCTAATTGCTTCATTATGAAAACATATTTATTTCTCCTCAATTTTAATAAGTCTCTCTTTCAAAACTGTTTCCTCGGAATCTATTTAAGTGATTATCCATCTAATTATCCCTTTATGGGGGGGGGAGGCAAGAGGAGGAGAAAGGAGTAGATTGAGGGAGGATGGTAGAAAAGTAAAAGGCAGGCTCTGACATTCTTTTTGGGGTGGCAGTTAAGGAGTATGGTTTTGTTTTCATTATCAATCTTGCTCTGGGAATCAGTGGGTTAGGCTGTGAGGGGTGGGAGATTGGGGACAGTTGCTTTAACTCTGGTGCAGCTGGTACTCCTCCCTGGAGGAAACTATGTATAACCTCCAAGGGTTTGAAGAGTTGTCTTCTAATCATGTCTAACTTTAGGTTTAGAAACACACTACAATTTATTATTTTTGTTTTCTGGAACAACAAGCAAATTTCATATTGGGAAGATTCTCTCCTTCCCTCTCTCCACCACTCATCGATTGGCAATAATTATAACACTCAATGATAGCTTTGTCTCAGAGGTCTGATGACAGATGATAACAGAATGGCAATTATCTTTCATCCAGAGATGGATATTCTAAGTTATATTTAAAGGGGAGGACTTTACTAGTTGGATTGGGTCCATAAGTGGAATGTGGATTCTCATCTTTTGGCTATTAGTTCAGAGACTAGCACAAAAGTTAAATCTCTTTAAAATCAAAGAATGTTTTTTTAAAGCAGTAGTAAAAGAAAAATAGGAAACAAATAAGAAAAACATTTAAATGATGCCTCATAATGTATTGTAATAGAAAGAATAAGTCACTCAGTCAACAAATATTAAGCGCCTTTATGCCAGGTAATGTGCTAAGCACTGGGGATACAAAGAAAGGCAAAAGACAGTCCCAGCTTTTGTCTAATGATGAACTGCGAATCAAGGGACCTGCATTCAAATCCCTGCTTTGTCATTTATTACTTGTTTGACTTTGAGCAAATCACTTAACCTTTCTGGTTCCCAGATTCCTCACTGTTGATAGGGTTGGATTAGGTGACACCTAAAGTCCCTTTTAAATAAAAATGTATGATTCTAGGAAATTTCTTACCTAAAAATATATCAAGGTTAAGATGAAATATTATCTAATTCATTATTAGCCTGAAAATCCAGTATTGTGTTCTTAAAATTTGAGAGAGAAATCTATAATATTCTCTTTGTTGAATTAACAAAACTCAGCACAAACAAGTACTCTAGGTGTTTGCATGACAACTCTGTAAACCCAATTGGCAAGCAATTCCTTTTTGTCCTATTTAAAGTATAATATTAGCTTACCTTTGTTCGTGTTAATTTTAGCCATCTAACAACAGAGCTTGGACATCAGAAATAATACTTTGACTTAAATAAATATAATGGAAATTTCCATACCTTGGTACTGATTTATAGGTGTTACTTTCATGGGTTAAATGTATAAAAATCCTAGAGCTTTTCTGAATGTCTTCCATAGAATACAGAACTTTTTTGTAAAAACATTGGCTTTTGTAATGGAAATGAATTTACAAAATCATGTGGGTGATTAAGAAATTAAATTAGCATGACTTTTCATAATGGCCAACAACATAGTTCATTATAATCGACATATAATATTTACATATTGATGAGTATGTGATAATTGTTGTTGACATCAACAACAATTTTATATAATACACATATATGGATGAAAACTTATAAATATGTATTTATTGGTTATAACTCTGGTTGCAATTTGTAAACTTGACATAAAGGTCTGCATTCCTTTTCCAATTCCCTAAACTATACCCAATTCTTGGTAGTAAAAGGAAATTATGACACAGGGGAAGTTTTCCATTTACTTGAATGCACTAAAGAGATGCTTTCCTCAGAAATAATTGATGTTTTTTTTAAATATGGTAATCACTTTAAAAATCACAGCCCAAATCCAGACACACCAAAAATTGATGGAACTAAAAATCCAGACTAGGAATAAGTGGTTTGCTTTTGCTTTTGTGGTTTAACTAAACGTGGATTAAAATAAATCTGAAATTCCTTATCCTATGCATTTTATAGTTAATATCAGAGGAATGTGATGTGTTATGGTAAGGATATGAAGAAAAATTAGAAAAGTAGCATGCTATTTAATGTCATTTTTACTGGAAACCTTATTTTTTATGCTTTTGCCATTTCAATGTTCTTTTTGTTTCACACCTCCCAGTTATAATTACACCGTAACACTTGCTACAAAAAAGAAACATAAAATAATTCCCTGAAGTTCTAGTGAATGTTTCCCCAAATAATCTGTAAAAAGAATATAATGTCATTATCTCGCACAAAAAAGCCAAATATCAAAAGTTAATGAAGGACAAAACATTACACATTTATTATATCCTTCAATTTTCAAAGGACCTGTAATTTTGTGGAGTGGATGCTCCCTCCATGGATGCAGATGTCAATCTTTTTCACTTAGTAGTTAATTTTTAAGAGTCGCTACAGTCAAGAAATTCATTGATCTGGTGGTGAGATTCTGTATTTTACAGAAAAGTCAAACAAACAAAAAAAAACCTGACATCTTAACATGTTAGACAAGCAAAATGAGTAATTCATCTCTTCTAAAATGTTTAACCATTATGACTAATATAGCAAGAACCATAAATTTGCCTAAAGATGAACCTAATGATAGCCAACTTTTTTGATCATCCCTAATAACTGGGGTGAGCCATGTTAAACATAATGTTTTTATTTTGGAAAATAATGTTTTTTTTGTTCAACAGATTTACCTTCTTAATTGTACTTTTCTTTATCTGTTTGTATTCAATGAGCACATATTGGCTGAAAGGAGGCCTTTTTTGGTTCCTGGCTCTTATTATCTTCTTCCTCTTTCCCCTCAATCCCCTTAAAGGGCCTTCCATTACCGAATAATTTATATGCAGTAAGTTAAATACATATTATTTCCCTTGTTAGAATGTAAGTTCCCTGGGGGTAGGGATTGTCCTTTTACCTTTATTTGTATGGAACCCATTAAGCATGAATCTATGCTTGTTGCCTTGACTTGATGCCTGGTTGGCTGCTGGTGGGTGAATAGGATAGTTGAGAAATTTATTAAATGGTAGGGAAAGTCAAAACAGGAATTCAAACATTTATGTCAGATAATTCATATATAGGCAACTGAAAGGGACCTATGCAACTATTTGGAAAATAATTTTGTCACAGTATCAACAGTGTAGATTATGGTATAATATATGGGCTTTAATACTACTTCTAGGTCTATATCCCAAAGAAATCATAAAAATGGGAAAAGTACCCATATATACAAAATATTTATAGCAGTTCTTTTTATGATGGCCAAGACTTGGAAATTGAGGGGATGACCATCAATTGGGGAATGGCTGAACAAATTGTGTTATATGAATGTGATGGAATACTATTGTTCCGTAAGAAATAATGAGCAGGTGGATTTCAGAAAAACCTGGAAAGATTTATATGAACTGATGCTGAGTGAAGTGAGCAGAAACAGGAAAACACTGTAAACAGCAGGAACACTGTGAGGTGACTAACTCTGTTAGCCTTAGCTCTGCTCCGCAATGCAAGGATCTAAGACAACTCAAAAAGACTCAGGACGGAAAATGCATCCACATCCAGAAAAAGAACTGGGGAGATACAGATTGAAGCATACTATTTACTCTCCCTCTCTCTTTCCTTTTTGTTTTTTCTTTCTTTGGGTTCCTCTTATTGGCTCTAATTATTTTTAAAAACATGACTAATGTGAAAATATGTTTAATACAAATGTATATATTTAGCCTATATCAGATAATGCACTGTCTTGGGGAGGTGGCAAAGGAAAGATGGGGAGAAAATTTAAAACTCAAAATCTTATGGAAGTGAATGCTGAAAACTAAAAACAAATAAGTCAATAAACAAACAAATAAATAAAATCATATGTTAGCTTTATAATAAGACCTTTCTGGAATGACACAAAGCTGGGAGGATCAGCTTATCCAGTGAATAATATAATCAGTATTTTAAATAATCTCCACAGGCTAAAATAATGACCTAAAATAAAGAAGATAAAATCACACAAGGATATGTATAAAGTTTAAAAATTTAAAAATCCAACATGAGGCAGACCTACTTTTCTAGTAGTTTCCATAAAAAGGAGTCAGGGGTGTTAAAGAAATAATTGCAAATAATCAAATAGTACTAACAGTAAAGAAAAACAAATAAACACAATCCTATGTTGTATTAACAGGAGGGCAGAAATGAAACAATAATTTTGTTTTACTCTCTTAGTTAGACGTACTAGTATGTTACGTTCAGCTCCTGGTACATTAAATTAAAAAGATCATTGATAAATCACCATCTGGCCTAAGAAAGCAGTGTGCTAGAGTGATAGTGTCAGAGAATCTGAGTCTAGAGTCCATCTCTGATACAGAGTAACTTTGTGTAACCTTGGATAAATTACTTAAACCTTCCTTTTTTTCCCCCCTCAACAAACAAATGAAGAGATAGGACTAGATGGCCTCTGTGATCCTTTTCAACTTGAGAGCTACGATTTTATTCTCCTAAGAGGATGGGAAGGAATCTGGAAACCATCTCCCTTGAGTATCAGTTGTAGGAAGTAGAGATGCTAATTTATATAAGGTATGATCAGGGACTTCAAGCATTCGAAGGACAGCTATGTGAGTGAAGGAGTAAATTTATTTCGTGCTTCTCAACAGGACTTGAACTAGGCTCAACAGGGTGCATCTTACAGAACTGCAGATTTCAGTTTGATACACAGGAAGACTTCTTACTAAGAGGAGTCAGCAGCGGAATGGGCTGCCTTAGAAAGCAATCACCTCCTTGTCACTGGAAGTGTTCAAGCTGATGTTGGAAGCCCATCTGTTAGACATGTTGTTATCAGGATTCCTACACTGGACCACAAGTTAAAAGGAGTAACCTCGAAGTTCCTTTACAACTCTGAGACTCTGAAATTAAAAACCTTGATAATATAATGGTTTAATATTGAAATGTAACATTTAACTGGTACAGTTTCAGAGGTAGCCTAACAGTGAAAGGTTTCTAGAAAAAAAGTTCATTTCTAAATTTTCCTTCATAGACACAAATATTTGCTAGTACCTTGTATGAGAAGACTTATAGTTTTCTGGGAGAAGTGTGCTAGAAGCAAAGTGAGGACTGTTCCCAGGGGTGTGTTAGAGCCACCCCTGTTAAAGCTAGAGATGACTGTTAAATTTTCAGTGTGAGCATTTACTTGGGAAATCAACAAATCATACAAATCAGAGTCTGATTTATTGTTTTATTGATCATCTAGACCTAAGAGAGTGATAGAGAAAATGTTAAAAATTTAGATTGAACTTCAAAGTGATTTTCAGAGAAGTGGCATTTTACTAGCATTTACTAGTGTACTCCTGACTGTTGCTATGTTAAAAGTTGACAAGGAGTACCATACAGATGCATGAGGGGAAGAAACGAATGATGTAATCATGATATCATGGTGACCAGCATAAGACACTAAGGGAGGGTTAACTCTGACCTAGGAAGCTCTGTTTGCATGGTGAGGATGGAAGGCATATAACACATAAATCCTGGGAGAGTCATACTATAGCTCTCTAAACATGTGTGTCTATATACATAAATATCTCCCTGCTCCTTAATCACACCCATTCCCACACCCTCACCCACACCCACACCCACATTAATGGATCCAAACTCTTACTGTCATTTCTTAGGAAGTTATTTAGCAGTTGGAAAAGTGGAAAACTATCCCAAGAATCTTGTGGCTGAGCCTCTAGTGCTGAATCCATGTCCACAGTAAATAATGCCCAAAATTTCTCTGCATGTTCAGCCAACAGATCTGGCCACCAAGCAAATGCCTAGCAAAGGATAAAGAAGGAAGATCTGTTAGAAACATAAATATATGTCAGTGCCTACACGTAATGATACTGTGAAAGTTCTTGAATAAAATGAAAACTTTTTTTCAAGAAAAAGAAAATGAAATTTCATATTAATAATAAAAGAAAAAGAAAATCAGAAACAATGGCCTACTATAGTATGAAAAATAAACATTATCTCCAAAATCTAAAATTTTGTATTTAATTTATAAAACAGTTCCCTTGGCTGAATCTTTTAAAAAAAATTTCCAAACCATGGTTGTCTTTCTTACATTTTCTTTTTTTGTTTGTTTGTTTGTTTTGTTTTTTGGAGGGCAACTGGGGTTAAGTGACTTGCCCAAGGTCACACAGCTAGTAAGTGTCAAGTGTCTGAGTCCGAATTTGAACTCAGGTCCTCCTGACTCCAGGGCTAATGCTCTATTCACTGTGCCACCTAGCCACCCCCTTATATTTTCAATAGAAGAAAAATTAGAAGAAGATTTTCTTTTATTCACACCTTTAAGAAAATATCAGTTTCATAATAGTTTGACACAATGGAAAGAACATACTTCAATTTGGAAATACCAGCTATTTTAATTATTGTTGTAATTAATTTTTTTAGAGCAAGTCATCTTAAAGTTAGGAAGTTCCATATTTGCTTTCAGTAGCACTGTAGGAACCTAAGGCTTATACCTGAAAAACTTATTGATTATCTACTTTTAAGAAAATGAGATGCTCAGTACTGACTTCTAAGATTTTGCTATAAAATAGTTAATTCATAGTAACTACAGGCCCCAAAGAATTGGTGATTAAAAGGAACTGGGATCAGTATATGTATGGAGAGAAAAATTTTCAGTGTAAGTTAACATTAAAAATTCTTGATAGATACTATCTCTTATAATGGATATGGAATACAAATAGGAAGCTTGAGGAATTCAGTGGCAAGCAAGATTGTCATCTCATGTTTTTGCTCTCTTTAAGAGATACACTGACGGTAAATATAAGGCCTAGAACCACCCAAGCTAGGGCCTCAAACACCATATTAAATATCCAAATGACCAAGGTCTCAAAGACCAGTCTTTTCTTATTTACCATCAGTATACCTCACCTTCCTGAGTTCAAATCTGGCTTTAGACACTTACTAGCTGAACGGCTCTGGGCAAGCTACTTAAGCCTGTTTACCCCAGTTCTTCATCTATAAAATGAGCTGGAGAAGGAAAAGGCAAACCCCTCCAGTATCTTTGCCAAGAAAATCCCAAATGGGGCCACAAAGAGTAAAGACACAACTGAAACTACTGAACAACAAAATCCCTAGCAGAGGGTGTTGTACACAGTAGGTGCTTAATAACTGCTTTTTGAATTGAATTAGTTGGTATAATGGAGAGTGCACTGGATCATGACTAGGTTCCTGGATAGTAATCCTGATTCTGCCACTAATTAGCGGTATGTCCTTGAGCAAATCACTTTGCCCGGGCTTGCTTTCCTCAACCAGTAGATGATGTCTACAACCCCTAAATTCTACATAGTCAAACTATGGAACTGAAAGAGTTTACTAGAGAGTATAACTGGAGCATGCGTATCTAGTTCCTCTGGAACTGGTGTCAATTATGAGACCTTGTAGTTGAATAAACTTATTGGTTCAACCAAAAATTCTTGTCAATAGATATCAAAGAGTCTGTTATTGTGAGTTGATATTTAGTCTTTAGGCTCACCAGAAAAGATTATACAACCTCCCTAAGAAGAAGAAGGAGGAATTCTGAGGCAAGGCTGAAAGAGGAGGTCAAGAGGCCTTCAGAGTGAGGGAAAAAAGTCTTATAAGGAAAGTTACTGTCAAAGATCTGAAGGAGATGAAACCTGCTTGTCTGAAAATTTGCCGAAGGATAGAAACAACCTTTTAGCCCTGAAAAGTAAACTGCCACTGTGAACAGAAGTAGAATGGAAATAAAAGGACCTGACACATGAGCCACTTGAAGGTCTCTTGGAGGCAGATAGATTAACCTCTACCAAGGGAGTTGATCGGGGTACTCTTTCAAGGAGTCAGGAAACTCTGGTTTGAACATACAGCAAAATAAATATTAGACCAGAGAGCTAGAACACTGATTCACTTTGGCAATGACAGAGCAAACAAGAAAATTCATTCCCCATAAATGTTCAGAGAAAGTTAGATTTGTCAGTGAATGAAAAAATTCCCAAGATACATTGATTCACTGAGATGGGTAATAGGAAAATTGGTGATATGTAATTAATCATTGTTAACACACACCCATACAGCACTGCAACACCTAGCCTAATTAGAGAATGACTCATACTCTTGAGTTTCAAGGAGGAGGATAAAAATGCCTTTAGAAATTAGAAATAATCAGAATTGGTGTTTTACAACATAGCATCATCAAATAAAGAAAACCATATCAGAAAAATGAGTAAAACAATGTCATTTTGTGTGAGATGGGACACATACCTCTCTTCCCTGAGGGAATCCAAGGATTTGAAAGCAGTGTAGAATGGGAAAACATTACAATATTAAAAATATAATAAGGTTATTGTTATAATTTTGTTATGAAGCCTGTGTTTTCTATCTCCAGTTGCTGTACAGTGATTGTCTTATGTAAAGGTAGCTTGTATCCAATAAACAAATTTTTTGGAGGTTGGAAAATAATATCAGCTTTTTGTTTTGTTGGTACCCATTATATTTTAATATATATATTAGATTTTTGCAAATTTTAATTGTAATTGCAATGAGTATGTAACATTTAATAATTACCTTTAAATGGTAGGAAATGAGGATCACAATAGAGTAATGAGTTTGAACTTTGAATAATTACCATTTTCCTTATTGGTGCTACTAAAGAAAATGCCATATTTGTAAAACCTTCAGGACTATTCAAATAATAAAAGAATCTATCTCTTTTATAGAAAAGTACACTGTATTTTGGTATCCAATCAGAATTAGTTTTTTTTAATTTGTAAAAGTCTAATACTTTGATGATAATGCTTTGCAACAAAAGACAAAGAGAAAACACATCTATTTTATCAAATAATCATTTGCAGTGTAACACAGCAGTGATACTAGTGTAGAATAGAACCCCCTGGGAATTCATCTCAAATTATTGAAGCAGCTGTTTCTTCAGTTTAAAATAAAATATCCATAACAAGTTCACACATGACAGATGCAAGGTAAAAACTAGATTCCACAGTGTGAGCGAAAAGCAGATGTTTTGAATGATCATATTTATAACCAGATACAATAAATCTTCGTTTAACCATGGTATGGTTTCATGGATGTCTTTATTCAAGGAGTTGTTTAAAATATACTTCCTGTAGTTTCTAACATCTTTTGAGAGCGAGATTTCATTAAATATAAATATTCTATAAATGATATATATTTATATACATATATATATATCCATTCTTGTATATCCCTGCTCACTTCTTGTGGTTCCTCAATGACCAAATTGATTCTATAGTGCTCAATTTTATTATGTCTTATATAAAGAGAGCTTCCTCTTCCCTCCTTCAGCAAAAAAGAAAAAAAAGGAAAAAAAGAGAAATCTTTTTCATTACTGTGAATAAAACCCCTGATCTTATATGGAGTCATTTTTAGAGTTTAAAATAGGAGAATCAATATTGCTTTTAGCATGTTTAGATAATGCTAATTTGAAATTAGGATCTGAAAACCATTGCTCTTTATCAATTAAAATATGGTAAAAACTGATATGTGTGCATATTATATTTATGCATATATATACAATAAATATAATATATATATATATATGCTTTAAGTTTAGCAAAGCACTTCATCTATCTTAACTGAATTTGAAGACTTGAGAATCTTGGGTAAAAGAGGTAGAAATTTGAAATTAATCCACTACTTGGAAGTTTCTAGTGAACTTTTGATTAGTTACTACACAAATAACCCTTAAAGCATTATAGAGATGCCACGTACTATGAGTATCTCCCAAGCCAGAACTGCTCTCTTTCTTCTCTGCACTGTCATAACACTTTGCACGTCTCAATTGACTTGTATCCTGTGTCTTTTATTTATAGATTGCTGTGTACAAGTCTGACTTTTCCTACTTGACCCCAAGCTCCAAGAGGTGTATGGGAGACAGTTGAACATGGTGGATACAGTGCTGGATGTGGAGTCAAGAAGTCTTGGGTTTGTGAATCCCACCTTGAACACTTACTAGCTGGGTGACTTGGGGCAAGCCTATTAACCTGAGTCTCAGTTTCTTCATTTGGAAAATAAGGAGGTTACCCTAGATGACTTCTAAGGTCCCTCCTTGCTCTAAATCTATGATCCCTTTTCTGAGTCTTCATTCTCAAAGCAACCTGCTCATTCCCCTGTACATGGCAGATACTCAATACCTGTACGTGTTTTCTTGAACAGAACTGCTTTAAAACTACACATGCTTTCCATGACATTTCATCACCTTCTGGTACTATCACTAGTCTCTCTCTTTTTAAGCCTTTCAGTTTTTATTTCTGAACCAAGGACTCCATCAAGGGAATGCAAGTATAATTTGATTTCTGTTCATTTTACATAAACTCTCTTCTCTTCCCTGAAGGTGAGTGGCCTGATATGCATCAAGGATCATGGCTAACCTGCTCTTTAGTGTTGCTCTCATTAAAGGGAAGAGGAGTGCCTGGGGCATTATTCTACACTAAAAAACCTTTTCCCTCACCTCTGAATGATGCTCTTCATTCTGCTGTAATACCTCTATGCAGAGCTCTGCTAGATGAAGGACCTCCTCCAGCTTTCTAGCAGGAGCAGCTTGGTTCATGATCTCTACAGCAAAAAAGAGAATGACAATGGTATTACCTTGGAAAGTCTCAACCAAGACAAACACATATTCTAACAGTGCTGAAACAGAGTATGGATGGATGGTAGTTTGTTTTTTTTTGGAAGGAATAAGTGATTCAGGACAACAGATATTCTACGATACAAATGAATACACAATAGTAACAACAGCAAAACCCAGTTCACCAGATTACAGAAAATATTTCACCCTCAAAGCAATCACAGGCAATTGGGAGTGCTTTTCTGTTTAATAAAGAGGAACTAACAGGTGCATTTGTATATTAGATCCTCAACTTCTGTAACAAACAAGTTATAATTTTCTTCAAGGTCAGGAATACAAAGAGAGAAACTATTATGGATTTCTCTCTCCCTCTTTCACTGTACCATCAATACAATGCCATCCTCACAGATGAGTCATCCCTGCAATTTGCAAAACCTGGTTTTGTGGTGGTGGTTGCTGTTGCCATTGAAATTCCATGCCTGAAGTGTCCATAGTTTAGGTGATCACAAAATTGAAAAAAAAAATTAAGAATACAAAGTCACCTAAAACCATTCTGACAGCATGCAATTAACTGATTTCCTTCCCAGCTCTCCCTTCTAAATAAGCCACAGTTCTTTGAAGATGAAGGTTCTTTCATTATTGTAGCAAAACTGGGGCTCTAAAAAGACAGGTCATAATGGGATTATAAAGTAATGATTCAAAACTCAGTACCAATGAAAGCAAATAGCTCACTGAAAAGACACAACTCATTTGGCAGGAATGAGAGATGGATCCTGCCAATATTGAAAATGTTTCTAAAATTGATTTACAGAAGAGAACTTCAAGTAGGAAGTAAAGGGCATTCAAAATAAATAGTTCTTTGGCTGGATGGGCCTACTATATCAAGGAAGTTGTAGGAAGGGAATTAGAGCTTTTAGGAAATAAAGATCTCTTCTCTGGGAGCCTGGAGGCTCTTTTTTTTTTCCTGCTGAAGAGCCTTCTACTTCATTTTCTCACCATCCCATTTCAACACCCCAAGGGATTTACTCAGTAGAAGAGTCTTCTCTACTTTATTTCTCATATTTCTTCCTCTCTGGGCCAAGTGAAGGGGTCAGTCACCAGAGCCACTCTGGTTCTGTGTCAGGAGGAAAAATGTTCTATCTCTTTATTCAGGAGTGTCTGCTAAAGCTAAGCACTTTCTTTTCTCACTCAAATTTATCTTCTTCCTCCTCTTTTTTTCCTATTTAACTGCAGATGGAGAAATGGGTATGTGTGATGAGACTGAAGTGCTGTCTGAATAGGTTTTGGGGGAAATTAAACCATATAAAAGTGCACCTTTTTACCTACCTCTAATCTGACCTTCCAGGGCAGCCACATCCCCCAGCAAGATGTAAGCTTTTGCTATCTAGCTAGTGGCAAGGGTAAAGGAGCATGGAAACCCAGATTCTCTGGAAAATGCTACAAGTGTGAACTACTTTCACAAAGTCACAAATACCATCAGTCTACTATTCCATTCATTATTAGGATGCAAAAATAAGGCTCTAGTTTAAGGAGCTTCAGATTCATACATTCTTAAATATGCAAGGGACAAGTGAAAGACATAGAATATCTTCCCCCCCAAAGGAAAAATATCTCCTACAACATCCCTGCAAATAGTTTTCTACCTCCTAACAACAGGAAACTTACTCTTTATTAAGGACCCTATTATATTGTCAGAGAGATCTAATTGAAACTGTATAGTTGGATAGATATCATACGTACATCCAAGTGCCAAACAAGGGGTGCCCAATTTTGGTATTGATTGAACCACTTTTACAGACAAACATTAATGTCCTTGAAAATATATTTTATGCTAGGGGTCAGCTAATTACTGCTAAAGGACCAAATCTGGTACACCACTGTTTTTTTTCTGTAGAGCCTGCAAGATATATTTACAAGCATATTTTTTTTTGCTTTTTTTGGAGGGGGGAAGGTAGGTAGGGCAATTGGGGTTAAGTGACTTGCCCAATGTCTCTAATTTTTATATTAAGTGTCTGAGGCTGGATTTGAACTCAGGTCTTCCTGACTCCAGGGCTGGTGTTCTATTCACTGAGCCACCTAGCCACCCTTAGCATTTTTGAACATAAAAACTTTATTTTAAAATATGAAAAAAACATTTTTAACTTGTGGACAAAAACAAAGGATGGGCTGAATTTCACCTAATGACCTACATTATAATGCAATTATGTGCTGACTCTTGTTTTACACAACTACTCAAAAGCAAGTTGTAGTTAATATCCTGCTTATGCCAAATTTGTGCCCAGCAAGTTTTAGGTAGCTGCCTACTCATGTCCAGCATTCATATTTCCAACTATCTACAATTTTAAACTCATCTGAAACACACACACACACACACACACACACACACACACACACACACACACACACACTTTTTTTTCTTTTTGGAGGGTGGAATGTAGGGCAATTATGTGACTTACCCAAGGACTCATGTTAGTAAGTGTTAAGTGTCTGAGGCCGCATTTATACTCAGGTCCTCCTAACTTCAGGGTCCATGCTCTATTTACTGAGCCACCTAGCTGCCCCCCCCAATTTTAAGTCACACAACATGACTACCGAGATAATATTTAAGGATTTTATAGCAGTGAGTAGGTTGGGATGTTTCAAAGCAAGACATGATTTCCCAAATACTCTTAAGTCTGATCTAATCTTATCCATTTCTGGGCTTTATTCATCATTTATATGTAGTATCTATTGAAAATATATGTACTAATGAACTAATTTGACATGACACTTGCCCAGATAGTCTGAAAAATATTACTTTTCACCTACTCAGATCATTTGTCAAGTTTCTTTTACAATGCAGTGGTTTTCACTCCAGAGACTAATATTCTTGGGCTTAATACAATTATTACCTTGATTGCTATAAAAAAGTACATTTGTATAACCCCAAAAGTGCTAGAGAGGCCTCCACTTTTTCTTCAAGGCACTTTTCATGACACCAGTAAATATTTCTGGTGAACATATATATTTTTGTTTTACTTCTCCCTTGATGTCAATACTCAGCAGGTCACTGAATGAAGTTATCTCCACAGTCATGCATATCATAGCTTTATAACCTTAGTGTATGCAGACACTTTTCAGGGCTACATTTTGTTTTTTTCTACCGAGTCAAATACCATTTTAAAATTACTGAGCCATAAACACAGTGGGATGTGTATTTTCGACATCCCTTAGTGAATTGTCTGATTCTAAAGGTGTGTTTTCATGTAGAAATCACCTACACAGCTTGTCTTTCCTCCTCTCATATTTTCATCAAAAAATGCCTTTGAAGCTTGCACAGGCATATGACATGAAGATCTTATAGAGATGATTGTATGATTGCATGCAGGTGTATAAGTTGATAGTTACCTTTTTTTTAAAGTTGGGTTGGGGTAAATACATCATTCTTTTGGAATCTTCCCTTCTTTGAGCTATCTTGAGGATAGATCACAAAGGTATTTGAAATTGTATTGTTTAGAATATGGATTTATTATGTTTTTATTCAGTCAGATCCAGTGAGTCTCCTGCCAGTGACTGATAAGGGGGATAGGTCACTATAAAAATGCTACTTCATATGTTCCAGGGTCATATATCCCTGTTGTTCTCTACTGATTTAATCCACAAATGCCACAATATAACTTGATTTAGCTCCAAGGTCTCTTTACTCCTCTTTTCTTAATTGCTTTTCACTTCTTTATGAGCAAACTTCTGAATTCTTTTGTTTTCCTCTTTTATGTGGTTATGCAGATGAGATTTTCTCTGAACTGGTACAGTTTTCTACTTTACTGCCCTTCTGGGTTTGATGACTATTGGTATTTTCTGGGCTACCTGGGCCTCCTGGTGGCAACTGTTCTGTACCAGCTAAACCACTAGGAAATCTGAGTTAATGCCATTACTTTCGTCCAGCTCCAACTTCCTGGAGTTGCCATCACCTAAAAAAGGTTGGGTGGGAGCTGCTGTAAATGAAAGGTTATCTTTTTCCTTTTCATTCTTTTTTCTTAATTTGGAATTTACTTTGACTTCTACTCTAACAATTTAGTGACATGACACAGGCAATTGATTCTGAAATGATTACTCTCTGTTAAGTGTTATTGCCTATCAGTAAAACTGATTTTTTAAATGATATTTTGTGCTTGATGTGCCTATTAGCATTTTATTTCCTGAAAATAAAATTTTCATAGCAGATAAGAATAAGGCTTCTAAATATTCTAGAAGCCTTTTGCTTATTTAATATCTTGATCTCAACTCATATTTTTCCAATATAATTTTTACCATATTTTCCTATATTTACCTTCACATTCATGTTACCCAGTGACAAGATATATGTTATAAATGCATTTGGATGATCTCTGTGAGGTTCTTTATAGAATTCTTCTACTTCATCCTCTGCAATGGATGTTGTTATATAAGCTATCTTTATAATGATAATGGTTTGTTTATTTATGTTCTATGTGAATACTGAAAGGTAAGAGGATAAAATATTTGATAAAATAATGGCCTTGTCATGTACCCAAAGAGGAGGAGGAAATATGTCACTCCTCTCTTTGTCTCTCCAAGAAGAACCTGGGAACTTTCCCTCCATTTAGCTGTACCCTCTTCATGTCTTCTGGTTCACACAAAGCAGCAATATTATTATGGATATGTTCCAGTGCCTATAGCATATCAACTCAATGGTCACACAGCAATCACCTATTGGGAGCACCAATAATTAAATTAGTGTTTGTAGAAGGTCTAGGAATTTCTTAGTACTCTTTGCCTTTTCTGTCATTTTTGCCACAGAAAGAGGTAGCACAGGACTTTGGGCCATTTTATACTCCCTCTACTCCCCATTTAATCGATTTTAATGTTATCTTCCAAAAAAAAGATCCCAAAGTGGACACCAACTGACCAACTTTCCAACCCTCAGGTGATGAACTTTTATTTAGTGCCGTTTGTCTTACATAGTAGACAACCATCCTATACCCAAGATTGTACTTAAAGCTTTTCCACCTTGACAAGAACTGGCAGATCTTATATTCCATTGACAAAATCTTTAAGAGCCTCAAAGTTCTTTTGTAGGATTTTGGTAGGAATGGTACAAAAAATACATTTTATAGACCTTCTGAGGACAAATCGAACCCTACAGACTAGAATGACCATTGTAATAATAGAGAAAGGAAAACCTGAATGGGAGCTTGAAGGACCAGTTGGAAAAGACTTCAGAGGTGATCTACCTGAACCACTTCAATTTACATATAAGAAGTAAACTGAGGCCAAGAGAGCTTAAGTGGCTTGCCTAGGATTATACACAAAGTAAGAGGAAAGGGCATTCAAAGCAGGGTGGTAGTGTCACTGTTAATGTCAGCTAAGCTGATGGGAGTAGGCTGATTGTAGTCTGATTGGGGAATTATGAAAGAAAAAGGTAGAGTGAGTAGGAAAGTAGTTAATGGCTAGACTTCATAAGATACTAAATATTGGGATCAGAAGTAAGGACTTTGCTCTACAGCCATATTAAAGGTTTTTGAGCAGAAGTGTGGCCTGAAAGTGGTTTTAGTAAGACTAAACAGCAGGCATATAGTGGGAAAGAAATGTGACAGGAAAGATCTATTAGAGGTTGCAAAGGTCAGGTTGTAAGAGCAGAAAGGCCTAAATTAGGGCTGTATCAGTAAAAACAGAAAGGAAGGGGAGAAAGGCATTATTGAAGGAAGAATTCACAGAACTTGGTGATGGAAAGGATATAGAGAACAAGGGAGAAGGAGAAGTTAAAGGTGATTTAATAATTAGGAGTCTGGTTGTCTTAGAAAATGACAGTACTCTTGACAAAAAGAGGGAATGGAGTCCTAATGGGCCATCTAACAGGTGTCCCATTGTGGCTCCATTCCTTCTTCTTAGTGATCTGTAAAAATATCATCTGGTTTTTCTAATTATAACTATCATCATACAATGTCTGTATATAGAATGCATTGAATAAATGCCCATTGATTGCTCTGAAAAGGTAACCTTCTTGCATTGGAATTGTTGAGTTAAGTCAAGTGAGAAAGATGGATGACAAGAAGTTTTCAGGGCCCCCAGGTTATGCATACAGTGTTGAGGAATAACCACCAGGATTATGGTGGAACAAATCATATAAAAATATCATATTAAAGCAACTCTACAGAAACATTGATTGTTTGGAAATCACAACTGGAGGATTAGAGCCATTGCTAGGACAGTCCAATTGAAGTCAACATGAAACAAAGAAGTCACGTCAAAAATAGGAACAAAGTAGTTGGCTATAGCATAACCCCAAATTCAGAAAATATATTGAATATCCCAGAATTATGTGGTAGGTTATTCTGTCGATAGGAACTATCTCACAGCTGCATTTGTAACCAACCACAGCACCTAGCGTAAAGCTTTGTCTACAATAAGCACTTAATAAATTCTGTTTGATAATGTACACTCACTGAAAATATATACTGCTGACATAAGAAAAAAAAGTTCTTATCAAGGAAGATGTTATCCACCCTTAGAGAAATAGAGGACAAACAAGTCTATACATGGTCTTACATAGATGCACATGACTGTATATGTCTGTATACAAGTATGATTATAGATATTTAAGTATATGTATATATATGTAAGTGTATACATGCACGTGTATATGTATGTATATATGTGTGTATATGTCTATATATGTGTGCATACATACACAGCCATGCTTAATTGTAGTCTTTTTGGGGAAAGGAAAGGAGGAAGGGGGAAAAAGAACAAAGTAAAAAGTGCACAGCAGAGAACAAAAGAAAAGTTACAAGGAAGCAAAGATGAACAGCCCTGAAGAGAATATGTAATACTTATTATATAGGCTTTCTTGAGATGGAAATTTATTGCTGTATATTCTGAATCCTCTCTTAAGTTCTACCATGTACATGGCAATGCTTTTTTTCTTATTTTTTAAAAAAATTAGTATTTAAGTTTATAATGTTTCTTTTTCTTTTCTTATTGTGTATTTAAGTTTTAGTAAAAAAAGGAAGAAAAAGGCTGTATATTTTGAAACTTTACACATGAAGATTTTTTCTCATCCCTCCCCTAACAAATCACTTCACACGTCTGTGACAAAGTTTCCTCTTCTGCAAAATGAGGGAATTTAATGAAATGATCACTAAGATCCCTTCCAGCTTCAATCCCTATGGTCCTAAAAATGAAATGAATTGCAGGTCAATTGCCTTTCAGTGATTCTATAGCATTTGGGGCGAAGGGTAGAAAAGTAACATAACTCCTGAGTTCTTTTAAGGTGATGACACATAACTTGTCCATGGAAAATAGCTCCTTCATTACTATCAGCACATGGGGAACTTGAATTGTCTTGTAATTGTTTTCTCTGCCTTAAGTCTCTCTTCACTTCAATCCATTTTCCAAGTCTGACAATATTTCTCCTGCCTCCTCTTCAATAAATTCCAGTGGCTCCCTATTATCTTCAGAATCAAATATAAAATTTGTCTGGCATTCAAAGCTCTTCATAAACTGGCCCCTACTTACCTTACCAATTATCTTACACTTTACTTCCCTCCATTTTCTCTGCAATCCAGTTATACCCGATTACATGTTGTTCTTTATACACGACATTCCAGCTCCTGACTTTATATATTAGCACAAGATGTCCCCCATGCTTAGAAACCTCTCCTCTTAACCTGGCTTTAGTCCTAGCCTTCTTGGCTTCAAAACTCAGCTCAAATTCCATGTTCTCTAGCCTATTAGAATGTGAGTTTCTTGGAAACAGGGACTGTGTTTTTGCCTTTCTTTGTGTCCCCAGCACTTAGCACAGTGCTGGAACATAGTAAAGGATTATTAAATACTTGCTGACTAACTAACTCTGTTTGCTTTAAACAGGGTAAGTATGCCATCCCACTGGTGGCAACAGGGTTGGAATAGAATCTTTGCTGCCTAGTCAAACCATGATCTAATACTTTTTAATTGAAAGCATTAAATTGAATCTTTGACTCAAAATTCACACTTATAAGTTTCTTTTGTTCACAAGAGTCTATTATTTATTCCCTAACAGTTTATCTATAAAATGGAGGGGATTAAAGATTTAAAGGTCCATTGCAAAAACCACTCCCTTATTTCATATATTAGGAAGGTGAGTCACAAAAAGGTTAAGGGACTTGTCCAAGGTCATGTGGGAGTTAAGCATCAGAGCCAAGAATCAAACTGGGGTCCTCTGCCTCAAAACCCAGTATACCTAATATGCCAGACTGCCTCTAAAATAAATTCTTTTGATCTCTATCTCTCAGAAAAGGATGAAAGACCAATACAAATTGTAAATAAAAGAGGTTGAGAGTTTGAGGAGTTGATGACAAAATGAAAACCCCCAACCCTTTATGCACATTTGAAGTAAGAAAAAATCATTATTGTGGTTAGCTGAAAACTTCTGTCTAGGCTGAAAGCCCATTAGAGTGTTAAAAGCTCCTTTTACATTTCAGAGTGTCTTACATAAAAACGAATGGAGACAGCACACTCTTTGAAATGATAAAATGTTATAAATCATGTCACCCTTTCCAGATTCAAGATACTGACAATACTCCAACTCCATACTCATATATAATGGCCTCTTCAACACATTAAACAAAATCCAATTCATCAAGTGTTAGGTATTTTGCTTTTTTCTTTGTTTCATAGGTTTCCATGGTCAAAAACTTTATCACCAAGCGGCCAGCCTATTGGTTCTAAGGCTCTCCAGACTCAGCTAGCTCAGCTGGTCATTGGAAATCAGATATCCTTTGACTGCTGGGGCCATATTGGAAGTCTTTCCGGCATGGAAAACTCTGTTAGATCTTGCAGTCTTTGGGGAAAGCCAGTGTCATCTCTATGCCATGATAAAATGTTAGAACAGGACTTTGTAGTCTTTGGTCCTATACAACTACCTTCTGCTTCTGGGTTAGAGATGACAGAGCAGAAGAAAAGAGAGTGTTAAGAATCACAGTATTAGACTGTCAATAAACATTAACTTAGCTCGTGGTACTCTAAATGTGAGCACCTTGTCAGGTGATCAAGGAGTAGACATTCTACTGGAGGAACTGAATCAGGTGGACCTTGGTATTCTCACAATAAATGTAGTAATACAAGAGAAAATGGTAGTTAAAATAGAGGAAGCATAGATACTGGATAAAGGACTTGACTTGCAATTAGAGAGACCCGAGTTCCAATACTGTCTCAATCATTTACTATAGCAAATCACTCAACTTCTCCTAACAGCAGTTTCTTCAGTTATAAAATGGGAGGAATAACAGCACCTCCTTCACAGGACTATCTATTTGAATCCTAGCTCAAGACTGGGAGAGACTTCTGGGTCTTCATAATTTTGCAGATGCAGAAATTGAAGGCCAAAGAGTTTATGTGACTTTATCAAAGACACACAGGTAGTGCCATCATGAAAATTAAGTTAGATAATTTGTGCAAAGCAGTTTTTCAAACCTAAGGCACTATACAAATGTTAGCTAAATGGAAGAATAGCTTCCAAAGAATCTCTTTGCTGAGGCAAATAAAGGAATTGGGAAATTTGGTTTTATCATGTGTCCAAAGGTATTAAGAACATTATTTTTAGGAAATTGTAGGTTATTTTATCTCATGTTGCTCAATATAACCATTTGTAAAAAGACTACCATAAAGATCCCTTCAAGGCCCAGCTTGAATTCCATCTTCTATAGAAAGCGTTTTCCAATCTCCTTTTAATTTTAGTGTCTTCTCTCTGTTTATTATCTCTAATTTATCCTGTATATAGATCTTTGCATATTGTCTCCCTCATTATATTATGAGCTCTTTGAGAGCAGGAGCTATTTCTGACCTTTATTTATATTACAGTGCTTATTAGAATACTGTCTGGCACACGTAGGTCCTTAATAAATGTTTATTTTTTTGTGATTGAGATAACTTCCATTTTTCCATTGCAGAATATACAGAAGTAAGTATATGCTATGAAGAGCTCAACAAGATTCACCAAATTAAATTGATACACACTTGACTTTTAATGAAGTTGTATACGCACACATACACACACACACATATACGTATAGTAGATGGAGATGTGGCCCACGTTCTCTGAGCTTTACACCAAATTCCTGATTATTCTGATACCTTTCAAATAGTGACTTTCAAAACAAACACATATAACACGTTTTTCTGGCAAATGTAAAGATATCACTCTCAGCTGTTATTCTCAATTAATTTCTATATCTTTCTGGTCTTCCATTTCCTTTCTTTTACCCATGGTTTTCTCATATTAGGTGATTACAACATGTAGATTTTAAAAGTACTTTCATTCAACATTTTTAAAAGAGAGATCAGACATAAGATCTAACATTTCAAGGGGAGGGACAGGAGGAAACAATATCTAGACCAACTGTTATGTTTCTTGACCTTTATCTCCTACCCAACTGTCATTGCTTCTCCATGTAGCTCAGCTGCCTTAACAAGGAATCAGAGTTCTGAGAGAAGATGATGATGTCCAGTCAGTTAATAGTCAGCAAATATTTCTTAAGTGTCTGCTATGCTGGGATGCAAAGAAAGGCAAAAGACAATCCCTGCTCTTCTGAAGTTCACAGTATAATGGAGACAAAATACAATAACTATTTACAAACAAAATTATCTACAATTGGAAAAAATCAATAGAAACAAGACATTAGAATAAAAGGGGATTGGGAAAGGCTTCCCGTAGAAGTTGGAATTTTATCTGGGACTTGAAGGCAGCCAAAGAACCTTTGCCAAGAAACAGTAATGAGGAAGTCAAGCATTTTAAGCAGTTGGGATAGCCAGTGAAAATGCCCAGAGTAAGGAGATGGAATAGCAAGGAGGCAAATATCACCAGATTGAAGAATATGTGGGGACTGTGGGGGTAGTGGTGGTACAAAGTATAAGAAGACTAGAAAGGCAAGGGGTGGGGTAGGTTGTGAAGGGCTTTGAAGGATAAACAAAGAATATTCTATTTAATCCTAGAGGTAACAGGGAGCCACTAGAGTTCAATGAGGGGTGGGTAACATGGTTAGACCTCTGCTTTAGGAAGATCTCTTTAACAGCTGAGTCTTAGATGGACTGGAATGGGTAAAGACTTGTGACTGGGAAACCCACCAGCAGGCTATTGTAATAATCCAGGTATGAAGTCATAGAAGCCTGCATCATTGTGGTGGGACTGTAAGAGGGTAGAAGGGAATATATGTGAAAGATGTTACAGAGGTAAAGTCAACAGATATTGGTAACATATTGGATATAGGAAGGAGGGTGAGAGAGAGAGAGTGGGTAATCAAAAATGACACTTAGGTTGTGAGCCTGGGTGATTAGGAGGGCAGTGATACCCTCAGCTATAATAGAGGAAGTTTGGAAGAAGGTAAGGTTCAGCGGAAAAGATAACGAGTCCAGATTTTGTGCTGTTGAGTTTAAGAGTCTACAGATACATTCAATCTTTGATATCTAATAGGCAGTCTTCCATATCTAATGATGATATACAATACCTAATAGGGAGAGCAGGTCAGCAGAGAAATTAGGGCCAAATTAGGTAGACTCAAGAATCATTAGCATAGAACTGATAATTGAATTCATGGGAACTAATGAGATCACCAAATGAAATGGTAAAGAGGGAGAAGAGATGGCCTACGACAAAGTCCACAGAATACCAACACCCAGGGCTTATCTTTTATAGTAGAGCTACCCTTCCTTGCTTTTCATCATGACAAAGGGCACTGGGATTCCAACGTTGGATGTAGGGTGTCTTGACACCCTTTTAGTAGTTCTTTTTCAGAAATTCTTGGAGAGCTGCAATCTCTGGCCCGCTTAATAAGTAGATCTGTTTGACTGGAATTTATGGGTCCAGATCAGACAAATCACCCAACTATATTTTTATGTGAGAATAACTTCTCTGCTTAATGCTAAAAAGATTCTCAAAATCCTAATACTGGGGAAATAGCTCTGGCTTCAGGTTTTGTAGTAAACCATAGCTGGATGTGGTATATTTCTGTTTTAGACACTGTATCTAGTAGTCCTGGGAAAGGAAATTTACCTTCCCTGAGTCCCATGAAATAGCTGGATTATACAACATCAACTGATGGATATATTCTATAGAACTACTAGAAACTGGGAGAAGTTGATTATATTTAGTCTATGCAGTGCCTTCCCAAACTGGCCTATAGGGGCTTGGTCTCCTAATCTAAACATCTTTACCAAAGAGAGCACTTTTATTCTGATTATCATTGGGGAAGTGCAAATTTGCAGGGGTATTTATTTTTATCAGGTAAGAAAAAACCTCAAAGTTTGCAGAGGTCTTTGAGGACCCTTAAAGCTGGGTGTCACAATAATACAGTAAAGGGACAGAGAGAACATTGATTCACCTAAGAATGCACAAGAGGGGTAGACTGGTCCACTGGTGGCCCTGTGATGGGATGGCCTTTGCTTCCTAAGTAACAAGGATGATCCAGAACTTGCTCCTAAGCTACAAAGCCTTTCCTTCTTCCCCACAAATGTTCAGAACATTTTAAGAAAGACATACATTGGTAGGTCCATTACAGCTTTGACTGCACTAGAAAGCATGGAATGATGTGTTCAGGTTGGTGGCTACCTCCACTTTAGTTAATTTAGTGGTATATATGTAGAGAAATCTTCTAAAATTAACTCAGCAGGACAGGGATATTCTCCTAAGTTATGGACGGAAAAAGTTGGCATAAATCTGTCTGTGTCAGAAAATCCAGGGACTGACAATTTTGGAGTTAAAGGTTTTGTTGTCACGATTCTAGGAGGGTAATAGTCCTTAGAGTTGATGAATCCATTATCAACCCATCTGTGGCTATCATGATGTCCAGTAATATTTCCTGATTTTGTCATGCCATTTGGTGTGAGTGAACATCATGACTATTACTTTCTTGACTTGTTCTACTCACATAACTCATTTCACTAATACATAAAATCTACAATAAAGATAGGAGAGCAGTTTTTTGAACAGGAATTTAAAAAGGCTGTATAGCTAAGCTGTGATTCTCCTGAGGTATCCACAAAATGCTAAAAGATCTAAAGGAAGTTTTCTAATCCCTTGGGAAGATCCTCTTTGGAGAAGTTATATGAGAAAATGGGGAAAAAAAAACCAGAATGAGGTATGAATGAACTACAATCTGCCCTAATGGAGGGAATGTTTATATGAAAGAGATCCCAATCCATCAAAGCTTTGAAGAATTCAAGAATTACTCATTGTTTTCCCTATGTCATGGTGGCATGGTATTATCCTTTTTCAAAGACTCAGAATTGAGACTCAGATAAGTCCAGAGGTGTCTAGGGTTATAGAGTTGGTAAGAGATCACAGATTGATTTTGAACTCATTTTTTTTCTAAGACTCTTCGACTATATCCTACTACCCCTTCAATATCAACCTGTATGTTAATGTTTTATTCTGGATGAAAGCTGAACTATTTTTTAGCAGGCACAGCATCCTTTCCTGTTTTCCAAGTTCCTAGAATTTTGTCCTAGAAAGAAGGTTCTCACACAAAAAGCATTAATTTAGAAAGGAAGAGACCATCTACTACAATTGCTGAAAATCAAGAGAATCCTAACATTAGAGCTGTTTGAAAACAATAGTTCTGTGGTCTCCTAGTTCCACAGTTACTTCTGGGACCTCTCAGTTTAATGATCCAGTCATTTAAAGTAACAGTATCAGTTAATTCTGCCTTGGAATTAGTCATCCTAATGATACTGTGCTTTAGCATAATTGTTCTGTGGTCACAGGCAAATTAACAACTTTACCTGGATTATCTCTCATGTAAAATGCATTTCTAAACTGCTGGCCAGCTATGGGGCAAAAGGGAATTAGCCATTAGGGTATAGGCCAATGGGAATAGTACATGATCCAAATTGAACAGTCTCTATAAGCCAATGTAACTAGTGACTATCCAGCATCTAAGGACATTTAAGAACATCACAGATTTATATTAAGTGAAGGGATTTCCATTAATAAAAGAATTTGTTCTGTAAAACTTGGACTCAGTCAAAAGGCCACACCTGAGGACCTAGAAGACTACATGTGGCCTTGAGGCTGCAGGTTCCCCACCCCTGTTCTAGACCATCTCTGCTAGGACTCCTTCCTTAATTCCCTGGGCTGGATGTGATTTTTCCATTCTCAAATTGCTTGTGTTACTTTACCACATTCAAAAAGCACATTCTGAATTACTTGGAAGTTTGGTTTTTTGTTTGTCTTTTTTTGGTCCAGACCTAGGATTTCTTCTTTGTAGGGAATTCTATGCATAGAAACTCCATCCACCAAAATAGTCCTGCAATTCTTGTTTAGGGCATTGAGTGATAAAGTGACCTGCCCAGGATCACACAAGTACTATACATTAGGGTTAGGATTTGGTCTTCCTGCCTCCGAATATTTGCGGCACTCTGTTCACTATGCTTTCTCTCAATTTATTTGTGACTCTGTCTCTTACTACCAGACTCTAAGCCCCTTGAAGGTTTTGATTGTGTCATGTCCATTTTTAAAAATCACATATCCCCACCTCTAACCAATGTCTCATATGAAGTTAGCATACAGTATTTGTTGAATTGAGGTATAATAATACGCTCAAATCTAAGGAGAAATAATGCTTTAGCAAGCCATGACCAGGCTGGCAAGTGTGTATTTTTCAAAGTAAATTAAACCGTTTTGCGTTGATATTCATGTATTGCGTTGATATAATACTTCAATATTCTACTAGGATACCAGAAGTTTTTCTTTGATCTTTAGCTAGATTTAAATATCAATGTTAGCTAAATGACTACCACTGAAATTTGAGATTACTTTTCTGACCTAATTGATCTGTATGTTGGTTTTCAATTTGATAATTAAATTTATAACCTATTTTTTCCTTGTGTTGTATGTACACATTTGTATTTATGAGTGAATAATCCTCAGAACATAATAGTAATAATCCATGCCAATACACAAAATACTTTATGCTAAAGTTCACTATTTTCTTTCTCTTCCATTTCTAGTTAAATCTCCTGAAATCCATGTCCCTTTAAATATTGCATTTTTGTTTAAAAAAGCTTAACATTGATCCAAAATAGAAGCACATAGTTGTTTTATAAAAAATCCACATATATAAAGAAAAATGACACATGAAGTCCTGGGATCCAGGTGAGGTAAAGCCTAGAGAACTGGCAGGGGTACAGGTGGTGAATTAGGGAGATGAAGGTAGGGAATTATGTGGCTGGGACCCCAGAGGACTGGCTAGTTAGAAAGCTAGCTAGGTGAGGAGAAGTTTTATGAGCAAGGCATCAGGAAACAAGATATGTGATAAATGAAGAATGAGTACAATTTGCAGATTTCAGACCTGAAAGATGACTGAAGAAATTTTCACTGTGCAGAAATGTCTTTTTTTTTGGTCTTTCTATGTAATCAAAACCTATTAGGGCAATAATAATAGCTTAAAAATACTCCTAAGATTGTTCCAGTTTCCTCTCTGTGGTAATTAAAATGTTTTTGATGTGTGGTAACTAACTGAATTTTCAGAGAGAGGCAGGGCTATTGGAAAACTTGAGGCTCAAATTCCATTTTCCACACTCATGAGTTGTGTGACATTGGGTAAAGCATTGACTCTCTCTCTGTTTCGTAGCTTCTTCATCTATAAATGGGGTACAGGTGCTACCTATACAGAAGAGATCCTGTAAGGCATGTTTTTTCTTTATCTTCAAGTTCTAGATAAATGAAAGTTGCTACTATAATTTTTGTGGGGTTTTAATGCCATCTTGAAAGTTTGTTGTGATTCAGTCATTTTCCAGTCACACCTGACTCTTTGTGACACCATTTGGGCTTTTCTTGGCAAAGACACTGGAGTGGTTTGCCATTTCCTTCTCCAGCTTATTTTTACATTTTTATTTACTTATTTTACATTTTTTACATTTATTTTTTATTTATTTTTAATTTTTACATTTTAGAGGAGGGACTGAAACAAATAGGGATAAGTGACTTGCCCAGGGTCACATATATGGCTAGTAAGTGTCTGAAGCTGGATTTGCATTCACAAAGATGAGCCTTCCAGATTCCAAGTTCAGTGCCACCTGGTTGCTCCCTCTTGAAAGTTATGCATGATCTGTTAAGCCCTAGATTCAAGAATCAATGCTGGCTTATATGTTTGGGTAGCTAGGAGGCACAGTAGTGGGCCTAGAGTCAGGAAGACTCCTCTTCCTGAGTTCAAATCCGGCTTCAGATACCTACTAGCTACATGGCCCTGGGCAAGTCACTTATTCCCATTTGGCCTCAGTTCTTCATCTGTAAAATGAGCAGGAGAAGGAAATGGCAAACCACTCCAGCATCTTTGCCAAGAAAATCCCAAAGGCAGTCACAAAGAGTCAGACATGACTGAAATGACAACACCAAAAACTTATATGTTTGCTCCATTGCCAGAGCATATGGCTGGATGTCCAGCTATCATTTGGTTTCTCCGGAGATAATTCTTTTGAAAAATAAATTTGCAGACTTACATAAACCTTCAGTTAGATCCTTTCACTTAATAGTTGAAGCTTATTTGTCCTTTCAGTTACAGTTTTACACATGATGAACCTTCAACTAATTCTCAAACTAAATTTATTTGTGCTATATTTACATGCTTCTAAACCCTCTCAGCTATACAACTGCAGAAATCTTGGCTGTCATTTTTCATTACGTCGCATCTGTCAAATTGGTAGAGACTTTTCTAATGCATCTATGCTGCTCAGATTAACGAGGTGCTGTAGGAGACAAGCTGCTGTGTGTGTCACCAAGTTTATCTGTTGATACCCTTGAGTAAATAAACAGAAAGTTGTTTGTTGTCAACTATGTTTTTAGACAGTGACCAAAGGAAAGAGAGAAAGGGAAAAAAGAGAGACTGCTAGTGGAAGGATGCTTCTAGTAAGCCACATGCATACTATCTAAAAGAGGGGACAAAGTCAGACACTGCTAACTGAACTGAGAAAAATGACATCTTTACTAAGACCTTTTGCTGAATAGGTGATAAGAACTTGTAATGAGATTTCCATGTGTCTGCATAGCAAGCATGTTAGATTAGATCAGGAGCTGTTCACTGCAGAAAGGGAAAAGGTTAGAGTCCAGAGAGTCATTTTCTGTGAGAAATACACAAGTGCTAAAAATATACACAGGAGCTTTACCTTCTCCTATGCTGTCTACATCCAGATATATAAAGAATTTAAATGGGCAGCTGTTCACTGGGAAGATGTTCTTTGGAGGTGTGAAATTTGAAGTTGTGTGGATCTTAAATATTGACTTATGACTACTGCGCTTGGCATGAATAGGGCATCTGGAACACTGTCCATTAATATTTCAGTGCATTATATGTGGTAGGTGTGTCATATTATATACTTTAGAAATCTTTTTATTTTTCTTAAAACCTGTGAAATTCCATACAATTCATGGAATGGTGGTTTTGGAGTTAGGAGACCTGAGTTCAAATTGTACCTCAGGCAGGTGTGATCAGGGGCAAATCACTTAAGCTCTTAGAGATGGCTTTCTTGTCTCAAAATTGATGGTGATGTTTGCACTACTTACCTCACAGGTTTATTGTGAAGTTAGTATTGTTAAACCATAAAGTGCTTTCTTCTAAGTGTTTACATGTGCATCTTTTTCCTCCACACCATTATATATGTTTTTGTGAGTACACAGATGTACATTTATCCAAAGCTATGATTCCACTGATGTTGGGAATTGCTTATAAGAAAACTGCTTTACAGGGGTGGCTAGGTGGCACGGTGAATAGAGCACTGGCCCTGGAGTCAGGAGGATCTGAGTTCAAATCCAGCCTCAGACACTTAACACAAAAACTAGCCGTACGAGAGTGACTTAACCCCAATTGCCCTCCAAAAGGCAAAAACAAAAACAAACTGCTTTATATAGGCAACTCATTAATATAAAATTATGGGCAAAATGTGCCAAAATAACATAGCATAATAAGAAAACTATGCTGTTCTGGTTAATACAATCAAGCAATGGGAAAAATGGACAATGGATAACTCTACACAGAAGAAGAACCTCTTGTATCTCAGAGGAAATCTGTGAGTTGGAAGATAAAACACCAAATGCTGCAGATAAGTCAAAGAATCTGAAGACCAAGGAAAGAGAGCTGAAGGGATTATTGGTGATTTAAGAGAAGGCAGTTTCAGTAGAATGGCTGGACTTGCAAGGGTTTGAGAAGTCAAGGGGTGATGAGAATATAAAGAAAGTGAAGGTAGACTACTCTAGAGAAATTTAGGGATGAAGGGAGAACAAGATAGTGTAGTAGGGTCAAGGAATGATGATGATGATGATGATGATGATGATGATGATGATGAAACCAATTGCAGAGATCTAAACATGGTCATAGGCAGAAGGGAAATAGCCAACAGAGAGAAAGAGACTGAAGATAGAGGAACGGGCTGATCAAAGGAGCAAGAGTTAAGAGGTAAAGGAAGAAGAAGGGGAAGGAGACAAGATATCATGGCTTATCTATGTTTTCTTATCTATAACACTATAAAATCATTGTATTTTATCAAGATATTTTGATGGGTATACAATATTGTTGCATTAAAAGCAGAATTAAATCAGAAAGTCTCTAAAAATCCTAGCTCTAGTACCTTTTTTTAGAGGACAGTTAAAGGAGCTAGAAAATGTAATAATGATTTGTAGGAACCTATCAGATCCTTCATTTTTGTTTACCACTTTTCTTGAACCTCACATAACCTTATACTGTAAGGAGCCAGAGAGGTTTGGGATTCAGCAAATTACGGTTTTTTTGTGGTTAGAAACACTAATAATTACCACTTGTCTGTTAAGAATGTAAAACTTTCAGCTCCCATTTAAAATAAAATGCATTAGAAGGTACATGGTTATTTATCTATCTTCATCTCTGGTCCAATAAATTAATGAGTGACCAGATGAAGATTTTTCCCCTTATCATCAGCAAATAATTAGAAATCCTATTACAACACTTCTATAGAATAGAAATCAGTATATATCCTTCTAAGTAAGTGACCAAGTGGATTGAATGACTGACTTGGGATCAGGAAGATTTGATTTCAATATATCCAGCTTCAGACCCTTACTAGTTGGGTGATCCTGGGGTCACTTAGCCTTTCTCAGTCTCAGTCTTATCAGTAAAATGGGGGAGTAATAGCACCCACCTCAGACAGTTAATGGAAGGATCATATTTGATAATATATGCAAAAGGCTTTGGAAACCTTAAAGTATGATTATCAGCTATTATAAGTATAACTTTCAAAGGATCATAAAACCTTTTCATTATAAAGCAATTTCACCTCTAATGTTTTTATTGTATGGATTCTGAAAACAGTATTATAATGAAGTTTCAATAAATTCCAAGGGTCCATCATTAAAACTTACTTTTTCAATATATTCTACCCTTTAACATGGTGATTAAGTTATGCTTTGGGTGAATCAACGAGTATGAATTCCAATAGTGACTTTTTTAACAACTTACTTTTAGGTAAAATGTTTTTGGCTATGTCATATAATGAACTCTTCTAATCTGATGTATTTAAGTTTGAATTAACCTTTAAAAAAACTTGTTCTCACCAGAGTTTCAATAGAATTCTACTTTAGAAACAAATCTCTTGTTCAATAAGCATAACAAAATACACTGCTAGGACAAATAAAATGGGTAAAAGTGTTTCTCCTCATTCCTTGAACTGACTTTTCTGTTGGATGTTCATTTGAGTCAGTGACAATCTATGACAGGCAACAGCAGAATATGGTTAATTGTGTCAGCTAATTGGAGGTACACACAAAGTCTTTGAGAGCACATGTAAAGAAGGCCTCTCATAGTACAGGCAAATAATTTTTTTTCTTTGCTTTTTACTTAGTCATTCCTACAATTCTTATTTAGTTCTACTGTCCTAACCCAAATGGAAGCATTGACGATTCTTTCCATTTCTGCTATCTTCAAATCACAAGTCTCAGGACACAACATTTACTATGCTGCTTTTGCCATGGATAAATTCTGATGACCTTATCTGGTTTTAGTAAGGAGGAAGAAAAGGTGGAAGGGGGCAAATATACAATCACATACAGGAAAACCTCACCTACTTCCAACTATTATAGGAAAGGCCTCTGGATTAGTAGAAATGACAACTCACAAAGTATTTATAAAAAAAAATGCAGTTCAGATATTCTCTCTATACAAACATGTCAATAGGAGTAGACTAAAAGGTAGTATAAATTATAGATAAAAAGAATAATGAACATTTTAATTATAAATATGCAAAAAGGCAATATGAGCCCATTGGAAAAACTTGTTTGCTCCTGTCTTTTCATGTCACTTTTACTCATCAAATTTCTGTGCTATGGATAGCGCAAAAATTGACTTTGATCCTTCTCCAAATTATTAAGCATTTCAAATGAGCAGAGTTCAAATTTTATTGTAAAAGCTTATCTTTGTTATCAGATTCGGGGGTTGTAGTATTAACACAAGCACTAGCTAGCCTGCGTGACTTTGGCCGAAGCATAATGAGCTCTCTGAACCTCAGTTTCCTGGTTCCTCCAATTAGCCTGCTACTCCCAAAACTTCCATTTAAACAAATGCCCAGGCCAGTCATGTCTTCATCTCCTCCAGACTTCCTTGACAATACTCCCCCCTTCCTGTTTTTTAGCTTCCTTTACATGTTATCATCCACCTTTAGAATGTAAACTCCTTGAAGGCAAGGGCTGTCTTTTTGTTTGTGTCTGTATTAGTATTCCCAGAAGTTAGTATAAGGCCTGGCATACATTACGTGCTTAATACATGTTTGCTGACTTGACTTGCCCCAAATCACACATAAATGTCAATAATTTGCTCAGTCCTCTGCTCAAGGAGACAATGACATTTACTTTATCCAGAAGCAAAACAAAGCCCATGGATGACCTCTTGTTTGCAGAGGGAATAATGAAGCTTATACTTTCAGGACATGGTTCTGTCTTGTAAACCTGGGCAACTCTCTCTGGGATACTTGAAATGACGTTAATTTTCACCTGAATGCTCTTTAGGGTGGGAATTCTGGTGATATTTTCTTTAGTGTACTAATCATCTGTCAAAGCACTTTCCATAGTGGTGGTGGTGATGATATGATGATACTGATCTTTTAATCTATTTCAGGAGACCCCCTAAATATATGAGGAAGCATAATATGTATGAACATTTATAATCAAATTTCCCAGGAGAAATTTCTGAAACTTTTGCATGGTAAGTGGTAAAGGAATAATATAGCCTTATGCTATTATTTTCAGAGCATTAATATATTAGCCACTTCCAGAAAAAAACATCATTTATAGGACAGCATGTGACTTTTGAGCTTTTGTGTTTGCTAACACACATCTTAAGTCTTGGGCAGAACAGATATTTATTTTATTTGAATTTTATGTTCCTCATTATATTCTGATAATGGAATACTAAGTTAAAGTGTCATCCAGATTGCAAACACATCTAAATGATGTGAGGGCAGCTTACTGTTCAACTTCTACCCTTAAAGAAAGTAAGCATGCACAGCCTTCTGGGAAAGCACTCTATATCCAGTTCAATTGAGACACTGGGAAAATGAGAGCACTTGGGGGTTAGACCTGGGAACCTGGCAACCAGAGTGCTGAAAAAAGATTCTTACCACACAAAGAATTTGCATGTTCACTGCGTGGTACCTTTTGTCTAGGGCACCTCTGCATTTCTAGATTGATAATAAGCATAGATACCAAATCTATGCAAAGGATCACAGTCACGGCAAGCTCTAAGGAGCAGTCTCCTTTCTTTTATTTGCCAGTACAATATGATACTCAGTGTTTCAGGGCGGAGGAGGGGGAGAGAAAGCAATGAATTAACATTCGTTTTTAAGATTGCTGCTCTCATATACATGTAATTCTCTGAATTAAAAATAAATGATTTTCATTCCAAAAAATGATGGGTGATTTTTCACCCATAAGATATGTGGTCCAGAAAACATGGTTATAAAAATGAGTTTGTTTCAATGTGCAGTTTAAGGCTCTAATTAAAAATAGAATGAATGCAAATACAGTTTCTAGTCACTGTACAGTTTTATAAAACAACTAAAAGAGAAAGTAAGTTATCTATCTTTGTAATATTCTAAATCAACAACCAACTTCCTATTTAGTAACAAGGAAAAATTATCAATATTCATCACAACTAAAACAAGTGCGACAATAAAACAATATGATGTATATTCTCCATATCTAGTTCCCAATATGGAGTATTAGTGTTCTTTGGACATATAAACAAGACCCAAAGGGAGATAAAGAGGATAGGATTTTGAAAGAGCAATGGCTTTAATTCATGTAAAAGAATTTTTAAACCCATAGGCTTCATTAATTTGTACTTCTACTGAAGATTTTGCATAATGTACAAGGACTGAACAAAGGCATACATGGGTCACAATGGAAAGCTGAGTTTAATTTGAGAGACATTTGACATATGCACTAAAACTATGGGTACAATAGACTGATGACTCTTTAGACTGTGCCAAGTTTCGGGTCTCTTGGATCCTCCACCATTTTACTGCTCCACACTTTGGACATCTCTTTTAGTTGAGTGGCTTCAAATTCTGGAAGAACAGCTAATTTTAATCTGGCACTTTAATTTGTAATACCTGTTGCCTCAAATAAGTAGTAGAAAGGCTTCAACGGGGGAGATTTGAACAATTCTTTCTTAAACTGATCTTCCTTTTTCTGAGACAGCTGTTCTCATTGGCTATATCAGGGATGACATACTATGAGTTGAGTCAATGTGCTATTAATCAGTCTGTATCTGGAAACAGGTCACGTCTAGAATGCATCTTATAGTTAATGAAGTCCTTTTAGTTCACTATATCATTTGATACAGTGTCTAGCACAATGCCTAGCACACAGTAGGCACTTAATAAATGTCCCTTATAACCTTTTCTCCCCACTCAGACTACCTCTATCCTCATAAAAAGAAGAAACCAATCCCTTATAAGGGAAATATGAAACATGCACTGGATCATGAATCAGGAAATGTAAGTTTTAGTACTAATCCTGTCACCAACTAGGCTGGGTGACCTTAAACAAGTCACAAGCTCTCTGAGCCTCAGGCTCTTCTTCAGTAAAAGGGGGTTGGACTAGATTATCTTCAGAATCTGAGACACTTCTACAACTCGTTCAGGACAACAAGGATCTGTGTTAGAAATAACTGCCAAAGTTGAATGACTCATGGAAATGTGAGCAATCTTAACTAAAAGAGATGAATCAGATATGACACCTGAAAGTCTACTGGAAGGTGGAAAATCAGTGATTTCACCACGTTAAGGCTCAGAAATAGGGGATCAGGAAGAGAAGCTCTAGGCACACTGTACATAGCTTGTCCCTGTAACGCAAGACAAGTATCTACATTAGAGCCATATTAGCTTGGAGGACTTCTGATAAGCCTATAGGTGTTGTGATGAGCTTTTCCTTTCCTTGGCAAATCCTTTCTTCCTAGTTAAAAGTTCATGATTTAAATAGAAATGGAGAAAAATATAAAATGTTTAAAAAATAAATTGTTTTAAAGAATTTTCAAATATGTTAAGAGTCAATTTAATATACTATTAATAGTTTTGTTTTAAATAATACTCATTATAATATTTAATTTAAAAAGATAGCCTCATAAATTTTTCTTCCAGGTAATATTTTGCTACTAAGACTGCAGGATTTGAAAGGCAGGAAAATCTGGGTTCAATTCCTGACAATTCCACTTATAAACTATTAGACCATGGGGGAAGTCATTTAAATTTTCTGGCATAGACTCCCCCATGTAACATGATGATAATAATTCCTATAGTATCTTCCCCAAAGGCTGCTGGGAGGCTCAAATGATGGAAGGTAAAACTCTTCGCAAATTTAAAGCACAATCTATATAAAAAACAATTGTTATTATCACTGTACTTGGAAATAATGCACCTGCATTTATTTTAAAATACCCTAAAATCCAAAATTTTCAGTAATCCAGTCTGCTTTCTCTAGATAGTTAAATGAGTGAAGTTGAATTGTATTTCACTTTTCACTTCTAAGGAGATAACCCTAATCAATAAAAATAATTTTGTTTGAGTTTCTTAATTGCTCGTTAGTGAGATTTAAAAATCTATGGCAGAAAGGCTAGGGAGAAATTAGGCAAGGCATGGGGTAAGAATATTTCTCTTCCTTGTAGGAGAAAAGAAGAACCGCCATAGGAAGAACCACCACATGGCTGCTATGCTCCATATTTTATGAGGACTCATCCTCACTTTCACATTGAGAAGAAGTAGGCTTCTATGGTGCTATAGATAGTTAAGGAGTCAGAAGACCTGGGGTTCTCATTCTAGCTTTGCCATTAATTCATTGTAACCACTTAACCTTTTAGTGGCTCAATTTCTTCAACTATAATCAGGATTAGTAAACAGGATTTGAAACAGTCATCTAATAAGGAGCTTCACTGTGGTGTAAAGGTGACCCAGGGTTCTTAAAGGCCATGCCATTTGTTGATAAGCTTTGACAGGTCCTACCAAGTTGGAAAGGCTTTGAGTGGAGTCTTGTTGAATGCCTGTGATCTGTGGATTAGTCTATAAAGAGATGCTTATTATCAGAAGATTGGCCATAAAGATTACGATCATTATTGTTTGGCAATATCAACTTATTATTGTCATTAATTATTTGGAAATAGCAACTCAAGAAGAGCATCTGCTAAGGTGTGTGGAAATGGCTAACCTTGTGAGTGTAGAGAATACCAACACTGGGGAAATCAAGACTTTCTGAAGTATTGAGGTAAGATCTTGAAGGAATGATTTAAAGTGTTACACAAATGTAAGGAATTTTTTGATAGAGATTACTTGGTCCAATTTCTCTATTTTGCTGATAAAGACAGTGAGGTCTAGGGAGGTTAAATGACTTATCTGAGGTCACAGAGCTAGTAATTAGCATTGTGAGGATTCCTGACTTCTTGTCCAGCAGATTTTACATTTAAAATGGGTTGTTACTAGAGACCCATGGCTCTTCCTAATCCACATGTTCTAAACCATATTTAGCAATCACTGACAGTAGTTCCTTTTTCCTTTTCCTGCCTCAGTTTCTCTTTAACTCTCTGTTGTAAAAAACTAGGCAAACATGATAGTTGGTTGCTGAAGAGATAACTAGAAAAAAACAAAAGATGAGATTTTATTGGAAACCTTCAGTTAGAAATCTAAGTGGGCATAAGTAAATTTTACTCTAAACTCAGAAAAACAAGGCAAAAAAGGCTCTTTTGAGTACTTTCAAGCTAAACTGCAACCTAAAGTGTCCCAGGTAATTTCTTAAACTTCCTAAGAAAACAAGCCTCATTCCATTACTGATTCCCATTTTTAACAACCCTAACAAATGCAAAAAGATGTAGATGATAGCTTCCAGGATGTTATGTAGTAGATAGGACCTCGATGGAGGATTTATAGGAGGACATAGACAAGAATTAAACATCACAGTACAGATGGATCATCATCTGCAAAGATATGTACCCCCACATTCATGAGTTCATGGGTACATCCAAGTATTCAGTAGTAGGAAATATTTACATTTCATTTAATATTAACCTCATGTGTTCTAGCTTAAACCCATTAATTTCCATCTTACCTTCAGCAGCAATAAAGATATCTCTCTCTCTCTCGCCTATGTGTGTGTGTGTGTGTGTGTGTATGTGCAAGAGTTCATGCTTACTGATTCAGGTTCTCACACTGAAATTCACATCTTTTGAACCTATAGTCTTTCTTCCCTAACCCCATAAAGAAAGGTGGTATTGATTGCTGAACTTTGTTTGTGCACCAAATGTTCACTTGGCTATTATTAGTTCATATACCATCAAGGTCTTCTCTGTATTCTGGCCAAAATGGTATAATTTTTTAAAAAAATTAAAAAGGAAGACATTGGTACATCAACACCACAACATCACCACACCACACTAAAGACAATGGCATGAGCATGCAGGGAGTTGGTTAATCACCTGTTTCCTTTTCTGCTGGGCCTAAAACATAAGCAAAGAGAATTTAGAGGGGAAAAAATGAACATTACTCTATATAAAATCACATCAGTAAAATAGGTCAATCTGGCACAGAAAGAAAAATTGTGGCTCATTTTCTATTTTCACCAGAATGTGATTTGATTTTAGGTGTAATCCACATAGAATTGTAACCACTCTTTCACTTTAGAAGCTAAAGTCAACAGAATTCAAGAGCATGGAATATTTTTTTTCTTTGATAGGTATTTCTTATCTCTGAAAGGGGAAGGTCTGTTATTCCCATCTGACCATGTTTCAGGAATGGTCCCCTAATTGACATTATTATCTTATCAATGGTTCTAGTAGAAGAATGAAAATTAATCTGTCTATTGTATTTTGTTCCTATTAGGAATGTATGGCAAAGAAACCATAAACCTTCATTTAAAGGGGTTAGTTTCATATTTCAAACATGTAAAAAGGTGCTAGTTCTTATCATTACCTGTGCTTTGGGCCTATGGTTATGCCTATTTCACTAGTGAGGATAAGCCTTAGTTAAATGTATATAAAAATATACATTTTTAAAGTTTACATATGCAAATGGATACTACAGCTCAAAAATAGAGCAAGAGATTATAACATATGGGAAGGAATATAAAAGTCCTTGCTCCCTTTAAATATTCTTGGATAAGTCAGTGATCTAAATGAAATAAATTAAATGGATTTTAATGGAGAAAAAAGCATTCCTATGAGTGGATAGAGTTCAGGTTGTTTCTTAAAAATTATTTTTTATTCACTAAATTTGTCCATTCCCTTCCCTCTTCTACTCTTTCTGCCTTACATATAGTTTTAAAAGGTTATAAAATCTATTTTTACATTTATTTTCTTTATCAATTTTCAGAAAATCCAATATCCCCAACCCACCAAAATTATTTCAATGAGTATTCAGAAACTGAAAACTAAGAGATATTTTTTCTCACTTCTTCCAAATGATCTAATATTCATCACTTTTGCTTTAACACAACATGATATCATAATTAATGATGTTAAACTGGTAACTAAGGAGATTTCATGTTGTTACTCTCGTGATATAATATTGGTTGCTATAGTGATGGGATGGCTTTTTTTGTTAATCACTCAGGAGGTTGGTTAACTCATGCTTGTCAGAGAGCTTGACCAGATTTGGAGAGAAAAAGAATTCATACTACAGTTAATCATATCATCCTTATTTCATATTCTGTGATTTTGATAGCAGTTTTACAATTACCTAATGCTTATATACCACCTCTACAATGAGCATTTTAATATTTAAGAGTTATTGAGGATTTTTAAATGCTGATTATTTATTTGTTAGAAGATGCAAATAATGTATGTATCTGAAAAATCATTAACAAAAAGCTTTTCATTCTCCCAAAGTTAATTCCATATGTATATTATAAAACATTATTTTATGCTTATTTAAGCAAGCTATCACAATCCATTTCTCTTCCCTTTAAATTACTTCAGTTTATGCATTTTAAGAAAAAAAAATTAGTTCTGTGCCCATGCTACAAGTTTCAATATCCTTTTAGAATTATTCTAAAGATCATTATCCTTAATGAATAAAATCCAAAGAAAGAGAAAAATGCACAGTTCTCTCATGAGATCTAATCTTTCAAATGCATTAATATATTGCAAGTAATTAAAAGCTCTTGGTAGTTCTATCAGTTTGTTTCGGTACTGACGATATCAACAAGTTTCCCATTTCTAAGCGTGAGTACAGTACATCAGAAAACAATCTCACATTACATTACATTGTTATCGATCAGGGTAGAATATACTGCCAATAGTTTAAATGTTAGACATACTTACAGTAATGCTAAAAAATACAACCCATGAAAACACCTTTTCGTTTCTTGAAAACTCAAAATAAGAACAAAGGACAACTTAAGCACGAAGCCTGGGTCTTTCATTCAAGCAAAATCCCAGGAGGCATATTAAAGCAATGAATAGGAAAAAGCTCTACAGTTCACCAGCTGAGATTTTAATGAGACATTTCCCCTTGCTATGGTACAGGTTTGTTCAGGAAAAGGAAAAGACTTCTCACAGAATAGTCAGTTAATAGGCATTGCTGGCTCCCACAGCCACTTTGGCAATTGCTCACTGTACTGACCTTCTATTTTGGCATATTCTGTAAGTCTAGTGTAATTGATCAAGGCAGCCTTCTCTAGACACTTTCTGACCACTTTCTTCACCTCTTCTGCTGGTATGGGAGTGGCAATATCTTTCATTAAAACCTACCAAAAAACAGGAACAAATCATATAAAGCATCTTCAACTCCAATGTTTACAGTAAGCAATGTTAGACTACATCAAAAGGAAGGAGAATTGGTAAATGGGCTTTTGCTTATCATCTGAAACATACTCCATTCCTCTTGTCTGAACCCTCATGTATTAAACAAATCAAAACCTTTTCAATGCCATGTCAGCATTCTGTATTACTAGTCAGCCACTCTCCGGAAACACTCAGGACCATCCAATGGAGCAGCAATTATAGATCAGGGTCACAGTGCAAGAGAAAATATAAAAATGAAAAGTTTGAAAAGCACACCCCAAGTTCAAAGCCCAGTTTTTCTGAGTACTGCATTAAGTAATACGTGAGAAGAAAACAAAACAACAACAAAAATTCATAGAAGATGAGCAGTGTGAATTGCTTTTGAATTAGCACCTTCTTTTCTTTCAATGTATTCTTAATTATGGTGACCTGCTATCACTGATAAGACAAGGAAAATGTTATTTTATTGACATTTTTAATGCCCACGAGTGTACATTTAACCTTTCTCTGAAAGATTATGAGAGTATCTGTCTCCTACTGTTCACTGGACTCTTAAATCATGTCTCCTTTATTTCTCTTAAAAGAAAACTAAGGGAAAATTAATTTCAAAGAAGAATACTTAGTTTTTCTAACTCTAAATAAACTTTATCCTAAAAGAGATTTCATATAATACTGTGTACTTAAACAGTTAAATAATGACCGTGAATTCTTTCCTTTAATACTCAGGGATGGATGCATATTTCTCAATAAAATAGGTTTCAATACACATGTCTGAATGCTTATTAAGATAGCCCCAACCCTTCATATCTTCAATAAGGTTTTGTTATCTTGTGTTTAATAAAGCATATAGTGTGAAAATGTGAACACAAAATTAAAATACCTAGTAATTTTCAAATATAGTGCATTTGTTTAGTGAATGCATTGTTCCATTAATATTGTAAAGGTGTAAACACTATAGAAATATATTATTCCCAATTTCTATCTTTATTATTCTATTCCTTTTTGTAACTTCTTTTTCATCTAAGACACTATTCTCAAATCATCTCAGCTTTATGTTGACCTATGGTAGAATGTTATAATTTTATTAATCAACATTTCTTTGACTATTTTAAAATGAAAGTAAAATTCAACCTCACCACAGACTCATTTTTTCTTCACCTAATCTTATAAGGGAAAAATACTCCAACATATAATTGGGACTTTGTGTCAGACACAACGTATTCTACTACGTGAATAATCCTTGTGGTTTACTGGTCCTTGGGTTAAGAACCTATATATCTCAAACTAGCATTGTCCCCTCTTTTGAGGGCAAAAGACAAGGCAGATCCTTAATTTCACTGTAAATATTTTTGCCTTTCCAAGCCCAAGTTCCTCTTTTTGACGCCCTATGGGAGTATGAAAGGTCAAGAGCTGTAAAAAAAAAAAAAAAAGTGATCTATTACATTTCTTTTGCTTTCTTCTTCTTTATATACTTTCTCTTTATATACAAGCCAGTAGAGTTCTATTTTGAAAAGTGGCTTTTTGAGAGGTAGGGGTTTTGAGGTAGGGGAGGGCAACTATCACCATACCAACTAATGAGGACATTTGAAAAGGACAGAATAAGTAGTCCCAAATATTTCTCCCTAATTCTGCCAGAGTCATGGAGTAGATCCAATTAGGACAAAGATCACCTTTCATCACTGGCCAGAGAATATGATTAGGAGCAAGTTTCTTACTGCCACTTTTTCTGCTCTTCGGAAACCTAGCAAAGGAATTGGGCTTTGAACAGTGGGCACATCTAACAAACTGTCAGTTCCAAATGTGAAAGAACTTTAAAGGATTTTCTTGTACCCATTTGTACTGCTGTTGTTGTTGTCAACTTAGTACATTTTTACCCAGACTTTTAAAAAATTTACAGCTTGAAGCTCTTCAATATAAATTTTCAATATTATGAAAATCTAAATCAAATGAGAAACTACTATGCCAGCTTTTTCAATTCCAGTTTGCTCTAGATGAGGTCAAGTAATCAGGAAGGAGGCAATGGAGAGGTGGACGAGAATATGAAAAACTTAAAGAATTCAAAGATCTTACATTTTCAGTCAGTTTTAACTCCCCTTTGCAATCTCTGGAATGGAGTTTGCCATGGGGAAGGTATTGATGTGCAATGAAATATCTAAAATGAATATAAGAAAGGATAAGAGCTGACAAAGAAAGCCAATAAATCAGAGCTTTGTGATCAGTCCATGAACTATTGAAATTCTCCAATAAATTTTTAATGGTGATATAGAACAAGCAGAACTTATATTATTTCTATATACCCATTCCCTTATCACCTTTCCCACATTTTTTACATGATTTTATTGGTATAAGGAAGTCCCAATGAAGAAACTCCCCTCTGCCCATTACAGTACTGCCATTCCTCTGGAACTGAGAGTTTAGATAGTTGCTTATATCAGACAAGTAGCCAGGAGTTATATACATTATATAGCTTGCATATGTCAGAGTTGGGACAAGACTTGAACCCAGGTCTTTCTGACTCTGGGCCCAGCTATCTAGATGCTATGGCACATTGATACACTACTCTAATTGCTTATAATACAAAAAAATTAGTTTCTTCCCTTAAAATGTTTGTATTTTAGATGAGACAGAGAAATATACTTTTAGAAAAATGTTACATTTAATATGCAAATATGGAATTCTGTTTTCTTTTCTCTTGTGGGAAAATGAATTTCTACATTCTGAACAACAATTGATGGTGCATTAGATTCGGCATCATTGGAGAAATGAATCTTGAGGTGAGTTTTGGACGAAAAGAAAGAGAAGAGCTAATGGAAATTGAACGGAAAAAAATGTTCTAAGTGTAAGGAATGGGTGTGTTATGAGGAGAGATGGAAGAAGAGACTGGAGATACAAGAGGCGTGATGAACAGAAACATACCAATGGAATGTCATAAGAATGAGGAGGAACTGAATGTGAAGAAAAGCAAGAAGGGCAGAATGAAGGGATCTTTTGGAGGGTAATTGACCTACAAAGAATGGACAGAAGACAAGAAAGACCACCGTGACTTCATGAGAGGGGAAATAACCTGGATGACAGGAGGCCAGGGAAACCTCAGGTTTACACAAGACAGGACTGCAGACACAACTGCAGAGGATTTTACAATGGAAGAATTTTAATGTGTGGGGAGAAGGAGCAGAACATGGAATATAATGGAGACAAGGAGAAATACCATAAAAACAAAAAAAATGTAGCCAGGAAATACATAATATTCACTAGTTCCATAATAAAAGGACAAGGCACGTGAAAATTCAAGAATAAACTTACCCTTTCGAGTAATGAAAGTGTAGCTTTGAGAGCACCTTCAGGCCGTCCAAAGGGAAAGCAGTATCTTTAAAAAGAAACAAAAAAGGGGCAAGAGCGCAAACATTTTATGTCTAATTTAAAAGTTCCTATAATAATTCCTTGTTCAATTATTAACAATGTAATTCCAGTGAAGGGAGAGCAATCTTACCATTTCATCACAGAAGTTTTAGACTGCGTGTACTTCGTTCAATTTCACATCACAAATGTTCTAAATGCTAAGAGAGCTTATTGTAGTGAAAAGACTGAAGTACTCTATGCCTTTTTGGTAGTAAGTACTCAAAGTATGTGCTTGAAGAAATGTAAAGCTTGTATATGAATAATGATGGGGAATGCAATAAATGCATTTTATGATAAATTCTGCCTTTTTAAAAAAGCCTTAATATAAAATGAAATCATACACACACACATTTGCAACTGAAAAACAGAAGCCCCAGATACCCTCATTCTAGCTACTAGGACAGGATCGTGGTTCTCCAGCTCCTTGGCAGTTACCTCTTTGTTCTATGTCATATTCATAAACCTTCCCACGTAACATAGCTAAATCCCCTCCTTGTCTTTCACCAGTCAGTAGCTCCTTGACCTGGGTCTCTACCACATCTCTCATGTATTAGCTCTCTGGTTTGTTACATAGATCCTCTGAACATACAAGTGCATGGGGGAGAAGAGGGAGGAGAGAGAGACCAGACTGAGGAAGGAGTGAGTAGCTTGAACAGAAAATTCTCAGCACAAAGTGGGAATATGCTCTTGTTGCTCTTTAAAAGGAGCTCCTTTTCAATCCCCTTTCCACTTAAGAAGGTAGCATGTTATGGCCATTTCCATCCTGGGGGTTCTAAGCTCAGTTCTCCCTATTTTCTTGAGCTATGTTTGGCAAAACTTTCATGATATTACAGGAGCTACACTGGCTTCAGAGTGCTGCCTTGTTATGACTTACTCATCTTTCTAATGATAAAACAAGAGAAATAGGATTGCTTTTTTTCAGATTATTCATAATCAAAAGCACCTTTACTTTAAACCACTACTTTAAAAAGCAACCATATTCCTTTAGGAAACATAGAGAAATGGTAACAAAACCTGAGACTCATGCTTTCCATACTCAGGAAAACAGGATTAAATGTGACTCCTCACATAAATGCACTGTTCCATTTAAGAATTCTTAGTTTCTAGGATTAATGAATTGTAGATTTAGAATGATTGTAGATTCCAGCCCTTTCATTATTCAGATGAGGTGAACTGTTGATGATCTTACAGGAAAGGAGAGAGTCAGGATTCAAACTTAGATCCTTGTATTCCAAAATCTACCATACTTTCCCTTATACCAAGCTGCTTCATTACTATTTAATCTACTCATAAACCTTTATCTAATATCATTATATGAAAAAAAGAATTGTTTTCTACTTTGATACTGATTTTAAATTCAGATAATTTTATAAAACTAAATTTCAATAAAATAGTTTATAGCTTTTCAAAATGAAAGTGTTCATGCCATCACAAGTTTTACTTCTGTTAAATTTTTATTGATCTCATATACAGTCTACAACCACAAAGTCACATAAATGTGGTAGTAGATTGCTTCAAAATTGCCATTAGCAATTTTTATTTCTCTCATATTTTCTCCTTTAACACTCCTCCCCAAAGACCCTTTCCCTTCCTCCACACTTTTTTTTGGGGGGGGAGAAGGGGTGGAATAGGAAAGGAGATATTTATTAAGCTGACTGGTTTCTTTCTCTCTTGGCAGGGAGGGACAGTGGTCCTATTAGCAAATTAGCAAAATGGTTCTAATCATCTTGTACATCCACAATCTTAATCTATTTTAAAATAAATACAAATTTGGCTCTAGCATGGTATTTCCCTCCTTCTGCCTAAATCTTTTCAGTGTATTTGCATAATCTACTCATTGTTCTCTCCATTGTTTATTTCTATTAAACTGTAGGTAACATATTTTATGAATGGAATGCTACTGATCTCCAGATTACTTTTAGCATTTCTGGTCTCTGAAGTCCCACTGGGTAAGTGTTAAATTAGCATTAGCTTCCATGACATACATATATGTAAATATTTCAACATATTTATAGAGTAGAAGTGAGACTGAATCAATAAGGTATAGAAATTATTAGGGCCTTTTACATATTCAGGGTGTCCCAAAAGTCTTAGAGCACAGTTAAACTATTAAAGCTTAAAACTGCATTAAGACTTTTGAGATAATGTGTGCATATACAAACACACATACACAAATGTATATTTATGCATATGCATATATAAAGATGCATACATACATACAAAGCCATTCTTTAAAAAAAGGTATATCTTGTATCTTAGTGCATGCATATATATATATATATATATAAATATTCAAAAGGAGAAAATTATTTTCATCCAACTTTTTAACATAAACATTGGCTTGACATTATGAAATAGCTGTAGTTTTTTTAGGACTTTAATATTTTCTTGAATAATCTAGATATTGGTATCTGTATATCTATATAGGTGAACCATAAGAATTTTTTTTAACAAAAACTCATTTTACTGCTTAACTTTTTTGATACATGTTGACTGGTAATGAATATCTGAGCTGCCGTTATACGTCAAGATTCAAGGTCCACTGATTGTACCTTTGTGCTTGAAGGAATAATAGGGTAATGGAGTTAGCACTAGCAGGGACTTTAGAGGACATTCTTACTTTACAGATAAAGAAACTGATGACTGAGAGGATAAGTATTATCTTGGTCAAGGTCCCTCAAGGATCAAATAGCATAGAGTAAATTCTGAGGACAGTTTTAATAATTGTATTGTGATAAGAAAAAGCTAAAGAGCAACAGATATGTCTAACAGAAATGGGATGAATACAAAAAAGGAGAAAATAAATACGTAAGAAATAAATACTTCAGGTTTATTTTTTGTGGGGTAAGTCTCTAGATTATATTAATGCCCTAAAAATTACCCCTAAATTATTCCAAAAGTCCATCTGAAATATCTTTTATTTTAATGTAAGTCCTCTTCCTCTTCTATAAATATAGAGAAAAAAACTGTTTCCAAACTGGTCATAAAATCTTTCATATACTTGAACATTATAATCAAGTCAACCCATGACTTTTTTTTCTTCTTTTGGCTTATTGGTCTTAATCTCTTCATATGATAAGAAGTTAGCATTAGCACAGATATGAAAACGTGTCATTTAGAGCTTGAAGAAACACTGGTAATCTTATTTTGTGATAAGGAAATAGATTAAATGGCTTTCTCGTGGTCAGAAAGCTAGCATTAAAACAGTTAAATATAAAATTGAATGAATTGGAAAATCTTTAAAAATACATTAACTCAAGTGACCTAGTCAGCCCATTCATATTTTTGAGTCACAAAAATTCATTCTTTCTTTGTTGTAGTCTTAGGTAGATATTTGGTTTTTTCCTACCGCCAAGGACAAGCCTACTTGTGTCTTTTATCCCAGGCCCTTCCTGTCCATGGTTCACTTCTCTCTAATATTTAATTTGTCTATTTAGGTGCAAAGTGAATGGCCACAAAGAAGCACATGGCAAGGTCTTTGTCCTCAAGAAAGGTGACCATATCAAGATAATTTACCAGTGTAAGGCTCTATATGATCAGCATCAAGTGTGTGGTATGGAGAACATGTAATAAGGCTAGGGCAGAGGAAATAGCAGTTACTTTAGGAATTCTCAGTGCAATCAGCTTCAAAGAGGAGGAGGACTTTGAGTTTAACCTTGATAGATGGGTAAGATTTCTCTCAAGAGAGAAAAAATAAAGGAATTTCAAATGAAAGAAGGAGCCCTTCGCTATACTCACTGAAAGGTAGACTGAAACAATATTGTAGAAAGCTTTGTATTAAGAAGGCTAAGGATACTGAATGTGAGCCTGTAGGCAATCAGGGAGCCATTGTAGGATTTTGAGCAGGGAAGCAATATTATGAATAATCTAGTGGCCCTTTGCAAGATACACTGGAGAAGAGTACTCTTGTAAACAGAAGGGAAACCATACCTGAAATGGCTAATTTGGTTTTCTAAAAGGGAAGACAGTCTTTCTTTAATCTCTTCGAATCTTTCTTTTTCTTCCACTGAAACAGTTCCGATTCCATCAGGTCTGTAAAAATCAGAGGAAAACCATTTAATTATAGACAACAGTTCTTTAAATATATATATATACATATATATATATATTGCTTGGTGCTATGTATACAGTGTAGATCTGCAAAGTATTTTAATGTCAGATAAACACAATTTCAATATTCTATATTATTTAGACATTTTCTGAACTTGTTTGTGTCTTAAAAAGCCCCTACAACAAAGGTTATTAGTTTGAACTATGCAGATTGTGTTGTTATATAAATAAAATACATTGGATAAATTCACAAACATTTCCTTCTTATGTTGACCTAGAATGAAAGGAACTAAACTATTTTCTTTTAGTCAGTGTTCAAGGTAATGGATTATGAGAAATATTTTCCAGATTTACAAAAAACAATGAAAAGTCCTTGAAAAAGCCTGTGAATAGTATTTTCTAGTAGTATCAAACATTTACAAATGAAAGTGAATGCTGTATAAGTTATAATATTGTAAAAATCTACTGGATGGACTTTAAAATTTATTGACTATTTTTATACCAAATAAGAATTACAATTTTGTATTTTTACATTTACCTGCAGGAAATTTTTGGTGGAAAAGCATATTATGCAAGCAATTAGAAATTCCTGCTACTGTTGGAGATATTGCTTCTTTAATTAAAATATAACCGTATGCATATACACAGAAAAGGACAAACGTCTAAAGAAAAATGGAGACTGAATGTAATTATTTCTTAATTCAGAATCAGAATGAAAGTAAGGCTACATCTGTATCAGAGGAATTTATAGTTTTAGCTGTATCCTTTCTATAATTTGATCACCTATAATTCCCCTACTGAATTCTTACTCTCTGAATGTAAGTATATTTCTGGCCACAGAACTAGATATAAATCATACTGAACCCATATTTACCTCATAACCTGTAATATATTTGCATAGTCTAACTATTAAGTATGAGAGCTGTCCTTGGTGATAATTAATAATTCCTGTCCTTATTAATTCTACTTTCTAAAGATTCCATTTTTTAATTCTTGAAGATTAGAAGCAGGAGATTGTTTCCCATTATTTCTTTTTTTCATTTTTAACTATGTCTTTATATACATAAGATAAGAAAGGAATGCACATTTCATGAGAATTAAAGAAAAAACAGTTTGCAGTAACTTTGGACACAGATTTATATTTCATGTGTTCATTGTGATATACATGGAGATGTATCTTTGATGCTTGTTAACTATAGTCAATTAAAATTAAAGCAATTAATTTTAAAAGTTGCATTTTAATCACAATGACATAAAGACCTTTTATTCAGCAATCAGATCAAAAGCATCTCAAGTGGAATGAATTTTTCCTACATGTAGATGAATCACTTAAGTGTTTTCAAACAAACTTATAAATTACTGAGGTTTATTCTTTTAAAATATTTCTTGCAATTATATCTCATCCTTAATTTCTAAAATGCCAAAAGTTTGATTTTTCTACTCTGGATAATTCATCAGTAACATTTATTCCATCAGAAAGAATTTTAATTTAACATTTCACAGGGGAAAAAAAAAACAAATGTCAAAATATTGGTCATTCCTTATTTCTTCGGAGAATAGAAAAAAAAAAGTTGATCTATAATGAAGGAAAAGTATAAAAAAGTATAGCAATTAAGTATTAGCTGATGATGAAAGTTGAAAACAATTTTATAATAATGAACTTCTCAGTTCATCAATACTTTTACAAATCAACCTTCTTACACGGAGCAGCTGTCACATGCCAAACATAGATAACAGACAGGTGTTTTCCTGGTCTTAATAATAACAAGCACAAAATCATTCATGAAAGATTAGCCACAAGAACTAGTGGGAGCTTAACTTTATTCATTATGGGTAAGGCTTAGGGGTCCAAAGGTTCATGACATCATCATACGAGGCAACTTTTTTTTTTTAATAGCTGAATAATTTTTTTTAACTTATTGGGTCCAAGCAGATAACTTCCCTAAATGTTTAAATATTCCAAGGATGGCAATAAAACCAAATGTACTGAAGACACATGTGACTATTTCTATTGCTTTAGTATTTCACAAACTTGACATGAACGAGCAAATAACTTATCTCCCTTGTTTTGATGAACAGCATGACACTTTCCCTCAGCACTCTGACAGACACAACATGGTCGTATCTGAGCAAATTTCACTGTTAATGCTTGGGGTTGTCAGGTGAGATCATGATCTACAGGATTCAAATAAAGAGTTCTGTCCTATTAAATCTCACCGGGGCATGTCATACACATGACAGATAGGAGCCAGGGGTCTACACAGTGACATGTGAGAAAGGTAAGCCAGGACGATGTCACATCGGTGAACCTTCACCACAACAGGAATTGTCTTAGATACTGAGGGGTTGTCACTTTGTCACATGTATTCCCAAGAGAGTTATCAAGCTGGCATATTAAATAAAGCACCTAACACTTCGACTTTTTCACATGTATTGATTCTATCCCAAGCAGATAAATGAATATGCAGTTCATAACGACTTTTATACAAATGCCCTCCATTCCAAATTATTGATACATATTACTAAGTGTACATACTATCCAGTGAAAGGAGAACCTGTGTATTCATTGAAAGTAATCCTCTCGGAGATTTGTTTCTACAGCAAGCATACAAAGGAAACTCTAAAGAATTTCCTACCAGAAATAAGGAAGCACAATACCAAAAATGAGGAAGCACAACAAATAGTTGACACTATTTAAAATACAACCTTTCACCAGAAATCAAAAGCTTAAAAATACATGAAATTGACACATTTCATGTCAGTATGACGATTTCAATATGTTAATTATTGCATTAGGATTTCAGTTCAAGAAAACCAACACCTTAAATATAAAATACAGATATTACTGAATGGCTCATTTTAAGTTATGAACTTTCAGAAAGCCTTAAATGAATATAACTACAAAACAGAGTATTGGGTTCATTTGATTGATCTATTAAGTGCATAGTATCTGCAAGACACTCTGCTAGCTGATCATAAGTATATGTATATATACATCTATATACATTTTATTTTTCCCAATTACATATAAAGATAATTTTAACATTAATTTTAAAAAAGTATTGAGTTCCAAATTCTCTTTTTCCCTTCCCTTCCCCCCTCCTCAAGATAGTAAGCAATTTAATATAGGTTATACAAGTGCAATCATGAAAAACATATTTCCATGTTTAAACTATTTTAAAAAATATGTATATACAAATTTAGATCTTGTGCATATAAGCAATAATAAATGTAAAAACTAGAAAAAGATCAGTCAAAGCTAAGTTTTGTGTTGTTGATTACAGCAAGCACTAAATTATTATTACCAACACTATTATTAATATTAATAAAGGACAAATTATTTGGAAATTTTTGTGATTTTTTTAAGTAGAAAGAATAAAAAATTGAATAAATAATGGAGAAATTGAGATTTCAATTTGTTAGTACGGATAAAAGGTTTTCATATAAAAATTTAACATACATTTTATACATAGAATTAAAGATTAAGGTGGAATTTCACTATTACTATTTAGTAATTTATAATTGGTAATTTTATTAATTAATTAAATCATGACTTTTTAAATTAAGAAGGAACAAGAAATTTTTCTCAACATAAAAACAATGAAAAGTGCATCTTTTCCTAAGTACATATTTATGGAGAATAAAAATATCAATTATTTTAAAGTCTAACAAATTCCTCAACTTCCTTTTAAAAAAAATTGAAGAACTAAGGGCAAGTCACTTAACCTCTGCTTTTGCCTACTGGAGAAAGATACGACAAACCACTCTAGTATCTTTGCCAAGAAAACCTCATACAGAGGCACAAAGAGTCAGGCATGACTAAACGACTGAACAATAACATATATGATCCACTGACCATTAGATATAAACATGATTCTCATGGTGAAGGAGGAGAGTAGGGGAAAGGTGGCTATGATTCACTTCTGACACTTTTATTTTCTAAAGAGAGGGCAGTAATAGACAATGTAAGAAGCAGGAATCCCTTGGGAATGGAGTTTGAGGTAACTACAAAATGGAAAATGTCTCTCAAGCGAAACTCCTCCTTTTAATCAAAGATATAATTAACCAAAGCCATTATGTGGAATGTATTCTCTGCTTTAACCAAAAGCACTCCAAGGCCAAATGTTTATATTAATCATTCTTCCAACATTCTTACAAAGGAGATTTAGTACAGTATGACTAATAGTTGTGGCTTCTCACCTGAGTTTATGTTTACTCATGGGTCTTTTTCACACAGAATAAGAGAAAAGGTGTTTTTGAGAACCCTGTTCATTGCAAAATGGTTTATAAATTCTATCCACTTTTATTGTATGAGCTTTCTTAATGGGCAGAAGGATCTGCACTGTTTTGGAGATTTCTGATTTGCTAATCTAGCAGATTTAGACTATATTAAAATGAAAACTTAAGTATATGGGACACATCATATTGAGATACTTACCATCACTATACTTGAAAGTAGCAGATTTAATAGTCCTGTATTGGAAAGTGTATATAGGACTGTACCAAGAACAACAAAAACTCAATTTAGGCATTTTTTCATTTCATGAATTTAAGAAGCCTCTATGTTTAATCCATTATCCTGACCTGACTCAGTACCATGGAAGCCTGGAATTCTTCAATACTGAACTTTTGGGGGCGGGGTTTAATCAGTACTCCCTGAGCTATGCCAGCATCTATGTCTCTGATTATTTGAGCCAGCAGATTTCTTCCATGGCTCTTACAGGAAGTATATTGTAGGCTTGAATGTGTTCCTGATTAACTTTAGCAATCCTTATCTATGATGCTAATATTACTTATGAAATATTATTAAAAGTGTGCTTCCACAATATTTTAGAATATATGAGAAACAATAGATCACATTAATACTGAAAAGGTCTTTTTGTTGTTGTTCAGTCATTTTCCTTCAGGTCCAACTCTTTGTGACATCCTGTGGGGTTTTCTTGGCAAAAATAAAGGAGTGGTTTGCCATTCCCTTCTCCAGCCCATTTTACAGATGAGGAAACTGAGGCAAAAGTGACTTGCCCAGGGTCATACAGCTAGTAAGTGTCCAAGGTAATATCTGAAATTAGGAAGATGAGTCTTCCTAACTCCAGGCCTAGCACTCTAATCACTGCACCACCTAGCTTCCTGAAAAAGTCTTTGGACCACAAATTTTGAGCTAAAAGTGCCTTTGGATGTCACTTATGGCAACCCCTTTGCTCCTCTTCTTTATTTTATATGTGAGTAAACTGAAGTCCAGAAAAATTATGTGAACTTCTCAAAAACTCTCAGGTAGTGAGTGGCACCTGACTCCAAATTCAGCACTCATTTAATGCTGCCCCAGCATACTATGGGCACCAACAATGATCAGTATGTATAAATAACATTTAACAGAAAATAATAACAAAAACCTCAAACAGATAATAATAATAAAATTACAGAATAATATGTAATAATAAATAATAAACAGAATAATATAAAATAGATCAACTAAAATGATCAAATGGGTCAACTAGTAACTTGTGATATTTTATATGAATTTTATTGCCTAAAGAGATTTTTGTCACTTTAAAATTGGGGTATTTTTACTTCAGTACAGAACTAAGTCACTAATGCTCAGTGCCTGGGATAGATAATGCTTTGATTTGGTCTGTACTCTCCATGAGGACTAAATTGCTTAGTGTTTTTACAAATTAAAGAATATATGGAGAAACAATAAAAAAAAAACTTTTTGGCAAAGAAATGGCAAAATATCTAGGGGAAAATGGGTATGACATATAGTCACAGATTGTGTTAATAATTGCAGTCTTTTATCTCCAGGACTAACTACTGTAACAGAAAGGGATGGATTTTTTTTCTTTTAAAGAACTTCCTTTCAGTAATGGGTGTGGACAGCTGGTGAGAGATAGCTTATTAGGAAAGTTAGAAAAACAAAGAGTGAAGTAACAAGACTAAATAAAGGAATAGCTGGGTCAATTGAACTGAAAGAAAACAGGAAAACAGAGGATAGAAAGAAATGAAAGAAAGTGGGAAACCATGCAACCATCCGGCAAATAGGGTTTTCCTTTTTGAACTGTTTGTAAGGAATCTAACTAATTGAACCTGTCATATTGCTGTGTCCCAACACCAACAAAACCACATCAAACTCACATTTGAAGGGCTACAGAAAATATGAAAAGCTCACTTTATCATATATGTGACTAATGGTCATTTTAAACGAGCAAATTCAAAGTCTTATTCATATTATACACAAATGAAACCAATTTTTAAAGACTATTTCTCCCACATTTGTATCAACCCTTATAGATAACTACAACAAAGATAATTACGAAGAAAGAATTTCCTTCACTACCTTTAGAATGTGAGCTCCTTGAGGGCATGGAGCAGTTTTTTTCTGTTTATCTTTTGTCTTTCTTTGTACATCCAGAACTTACCACAGTTCCTGGAACTAAGTAAGCCTTAAATAAAAGCTTGTTGATTGTAATTTAATCCCAAAGTATAAAGAGGTATTAAGCAACTTTCCCATTACCTTCCTACAACAATCACAATGTCTGCAACACTGGATAAAGGCAATTTATATCATAGGAAAGATTTTATGATTGCTAATTATGATTAATTAGTCATACCCTTTGGGTTTTTATATGAAAGAAGTAGTTAGGTGGTACAGTGAATCGAGTGCCCAGCCTGAAGTCAGGACTCATTTTCCTGAGTTCAAATCTGGTCTCAGACACTTACTAGCTGTGTGACCCTGGGCAAGTCACTTAACCCTGTTTGCCACCATTTTCTCATCTGTAAAATAAGCTGAAGAAGGAAAAGACAAACCACTCCAGTATCTTTGCCAAGAAAATCCCAAATGGGGTCAGGAAGAGTTAGATGTGACAAAAACAATTGGGTTACAACAACAACGTAAAAGACATAATTCATTCAGCAGTTGAAGTATCTAGGACTGAGAGAGCTTTATGCAGGTAGACCCCTTCACCTATGCCAACAGACAGTAAAGAGAGGGAGGCATTCTCTCTTCTCCTTCTCTATTGGCCATGCCATCAGAGTCAGAACTGCATTCATCCAGCAGCAGAAAACAAAGGACAGACACAAATACAAGAGAGTTACCCAAGAGAGGAAGGAACTCCAAGCAGTGTAGTTGCTTTACTGCAGTGAAGAGACCAGGATTGGCTATTGCCTCAAGAAGGGGAGAGTGGATGCTGTTCTGAGATGCCATACCTAAAAGAGGTCATGTGAAGATTCTTCAAAGAGAGAAAGCACTTCCAGTGCCACGACTTGTGAGTTATCCTTGACTACACATTTGTCCTTAACATGTGACTCCTTACCACTGTGCCCCAAATCTTAGTCCACTCTTCCTATGTGTCTCTGAGGGGGTGCTATGTGTCTCTGAGGGAGAGAACACCCCAACACTTTTAGGGGGGATGTTTCTGTCAGCTATCCTTACAATATCACCTAAATAAATTTCTTCCCTAAGAGCTAATTAAGTTTTCTGGCTAATGGTTTATGGGAATTAATATGCTAGTGCAGACATATAAACTACAAGAGTAGGAGCAGCTACCCATAGGGTTGTTGCTAGGACTGGAGGTGGCAAATACTCTTGGGGACTCAACTTCTGAGTATAATTTTACATTTAGGGATTTACCGAGAGAGGGAGTTAACAACTGTAGGACGCTTTATATCTTTCAAAGTATTTTCACTATATATATATATATATATATATTTTTTTTTTCCCACTAAAGTCTATTTCACTAGGAAATAGTCATTAAACTTGAAGAAGAGTAAAGTTAGGGAGAATTAACCACCATTTTCTTTTCTTTTTTTTGGTTTTTGGAGGGTAATTGGGGTTAAGTAACTTGCCCAAGGCCACATGGCTAGGTTTTTATTTGTGTGTGCATTGTGTCTGAGGCCAGATCCGAACTTAGGTCCTTCTGACTCCAGGGCCGACGATCTACTCACTGAGCCACCTAGTCACCCCTTAACCATCATTTTCAAATATCTGAATGTTTGTCACTTGGATTTACTATCTTTATTCTTCTTGGCCTCAGCACAGAGATAGGGCCAATGGTAGAAACTAACAGGAGGAAGATTTTGCCTCAATATAAAGCAAGTATTAATAATAATTAATAACAATATAAGGCAACAATTAACAATACATACCACAAAGCTGTCTAAAACAGGACTGTTACATTGAGAATCAGGGTAGGGGAATACTGAGTTCCATGTTACTAGAAGGGTTTTAAGCAGAGGAAGGGCTATCCCTTATTTTGGATGTTGTTGTAGACAGCCATATTTCAAGTAGAAGTACCAGTAATTTACTTGTTATGTCCTTTCCAAGTCAGAGTCTCTATGCTTCATTATCTCATTTGAAACTCAAAACATGGGTGTGTGTGTGTGTGTGTGTGTGTGTGTGTGTGTGTGTGTGTGTGTGTGTGTGTGTGGTGGGATTGTGGAGAAGGAAAGCAGTTAGCTAAACCTGATAATCCTCATTTTAAAAACGAGGAAAGTGAGGGTCAGACAGACCCAGTTCCTCTGACCCCTGTGCTCAGGTACTGGACATGTCTCTTCACATCATTATTGTATATAAATTGTCAAACAAATTAGAAATATATATTAGAAACCATTTAATCTGCTATTTAATTGAAATTGTATGAAAAACCATGGCATATATTTTTATTGCCTTCTGTACCCAACTTTATTCCTGATTGCTTAGTAAATGAAATCTGCCACCTTTAGTTTCTTTAAAGCCTCTACCAGAACAGTGAGGGGGAGCTGACCCTGAAAATATGGTACTTTCTGGCTTCTTTCATTAGAGCTAATTATACATTTGCTATATGCATCAGAGATTTCAAAGCAATTCAGCAAATGTTTATAAATTTGTTTCTAGCTGTAGGATATTGCAGAGGGTGTTATGGGAAATACAGAATTTAAATTAGACATGGTCCCTGCCTTCATGGAGTTTATAGTCTGATAGGGGAATATGGCGCACATACACAAATAACTATATGATCTCATTTTTTGGTACCAGATCTTTGATTTCATTGACATACTGAATTCCCAGTGAGGAAACTCCATTTATCAATGCAAACTGGCATCTACACCGCAACTTATAGTCTGCAGAGGGTTTTCTGAGAAGCACTGAGTCATTGAGTGAGGGTCCCACAGCCAGTATGTATCAGAGGCAAAATTTGAAACTGGGTTTTCCTGCCTCTTTATTCACTATGCCAGGCTTTCTTGCTAGCTTAACAAATAATGCATGATAAGTGTACCTAGTGAGCTGCTAATATGTGATTTCTTCTTTCTTTTATATTTATTTAGTATTTAATTTTACCCTAGTTACATGTAAACAACAATTTTTAACATTTGTTTTTAAAATTTTGAGTTCCAAATTCTCTCCCTTCCTCCCCCCATTGAGAAGACAAGCAATTCCATATAGGTTATTGTAATGGAAATGCAGATTTAAAGATCTTCCCTGCCCCTAGCTTAAGTGCACCTGGAGCCTGTGGTGGGAGGCTTGTTTTTCAGGGAAGCCCACACCTTGATACTTTGTGATTGGGTAGTGGGTCAAGGAGGTTGTTACATTCTCTGAGCCAGGAGAAGACTATATAAACCCTGATGAGAAGCTTAGCTTTGGGGCTCACTTTGAGAAGTGTTGTGTGATTTGACCAGATGAGACTCTGGGAAGCCGTTGTTGAGAGCCCCCCGGCTTTGAAAACCCAGATGTTGATGCTTCCCTCTCTGGTAACTGTGATTTGGTATTGATATAATGTTGGGACAGTTTGGAAGCCTGTCTGTTTGATCTGTAAGTTCTGTAACTCTGAAGTTCGGGGTGCTGACCTTTTTCCCCTGAACTAGGTAATGTATGTTTGTTTGATTAAAGTAAGCTTGTTAACCCATTTTGAGTTGCTTTCCTTTTGAAAAGCAGATCTAAGAACCTGTGTTGGCAGTCACCCTGGGGATATTGGGGTGCTTGCTGATACAGTTATAAATGTGTAGTCTTCCAAAACATATCCATAATAGTCATGTTCTGAAAGAAAACATAGATTGAAAAAAATAAACCTCAAGAAAAGTAAAGAAGATGAAAAAAGAAGAAAAAACCCACAAGTTGCTTCAATCTGTATTCAGACACCATCAGTTCTTTTTCTGGGGATGGGAAACATTTTGCAACCCAAGTCCTTCAGAGTTGTCATGGATCGTTGTATTGCTGAGAATACCCAAGACATTCACAGTTGATTACCCTACAATGTTGCTGTTACTTTGTACCCATTACATTTCACTTTGCATAGACCCATGTGAGTCTTTCTAGGCTTTTTTTGAGAGCATCCTGCTCATCATTTCTTATAGTACAATAGTATTCTATCACAATTACTTTCCATGATTTATTCAGCCATTCCTCAACTGATGTGCATCCCCTCGATTTCTGATTCTTTACCCCCAGAAAAGAGCTGCTATATTTTTTGTACATACAGGTCCTTTGCCTTTCTTTTAATCCCTTTGGGATCTAGACCTAGCAGTGACATTGCTATGTCATGGTTCCACAGAACCTTAGGCATAGTTCCAAATTGCTCTATAGAATGATTTACTCAATTCACAACTCCAACAACAATACATTAATGTCCCATTTTCCCCCACATCCCCTCCAACATTTGTCATTTACCTTTTCTATCTTATTATCTAATCTAATAGGTATAAAGTAGCACCTCAAAACTGTTTAAACTTGCATTTCTCCAATCAATAGTGAGTTAATATATTTTTTCATATGGCTATAGATAATTTTAATTATTTCATTTGAAAACTGATTATGTCATTTCATCATTTATTAACTGGGGAATGGCTCTTATTTTTATAAAGTTGATATAGTTTTCTGTATGTTACAGAAATGAGACCTGTATCAGAGAAGTTTGCTTCAATTTTTTTTCACAGTTACTATTGCTAACTATATTTCCTTCCATCCTACTCCCCCTACCCCTGTTTATTCTATTCTCTCTCTTCTTTCACCCTGTCTTCCTCAAAAGTGTTTTGTTTCTGATTACTCCTTTTACCATTCTGCCCTACCTTCTATCACCCCCATTCTCTTATCCCCTTTCCCTTCTATTTTCCTGTAGGGTAAGATAGATTTCTATACCCTACTGCCTGTGTATCTTATTTCCCAGTTACATGTAAAAACAATTTTTAACATTTGTTTTTAAAACTTTTAGCTCCCAATTTTTCCTTCCTACCTCCCTACCCATCATCTTTGAGAAGGCAAACAATTTGATATAGGTTAGACATGTGTAGTCTTGCAAAGCACTTTCATAATAGTCATGTTATTTCCATTTACCCATTCCCTCTTTGAAAGTGTTTTTTTGGGGGGCAGAGTCAAGATGGCAGAGAAGAAACAGCTCATCCAAGCCACTCTGCCCCCAGATTCCCCCCAAACTATGTAAAAGGGGACTCTGAACAACTTCTGGAGCCCCTGGACCCACAGAGTGACACAGAGAAGCTAACCGCCCTCTGAGGACAGCCCAGCAGCCCTGCAGGAAGGACCAGCACAGCAGTCTGGGAGCCGGCAGCGCGCAGCACGCAGAGTGTGGGGAGCCAAGCCGAGCGGAGCCCAGGTCCCCGTGAGCCGAGGTTTTAGCCCCAGGGTGGCAGGGCCAGCAGCCAGCTGGAGGAAACCCAAAACACCAGGAGCTGTGGCGACTCCAGAATTATCAACATAGACATGCCTAGGACAAAGTAAGAGGTTAGTGTCCTATGGACTTTGGGACCAGTATTTGGGGAATGTGTCGGCTCCCTCCCCTGGGGGCTAGAAGCCACTGAGGAGACACACCATTTGGTAGTTTTCAGAGGCAGCTCTAGCTCCTGGCCTGCGAATTAATTGTAGGGAGATCCAGCGATCAGTCTTGGGGGGGTAATCACTCTTGTTTTAACCTCCCTGGATCTGGATTGTGATCTAGGGTGGAAGTTGTGGGTGGGTTTACAGCTTGCCAGAAACGGAAGTTGCCCCCCACATGTTCGGGATGAAATTCCTCTATCTGGCCTTAAAGCCATAGTGTGGCAATAAGCCCAAAAGTCAAGTAATTAAGTGGCAACATGCCAAGGCAAAGGAAACAGAAAAATGCAACCCTAGACTCCTATTTTGGGGGCATAGAGAGGGAAAAGGACTGTGAGGTCAGAAGTCCTGCTCCAAAAGCCCCAGGGGAAAACATGAGCGGGTTGCAGGCCATAGAGGACCTTAAGAAGGACTTTAAAAATCAAATAAGAGAAGTGGAGGAAAAATTGGAAAGAGAAATGAGAAGGATGCAGGAAAAGTATGAAATGAGGGTCAACAGCCTGACTGAGGAAAACAACACCTTAAAAAATAGACTAACTCAAATGGCAAAGGAGGCCCAAAAGGGCAATGAGGAGAAGAATGCCTTAAAAAGTCGAATTTGCCAGATGGAAAAAGAATCTCAAAAGTTCACTGAGGAGATTCATTCCTTCAGAGTTAGACTGGAGCAAATGGAAGCTAATGACTTTATGGGAAATCAAGATGCTGTTAAGCAGATCCAAACAAATGAAAGATTAGAAGGCAATGTGAAATATCTCATGGGAAAAACCACTGATCTGGAAAATAGATCCAGGAGAGACAATTTAAAAATTATTGGACTACCCAAAAGCCATGATTAAAGAAAGAACCTAGAAATCACCCTTCAAGAAATTCTCAAGGAAAATTGCCCTGATGTTTTAGATCCAGAGGGCAAAATAGAGGTTGAAAGAATCCACCATTCACCTCCTGAAAAAGATCCCAAAAAGAAAACTCCCAGGAATATTATAGCCAGGTTCCAGAATCCCCAGAGCAAGGAGAAAATACTACAAGCAGCCAGGAAGAAACAATTTCAATATTGTGGAAACACAATCAGAATAGCCCAGGACCTGGCAGCTTCTACACTGAGGGATCGAAGGGCATGGAATATGATATTCCAGAGGGCAAAAGAACTGGGAATGAACCCAAGGGTCACCTACCCAGCAAAACTGAGTATTTTGTTTCAGGGGAAAATATGGTCATTCAGTGGAATAGAGGACTTTCAAGCATTCTTGAGGAAAAAACCAGAATTGAATAGAAAATTTGACATCCAGACACAAGAAGCAAGAGATGCCTGAGAAGGTAATCAGGGAAAAGAAATCAAAAGGAACTTATCAAAGTTGAACTATTTACATTCCTATATGGAAAAGCAATAACTGTGACTGATGATATCTTTCTCACTATGAAAATAATGGAAGAAGGGTATGTGGTCATATGAATACATATGTGAATGTGTGTGTATATGGTTACAGTTATATATGGATAGAGGGCATAGGTTGAATTTGTTGGGAAAGGAGAATACTCAAGGGATGAAATTATGAGGTGAGAGAGGAAAGAGGCAAGAGGAGATGGGGAGAGACAGGGTAGGGTAAACTATCTCATGTAGAAGAAGCAAGGGGAAGTGGTTGCAAGGGAGGAGGAGAATAGGAAGGCAAAAAGGCAAAACCACATTCTCATTGAATTTGGTTCAGGGAGAGAATGACATACATACTAAATGGGATATCTCAACCTGCAGCAGAATAGGGGGAAGGGGGATGAGAGGAGGGATGATGGATGGGAAGGCATCCTTGGGGGAAGGGGAGGTTAGAAGTACCCACTATAGAAGAGGGACAGGATCAAGTAGGATGGACCAGGTGGGGGGTGGGATGAGTGGGAGGGAATTATAAGCAGCCTTGTACAATATATCTACTATGATAATGTTTTGCATAGCTAGATATGTACAACATATACTGAATTACTTATCTCCCAAGAGGGAATGGGTGACAAGGGAGGAAGGAAATGGATCTGAAATTTGAGGTCTTAACATTAAATGTTTCAAATATATAAAAATACTATTATTAATACTCTTTTGTTTATAATTGGGAGATGAGATGTGCAGACATTGGGACACAAAGATTCACCCTCCTCTAATGGAAAAGTCAAAGGGGGTATGGGAGAAGGTATGGGAGAGAGCAGATTGGAGGAAGCGATATCTTGTGGGACTGCTATTCTAGGAGGTTAGGTAGGGGAATAACGGGGGGAAAATGATTGCAACTCAAAATCTGGCGGAAATGAATGATGTAAAACAGAAGTTAATAAAGCATTTGTTTAAAAAAAAGTGTTTTTTTCTAATAACCTCCTCCCCCTATCTGCCCTCACTTCCATCACCTCTCTCTCTTCCCATGTCCCCCTCTACTTTCCTATAGGTCAAGATAGGTTTCCATACCCAATTGAGTGTGAATGTTATTCCCTCTGTAAGCCAAATCCAATAAGAGTAAGGTTCATTCATTCCCTCTCCCCTCCCTTTCTTCCCCTCTATTGTAAAAGCTTTTTCTTGCCTCTTTTATGTGAGATGATTTACCCCATTCTACCTCTCCCTTTCTCCTTCTACCAGTACATTCCTCTCTCTCACCCCTTAATTTTATCTTTTAGATACTGTACCTTCATATTCAACTCCCCTTCCTCACCCTCTGTGTGTGTGTGTGTATGTGTGTGTGTGTGTGTGTGTATTCCCTCCAACTACCCTAATAATGAGAAAGGTCTAATGAGTTACAAATATCTTTCCATGTAGGAATGTAAATATTTCATCTTTAATATGTCCTTTATGACTTCTCTTTCCTGTTTACCTTTTCATGCCTCTCTTGAGTCTTGTATTTGAAAGTCAAATTTTCTATCCAGTGCTGTTTGTTTCTCAAGAATGCATTAAATTCCTCTATGTCATTGAATTTCCATTTTTCCCTCTGAAGTATTATACTCAGTTTTGCTGGGTAGTTGATTCTTGGTTTTAATCCTAGCTCAATTGACCTCCAGAGTATCAATCAGTCCTCTGATTCCCTAATATAGAAGCTGCTAAATCTTGTGTTATCCTGATTGTGTTTCCACAGTACTTAAATTATTTCTTTCTGGCTGCTTGCAATATTTTTTCTTTGACCTGGGAACTCTGCAATTTGGCTATAATATTCCTTGGAGGTTTCATTTGGGGATCTCTTTCAGGAGGTGATAGCTGGATTCTTTCAATTTCTATTTTCCCCTTAATTTCTTGAAAGATGGTGTGTATGTTCTTTTTCTGTTCGTGGCTTTCAGATAGTCCAATACATTCTAAATTATCTCTCCTTAATCTATTTTCCAGGTCAGTTGTTTTTCCAATGAGATATTTCACATTTTCTTGTATTTTTTTCACTCTTTTAGTTCTGTTTTATAATTTCTTGATTTCTCATAGAGTAATTAGCTTCCATTTGCTCCATTCTCATTTTTTTTTTTTTGCATTTTGGAGGGCAATTGGGGTTAAGTAACTTGCCCAAGGTCACATGGCTAGGTTTTTGTTTGTGTGTGCATTAAGTGTCTGAGGTCAGATCCAAACTCAGGTCCTTCTGACTCCAGGGCTGACACTCAAGTCACTGTGCCACCTAGCTGCCCCTTCATTCTCATTTTTAAAGAACTATTTTCTTCAGTAAACTTTTAAACCTTTTCCATTTGGCCAATTCTGTTTTTTATCTTTTTTTTAGAAGGCATAAGTCAGGGTAATTGGGGTTAAGTGACTTGCCCAAGATCACACAGCTAGTGTTAAGTCTCTGAGGCCAGATTTGAACTTAGGTATTTCTGACTCCAGAACCGGTGCTCTATTCACTGCACCACTTAGCTGCCCCCCCCAATTATGTTTTTTAAGTCATTCTTCTCCTCACTGGTTTTTTGGACCTCTTTTGCCATTTGGTGTACTTTATTTTTAAGGTGTTATTTTGTTGAGTATTTTTTTGAGGTCTTTATCAAGCTGCTGATTCGTTTTCCATGATTTTTTTGGTATCACTCTTTCTTTCTCTTGCCAATTTTTCCTCTACTTCTCTTACTTGATTTTCAACATCCTTTTTGAGCTCTTCCATGATGTGAGACCAATTCATATTTTTCTTGGAGGCTTTGGATGTAGGAGCTTTGATTTTGTTGTCTACTTCTGATTGTATGTTTTGGTCTTCCTTGTCACCAAAGTAAGATTCTATAGCTTGAGTTTTTCCCATTGTTTGCTCATTTTCCCAGACTATTTATTGATTTTTTAACTCTTTGTTAAGGTAGGGCTCTGCTTCTAGTGTGGAGGGCATACTCTTCTAAGTTTTAGGCATTCTGTGTAGCTGTTTTAAGAGGTACTTCTAGGAATCTGTAAGTTTTCATTTCTTCCAAGATGGTTTATATAAGGAGAGGTGTTTACTCCTCATAGCGTTCAGTGTTCTGTGTTCTGTGTCTGTGAATGGTCTGTGTTCTGGTCTGTGAATGACCACAAGCACTCTTTTCTGCCCTGGAACTATGGCGAACGTGCCCTCTCCACTGCTGCCACAAAGATCTGCCATGCCAGTGCCCCTCCTCACCCCAGGACTGCAACCCAGATCCAAATAAGTTGTCTTTGGTATTCGTGGGTTGAGATGTCTATAAATTGTCACAGCTCCAGTGATTCAGTCCTCTGAGGCCTAGTCTGGGTTTGCTGGGGCTGGATCTGTGCCGGCACATTTTACACTGGACTGCCCTCCTCTCTCAGCCTGGTGCAACCAACCTTTCCTGTTAACCTTCCAGGTTGAGTTGGGCTGGAGATTTGTTTCACTCTGTCTTTATGTAGGTTCTTCTGCTCTAGAATTTGTTTAGAGTCATTTTTTACAGGTATGTGGAGGGGTTTTACGGAGAGCTCTGGCAAATGCCTGCTTTTATTCTCTCATCTTGGCCCCATCCCTTAGCATGTGTTTTCTGCCAATGAAAAGGCTGTTACAGTTTTTTGTTGTTTTTTTTTCTTCTTGCAGGTGGGAGGGTGATCAGGAGTCACGCATAGCTTCAGAGAAGGGTTAGCATTATGTTAAGTTTTAAAGATTTCAAAGACTAGGTAGAAATTCAGTGTATAAAGAAGGGAAGACACAAGGAATGTGAGCCAAAATAGGAAAGCTCAGGACCCATTCAGGGTAAAGTAGATAGGATAGCCCAGTTTGGATGCAGCTGAGATTATGTCAGGTAAGAAGCATGCAGTAAGCCAGGAAAGCTAGGGTGTCAAATCATGGAAGGCCTTGAATATCATATAAAGAAGATTAACCAGTAATGGAAAGACCAATGGTTTTGGAGTCAGAAGACTCAGGCTCAAATCCTGTTTCTGACCCTTTTATCTCTTGGACTTCAAAAAAAGTCACTACTCTCTTTGGGATATCTCTTTGCTCATCTATAAAAGGAAGTGATTTAAAAGGTTTCTCAGTTCATTTCCTGTTCTAAAATCTTCTGATTTTTATCAGGGAGAGAAAGGAAGGGGACAAGTCAGGCACCATACTAAGAGATTTTTACAAATATCTCATTTGATCCTCACCACAATCCAATGATGCAAGTGTTGGTATTATCCTCATTTTATAACTGAGAAAACTGAGGGAAATGAAGGTTAAATGACTCGGTCAGGAGAACAGAGTAGCTAAGGCAGCATTTGAACTAGTCTTCCTGACTCCAAGGTCCATCTTTCTATTAAATGTACCATCTAGCTGTCTCTACAATCTTGTTTTTTATGAACTCTACTTAGTTGGTAAAAGGGGGACAGTGAAGATCTCTAAGGAGAGGAGTGATGTGACCAAAGTGATATTAAAGAACCCAAATTGATTGGTTTCTTCAAACCCAATTAAGAACAGGGTCTCAAAACAAATTTCTATGTCCATAGGAAGGTTAAAAACTTGTTTCATAGATCAAGAAAGCTCCATAATAAATCTGGACCTTCACAGAAAGTTGCAGCTATGGATTTTATCCTACACAGTTCATATAAGAATAGTCTATAAATTATGATATGCTATGAGAATAATAATTATAACAGCTTACATTTATCTAGGGTTTTAAGGTTTACAAAGTGTTCTCACAATTCTGAGGTACATCATTAAGCCACGTGTAATGAGAGATACAGCTAGTGATGTTTCTTAATTGCTCTATAAATAGGGACAGGGAAAGATGGATCAGCTTTAATAAATGCACCTTTTTAATCAGTGCTTATTGATTATGATGATGGTAATAGCAACTGAAATTTAGTATTGCTTCACTGACATTATTTCATCTAATATTCATTATGACCCCTTCAAGAGGTCCACAGGGTTCCTATAACCTATGCTTGCTAACTATTTCTTTATTTATTTGTCAGAATCTCGCAATCTAACTTTAGTCAATTCCTTCTTTCTGCAGTATCTACACATTCTAGAGTCACAAACTTATTAACTGCCAAATTGAATGGACTTTCCTGAATTCTCCTCCTCCTTGTTTTACCTGCTTTATCTGACACTCCTGACTTTCTGCCCTTTTAGTGTTTTCTATCCTCCTGTGTTCTTCTCCTCTGGTGGTTCAACCTCCCTGGTCCCCTCATTTGGTTCTTTTACCTCTAATCATTCCTTCAATGTTGGCTTTCCCATAGGCTCTCTCATCTTCTCTTTCTTGGCAATTTCATTCCCAGTCATGGCTTCAATAATAGTTAATAATCCTATTGTATGTAATTCTTCTCTCCTGAGCTCCAGTCTCACATTTCTCACTGGATCTATCTTGGTGTCCTACTCCTCGAATGCAACATGACGCAAGTGGAAGTGTCCTTTCTCCAAAACTCACCCCTTCTAACTTCAATTGAACAGCTCTCTTCCAATCAACTTTACTTCCTTCCTTTGCTTTCCTTGCGATCAGTTGCCAAATCCTTTCGAATCTACCTCCATAATATTTCTTTCATCTGTCCCCAAATTTCCACTTACCTTACACTAATTCAGGACCTCATACCTCTTACCTGGACCATTCTAATATCTTCCTAAATGATCTCTCTGTCTTCTTTGATCTATTTTTCATAAAGTTGCCAAAATACCATCTGAATTTCTAATGAGGAGCAATCATCATCATTATTATTAAATATTTATTTAGCAGTTCCTTTTTTTCTTGTCTTTTTGGAGGGGGGAAGGCAGGGCAATTGGGGTTAAGTGACTTGCCCAAGGTAAACAGCTAGTAAGTATCAAGTGTCTTAGGCTGGATTTGAATCCAGGTCCTCCTGACTCAAGGGCTGGTTCCCTATTCACTATGTCACCTAGATGCACCAATTTAGTTTTTCCTAACACATGCAAAGGACTGAGAGAACAAAGAGACAGAAAGCCTAGTCCTTGTCATTACACAGAGATGAGGAAGAACTGCTCTCTTTTCTATTTGTGTGGAGAGTGATGTAGTTGGTGTGGGTAAATCCTTGTGCATTTCTTTTCCATGTTCCTCACTACATCTTTGTTCTGGGGAAATATTCTAGTCAGTCCTTCCACAACTCTATTACAAACAACAACAACAACAAACCTTGCTATTCAGTCTTTCATAAGAAATCCTTGTTAATCTTAAATAGATAAATTTCTTCCTAATTCATCTGCTCTCTTTAACTAATTAGTTTCTATGTGTTTGTTAGCCAGGGAAGGAAGAAAACAAGCATTTATTAAGCACCTAGCATGTACCGAGCACTGTTTTACATATATCATCTCATTTGATCCTCACAACAGTGGCAACTATAAATGATCAGTAGGTAATGGGAGTCTTTGGTCCTTGTTTGTCTTTTATAGGATCCCCCCCAACTTACCCTTTCCTATGAGGAATGCAGGAATGCATGACATTAGCCAGCTTCCTCTGGAGAGAGTGAGAAAGGGAGAAACACCTAGAGGGTGGTATTTTTGAACTGACAATTCAGCCAGCAGCACAGCGGGTAGAAGCCACTTTGCACTTCGTGTATTTCCCACCAATATCCATTTGTGAACAAGAAGGAAAGAATGGGGAGCCCCAGCATGAGAGTAAAATATCAGGGAAGATGATCAAAAAGAAAACAAATATCTCCTTTCTGTTTCTAAACCTATGTTACTTCCCAGTTGTTTAACCCAGAATGACATCTTTCAGAAGTTTATGGCCATTTAGATGAGCAGTTTTCTTTCTTTTCCCTGAAATTCCCAAGTTCCCAATCCTGGAAAGCAAGGAGAAGAAATTCTGTGCCTATAAATTTCACTGAGATGAACCACACTTTATCTGATGAGGAGAGCTTATTTTGGAGAAGAAATCTAAAACCATATTCTATGATCTCAAAATGCAGCTCTTACTTTTGTATTTTTACTTTAAAAAATAATAAAAGAGTTATGTTGAGAGCTTTGGGAAAGAACACGGACAGAGGCAGTGCTACATAGTAGATACTGAGCTAGCCACGGAATGAAGATCACCTCTTAGCCTTGTTCCTTACAGAATGTATAACACTGGGCAAGTCACTTAACTTTTCAATGCCTGAAGCAACTCTCTGGGACTTTATGTCTTTTTTTAAAATTTTTCATAGTTTAATATATTATTTTATTCTTAATATACCACTAATTATCCTGACATATAATAGTTAATAATTATAGTTGATAAATTTTGTAAGTATATATTAATTACTGACTTACTGTTATTAACATATATGGGGAAGTAGGAAGGCAGACACAATACGTAAAGAAAGGAATGAGGTGCAATGTAAAATGCGATGGGCCCTCAGCAATTCTATTTTGAGTACACAGTGGAACTTGAAATGAAGACACATGACAAGTCCACCTGTTCTCAAAGAAAAAAATGAAGTCTGAAAAAAATCTACATGAAAAATATAATATTCAAATGGGAGGCATGTTGCTAATTTAAAAAAACAGGCAATTGGTATAACAAAAGAATTATAAGATCTTGAGCCATAAGTTTTATCCATAGATGTAAAGTAAGATGGAGAATTGAGTTCATTATTTGCATAACTCAAAGAAAATTTTGATTTTATATCTATATCTGAGAAGAAAATATTTTTGAAGGCTGTTAATTATCCATATAATAACATAATTCCACAGGTGATTCTCTGTTGGGGAGGATACAGTTCAAAGAACATGTTACTAATACAGAGGGCCTTGTATATATTAGCTGGTTAATAATATTGATCTGAATAACTAAAAAGCAAATCCATTTTGGGGTTAATGTTTTCCTAAACTGAAAATTATTAAGAAAGAATTAACAAATGTCCCACTAAAACCATAAACAAGAAATCTTTCATAGAATTAAGCTCTGTATATAATGAAAAAAGAAAAAAAATAACCATCATTTAAGCTCTTAAATATCAATCTACATATGTGTCCATAATACACACATCTACCTATCATCCCTACTTGGGATACCATTTTGGCTGGATAGGCTAGTCCAGTATGTCCATACTGTCCAAGAGGACAGTTAGTCCAATCTGTAACATACTAAAGTGAGTGGAAACCTACTACTTCCTGAAGCAGCCCATTTTGCTGTTCAAAAGCTAATTAACACATTAGAAAAAATAATTCCATTGAAACATCTACCCATTCTTCCCATTTTTGCCTTTTGTCCCCAAGAAGAATAGGTCTAAACCCTCTTTCACTTCTGCTTGAGGCAGTCTGTGACCATTCTGAATTTCTCAAAATATTATGCAAATAAGTACAAGATAAAGTGCTCAATTCTCATTTTAAAAAGTCAGCTTCACTCTTTTTTTTAGATTACATGTCTAATTTTGGCTTGGCCACATGGTAAATATTTCATTGACCAGAAAGGCAATTTGATAAGAAATTGTGGATAGATCAACACAAATCCATCACCAGTCTTTGGAAAACAATAGTCTAGGCCAGTGGGGTCAGTTCATAAAAAGGAACAATGGGAAAAAAATGCACTTAAAAGCACTGCTCATTGACTTTGGGAGAAGTCCTTAAGTGCTGAAAATTACTGAGTAACATACAAATTAATTATAGTCTTAAGTATATTATAGTCTAATTTGTGACATCTCTAAGAAAATGTCCCATGAACTAGATGGGTTGTTTGATATTCCATAATTAAATACCATCCTTGCCAATTAAAAACTCTTTCATGATAATTATCATCTCATGGTTGTCCCTCAGTTGAAAAGTATCCTCTCACATAAAAGGTTAATCTTGATATTTATGATCTACTCCAAAACAGATTTCTTGATTTATATTTAGAAAAGTTCCAGTGCTAGGCATAAACTAAATGCTTAGTCATTGATGATTAATCTTTCAGAAAAATGTCAATACCTAATAAAATAGAACAATACTTAATTAATACTTTTTGATCCATTACTTAAAGGACAACCAACAGCCTAACTAAAGTGGCATAATTTGAGATGGAGAACAAGCTCAGATGTTACATACTACTGCAAGCAAGCTGAACATCACCAAATTTGAAGTGTGATATAAATAAACCTCCTTCCAGGAAACTGTACCTAATATTGTCATTTAGGGACCAGAGATTCAGATACAAGTAAAAAATAAAAGAGGCATGAAGTTTGTTGGCATTAAGTCAGACTTCCATTCTGTGAGAATTAGACAAATATTAGCAACACCAAACAAAAGGCTTACCCAAAAAGGAAAAGAAAATTCTCTGAGTATAAACTTTTCTCCTCTCTGCTCTGTGATCACAGAGATGCTTTGCAAGACTCAAGTAGCCTTTTTTGGCCACAGGTATACATAGTGAATGTACTCTCTGTCTGTCTCTCTTGTTACACTTTAACCATCAGGATTTTAGTGCTTTAGAGGAGGTCAAGGGGACACCGAAGCAACATGCTATGGTAAAAAGTCATGGAGTCTGAAACACCTGAACTCAAGACTCTTCTCTGACACATACTGGTGGGGAGACTCTGGATAAGTCACTTAAGCTCTTAGTTCCACAGGCAACTTTCTAAACCCAAATTACAGAATAGTTACCCATCTGCAGGGATTGCAAGAATTCCATACACTAATGAAATCACAGGTCTTGACTTTATAAAGAGCCAGGTGCACAATCAGTCTCCCTCTGGGTCTTCTCTATGCATCTTGAGCCTAGCAGCTGGCTGATAGGGGATAATTACAGATTATCTGATGAAGTTCACCCTAAGAGCTGACAGTCCTCTGCTGGAAGGCTAGGAAAAGTAAGGGCAACTGCTGAAAGGCAAGACTCAGTCTGGTTGGCTGTCTTCCTAGGCACCCTGGTGGCTCTAAAACAAAGAAAGGAGTAGTATTTGTGTCCCCGAGTTCATGATGCTGCTGTTGTCCTATCACCTCTAACACCTCTTTGGTTAAAAAATTACTGACAAAACTGAATTAAACACGACCACAAATTGAAATAAGGATGAAGTCACTGACTTACAAAGTCTATATTGCTGTCAGACACACTTGATTTGAATAATTTCTTTCTATAATTTTTGGGGGGAGATAGGAGGATTTTCTAAGCCAAAGCACAATTCTACTCCATAGAGGTCTGTAATTTTCTTTAAATTTTCAAGTACACTGTATCAGTCTAACTACCGAATGCATTTATATAGTGTCTTCGAGTTTTTCCTCTTTCATGTAGGTAGACCTTATTTCTCTAAAATAAGTGTGCTGTGTATCTCTCATGCATCCATGCATGCTCTAAGCAATTAATAAATTGCTTTTTGAAAGACTTACATGAACTGATGCTGAGTGAAGTGAGCAGAACCAGGAGAACATTGTACATGGTAACACCAACACTGTAAGATGATCAACTTTGATAGACTTAGCTATTCTCAGCAATACAACAAATGATCCTGGACAATTCAAAAGACTCATGAAGAAAAATACTATCCACATCCAGATAAGGAACTATGGAGTCTGAATGCAGATAGAAGTATACAATTTCCACTTTTTTGTTTTTTTTCTTTCTTGTGGTTTTCTCTTTTGCTCTGAATCTTCTTTTCCAAAATGACTAATGTGGAAATAGGCTTAACAGGGCTATACATGTACAACTTACATCAGATTGCTTGCCATCTTGGGGAGGGGGAAGAGAAGCAAGGGAGAGAGAAAAAAAATCTGGAACCCAAAGTCTTATAAAAGTGAATGTGGAAAACTATCTTTACATGTAATTGGTAAAAATAAAATAACATATATGGAAAAAGTTTTAAAATAAAAAAAGAAAGAATAGGTGGCGGTCTGTCCACATTATAGCACTTGCCAAATCCTTCTTCCTCCCTCCTTTCCTTCTCTCTCTCTCTCCCTCCCTTGCCTCTTTCCTTCTATTCCTATAGTTTCCACTGTTCAGATCCAAATCACTCCTCACCAGAACTACTGAAATAGTCTCCTAGTTAATCTCCCCACTTCAAGTCTCTCTCTACACCAATCCATCCTATATATAGGGGTCAAAATGATTTTTCCCCTTAAAGCACAACTACAACAATCACCTTGCCCTACTCAAACTCCAACAACTCCCTATTACCTCTAAGATCAATTACAAATTCCTCTGGCATTTGAAGTCTTTTAGCTTGGCTCCACTTTACCTTTCCAGCCTTATTATATATTATTTCCCTTGACTCACAATACAGACCAGATTGGTCTTTTTTGCTATTCCTTACAGTGACAGTTCATTTGTTATTTCTTTGTCTTTATACTGGCTGTCCCCCAACCCCCACATGTCTGAAATGCATTTCTTCTTCCCATTAAGGTGAAACTCTGGTACCAGCACCTACATAAAGCCTTTCCATATTTCTCTAGCTGCTAATCCCCCATTGCCCATTACCTAGTATCTATTTTGTATATACCTACATGTGTGCACATTATCTCTTTGAAGACAATGTATAATCCTCAAATATAGGACTTATTTCTCTTTTGCTTGGATTTCCCAGTACCTAGCAAAGAGAAGGTACTTAATAAATTCTGGTTGACAGATTGATTTCCTCAACTTTGTTGGTGCACTGAAATGTCAGGGAAGGGGGTATGCACTGTGTATCTCAAAGAGAACCCTTCTCTTTTGCAGAACATGAAAATGTAGGGACACTGAGGAGCTACTCTGGAATTCTGGGGAGTTACGAGTACATTTAGATTCAGCTCCTAACTTTAACTCAAGAGAAGAGAGGAAAAGTTTCTAACTACAAGCAAAGGTTGATGAAGGTACTGTACTGGAAGGGGTGATTAAAGGGGTAGTGACCACAGAGCACAGGAAATCATGCTAGGCCTGCCCTAGAATTAAAGCAATATGAAATAATAAATTGCTACTGTAGGAAATATGACTGCCTGAGATGAAGGTTCTTAGCTACTTGAACTGATAGTGATGACAGCTACCATTTACAGAATGCTTTAAGGTTTGCAAAAACCTATTACCTCAAAACAACCATGTAAAGTACATTCTATTATTAACTTCATTTTACAGTTGAGGAAACTGAGGCTTAGAGGCTAAATGATTTACCCAAGTACCCAACTAATATATGTCAGGGGCTGTATTTTAACAGTAAATTGGAGATTTCCTGATCTCCAGTATAAAACTCTACAGACAATAGCACCTAACTACCATTGACTAGGCTGATTAAGGAATTAAGAAAGAAAAAAGGCAAACATGAAATGGTAAGGAAAAACAAAAGTAAGTCAAACTGAATTCCAACTGTTATCATCCTTAAGTAAGTCAATGATCTCACTTGTGGATATATGTAGCTGAGAAAAAATGGAGAGTGGAAGAACAAGGAAAGTTCAATTCGATTTGACCTCTTCAGTACCATGGAGATCACTGGCATGAGAAACATCTAAAAGCTTTTAAAGACTTGGTCAGTGCTCTCATGCATGCTGTGTTGATATATGTAGGCTCAGGCAAGTCTTTTACATACAATATGCCTATAATGTCCCTCAACAGGAACTCTTTGTTTTTAGGATGGTCAGAATTTAATGTTACCACAACTACTTAAAAGTTCTTTTGAGCTCTTGTGACTATTATGGCTTTTTCTGAATTAAGTTTATGTTATTGACCTGTTTAAAGTACCATGATAATTCTTAAAAGGTCATGCTATTGGGGCTTTAGGGCAATTGATTTGTGATATTCAACACATAATTAACAGTTTGAATACTGAATTAGAGGATAAGAGGGTATGTTTGTTAGTGTTGGTGGGGGGAGAGGTTGGATTAAGTCGATTTGTGACTGAGCCACAGGAAGGTTGCACAGTATGTAATTGTGTACATGCATGCACAATGAAAAAAATAATCAAGGAAAACCCTTTAAAATGAGCATTTTTTCCATTGGTAGCATGTCAAATCAAGTGAATAAGCATTTATAAAGCACTTGCTAAGTACAGGCCCTGCACTGAATGCTGGGGATAAAAAAGGAGGAGGGGGAGGGGAACCAACCAGTCTCTGATCTCATGGAGCTCACTTTCTAAACAACCATGCACATACACAATATAGCTTCTTGTAGAAGTTAGCATTTGAACAGAGTCTTGAAGGAAGCTAGGAAAATCAGGAGGCAAGATGAGAATGAAGAAGAGTATCTAGTTATGCTAGACAGCTAATAAAAAGACACAGAGTGTCAAATACCAGGAATAACTAGAAGGCTTATGTTGCTGGATCACTGAGTATTATGTTGTGCTGGTTGTTGATGTATTTGTCCTTTGTTTTTGAAAGGGACCATGGTAGCAGGGAAATGACTTGCAGTTGACTTCAATTTGAGTGAGGGAGGGCTGTGCAAGGTCACCAGTCTCACTTTCTCCTCCAGAATCATCTGGGTCCAGTGACCTGATATTTATCAGGATGACTGGAGATGACCCAGGATGCAATGGGAGACCCTGGCCCTTTCAGGCTAAAGCCTTTTCAGGTACTCACTTAGAGTGAGGTAATGCCCATTCAGTGAATAGGCCTCTTTAAGAAGTGAGTCAAGGGATGGTTCTTTTAATTAGAAAAAAAGAAAAAAAATCAAGCTGGGAAGGGAAGATTCTCAGGGTTGCTGTGCCAAAGGTAGTATGGTGGAAGATGAATGGAAAGATAAGAAAGGGCCAGATTGCAAAGAGCTTTACAAGCCAAACAGCATTTTATATTTGATCTTGGAGATAACTGGGGGCTACTAGAGATTACTGAGGAGATGGCATGGTCAGTCAGACCTATGCTTTAGGGAGATCAATACAGCAGTTGAGGGAGGGGAGACTGTGCAGGCTACTCTGGTTCTGGGTAAGATTTGCTACCTGCATCACAGGGATAAACTCAATGATGGAATATACACTGCTTTTCCAAGATGTTTCAAATACAAGTCATTTGAAGCAGCACTGCCCTTTTATGTTCTGTGCAGTGTTTTGTTTTTATTGAGGGTCACATCAATGCAGGTAAGAGGTAACATGGTACAGTGTGGGTAGAGGGTTTATCTTATACTTAAGAAGAAATGGGTGGGACAGCTAGGTGCCACAGTGGATAGAGCACCAGCCCTGCAATCAGGAGGATCTGAGTTCAAATCCAACCTCAGACACTTAACACTTACTGGCTCTGTGACCTTGGGCAAGTCACTTAACCCCAAGTTCCCTGACTTCCTTCTTCAGAAAAATAAAAAGGCATGGGTTCAAGTCATATGCTAGCTATGTGATCTTTGTCAAGTCACTGAAACTTTAGTACCCTCTAGGACCAGAAGATACAGACAAGTTGCAGATCAATAGGAGTAGAATTAGTTTCTACAACAGGAATTCCTGATGTGGATGAAATCCAGACTCAGACCAAATAAAAGAATAATTATTTAATTTATGCTATAATGCAATTTAATTTTTTATGATTAGTTACATTTATTATCATTGAATACAATTTTACTTCACCAATCCTATCAGATATTGTAGGACAGGAATGTAGTCCCAAATTCTTGTTGAAAAATGTAAGTGAAAAAGAATGGTAGGGACCACCTGATGAACTCATCTGGTGGTTATCATTAATGTTGCCTAAACACTCTGTGAGATTATTTTGTGCATTCTCCAATTATGATGACGTTTCTGTATCACACACTCTAAAACTAGTCAAAACCTAACATGGCCTTTGTTGGGCTAGTAGCAGTTCTAAGACCACCTTCCTAAGACATTTTCCTTACCACCCCCACCCCACCAATAGTTGAATACTCTGGTAATCCATCCTGTACAAGGCATTTAATAAAAACCATTTTATGTTGGTGCTTTAGTCTTTTTCCTCCTCAGTCTGACTTATAAAACCAAGATATGTAACATACACATATCAACCTAGAACTTTGCCCTATCATGCATTGTCTGTGAAATCCTCTTTTTTTCTTTACTGTCAGTCCTTAGTGGTACTGCAGATAAGTGAGTACATGCATTATCTCTGGATGTGTGTGGCTATCATCCTATATGAGTATGTCTGTTTCTGTCCTTGACTCACTTTTTTCTTTTCTTCCTTCCCCTCTCTCTCTCTCTCTCTTTTCCTTGATGTCTTAGTACCAGTCAGACCCTTTCTGTTTAACTCTTTTCTTTTATTCCAAAAAACACTCAGCAAGCTATTCAGAGTATGAGTCTATACAGAAGGCACACACATGGAGTGCTCGCCACTATGAGAAAAGATGTGCTCCCTGAAAACTGTCACATCCAGAAAGCACTGCTGTCCTTCACTGAAGTTAATAAAAGGTAGTCATTCTTTCTTTTGAATCTGTGAGATAACAAACTTGAACAATGATCAATAAGATTTCATTGAAAATGTGTCTTGAAAGATGGAAAAAAAGATTTAAAAAAGCCCAAACTACAGAAAGCATTGCAGAAAGGTACATGTAACTGAATATTTATAATGAAAAGCCTATGTGAATGTCAGCTACTTGACAGATGGATGTGGTAAGAGCACTCATACCTATAAAAAGGCTAGTAGAAGGCAGAAGACTTCTATGACAGCAATAAATTACATATGTAATTGGTATTTATATTCATATATATGTTTACACTGATACTTTTCCAATTACCATGTTATAGCCTAGCCCTATGATACCTATGTTTCGCATACAATTTCTCATACAACTTAACAAAGCCCTTAGTTGCATGGTGTGATTTGCAGCAAACATTTTGGAGTGATTATTGACAAAATGTATGCAATGCAAGAAATAGCATCCTCTTCAGCCTATCTTTAATTTCCTGACTAAACTGAGTGGCTGCATTCTCTCCACAAATAAAATGTGTGTGTGTGTGTGTGTGTGTGTGTGTGTGTGTGTGTGTGTGTGTGTGTGCCTCATGAAACCACCTGTAAATTAACTTTGGATTAACAGTCTGAATTTTCTAGCTGTGTTCACTACCACAAAAAGGGATTTGTAAATACAAACATATACACATATATGTATATAGATGTGTGTATGCACATGTGTATGTATGTATATATACACACATATATACATACATATACACACACATATAAGTAAAATCCAGGCAAAGAAATAAAATGAACACCACAGTATAGCACAGTGAAAAGGTGCACATTAACTTTGGAGTAAGAGCACTTACTACTTCCTACCCATGTGACTTTAGACACAGAAACCTCTTAACTTTTCTGAACATCAGTTTTCTCATCTATGAAATAGGGTGGTATAGAGGGGGACTGGATTACATGGCTTTTAATATTCCGTTTTGGTTATAGATCTAAAATCCAATGATCCACAATATCTTATCATCCTATTTTAAACCTCACCATGTTAAAGGAAATACAGGTTTTACAAAATGAAAGTAAATGTGGCAACTTCTGGTTTCAAGTCTTGCCCCTAGACAGTGGCATTAACTTTTCATCAGGCAGCTAGGTGCTGCTGTGGACAGAGTGCTGGACTTGGAATCAGGAAGACCTGAATTCAAATTTGGCCTTGGATGCCTGCTAGCTCTATGGACCCTTGATTAGTCACTTAATCTGCTTGACTCAGTTTCCTCAAATGGAGGAATGGAGATAATAAATGCACCTAGGAGCAGGGTTTAGTGGGAGGAAATAAGATAGTATTTGTAAAGGGTTTAGCATAGTGACTGACACATAGTAGGTGCTTAATAAATGTTCATTTCCTTCCTCCCTTCCACTGATACTCTTCAAACACAAGGGATGAATAACAATAACAACAACCATTAAAATGTGTTTTTAATTCAGCAAATATTTCTTAAGTACCTACTATGAGCTATGCCCTGGGATGCAAAGGCAAAAATTAATTAGTCTCTGCTCTCAAGGAGCCAAGTATCTACTTGGAAGTTAGTAACATATATACAAGCAAGCAAATATAAAGTTAATCGGGGAAGCTAGGTGGCACAGTGAATAGAGCAACAGCCCTGGAGTCAGGAGGACCTGAGTTCAAATCCAGCCTCAGACACTTGATACTTACTAGCTGTGTGATCCTGGGCAAGTCACTTAACCTGATTGCCTCACCTCCCCCTTCAAAAAAAAGTTAATATAGAGTAATTTCAATGAGACTGTTCATTTCTAAAGACCTCAGGAAAGGGCTTATGAAGGAAGTACTATTTCATCTATGCTCTAAAAGAAGTTAAGGACTTGACAAAAACAGACATGAGGATGGAGTGTGTTTTGAATGTCGGGGGAGGAAGGAAGGGACCAGAGTACTTGTGTAAAAGCTGAATGAGGAGATGCAACAATGTCTGTCACGTATAGGAAAGAGCTAGCAGACCAATATGCCCAAATGGATAATTTATAATGGGGACTAATATGAAATAAAACTAGACTGTTAATGGATTCAAAGGCTAGGCTAAGGATTTTCTGTTGTTTTTTTTTTCCTAGAGGCATAAAGAAGCACTGAGGATTTCTGACCTAGAGATTTTATGGTAAGATCTGTATTTTGGGAATAACAATTTTGAGGTTGTATAGGGAATAGAATGAAGGAGGAAGAGACTGGAGGCAGAGACATCATTAGACAGCTACTTCATTAACTGAGGAAAATGCTGATTAATGAAAGTGGAGAGATTTAGTGTGGACATGCAGCATAAAGGAGTGACAAACCTTGGCAACTGATTAAATATGAGGGTTGTGGGCAAAGAAATAATCAAGCATAACTCAGAAACTAGTTTCACATTTATTCTATTTCCTGTTTAAAATTCTTATTAATATGGCCTTCTGATATTTCTTTGATGTGGTAGGTAGCTAAAAATCTTAGTTTCCTTTCTCCACTGCTACCTATCTATAATCAACTTTCTTCTTGTCTCTTATTGGGCCTCTTTTTTTCTTTGATATAAATTCCTCACAAGAAAGTAAGGGGTGGAGGAAATGGTGGAAAAGGAGGAAAGGGAAGAGAGGGAGAGAGGGAGGGAAGGAGATAGAGAACAAGAGAGAAAGATGCTATAAAGTAAAGACAACCTCTCATTGCCTAGCAAAATGGGTGAAAAACTGGCAATATTAATAGAACAGCTGAGTAGTGCCACTCTGGGTTAGAAGCTATGTCACTAAAGTGAAAAAAGATATTCCTACTGTATTATGGGAAGAGGAAGGGGACACACAGAGGAGAATAAAGCTCATTTAAACTAAGGCCAAAAGATTGAAAGGTCTCCCTTGTCCTCCCTATGCTTTTTTCTCTTGCCTCTAACATAATTTTCTCTAAGGCAGAGATAGAAACATTTACAAATACACACACACACACACCCCCCAATATATTTGAGCCCTTACTATGTATAAACCCCTTGTTGGGTCCTGTGAAGAATACTAAGACTTATAAGACAACATTTCCTGTCCCCTTCTACACACAAATACACATGCACGCATGTATACTATGAACATTTACTAAGCACTGACTATGTGCCAGCTTAATTAAATTAAATAATTAATTAAACAATTAAACACTGAGGAAACAAAGAAAAAGCAAAAACAGTTTCTGCCTTCAGGGGCTTACATGTTAATAAGGGAGACAAAATGTAGACAAATAGGCATATAAATAACCATATAAACATATATATATGCAAATTGCTTTAATTTAAAAATGATGCTCTTAACCAAAAGGCATCCCATCCTAAGCCCAAGACAGCCTACCTAATGCCAGAAAAATCAGTAAGCAACTTTTCAAAGGAACTACTTCCTGTTTAAAATGTCACTAGCTGGTAATGGAAAACTCCTCTCTCCCTCCCTAGGGCAAACCCATCAAATTCACTTTGTGAACGCTTTCAATTGTGGTACCTGTTGCCGTGCACGTGAGATGCACAGAACGCAAAGCTGTAATGGAGCAGGGTGGGGTCAATGACAGCACCACTTTCTGAATGTTCCATCAATTCCGTAAGATAGCAGAGATGTCTATGACAGCCTCTTACTCCGTAACGAGCACAGTACTCATCTAATACAAAGACTTGGCCAGGGCTAAACCAACCCTGTAAGAGAAAACCAAAAAAGAATTAAGATATATTTTCTTGTAAGCACTTTCCTTTAGTTTTGTAGGCAGTGGGATTGAAATTTGTAAAACTTATTTTGTTGATGGTCTGTTTTGATGGCCATTTTCAGTATATGGATTTAATTTTGTGGTAAACTTTGGAAATGGCTTAGCACAGCTGGTCCCTGATGCTGACTGTACTCATTCCTACGAAAAGGCATTTTGACCTTGTCATTACTCTCTTCCAGGACTCAGAATTAGCAGAGTGCATTTGTCAAACCTTTTATACTATTAGTTTCAAACCCAAATTATTGTATATATTTTTTAAAAGAACCTCATGTAAATTTTTAAAAAGCTAATGCTAAAGTATATGTATGAATGGAATCACTAATAGAGAACTACTCAGAATAGAACTAAAGCAGAGCTTTAAGAAGCTTCCTTGGTGAAGTAAATTAAAATTTTAATTCTCTAAGCAAACAGTACACAAATTCTCTGCCTACATCTTTCTAATCTCTCTTCTAAAAATGCCCTAATTTTTTATATTCCTTCCATAATTAGGAAGCATTTATCATAAAATATTTACCCATGTACATGTAGAAGCAAATACAGAATAAAGGCCAGGAAAAGAGGGGGGGGGTTATAAAATTCTTCATATAAAAGAAGGCATTTGGATTGTGTCCTAAAGGAAGTGAGGGATTCTGCAAAGTTGAAGTGAGAGGGAAATGCTTCCAAGCATGAGGGCTGGCCAGTGCAAAGGCAGAGATGGGAGACAGAATGCCATGTGTGAGGAATAGAGAGGTCATGGTTAAACCACATAGTGTGGGAAGAAGAGTAATGTATAATGAGATTGGGAAGATAGGTTGTGACCAGATAGTGACCAACAAAAGAATTTAAATTGGATCCTAACAAAAGGGAGTCACTGGATTTGATTTGATTTGGTTGAAGAGAGGATTGGCGTGGTGAGATTAATGTTTAAGGAAAATCATTTTGGCAGTGGTGTGGAGGGTGGCTTGTAGTTGGGAGAAATTTGAGGCTGGGAAACCAATCTGGAAGCCATTGCAACTGTTTGGACAAGAGGTGATGATGGCCTGCTAAGAGGAGAGGAGGGTTTTGAAAGTGAAAATGACTTGACATAGGAATGAAAAGGGCCAAGAAGGTAAAAAGAAAGGATGGAAGAAAAAAAGAAAGAACATAGATCACAGGAATTTAGAACTCACAGACACTTTAGAGGAAAGATAAAAAGGAAGAAAGTAACATGAGAAGACATGAGAAGAAAAGAAGAAAAAGAAAACTGGTACAGAAGGAAAGAGACAAGGAAAAAGGACAAGTGAGCTATTTTGATGACCTTCGTAAGTATGATTGGCATCTTAGTTTAACACTGTCTTCATATGCATACTGTGAGGCGACCTGACTATAGTATAAAAATAACAAAAACAAAACAAAACAAAACAAAAAAACAACTCTATCTTATTTTTTTTTGGAGGGCAATTGGGGTTAAGTAACTTGCCCAAGGTCACATGGCTAGTTAAGTGTTAAGTGTCTGAGGCCAGATTTGAATTCAGGTCCTCCTGACTCCAGGGCCAGTGCTCTATTCACTGCACCACCTAGCCACCCCTATCTCATTTTTTTTTTAAGAAGAAGAAAATTCTTTTAGCATTTCTGAATCTAAACCTACTTGAATAAGGTTCAAGAAAGGATCTGCTTTTACTGAAACATACTTTAGAATGAATAGCATTTTCCTGATGTCTTTTCTTCCTTCCTTCGTTCCTTCCTTCATTCCTTCCTCCCTCCTTTCCTTCGACAAACTGTTTCTATGCATGGATATGTAGTGTTTTTTTGGGGGCTTTGCCCACAGAAGCTTTAACTTGAGGCAGGGAAGAAGAGCTAGGAAACTTTCTGATGGTAGACATGTTTTCCTGGCTCTCCCCAAACTCTCTTGGTCTCAGACTTGACCTGGAAGGTAAGAAGGGGAAGACTGCCAAGAGTGATGCAGAGCCTGCCCTTGGAAAAGATGAGAGATGCTTGGGAGTCATCTCAATAGGAAGAGTTGAGGAGGCCATTGTAAGTGATCCAAGGGATGCCATGTTAGACCAAAGAGACTGGGACAAATCACTCCTGGGAGTTTTTGTTGAAATAAGGACTCAAAAGATTTGGCTGACCTATGTACTGTTAATCCCCCCTCCTTTTCTACTCTAGGGAAAATTGAGTTTCCCCAGTGCTAGTTAATCTCTTGAATGTCTGATTTCCACTGTTCCATTCTGGCTGTTTGAAAAGGGTATTTGGGGACTTGTTCCTTTCCTTTAAAAGTTCACTTTCACTTTTAAGTTTTAGTATGTGGTTAAAATGTTGGTCAATATAAACCCAAGCTATTTGGTATATTTTGCTTATTGCCCAGATGTAGAAATAATACAAAGGAGAGGGGATTAGAAATGGGAGACTGTTCGACCATGTATCCTGATTATTTTCTTGACCATCAATATGTTATAGGCCTTTAATGTATCAATATTATAAAAACTTAAGCATTTTCTGCATGTTTGAGGGTTTAGCTTTTTAAAGATATGAGCGATTCCCTAGGAAAATAAGAATTCTGTTACAGATTTATACAAAGTTCCAGCAAAATGAAAGGGGACAGAGGATGTCTTAAGTAGGTATAATATAAAACAATATGTTATTTTGAGTCTTAGTGACCTCATATAATTTTTGTAAAGGCAATGTATTCACTCAGGGTGATTAAAAATGTACCAAGAAAAAGAAATTCATATTTTGAAATTTAAAGAAAGTAAAGTAACTATTGTTGCTAACATGGTTATTTGTCGGGGGTGATGGCCTGGCCATAAAATTACAAATAATTTAATATCTAATTTGGAGGCTTTGGTATTTATCCATCAACTCTTTTCTTCTGCCCATCCCACAGTATTGTATAACAAAGGTAAGCCTCGACAGAACCCACAAAGTGACATAGAGAAACAAACCTACTGCTGAAGACAGCCTGGAAGGGTCAATCGCAGCACACTGGGAGCTGAGCCCAGCCTCCTTAGTCCAAGGTTTTAGCGCCAGGGCAGTCCAACCTGGAGGGACTCTAGGAGAGTAGATCACCTCCACCTGTGGCGGTTTCCAGAATTATCAACCCATAAATGCCAAAGTGAGAGGTCAGTGGACTTTGGGAATAGGGAGTCCAATCCGGCCTCTGCCCCTGGGGCGAGAAGCTGCTGTGCAGCCATTGCTGCATGGCTGCTTCAGAGCTCCTGGCCTGTAGATTGTAGGGGGACTAGGACACCAGTCTGAGGGGTAATTGCTCTTGCTTTAACTTACTTGGATCTGGATCACTATCTAGGGTGCAGGTCCTGGGGTACATGACCAGAGCCAGAGGGCACACAACTAATAGCTCTGGCAGCTGCAAAAACCCCAGCTCTCCTCTCTGGTAGCAGAGTTCTACTATGGCAAAAAGCTCAAAAGTCAAGTAATTGAGTGGCAACATGAGCAAGCAAAGGAAGCAAAGCAAGCACAGCAATCCGACTTTGGATTCCTTTTTTGGGGACAAAAAGAATCAAAGCATGGAACAGGAGGAAGACAACGAAGTCAGAACTCCTGCACCAAAAGCTTCCAAGAAAAATATGAACATAGAGAAACTTAAGAAGGATTTTAAAAAGCAAATAAGAGAAGTGGAGGAAAAATTGGGAAGAGAAATGAGAATGATGCAAGAAAATCATGAAAAGAAAGTCAGCAACCTGACTGAAGAAAATAACACCTTAAAAAATAGAATAACTCAAATGGAAAAAGAGGCTCAAAAAGCCCTGAGGTATTAAAACCAGAGGTTTCTATCTTTATTAAAGCTGTCTGTTTTTATTCAGATCTCTCAAGAGGAGCTGATAAACTACAGAGCAGTGAAGCTAGTGACTTTATGAGAAATCAAGATGCTGTTAAACAGATCCAAACAAATGAAATAATAGAAGGCAATGTGAAATATCTCATGAGAAAAACCACTCACCTGGAAAATAGATCCAGGAGAGATAATTTAAAATTTATTGGACTACCTGAAAGCCATGATCAAAGAAAGAACCTAGAAATCATCCTCCAAGAAATTCTCAAGGAAAACTGCCCTGATGTTTTAGAACCAGAGGGCAAAATACTACTATACTACGGAAAGGATATCTATCTCCTCTCACTGTACATGCAGAATAGTTACTCACCAAGAGAATCTACGCATATGTTATTACTACTGAATTTATATGGTAATTTTAATATTTGCATATAAAGTATTTAAATAAGCTATGTAAATTAACATCAGTCTATCTAGACAAATCTTAAAAGAAATCATACTGAGTCTAGAGGAAATTAGGCAGTTGGTCTAAAATAAATAGTTCATTCAGACTCTCTCCCCCTGACTTTTAACTTGTAAAATTTGGAAGCAGATTATGGCTTTTGGTGGTTTGTAGTACAGAGTCTTTGCATGTATTTGTCTTGAGGAGAATGAAAAAACATTTTCTTTTTTTTGGCGGGGGGAGAAGGCAGGGCAATTGGGGTTAAGTGACTTGCACAAGGTCACACAATGAGTGTTAAATGTTTGAGGCTGGATTTGATCTCAGGTCATCCTGACTCCAGGGCCAGTGCTCTATTCACTGCACCATCCAGCTGCCCCTAAAACTAACATTTTCTATCAGGAGGTAAGGAGCCTGGCATTTGTTACTAAGGACAAAGCTGAATCATGCAAGCATAGCAGATTTTATGAACCCAATTGATTTCAATTGTAAACCTGAAATTTAGACTGTAGTGCAAAAAGTTGGAATTATGATAAAAATAATGAACTTATAGAATATAAAGATATATAGAATATATTTATATAAATATGAACATATATAACATATATAATGTTAGAATGGAAAGAGGGAGGAAAAGAAGAATGGAGACATTAAAATTCAAGTCCAAGATTGGTACCAAAATTTTTTTCTTATTCCAGTGTTTTGAACAATTGTTTTTTCCATTAATTTCATCATTTAACAGGCTTCAATAGATATGGGAGATGATGGCTTATTATGGGTTCCATGACAGAAGTCACCTCTGAAAAGTAAGAGTGGCCTCTAATTTGTAACAGCAAGGGTTGTTTTGCTTTTGACCTCTCTGATGGGTGCTGTTCCTCCCAGCCTCCACCATCACCCTCAAATCAGGAGTGGGTTTTCCTAGTCAGCATATGTAGAAACTGAATATGCTGGTGGTAGTAAGTAATCATGGAAGCCATAGTTGACAAAACCATAAAGGAATGACTCCACTGCTCAAGCTCAATGTTAAAATTCCTTAGTGAAGCTAACATGATTATATGAGTGACCCTAACCTCTTGTCTTACTGATCACTACATTTTTACCTTTCAGAGTTAAAAAAAAATAGCTTAAAGACAGTATGGTCAAAAACCCCCTCTGATGTGTAGCTGTGCCCTAAATGAGAAATAATCATCTGAACCCAAGTCACTAACAAAAGCCTCTCAGTTCCTCAAGTGGAAAT